>CM072890.1:36834-1321834 GCA_037013685.1 Acridotheres tristis
TGGTCATTAGAGCCATAGTAACCTAATGCTGTTCATGTCATGTTTTCAAAAGTGACTGGTGGCTTTCAGACCAGGTAGTGGTCTAGGTACCCTAAGTATCTAATTTTCAGAAAACATTTTCAGAAGTTCTGCTCTGTTCCAGGATGCTTTCCAGTGTCCCACTATAAATAGCAGTATCCAAAGTCACTTGTCACTTCCAAGTCTTGTTGTGGGCAACAGGCATTTTCTGGATTACTCTAAAACGAGTCTGAGTCACTAATGAGTTCAGATAGTTTTTTACCACTGTGTTTATTTAAAGCCAATCACTGCTACATTTCCCAGAGGAAAACACTGCCAGCACCATCAGCAAGCAATACATTGATTTTAAATCAGCAGGACTGCCATTGATCTTAGCAGCTATTTATTGCACATATTCCCAGCAGTCACTTTCTAATGGAATTTTAACAATTTAGTGGGATCACTTGAAGGTCTTGAGGAAGCAAGGGAAAAATTTGTCTCCTCCAGGAAGTAGCTCCCTAAAACAATGTCTTCACTTGCAATGACAAGACAGTCAGAGTGGTGCACTTTTCAAGTTTTGGTGAATCCTGATGATTAATGCAGAGTTCTTATTTTATTCAGCTTGTCCTGGCAATAGACACGGTTTCACCTCTGTCTGATTAATTCCCTGAGCTACTGGTTGCTGGAAGCTGGGAAATACAAAGCAAATATCTCTGGCCTCTTGGCCTCTTCTGGGGCTCCACTGGCAGCCTTAGGATAGACAAACCCTTAGCTTGGTGCAGTACATCTACCCTCATGTTGAAAATACTGGCATAAAAACCAGTCCAAATATGCCTCTCTTTCTTTTTTCCTTTCCTGCAGAACTTGGCCTTTTGCATCAGTGTTAAGGTCTTGCGCCAGAAGGACAATTTCTTGTTTGGGTATGCCATTTCCAATGGTTTAACAGGAAGCAACATGCAAAACATTCAACTCTAACAAAAACTATGTTACTTGCCATTTTCACTCTCTTTTCTTATGTGTGATCTCAGCCTCAAAATTGTTGCATGGATACGCAGGCAAAAATAGGAGGAGTAGGAAAGGAATAATGATTTTTAAATGTTTGAGAAAAATTATAGTTTATCATAAAACTGAAAGGGATAACAGTGCTTGGTTTGGGGAGGGGGGAGGTGGCTGGTGCATGCTTTGAGTCAGGCTGGTGTCCTGCCTTCAGTGTCTGGGCTCTGTTTTGGAATTTCCACATGCACAGTGGTTCATGCTGAGGCTGTCATGTCCCTGTGTCCCTTGGGCAGTATCTTCACCCTGCCTGGCAGGCTGGCTCTGCACTCTGGGTGGCACACAGGCCACAGACACCCTCACTGAAGCCCACAGTCCCCCACAGTCCCAGCTATTCCTGAGGAAAGGCACTAAGTCCAGACCTACTGAAAGGCTTTCTGAGATTTGTACAAATAGCACAACCACACTTTTCTCTGCCTCCTACACAAGCATAATGCACGTTACCTAAAATCCACAGGTAACAAAATCACTTGACAGGTGCCTGTAACTTTACCTGAGAGTTAACTTGTAAGAGTGCTGTGGTTGTGTATCTTTGCATACTACAGACTGCAACATAATCCAGCAGATAACAAAGGATAAGGGCAAAGGAGCTGCATGAGGAAGTGGTGGTGTCTGTCACCTCCACCACCTGGCTCTGAGCCCAGCGGGGAGGATGTTCTCTCTGGCATGCTTCTTGTGTGTTGTGGTGGGAACCAGGACAACAATAGGATTGTGTGAGAGTTCCTAGGCCCTTTCGGGAGGTCTGGATTGTAGCATGGATGGAAGTACCCCCTATGACAGCAAAAGGGAAGGTGAGAGGCAGCACGTTCTAATAAATAAGAATTAAATAGGACCTAGGCAGTCTCTGCTGGCTCCATGGATGATAGTGAACACATTTCATGGTTTCTGCACCATTCTGCAAAATAAAACAATGGGTGAAAGTTGTCTTCAAATCTAATTTTTCCTTTTTTATGAAAGTGCTAAATGCAAAGTAAATTCCTTTTTTTGACAAACATCATTTTACCTGTGATTAAGCCCTAATGCTCAGGAGTAGCACAGCCCACAGGCAGCCAAAAGTGTGGCTGGTGGGCAGAAAGGTGTTTGAAGCAGAACCCTGCTGTGAGCACAGCAGGGGCTGGGGAAAGCTTCTCAGGAGCTGGCCATACTGCTGAATTTCTGGCTAATACTCAGCCAGGGCTTTTTGAACCTTTACAATGGTGCTACAGTTCCCTGTCACTATGGAAACTGGTTTTCGAAAAGGCACTAGTTTTAAAAAGTGAATTGAAACCAAAACTTGTCTTCTTCTTCATTCCTGGCTCTGGGGTTCCCCTGCGGACAGGCGAAGGCTCCAGGATCCTGGCCTGCCTCCTCAAAACCCAAACTCAGGTCTCCTTCCTGCGAGAGCTACAGCTGAATCAGCAGCTGGTTTTTACACAGACACAGGCAGGAATCACGAGAGCTGTCAAGTCAGCAGGAAATAAGAGGAACAAAAACGAGTGTGAAAGTAACACAGAGTGGTCTGACCCCCCTGCATTACATGGCCCACTGGGGACAGCCACAGGGTGTGCAATAAAACTGTGTACAGCTAAGACAGGTTCTCCTGAGAACATTAAACACTTAACAGCTCTTGGCCATTAAACACTTAAGAGACATAGTCTAAATTGCTTTGTTCTCTAGTCTTGCCGAAGCTTGGATGCAGGAGCTTAGGAGACATAACTGGAACCTAAAAGTCCTTTGCAGAGACTCGGTGAGGACGGACACTTGTCTCCTTGCTGTTCCTGCATCTTTCTTTGATGTCATGATTGTGCCCCATGTAAGTCTCTGTGGAGCTCTGCTGTACTATAAAGAAAAACTTGGGGGATGGAGAAGTCCAGGAGGAGGACAATGAGTAGCCTGAGGTAGAGAAACGAAGAAGGGAGATTTTTGAGTGAACTTTGGCACTAAAGGAAATCCTCACTTAACTATGTTTCTGAGGTAAGTTCTGGAAGCCCTGCGTAGGACATACCTACTTGCAGCCCTTATGGACACCTAATTAGCAGGTGCCAGGGTCCAGGATATGAATCAGTAAATAATTTCTGTATACAATTGGCAGAAGGAAGTGGAAAGTCCCCCAGGGAAGACCCAGAAAGCCAAGTCATTACAAAGAACTGGAAAGACAAGGCACAATGTTTCCTTCTTTCTGAAATTTCAGCACCCAAACCCCAGTCCCTTTTCACGTCCTGAAACAAAATGTTCATGTTTAAGACAAGGAAATGGAGGAGCAGAATGTTACAACCGTATCCAAATCTGACCCAGTAAAACCAGTAGAAGCAAGCAGGTGGACCTGCAAGCAGCAGACAAATTTACTGCTAGTCTGTTATCATGTGGCTGTGCTGGGTTCCTTGGACCTCGAGTCTTTCCACTATCCCTTCCCACTTGCTGTGTCAGCATCTTTCCATGGAGCCCACAGCTCTGCTAAGAGCCTACAAGAAGCCCAGGGAGAACCACAATGAGTGAGTCCACACGGGAAGGGGCCATTCCAATGAGGAGGTGCCTGCTCACGTGCAGAATTGTGGTGCAGACCCTGCTCTGGAGCACAGGGATGATCCCCAGCCCAAACATCAGAGGCTGTCCCTCATCCAAGACCAACACACTGTCTCCATGGCAGGCAGAAAACCGTATCACACAGCCAGGGCTGCTGGAGAGGACAAAATCAGTGTGAGCCCCAGGTGCCCTTGCATGAAGGCATGAGCCTGCAGCTACCAGCCCATGGAAGGGAGCCTTTGCACACCCCTTTCACTGACATTTATTTTTGGACTGTTTTGCTTTCTTGCCCCTAGGGTTTTCTCTTCTCATGGGCTGTCAGACTCTGCGCACTTTGCCAGCAGTGCAGTTCAGTCATGCCATACCCCAGCCTGGGAACTCCTGCTCCCAGTGTGGTGACTTCCATCTCCTCCAGCCACAAGTGCATGGTGGCAGTTTTCAGCAGGTGAGTGCAGACAGACATGCACCCATCCAGCCACCTGGGGTGACATTCATTGCTGATCAGAAGGATGTTCAGATAAGAGGAGTGAGGCAGGATCCTGTTTGAGTCCTTTCAGACACTACCAGTATGCCAACACACCACGAAGGGAGAGGTGCTTAGGATATTTATTACCATTTCCCCTTTACCTGGAATAGCATTTTTTTTCTGTCTGTGAATGTTCTGGGTGTTGCAGGACACAAGCTTGGGAGGAGCTCCTTGGTCAGCCATGTGCTTTCCCTGTGCTTTGCCTCTTTTAAGATACCAATCTGGAAGGCATAGCCTTGAATTTGGGCCAGCATTTCTTTACCATAAATACCTGTGGTAGCAGCCTCAAAGACGAGGATTTTCCCCTGACAGACTTAGAGGTCTTTTTAACATTTCACTATGCTACCAAGCCATTAGACTTCAAAGCACTTTCTAGTTTGTGGCTCCCACATCTGCACAGGAAGGTCTAGTGCTGCAAATAGAGGGCATGAGTGCCCTGATGGGAAGGGGAGATGCCAGCACCTGTTCTTTCCACCTGCACAGGTGCCAAGAGCAGAGAGAGAAGGCTAGAAGAGGTTTTAGATTGAGCAGCAGTGTGGTAGTACCAGGCTGGCACCAGGCTGTTGGGCTGCATCTTGACCCACCTCATACTCCCACAGCAGCAGGCAGAGGAAGGACAGCAAGGTTACATTTGCCCTGCAAAAACTGTGTTCTAGGAACTTGGTGATGTGAGGTAATTCAATCATTATTTTTTATGTTGCTTCAAGTATTCAACTATTTTAAAGTAATTTGGGATTTTTTCCAGCTTCTATAGAGCTATCCCTTGAAAATGTCCAGGCTTTAAACATCTGTCGGTGGGCGAAATACAGAGGAACGTTAGAAATAAGACCAGAAGTAGGCAAAGCTGACATTAACTGATGTATCTGGAAAACAATTTCAGGCTCTGAGGAACATAAAAATCTGGTTACTGCTGGCTCCCTTCTTGAGGTGACTGACTGCCTTACCAGGGGATTGCTTTTTAGCAAGCACTTTTCATTTTAGGAAAGAATACAACAGTTGTACCTTGCACAATCTGTGTGATCTCCATTATACTTCTGCTCGTACTGTGCCTCACCTTCTACAAGACAGAGGTGCTTATACTGGGATTTTTATTTAGATTATTGAAGATTTTTACCAATGAAGGAAAATTATTTTACAAAGGAAGATCTGGATGGTGCCTACAAATTTCTGTCCATATTACTAACCAGCTGTAGGAGGCAAGTAATTTAAAAATCCCTATTTTGGCAGTTGGGAGTTAGGCAGCATTTGGGAACTGAAGTCTATTTGCTTCAATTACTCAGAAAGCAAGTTAGACTGCATTCCAAAGTCACTCTTATTGATCAAGCAAACAATGTGTTACCATCTTCTATATTATTGCTAAACAGGGAGCTAAGATGGCTGTCTCCTAATCTCTCTTCCATGGAACAAAAACAAATGCAAACAGAAGATAATGAAGATCAGCCTACCCCTTAGGAGAAGTCCAAAGTGCTTCTCTGCACTATTATCAATACTGTCATATCAGATAAATAGTTTTAAATTTTTCCTGTTTGGCACAGAGGAAGCTCTATTTGTCACCAGAGTTCATGTAGCGTCTGAGAGAGAGCCAGCAAGTGGCCAGAGGGTAATGCAAAATAAATCCAGCATAAATATCTGAATCTACATTTAGATCAATGGGTGAAATACAAGTGTTCGAGAAAATTAAAGAAGAGATTTGAGACACCTTAATTTCTAAAAATAGGGTTTAATTTTTTAAAAAAAGCTTTTAGTTTTTACAGCTTATGGATGGTTAATGTTCATTTGTTTACAAGAGGTGGAAACAGTCAGAAGATGACAATGTGGTTTTGCTGAGATCAGCTCAGATGTCTGTCCAGAACTGCTGACTTCAGGATCTGCTGCTGAGTGCCTGTTTTTCATCTCATGATAACTCATGTGTGCTCATGATGCTGCTGTGAAAAAAAACTCTTTTAGCAGTTAAACTATCTTTGGAGTTAACTCCCATAACTTGAGAGCATGGTATGTTTTCCAGAATGGACAGTGCACTAACGCTTGTGCTTTGTTTTGAGTAATTAGTGGGAACAAGGATTCACTTCAAGTTGAGCTGGAATTTTTACATTTTTACTCCTTTGGGAGTAAAAGGGATGGCTGCTTTCAAGAAAGATTGGATAAACTGGACAGCAAACATCCCTTCAGCTCAAGCCTCTCCTCCAAGGCTGGGTATTGCAGCACACCTGATAATGCTGAAAAGTGGAATGGCAAAAGGATTAGAAAACTTTGAGCTCTGTGAGACATGTGCACATGATCTCTTCAGTGTCTTCTTATCAGGGAGTCACTGGAAAGAATCATTCATGCTGTCTGTGGCAGAGTCCATAATTACTGCTGTGCAAGCAAACAGCACCAGGGCTGATAGAAACACCCCAGAGTCAGCCCTTCCTTTTAGGTTAATATTCTGCCTCCTGTGTTTTTATCAGGCAGACAGGGTTAGAGAATATTGCACACGTACATGTGCTGCTGTGCCTCAGCAAAATGAGAGGCATAATAGAGAGCAGGGAGAACAGACACTAAACTTGCAGTTAATGTTACCTGGATTTAAGCCTCAGTTCTGCCACAAACTGCCTGTTTGCGTCTCTCCATGTCTCTCTTGCTGGGTGCTTGAGTGAGGCACAGGGCAACCTGTGCTATGGTTGGCATTTTTAAGTACTGCTGGAATAAATGTAGTGTAGACCTCTACTTCCCAGTGTTGTGCCTAGGAGAGTTTTCCATTTCTGCATAAATATCTGATGGAGCAAGCTGAAATTGCAATAGGAACACAGATTAAAACAGGTGTTCTACATTTCAAGTCCTTAACCTGTGCCTATTAAAGCATTTGCAGCAAGTCTGATCACCAGCCTATTCAAGTTAATGATAGACTGTGCATTCACCTCCATGGGCTTCAGATCAAGCCCAATGATATTAACTACAGAAACAATTGGCAGGAAAGAAACAATGAAAAGAAAAGCATAGTACTGGAGGATGCAAAAGAGAGTAGTGGCAACAATGCTTAATCACTCAGAACTGCTCGAAGGCTCTTCTAGTTAAATGATTAAGAGTGTTTTGTAATTATTGCAAATATGCAGGATGACATGAAAATTAGATTTCGTCTATAAAATAGATTATACTGGGCCAATACACACTGACTTCTGAATAACTGCATATAATTGACTTTACAGCAATAAACTGACCATGAAAATGACCAACCTGTTGATTATAATAAGTGAAGCTGTAAAGACAGACCAGCCTTGCTAGGTACAGGCTACAGGCACCAATGCAACTGCTCTGGTCTAAGGCAGTGACTCCAGAAGATACAATATTTGGCAGCAATATCAGTCAGAGATGTTTTCCTCCCCAGCTCCCGGGCTTGCTCCATTTTCCCCTTGCTCCTGCCTGTCCTCCTGCCAGCACAGACCTTGGCACAGCCTTTCCACGAATCCCCTTACGGGGGGAAATGGAGCCTTTCAGTCACACACACAGACAAGCAAATATACATTGCTGGGTTACTTTTCAACCCAAATCGCCCCCACATCTGGCTAGGAGCATTGGCTTTGGGGCACAGGTGTCAACACCAGCACCAGGACAGCACAAGGTGAGCAGTGACAGGATGAATGGGGCAAGCATGGAGCAGAGGCTGGTGGGCAGCCCCGAGGCATCAGCCAACAGCATTCCAAGTCAGCTTCTCCTTTGCCATGGGATCCACAAAGTTCTCACATGGTCTAAAGATCATCAGGGATACCCATATTTGGGTTTCCATTTGTTTGTTTGTTTTAGTGCAGTCAAATGGTGTTTTTATGGTAACCATTTGCTTTTAAAAAATTGTTTAACCTTGTAGGAAATAATGGAGTATTGATTACTCATTCACTGAAATTTAGGAGCCTGAATATAAATTTTCCTCGCACTCCCATTCCTAGCACATCATTATTCCAATTAAGAGAGTGTTTAAGATATTTAAATAATCTCCCATTCAGCTACATGTATAAGAAAATGCATTCACTCAGTACAATAATGTAGTTGTGCCTTTTCTCTGAGATGGCAAAAGAGAGGGGTTGGAGCAATTTTTAAAAACAGTAACTGAAAAGTAGAGGCACAGAGGGACAGACTGGGCACAAGAAAACATGAAATCAAATAGCAAACGTGGGAAAAAGCCTCTCTGCATGCACAGACAGCAAAGAACAAAAGGAACAGAGCAACCTGTAAGTTGAGATATTGCATTGCTTCACCAGGTAGAGAAGTGTGTTGGTTTGAGTAGACTCTCTTTCAAACTGGCCAAGAAAACAGAGCACAAGTGGACTGATGCTCCTCTGACTTCCACTGATGCAAATCAGGAGCAAACAAATAATTTCAGTACAGGTACACTGACATACCAATTATTTAAGTGAAAAAAGGGTTCAAGCATAAAAGAAGAGGTGCAAAGCCTGGCAGTCACCCCTAGCACTTTGTAAGAGTCGTAACATTTTTGTGGGGCTGACCTGGAAAACCTCAAAGTCCCAGCAACAGCTACTCACAGCACAGATGCTGGGACAGTTTACAGTACAGCCAAAGGATCAGCAGCAGAGAAGGCCTGTGTTTAGCCACAAAGAACAAAAAGACATTTTTACAGTTGTTTATGTTTATTTGGTCCATGAATATTGAGAGAGGATTCCTTTCTGGCCAGTCTGTGGATCCAATTAACTTGTTTTCCAGTTTCATATTTTTGACTCTAAGTTCAGAGATGACTTAGGGTTGTGATACACAGCAACCACAGCTGCTAAAAATAGACCACAGAAACATAAAAAACACAGCAGCCTTTAACCACCACATTCCCCTGTTTCTCAGCTCTTTGAAGCCCCTGTACTTAGTCACATTCCTGTATTTGTAGGCATGGAAGCCTGTTGTGGTTGTGAATTACCATGTCCAGAGCAACATGGGGAAGGAGACAAGATGAAGCATCTCCAAGAATTGTCCCAAGCTGCTGGACACATGCCTGAATCTCTCCCATAGGGATGTGTGGGGAAATATTTTCCCTTAGGAAAGCTAGAATTTCAGCCTTTTCAGTGTGGCATGGCATTGATTTCAACTGCGAACAGTTATTAAAATAACAGCCTGGAAGGTCAAGAGGGAAAAGAACAGAAAGGATGTGATGGGAATCAGGACAATGCGATTTTGATTGATTTTTTCCTTGCAAAGTCACAAGCCTAGAAATAAATCCTACAAAGCAAAGTAAAAATTCTCTTTCCAAGAGTGGGGCAATAGCCATTTTTTATCCCTAAAATTTTCTGACCTTCAAGTATAAAACAGCACTGGAGAAAATCTTTTAACTCAATGATGGTGTAAGTAACCTCACCTAAGGCCTTGAATCCAGGGCTCTGTTGTCCAGGGTTTGTCCCACCTTGGTGGGTCAGGGGAGCTCCAGGTGGGGTCTGCAATGGGCACCCTGAGCAGAGGGGGATGAGCTCAGCCAGAAGCCAGGGACCTTTCCAGTTGGGCTGCCAGTGGCAGGGACAGTGTTTTCCTGACTCCTTCCTTGCTCTCCTCTGAATAACTGAGCTGAAGAGGAGGCCTGGAAGAGGCAGAAGAAAAACTATTGGAGTCATTTTTTGGCTACTGTAGGGGTGGCCAACCCAGCAATGCTCTCTGACAGCCTGACAGAAGAGAAGGGTCAGGCTCTGTTTCATCGTGAACAATGCAGTATCTGTCATGATCCACCACATCAGGGCTTTAGGGTTTTTAGCTGCCTGTACTTAGGGTCTGAATTTTGTATTTAGGTCCTCCAATTTTGTGCTTATAGCACAAATTTGGCTTTTATGCAATACTCCAGGTGATCAGCCCTTCGAAGTCCTGTCTTCAGCATCTCTTTCCTGGCACTTTTCCCTTCTCTCTCTTCATCCAGCTCTGGTACTACAGGATCTCAGAGCAGCTGCTGACAGGTGGATGGAGATCTCTTACACGTGGGGAAATGTAGCTCTACCTAAAATTGATCTATGTCTCATAATGTCCCAGTCCTTCGTTCCCATCTGTGTCTCCAGTGACTGTCACCTAATCCGTTCCTGCTGTATCACTTCCTGCGTGCAGGGGTATTTGCAGGAGGCGTGTTTGTAAGGCCACATTGTGTGATGTGTTTGTGCTCTGGATTAGTTTAATGGAACTGCAGTATATCCTGCAAGACAGTTTCCCAGCTGGTAAATCATGTTTAATCAGTGAAAAACAAATATGTGTTCTTATTGCTCCAGTCTTTTTACATCTGGTTGCTTAGCATTGTTCCTATCTTGTGTCCACTTTGCAGAGCTTCAGCACGATTGCCAAACAAACTGGCTAAAAATCAATTTAACAGAAATCAGAGAAAAAAAAAACCAACAAACTAAATGAGATATAACGGCCTCTGATGGGATACACAGACATATCAATCTGGCAGCCAGTCAAACTTCTGAGAGCTATCGGTTGTGCTCATTAAATGTCAGAGTTGTGAATTTTCCCCAGGCATTTTCAGCAAACGCTTGAACATGGCCCAGCTTGACTGTAAATTATTTTCTTCCCTGTATTTCAGGTAAAAATTTGAATGAGAAGAGATTACAATAGCAAGCCCATACCACAGTTTTAGTTCCAGAAACAAATTTCTCTGTCACAAAGCCAGGTAAAATTTTCTTTTTATTCCAAATAAAAATAAATATTTTCCCTAAGTACTTACAGGTACTTCTCAAGCTGAGTCTCCCACGTGATACAGACTTGAATTTCAATGCCAGTAGAGCTAGTACCAAGTTTTTATTTGATAATGTTCATTTATACAGCAGTGTAAGACCTCAAATCTTTTTGTCTACAAGGAAAAGTGATAAGGCTTCTAAGTGGATTTTGGTGGGATTTTTTTGACATGGAGAATTCAAGAAGCAGCAAGCCCTTTTAAACACTCAAGCTTGGAAAGAAAGATGATGCTGTTACTGGAGTGTGTTTTCTTTAATATCACAGCAGCTCACAACTGCCAGGAGGTGACATAAAATTGAAGACAACCAGGGTGAGGTAGAGAAAATGGAAATCTTCTAGAAACCAGCAAAGAAAGAGCAACAGCTCCCTTCCCCTGAGCAGTGCAGGAAAAGGCATGACCAAGTCCAGAGAGCTCTCCAGCCCTGTGAGGATCTGCTCTGTACATCAGGACCTTCTCACTGGTTTAGATTCAAAAAGCATAAATTAGAAGATCCAGGGGCTAGCTCTTTCGTGTGGGCTTTGGGAAAACTTTGGGACAAGAGTTTATACTGAGCAGGTATCAGGAAGGTCATCTTTTTGCACCTGACAAGATTTCAGTCAGGTATTGTTCAGGTAATTCTGCAGAAATCAGGGAGGTCTCCCACTACAAACTGGTTGCCCAGTGTGGTCTAGGTTGTGAAATACACACCTAGCCAGGAACTTTGCCTCACTAAGGACCTTGGGATATGACCTTTAATTCTGAACATGTTGTATATAAACATGACATTACAATTTGTCTGCACTGTGCTCATCACTGAGCTCATTCAAGAAAGGACCTGGGGGTGAGGAGTGGACAGGGGCCATTCTGGCAACACCCAGGCCTGGTGAGACCTTCTTATCCTACCACAGGTGGATGGGGAGCTGCCCAGCTCTATAACCAGGGCTCCAAGAACTTTGTGGGTCCCTCCTCAGGACAGCTTTTGGAATCTTCATGTATTAGGAGCATTTAAAAAAATGTCCCAGAGCCACTCATTCTCCTGTGTAAGAAAGAGATATTGTTGCTTCTGGCGTGTAGAGTTTCTATTGCATTACATAAGAGCTGCCATCAGTGTTTGCATTAATGCTGCTGCCTGTATCATATTTCAAAACATGCCAGCAGCTCTGTGGCCTTTGCTCCCAGGCTCAGGTTGTGTGGATCCAGAGGGAGGCAGGGAGAGAAGGCACCTGCAGCCTGGCTGAGCTGTGAGCTACCAAACAACCACACTGAGAGCTGCTTTAAGAGAGAAAAGCCCCTGTCAGACTCTGCATTTCACTAGCACTCAAACCAAAGGGGATGAGCTCCTTTGCCCCACTGCTCAGCACCTTCAGGAGCACTTCGGTAGAAAGCTGCATTTATTTATTTGTTTGTTTGTTTGTTTGTTTATTTATTTATTTATTTGAGTGCTGAGTAGTATTTGCAACGAATAGGAGAGACTGTTACCTGAGCTGTTCCTTACCAGGAAGGAGGGCAAGGGTAATTCCCCACCTTTAGTGTGCTAATTCTCAGGAAAGAGTTAAAAATTGGAACTGCACCTTCCAAATCTGCAGCTCTTTGCACCTTGTTGTTGGGTCAGCAGTTTGCCTGATAAAGGAGCCCTGACTTCCTCACCTATGGAGGACAGTCCAAAGATCTTCAGAACGTTTTTGGGTTGTTTACCAAAAAGCAGAAGTCCAGAAACCCATACAGGGAGGAAGCCTGGGAATACAGTCCAAAATAGATGATGTAACATTGTGGAGGCTTCCAGCTTCCAAGAGGGAGTATAAATCTTGACTCATAACTTTGCAATGTTCCTCAGCCATGTGAAATGCCCCCATCATCCCAAAGGATGTCTCCTTTGAGTGACACGAACTGGATCTTGCTAGATCTACAATTCAGTGCCATAGTTACACTGCTTCCTGTAATCCCTTTGATGCTGAAGAGAATGACTTCTCTATTCTTCTTCTTTACTTTTAAGACTTGGATTTCCTGTGTGAGGGAAGTCCTCATGTTAAAAGCAAGCAGCAAAAATGCTTTAAAGAAGGAGGTGAATGTGCTCAGATTGTGAAGCAGCTGATCTAAAGGCAGTGAGACCCTTAGGGAACCCTAGGCCACAATAGTTGACATTTCAGGCAGGAAATTATGGTTTATTTAACTAACTGAACGGAAAATTGCCCGGGAATGTATACGAGTGAAGCAGAATTAGTAAGAGCATTTAACTAAGACACACGTGAAGACCAAAACTCCTATGGTTGTGGAAAAGAGAGATTTTACATCTGGAAGTGGCCTCTGCTATTTGATTAATCTAAAAGATTAGGTGGGCAAGAGATGCCATAAGGGAGTTCCTGCTTGCTTATCAACACAGCTTGTTGCAGTGGCTGCTGCTTCTCCACACAGTTTCCCTTCAAACCACAGACCTGCCTTGAAGTTTCTGAGATAAAATAGCACAATCTTGCAACTAGGCTATTCTGCTCCTAAATATGCACACTCCTTCAAATGCACTTTTCTGAGTTAAAAACTACCTTTTTGATCAATAATGGTGTTTATTTTCAGAGCTTTTCTTCACTTCTTTTAGCAATATGCAGTAAACACCGTGATTTTTCACTTTCTGTGACAGTGAGTGATATCCAGGAGTTTGACTTTCCTAGGGGATCTGGCTACAGACACCAAGGTGACAGAACAAAACCTGTCTAAGTCAGACAACTTTAGTAACAACAATGGAAATTGAGAGAATGGCACAGCATAAAAGCATTCATTATTCATCAGTTGATACCCCAGGGAAAAAAAAAAATCTGTGAGCAGTTTTTGGGTTTCACAAACCAAGTTTGACTTTGCCAGCACCTGGCAAAGATCCCAAAGGTGAAGTGTTTGATCTATGATCTCCTCTATCTTTTATCAGGAGAGACATTCCCTATGGCCCAGGTTTCCCTCCTGCTTGTCCCTCTCCCTCCTCCCCCATGTCCTACTGCAGGCCACGGAAGTGTTCCAGGCCTGCAATGCCTTGTCCCAGCTGCACTTCAGCCCATCTAACAGTGAAAATGGCAGATAAGTATCCTTCTGCAAAGTAGTGACCTTAACCTCCTTCTGCAGCCCACAGGGAGAGCAGAGTTCAATGAACAAGTCTGGCTGCACTGCTGAAAGCTGTGGCCTCGGGGGAATGAACTTGTTAGGTTTGTTTCCAACTGGGTGGTTCCTGATCATCTTTATTGTGCAATTCTACAAATCCTGATGACAGCACAAATAATTCAGGGATACAGGCTGAGCAGAGGTTTCTTCTCCCAGCAGCTGTGCTGGCTTAGGTCATCCATAAATGCTTGTGGGATGCCTGCTCCAAGAAAAACTTGGCACAGCTATGTCGGATGCAAAACCCTCAGATGATTTTTCAGTCTCCTACAATTCTGCACAAATCCTAGCATGGGCTTGCTACTCCCTGTAGTTCTCCTTAGCTCAGTTCTGTGCTGCAGCTCTTTAAACATTCACAGAGCACTACCTGGAGCAAAGTGCTTCAAAAGGGAGAGAGTGTGCAACACCAAATCATCTCCTGCTGAGCACCACCCAATCATCGAAACCTTGGACAATCAATCAACGGGTTTTTTGTTATTTAAATTGTCCTAAAGGCTACATTTCAAAATCTGAAATGTATGGATTGGAAAAACTGACAACAAATCATTGTGCTCAAGCTGTAGAAGCACTGCAGAGACCTTGCTTGAAAAGATGGTTTTCAAGAGAGGGAATTTAACCGGATTCCACACTAGCTTGCTCTTCAGCTACAGTGAACAAACAGTCTTCAGAATATTTAGAATCTGATTTAAGGTAACAAGTCAAGGAAATAGGTGTTAAGACTCAAACTCCTGCTTGATGCTCTATTTGTAATTCATCCAGTCGTTAATGAGCCAGATTCCTGACTAGTATATTTGGGCATAGATCCGCTTAAGCCATGCAAGAATGTTGATTTATGCTTGCTGCAAATCTGACCTTTCATTCAGTGCTTCCTGGTAAGTTCCAATCCTCTTTGCACTGTTCATTTAATGGAATGGAATTAGATTTACCAAGGTATGCTCCGACAAAATGGGTTGCTCTTCCCTTAACTTTTTGTGCCAGGGATAAAATGGTGGTGTATTTCAATGTAATACTTTGAAACTTACAATGTAGTTATTAAGATAGGTTTTCTGAAGGTAAATTAGAAATTATATCATTCATTACAATGCCACATTTTTTTTTTTATTTCTCAAAGTTATATCAAATTAGTACAATATACTCCACAAATTACAACCTCCTTCTAGGAAATCTGAGATATAGCTGCAGAATAGTGGTTAAATAAATTTAGCTAACAAGAAATTGCATAAAAGCTTAAATATATGAAGCCAAATTGTTTGCTGAGAGTGTATTGGAATGAAAATACCTTATATTTGCTTAACTGTACTTATTTTGCTCCAAATGACCTTATGTTCTTTAGGTCTAAGTTCACAATCCATGCACTGAGACTCAGCACACTGCACAAAGCCAGACTTACCAGGAGATGATAATCAGGAATCTATTTATCTGTTTAAATATAACGCTCTCGATGTTTGACTATGCGAACTGCATGGTAAATACTGCTCAGGCCTGCAGAGAACTTTGCTGAGAAAATTGTGTGTGAGATTACGCTGCTGTGAAGGGCTCAATATGGGGGCTACGCTCAAAACACAGAGCTCAGGTAGGAGGCAGCAGCCTGTTTGCTAAAATCTGCTTCCCACAGGTAGCATCTTACACTGCTGCTTTCAGCTTTTGGTGACCTTCCTGACGACGACTGAAGAAGTTTGCATTGAATTGTTTACGACCTGGCCAGGCAGAGAGTCCTCTTCTGGGGTGGCACCACAGCCACAGGGATTTGACATACAAGCATTAATCTTGGTATGAATGGGGTGTGAATGGCGGTGTAAAAGTGTGAAATCGTCAGGAAACGCCATGAAGGGGCAAAAGAATGGCATATGGAGCTTCTGAAGGAACAGGGGAAAACAAAGAGTTGGCTCCTGGGTGGATTGTAGGTCTATGCTGGCGGCAGTTTTTTTCCCAGTCCTGACTCCTACATCCATACTGGAGCTAGCATGTGTCCAGCCATGACTCCCAGGTGAAGCTGCAGCTTTGTCCTCAGCCCCATCTCCTGGGTGGACCATGGAACTTAGTGTCAAGCCTTGTCTCTGGTGACCTTGTTCTCCTGACCCTCCTGCATGTCCCTTGGACTTGATTCATTAACTTTGCCTGGTTTGGGACAGTGGATGGACCCTGTTATCAGTATCCAGGTCTGTGTGCCATGTCCAGGAGCTGGACCCCGTCGCTGAAGGCACTGCCTGTGCTGGGACTCCCTTGGCTCCTGACTTGCACCGTGAGGCTGCACGGCCACTACCATCTCCATCCTCATACACGTGAAAGAAGAAATAAAAACAGTCTGTGAGAGAAAGTTAGGTGTGAAAACAGACTGAAATAAAATAAAACTTCCCCTTCTATCTGGGTTTGCCAAACATGAGCAAAGAAAACTCAGGATAACACTGATTTGCAAGGGAAGGGCAGGGATTTTTGTGCCCTTGATTCTGGAGCTCATTCCCTTATACACAAAGGAGTTTGGATTTGTCAGTCTTGGAGGGTAGGGGGTATTTGGGAACGGGGGCGTGATTTTCTTCAAGGCAGGGAGAGGATGAGATGAAGAGTGCAATAAGTAGAGGAGTGCAATTTCAAGAAACATCTAATTTTAAGTTGCTTTCACTTAGCAGCTTTGTATATTTTTATTTACCTGTGTAATATAGTAGAGATCTGTAAAAACATGTAGGAGCCTAACTTTCAGAAATTACATAGACCTTCCCCAGAAATGAAATCAATCTTCAAATCAGGCTCTCAACTGGGAAATAAATCCAAATAATTCTCTGTGCATTTGAAAATAAGATATTTTGGCTTCTGAGCAATATGAGAAAATGTACAATCCATTTGATCTACTTTAGATGCCACAACCATCTGCAACTGCATGTGGCAAACACACATTTCTCAGCTTCACATGCATATATGATTAGGAAGAGCTCCGAATGAAATAGATAAACCTTTGAGATGCTCTTTTTGATGTTTACTTATCTCTCGGCAGCGTTCTGTGGGAAGTTCTCCTCCGGGAAGGCTGCGGGGGAGGGCTCTGCTGAGCCTTTCAGCGCCGTTCGGAAGCGGCTGAGGAGCAGCCGACATGAACAGGCAGGGCTGGCAGCAGCGGAGGGTCACAGATGCTGCTCTGAGCCCGCCCCTGTGCAGCGAGCCCGCCCCTGTGCAGCATCCCAGCGCGGCTGGGCTGGACCAAGGGCGCGGCCGCCACCTGCTGTCCCCACCCCGGCCGTACCTGCTGTCCCCACCCCGGCCGCCACCTGCTGTCCCCACCCCGGCCGTACCTGCTGTCCCCACCCCGGCCGTACCTGCTGTCCCCACCCCGGCCGCCACCTGCTGTCCCCAGCGCCAGGGCTGGCCAGCAGCGGCTCCCGCGGGACCGAGCCTTCCTTTCCCGTCCCAGCTGCGTCACTCCTCGCCTTGTTCTCAGCTCGTCTCTGATTTATTCCTTTGCCTCTTGTATGAGCTGGCGTGTGGATGAGCAGCTGGCAGTGACGCTGCACGGCATCCTTTTGGGAATGCTGGCTGCCGTGTGAGATGGGGACATGGGGGGACACCTGAAGCACAGCCAGCCTACATGCGCGTCTGTGATGGACATGCGGCACTCACAGCTGCTCGGGCTTCCCGTGCTCTTTGATACACGTTTCTCAGAGACCACATTGCAGACTGTCTCTTGGCTGGGAGCTCGGATGAAGTGCAGACAGAGGGATTTTGGTTCAGAGGAGTTCCCAGGGCAGAGATATTGCCCGCACGGAATGATGGAGCTCTTGGAAAGGCTTCTGAACTGAGGCCGTTGTCTCTCAGCCCCTGTTTGCTCATCTGGGATGCTCTTCCCGATGTCTCATATTTCTCCAGTAACCTAAAATCAGCCTAATCCTGTCACAGAGGAAAGCCCTTACTGCTCTGCAGTCTGTCTTACATGTGTTGTTTGCTTTCTTATGAACTCTGTAATATCTGGGTATATGACTGCTGTTCAATGTTTAAATACTGTGTTTTCCACATTTACTGCAATGCTGATTTTTTTCATTGCCTTCTTTTTAGCATCTTTGGAAAGAAGGTTAGTCTCATAAAACAGTATTAATACATATTACTGAGGGGTTATATTTGTCTTTTTCACAAATCTTTTGGGATTTTTGACAACAGGCACTTTAAAGATACTTTCATTAACTTAATATTGAATAAACTAGACAACTAATTGGTTTGGGTTGTTTTGGGGGTTTTTTTTGTTTTGTTTTGGGGGGTTGTTTGTTTGTTTGTTTGTTGGTTTGGGGTTTTGTGGGTTTTTGTTTGTCTGTTTGTTGTTGGGGTTTTTTGTTTGTTTTTTTTCCCATTCTTAATCTTCTTTCTTCTCTGATTGGGAGAATACTTTGCAAATACAGCTATTCCACCAGGTGGTGTTATTCAGTATCATTATCCTCCCTTTCTGCCAGATCTACTTTTTTTGTTCATATGGGGATTTTTCCTGTTTCTTCACTCTCATGGTACAGTTTATTTATCCTTGGGGTATGCTGAATGCTCATAGGCAGTCACAGTGTGACACAGGTAACTGCTTGGTGGAGTGCAACCGTGTTCCCACTTATCTGTGGGCTAAAAAGCTTCATTGCCTTTGTTTAAAGCACAAAGTTGAAAATTGCCCTAAAAGAACACAAGAGAGTTACTTGAAATCACTTTTAATGACTAGGGAAGTTTGTTTCTCAATGGTTTGTTTCTTTCTCCAGTGCACAGCAATGTAAAAGTGATATTTTGTGATTGTTCTGGGTTTGAAATACATCTACTTTAGATGACAACTGTTTTGTGATGTAACACAGCGACAACTGTTATGTGATGTGTTTTCAATCACATACAGAGAAATTCAAGTTATCTCTTGCTCTCATTTGTTTTTTGGGAAGCTGTACCTGTTCTGTGACCTGCTGAGTCATTAAAAAATGAGGTGCTGGAGTTAAACCTCTCCCTCCACTGACATATTTAAGTACCTAGAAAATAAATTACCCTCACAGAGATTACTTTGCCTAGAATAAATTATGTCAAGCAGGCTCATTTCCAGCTCTTGGTTTTAGAAGGGCTCCTAACACTGTCTCACATGGCCATCCATCCCACAAGCAAGTCCAGAAAAACACAAATAGATGAGTACAGAACTGACTGTAAACTGGACTGAAATATTTAACATGAGCACGTTGATAATTATGGTTGGACACAGCAAGCAGAATTCTGCAGGAGTATCACAAATCTGATATTTTCATTGAATAATTTAGATGGCAGAGCAGACAACTTTCTTGCCAGCCCCACTGGCTGGGAGGGCAGGAAGTGTCAGAGGACAGGGCTAGGATCTCAACACACTTGGCAAATTACAGTAGGGGGAAAGGAAGTAATTCAGAGGATGTGCTTTCACTCTCTGCAGAGCAACCAACATCACAAATGCAGGCTGTGGACTTACTAGTCTGACAGCATCACTGTGTAAAGTGTTGTGGCGGTTAGCATGGATTACAAACAGAACAGCAATCAGCCATGCCGCTACAAAAAGGGCAAATAGCACTGGGAGCTACATAAAAAGGAATATTGTTTGCCAGGCAAATGAAGCCACTCTATTGTCATGCTTGGGGCTAGAAAACCTTCAGTAGGGGAATTTTGGGATGGAAAAGAGAATTAGAGGTTTTATGAGGAGGCATTAGAGGAATTAGAGTGGTTTATCCCAGAGAAAGGGAAGACATAGTAGGAGGGCCCTAAATATGTGTGCTGTATGGCTAATGGAGAGGACAATAAAGTCTTCTCACCAACTGAAAAGGCTCAGTGGACATCACAGATCTGGGTTAGATGTTAGAAACAGCTTTCTCAAGGTGTAGATGAAAGAAGAGTGAGAGAATAACACAGGGAATGACAGCCTTGGTTTCTGGGTTTCAAATGCAGATTGAACAAATGTCTGTCAGAAATTACTTGATGGAATTCGTCCTGCTTTTTGGGTGGGAGGAAGAAAGCAATTTCCATCCCAGTTTTCTGATATTCCTATTTGGAGCCAAAGACCATTATTTATACATCTAAGTTAGATGTCTAGGTTATACATTGTCAAGACCAGCTAATTATCATCCCAAGGCTCTTCCTTTCCATTTCTATTTAATATAGCATAAGGTAAAAAAGCCTTTATTTTGATTAATAATTCAAATCAGAAACAGCCATAAAGTAGGCTGGCACTACGCTATTCAAATTGTTCAAATTAATGTTTTCCAAGTGCTAAACTTTTTTAGAGCATATATGGCAGCTCTGCTAATGTCTAACCAGCTGATGATCTGGAGACCTGCCTATTGGACATCAGGATGATTCAGGTCAGTTAATAAATGCCATATTGGAACACACATTTAACTCTACAGCAGAAAGGATGCTGCGTGAAAAGGGGAAAGGGGAGCGCACACAAATATTACTCATTCACTCATTCAGAAAATGCTAAAACTCAGGCTCTGAACAGCCTTTGATATTTGACCTCTTCAGATGGCCTGTAATTAAGACTCTAATCCTTTAAACACTTTAATACACTTCAAGTTAATAGGATTAGTCACATGCCTGAAGTGTGCATGGCTGGGGCTGAGCTATTGTTGAGCACAGCTGATTACAAACTTGCAGACACTTTCTGGTGGAATATTGTCTGGCATTGTCTAAGTCCTTTCGAAACAGTTCTAGTCACAAGTAATATCCAAAAGTTAAGGTATTTAAGAAAAGTAAAACTTAGCTAAGTTCTTGCTTAAAAATGTACACACAAAAAGAACAAATCTGTCTGAACTTTTTCAGCAGGACAAATCAGAGCTTTGAGAGAAGAGATGGGAGATCTGAGAGGCATTGTATTGGTTTTCTGGAAGATGTAGGTTTAAATTCTCAGACTTTCACAATTCTTTCAAAGTTAGGATGATGTTAAATATGCAGAGAATCAGAGAGATCAGAGAGTTACAGAAAGGGGAAGAAACATTTTCTATCTTGGTTTGCATTGTATAGAAACATCAGTTTGGCTTAAAGGTACAAGGTTGTTTCTTCTCTTGCTGCTGACAGACCAGCTGGGCTTGGCAGTCCTGGCAACCTAGTCTGGATCAGTGCATCACATTGTAAACATGTGCACGGAGGTTCCCATTTGTTGCAGGATGTCTGCCAGAAGAAGAGGCTGGGCCACATCAAGGCAGCGTGCTGATGTGTAACTTGTGCTAGATCTGAGTTTAAATGCCACGGGGGCAGCCTGGGAATCCCAGCACAGCCCAGTGTGGCTTGTTACTGCCCCATAAAATGCCCACAGCACACATTTACACAGTGCTTTCTCCCACTGGAGAAACACAGAGGTAAATCCCCTCTGCTGAGGGATGTGATGTCACAGCATTGTCATTTACAGGAAAAGGCAACAACTGTGGTTAAGGGTTTCCAAAGAGTGACATGCAATAGACTGCAGCTGCAATGCCATTCCCTGGCCTGCCTGTGACTCCTCTTGTCCATGCAGGGAGAGATTTTTCCTCCACTCATTCTGAGGATCACAGTCAGCAGAATGAAGTCTGCATTTAGCCAAGTGTTCCTGCCAACTCTAACATGGACCAAAGCGAGCATGCCCAAAAGTCAAAGAGCAATCACTGCTCTGTCAGTACTTTGTCATACAGGAACCTGAGTCATACTAAAAGCCTCTCAAAGAAGGACACAGTGGAGATACCAGAAATTCAAGCTGGAGCAGGGAAATTCTGATGAAAGCACCACAGCAGTGATAAGGTAGCAGATAAGACTGCCAGAAAACCAGCACCACAACCTTATAGACAGTAACACAGAGAGAAACACAATGCCAAAAATGGGAAGAAATTTGATGAACCACCAACTGCCTGTGAAAAGAGCCACACTAAGAAGTCTTAAAATTAAGAAAATCATAATACAAAGAGGGCAGGAACCAGAAAAGGTGATCAAGTCTGAATCAGAAGTAAAAAGTCAATAAATTGAGATGTGAATAAGAAAGGGAAAAGAGAGAAGGATTAAGTTCTTACAGGATAAGGGGATAAATCAGGACTGTCCCAAGAAAAAGCAGTGTAGGTCAGGAGGACTGTCCACCCTGCACAGATGATGCCATGCAGAGATACCAGAGCAAGCATTACAGGAACAATTTGGATCTCCTGTACATCTAGAACTACAAAGGCCCTGCAAATTATCTGTGGAGTGCCTGACTCAGATAAATTGTCCTGTGCCTCCCATCAGCTAAGGACTGGATATCTTTACACCAGGCTGCAATGTGACTTATAGCTATGCCCAGAAGGGAAGATCAGATATGACAAAAAAGCGAAGGCACAGGAGAGGCAAAGGGAAACTGGAAAAAGCAGGAAGGTACTGGAGGAACTGAAAGTGAAGAGTTGTCAAGTACTAGCAGTGTTAAAGAATTTATGCTAAAGAAGGATTAAATGAAGGGGAAAAGGTTCCTTTCAGTGTCCGCGTTTTTATGAGAAGCAGTGTGGAGTAGAGGATTTTTTGTCAGATGGATCTCAGATAACAGATCCAGGAAATGAGCTGGAAACCAATGCAAGGGAAGAGTCCAGTCAGCTGGTGTTCTTGCACAATTTTCTGGTTTGTCAGACTTAGAAAAATATTTAAACATACACACACAGAGCATTTTGTTTGGCCACTCTGCTGGTCAGCACTGCTCCTGGGAGCCCTGTTTATCAGGCAGTATTCCTGCAGCGGGGAGCGCACTGCTGAAGTAACTGTGACACCCCTACAAGTCAAGCACCAAGTTCGAAGCCTCGATAAGCCAAGAAAGATTGCTGAGGAAACTTAATCCATATTCCTCCTTTGTTATAGGATTTCTGCCTAGCTGATGTCCACTCAGGGACGAGCTGGAAGCTGGGAATGCAGGAGGGACAGGGGCAGATGTCAGGGTGTGCTTGGAGCTACTGGCCATTGGCCCAAAAGGCTTTTTCTTTTCGAAACCGCACAATTCTCACTGTCACTGAAAAATGAAGAATTGCTACTGGAAAAAAAAATAAAAGAAGAAAGTAGTTTTTTAGGTTTTATTGACACATCCGGTGTAATCACAGAATCATAGAATGGCTTGGGTCGGAAGGGACCTTACAGATCATGTCGTTCTGACTCCCCTGTTGTGGGCAGGGACACCGTGCACTGGACCAGGTTGTGTCAAGCCCCATCCAACCTGGCCTTGACCAATTCCGGGGATGGGGAACCCGCAACTTCTCTGGGCAAGCGGTCCCGATGCCTCACCACCCTCACAGTAAAGAATTTCTTCGTGACACCGAATCTGAACCTACTCCCTGTCAGCCTGAAGCCGTCACCCCACGTCCTCGCAAACAGCCTCTCTAAAGCGTTTCAGGGGTGAAGCCGAGCTGGGCGGAGGGACAATCCCCGGCATCGGCGCCAGCTGTGACGAGAAGCGGCGAGAAGCGGCGGGGCCGGGCCGGGCCGGGCCTGCCCCGGGGCTCTCAAAAGGCGGGCCCGCCACCGCTCCAGGCCCTGCTGTCCTGCGGGGCTCCTCAGACGCGGCTCCCCGATCCCTCCCTCCTGCCAGCCCTGTTTGCCGTGGCGAGGCTCCGCCACAGGGGAAGTGACGCCGGCGCCAGGCGAGGTTATATAAAGGGTAGGCGGCAGCGGGCGGAAGCGAGCGGGGCCGAGCGGGCGGCGGGGCGGGGGGCAGCGAGCGGGGCGGCTGCCGCAGCCCCCTGTGTTCCGGTCCGGCCATGGATTTCCGCAACATTCTCGTGATGGCCTCGGAGCAGCAGGGGCTGAATGCGGTGCCGGTGAGCTCGGGGGCGGCTGGGGCTGCCGGGAGGCGCGGTGGGGTCGGGCCCCGGGAGGGCCCCGCGGCCGCGGGAAAGCCCTGCCCGTCCTGTCTCGGCCCTCGCCCGGGCAGCGCCCGCCGACGGGCTCTGCTGGGCCTTTCGGCTCGCCGGCTGGGGCTGCTCGCTCCTGGCAGCTGGAGAAGCGTCTGTGTGCGGGGAAGGGGCGAGCGGGCCCCCTCTGGCAACAGGTGCCGGCACGCCCGGGCTGGGAGCGGGCAGCCGCGGATTGCGCCTCCCGGCCGGGCAGTTCCAGGATCCCGGGAGAGAGCCCTGCTGCGGGGGAAGGCACTGCCTAAAAGCCGGCTAAGTCCTTTTGTTTGCTCTGAAAACACAAGTGTGCCACGTCTCAAGTGCGACTCGGAGACAAAGTGACAAGTTTTGGGGGAATGGGCTGCGTTGTCTGAGTTCTCTGTGTGCGCCGTGAAGGACAGCGCTGTGGGGAGCTTTGACGGAAGGCTTTTACTATATTGCTTATATTGTTCTGAGATCTGTGTTTCAAGCTATCAGTAACATGTGGATTCACTGACTTGCCTGGATGAAGTGTGGCAGGAAGAAGGGCACGTGGCCCTTTCATACCTCAATATCCTGGGTTTCGTTCCTCTGGGAGGACCCAAATTATAAGTCGTGCCTGCTTATTTTTATAAATAATATTTTCTCCTTGGTAGTCACCAGCTAGGGAGACACTTTTTCTGTTTGTTCTTCAACAGCGTGCTAGAGTTCTGTTTCTCTTTATTAGTTTGCTTAAACCCAGTGTAAATGAGGGGTAGTTGTTTTTAGCAAAAACTGTGGGAAAACCAGGAAAAAAAATACTCTGTTGTGCAGTGTCTTCATTTTGGTAGTATCAGAACCAGTGAATATCTCAGTGTCTCTATATCGTTAGTAAAACTTTGGTAATGTTCACTAATAGCATGACTAGTTAATAATATGTACCGACCATATGGTAGATGTGAAATTAATCAGATTCCATTGTGGGTTTAAAATCTCATAAAATCTACTTTCCTATTTAGGCACGTTTAATTTATCTCTGACCCTACATAGGAATCTGGTTCATAACATAAATAATATAATATCTAGAAATACTTTAGGATATTTAAATGCCCATTTGATCGGTTTTAAGCTGTTTCATGAAGTTGTCACTGAGTTATTGCAATTCTTATTTTAGATGTTTAAATCTTCTCTTTATATTCTCAGTTTCCCCATGCAGCTTTGGTGTGTGCCATTGCTTTTTTTGTCACACGTAGTTTCAAGTCATAATGATGAACTGATGAAATATCTGCCCTAGTCTCCATTTCGGATGGGATGGTGGAGGGAGGGGATTCTCCTTGTTGTGCAATGGATGAGAGTTTAGCTGCTCATTTCAGAAAAGGCAGAATTAGGATTTGCTAATTCCTGATTAACTCATGGAGTGAGAGTGCAATTCAATCCATAGTTGACATAGTTTGATTTGGCACATTGCTGGTGCAGCTTTTAAGTCTGAAGCTGGCCTCAGTCTGAGCAAAAGCAGAGCTGCATTTGGTACTGCTTGAAGCTATTTGCAGCTGCTGGGCTTTAAAAGAGAGACCATGGAGATTTTACAATCACTAGACATCTAAACAACTCCACTGTGTTAAAGCTAGTACATTAAATGTGTTTATATTTGAAGAATATAATTATTTTTAAATACTTTTAATAAAAACACTATATAGACTAATTGCACATTTACTGGTATATAAAATTACCAGGTTTCCATGATGTTAGTTCCTGCATTAATGAGCATATCTTCTGAATTTCTAAGTTTGTTTTAAACTTCACAGTGCACCTAACTAAATATTCCATGCCCTCTATAATGAAAAACAGTGGCATGAAGAAGTAGTGTATATTCAAAGTATTTATAAATATATATACACACACTATACAGGTAGTGTTTAGTTCAAAGTGGAAACTATATAAAAACTCCAAGAAATAATGTGGCCATGTATTGTTAGAGAGGGGCCTGGATAAAGCAGCTATTACATCATGTCCCTGTAAAAACAAATCTGCTTGTTCATCTCCCTATGGAAATCCAGATTCAAAAGGAACATTGCTGAAATCAGCCTTTTGGTGCCCTGTTAGTTGCATCAGGTTTTGTTTCTAAATAAGACGGTACATGTATGAACTACTGTCTAAGCTATTAATGATGTGCTGCTAATCATCTTCACAGCAGTTGCTGAGTAGAGCCCCAGATTTTGTCATCTAATATTCCATAAGGGTTTCACTGCTGTATCTTGTTACCTGTGTTCATATTAGCAGTTCATTAGATTTTCAGTGTGGTCTTGCTTTGACTAGAGATGATAATAGTTACGAGATTTAAGTTGATTTTAGAGAGGTTTAAATAGATTGTGTCACATTTTTTGAGAAGTTGATATACTGTATTATGCCACGTGTTTCATATGATGTGGCAAAGCACTTTCAGTTATTTTTATTGTCGCTATTCTTTAAATTATTAAATTTTACTGTAGCTTAAAAAAAAGAGAACCCTGAGGACCGTTGGAACCAAGTCAGTCTTTTATTTCACTGTAGTTTCTAATAAACTATTAATGACAGTATAAACATCTCATATTGCTCCCAATTCCTTTTAACTGAGGGTGAAACTTTGGTGTACAGAACTTACAGAAATCTTATACAATTTAACCACAAAGAGGTGACGCAAAACCGAAAGAGCTCATCATCCACGTCAGCACTTGTGAGGTCTGACTTTAAGTCAGAATGATAAAATGCAGCCTCCAGTGAAGCTGGCAGATATAAACAGCCAGAGGAATTACGCATTTGTGAAGTGAAACATTTCACAGAATCCCAGAGTTTGTTCAGAAGAGTTTGGGTTACAGAGCCTGCTCATCGAATTCTAATCTACGAATTATTGAGCATTTGCCCACAGGCAAGAGAAGCCCTGCATGAGAAATAATGGCAATGGCTGTGAAGTGCAGATTGCTGCTGTAGGACCAGACTCCCATCAGCTGATGTGTGCATTTATTGTGTGCTTAAAACTTTCCTCAAAACGGGACCTAAAATTCTTTGGATTGGATCAGCCTCCACAGGAGAAGCTGCAAGATATACAGTGTGAAATGTTGGCAGGGTTGAGGAGGGCTTTTGCTCTCAACTTGACTGACCTGGTAGTAAAGTTCCAGACTGTCAAGGTTTAAATTCTGACTAGTAACATTTCCAGCTTTTCCTATTCCTGATTTTTTATTATTTTTTTTTTTCAAAAGCAGATGAAAATGGAGACCACAATACCACTACAGAAAGGAAAGCATAAAGTATCTGTTTTGTTTTGTTTTCTTCTGTGTAAAGCAGCTGTTAATAGAAGAAATCTCTGCATTTTTTCCAGCTAAGGGTTCTGCTTGCATGTTGTGGCAGCAGTTGCAAAATTGGAAGAAAATGTATGAACCTGTTGAATTGTATTTGGGAGAGAACAGTGTGAGCTGAAAAGCTGAGCATTTTATCTTTCTCTTGGTAGTTGTTAGAACCTGAAGTGAAGCAAATTTAAACATGCTTGTTACCTACTGTTTACTTTGTCACAACCAGAACTTGAAAGCAGCAGTTAAGAAATCACGGTGTGTGTATTCTAAGACAGTCTCACTGCAGAGTCAGCTGCTGGGAACCTCGTGGTGAATCTGTAGCAGAAACTTTGGAAATACCAGTTCAGGATGAAGGGCAGAGGCCCCTGGGTAGTGAACACAAATGCCCACTTACAATGTGGAAAGCTGCCTTCTGAAGAACTGACATTGCAAGAGAAGTGACACAAACAAGGATGTTTGTGGTGGGTGAACCATTCCTGATGTTCTCAGGAAGTTATACCCTGAAGAATGTTTAGGAGGAAACAGGGACTCCCCATTGGAGAGGGTTAAATGTCTTGGCAGCTGATAAGGAAGAATAGGCAAAGTGTTGTAAAGTGCTAGTGAAAAACAAGCAAATAAAAGAATCTCCCCATCCTGTGAGAGCCCCTGCAAGTTGACTGCAGTGGATAAGACAAGTGGAATTGCTTGCACTGCATGTGCAAGCCCATTGCAATAACTGAACTGCATAGGTGCTCCACTTGAGAATCGGGTTTGATCACTTGCATTGATCTTGCATTGCCACCTGTGTAAATATTGACTGTTGTTAAAGGCAATTCTACTACTGTTATTTCTGTCTGGCGCTGGTGTTTGGTCTAGGCCCCTTGGGGCTTCATTTGGGTGCCAAAAGTTATTTCATAAATTCTGTTTTACAGTCCAAGATTGGGTACTTGAATGCTGACATCAAAGCAGCTACAAACCTATCAGGATCATGTGCTGTGTTTTGAAGGAAATCAGTGACCTCAGAGTAAATAATCACTGTTTGCTACTCTAATAGTGTTCTGGGAACAGCTTGACCTGCTCTTTCTAAAGGCTAAACATTCCTATTCCTCTGTTGATTTAACCAACTTAGCAATAGTTATTAAATGCCAGAATAGTGCATCTGCTGTTTGGATGATACAGTGACTTGTGCTGCCTTATTTTGCCTGCTTTATCTGCAGTCTGATGCATATTCATTTAGACTGTATATAAAACACTTTAGTGTTTGTGGAACGTGTGTATGGTTCAGTGCTTTTAAAAAGGCTACACTTCAGAAGGTTATTTTATGCTGTTACTGAATGAAGGTGAACAAGACTTCTATCAGCAATAGGACAGAAAATGGGTATTCATTTATTAATTATTTTGCTGTGTTTTCAGTTGTTACTCAGTATTAAGAAATGCTACTGATAGGAAGACTTAATTTAAATTTTGCATGATTTGTCATGTTAGAGGCAGTCAGAAAAGAGCTTGTCTGTCAAGCTGCTTTACAAACCCGCTCCTGGATAGGGCTGTTGGTCACAATGCAGCAAAACAAAGCCTGAAAACTGCTTCCCCATCACTTTAATTCTTTATAAGGTTTCCCAACAGAATAGGTCATCTGCATTTGTCCCTGCTGTTTAGCAGTTTTCAAAGGTGCTCCTTAGGCACAAAGTCATTTAGGCTGGAAAAGATGCTTGAGTCCTACACAGTCTTTTAAACAGAATTTTGAAACAGAGTGTACAGTTGAAATACAATAATTAAATGAAGCTTTGCCAAATTAGGTTAGTGGCAAAACATGACGCATTTAATTTTGTGAGATAATTTACAGACATCATTATACTAAGATGAGTATACTACAGAATACTGCAAATAATTTCCAAGGTACTAATTTGCATCAGTCTGTTTCTGACAGGATTTTGACTGATAATGTGTGGATTGCTTTGCCTCTGTCTGTTCCAGTTCAAGTGGAGTAAACCAGATTTCTTTGGGAGACAGAGCCATGGGCCACGTTTGAGCAAAAGCTGAGAAGCAGTGCTGAATCACAGTTCAGGGTTCCTGAGCAGTCAAGTCCTGGAGTGCTTTTGGTGCAAACAAGAAAATCGGTTCTCAGACTGTGGTAAATTTTCTTGCAGAGGGATGAAGCTCAGTAAATGAGCTTGGTTGTCGCAGGTCTCTGATGTGATGAGGTGACATGGAAGGTTTTAATATGCAATGTATATGGAGAGTGCACCTTGTAGTTCTGCTCTGGTCATTTCAGAAACTGCTCAAGGAGACTGCAAGTGGCTGGTGTTGTAGCTGCCCTTCTTGGAGCCAGTTTTGGATGTTTAGAAATGAGCCTCCAAACCTTGCTTCTTAGTGTACGTACATTCAAGCTCATTTATGGGTTTAAATGTTAGTAATTAAAGTAATCCAAGGATCTAGTCATATGCTGCTGATAAATGAATCAGAAATAAGATTGAAGGCTTCCATTGTGTGATATTGATGTATTTATAGGGAGTTATACTGCCAGCCTGCCTGATTATGGCTTCTAAAACATTTGGATGTGGATTTCCTTACCAGTTATTTTATTTTGATTATTTCAGTTAAGTTTCGTAAGTCTCTTTGTTAGCATTGAAACACATAATCACAGGATGATTATATGCTGGTGCTTTTATTGAAGAGCTCTGGGAATCAGGGGTGCAGACCCAAATCTGACTGACATGGATCCCAGATGGAATATTTTTATACCCTTTTCGTTATATAACTATATATTAATTATTAAACCCATATTGTTCTATTGTATACATTGATCTTATCCAAGCATGAATTTTTGTCATTTTCATCAGGCCCCCCAAATATCCTTTCTCATGATTCTTGTTACCATTACATCATTTTTCATGATTCTTATTACAATTAAACAATAATCATATTCAATTACCAAACAATTGTTACATTTAACAGTCATATCGTTTATCATATGATGATTATGCAGGTGTAGCTTCACATGATCTAGAAAAGACAAAGCTTAATATTCGTTCCCTTTCCCAGGCCTACAAGACCCAACCTTTCTTTCCACCCCCTGAATCTATTGTATGCAATTCCCATGATTTTAGAAACATTTTAACCCTATGCTATCATCTTTGAGGACAGAAGATATTTGTAGAAATGCTGACTTGCGTGGCTCTTTAGGGTTACTTTTTTATGTGGGTCGGTTTTTTCACATCTTTCATCTGGTGAGAATTTTAATGTCTTGGTTTAATCTTGGTTTAATCTATTGGCTTACATCTGAAATAAAAAACCTCCACCTTCTCAAAGCTCGGTTTTGGGTTTGGGTTTCTTTTGTTCCTGGATGTATTCTGCTTTCCTTCTTCTTCTGGATTTAACTGCCTTCTATTTTATTTATCTTTGCAACTCTCTTTCTCACTGCTTTGTTTTTTCTTCTATATTTTGTTTGTGGAAAGAAGTAAAAAATTATTTGTTTCCCCATTTTAGGTACAACCTGATACATTTGTGAAAGGCAGTGTCTGAACAGGTGTAGCACATTAGTGCAAGTGGTTGTTGTAGAACTCATTAAGAGGCACTTGGGCACTTAACATTGATTTAAGTAACTTTTATTGGATATATGAGAAGCAAAAAATGGGGTAGCATAGATAACTTGGCATCTGTTCAGTTGGTGGAACCTCAGGTTGAACAGCACTGGACAGACCTTTAGGCATGACAAGCTGAGCAAATCCCGTCTGTGATGCATGTAATCAGTGGTGTAGTCTTTAGAGCTTTTGCAGGATGTCCTGGGAAGTTATAAGCACAATTTTTCATTTCCTCTGCCGAGGAAAAGGATGTTATATGAACATGTGCAGCTTCACCTCAGGATATAATGAGATACAGAATCATAGAAGAGGGACTGTTAAAGGTGATCTAGTCCAGCTCCCCTGCAATGGGCAGGGCCGTCTTTAAACAGATCAGGTCCCCCAGAGCTCTGTCCAACCTGACCTTGAATGTTTCCAGGGATGGGGAATCTACAGGCTGGTTGCTCCTTAATTAGCCTGAAAGTACAACTGTGAGACAAATGTATCCAGCACAAACCTCAGTTTCAGTGGGAATTTATTATTGACTCTGTATCATCTCTGTGCTTAAGTGAAGCACAGGACAGTTACGCAACTCCTCAGTTTTAAAGACTTGATTTTTACATTTCTTAACTCTTCTGACATATTTATTTGTTCTTTGCAGAAAAGGTATAGTTTGGCCGTTGGTCCTCCCAAAAAAGTTCCCAAAGTCAAGGGTGTAGAGTCTGCAGCAGTGCAAGCATTTCTCAGGCGACAAGAAGAAGAAAAGAGAAAAAAAGGTAAAAGTACAAAATATCTCCTATGGGAGACTTTCATTTATTCTTTGGTATATGTCACCTTATTCAAAGTTCTTGCGAATGCAAGAATTGCAAATGCAGCTGCACGTCTGTTTCTGCAATGTATGCATAGACCTGATGCTGAGGGAAAGCTAGAACTAAGTAAGGGCTGGGGATGTTTGCTTGCTTTTCTAAGGAGTTAAAACATTAATCAGCTACATTAGAATTTATGGCTGGAGACTGAGGAAGTTTTTTGCTCTTCACATTAACTGCTTTCTCAAATTTTCATTACCTTAACTTTGAAAAGCTTCATCTGTGTGAAAAAATGGAAAGAGTTGCTGTTGTGTCTTAATCTAGTGTATCAATACGGTGAATTTTAAAGAGTCTGAGACACATTTCTTCCACTTTTATATTTCCTTTAAATAGTCTATGGAATAAACTAGTACTGCATTGCTTCTGATGTTAATGTTTTGATAAAGGTAACCAAATCTGATGGACTGGATGGCCCGGGTTATTCTTCCTCACCTGGGCCAGTCATGAGTCTGTTCCTTATCCCTGCTGCCAGGTCCAGCCAGAAGCAAGACTAAGCATGAATTCCACATGGGGCATATTGGCACACTCTGTGCTGTCACAGCTCTTGACAATAGAATAACACAGATGAGGAATGGTACCTTTATAGGCACCCAAAGTATGAGTAACCAAATCAATTTTCTAGGATTTTTTACTTTTTCTGAATCTTTCTGGTATTTAGCCCCCACTCCTTGGTCTATCCAGTATTTGGCATTTAGATGTCTCATTCACCAGCTAGTTCAGCCTGACTGTTGTCAGCAGGTCACAGACATGAGATCAAGCACATACTAATGCAGAAAACAGCTAAGCCAGAACAGTAAGGATATAGGACAGACTGTGGAGATAGGGCACAGGGCTCTATCAGACTTGTGTAATGACCAGCTCCTTGCTTATCTGTGTTCAGCTGCCTCTGTGTCTCCCCTATATCCCTCTACACACACACACTTCAGCATTTTCCAGTTCTTATCCCCCCAATACTCATATTCCCTCCCCTTCCTCAACTTCCCTTAAACATTTGATAGTAAGTTCTGTACAATCTCAAGATTCTCTTGCTCTGTCTCAGAATTCCCTCCACTACGTAGAAATCCCATAACTTCTGTACCTGCTTATACAAAGCAACCTTCTTATACAAAGATTCTTCCTAATTTTTGTAACATCCTGGAAAGCTGCTTCCCTCAAAAAGCCTTAGTGGATTTTGTTATAGCAGCATTTCACTCAATTGCTTGCCTTTGTTGGAGTAGCTGACACAGGTGGGTTAGCCTGCCCTGTTGGCAGACCTGGGGTCACTTTCTGGTCTGTTTGGGATAGCTATTAGCCAGATATCCTTAAGTTACTGTCCTAAGTGGTTTGTTAGTTTGGAAAATATTGAAATAACAAGTAGTGCTTTTGTGTAGCTTTCTCCTGGTTTTCTTGCAGCACTGGAAGAAAGAAGGAAGAAAGAGCAGCTCTTGGCGAGGCGTATTGAACTGAAACATGACAGAAAGGCAAGAGCTATGGCCTCACGAACAAAGGATAATTTTTATGGCTATAATGGTGTTCCTGTTGAAGAGAAGCCTAAAAAGAGGAGGGCTTGTGAGAATGTTGCTCAGGTCCCAGAGGCTGAGTGTGCAACAGAGGATGAAACTGAGCAACTTGAATACAGTCAGACAGAATCTGAGCATGAGCAAGAAGAATATGAAGAGAAACCATCCAAAGCTGCAGTGAAACCAAAGGCACCTCCCAAAAGTGCACCAGCACCTCTGAACTTTGCGGAGCTCTTGAGACTTGCTGAAAAGAAACAATATGAACCAGTGGAAATAAAACCAGTGAAAAAGGTAGAAGAGAGGCCTAGAACAGCAGAAGAATTGAGAGAGAGGGAGTTTTTAGGGCGCAAAAACAAAAAAGTAGAAATGCATAAGAAAAGTGAGAAGGAGATTAAGCCTACAGGGATATCTAGTTCTTTAAAAAAACTATCTTCTCAAAAAGCATCTGTAAACACAAAACTTAATAAAAGCTCAGTAGATAAACATTCCACATCTAAAAGCAGTCTGCCGCTTTCTATGGGTGGTACTGATAAGAAATCCAAAGCACCAGCATTGACTGAAAAACACTCACGGTCATCATCTTCTAGACTTGATCAAATGGAAAAAAACTCACAAAATGGTTCCTTAAAAAGCTCTACTGGTAGCAGTCATAATAAATTACCTGTCAATGGTATTAGGAAGTCTGGCTCAAGCTCTCACGTGCCACCCTCAAAACCCATGGTCAACGGGGCTCAGAGGATGCCATCTGCAAAAGAATCCAGCCTGAAAAAGTCTGCCCATGCAAAATCAGGAAAACCTGCAGCCCTTCAACATGGAATCAACTCCAATGCAAAACGATCCGGCAGCAGCTTAGGAAAAGGAGGACCTGGACATCCTGCAGGTGGTTCAAGTGCAGGACTGGGGCGATCAAGCAGCAATTCTGGTATGGGGCCTGGAAGGCCAGGAAGTGGTTTAAGCTCAGGACCTGGGCGACTGGGCAGCAGCTCATCCACAGGACCTGGGCGACCAGCAGGTGGCTCAGGCGTGGGGCCAGGAAGGCCGATGGGCAGCTCAAGCACAGGACCTGGGCGACCCGGCAGCAGCTCAGGCGTGGGACTTAAGCGACCAGGCTGCAGCTTGGGCACTGGACCGGGAAGGCCGGACAGCAGCACAAACATAGGACCAGGGCGACCAGGCAGCAGCCTGGGAACAGGACCAGGAAGGCCAGGAATCAGTCCAAGCACAGGAGCCAAGCGACCAGGCAGCAGCTTGGGCACTGGACCAGGAAGGCCGGGCATCAGCACAAGTGCAGGACCTGCGCGACCAGGCAGCAGCCCGGGCACAGCTGTGAAACCCAAGTGTACTGTTGTGTCAGAAACCATTTCTTCTAAAAACCTTGTCACAAGACCTAGCAACGGACAGATGAATGGAATGAGACCTTTTCCAGGACACAGACCTGTGCTTCATCCACAAGGTATGCATTTATAGAACAAAGAATTTTTCACTGCTGTGGTTTAACTCCAGCTGGCAACTAAGTACCATGCAGCTGCTTGCTCGCCCTGTCCCCTCAGTGCGGAGAAGAACTGGAAAAATCCCAAGTGAAACTCAGATAAGAACAGTTTAATAATTGAAACAAAATTAAATATAGCAGCTTTCAATTTATTTCATTTATGCTTACCTATGCTTGTAATTTTTGAAATACAAGGTGGTGCGAAGTAGCAGATAAAAAAAACCTAAGCAGCCTGTGATGGATACTGGTATATGAATGCTGTTAGAAGGAAAAGAATTGAAGGATTCGCTTCCAGCATTGCTTGATAGTTGGTCTATAAAACTTCGTAGTGTCTTAAATAACAGATGCTTGAAGGGCTAGATGAAAAATCACTCACAGGTTTTACATTTCAGTGTTGTGGCAGATTTATCTTAGTGGTGACAAGCTGTTCTAAAAATTTATTTCTGATCAGGAGCAAGCAGTGTGGAGTGGAATGTAGTGAATAAGTGCCTGGAAAGCCCTGAACAAAGAACAATTATCTGCTGAGTGGTTTCCTCAGGCTGCCATTGCTGATACTGATAGGTAATCTTCTCCAGCACAACTCAGAGGAAGTATTTCCTGTTGCTGAATTTCTGAGAAATGTTGGTTAACTTGAGGCAGAAGTTTTCCACCTTGAAGCCCTGAAAATGGCTATGCCCAAGGTATAGCAAGGAGAAGTACTGTTAAATTAAAATTATGTTTGTGTTATTAGTTAATGATTTGACATTCTGTCCTATCATTTAGGTCTTGGAAGACCACCTGTTAGTTACAAGAGACAAATAGAAGATGATGATGATGATGATGAATATGACTCTGAAATGGATGACTTCATTGAAGATGAAGGGGAACCTCAAGAAGAAATATCAAAACATATTCGGGAAATATTTGGCTATGACCGGAAAAGGTAAGAAAAGTAACGGTTTTAAGATACTGAAGAACGAGCAGTAGAACAAGTAATTATTGTTCCTAAGAAGGGATATTAATTCATTAGCTGCTTTTTTTAATGTGCTGAAAACTGATGTTTAATTTTCAGGTACAAAGATGAAAGTGATTATGCCTTACGTTATATGGAGAGCAGCTGGAGAGAGCAACAGAAAGAAGAAGCTAGGAGGTATGCATGTGTTTGAACTCAGATGCAAATTGCAAAGTTGTTTGTTGCTGAAGTCATAGGGCTAAGGTAGCAAATATCTACTCTTTTTACAGCAGAGGTAAATAAGCCTTACAGATTTTTTATAAGAAAGCTTAAGTAAAAGATGGAATTCATATAGCCAGTGATGGATACATTACATAAGTTGTGTGTCCTTGTCTATCTTGCTAGTTAAGAACCAATAAAAAGCAAAACTAATTAATTTCCAAAAATACTTTAATACATTTCAGTTCAAACTCTATATCCCTTCATTTGTCCCAAGCATTACAATATTCTGCTAGTTTGAGAGCTGGAAATTTTATTTGTTTTTATCTATACATGTGTGTGTCTATTTCTATAAAAGTATAAAAAGTATACTGATAAGCTTTTGTAGTCACTGATTTAAACTATGAAGATATTTTCATGTTGGTTTTGGCCTTTGGGCTAGCACAATTTTTATGTCATAAACTGATAATTTGTTTTTAAATGAGTGGTGGGACAAACTTTATGAAAGCTATAAGGATTTTTTTGTAGAAAATGCAAATACTGGAATTCATGGTGTCATGAAATTCTTTTGTTCTGCTGAAATTTATATATGGTTATTCAGAAGGTGCCTTGAGCATTAGAAACTTGCCTCTTTGAAGTTATAGTCAGTGTCTTTATTCCTCCTGGGTCCTGAGGAATAGCTGCAGCCCATGGAAAACTATAGTCTTAAGTGGAGTTAGGAGAAATAAATGGAATTTTCAAGTGATATTGCTGTTAACCACACTCTCTGACACCTTAGAGTGAGAATTTGCGGAGTTGAATTTCTGACTTGCTTTTAACTACACATGTAGCATAAAGGCAGTGGAGATATGAAACTTGAATTTAAGTTTACTTTTTCAATGGATCTGTTTCAGTAGCTGATTTTTGGGAGAAAAAAAAGACCCTATGTATTAAATGTATTATTTTTTTAATCCAGTCTCTGTTTTTTGACAGAAGTTTAAAGTGTCCTTTTCCCTTGAAATATTTGATTGTGATCTTAAGATTTTAAAAAAATCTTGATTTCTTAAAGCTGCATTCATTCTATAATTAAAGATCTGATATGAAATTATTCTTCAGATCAGCTGTAGTACTTTTAGTATTGCTTTTCCGGCATGTAGAAGTAAAACCTCAAGTGTCCTGAGTAGCAGTGTAAAGGATTTAATCTTGTTTGGCAGCTTGAGACTCGGTGTTCAGGAAGACCTGGAAGAACTGAGACGGGAAGAAGAAGAACTGAAACGCAAGAGACAGTCGAAGAAGCTGAGAACACGTTAACTGACTTATGGTGTTGACTTTGTTCATGTTTCTGCTCCCCTCTGCCTCCATACATCTCTTATTCTACTTCAGTTTCCATTTGCTTGTTAGAGGACAAAAGAATATTTAAAGGGATTAAAGTACTTAAAAGCAAGGCTTTAGTTTGACCTAAATAAGATATTTATTTTTAATACTTGCCAGGGTTGTTTTTTATGAAGAAATTAATGCACTAATGCATATTAAATGGAATAAAGTTAATAGACATTAATTCCATTGATTAAACCAGTTCAAGATGCCAGCAGAAATATTGACTAGCTATGCACTGACTTGGAACTGTGTGGGCCACGTACCAGTAAACCAGTTTTGCATTCGCTTGAAAGAAAGGAATAGCATTCTTGTTCCCTGATATTTCTTGAGACTTGGGGAAATTGCTCTATATCTTGCCCTGTCTCCCAAAATGAGCCTCTAAGTGTTAAAACGTCACCTTCTGTACAGGAGCAGCTTGGGTGTAAATTCAGCCACAGCCCACAGGTATTAAAGGCAATAAAGTGCTGCAGATCTTCTGATTTGAGGACCCATAAAAATAATTTGAGCCTCTTTATTTCTAAACAGAAAAGTGCATGTCATATGCAAACTGTGCAGTGATGGATATGGCCAGAAGATTACGTTGGCCTTTGCTGTGTGTGGAATTCCAGTGCCGGTCTAATTCAGTATGAGAAACACACACCCTGAAAACAGAAATTTCTGGTGTTTTGTATGTAACCTGTGCTTTTGGGCTCAAGCAGATGCTTGGGGATTCTTCTCCTGCCCTGTAAATCTTCAGATTTGTTTAACAGCTTCTGCTGCTTTTACAAATTGTGTTTTTTCTTGCATTAAACATCTGATGGTTAAATTATTTAAAATGTGAAGCAATCATTTATCTAATCAGTTTTACTATTCAGAAAGAACATCAGAATTAAGTTGTTAGAATGCATTTGCAGCTTTTCAGTATTAATTTATTGTTAACTAGTTAATATTTGTGATTGATTTCAGCAAGCCAAAAACCTAAAATAATATGTGTAGCAGAAGAGTTAGTTCAGTTACTTACCTTAATGCCCATATTTGCACATTATTTCTAACTATGCACTTAAAGGCTGTTTCAGTAACTGAATTTGTTTACAATCAACACAGGGCTCATGTAAGTCTACAGGAGTTACACTGAGACTTGAAGCTCAAATCTGGTGTTGCTTTTACTTGGATTTTTCCCCAAGTTGCCTTTCAAAGCTCACTAGTGTCACTACTCAAGGCTTTGCCTTGACCTCCAGGACTCCATTGGTAGCATCTGCTTTCAGCTGCTTCAGGCCATTATATTTTAATGTTAGAAATACTTTAAAAAGTTGAAAAAGGGCTTTGAGTATTGGTTGGGGGCGAGGAAAAAGGAAAAATTACCTTGTGGAAAAAAAACAAAGGAACCTTTTCTATTGGGGCTGTTCTTAACAGTGCTGCTTCTAGGAAGCAGTTCAGATAGCAACCTGTAAGGAACAGTCTTGGAAGCTGCTCAAGTTTGAACGTCTGATTTTTAATGTAAGAAAAAACAGCTTTGCCTTTTTAAGATGTTTTCTGTCAATGGTGTACCATTTCACTGCCTCAGCAAAACAAGTGATGCAAGTTACTGATTTGGATTCTATAGACTATCTCAGTATTAGCTAACATGGAGCCCAGGTGAAGATACCACTGTTGCTCCTCTGTAGTTTTAACTTTCTCTGTTAGCTATCAAAAACTGTTTCTCAGTGTAGGCACTTGAGACCATGCAAGATAGTGTAACCTCATTGTCTAGAAGTGTGTTTGTTGTATTCTCTGCTGCATTGGGACCATCTCAAATTTCCTGTTGGAGATTTCCTGGTTTCTAGAATTACGCATTCAGGACAATGAACTTTGGGACCATGATCAAGTTCTGGGTTTGTACTTTTTAATTCTCTTTAGCTGGAGAAAGACTCGAGGTCCATCAGCCCAGACAGCTGTATCATCTGTGAGCAACTTCCTGCCTGGTTGGGGAGAAAAAAGTCTCTTACGAAGCAAAAGAAATATGTTAAGTTGAAATTGGTTCAGTTGGGAAAGAAATCTGCATTTCAGACAAATACAAGTTAAGTAAAACCTGATTATTTCACCACTTTCTGATTATTTAACCATGCAAGATCAGTTATAATCTGTAAAGCACTTTGTATGGTAACTGGAATGTACTCTGCTAGCCTCCCTAAGACACAGTATAACTTTCTTCACACAGTGATCATTGCTTAAATTTTGTATATTTCATATGAAAAATTATTCAAGGACACATTTGTAATTTTACAATCAAGAAGTACTCTCTCATAATTGGCATGGGATGCTGATGGATTTCCTATTTTGTACAAATGTTTGGCTTTTAATGTGCTTGCATATTTGTTGCATATTTGTATGTCATCTAGGAAGGAGCTAAACTAATTTCTTAATTCCTGACCTTGTATCCAAAAACCTGTTTACTGTTTGCCAGATTAATAGTATTCATCTAATGACAGTATTTCAGTACTTCCAAAGTGCATCTGAATTTGAGGTGAAGAAAAACTGGAAGAGTGCTTACATTGGTTTATCAGGATTGGATGTTCAGCTAATGATTTAATTGTATTTAAGGAAATTCTGGTTTGGTTTTTAGATTTTTAATTCACCATTTGACCATGTGCCTTTTTACAAAATTGTGTCCAAAAAAACGAATGTAGGAGGATAAAAGGTTTGGGTTTTGCTGTCTCAGATTCTATATCCTTAAACCTGAGAGTGTGACATTACAGAATTTTCAGAAAACCCTTCCAGGTCTGGCTTTGATTGCACAATTAAGGTAGCTACTTCTTTACTGCTAATGCTAAATCAATGAAGGGCACTTTCTATTGATGACTACTTTTTGAAAATGTCTTGTATTTACACTTGAGCTGTATTTCACTTTACAGCGATGTCTTTTGGAGGCCAGGGTTTTGCATATCACAGGAAGCCTTAGTGTGCAACTCTGTGCTGTGCTTTAAAATAAAAATCTTTCAAGAAGTATATGAGATCTTTATGGAAATCTGGATTTATTTTTGTGTAAAGCCCAAAATATTGTCCAGGAAAACTAATTTTCTATTTTTTTTTTTTTGCATTTTGTAACATAATCTAGTAGGTGATACATATTTCTAGATATAGCATATTTCTGGAGACCAAAACATGTCAGAAATAAATATATGGAGAGACTGGTGTTTAAATTGTGATGAATGTACTTCTATTTATTTTGGTGAGTGGGTGTGACACAATATTAAAGTGTTAGTGTGTAAATAAGGGTGTTTCTAGTTTTAGCCAATGATTTTTTTTCCTTTGGGGATATCATGTGTGCACAGTGTCTTTTTACACAATGTGACAAATCAGGTTAAAAACTCGTACATAGCTTACCTGCCCTCTGGTGCTGTCAAGAAAATGTATACTTTAGCACACACAAAATGCATATACATTTTGCAGAGTATGTATACAATAAATTACAGGCATTAAACATTTTACTGCTATTTCTCATTGGTTTACTTCCAGGGAAGATTTATCAGAATTACTTTCTGCTGTTTCCTCTGAGCTTTCACATACAGCAGTATCAGTCTCAATGTTGTCCCAAAGTGGTTGCCAGTAAGAAGGTATGAAAAATGTAATGGAGTCACTTAAGCCTTCAGGAAAGATCTGAAAGTTCCTGGTGTCTCCTGCAGTTTAGGCTGTGACATAGTCTGTACTTGGAGGAAATGTATCTAGAATGATAATATACCCAAGTGTGCCCATTGCATTTAATCTTTTGCATTTGAAGTGTTCACAAGCAGCATCCTTCTTGGGTTTCCATATTCCCATGTAAGGAGTCTGAACTCTCTTGATGGTTGTCTCCTCTGGAAGGGTTTTCTGCTTTGATGGTAGAAGAAAATGACTGTTGTGATCAGTGGGTACTGTGACCCACTTCCATGAATGAATGGATGGATGAATGGATACACATCAGTGAGCCCACATGCCTTTACGATGAACACCAATGCTTGCACACTCTTGTGCTTAAAATACTCTTCTAAAATATTGCAAATCTGCATTTAATGTGTCCTATGAGTACCTTGTTTTGAAGATGTGAAATGTTACATTAAAAGTGTCCAAAGAAGGTATCTTAATAGCTGTGATCAGTCAATCTCTGCCATTATTTCAAGGCAGTGATGTTCTGTTCAAGTGGAGGGTGGCTCTACATTGAGTCATAAACCCAGCCAGTAAAGCTACTTCTGGAAGCAAAATAATTTTATTCAGATTTAGGGGGAGGAGGGGAAAGTAATTACATGTTTCCCTTGTTTGAGGACAGCTTTTAGTTGTAGTTTATTTGGAATAACATTTCAGTTCCACAACACAGAACTGCAATTTATTTATCCCATTGCCTCTTCTTACCCTTGGAACTGTATATGGAAACATTTATTTTTCCATGAGCATGGGAATTTAAAAAGCCTTTGACATACCATGCTTACTCTGTGGAGTGAAATTAGGGATAGAGGTAATTCCTGAAGTAATCAAATATGTCATGAGTTTAGCTTGGACTTCTCTGTCCACAACTAACGGTCCTGTTTTTCCACATTATCTGGTGCTTAATTTGTTTTGAGGGTTCCTCTTTGGTTCCTCATGGGAGTCTTGAGTTTTGCCTACATCCTTCTTTCTCCCTCCACTGACAAACTCCTGACTTGTTCTGTATCCTGGATGTAATTTTCTCAGTATTCCTTGCTTGAGAAGAGGCGAGTGTCTGATGCAATCTCTCATACTCTGTGTCTGAAAGTTGATGGCAATCAACAAGTTAAAGAATCAAGAGCTTCAGTAGTTTTTGGTTGAAAGAGTTGGCTTGACTCTGATTTTAAAAACACTTGAGTGTAGAGTTCCAGGTTTTGTAGTGTGTGGGAATAACTGAACACATACTTGTGAGCACATGGAGTACAAAAGGCTGTTCGAACGCCTTACATGTGCTTCTCCATGTATTAAACCTCTCTTGTGGATGTCTTCAGGACAGGTAAGTAGCTTCCTTGAATGATGCCACTAAAGGTGCATGATGTTTGGCGTGGGTCTGTCCTCAGCTCCCTATCACAATAAGGCAATAATTCTCCCACCTTCTTCCAGCTCTTGTGTTGTATGGATGCCTTGTGGTCCTTACATATGTCCAGTATGTCAGGATTTGACCAAAGAAATGTGTATAGTAGAGCAGAGCATCTGTGGGTTGACCTGCTGCTCTGCAGCTGATGAATAACACTGATTATGGTTATTTTTGGACAGGAGGGATACTTCATCTGGTTCTTAGTTTGTACAGAATGTGCAGGAAGCGTTTCTGAGACCTCCACAGTGGTGTCAAATGTGACTGTAAATGATACATAGATAGTTACCCGCTCCCCCAAGGCAGATATTGAGAGTTCAGGCAGAGGGATGTACTGCTGTTACCACCGTCTTCCCCAGCCAAAAGGAGGGAGCCAGCAACCCCTCTATTAGCCTGGCTGCTGTTTGCCAGCTGTGTACAAAGGGAATGTGGCAATGGCAGCTCATGGTGCATGGCATGGCTCGGGGCTGTGGGGAGCCCTGTTTATAAGCAGTGTGAGGTGCTGAAGCTGGCAGGAGAATATAACTTTTGTGGAAAGTCTTTTCACTGTCATCACAGTTGGCAATGAAGGCTGATGTACTCACAGCTGCTGTCTTAAATCCAGCCTTGGTTGGTTGTGCTTTGAAAGTGATTGTTATGACATATAAAATGGTCCCAGTGTAGATCATACACACTGGTGATGTGGTGGTTGTTCAGGGGAACACTGAGAGAAATAAATATCTTAGTCATGATATTCCCAAAGCTGAAGGTAGTTTGGGTTTTGTTAGGGAGCTTTCTCCTGCCACTTGTGTTGTGGTTCATCTGCATTTATTTCCCAGTCTTTTGTATCTCAGATAATCACTTCAGTATTTTAGAAGTGCAGATTTTTCCCATAGCATTTTAATATTTACAAGTTGAACTTATAATTTCCATTCCATGACTCTTAAGTTAATTTAGACAACTCAGCATTGCATGATTTTCTCCATTGGAGAAAATCCTTTAAAATGCTTCCTGGATTGTAGTTTCCTGTTGTTGAGAATCCTTTCCCTTGACTTTGCTCTAAACTAGCATCCCTATAGATACAGGATGTTCACAGGCAAGCAGAATAGTGAGACTAGTATTTAGAGTATAAAAGCTTGAGGCTGTAGAAATGATGTCATTTTCCTCTTATATAGAGCTGAATAAAATTCCAAAGCTGTACATTGCAAGACAAAGACCTGTATCACCCCAAGACTGTAATTTTACTTTACCCTCTCCCTTAGCACTTTAGAAATTGCAGTCTATTTTCTGTTTCATTAACCATAATAACTTTTCTACCAAGTCAAAGAACACATCTCAGTCAGGAAGATCTGTGCTGCTGGCAGAATGCTGGTTTTTAATATATAGGGTGACCTTTTATGCAGTGAGGACTTGTAATAATATAAGAGCTGGATGTATTGCTCAATAAATCCCAGTTTGGGAGAATTTCTATGGCTTGTTTGGTAAGAATGTATGCAAAACTCTGTCTTTGTTTGGAAGTGTTCTTAGGATGGTGAAGGGTTTGGAGGGGAAGCTGTAGAAGTGGATGAGGTCGCTTGGCTTGTTCAGTGTGAAGGAGAATGAGACATCGTTGGAGTCTAAACTTCCTCAGGAGGGGAAGCAGGGGGACAGACACTGATGTCTTGCTCTGGTGACCAGTGACAGGACTCGAGGAAATGGCATGACACTCGTTGTCAGGAGAGGTTTAGGTTGGGTATCAGGAAAAGGTTCCTCACCCAGAGGGTGGCTGGGCACTGGAACAGCTCCCCAGGGCAGGGGTCACAGCACCAAGCCTGACAGAGCTCAAGAAGCGTTTGGACAGTGCTCTCAAGAACATGGTGTGACTCTCGGGGTGTCCTGTGCAGGGCCAGGAGCTGGACTCCATGATCCTGGTGGGTCTCTGCCAACTCAGCACAGTTTGTGATTCTGTGAACAGCATCTTGACTTACTGCATCCTTAAAGTTCACGGATGTCCTTGACTGGACTGCTGGACTGGCTGCTGCCTCTTCATCTGATTAGGTCTGCTTTCCTGCTGATTAGGCGTGAAAGTATACAACGATCTTACATCAAATAATCTCGACACATTCCACGGCGGGTGGAAACAGCACCTAGCCCAGACGGTCACTGCAGCGCGTCCCGGGGTTTCCGTGCAGTGGAATGATTATGAAGACCGGCGGGACCGGCCCCGTTCGCCGCTCGCCTCCCTGAGGGGCGGTGCGGCGGCGCGCGGGGCCCGCCGGGAAGGCGCCGCCATGGCGGAGGAGGCGCTGCGCCGGCAGCTGGGCAAGGTGCGCGCGCCCGCGGGGAGGGCGGGGGGCGCGCGGGCGGCGCTGAGGGCAGCGGGGGCGCGGGGGGCGCGTGCTCGCGGGGTCCCGGGGCTGCCTGCCCGGGCATTCCCGTCCCGTCTTTCCTGGCCCTTCGCATCCCGCTGTGCTGCTGCAGCCGAGCTTTGAGCTGCCCCACGCATCAGTTCATCCCCGTGCTTCGCGCCGTGCCTCACCGCTGAAACCTGATTCTTCGCTTATCGCAAATTGATAACTTTTTTTTTCTGGTGGCATTCCCCGCCTTAGCGCCTTCACGCCCAGGAGCACAGGCGCGTTGTTGTAGCACCCCTCTGAGCGTTTTAATTTCCATTGGCCCATTTCCATGGGCGTATTTAAGCTTTGGGCATGCCAAATAATTTTGGGTGCGAAATGAGGAAGGTCTGTATCTCACTCACCCCGTAAATCCTGTGATCTTTAGAAGAGGAAAAACTATTTGATAGGAATGTTTTTGTATTACGAATAGAAGGAGGCCAGCTGGGGGAAGATGATTTTGGTTTCACAACTGGATACATCAAAGCCTCCAAAAAATGTCGTAAGAGTAAGTTATGTAGACATTCGTAATTAGGGAACATTAGGTTATTTTTATTTTTTTTTCTTCCTGCATGGCTTTGCAGAATCCAGTGGTGGAGAGAAGCTGACTGAAAGGTGTTTCTTGTCAGCAGCTCTGTGTTTTCCTGTAGACAGTAGAAAATAATTGTGCCATGTCCATAGCTGTCACATTGCTGCCGGGGTGACAGACTAAAGAGAAATTCGATTTTAGCTACTGTTTCGTGATAATTATTCCAGGGCAGTGAGCAGCTCTGCAAGCCACTGTCAGGCAGCAGTTTTGTTTGCCTAGGCAAGGGTTCCAAAAAACCAGCACCAGGCTTCCTAAATGAGAAGCAGAGGCTCTAATCTAGGAAATGGAAAATACTCTTTGTAATTTTGGAATGTGGGAGGATGCAAACCTATTGGAAGTTCTCGTATTGGACTGGCTGGGGACAACCTCAAAGAAGCAGCAGTGGTTTTCTCAGCTCTCAAGGACAGCTTAAAAATGAAAAAAAAATTCCCAGAGGCTAATTACTGACACATTTGACATGCTTGTGGAAAGCGACATCTTAGTAAACTCTTCTAAAATATGTGCAGGTGGATCTGAGTTTAGCTGTAAGAAAATAATCTCCTTTTTCTAAGAGGTTCATATTTTTATATTATTTTTAATGTGTGCAGAGGAGACTAAGTTTTACTAAACTTCTGCTCACACAGCTGTAAAAGGGAAGAAATGATGTATAAGGAGTGATGTTCAGAATTTCACATCTCTTATGTAGCAACAGCAGACCCACAATAGTTTCAAAGCTTTTTTGTAATCAGTTCTTTTTGATAATTTTTTTCACATCAAAACTATTTGTAATTCTAAAAGTAGTTATTACCTTCCCCTCCTTGCATTTCTGCCTTCTGTAGTGTCCTATTCTCTATCTCTCATATAGAAGCCTTTGAAGTGAAACGTTTTTCCTTAATTTTTTCTCTCCCTTCCCAGTATAAGTTCAGAGACCTGACCATGGAAGAGCTGAAGAATGTTAGCATGACCTACCCCAACTTCACCTTCTCCATGAACACATACAGTAAGAAGTGATACACTTACTCTGAACTATTTGTGGGGATTCTTACTTGCCATAACTGCAGACTGTGTCTAATAGAATGTGAATAGATTTCTGTTGTATTCCTGTCTATGTTGGCTTGCAGTAAAATTTCTCATGCCACAATACTGTTCCTGAATGCTCTTCCAGTGACTCATACATATAAAAACCTTAGCATCTCATTTACTTCATCTTATTTCAACTTGTCAGTAATTGTAGAAGATTGATGCTTTAAATTCTTTATATGTAACACCATTTTTCCCATATTTCATTATTGTATTGAAAGTATTTTGATGGCTTTAGCTTATAGAGCATGACTTCCAGAATCCATCAGCCTGACTGGAAATTCCCACAACATCAGAATTACCCAGGACAAGGAATTTTCAGATTAATGATGTGCTTAGTTGTACCAATGCAATTTTTGTTAAAATTTCATTAAGGAAATATTTTAAAATGTGAGGGAGGGAAATCTTAGTAATATTCTAGCTTGGCTTTTCCAGGAGCGTATTTGATTTCTAAAGAAAAATCATTGTTGTATATTTGTAGTTGTGGATGAGATTGCTTTGAAATGAGTTTGGTTTTTTTTATTTTTAATTGCATTTTTAATTTTAGCCTTCAAGGATGGATCCCAGAAGGACCTCCTGAATTTTAGTGGTACTGTTCCAGTGAAATATGGTAAGATAAATCAAACGTAATTTTCTTGCCAGTTGTGAATCTAGATGTAAAATGTGTTGAATGCTGCCTCTTAGCAGTTCACTGTGCAGTGTCTTCAAAGGGGACTAGAAAATATTCTGTTTGAATTGGAGTAAGTCACTTCTACTGCAGAAACAAGTGCACAGATGCTGAAAAAAGGTGCTATTAATTAAATAAGTAAATGAAGTATTTTAAAAATGGTAGTGTTTGAGACCGTGTTGGCAAACTCTTTGGTGCTAGTGGAGCTTGTATGAACTCTCTGAGACCTAGACTTGTATAGACAGTGCCCAAAAATAACCTGTAGGCAATTTTTTATTTTCAACTGAAAGCCTTTGAAGTCTGATGCAAAGCTCTTTAGAGATGCTTTTTTTGCACTAGGTGTTAAGCACATTAAATTTGTACATATATATTTTATACTCATAAGTATGAAATATACATATATATGAAACCTTTCTTTGCTGGGAAAAGGGGACACATTGGCTGAGAGAGGCCCTTGGAAAGCAAAACAACAGAGCTTTATATTAAGGAAGGTACAATCAGTAGCACTTCAAGTTGATCCAGACAAGTCTGGTTTTATTAATTAGCTTAAACAATATAAATATTTTCCAGTATGAATCTGGAAGTGATCTGTCAGGCTTTTTTCCTCTGTTATTACAAAGTGTGAATCACATCACACACACGACTGGTCTTGAGTGCCTCCTCCCGATGCAGAAATTTCTAATGGCTTTTATTTTGTGTTGAACAGGTAATTCCTATAACATTCCTATTTGTCTGTGGATCCTGGATTCTCATCCCTTTGCTCCCCCCATTTGCTTCCTGAAGCCAACTTCAAACATGGGCATTGCAGTGGGGAAACATGTGGATGCACGGGGCAGGATTTATTTGCCCTACCTGCAGAACTGGAGCCATGTAAGAGGTGGAGTGGCCGGGGGAGGGAAGCATTTGGGAATACTGCATGGTATCATGTGGAGCTTTCAGGCAGTCTGAGGCTTGGAAAGGCAGTTGGAAGTGATTTTAAGGAACAAAGGAACTAATTTTTACAAAGCAATGTAAGCCACATGATACTTTGATGCTATGAATAATGAGAATTGTTGAGTATCCCTCAGGAAAGTTCAATGGAAGTTTCTGTCTTTTGGGTATGTGTCTTTTGGCAGAACTCTGAAACAGCACAGAAATGCAAAAGTCAGTGCTGTTGCTAAATGATTTTATGCACTGTATTAAATTACTCACTTCAATATGACTGTCAGGCCAGTAAAATTATTTAATGAATGCCAGCTTTTTGAAATGAATGGGCTGTATTTTACATTATTGATACAAATTCCTAAGGGAACTTCTGCTGACTTCACAGTGTGTTTTGCCTGGAGGAGGACTGAATTGCCAGAACTCTGGACAGTTGAGCTCATCTAAGAAGACTGAACTAACTTCTCTTTACCTAAGATTTGTCCTTGTGGCTATATCAAAGGCTTCCATATATTCATAGATGCCTTAAAAATCTTCTAGCATTGGTAATTTCAGTTTTAGAATTCCTTTTGTTAAATTCCTTTTAATCCATACTCCTATTTGGAAAGTATCTTCTCAAAGTGATGCTTTTCTCTCCCTTAGGTGTTTGTGTAAATGTTAAGAGTGTCAGTATTTATAATTTGATTAAATTTTGTATGGCTCTGGCAGTTTGCAGCCGATACCACGACATGAAATAGTTGTTTAGCTGTTCTGTCTTCTGTTTGTCTGCTGTATTTCAGCCTAAATCAACTCTCATTGGATTAATCAAGGAAATGATTTCAAAGTTTGAGGAAGAGCTCCCTTTGTACTCACTGTCATATTCTGATGCAGCCAGGCAATCAGAACTTCTCTCCTATATTGCAAAGATTACTGAAGGTGGGGATGTTTTAATGGACTCATTTCTAATGTTCTTATAAAATATATTCACTTATTGTCATCACTTGATGTCACAAAGAAACCTTTATGGTTTATATTTAACAAATTTTATGACCATGGTCTGTATGCACACCTGTAACAGCAGTAAAAGGAATGCTGGTTTTTGTGGTATTCGTGTTTAGCTTCTTGCTATTGTCATGCTCATCTATTTCTACTTGGTGAAAAAACATTCCTGTCTAGAGAGGAATATTTGTTTTACACCTTGCAAGTTGTGATGGATTTTCTGTGGTCAGTATTGACTGCTGTTTTGAAAAAGTCTATGTAACTTGATTTAATTCTGGCACAACCATCATCCTTTGAAGCAGCAATACTTGTATTGATACAGTGTGGACCAGCACCTAAGTTTGTGGTTTTCTTTTAATTGCAGGAGAGACTGACATGAAATCAAGGAGTAAAACTGGAGGCAGAAATGAAGGATGTTCTAACAAAATTACTGTTGTTGGAGCCGGAGATCTTGGCATTGCATGTGTACTAGCAGTTGCAGCAAAGGTACATAATTGTTAAAAATAGCAAGAGACCTGATTAAGAGAGAAGATTCCAATCTAGTTCTTAGTATCTGACACTGAAACCTCATCAGTTTTAACAACTATCACTGCTTAGGTTATTTGTCTCTTCAATTAACTTATGGACATGCAGAGGTGTTAGTTTTCTGCCCTAATTTCGCAGTCAGCTTTTTTAATTCAAAGGGTTGAATATTGAATTCACTTAGTTTGAAAATCTCTAAAGGATTCTTGTCTCAGCAGTAGCCTCTTACAACTGGGATCTCCTAGTTCCCTGGAAAAGGATAGTCTGTAGATGGGCTGTACTTCGTTACAGCTTTATGTTAGACACAACAGTAACATCAGCATTTTTGACTTCCCAGAGATAGTTTTGTGAGTTTTTGTAATGTGTTTTTTTCCAGTTAGACTTCCTAAACTAAGGCCTTTCCCTTCTGATTTGGCTGTAATTTTGACCCGTAATTTTGTTTGATTTGTACACAGTACAGCAAACAATAAAATGGGAGGAATTTTGGGTTTTATTCCTCACTCCCAAAAGAAGAAGTTTTGTTTTGGTTTATTATTGTTCTGTATTATTTTTATTCATACAGGATGTTGCAGACAAGGTGGTTCTTTTGGATCTTTCTGAAGGTGCAGCAAAAGGAGGGACCATGGATTTGGAGATATTTGCTGTGCCAAATGTGGAGATCAGCAAAGGTATGAGATGTTTCTGGGACAGGAGTGGGTGCTATACTGTGTGTGCTTGTGCCCATTTTACCCCAGAGCAGGAGATACAGTGGCACTTAGGATGCCATTTTTTAAAAGTTGGTACTTGCAGGTAAGAGGCTAATGCTGAAATTGGACTTACGCAGAAATATAGAGAAGCCAAGCTATAACTTCTGTGTCATGGGCAGAGAGAGGGAGAGGAGAGGAAAACCTGTTTGCATAGGAATTAGTGAAAGCTGTGAAAGCAGTGTTCAAAAGGCTGAAAAATAAAGGTGTGTTTCAAAGGGCTGCTTTCCTAGCTTTACTGTTCATTAAACATGCACATAGCCAACAGTGAGTCCTTCATCTCTATCACTGCATACTCAAGGAGTTCTTAATAACTTTGTCCTCAGTCAGCTGTGAGCATGCAATTCAGCAGAGTCAATGCCATGTCTCTGTAATTAGTGATTAGTTACAGCCTTTGATGGTCTTTGATGGTTGTAGAGATTGAGGCCATGCATCTCAGAAGTTTTTCCACAGGGGAAGCTGGAACTGAAGTAATATTCTTCCTTGCTTATGTGTCGTGTTTCCATGTTCCTTGCACCCTTTGCAAGATGAAATGAGGGATTTTCTTGTGCTTCTCTTTTAATTTATCTTATTTTGGGGACAGAGACTTGTTCTGGTTCCACCAGGCGTCTTTGTGGCTTATTCTGCACTTGGCATTGCCTGCTGTACATACTTTGATCTTATCTTGCAGGTTTTACTGCTAGCACACCTATTTTCCTGAACCCTGGTTGTGCCACTCTACCACAAATCTGTTTGTGCCTCTCTGGTTGCCTGTTTGTTTGCGTTTAGCTGTGCTTTAAGAAGCTTGGTAGTGTTACAGTACTACAAAATGCTTGTATACCGTCACTTGCTATTTTGGTATGTTTATATCTAGGTTTGGGGCAAGCTGGTATTAGTTATATCCTGCCTAGTATGTTTTTAACTTGCCAGTGCATTAGACCTCTGCTTTGGCTTCAGCTCGTTCCAAAAGTGGTGAACAGACAAATCACCCTATTTCTCTATCCAAGCTGATCACCTGTGTGGCACTCAGATATTGAGAGACACCTGCTCAAGGCAGCTTTGACTTGCAAATTCCTGCAGCAAGCATGGCTGTGTGTTTCTTTGGGCTCATAAATACAATTTGTCTTTTATTTGAGTTAATAAAAACACCTTTGGAGTGCTTCTCATGGTTGTCTACATGCCCTTGATTAAGGTATGAGATCAAAAATTATAGAAGAAGCCTCAGATAAAGGAGTAAAAGTCTTTCCCCTTCTTTAACATTTGGAATAAAAGTTAATGGGCCTTTTCATGGATTTTTTTTTTCCTTTCTTGCCAAGAAAACTTGGAAAAGTTTACCTGTCAAAGCAGTCTAGATGCTTTCTGGTCTCTGCTCTGTAACCTTGGACAAATTGTAGTCTAGCTTTTGTGTTTGGGACCTATAAAACAAGAAAGTAGTTCTGTGGGCAAGCTGTGTTTTACAGGTGCTGTGGAAGGGCCCCAAATTCCATTTGGGGGATATGAGTGAGACAGGAGGCAAAGAATCTCTAATTAAGCTGGATGCTGTAGTTCAGCCTTTAGAACAGCTCTTGGTTTTGCATCTAAAACTCAATAGAATGACATAAATTTCAAAATGTATTTTCTTTATATTTTCAGATTTTTCTGCTTCAGCTGATTCCAAAGTTGTGGTGCTTACAGTTAATTCTCTAGGTAATGCTCAGACTTACCTTGATGTCATACAAGGCAATGTGGATTTGTTCAGAGGAATTATTCCAGCAGTAGCCCACTACAGTCAGAATGCTGTTCTCCTTGTTGCTTCTTATCCAGGTATGCTAATACTCTGCATAATGTTCTGTCCCTCACCTGGCTTTTTCTCTGGCCTGTTTTAAAAATGTTACTGCTGAATACACCTGCTTAGTTAGTCAAAATTTCTTGCTACTCTGAAAGATGTTTTCCTTTTCAGCTTTGAGCAGGACACTGTCTTTGAGGGTTTTTTTCTTTACTGTTACCAAGACAAAAGAAAATAGTGTACTTTGTTTTGTGTAACAGGTATGTATTTCTGTGTGTTTCTGTGCATAGTTTCAACCTGACTGTGTCTACATCATTAGCATCCACTGGCTGTTGTCTTGTCAGTTTGAGTTTTATGTGCACATTTCTCCTGTACAGGAAGGATAGATCCATGTATGTTATGTGCCATATGATCACGCTTACAGGCTACTCATACAAAGTATAGCATTAATAGTAAATATTGGAGCTAGATTTTGGTGGAAGATTTAAATTTCCAGGTCAGTGGTACTGTGAACTAAGATAAAGCAAAATCACTACTTAGGAAAGGGAAAGAAGTGTGAGCCTCTATCCTGTAATGCATTGAACACAGCTCTTCTTACTCTCTTACCATTATTGTTCTTATTTTTTCACTTCTTTCCCACCCGACTTTGTGTTTTAGGTTGAAATAAACTACCAATATGTTCTTATATGCTTATGCCTTTCCTAAAGTAAAGAAGTCCAGAATTTTTCGTAATGATGATTCATAATTTGCAGTTGAGTTGAATTTTGAGTGGTCTTTCATTGGCAACATGTTTTTTCTTTGACATTTAGTTGAAGTAATGACATTTGTGTCATGGAAGCTGAGCTCATTTCCCAAAAGCAGAGTAATTGGAGTAGGTGCCAACCTCGATTCAGAGAGATTTCAGTACGTGCTGACCAACCTTTTGAAAGCAGAGGTGCTGGCAAAAGATGCCTGGGTTGTTGGTGAACAAGGGGAAGACAAAGGTAAAGTGGTGCTTTATTATGACTGTGAGCATATAATGTCCTGGCAGTGCCTAAGTAACTGAATAATGAAAGAATAATTGATAAAAGAAATGAAGGTAAAGAGAAAAGTAATAAGAGGAGTACTAAATTCTCATAATAATGGCTTTACGTTTTGAGGTACCAAAGTCTGTAGATCTGGGAGTAGTAGCAAAAGTATTTGCCATTTGTCACAAGAAGAAAAAAAACAAAACAAACCGCAACCTCAGTGGCCTTTTTTTTTTTTTTTTTGATTGTTTCTGTTTAGTACCATCATGGACCAGCTGTAATGTAGTTGCAAATCAAACAGAAGCAATGGCTGCTTGTGACTCAAGGGAAAAGGTGGCTAACAGGTAGCAGCATTATAACTTTTTTTTTCTTCATGTTTAGGCACTTGATGTTTACATGTTCTTCAGCTCTTTATGAAGTGGGGGAAGCTTGCTCTAAAATGTTCATACATTGAGTTTATAGGAAATTGTAGGTTAAGTAGTCATTCACTTTCATGGATGTGTACATGGCCACTGTTTCTCTGAAATTCTTACTGACATTGTTCCTGTGATGATGTAAGGAGACACCACAATACACAGCAGAATACCAGAGCTGTTTGATTGTGTATTTAAAACGAGCCTTTAGACAAGCCTTCTGGCCCACTTCCCTCAGTGCTTGTGTTGGAAGCATTTGCTTCACAGTAAACCACCACTTTGGATGAATTTAACTGATCTAATTATCAGTTACACCTCTTGACAGGAAAGAGAATTTTTACCAGTGTAGAGAAAAAATATTGTAAAGAAATTATTTTCAGCAATTCTTTATTCCATTGTGTTGTTTTCCAAAGCAGAGAATCATATTTTTATAGTACACTTTACCTGATATGGTAATCTTAAACCTGTATTCTGGGTTCTAGATAGAAACCAAAATAAGAATAATTACAATCTAAACATCACGTTTTTCTCCTTTTCCCGGTTTATGTATAGAGCTATGGAAATCCTAAAGGGAAGAGGTCAGAGATCTTGGTCTGTTGGGCTCTCAGTTGCTGATTTGGCTGACAGCATTCTGAAAGATAAAAGAAAGGTTCATTCTGTATCCACTCTGGCAAAGGTAAATGTGTTATTAATAAACCATTTGTTTGGCAGTGTAATTATATTATTTCTACCAGATATGACCATTAATTTTAGCATCACAGACATCCCAGTGTTCTGAAGTAGTGCTACTGCCATTACTTTCTTCCAAAAACAGCTTCCAATTCTAGTCCAAAAATGAGCAAAAATCATTTACTGTTTTAATCTGACACCAATATTAAAAGTAGATTATTCTCCTAAAAATACAAGTGCAGAGACAAAGTATGTTTAAGGTTGCTGCCAAGCACCCCTGTAGCTGGATTTGGCAAATGAAATGTGACTTGTAGTTCCAGAGTTCTCAGTATTGAATATAGGGGTTTTTTTAGGGACAAAAATAATGTTGTATCTTTTCTGAAAGTATAAAATGCATTTTCTGCCAGTATTTTATTTTATTAAGTTTGAAACAACTGCTTTTTTACTCCTTACGACTTTCCTCAAGAGAAGAAAATTATGAAGCAATAGTTAACTTAAAGTTGTTGACTGAATTTTGTTTGAAATTTCTCCTAAGAGGCTTCACTAAAACATTAGGTCATTCCATATGATGAGAAAACCCATGCAGAAACATGTGTTTGTCACTTCAATTTAGAGCCTTCAGAAGGACAATTTGCATGTCCTTGTGCAGAAAAGTTGACCTGGCTGCTTATTTTATTGAGTACAAGCACATACCTAATTAAATAATTATGTTTCAAGTGAAGTTTTTAATCACCCCTGAACTAAATACAGATACAGAGGAGGAACAAGTCTCTTAAATTTTAAAGTATCTACAGAATGTAAAATTTCCCAGATTCCACAAATAAACACAATCTACAGTGTAAACTTGAAATATAGGGATATAAGTTTGATGAATTCATTTGCAGAATCTGTATGGGATCAATATTTGAAAAGTTTTCCCCAGCTCTTAGGCTGTATTATATAATTTATTTTGTTCAGTCCTTAAATAACTAATGATACTGTACTATGAAGTGTCCCTGCTTGTTGTAGCTAAGAAATGGTGTTTAGTGGTATAAACTTTGTCTGTGTTACAGAGATCTATTTATCTTAAAAAATTCCCCAAGTGTGGTATGGTTCACAAATTTTTATCTGCACAGTAATATTTTACAGTTTCTATACAGTAACCCACTGCACAGTATCTACAGTAAATGGAATTTGACCAATCCAAACATGCCGTATGTTGGAATATCCTTGCTTAATTAAAACAATCAAGTCATTTTTTGTAGTTGTACACTTTTGTGTAGTTGCAGCAGAAATAAGTAACTGTGTGTGTGACGGCGCTCTTTGTGTGTTGTTTCAGGGGTGTTGTAGTATAAACAGTGAAGTATTCTTAAGTCTCCCATGTATTCTTGGAAGCAGTGGAGTGGTTGAAATGGTCAGACTGGAGGAAGACCCACTGGTGCAAGAGAAACTGCAAAGCAGTGCAGGCTCAATTCATGACCTTCAGCAGCAGCTGAAACTGTAAGGAAGCACAAGGAAAGCTTCTGTGTCTGCTCACTGAAGTTGGAGATCCCCAAGGCAGAAGAAGTTGCTTCATACATATGGATTTCTGTAGAAAATGGGAAGCTTTGTTACTTTACTTTCCAAAAGTGCTTTCTCAGTTTAGGTTTAAGCAGCTTAATACTGCACTGTACAGCAATTTCTTCTTCGTAAAGTGCACTTTTGGTTGCCAAAATGAGGCGGGTAACAAGCAGGAATGTTTTACCTAAATTCAGGTGGCCCTTGCCTGTGGTTTTTGGCTGCCAGTTATAGCCTGATTCTTGGGTTACTCTTAGCTCTTTGTACCTCTTTAGGAGGCAGTCCTAGAGAGGGGCTTACCCAGCTCTGCAGAAACTCCACGTGCAGAGCCCACCTGAACCCTTCTCTGTGGCGTTTAAATGCTGTGTCTGAGGCTTGTCTAGGGTACAGTCATGCTCCAGCTCCTCAGGCATTGGGGATGCAGTTCCACAGCTCCATCTTCCATGGCTGTAGATGCTCTTATGTCAGTGGACCCCTGGTATTTTGCTTATTTACGTAGGGGAGCATGATGTTCACAGTATCCTTCAAACCTGAACTATTGGCTGTGGATTTCTGTTCACACTTAATGATGTCTGAAATACCCTGGTCATTACTTGCTTTTTATTTTGTGAGGACATTCAGAGCACTAAAGCATCTGCAGTTGTCACTATACACGGAGCACTGGAACAGGGGCTCTTCCTGAATGGGAGAAGCAGGAGCTGGGCTTCAAATAAAAGATAAAATCTATCAGTTAAACAGGAGTATCTGCACATTCAGTCCAAAGCTGGCTGGGAGCTTTACATCAGCCTCAGGAGAAGGCAACAGAACCTGTAACTCTCCTCTCTTGATGCTAAGGATGTAATGAAAAAGCAGGATGTGCATTTGTAGGTAAAAAACAGATGGTTTTGAGATCAAGGATTTTTTTGGGTTCTAACCTCTTGATTTACTACTGGTAAAAGACTGCATTATTCCTGATTATACCTCAGCATCACATGGCAGGCACAGGGGACTTGGGCTTCACTCCTGCTGTATGCAGCTTAGGAATGTCATTGCACGTTTATACTTTGAGGGGTGCCTGGTTAAATAATGTTGGAAATTTGTTCTGAGTAAAAGTAAAATCTGTGGAAGAGCAAAAGATCTGATCCTTTGTGCCTTCCAGTTACATCTCACAAAGAGCCAGACATGCAGGGAGTTCTGAGCGTATACTGATCTCAGAACTGGATTAAAAATAGAAAGAAAAAACCTTCAGTAATTCAGACCTTTATTTTTATGGAATACCCAAATTTCTTTCACGGTAGTGGTAAATGATGGGACAAAATTAGTGATGGCTTCAAGTAACCGACTTTAGTATATTTTTTAACGCTGCACTTTTTGCGTTTTTTCACTTACTTTGGAAAAAAAAACTTTTAAGGTTTTACATTATTTTTCACGGTGTTGTTTCTCATCTGTTGAGTATTTCTTTTCATGCAAATAGTCAAGCTGTTGTTTATTTAGTTCGGTGGTTTTTTAGCAACTTTAACCTTAAAACGCTGCCAGCTCTCACAAGTGTGTTTTGTGGATTCATTTGACGTTGCGTTTGTGTCGTATTTCCTGAACAATAACCGAAGCGGCGCGGTTGGAAGCGGCACTTGGCTTTCCGTGAGCTCCCAGGCAGGCTTTTTGGCAATAAACGCGGTGCAGGGCCGCCCTCCGGCCCCGCCCTCCGGCCCCGCCCCCGGCTGCCGCCCTCCGGCCCCGCCCTCCGGCCCCGCCCCGTGACGCGCGGGAGCGGCGCCGTCGCCGGAAGCGGGCGCGCGGCCGCTTCCTGTGTTTATGTAGGGCCGGGCCGGCGGCACCGACACCAGGAGCGACAGCGAGCGGTGGCCGCCATGGCCGTGTCCGAGAGCCAGCTCAAGAAGATGCTCACCAAGGTACGGGCGCGGCCGGCCGGGCTCGGCCAGCGAGGCCCAGCGCCGGGAGGCTCCGGGCAGTCGGGTCGGGAAGGGAGGAACGAGCCTGAAATGGTCGTGCCCAAGCGTAGGGACAGTGCCAGATGCTTGTGCCCCCCGGTTACGGGAGGGGGAAGGCGAGCTCGGCATTGCTGACCAGGATGGGGTGGGTTGGTTATCGCCCCTGTGTAAGGAAACGGGAAAATCTCATGCAAGGCAAATCATTAACCACTGAATCATGCAGAGCCAAGCGTGCCGCTCTTCAAGTGAAAACTGCGCTTTGTCCAGCAGCTTGGAATGAAAACCCCAAAGGCTGATACTTAGGGGGAGTTACAGGTTTGTTGAGGGGATTTTGGATTTTTTTGGGCAGCATTCAATCGTACGTGTAGCAGCGAGCCTAAAATGTGTCGCGTTTTGGCATGAAGTACAATGGTTGAGAATCGATGAAAACCAAAGACACGTTGGCCTGGATGGAGTCACAAGCAGATTTTTTTATCAGCTTGAAAATGGGCGTTGAATACTTAGTGTCAGCAAATGAGATCATGTATGTATTTGTATACACCTGTCTTTGCTAAATTAATTATTGTGATGCCATAGAAGAAATAGAATTTAAGGTGGTCCAATGTCCTTGTTCCTCCACACTTATTCATTTTATACTCCCATCTGGCTTTCTGTAGGTGATGAAAAACGAAGGTGCTGTTTGATTATATTCCTTTTTCAAAAATAGTTACACTTTCTGTTCTAGACAGGGAAATGTAGTGGTATTTGCCATATTGAATAGTTCAGTGTGTGAGTGTATATGTTCAGTATATAACAAAAGCTTGACCCTGTTTGGGGGAACCTAAGCACTTAATTTAACTTCAGGTATTTCCCTGCTGTTAGATCTTGAAAAGCTTCATCTTTCTTTGATCTGTTTCCTGGTATATAAAATGAGAAGAATGCATTTGCAATCTGAGAATGGAGGAAGAAAAAAGAGTTTAGAAATTAAGAATTCAAATTAATCCGTTTTAGTTACCTTTGTAGATATCACTGGTATCTTATATATTCCAAATAGATTTTGACATTTCTTGGAAATCAGTCTAAGAAATTAAGAGCTGAAATTAACATTTAATTTTGCTTGTGGCAGTAGCGGGAATCATACAACTGTCTCTCTACTAGGTAGTCATCACTCAGTGTAAAAACAGTTCGCAAAAATATTATCTTTCTTTGTTTTAATAGAGATATGAAAATGCTTGCTTAATATTCAGCTGTTGTGCCTAGTTTTTGAAAGCACCCCTGATAACCAAATTTGTCGTTTATCAGCCCCATCGTGTACCAGATTCACAGTGTGCCTGCTGAGCAGGCAGACATTGTTTTATCAGTTCTTGACCCAACTGACTTGAGATTCTTGTGCCGAAAGTGGATGTAAAGCCTGACTCTGCTTCCTGCTTCAGTGGCAGGGTGGCGAGGCACTGGCACAGGTTACCCAGAGGAGCTGTGCATGCCCCACCCGTGGCAGTGTTCAAGGCCAGGCTGGATGGGGCTCTGAGCAGCCTGGGGTAGTGGAAGGTGTCCCTGCCTTGGATTTGGAACAAAATGGTCTTTGAGGTCACTTCCAACCCAAAACATTCTACCGTCCTTGTGTTTTTTAGGAGCTTCTGTTAGTGGAATCCAGTTCTCTTTTTAATAGTGATTATGCCAATCTTGTTGAGGCTCTATCCTGCACCATAAGGTTTGTTCCTATGAAAAGGCCCCGCCTTTTAAAAGTAGCTGGTGACCAGCTGTCATTTGTCGTGTAGTGACACATGCAGTGATGTGGGTATGTGCTGCCAGTCTCTGGCTTGGTGCACATGAAAATTCCTTCATGTCCCAGCAATGCCTGATCCTGCTTCTGCCAGATGTTGGGAAGGGAGGGAAGGATGTAGTCAAATGTTAACAAAGTTGTTTCTCTGTCAGGCCCCTGCTGCATGCTCCCAATCCTGCATCCATTTCACACCAGGAGGCTGAGATGCTTTGCTGCAGCCCTCCCACCAAAAGAGCATCCAGGGGCTGATTGACCTCCGTTCTGGTGCTTCCCATGCACACAGGAGTCCCTACTGGAGGGGTTGCTTTCTATCACACAGAGCAGCATTTTGCAGACAGACCATGTGGCTGTTTTGTCCTTGGTGATTTGAGGAAGATCAGTCACGGCATCACCCGAGGTGCTGGTGCTTCCTGTAGGCTGAGGTGGGAACTGGTGTGGTGGGTTCATCTCTGCTCAGTAAATCCAAGTTGTCATGCCCAGGAGGAGCATCCTTGTCAATCTCTGGAGGTGACGGGAAGAAGAGTTAATTTCTTAGCTTCACAACTCATGAGTGTTTGTTGGAGCCAAGGTGACCTTTAACTGTGGCACCAGAGTTTGCTCTTGGATAATGTCTGCATTAATTTGTTCAGATGTTGTTCACATTTGCGTGCTTTAGATGTCATACATTTCATTGTGCTGGGCCGTCTTCCTACCCTGTTTCAATGAAAGGTTGCTGTCTGTGTTCCTTAGGACATCTGAAGATTGTAATTTTAAAAAATCATATTAGAATCAATAAGTTACCAAGGACCCCCATTGCTGGCTTTTCTTTTCAGTAGTAATTATCAGGAGGAGTGACCACAGTGCTGAAGAGCTGCACTATGAACCAACTCTCTGTTGCCCAGGAGCTTCTTTGCTGGCTGTGGGTTATAGCTCTGAGGCTAGTGAATTCTTTAGTAGTGGATCTGTGGTTTACTGGGCATCTGTGCTGTTCCTCCCTGCTCCTGATAAAAGGAAAGGGGTAAAGCCAGTATTATTGCTGGTAATATTTTGCCTTAGCGTGTCTGCTTTCTAGCTGGCAAAATACATGTAAATGCTAATCAGTGGTTGATAAATATGGTGTTGCTTTGAAAAGTGCTATAAAATGTATCCGTGTGGTTCAGATCATAGATAGCTGTTTATGAGGAATGTTCAAAACATCACTATATTTATTTGGAGATGACTTTTTTTTTAATAGTCACACATATTTCTCAGATGCAGTTGGTTGTGGTAGAACATGAAAGAAAATACAATAGCTCTTCCCAAATCAACTGATGCTCAGACCCTTGTTAAGACTTAGCACCTTGTTAAAGTATGATAAGTTATGTAGGCAGTGGTTGTTTAAGTAATATGAACAAATAAAATATTATTCCAAACTAAGAGTGGAGAAGAATCTCCATGTGTAGATTTAAACTCTCATAAATGCTGTCTATTGTTCCAAAATAAAAAACTGAATTAAATTATACTAAAAACTTAGCTTCTGAAGTAATTTCTTTCTCTTTTGTTTTCCAGTATAAGTATAGAGACCTAACCATACAGGAGACAACCAGTGTTATTACTCAGTACAAGGACCTCAAACCTGTCATGGATTCATATGGTTAGTCTGTGCATGAGAAAATTTTTGTTGGTGAATTGTTGATATGTTAGATGTCTTTAGTAGTTTTTGTGGGGGGCAAAAAGAAGATTAGCACCAGAAAACATAAGTTGAGTTTCTCTTTCTTGTCTCTGACATCAGTACTTCTTTAGAAATACAGATTCAGTAATACAGTAAGGTTACTTTAAAAAATAACTAATGTGCTAGGAAGTGTCACGTTTTTCACAGCTTAACTTTTAGTTAATCACTCACTGATGTCATCAGTTGGTGTCCTGAGATTGCTGGTATCTTACAAATTCAGCTTTGCTGCCATATAAAGATGTTTTTAAAATTCTGTGTAGGAAGAACTGTAAATCAATGAACAAATGCTTCATTTAAGAGCATGAAGAAAACAGAATCAAGTATATAGAAAGTTGGCATGAGGGTTTTGTAATGTAAATTATCGATGATAATCATTGTTTATTATCTGTTTTAAAGTCTCTAAGTTAATTTAAATTTAAGTGTGTTAAATGAAGATGATATCTAGGGTTTCACAGCATACAGTGAGCCAGCGTAGCTGCTGAGGTCAGCCTTCTTATGGTCACCTTTTTTTAACTGTTACCTGTGGGATTCCTCTGTGATCTAATTTATATTACTAATACATCATCAAAAATTTTTTAAATCTTCTGCTTTTTAAGTTATATATCTAGATTGAGAAATTTTAAGAAGAGACATGTTCAGGTAAAAGATGAATTAGTTTTAACTTGAGTAGCTGCAAGCCAGCAGCTCTCACAGAAATAAAAATGCATGCAGTGACTGGAGAAGCAAAGTAGGAGTGAAAGGACTGTGGTTGGAATAGCTGCCCAAGTTTGCCTGACATGGTGATCACAATTCCAGATATCCTTGAGCTGTAGCCATTTGTGTTCCCTAATGCTCTTTAAGCTGCTTGGGAGAGGCTAAGCACAGAATCACTTACAGATAATCGATATTATTTGTAGCAGTGACATCAGCTGCAAAAAAGTGATTACATTGTTCTCAAGTTCATATAAATAATGAAATATATACCCCCACTGAAATCCCAACATGTTCTACCTGCCCTTGCAGAAGAACATCAGCACCACAATAATTGTGCACAGTAACTTACATTTGAATTACAGCTAGAAACTTTCAGGAGGAATTAAGAAGATAAAAGCTTCCTCAACAGAAGCTGATTTATTCAGCCAATAATAATGTATTGGATTAAAAGTATGAGAAAACTAAATACAACAACTCAGTAAATACAGGTCAGAGTTCTTGTGCAGTTTGTGACTAAGATTTAGCAGAGTCAAGCACTCTTTCTTCCTCTTCACTGTGTTACTGGTTGGTTAAATTACCTTTACTGATTCTGTAATAAATGCCTGTGGCCCAGGGGTTTTCAGTATTCTTGCTGACCTGTTTTTTTCTGAAGAAAGCATAAGGAATTCTTTTATAAATCTCGGATGACAGTTGGTTTCTTTTTAAATCAAGTTTGAGTTCAGATTATCTTTGCAGCAATTTGCATTACTTGCAGTTTGCAAGATTCCAATGTTTTACTTGGTCACTGAATGAGGAAACAGTTTTATTTATAGAGAAGGTAGTTTGACAATGATTAGTCATTCGTTTCTCAGAAGTGTATTATTCATAAGGAGTTACCTGACTATGGACAGTCATTTTCTAATCCATAAATGTGCAAGAGCTGAACCTTTCAGGCTGAGTTTATATTTGTATGTCTGCAACTTGTGAAAACTTACACCAGTAAACAGATGGGGAATAACCTCAACCAAGATGAATGTAACCAATATGATTGTTCTAAAAGTATTGTTTGTTCTCTTTCAGTTTTTAATGATGGTTCATCCAGGGAGTTGATGAGCCTCAGTGGAACCATTCCTGTGCCTTACAGAGGTATGCATGTATCGTAATCATCATCATCGTCATCATCCCCATTATTTTCCCAAATTGCATGAAAAATTTAGATTTGTCCTGGATCAACTTCACTACTTCAGTGATCACTCTTTTCTTGAAATCCTTTACTTGTCCAAAGTAAAAGATTTTAAAGAAATTGTTTTCCATTTTTGCTGCAGGATAAAATATGAATGCTGAGCATTGCTTCTTCAGTCATTTACAGCTTTGTAACATCTTTTTTCTTTCAGCATTGCACTTTTTTCAGGCTTGTCAGTTGAATAAGGTTGCAAACCATTTCTTGCTGCAGCTAATGATAATTCAAATTAAGAGTCTTATAATGTTGCATTATAGAACAAATGAGATTGATTTATAATTATAATTCACCACTAATACACAAAGTTAAATTGTTTTGAAAAACATTGAGTTTATGGCCATAGTGTTACGTATTCATTCAATGTTGTTAGTAGATTTTGGCTCTGGCTTCTAACTTTGTATAGTTGAGTTTTGGAGTTTTGGAATTTTTTATGAATCTGAATACAGGAAGACAGCTGAAGAATTGAAATAATTTCTAAAATCTTTCAAAATATCTTTTCTAGGTAACACATATAATATTCCAATTTGCTTGTGGCTGCTGGACACCTACCCTTTCAACCCCCCAATTTGTTTTGTTAAACCCACTAGCTCTATGACAATAAAAACTGGGAAGCATGTTGATGCAAATGGAAAGATATACCTTCCCTACCTGCATGAATGGAAATATGTAAGTATAGGGAACTTGAAATTCCCAAACTGCTCATTCTGCATTCCTCAAGATAGTTGTATCATTTTTAATAAAAACCATTATCTTTATTAGAGATCTTAAACCATTTTTAAAATATAAATCAACTGTGTGGTTTTTGGAACATCTTTGAACATCAAAGTTCAGGATGTTGCATTCTTTGTTCTGGTTATTTAGATAATTAATTGTATCTTCAGTTACAACTTGTCTTATTAAACAGTGCAGCATGAGGTATCCTCTTCCCTGGCAGGAGAGTGACGTGAGGATTTGTGAGATAAGAATATTTGCAGAAGGGGAATTTACTTAAATGTACTTAAAACATCTCTGTGACTAAAATGGACTTTTGCAAGCACTTCGACTTCTTTGTGTAGACATTCCTGGAGCCTCATGTGTATGGATATATTTGCTTTACCAATAAATAGAGGCATTGAGCAGTGCAGGCCTCAAAGAAGTTTTGGCCAAAACATGGACTTGTCAACACCATTTATATCTTCTTTACAAGATTAGAAAAATTATACAAGATGCGTGGTTCTGTCAAAAGTGATTAACAGGAGTACATTTATTAAGGATGGGTGGTAGCTCAGTGCTTGTATGGTAATAGTGGGAAAAGACTGCCCAGGTCAGGTTTTGCACAAAGCAAGAAGATCATGTAAGGTACAACTGATACAGAATTCTTTCATTTGAGAGGTTGGTAAAAATAAGTAAGTGGAATATAGAGCTAAGTGAACTTGAAATTGGGGTATTTAATCCGGTGCTGCATTCATGATGCTTGTTCTTATTTTTGCAAAATGAAATTATGCCTGTATGAAGTAGTTATAAACAGAGAAGCCTGGTTTAACTGTATTTAGTGGAGGTCTGTGCCACTACTTAGTGGGTTAGAATATTTTTTTCTGTGGAGACGTTCTCTGTCAGAGTAAAAGCTGTGGTGTATGAAATTGAAATGTCTAAAAAACTTGGGAATCTTTTTCGTTTTCGTGTTGGGGGTAGATTTAATTTTTTAAAGTATTATTATAATTGGTCATTGGACATTTATACCTAGTCATTTATTGTCCTGTAGTTGATATGGAACCATGTATTATCCAGTTTATTCTGGGTGTGTTTTACTGTATGTTTTTGAGTACAAGCTGACCGGGTTTGGTATGTGGAATAGAATCCAGAAGGGAAGTTAATGATGCACATATGTATACAGATAAAGATACACATTTAAAGAAAATTTAAAGCCACAAATGAAAAAAAGCTTTTGAGAGCTGTTGGAATGGCATCCTGTTGTTGCTACAGTCAGTTAAACTCTGTTAGGAAAATGAACAACTTGTGATTTGCTTTCCCTCCCAGCCCCAGTCAGACTTGTTGGAGCTGATCCAGGTCATGATTGTTGTGTTTGGAGAGGAACCTCCAGTGTTTTCTCGGCCCACTGCTTCCTCCAGCTACCCCCCATACCAGGCAACAGGCCCACCAACCAGTAAGTGCTCATCACTACTGACCTCTGCAAATAATCATGTTCATATTTCAAAGGGATTGTTGCACAGTTTGCCCACAAGTAATGCAGTTTACTTTTTATATTGATGGCTACTGAATTCACCTGGGCTCTAATTTCTTTCATTGGACTTGAGGATCTTAAAGGTCTTTTCCATCTTAAAAGGTTCTGTGAGTCTAAGAATTCATGTGGGCTTCTGGAGGGGAAAAATCAAATTTGTATTAAAACACAGCAAAACCCAGACAAAAGCAGAACACACTCAAACACACCTAAGCTCCTCAAAATAACCAGTGTCCTGTCAGCATTCCAAGATAGACTTAAAAAGATTATTCAAATAACTTTCTATCTCAGTTATTTTTATTCTAATAACACAAGCCCATCTTTTAAGTATCCTGCAAACATTGTTTTCATAAGCACAAGCATGCCTACAGCTTGTGTTTCCTATGCCCATACTCCTGTTTGTGTGGTTTATTTTTCTTTTTTTTTTTTTCAAATTGCTAACTGAATGTTAAAGAAAACCCTGCCTTGTGATTTTTTTATTCTTTGTTCTGTGTCGATTTGGTGTTTTGAGTTGGTACTCATTTGTATTTTCATGCTAAAATCCTCAAGACTTATTAAATCATTTATTTATTTAAACTTCTGGAGGCATCTTATTTTAAAGACTGGGATAGGAATGTGAGGGAAAAAGAGGAAGTGGGAAACAAAATCCTAGAAATTCTTCCAGGAGGAGAGTGTATTGGTGGGAAAAAGCCAAGAAAACAGTGGCATAGACCTCCTCAAGACAAAGACTGGGACAGTAGGGAAGGGGGAGCAGTTTAGCTGGAAATTGTTTATTTAATAATGTTACTACAGTTCCACATTAATTTAATGGTACAGTAGCTGGATTTGGGGTGATTCATTTTTGCCAGCTTTTTAAGGCTGTGTCCATTTTCTATTGAAATACGGCTTTTACTTGATCAGTGTTACATTTGAAAAGCTGAAGTGCTATTCATTGCCATTTCCAGCAGAACCCATTTTTAGCAAGGTTTTAGGCTCTGAACCTGTGAGGAAATGGGTAGCAGACATAAATGGGAGCATTAGGAATAATTGACTAAAGGCAAGTGTTTGGGACTTTTCAGCTTGTCTGTGGCTGCCCTGTTTGTGAGAGCACCAGAGGATGGGATTGTCCTCCAGAGCAGTGGGGGTCACTGAAGTGCAGTTTCAGCAGAGGCTGTGACTTGTGCCTTCAGGACAAACCTTCCATGAGCCACATTTCATTACTCCTGTAGTCACTCAAAGCTGCAGTGCTTTGAATTACTGTTTTGAATTGAGCTGAAGTACTATGAATTACTTCATAGCTGAAGTAGGTTTAGTGAAAATGTTTCGGGGTTTTGAAATTATTAATAGCTACTTCGTTTTTCTAGTGCAATCAGACTTTCCTTATTTTACAGACATTTAGGATTTGGGTTTTTCACATTATAGATACGTTATTTAAGAAGAAATGAAGTCCATTGACAAAAAAGCAGTGAAGGGTGGAAATAGCTCTTAAAAACAAAAAAAAATATTTAATTAAATACTCTTAAAACTTGCTAGAAATGTAGAATAAATATGTCCAAAACATAATTTGTCAGCATTTCAAGAAAAATCTTAAATTTGCTAAGACTATTTAGACGTTTATATGTACTGATAACAAATTTTTAAAGACAACTTTTAAACAGCAGAAATTACTTGATAAGGACATGGTTAGATCATTAAACAGCCAGTCAATTACTCTAAAGGTACTTAAGTTATGCACTTGTTATTTAGTGAGTAGAGATCATTGGCTAGAAAGGTTAAACTCTTTTTCCAGTTATTACATAAAAAAAGTAGACAGCTCTTCAGGTGGTTCATCTTTAATGCCATGCTTTGGGTTTTTTTCTGAGTACCCTAGCTGCAGATATTTTTTTTCTTAGTACACCTATTTTTTTGTGCATTTTTAAATCCATATCTATCCACACAGTGAGTACTTCAATGATTAAGAAAAAAATCAATATAATAATAAGGTTATTTTTATATATGAAGAAAAACTTCTTTACACTGAGGGTTTTAACTTCTGAAATGTAAAGATACATAAAATTCTTGTTTTATTTAGCTTCCTATGTGCCAGGAATTCCAGGTGGAATATCTCCCTATCCACCATCAAGCACTCCAAACCCGAGGTAAGAGCCCCTTTATCATCATTTACCTGATGGAGAGTTTCACTGAATAGTGTCTACTCATAATTGTATTTTCTTATGGTGTATTTGTTGTATAGTTACTCATGTTAGCAGGGTTTGTTAAAAGTGAGGGCTGAATTCTTGTCAGTAGCTAAAATTGGGGGAAGGTTTAACTCTCTTAGTGTTTCTTCAAATGAAATATATATGGGTGTGATAAATAGATCTTGAAATTACCTAACTTCCAGCTGTTATCTTCCTTCACTCATACATTTTTACCAGGTTGATATGTTTACATGACATAGAAAGAAATGCACCCCTAAAAGTCGAGATTTTATTAGCAACTCAAAAATTGAACAAAACATTGCTGGGCCTTGACTCCAGCATAAATGTGGACTTAGAACACTCTAAGGGAATTTGAAGAACACAGAGTTACTTCAAAAGCTTTTTATTAATATTAAACAAGATTTTTTTCTACATAATAGTTTGGAATAAAGCATTTCCAGAAGACTTTCAGATCTGTCTTAGTAAATAGTGAGATATATGCTACTGCCTCCTAGTGTGCACTTAAATCTTTTACATAACGAGTAATTGTTTTTGTTATTAATATCTTTATGTCCTGATTTTGTGGTAGGAGCCTATGAAATGTTGATGTAATATGGAGCATTTTTATTTAAAAAAATTTAAATGTAAAAACCTGGGAGGATTGAGAGGGAGGGAGTGTTATATTTTATAAGGAAAAAAGTTAGGATTTCTTTAAGTTCTTACAGTATGTTTTTTCCTCCCAAATATGTTTGTTTAAAGTCCTCTTAATGTTTGTACAAAAGTAGTATAAGAACTGTATTTAAAATTTATAATTTATGATTTAATAGGAAGGTTTTAAGAACTATAAAACTTGCAGTTACCTAAAGAGACACGGAATATGCTTATTTTATATTTTGCAGGGGGTTTTGGACCACTTTGTTTAATTATTACTTTAGTTAATTCTCTGCCACATGCAGGTGTTTGTCAGTCTAGTACTGACTAATCTGTGTCCTTGTTTTAGTTCATAGCAAATGTATTTTAGAAAGGTGTTGCAAACTGTCACATGTCATCTCAATTGTTTCAGTGAGCAAATGAATACTTTTGCTTTCTTTATCTTTGAGAGCACGACCGAGAATTTCTGGAGGAGTTTGTTTCACATTGCAACTGTATTTTTTTGCACTTTTTTGCATTTTTAGGTTTACATAAAGCAGTTCATCAGTCATCTTCTTAACTGTTCTTATATTAAAAATTATTGTTTTGAAACTGTTGTGTGGGAGTTTGTAGCTAGAATAATTTCTTTTGGATACTTGTGGGATTTCATATAACAAAACTAAGAGATTCAGGAGAATTTGTTATCCAAATATTGACCAGGCAATAACTAGATAGGGTTTCAGATAAAATGATATCTTAAATAATACCAGAAACACCAGTTGTGAAAGATGTTTATGTGAACAGGAAAAAGGCCTGCAATTTTAACATTTTATTATGTAAACGAATGTTTAACATGATAGCAATAAGGATAACGTAGGTGGATGATAGTTTACTAACAGTTGTATAACATGAGCATTTCTTTCCTTTTCAAAGCAGCTACCCAAACTATCCTTACCCAGGTGGTGTTCCCTTTCCAGCAACCACTAGTGTCCAGTACTACCCTTCCCAGCCTCCTGTCACCACTGTTGGTGAGTACCTTGGAAAGGCTTTCTCTGAAAGAAAGCCACTCTATATAATTGATACATAAAGGAATAAAATGGAAAAAGGAACGTGTTGTTCTTACTCTTCTGAAGTATTGATCTTTAACTAAAATTAATTCAAAGGAAGAAAAAAATAAGTTTTATTCACCTCTTCAGTAAGGAATTTGATAAATTGCTGGGTTTATGCAATGCACTGTGTGTGCTTTGTGAATGTTTTGAAGAGCACTGCATGTAACTACATGGAGTTTTCCTCGCCCTTTAACCATAGATGACTTTTGGTTGTCTGCGTTGCTGTTTGTGGTTTAGAAAAATACCTTTGTCATCATTTAAACATCTAATGGACTCTATTTATACTTTCTTTCCTCCCAAAATAGTAACTTTCTAAAGTAGCAGTTTGGAATGAGCTTCATTTTTAGTGAGTTTCTTCTCCAGCCCCTTCCCTGTTGCTTCTTATTGATCTCTACTTGTCACTTCCTCCTTTGTTCCCTTCAGCATCAGGATTTAGGGTATTCACCTGTGTCTTTTCCCAGTCTGCTGCTCTGTGCCCTTGCTTTCCGCCCTGCCCCTCGCTTTTAGTGTATGTGTAGAAGACTGGGAAGCAGTGATAAATGTCATCTCGTTCAGTGGGAAGCTGGTTCAGTAACTTTCCAGCTGGCTGATGGCCCTTTTGGCACAGTTATATAGTGAGGGTGTAGATTACGTTATGGTGTTGTTCACATTAGCAATCCATTGTTGACTCTTGAGTCCCATCGTTTAGAAGTGCATCCATAGGTTCTTCATTTAATGTGTGAAATCCCAGTTATTTATGGAGTGGCCTGGGTTAGAGTCATAGAATGTCTTTTCTTTCTAGAACTATGTGTATTTTGTGATTTTCCTTCACATACATGGGGACAAGGCAAGGGAAGAGAGATGCTTCTACTTTACTCTTGCTAAAATATCCGAGGAGTTCTGTTACTACAGAATTTGAAAGCAGCAGTAAGTTGTATGTTGTGTTTTTCTTGTGCCTGATCCTGTCGTTTGTGTCCAAGTTTTTTCAGCCTTTTCAATTAAGAAAGTATTTTCTGAACGTTCTTGGCTGCTTCAGTGGTCCCCTCCACTCTGAGGTGATGTGAGTCTGCCAAGCACAGTGCAAGAAGCTGCTGTCCCACTCAAATACCTCAACTTGTGTCCTGGAGAATTAATGGTCTCTGCTGTTTCTCATGTAGGGAGCTGATAACCTTCCTAGGGAAAGTTGGCTTTCTACAGTGTCTTTCTCAAACAAGTTTTGCCTCTGTGTAGAAGTGTTAATTTAAAATAGAAATATTTTCTATTTCATTTCTTTCCCTCATTTTCATCCCTACTGAAGATAAATAGAGGTGCAGTATCTCCCAAAGATGGACTCTTCCAGTCCTGAGTTAGCTCATCTGTGTTAACATGTTGTGACGTTGTAGTGCCAGGTTTCATAGTGACAGTTTAACATTACACTGACTCATTTGCTGCAGCTAGGTAAAAGCCCTACACTTGGTTTACATGGCTTATCTCTTGTGCCAGATGAAATCCAAACACATCTCTTTAATCATCCACTACACTTAAAATATTGTGAGGTGTTTTTGTTATGTTTGGGTGTTTTTTACAGTCCAGTATTTTTTTTTCCTTTCAACTGAAAATGTTTCTTTCCTGTACAGTTTTTTTGTCTGTGGTTTGTGATAGTTTATTTAGGAGCGTATCAGTTGTTAGAACTTGAGAGTTTTGTGTGGGTGGTGGTGGTGTTTCCGATAGTGAGCCTAGTTTGAAGTGAATGAAAATGTTCATGCAAAGTAGCTCCAGTTTTTCATATCATTGGTTTTTCAAATAGTCCTTAAGGCTTCTTCTTTCTGTTCAGTCAGCTGCCATTAATTACTTTTCTGATGCAGTTACTGGTTTGATTCTGTAAGGTCACATCTGAAACCAGACTCTGCCTGGTAAAGGTTAAAGGTTTCAGAGATCTGTGGATTTAGTGACCATGTGCCATGAAATCTCCCCAGGCTGGGCTAATTATGGAGTTGACAGAAGACACTACGGGTTCATGCTCTGTAAGAAGATACATTGATTGAGCTGTATTAAAATGATGCTTTTTATGTTCAAAGACCTCTTCCCTATCTGGTGGCATTTCTGTGTGAACTTTCATTATGTTAGGTGTATTGAGATTTTTTTTTTTCCGCTGTCCTGCTTTACTGTTACAGTAAGCCTTGCATAAAAACTTCAAGAGTGAGGGATGTCAGGGGAAAAGAAAGTAAGCATGAGTTCTACTGTTACTGGTTGTGGTTGATTCTGACTTTGTGTTAGAGTATAATTCATTATGTGAAGTAAACAGTAAGTAAAATCATGCTAATACTGTTTTTTGAAGGGAAATCAGGCCTCTTTGTTTGGGAACAATTTTCTGCCATAATCAGGAAGTCCTGTACACTGAATAAACTCTGTGTTAGATAGTTTGACTGACTTGGTGTAAGTTTTACTTCTCAGTCTAGAAAGTGCTGCTGTTCTTCTCTCCTTTTCATAGGAAGCAGCAATGATGGATTCCTGAGTTTGTGTATATGGTGCTATTTGACAGCTTCTGTTGCTGACTCTAATAGTTAACCAAATTTTGCAAATTATCTTGTTGACTGGCAACAGGATTAATTTTTTAGGCCAGAAGTGTAAAATCAGATCAAGTGTTGGGACATTCATATTTTCTTAAGAATGTCTCTGCACCAGTTGTTTAATAATTCCATCTCTTTATTTTTTATTTTGCTTATTTTTTTAAATTTTAATTTGCTTATTTTTTAAAAAGAACACACATTCTGGTGTATATGTATGCAAAGTGATCACATTAGTAATGATCAAAATTTGTTTTCTGTATTTTAGAAGGCTTTAGTGGATTAGTAAGCATGATGTGCTTCTTCTCCTAGTTCTTGTCATTCATTTGCATAGCTCTATTTTTCTGCCCATATGGCTTGGTGTAGGTTTTGTGGACAGGAGCAGAGTAAAAAACATAGGGAAGAGATACAAATTTATGCAGTCTTGTTTTGATAGCAGAAGTAAAAAAGCGTCTTCAATTATATGAGGTTCACGTGAGCAGTGATGAGTATTTTTTTCATTTTGTTGTTTTTTAAAATCTAGAGCACTGGAAAATGTGCATAATGCTGTAAGAGCTTCAGGGTTTTTATAGTTGTGTCTCTAGATAAAAAGATACTTTGGTAAAAATTCTTCTTATTTTCTTTGCACTTATAGAGATTGAAATCTCTCTGCATTTCATTCATAGCGGTCGTGAAGTTTATGCACAAAAGCTGCTGTAGTTCTTGCTTTGTGGCTACAATCAGTTGAAATTTCACTGATCTAGAAGGTGTGAGGCACAAGCCTGGGGAAACTGTGACCCTCCAGTTATTCCCACAGAATAATTGAAGTGGTTTGTGATAAATATCACCAGTAGCCACTTCACATTTGCTAGAGCATTTGGAATTTCCTGGTCTGGAGACACATTGCACTTCTTGTGACAGACACAATGTACTTACCTTTCTATTTAAAAGTGTGTTAGTGTCAGACTCTTGAAATTATCCTTAGGCTGATTTGCAAAAGCATATTCAGGTCTCCTGCCCCTTCTGCTCACTTACCCATAGGGATGCACTGTTCTTGAGCCTGGAGGATCCTTGAATCTTCGCCTGCTGTCTTGGACCCCTCTTCCCTCTATGGTAAATTCCTATCGAATTCTTCCAAGAAGGTCTGTGAAGATGCCACAGTTAGCTCTCATAAAGTCCAGGGTTGTAATCTTTCTCATTGCCCTGCTCTTTCTACTTGTGGGATGCAGAACTCCATGATTCCGTGGTCACTGTAGCCAGGGCTGCCCCAACCTTCATATCTCCAACCAGGCGTTCCTTGTCCGTTTTACAAGGTCCAGCAGCACATCTTTCCTCTTTGGCTGCATCTGTATCAGAAATTTATTGTCAGTGCTTTCCAGGAATCTCTTGGATTGTGTGTTCCTGGCTGTCTTGTCCCTCCAGCAGTTGTCAAGGTGGTTCCCCATGAGAACCTGGGCTGCATGCCCTTCCTGGAAGGAGCCCTACTTGAGCTGCGTCAGTGGTCTCTATAACTCTCCCTTTGTCTTTCCCAGTTTGAATCTTTCCTTACCAGGCTAGGCAGTTGTGAAAAAAAACTAAAATAACCCCCAAACTGATACCTGTAGTAGGTAAATTCATTGTCTCGAGCCTGCTGTTACATTAATCGTGGTTGAATACATCCAGCCATTAACTCTTGTTCTTCTTTAAAAAGTCTTGAACTAGTAACATTTATGGACTTCAGGGGAAATGGCCACTCCATTTTTAAAGTAAAAACGAATGTGGATATGGGAATAGTGAAATGAATGAATGGATGCATACTCTTAAATTTACTTGTGTCCATCCCAATGTAAGTTATTTCACTGCGGTCGCCTTGCTGCTTCTGGAAATTATTCTGGAGAGCAGCTTATTTCACTCTCTCACATTGCTGGAGTACACAGAGCAGCTTGGCCACTTGCTATTCCACCTGGCTTTACGCTGCAGGCACTGCAGCCCAGCACTAATCGTGCACCCTCCTCGTGCAGGGCCCAGCAGGGATGGCACCATCAGCGAGGACACCATCCGTGCGTCCCTCATCTCCGCGGTCAGTGACAAACTGAGGTGGCGCATGAAGGAGGAGATGGATCGCGCGCAGGCCGAGCTCAACGCCCTGAAACGCACAGAGGAGGACCTGAAGAAAGGGCACCAGAAACTGGAAGAGATGGTGACTCGCCTGGATCAGGAGGTGGTAAGTGAGAGGAGCCACTGCTCCCCACCTGAGTATTCCTTGTAAGAAGCTTGTAATTCATTTATCATTAAGCATGATAGAAATAACAAAGCTTCCAGAGCATTGTGTTTCTTCTCTTTCACAGCGGGGGGGCTTGTGCTCAGACTGAAGCTAGTCAGAAATAGCAGTGACCATGAAATGCAGTGTCCTGCATGTGTCTTACAAATATCATTGCTCAGTAATAGAGGAACAGTTTTATTTTTCCCCATTCTTTCTGTGCAAGATGTTAGTGGTGCAAGATTATTTCATATTTGTGTCTGTTTCTTGATAATAACGTGTAACAGCAGCACTGGAGAACATTTCAGTGTCTTAGTGCAGAGAACAGATTTTGGTCACAGCCTCCTTGTATAACTTCTTTCCCAGAAGTCTTTCCTACTCACAGTATGCTCAGAAATTCCTGCAATTTTTCATTCGGGCATCTTCCGCCTAGTCCATCTGCTCCTTGCACTGCTGCTCAGGAGTAAAATTTTGGGATTGATGAACAGTTTCTGAAACCAGCCCAGTGTCCAGATACGGTTTAAAAAATTAATAGAAATTATTAATTGGACTAGAGAGCTGGGGATAGTGCATTCTAAAGAAAACAAATGCTTTGACTTTGCTTTTACTATCTTTAGCTAGTTTAAATGGTTATTTTTCCTAATGTGGCAACTCAGAAATACTTGGAGTGTTGGCATGCCTTCTCTACAATTTTAAAAGGGTAATGGATTGACATTATCTAAAGCAGATGTTCCTTTTTAAAAGAATCTCAAAGCTACAGATTGATAGCTCTTTCTTTTGTAAATTTCATAATAGACATAAGCAAAGAAGGTACAGAATGAACTGGTATGTCTAAAAACCTTTCATCTAGATAATTGTGTCACAAGAAGATAAATAAACTTCTTAATTGTTTCTAGGCTGAAGTTGACAAGAACATTGAACTTCTCAAAAAGAAGGATGAAGAGCTCAGTTCTGCCTTAGAGAAAATGGAAACTCAGTCAGAAAATAATGACATAGATGAAGTTATAATTCCTACAGCACCACTTTACAAGCAGATCCTGAACTTATATGCAGAGGAAAATGCAATTGAAGACACCATCTTCTATCTTGGGGAAGCATTGAGACGTGGAGTGATAGATTTAGATGTCTTTTTAAAGGTAGGTTTCTTGGGATGTTTTTAAGATGTGCCTTTTATATATGTTTACTTTGGTAACGTTCATAATCTCTTCACAGAAGAGGATCCTGTAGGAAGAGGAATATTTATACATTCAAGGAGAAGTTTTAGAAAGTAATTTCAGAATTTAAAGACCAATTTTAAAAGCATTATAGATACAAAGCCATGTTGTTTCCTTCTTATGTAGACTTTCCTCTGTTTATCTACTGTTAGAAGAACCATTCTCTGCCCTACAGGAAGTGCATTAGCCTGATTTCACCTTATGGAGTGCATATTATTACTTTGATAAGAATATTTGTGGAGTTAATAATTAATAATTATTATAATGTAATGAATTCATTAATAATTTAAAATCACAAAAATAGACTGTAGTGATTGCATTTAGTAGCCACCTGCCAGTCATTTTAAGCCAAGAAAATGTCATTCAGTAAAATAATGAATTTAGTGTTTCCAAAAAACTGACATCCCATTTGGGTCACAGCATGTGCCATGCTTTAACATCTGTATTACAGTATGAAGTTTTATTAGAACTTTACCAATTGCCAGCTGTTGTTTTTCTTTCTGCAGCATGTACGTCTCCTGTCTCGCAAGCAGTTCCAGCTGAGGGCATTGATGCAGAAAGCAAGGAAGACTGCTGGACTCAGTGATCTCTACTAAATTCCCAGACTTTACCTGGGAAGTTAAGATTTCCTTGTGAAGCAGCCGTTCTCTTGATCTTTCTCTTAATCAGTAGGTGCCCAGAGTAAGTTATTACATCATCCAAGTGTAAGATATTTTGAATCAATAATATATTTTCTTTTTGGTAAAGACTAGCTTTTATTAACGCACTTTCTATCTCCTGTAATCTTTGTGCTGGTGGACTTAACGCTGAATAAAACTTGTTGCATATTTTCTTCCTGTACAGAACTGTGTATGACATGCGTTCTTTTCAAATGTGCAGTGTCAGCTTAACCATGTTTTCACTTTACTTGTGAGATTTGGAAGATGTTGTGCCAAATTGGAAAAATTTACGTTTATTGTGACCAGTGAAAACTGAAGATTCAGAAGGTTCTTGGTCTCAGCACCATAACCAGCATGGCTTAAGACTGAGCCTTGGCCTTAAGACTTTTCATGTTACCGCTGGCTCTGAAGAGATTGGAGTTAATTTTAAAAAACTGGGTGAGACTTCCATAACTACCTGAAGCCTCCAGCACAACTGCACACATAACATTATTACACAGGTGTTTGAATTACTGTGGCTTGGAAAATAGAATTGATTTAGGTGGGTGGAAATAGAACTGCATGTGGGAGACACAGCCCTATTAAGAAATACACAGGAGCCAGAAATAACAGTTTGTGGTTTATTTGGAGTTGTAGTTGGTACTACATTTGGACAATCACTGTCTTGTTGCACATAGAAACTTTAACATTTTTTGAACATGCTCTGGAGACAGAACTTACAACTAGACTGATATAGTACACAAAAATAAGGTTCTCTAAAAAAAATACCCACAAAAATTCCAAAGCAGTGTTAGGAAAATACACTTGGACCTATCAACAGTGAAATATTTAAGCTATTCAGCTGGCAGAGAAGGTTGGTCAATCGGCCTGACAATCCTTTAACTTCAAGAAATGTCTTTGGTTTCACATCGTGAAGCAATTACTTACTCCTTATTCCTTTGAACCAACATGACACAAGATGAGGAAAAGGCAAAGGGCTTTTAGGCAGTGCTGCTTTGAATGCTGGATTTCTGTCATACCACTTCAGTGAACAAGACTGACTAGGTTATCTAGCTCTGGCTAAGAACATGGGTGTCTGTGAACAGGGAAAACGCTAGATTAGTTTCCTAATGCTATCTTCAGGAAACTCCATTGTTCAGATTTGAGCTTTTTGTGTGTTCTAGTTGAGATAATACATTGAAAGATTTGACTTACTTGGAAAGTGCAACGTAAGACAAACCACTAAACCCAGAAAACTGCTAAGAGCCAAAACCTGCTTGGGCAGGTTTAAAACTGTAGCTCCTTCTGGATTGCCCACAGTGTGTCTGCACTCTTCCTTAATTTGTCCTCTTCCTCAGGTTTTAGGATCATCTTTACTACATCAGTGATGCCATTACTGCCCAGTACACAAGGAACACTTAGGAAGACATCTTCTTTTATTCCATGCAAGCCCTGAAAAGTACATAAGGATTGTTAGGCTGGAATTTATGTATGTCTGTATATTTCATAGAATATCCTATCAGCAAACCAAAACTAGAAAGCAATCACTGTTTTTCAGAATTCCAGACACTTAATTCTCAGTAAGAATTTTAGGAAAAAGGGGCTGCTCACCTTAACAATGGTAGAGATGGGGTGCACTCTTCTCAAATTCTTCATAATACTTTCAGCTAGATCTCCCACAGAAAGGCCAATAGCCCAGGACGTGTACCCCTTCAGTTTGATCACCTCATAGGCACTGCAGAGACACAGACACTCAGTAAAGAACAAGTACCATCAACTGAACTGCTTCAAGTTTGTAAGAAAGGCTTTTAAGGAGGTCTACAGATCAATTTGGAGGTATCAGGAGCTTGACTGATTTTCTGGCAGGACCGAAATGAACTCGGCAGTGAATAATTCTATTTGCATTTTACACTAGTCCCCACAATTATACTGGAGGCCTAGAAGTTTAAGCTCTTCCCTAATTTAAAGTTTACTAATCATGAAAACTTAACTGCCAAATCTGCACTACTCCTTAAAATACTATTTCATGTTCCATTATGTCTACATGCTGACATTTGGGGCTGCTGAGGTATTCTAGATCTGGGTACTGCAGAACAGAGATAGTTCAGCTCTTCATGATTTGTTCTTGTGTTGAAAGGTATAAAAAAGCCAAGCCAGTATTTACCTGTCCACGACCTGCTTATGGACCTCCTTCCAGTGTTCCTTGTCTGCGTCAGTTCCCAAGTCTGGATGAAGAGCCTTCAGAGAGACGCCAGCAACATTCACTCCACTCCAGACAGGCACTGAGGGTTGCACATAGATTAATTATCTCACAATACTCTGTCCTCCTCAAATTAACCTAAGATCTAGCTGGATTCATCTGCAGCACATCACTTTTGATTTAGGTATGGCCATAAATATAATATGACCTATAAGGCCAATCTAAATTGCAGGCTGAGAGCCAAGAAGCACATCAACATTCATACAAGGTGTCACAAAGTTTGAGCACACCTTTGTTAATGTGAAATACCTGGGCAACATGAACTAAAATGACATTCACTATATTTTGCAAAGTTTTCTCTAAGTAAGAACTGATTCCAAGTGGGTTCTGGTGGGTGTCAGAAGCAGACAGTACACTTCTCTGGTAAAGTGCTGCTTGGAAAAGTACAGGTTAAATAAGGAAAAAGTGCTTTCTCCTGTCCTCCAGACTTGCCTTTGCAATTCCTATTATACAGTGATCAAGAGAGGCCAGGAATGGCAGCTGAGTGACTGCCAGTAGCTCTGGTGCAGATCTTTTGAGAGGCCTTTGCAGAGAACTTTATCTTCTTGCTGCTTCAGTTTGGGTTTTTTTTGGGAGTTATGTGAACCATTTAGCCAGCTCAGGTTACACTAATGACTTTTTCCAAGACACAGTCATTCAGATCAAATATAGATCATTTAGGGTTACTCTGTGCAGCAGAAGACTTAAATCAGAACTTGCACTTTAAGGTGCTGCAGTGCAAAGGTTTTGGAGCAATGTTTTGCTGTAGCTTTTCAAGGTTTTTCTGGCAGACAAAGCATCAGGGAGCTCTGTGTAACTTGATCAGATTTCACCCTTACCACTGGAATCTCCGTGCTCTCCAACGATCCATCCATGGCAGCTCAGGGGGTGGATGCCCAGCCTTTCTCCCATGAGGTGGCGGAAACGGGCAGAGTCCAGATTGCAGCCACTACCAATAACACGGTGTTTGGGGAAGCCACTGATCTTCCAGGCCACATAGGTCAAAATATCCACTGTGAGGAGAACAGGGGCGTAACAAGTGCTACTCATGAGCTGACTGATAATGAGGATGGTACCTTCCCGTCATCTGTAAGCATTTTAGCTGCATGCTAGCTACATGGAACAGAGCACAGAGCAGTGGCCATGGCCAGGCACTGCAGTGGGCTAATAGAACGATTATTTTGTGTAACATAGTGACTGTTTTGAACAGTCCCTAACCCTGCCTTTATGCTATGCGTGCAATTATCAGTGACCCTTAGTGTGCTCGAGATCACTCAGTCTGAAAACCCAAGTTTATTTCTCAGAAGACCAAACTGCTGAGCCTGGAGAGGGAAGATGACATTTTTTGCTATACATTCTATGATATCATCATAGAATGGTTTGGGTTAAAAGGGAATTTAAAGATAATTTCATTCCAACCCCCTGCCATGGGCAGGGATACCTCCTTCCACTAGACCAGGTTGCTGAAAGCTCCATCCATCCTGGCCGTGAACACTTCCAGGAATGGGGCATTCAGAACTTCCTGGGGCACCTGCTCCAGTGTCTCACCACCTTCATGATAAAGAATTTCTTCCTTATAGCTAACCTAGATCTACCTCTTTCAGTTAAAGCAATTATCCTATGTCCTATCACTACATGACCTTGTAAAAAATCCACCTCTCTTTTAGGCCCTTTAGGTACTGGAAGGTTCTCTCTCCAAGGTCTCCCTGGAGCTTTCTCTTCCCCAGCACAAGTATTTTCTAACAGCCTGTGCACTAATGCCACCTTACTGAAGAAATACTGTTCTCTAAGCCAAATCCCCTTATGGCAAGACAAGACAAACCTGGGTTTGAGACAATAAGCAGCTTGCAGTCAGGACTGTATTTAACCACATTGGGAATGATGAATTTGAAGATATTCACGTTGCGCTGGACCAAGTTAAGGCGGCTCTCTCCTTCTTGCTGCCGGGCACCAGCAGTGACAATGACCAGCTTGGAGTGTGCAGTCACACTGTAATCTGCAGACAAAAGGCTGTGTCAAGCATCACCTCTTCCTACACATGGCTCAGTACAGGAGTTCTCACTTCCTCTCTGCACTGAGATCTCAAATTCTCGAGTTTGAAGGTGCAGCAATTCCCTGGTAACTGTTCCCTAGACTTTGCCCCTGTAGAAAATGGAATTTCATTTTAAGACTGTGGCTCATTGCCACAACATTGTGACAACATTGAAGCACGGCAATACTGTACCATGCAGCTGCAGGCAGTGATACTCTGTGCTTCTCAGCCACAAATGGGACTAGGGATAGCTGTTGGGATAGCGTTCAGGGTAAGTGCTGTGCAGAAGAGGAAGAAGGCTCTGCCCTCATAACCTGTTACCTGTAGGAACTGTAATCAAGGTATGAGCTGGTTAAGCCTTTGTCCTACTCGAGGCTGCCACTAAAGGTTATCAGAAGTAAGCAGTAATGAGTTCAGGAGTTAACTGGTCGTGAAATAAAGTTCTCTAAGGTACACAAGTACTTAAGGAATTCATCTTTCTGTACTGAGTAGTGAACCGTGGAAGAAAATTCCTAGCTGGACTGTCCATATGAAGGTATATTTTTGAGTATCAGCTGAGTACTATATCCATGAGCCTTCCCCACAACAATCAGGGTGACAGGCTAAGTGCTTGGCTGTCCAGTGTGAGACCTGAAGTGGCTATCTCCATTTGGAAATAATGAGCACATGAGAGCCAACTACTTGCCTTTGCCAGAGACAATCTTTGGAGTTTTAAGGAAGAGGCTGCCATGCTGGAGATCCAGCATCTCTCCTCTGAGCTTGTCCTCCACAACATCAACAAGGGCGAGTTCATCAGCCAAGTCCTACAAGAGACCAAGAGTAATGGTAAGGTTGCTGCCTCTTCCAGCAAAGCCCCCAGTTTTTAAACCATGAAGTTGCAATTATTTTAAAAGCTACTTAAACAATTTTGCTTATCTCTTATACTTCACTTCTTCCCAGAGTCCTTCAATTAGTTCTCTGGGATACCCACTTCCTTGAGTTCACTTTATAGTTTTCATAACCACATTCTGTGTGAAATAGTAGTACAATTAAGCAGAACAATAATGAAGAATAATTTAATAGCAGTTCATACACAACCTATTTGACAGTCAAGAAAAGCAAGCCTGATGTTAACCACAGTATTTTCAGTATGATAACTGAAGGCAGAAGACAAGTCATTCAGAGTGTCAAGGACCAATTTTTCCAGATCACATTGCAAAGAATTATTCCATTGCTCTGCTCAAGACAACAGAAATCCTCAGTTCTCAATCTTTTTGTATATTTAGAGTGTTAGAAAATTCCTACTTAGAAAGGAGTCTGCAGGTGCCACAAAGATAAATGCAGTTCTTAAAATGATGCATAAAGGACATTCTGTCCGATCCTGAGGCAAACTTCATTTACAAGATCTGTAGCTATTTGTTCTCTGCCGATAACTTGAAGACTGTTGCTTTATTTCAGGCCCAAAAAAGATTTCTATAACCAGAAGTTCATCTAATGAGGGTGATTCATTTTTTGCAGCTCTTTTAGGTCTCAGGTTCTGCTGCTTCCTCCCAAGCTTGACACTTACCTTCATGAGGATGCTGATGGCACAGGCCATTCCGACGGCACCCACGCCAACCACGCTAATCTTATTTTCAGCATGACTCTCCTGTTTGTGGAGAGTGTGGATGAGCTGATCCTTGAGAGACATGGTGCACTGCTGAAAGGAAAGCAACAGATTATTATATTATTGCTCCAGGCTTTGGAGCTTTTACTGACACCAGAATATTTGTATCCAGCAAGACAGACTTTATTCCAGGATGATAAGAAAATGGATACAAAACACACGAATAAAACATCTGGGAATACTCTCTGTATGCCACAAAATGATTGCAAAACTGAATTATTGATTACAATCCTCTGTTCAAGCCCACCCTGGCTTTGCCTTAAATACAGCCTGAGAGCCATTGATTCTATTAAATAGCTGGTGGCACTCCAGCAGCAGCAGTAGAATGTTCTAAATGACCATCCATACTACATTTCGGTACAGGAAGCCATTTTAGTACTTCTAAGCACAGCACAGTCTGGCGATCTGTTCTCTCACCCTGAAAAACTGGTATTCTGTGCCCTGAAGCCTTTCCAGAGCTGAAGTTGTGCAACACTTAGGCAAGCCCTTTTTAAGCACAGCATGAGCCTCCAGTCAGCTTCATGAATTTGTTTTGAAGTGAAACTGCACAATTTTGAATTAAGATGGCTGGAGTCTGGCATTACTGTCTCTTCCACCCTCGCATTTTAGCTGCCAGCTGCACAACATCCTGGTGCCTTGGGTTCTGGCAGCCAAGGGTGTGCCGAAATGGCACGGTGATGCCAGAGGATTGTGCATTTATCCCCGTCTCCGTGTGGAAGGCAGCTCCACGCTTTCCCAGGAAATGGTGCTGTACTGGGAGCAGCCTGAAGAGCCCAGGGCAGGAGCAGCTGCACAGACGGCTGCAAGCACAGACACCACACGAGTCTAGTGCTGAGCAAGCAGCAACTCGTTCAGAGCATGAGAAGCCAAGCAGAGCAGCAGGTAAGGACTCTAAGTTTTGGGGCTGAGGGGAGGGGCAGGAAGCCAGCAGCGTCCATATTTAGGAAAAATCAACCGAGCTACGTCAGTCTTCATGAGCCGAAGCCTCCTGAAGCGTGGCCATAGCGCACAGCGCACTCTCCACGTGCCAAGTCCTCCCTTTGCACTATGAGCACTTTGATATGCAAAGCTGGTAAGAACCACCCACTCAAGCACGTCTGTTACACTTAAAAACTCAAAAAAAATTTCCTTTTAAGAGAAAAATCAAAAAAACAAGTTAGGAGAGCAGTAGGTGGTCCACTAATGCTGTATTTGAAACGCAGACCTAAGCGCATCCTCAGTCTCTTCGCAGGATCACTCCCTGGGGTCACACGCACGGATTAAGGGAAGCAAGTTAATCCACGGAGGCTCAAGGGGATGGAGGGAGGGGACGATGGGGTCTGTGAGTGGAAATCACGCCGGCTGGACTCACGGCCAGGGCTGTGCCCGATACCACCACGGCTCGGGGTACTCGGCGGAGCAGGCGGCGATAAATGGATGAGACAAAGTCCGCTGGACGCCGCCTGCTCCACCGCGTCCCCCGGAGGTTTGCGGGACCAGCACCGCCTGCAATGCCCCTTTTTGCATTCTCTCTTCGGGTACCCCCGGCCCCATTCCACCCCGGCCGGGCGATGGCACCTACCGAGCTCCTCAGGCACGGCACAGCCCGGCACAGCCCGGCACGGTACAGCGATGGCACCTACCGAGCTCCTCAGGCACGGCACAGCCCGGCACAGCCCGGCACAGCGCGGCACGGTACAGCGATGGCACCTACCGAGCTCCTCAGGCACGGCACAGCCCGGCACAGCCCGGCACGGTACAGCGATGGCACCTACCGAGCTCCTCAGGCACGGCACAGCCCGGCACAGCCCGGCACAGCGCGGCACGGTACAGCGATGGCACTTACCGAGCTCCTCAGGCACGGCACAGCCCGGCACAGCCCGGCACAGCGCGGCAGCAGCAGCGGGCAGGGCGGGGCCGCCGCCGCCTTTCATAGCGGCCGGGCCGTGACGCGCGGCGGGCGGGCTGCGCTGCGGGACGTGCCCGCACACACGTCGGGAGGAGAGCGGGGAGGAGAGCGGGAGAGAGGAGCTGGGGCGGGGCTGAGGAGCGCTGCTATTCAGCCGCGGTGACGGAAGGCAAAACTCTCCGGCTCTGGAGGATCTGTGCGGAATTCAAGGCACTCCTGCCCTCGTTTCCCGCCCGGGCAGTGCCTGCCAGCCCTCTATTTCTCCTCAGGGGTTTATGGCCGTAGTTCCGGATGGGGCCTCTTGTCGGGCGGCTGGAAACCAGCTTCTAATTTCCTTCTAAGTCAATAGATGTTTGTGTTGTTTTGTTTGCTTCCCCTTTCCGTGTATTTGTATATCCAATTCCCCCTCATTTGTTGTGTTAGGTTATATAAGCCGAACCTTTTCAGCCCTGCATGGTCATATAAGTGGTTCCCTGGCCCTTGGGATGTGTGTTCTGCCGCACTTTCTCCGTTTAAATGCTTTTAAAACGCTTTTTCTCCTGAGAGCGGCTGCTGCATGGAGTGTCAGACAGCGATGTCTCAAACACAAACTAATTTTTCCCGAAGTTGGAAATTCCATGACTGGACTCACAGTGGTCTGTTTCAGTCACACCATGGTGTCAGTTTCCTGTCACCTTGTGGTTAGTAAAGCCAAATCCTTCTCCACTTATTTCATGCTCGGACTCCCAACAAAAAGCAAAATCAATTTTTAAAAAAATTATTTCCTCACTGCTTGAAGTCTCAGTTTTATACTATACTATTCTGGGGGTCATCCTACAAAACTGGCTTTTAGTAAATTCACGCTACCTTTTATCCCTGTATTATTCATCGAATATGATTTTTTTAGTTCGATTCTCCTTTGCAAGTTTTGTCTGAAGGGCTTCACAGACATCAAAATCACAGCCCAAACTCGCCTCCACCAGGGCTTATTACTTAGAACTTGCTGTTCTCTGGTCCTGTGGGTAATGCCTTCAAGTAGGCAAATTCACTTAAAATCTTTTGGATTTGTGCATGTCAGTGTTCTGGAATTGAGAATGCCTGGTCCTCCAGCTGGAAAACAGCAGACGCGGTGGGTTTTGCTCGCCATCTGGGAGATGTGTTCATTTATTATCTTTTACCCATTTCTGCTTTCTCCCTCTTCTCTTAGGCATCCTGTGTTAACCCCATGGATTATAATTTCATCTTTACTGAAAAACAGGTAAGTATTAATTTAATCTTGTGTGAGTAGCTGTGTCACCTTTATTTTGTCATTCTTGTTTCTACAGTAATAATTTTTTCTTCCTTTTTAAATTTTTTTTTGTAGCTGTGGTACCTTTACAACGTTTGACTTGGTTTCCTTTTGGGATTCTGTCTCTTAACTGATTTTAGGCCATACCTGTCCTCAGCTCCTAGGATGTACTCGAGTTCTTTTTGAGGTGTTTATCTTGCTGAGGCATGCCTGGTCACATACTATCCCAGTGACAATTCCCTTCTGCTGGGGTGATCCGACAGCAATGGTAACCCAAAGCTTCACCATTTATTTGACAACCCATTGGCAAAATAAAAGAAAGAAAAAATACTGGAGCGAAAACATCTAAAAAGGCTTGAAACATAGAATCTGCATAAGTTTGCATGAAACAAGACAGAAAAATACGAAGTTCTGCTTATTATAAAGACCAGCACTTCCAACAAAGGCGGTTAAATATACCAGGCTGTTGGTTGCACTAGATGTGCTACTGGAGGAAGGAGTGATGCTTGTGGGATGTGCCATGTCAGAGAAGACTGGTCACTGAGGAAGGGAAGTGTGGGGAGATGCTGAGCTTGCCTAAGGCCACATGAATGCAGGATGAAAAGGAAACACAGTTCTGTCATTCTGCATCATTCTGGGTTCACTGAGCATCTTGTTCTGTCACAAGCCTCAAGGATGGATTAGGAAGTTTAGTTCTGCATCCCAGGAATCTGTATTTACAGTGGCTCTATATGAATGGGACTAAACATCTCATCCACATTTGAGTTACAGACATCTGGCAGGACAGAAAATAAATATTTGACAGGAATTAAGACCAACAAGAAATATTTTTGCCTATAATAACTTTTATTTCTAAAGAATTTAAGTGCAAGATAGGAAGCTTCTATGACAATACTAGCTGAACAGAATAATAAACATTTTTAACTGGGTAACTAATGTAAAGCAAGTGGTATTTTACTACCCACAGTGAGACCAACGCTCCTAAGAGAATACCTATTGGCATTGTAATACTTGGACATGGTTTTCAGGGTTTAAGTTCCAGCAACATCTTTGCTTGCCTTCACTTGTGTTTGTTTTGCTTGTTACTGAGAACAGAAGCAAGAATGAATTGCTGCTATCTGTAAGACATCAGGTTGTCCTTATCTCTCTGGTGCCTATTCAGATACCAGGGGTCCTACTTTTAGCAGGGCAGGCCAAAGAAAACCAGCTGGGATGTTTCAGGACCATCCTGGTCCCAGCGTGCACTCAGTGATGATGATAAGCAGATTAGAACCCTTTTTTATTAAAAAATAGAGTCAACTTTTAATATGCACTTTTTAAAGTGCTAATTCACCTGTTAATTTATCTCAGTTACAGAACTGAGAAAGCAGCTGCAATAGCCAAATTTTTCCTTTTTTGTGGCCTTTGTGATCTTATTATCAGCAGTAGCTGCTCAGGAGGAAAGCAGTCATCTGGCATGATTGACATGGATTTTCTGCCTCAGAGAGCTTCAATGAGAGAAGGCTCAGAACAGCACAAACAGAATGGGGTGAGAAAATTACAGGCATTTTTCTTGCACTTGGAAGATGGAGGCCAGGTCTGTTCTGATGACCTGTAAGTGATTGATTGTAGGGATGGATTGGCTTTTCTCACATGTACATAAGGAGTTTTATTCTTCCTGTTCTTTCTCCACTGCTGCCTTTTATCGTGGTAGCAGGAGGTGGTGTTGATAGAGTGATGGGAATGCCAGAAATGTGACAGTATCTCTCCAGGGAAACTTGACCCTTCCTCAGCCTGCTTGCCCTCCTTTTCATATTAGTTTTCACAGATTAAACATGGATAATAAAGCAATAGAAGTTGCTGAATGTAGAAACATTTATATTTTTACTCTAAGAGTTAGAAGCAGAGCCTTTCCACTGGCCTCAGGTGGCATTTGATCAGGATCTGTGTGGTAACAGATGGAAACAAATGCCACATTCTTATTAAACAATGTGTTTGCCTTTAAACTATGAGATACCATTAGACCACTGTCACAAAAATAAAGTCCAGAGACAGTTATGCAAGGTGAGTTCAATGTGTACATTTTGTTATTTTCAGTAAAACACAAAATGTTAGTAAATTTCTCTCCATTTTGCTAGTACATAGGAATTTTTACATGGTGACATTTAATTTCTACTCTCTCCATTTGCTCAGGTCCTGGCTCATGACAGACTGAGTCAAAGCTGATGGTGCTGCAGGGGTGAATAAGGACACCAAACCAGGACCTGCAGGTTTTCTTCATGACCTACAGCTCAGCTGGGAGGTTATCAGTAAAGCAAAGCTACTGGGGATGCTGACCAGCCCTGCAAAGGTCAGTGGCATTTCTCCACTCTACCTGAGACTTGAGGTTTAATTTGCTCTTAAAAATCCTAGGGGCTATTCCATGCATGATCAGTCCTGCCTTTGCTCTGACATCATGAAGGGCTTTGCTTTCACATGGTGTCAGTGTGTGAGGGAAGGACCTGGCACTGCACACAGCTACATCATGTTCCAGTCTTGTCTTTCCCTTTGATTTATTCTGAGACCTTAGCAATTCTCTCCAGCATTAATGGCTTCGTTCCTCCTTTGTAAAATGTGAAGGTGTTTTTATCTACCAACCTGATGGTGGTACTGCAGAGATTTGTTTATTATGAAACATTTCAGCTTTATAAAGCAGCATAAAATTGATGGATGGTATTTTCCTGAACCGGAGAGGCCCAGACTCCAAAGTGGAACTTGACACCAAAAGTTCATAGAGCCAGAATGCTTGCATTATTCTTTTGAAATACTTACCAGGGTAAGATACAGGAAGTTGGTTCATACTCCATAGAAATCCATATTTTGTGTTCCTCCAGTTTGGTCGATATGGCCACATCAAACCATTTGAACTGATCTCCTAAGAAAACTAAAAGCTGAAAGATGAGTTTCATCCTGGCTTGCATTAACAAGTATCTCTGCACAGACTGATGAGCCATGGTCAATACACCTCTGGGTGCCTCTCCTTGGCTGCCTCCGGGCACATCTCAGGGTGTGGTGTTAGAGATGCGCAGCTTCTGCTCCCCACGCCCTCGTTTTCTTTGCACGGTCACTGTGGGCAAGGGGAGGGGCTAGTGATGCAATTTCATTTCCTGCTGTTTACGGGGCTGTGTCTCTACAACCTATTTTTAAATGTGCAGGAGGGGAATAAATACGGAGAGCTGTGTAAATAACAGTCAATTTCTGGAGCACCCAGACTTCCACCATAGTTTTTTTTTTTTTTTGCCGGATGTCTGTTTTTGATTGCAAACTGCTTTCTAGCTGGCATCTTTCAATGTCCAGAACTTCCATATTACAACAGTTTTTCTTTTACCCTTAGGAAGTTGTTTATGTTTGCAAATACACCTGCAGTGTATTATGCATTCAATATAAAGCTAGATAAAACCGTATTTTTTTGCAATAGCTTCCCAAATCAATACTCTAGGTAGCGGGACTAAGCAGAACACGTGATTTTGTCTTGTTTCTCTAAAGAAATGAACTATTCATGAAAGCATGAGTCACCGTGCAGGATTCCAAGCCAAACCCATTCCCTTGATGCAACTCTGGAATCTTATTCATTTACTTAGAACTGAAGGAAATGGGATGCTCTGGTAAATGACATGCACTTAACTACACAGTACTGCCTCTCTTTTGGATCGAGACACTTTTCCAGCATTTCAGACCTTATTTATCTAGTTGATCTAATAGTGTGATAGCAGATTATGCAGTCTCTCCCAGCCAAAAATCACTGTGTCCAAACTTTCATTTCTGTGAATCAGAATTCCAAGTTCCTTTGCTGGAAAGTCGGCATCCTATGAGGAAGAAGTTGCTGGGTCTTACCAACCACTGCAGAAAGCTGAGAGTACTTCTGAACTTTACAGACATACAGACTTGGTGGAGGAACTTAGAGATGACTATGTAATAAATTATCATCCCTTCCTTGGAGGAGGAAGATGAAGTTTAACTTGCAGTTCAACAAATGCAGTAATAGAATGGAGACAGGCAACCAGGTGCTTTCATTTCAGTTCCCACAACTGGGCCACCCCTGAGACTCTTTAAAGAGCTGCAGCTGGACTGGCTGAACCTAAGGGTAGCAGTTCTGAGGGCTGATTTTGGTTTGTGTTGTAGACCTCAATTCTTCTGCTCTTCTCAGAGGGGAAAAATAACTTCACTGTTTCTGCACAAGGTCCTCTTTTAAATATTTGGTTTTGAGGTGGTGGTTGTTGGCAGCTCTGTAGGTGGATACAGAGCCCTCGGCAAAAGACATGACTGTGACATGCAGGTACTGTCCTGAGAGGTTACCAGGCAGAATTTTAAATGCTATTTATATCCTGTGTACTACCAGCAGAGCTCTGTTGTCGTATGTATGTCCAAAGTGTGGTTTGTCAGGAAGAGTGACTTCTTATTCTTTCCAGGAAAGAGTTGCTTAGTAGTCTTAATTTCCTTCCACACCTTTTTAATTGTGTCTTAATTGAAACCTGGTATGTTGCACCATTATTCAGTACCAGAAGTCTGAACTATGGCAGTGATTCTAAAGAAAAATGAAGATGGGGAGGGAGAGGTGCAGCCTTACTTGCTATCAGGCAATAGTCTTGTGACCCAGCTTCCTGATGCAGCTGTAGTGAGATAATTAATACACTTCAGGCAGGCACCAAGCTGGATATATCTGTTGGGAGCACAGGTATTGTAAAGGCACACAGCAGAAAGAGCTCATCAGCTAAATAGGCAGAATGAAGCAGGGGGGTGAAAGTAGAAGCAGAGTAAAGTAGAATAATTGCTAAATATGGTTCTTGGCTTGGCATGCTGTGTTTTCCAAGAACATTCTGAAAATACCAACCCTTATCTCCATCAATTAATTCAGGGGTTTTATTTGTATTCAACTTTTAAATAGAAAATGAAAGGTTGCTGCTTGCCTATGGACTGCCAATGAATTGTTTTCACAGTGCTTTGCTAAGTGTGGCATTTCTGACTTATGTACCCTCTGTTCCTGTATTTGGATGAAATTGCACAAATGTTTAGCAAACATTTGCAGGGTACAGCCTCGTTGTTTTGCAAACTGTGGTGAGTTGTGTTTAAGGAGGGGAATATTACCAAAGGGAGGAAGCATGACTTTTAGCTCCCGTGGGGGAAATCCTGATACTTGCAGAGCCTCATGGTTCTCTAAGTTGGGCCCTGTAATAGGAGGAGCAGCATGTCTGTGTCCTGGGTACTAAATGCAAGGTACAAGTATTTCTCACTGGCCACCTTGATTCTGTGTTGTTTTTCTCATGGCTGTATGCAGAATCAGTTGTATCCCTAAATCTTATGCAGTTCTGGCCTTAAGAGGCAGTATCTCAGTTCAGGAACCTTTTAAAAGATGCCATGTGATGAAAACATGAGGTGCTGGGAGATAGTATTGTTATAAATGAGAGACAAAAGTATCGATATTCAGGAGAATTTTGGATTGTTTTATTTGATATAGAAAGAGCAAGCAGCGCTGGGGAACGCGAGGGGTCACCGCCCACTCCACGCTCCACCCAACCTTGGTTTGCAGCCTCTTCTTATACTGTGGGTTCTCGTTGTTCACAAATTCACAAAGCCTTTGGGTGATAATTAGTCACAGATTGCCACCCGGGCCTTGTAGATGACCACCAGGGAAGTTCTGGAGGTCTGGTCTTTGTAGATAACCACCAGAGAAGTTTTGGGATAGGCAGTATTGATCAGACAAAGGCAGGAAGGGCTTTTTGGGAAGTCCGATTTTGCAAGCTGGGAGCCGATACAACTTATTTGAAAAACATAACATATTATAATGTAACATAATACAACATAATATAACAAGGTGATTTTAAACAGAATTATTTAATCATATAGTTTCCTTTATCTAGTGTCCATGCTTCACTTTAGAGCTTAGTATTTTGGTTTATACAAACCCTAATGCTTTTGTGATTAACACGAATCTTTTATCAATTGTCACAGTATTGTGTGTTCCCTGTGTGTGTGTGTGTGCACAGAGCTGGATTTCTGGAGGCTGGGTCTCCTGAGCAGTTCACTCCCCATAGGTTCTCCACATCCTTTTTGCTAGTTGTGCAGCATTTGTTCTTCATGCATCCCATAGGTTGTGTGTTTTTGTGGTACTTAATGCTGTGATGTCAGAAGGGAAAAAATATCTGCATGCTTTATCTTTTGCTCGCTGTATGAGGGCAAAGAGTGTCTGGAGTGGCAGAAGGGCTGTGCAGTCCCCTGGGTCAGCATTAACTCCCTGCCACATGAGGAGACTTTGGGCAGCTGCTGGGGCAGTGGGGCTCACTTCACTCTTGGCCTTTGGACTGAAATGTTTGCAGTCTGGGCAGTGCCAGTTTGGAAAAATGTCAGCTTTACAATTTGGGAGACACAGGACAGACCAGAGCCCAGGTTTCTGACTGGTGGGATGTGATGTGGTATATTCATTTGCTCTGACAGATGGAGCTAGGACTGTTGCTTTCTTTATGGAGTATCATTCTGTGCATGTGTTTGGCTGCTAACGCAGTGTTCCTTATTTTTCTATCTCATGAAGAGAAGTCTATGTCAATCAAAGTTTTGGAGCTTCTTCTTCTCCAGGTTTGGACTTGAAAAGTGAAGTCAGTTAAAGGCTGTGGGTACTCACTAACGTTTGGGAAATTCTGGGTTAAGGATATGTTTTTAGTATTCTGTTCATATGTGTAATGTTAAGCATGCATTCCTTGGGTAATAATCTCAGTATTGCAGCCCTTTTTAAAATGTACTCCCTTGCAAACAACATCTGGAGTCAGCAGTGTGTTAGGTTATGGAGAGAACTAGAAATTTTAGAAGTTTAGTCTCTGCAATGTTTCATATCTCTTAAGCAAAAGTTACTGAGGGGCAGTTAGTTCAGTGCATGACCCCAGTAAGAGTTCTTAGGCACATAAGAGCAGCCAAAAATAGCTCCTTGGAAGGTCAGAGAAGGTATCTTTTCTGCGTGTGGGCAGCTTCACATTTCCATCGTGAAACATCTATATGCCTTAAGGTAAGCAAGAAAGAAGGGATGGAAAGAAACTAGAGCATCAGAATAGGCTTGGAGGGCAGCCAGAGCCTTTGTAATATGTTCCTGTGTTCATGGGGAGCTGCCAGCCTTGGAGGTTGTTTCATACATGAAATGGAGAAAGCCAGCATTAACTTTTAAACCCTGTTTCAGAGGGAGTGGCCAAATAAAGGTTGGATTCAGTTTTTTCAGTGGGTAAACAGCAAGAGGGATCCTTATGTTTTAAAATGGAATCATAGGCTCACATCCAAGTGGTTTTAAGCTTCTGACTGACCCTGGAGCCTGGAAGAAATTTCAGCTTGTCAGACTGAATGTTCTCTTTGGTCTGATGTCTGCATGCTGAGACCGAGTCTACGAGCTTTTATAGCAAATCCTGAAGTCAGAGTCACTGCAGGACACATTAGTTATTGAATAGGCAAGGGCTAATGTGAGAGGGAAAGGTTCTGTGGTTCTCTGCATATTAATCTCCTCCCCCGCCCCTTCCTGCCCAAATCCCCTTGGTTAATCAGGTTATGTTTGCCCTATTTGTCTCGGGGAGCATGCAGAATGCAGTGTTGCTGCAAATGGAGGAAAGGAAGGAGGAGAAGGGCATGCAGGAAGCAAATGTGGGTGGAGAATGCTTCAGAAACGAAAGGCTCGCTCCAGCAGGGTCCCCAAGATCCCAGGATGAGGATGCCTTCAGGCTGTGGCGTGTCTCTGTCACCTGTCACACTTGCTGACATGCATGGTCTCACATCCCTGGCCGTGTGCCGAAGGACAGTCAAGGGGAACCTGTCTGCCTGCACTCAGCTGGGGCACTGGTGGTCTCTGTGGCCAGCAGCTCCTTCCCAAGCACCCACCCACAGCCCATTTCAGCTGGAACCTCCTGGCAGGGGGGAGCTGATGTTCCTGCAGAGCTTGGGCTGCCTGCCATTAGCCTGAAGTTTAATCCTGGGAAGGCAGTGTGTGCTGCATGCTTCTGTGCTGTCACACAACCTTTAATTCTTGCTGCACTCATCCCCTCGGGCATGTGGCTGCAAGCCACAAGAAAATAGCATCTCAGACCCACCAAAGTAAAATGCAGCTATGAGAAACAGGGAGCCAGCACAGACACAAAGGGCACCGCTGGCCCCTCTCCTGGTGAATCTAAGTTTCCTCCAAGTCTGGGAACCTTGGAGTTTAGCTGTGAGTGTGCTATGATTAGGGTGCCCCAGAAATGCTCTTATCTGTTCTCCTGACTGGGAGACTGTGGTCCTAAGATCTTCTGTGCCCAGTGCCTAAACTGAAATCTTGCAGCTGAAACTGTTCCAAAAAAGTGCAGAATTGCTTATTCTGAAGTCAGAATCTGACCAGCCTTGGGAGAACTGGGTAAATCTTGATGGGAGAATTAAGTGCGGTGACTTGAGTGATTTTGGGACTGTGGCAGATAATTCAGAAGGATGTAGATCTGCAGGTCTGTGTGTGCATTCTGTGTCCTGAGGTGAATTTATCCAAAAGGTCAAAAACAAACCTTTCTAGACCAAATGACAAAGCTTCAGGGAGTTTATAGGTAACCCTCTGATCCTGGCTCAGGACCAAATGAAAGTCAGACCATGATTGCATTTCACTTGTGCCAGGAAGTGCCAAGCCACACAAACATTGCCTAATTCAGTTCTGATAAGAAAACGTGTGCTAATGTCTTTACAAACAGTTCGATGGGTGAGGGTATGGGTGTTAATGTCTTTGAAATGGATTTTAATGTCTCTACCAACTTGAAGCCTTTGTTACAGAACCAGTTCGACTCCTGAAATAGCCAAATAGGTCTGCACAAGCCTGAGTTTCTGAGCTTTGAGGGAAGATGACACGTTTGGGGGGATATGTGGGAGGCGGTTTGGAAAGGCTGTACCTTCCCATACCTCAGCCAACGGGGAAAGGAAGAGGGCAGCATGCAACTGGGAGTATAGGATAAAAGGAGGTGGTGACCTCCAAAACCTTGTGAGAGAAACCGCATGGGAATATGCCCCAGTGGACTCTCTGTCCCTTTATTGGGATGAAATTGCAGGACTCCTCTGTCTCCCTTATGGACACTGACTTTTCATAGCGTGATTTTTCTGCAGGTTTGTGTGCTGGCTTCTTTGCTTGGGTCATGGTGCCCTGTTTCTTTGAGAGATGTGGATTCTTAGAAGAGGTTTCTAGCACCCCTCTTTGTTCACAACATGTATTAGAAACAGTCCTGTAGCTCCAAACCAGGTGAGTGCTCTAAGGCATTTTTCTGAAAGCATAAACATTGTAAACCTGAGCCAGTCCATCCAGGAGCTGTAAAGTGCTCACGATTTCACATGTTCCCCAGCACAGAGCAGCCACAAGCTCCGCAGGAATGAAGACAGGCAGGAGATGAACCTGCAGAAACCATTCCTTGGCAGCAGAGAGCGGTGGTGAAAGGAAGACACAGCAGGGCTGTGGCAGGGACAGGCCTTGCAGGTGGCTCCAGGCTGTGTGGGGATGCCCCAGCCTTGGAGCGCTGCTGGAAGTGTGTGCTGGGCTCGCCAGGACTGGGTGCCCGATGGCCACGGGCTGGTTGTGCACTGCTGCAGGACTAGCTGCCAGCTCTGGTGGCTTTGCTGTGCTCGGGCATCCTGTGTGCTGCCCTTCTCCAGCTCTGGGGAGAAGCTGGTCCGCAGCTCTGCAGGCTGGAGCTTTACAAAGCTGCAGCAGGTCCCTGGGGCCACCCAGAGCGAGGGGAAGGCGCTGATCCACAGCGAGCAGCTCTGGCTGGCACGGGAGGCTGCGGAGCAGGAGGAGCAGGAGGATTCCGGCAGGCGGGAGCTCCGTGGGCAGGCAGGGACTCCGTGGGCAGGCGGGGGCTCCGTGGGCAGGCGGGGGCTCCGTGGGCAGGCAGGGACTCCGTGGGCAGGCGGGGGCTCCGTGGGCAGGCAGGGACTCCGTGGGCAGGCGGGGGCTCCGTGGGCAGGCAGGGGCTCCGTGGGCAGGCGGGAGCTCCGTGGGCAGGCAGGGACTCCGTGGGCAGGCGGGAGCTCCGTGGGCAGGCGGGAGCTCCGTGGGCAGGCAGGGACTCCGTGGGCAGGCCGGAGCTCCGTGGGCAGGCGGGGGCTCCGTGGGCAGGCGGGAGCTCCGTGGGCAGGCGGGGGCTCCGTGGGCAGGCGGGGGCTCCGTGGGCAGGCGGGGGCTCCGTGGGCAGGCAGGGACTCCGTGGGCAGGCGGGGGCTCCGTGGGCAGGCGGGAGCTCCGTGGGCAGGCAGGGACTCCGTGGGCAGGCAGGAGCGGGATGGGCACGGCACGGCAGCCTGCAGGCTCCTGTGTCTGACTGCAACGTGAGCCGAGAGCACAGCTCATTAGTTGTTTTCAGGCTGACGGGAGGCTCTTTCTACTCCTCTTTGATACTGTCAGGTAAAAAGCTGTCACTTGTACAAATATATACCTAAGTCTCCTTTTCTCTCCTGCCTCCCCCACTAGGCTCCCAGAACTACGTAACTTTCTTAAAAAAATCAGAATTTACCATCTGGTATGCTTCTAAGTGCCTTTCTGTCTTTTAAGCCCTGAATTTCTGTTTCCAAGATTCCTTTTCATGAGTGAGGAGCTGTTTGTTTGTTAACCAAGACCCAGGACTGCAGAAAGCAGAGCTGTAAGGAAAGCTGCAGCAGTGGCCCAGCCCTGGTAAGGCTGGAAGGAAAAAGCCTGCACTGAGAGGGTGAGCCAGGAGGCAGGGCTGGAACACTGGCCCCATTGTTTGGCTTCTGCTGGAGCCCACGGATGTGGCTGCATGTCCCAGGGAGCTGTGTATTACAAACACAATTCATGGTGTGCACAGCAATCAAATCGCAAAGTAATTGCTTAACAGAGGAGTGCAGGTGGTAGAGGTTGTGAAATAGGCTTAAAAAAGAAAAATCAACTCTCTAAAGTTCACAGCTCTGCTCGTATGATCTGGTTTTAGGTGAGAAAGAAGTAGGAAATTTAGAGATGAAAGAAATCATTATCTTGCTGATCATGATTTTGATAGGGGCAGTGGCTATACTCACTTCTGTTCCCAAACAGTGAGGTTTTTAATCACTAGGTATCTAATGCATTGAAGGTCTGATTTTGCAGAAAATAGTGGTGCAAAACATCTATTAAAGTCAGGGCACTAAAAAAAAAAATATATAAATCTTTAGGAACATTGATAAAATAGCACGGGATAAATTTGATCCACTGAGTTCCTCACAAGATCCATAGGGCTGGAGCTCCTTGGCTAATAAAAATAGAATTATTTTAATCTAAAATTTCTTATAATTTTCATGCTGTTCTGCTGAACACATGACATGGAATTGGGAGAGTGTGGAATAAAATGTTAGGATTTTAAAATGTAATAAATTGATAAAGTGTCAGTTCTTATGTTTCATGTATCCTGCAGAGATCAAGTTCTTGGAAGTTGGATACTTCATGCCTGGACAGTACTTCCTTTAAATACAGCCTTTTTAAACCGTGGCACAGTTTCTCTGTTTCAAAAGTTTCTTTTCCCCAGATTGACTTAATCTGTCTGGAAACCCTGAGCAGAGTAATAAGCTCTTTATTTCATATGAAATCTTGAATGTGGGTGCATGATGAAGTTGGTAGATGCTTAATATTGGCCAGCATATAAAATAGTTTGTTGCATTTCTAGTACTTATAATGCAAGTAGCTTGCCTGTGATAAATCAGTTTGAGAAACTCTTTGTGTCAAGTGGAAACAAGTTTCTTTACCTATGATTTCTGTCCTTTTGTGGGAGGATATAACATCTAGTTTCTCTGAAATTAGTATGATCATTGCTCTCTCCTTCTGATAAAGAAATATAAAAAATAAAATGTTTCCCAGGAGGTATTGATAACCTGCCCAAGTTTCCTGAAAATGCCTATAATCTCAACCTTGTAACTGGACTAAAGACGTCAATAAAGGCCTGCTGTAAAAATGTTACACAAGGCCTTTAATATGAAAATTAGTTTGAACTTTGTGCTGGTCCCATTTCCTGACTTTATGTAACTTGCTATTATTACATGCAAGTAATGGCGAGGAAAAAAACAAACATACCTAAAAGTAAGGTCAACTGCTGGACTCTGGACTGCTTGATGTAGTGTTTCCAAAGATGGAAAAAATATTTCAGGGTTAAAAATTTGCCTTTGCAATTCTTCTGTAAGCTGTATGTACCTAAAAAGAGCCCAAGGGCTGGCCTGGGAGATGCTTTTTGTTCATGTAGCTGTGGCACTTCCACCAGGTCTCCTTCCATAGTCATCCAAGAGAAGTCATTCTGTGGGTGCATCCTCGGGAAGAGCTGAAATAGGTTTCTTTTCCCCTTTGACTGTGGTTAAAAACCCATCTTTTGCAGAGTTTGAGAGATGTACATGTGGATTGTTCGACCTGAGAGGTTTTGCACGCCTCCTGCAATTAACCTGTGGACCCTCAGCAGCCACAGACACAACTCTGATGCAATCCATGGTTTTATCTTCCCTGAGAGTGAGAAGAGCCCAGCTTTGATGAGCTGAAGTTAGCCCTTGTCAGTGTCCTTTCTACTTCTCATCCATTCAGTCTGCTTCAAGATGTCCTTATAAATGGTGTTGGAAGTCAGGAATAATTTAAACAAAATAGCCAATTCCTCTGGGACATCTTGCTGAAAAACAAACCTCTGTCTGTGACCTAGATCCAGTGAAATTTTAAATTATTTAGATCACATCTTGCAGATGATATAAGAAATTTGGTTTTGGGAGAATGTTCTTTCAGGATGAATTAGGTAATGATTTTTTCTTTAGAAAGTTTGATGCTGACTAGGGTCAGCTGAAGGGCTGTCTTTGCCCACTGCTACTGACTTTTTGATTACATAAGTGTTCTTAACAGCTGATGATAACCTTGGGAAATGACAGATCCTAAATGTCCCCGATCAGTATTTTTGTTGCTGCTGTTGTTTGGCAGATGCAGATTCCAAAACAGCTGTAGAGGTTGGGTGTGCAGCTGCCAAGGTTTGGGCCCTGTGCTGCTCAGCTACCCTCCTGCCAAGCAGTGTCAGCAGGGATGGACCCAGGGTTGGATTTTAAGTTCCAGTAAGAATTTTAATCCTGCTGCATCTCTTGGGAGTTAGATGCACAAATACTTGCTTATAAATTATACCAGGTAGGTGGGGAAGCTGCAGACAGATCCTGGGGCCCTGACTGACAGCTCTGCTCTCTGGAGATGCCATATGGCTCAGGCTGCACCAGGATCTGCAGTGCTCCTGCAAGGCACACCCTGCTGCAGCAGGGAAGTTCACCCAGCCCTTTAAAGGTGACCCTGTCAGTCAGCTGAAAGTGAGTAACGTGAACTATTGATCTGGTTTATTAGTGTGAGTTAGTGCAGCTAGTCCAGTGCTTCCTGGTGCAGCTGTAGGAAAAAGGTGTGGGCAGGAGCTTGCCCTGCTGCTGCAGGGAAGAGAAAACAGAAATGTGATAGAGCTGTGAAACCTTGGAGTTTGGAGCCTGGCTTTTGAGATTAACATTTAAATGAATAAAAGCCGTTTCTTGGTCTAGCAGTAGTGCCTTGGTAGTGAGATTTGCATGGAACTTGGAGTAGCTGTGTCTGCATTAACAACCTGTGTGCCATAAAGGGGGCTGGATACTGAGCACACATTTGACAGTAAGGACATGGCATCCTCTTTGTATTGTGCTGGAGGTTTTACTCCTGGCAAACTGCAGTCTGGTCCTGTGGACTGACACCCGCTGGTGACTGGAGTTCACCTCTGCTTAAGTTTCAGACCAGGGAAATCTGTTTGTGTGCTCTCAGGCTGCCTCGTCATCTGAACCAAAGCTCAGTAACCGCGACCACTCGGGAGATTTTGCTTTAAGAGCTTGTCTGTGATGTGGATAAAATGCAAATGTATCTTCACCCCATGCCCAGGAGCTCCGAGCTGTGTTGTGTAACACAGCAATGTGTGCTGTAGGGGTGTCTAATTATAGCATCAGATTCTGATTGTGGAGAGCTCGATATTTATCCCTTGGAAGGGGGTGTGGGTGATGTTCGGGGGACAGCAATAGTGCAGTAAATGTAGTGAGCTGAGGGAGCCTCCCCGGCAGGCTGGCTGTAGCCTGGCACCGGGCATCGCCGCTGAGCAGGAAATGGAGCTGTGAGTCAGGGCTGCAAGGGAGAGGCGTTCTTGCAGGGAACGAAATGTCAGCATTCGAACGGAGGGGTTCTGGGCACGGCTGTGCCGTGCCCTGTAGGATTAAATAGGAGCCTGGCTAGGGCAGAAACAAAACTGCTTTCTGGTCGTCTTTCTGAGCTTTATCTCCCTCTTGTCTGTGGGTTTTCCTGTGGTGGAAAAAGCACTGGGTAATTCTAGATGTGAATCGTGATACTCCTCCTTTCCCAGGAGACAGAGTTTAACCGTGGACCGAACCAAGCTGACAGGAAATCAGCCACTGGATTGTAAAGTACAGCTTCTCTATCTGATACTTCTTCCAGCAAAGGATCTCCTGGGCACAGTTGGGTTTACTGCTGTTGACACTGACACATTGAACCTTTCTGTGGACAAAGATCGCTGAGCAAAAGGACGAGGTAGAGCCCTCATGCCTGCTGGCAGAGTCCTGGTTCTGGCTGCCTGATGCCAGCTGTGTCTGGAGGAGAGCACCGAGCCACCCTTTATGGAGCCAAATCCCAAGTGGTAAGAGGCTGCAGAAGGTCCTGTTCCATGTCTCAGTGGCCATGCTCGGCCCAGCAGCGAGGGCTGTGTTGTGGGTGTCTGTGAGAGCTCTGGCTGTGCCTGCTCAGTCACTCACCCTTTCCTGCTGCCTCCCTCGGAATCCACCATTTCTGAATGCAGGACAGAGCTCCAGAGCCTGTAGCATTCTCTGCGTGGGTACAGCAAACAGAGGGGCCTGATCTGCACTAGGATGCTGTGATGTGGTGTAACTCCCCACACTGAGATTTTTTTCTGGCTGGTCTCCAAGTGTACTGAAAGTTACTGACCCCACGGAGACTAGGCTGTGCCTTTAGAATACCTCTGTTTCTGTCTCAGGTGGCAGGGAAACCCACTCTTTTCTTCTGTGTCTTCAGAGTCCGGGGATTAGCAGTGCTTTGTCCCAGCTGTCATCCAGCTTGGGCATGACAGGGAGCTCTCAGGGAGGGGTTCAGAGCATGGCTGTGGCCTCGGAAACCAGGCTGCCCACACTGAACAGGAGCCTAGGGATCAAGGCCAGGCTCTGCCAGCCATGCTGCCAGGGCACTCGTCCAGTGCCATGGATCCTCCAGGGCTGGTATCCCTGAGGCCTTGCTCCTACCCCAGCCCCACGAAAGGCAGCTGCTGCTGCAGGAGCAGGGTGAGGGGGGAGCAGAGGGGATACAAAGCAGGTATTTTCCTGAGAGGGAGAATGAGATGTCCTTACCTAGGTGGCTGTCACAATACTTATCTGAGCAGGGGCTGGCAATGGCTAGCACCGCTGAATTTGGGCTGGTAAGGGAATGGACACTGCTTTTTGTGGGGTTGGTTTGTTTTCTGCCCCCTCATGTGCTTTGGTATGGCAGTGTGGTATGGCTGGGGAATGAGGTTCAAAGCTGTTCTCATCAGTCTCCTCTCAGGAGAGAGAGATCAGCACCAATGAAATTGCTGGCAATCTCTGCTTTCCAGATGGGAATGCCTGGGCCTGGCTGAGATCTGGGATCATCCCCTTTTCTAGAACTAAAAGGCTTGTCAGTCTTGTGATGTGAAGTCTAGAAATTGTGGCATGAAGAGCTTCCTGGGAAAGAGTATGATGAGGAGGGATTTCCTGCCTCCCTGGAGAAAACTGCATCTTAAATCCCTGGTTAGAAATCCTGAATACTTTATCAGAATAGAACCTCACTTAAGGACTGGATCACAGCTCTGACACTGGTTCCAGTTTACCATGGTGGAGTGTTGGTGCTTGCTCAGCGTAAAGTTGTGGTTATCACCTGAGAATGGTAATAAAAAAAATCGAATTGTAACCCCTGTGTTTGTCTTTGGACTGTCGTATATGTTTGCTTTTGCTAAGGCAAGGTGAGGAGCTTTGCCCAAGGGCGTGGCAAGCCGTGGAGAAAAGCTGTTCCATTGCTGCAGCATTCAGGATCCTTGTTCAAGACTGAGATCCCTAAAGAAACATTCCACTGCCTGCTGTAAAACAGCACAAGCCAGTTTGGGAGCTTTGCCTGGAGGGTGAGGAAGGAAGAAAGGCCGTGAGAGTGCAATTTCCTGAGCTCTGCAGGGCTGTAGAGCAAAAGGAAACATTCAGCCTTTGGTGACATAACGTCTCCCCCGGATCCGTGCTCTGCTGCTGTGAAACATTTGGCGGTGATGTCACTTCAGCCTGGTTTTGCAGAACAGGGTGGTTGGTGCTTACCAGCAGGGATCTCTACTACCTGCTTGTGGCCCAGCAGTCTTTGTCCTGCTGAGTCCCACGTGGCAGAGCCAGGCAGGCTGATGGCAGCGCTGCTCCGAGTCCCTCGCTGCTGCTGTTTCCCTTTGTGATCAGCTCGTGGCCGGAAGGGAGGGGAGCCTGCCAGGCTCAGGGATTGTCACTTTGTGGCTTTACAAATTGGCATTTATTTCCTCAACGTAGTATCTGCAGTTGGGCACAGGTAGAAATGGGGGGAGTGCTTACAGGGAAGTGGCTGTCGTGGGGCTGTTGCATTTGAGTCAATTCTGATCATGGAACATGTGGTATGTCAAAATTGCTATCGTTTCTGTTTTATCTGGATCAGCCTATAATATGTCAAATCAAGTTCCTATCAGTGCTGTTTTATCTGGATCAGCCCATCAGCTGCAGGTGGAGAGGCTGCAGGTGAGGTCAGGGAGGAAGCCAACATGCTGTATGGTTCATGTAACAGGCTGGGAGTCCCACCTGAGGCCAACACTCCCTGTGCAGTACCTGGAGAGAGGCAACCCGTGCTCCAGAAAGTCTGATCACCTCTGGTCTGTGCCTCTGGCTCCTTCAGCTAGGTCAGCTGTGCTGGCTGCATCTCTGGGTCTGGTCCCTTCCACCCTAAAAGAGTCCCCACAGAGCACCTTCCATCTAGGATGTTAACAAATTCCCTTTCTGTCAGCAGACAGACAACGGCTTGGCTGTATTTTGGGGAGATGATGTGCTCAGGGAGCTGAGAGGAAATGCAGTATCCTAAAAAACACGTGGGAGATTGGGGTTGGTAATTTTGCGGTTCCCCCGGCTTCTGAGCTCTGCTGTAGGAACATGTCTGTCACTGGGTTTATTGAGGATCAGCGTTAGATCACCAGTGATGTCTGATTGCTATTCAAAAAGTTGCTGTTGTCCCACTCGGGTCGAGCCCCAGTTCTTGCTGCAGGGCAAGGGAGAGCACAGAAAGAAGTTCAGAACATCCTGGCTCCCACTGAAATCCTTGCAATACAAAGGCTCCGAAGCCACAGGGATGCTTGGGCAGGCTCTTCCCTTAAGAAAGGGAAATAGGATAGATAATGGAAAACTGGGTTTTAAGCTTTCTTCTTGTTACCTTCCCTGCTTGTACAAGTGACTTTCTGGATAAAGCAGCTGTTCCATAGGAGTTTGGGCAATGTGGACACACACATTTACAGAGCTAGGAAATTACAGCTTGAGACTTTTCCTCAGGCCTGAACTTCTCCTGCCTCTCAGACTGATAGGCTGACTATGGCTTCAGTTAGGAAGTCTCCCAGGGTGATAACATGGTGACAAACAGAGTGGAATTCATCATAAAGATTAACACCTGGTGTTTTTCCTGTGGGATACATCCTGAGGTGCTGTCCCAAGGATGTTTCTCCCAATTGTCCAATGAGCTGCTGTCCTGTCCCAGCTCTGTGTAACATGCTTTAAATACAGGCTGTCCGTTCAATGAAATCGGCCTTTTTCCCTAAAGAGGCCCTTGTGTGTTTCTGTTCTTGCTTTCTCCCTCTCTTTCTAGCACAGTAACCATAGGGCAAGGATCAGGAAAGCTTTCTAGCTGCTGCCATCTCCTAGAAGTTGTAAGGATGTACGTACAGCTTAAGTAAGGGAAAGTAGTTGTAGCTCTAAAAAAAGCATCTTAAGCAGAGAGTGGTAGAGAAACTCACCCATTTGGGAAAGCACAACAGGGCCTTGGTGAGATCTTTGCCACATTAGGGAGCTGCAGACGATCTACCCTGTGAGCATGCAAGGAACTTCTTGTAGGGTGGTTGCAGTGGAAGGCTGTCACCTCCTGTCCCTGACTGGGGAGAGCTCTTGAATGAGAATTGGTCCAGCCTTTTTTGTGGCACAGCTAAATATCTTCATCTGCTGAAATGCACGGGCTGGTATCTGCATTATCCTTTCTCCATTGCTAGCAAACTTTGGGTTACAGTGACTGACAAAGCTCCTGGGCAGCTCTCCTGAACCAACAGCTGCTGCATCAATATATGGAACAAGCAGAGTACTAATCCCTGGAGACCTCAAGTGACTTTTGTATGATAGGGAACAGAAGGACAGTAGCACTAATAATGATGTAGATTCCTTGTGCAGCAGTAGAAGTTTGCAAAACCTGAAAATGAAACTATTTGACAAGAATTATATTGTAAGCCTTCTGCTGCTGACCTATCAGCACCAAGGGACAGCTAAGTGAGTTACACATAGTTTTCTCAATTTAGACCTGAACAGAAACTGTTAGGGATTTAATTCAATCAGAAAACACAGCCTAAGCATTAGAGAAGACTTCACTTCAGAATTCAGTAGGGTTTATTCTACAAATCTTAGATCAATGCCAATGATACAAGGTTTATGAATTCTCATTAAAAATACAAGTCAGTATAAAGATTCCCATAGTAATATAATGCATGATGATTCAGTTTCAAAACTTAAGGAATGAATCTGTGTTTTGGACCATGCTACAGAAAATGGGAACACAATATAGAAAGAATATTTAGTTTACCTCCCTTTACTTGAGGAGGGGCCTGTGCCTTATTGCCACAATACCTGAAAAAGCAATATGAAGTGCATAGCAGCCTTGCCTGTACAATCTCTAGGCAAAACTGTTGAATTTAGTATCATAGTCCTCCTCCCGCTAGTTCTGGTCATTAAGGTACATTTTCATAGCCTGATATCATTATAACTTAAAGCTATTGCAAAACCATCCCCAAAATGGTAATAAACATCAGTCCTTGGAGCTGTAAAATGTTCTTGTGATGCACCAACACTTTTTCACCGTGTTAACCATTTTTCTCAGTCTTTCCAGGAACACTAAATACATTCGAACTAAAGTTTAATTAGTTCCATATTCAAAACTCTCCTAGGATTTTTTTATAAATGAAGTCTCACTGCAGTCTAATACTTAAATGTGTAGTTCATAGCTTGAGGCATAGTTAAAATGTAAGTCATATCTGTTTTCTTGACCCTAGCCTTCTGATAAGATGAAGGGTTCGTTAGCTTTCAAGGAACAGTTGGAATTTGTCCCCAGAATTGCTAGACCAAATGCTTTTGACTGGGGGAGAACAAAACTACCTTTTTTTTCCTGGAAGCTGCCTGCACTTACAAGGCTTCATGAACTCACAACCTAAGCCTAAATCTTAGAGAGACATTTTAGTTCTCACAAGAGGTAACTCTCGACAAGATGTGCACCTCATCCCCCAAGTGCTGTAGTACATCTTGACATTTTCACCCTGTCAAGACCAGTGGGCATCTCTGGTTGAGCCCAGTCGTTTCTCATAGCAGAACCACACGGACAGTGCAGAGCAGGGATCATGCATGGATCTGCAGCAGCACACAGGGAATGAGGCTGAACAATATGCACACATTTCTCAATAGGACATTGGTGCAGACAGTGATGCTTAACTGAGACTCAGCTTTTACCAAAATATTATAGCATTATACAAAAATCCGAAAAAAAAGGGTCAAAAGAAGCTGCTGACTTCCACACACCGGTTAAAGAAAAAAACCCTCTTGCATTAACAGAGCAGCAGCACAGAACAAGCACCCACTTGGCTACACCAACACGTCTTTTCTGCTGTAGAAATTTTCAATGATTATCCACCCAACATCATACTACCATGTTTTAGCATCATACCAAAGTGTAGTATTAAGCCATCATGCAGGTTTGGGGAATTTCTTCTGCTGTACTCAACACTGCTGTGCTTGCTTTGAATACATGTTTGTGTCTGATTTGTCTTTGTAGTAGATGCATCTTTAACAGTCACATTTAATCTGAAGTAAAAAAGTTCAGTAGCCCATACTGGGCTTTTGTCCAGTCAAAGTGACAAAAAAATACAAGGTTGTCATTAAACTGCATATAATATAGAAAAGGGGGTTACTTTGCATTTAAGTCACATTTAATACAAGACAAATTGGTCTGAAACTGTGAACTGATTCTATTTAGAACAAGTATGGCACAGATTCCCAATACCTATGGACACTGTGTAAATAACAGATTTTTCTCTTTGCAATGATTATCAATTCGCCAAAAATAGTATAATAGTCAAAAGGGAAGGGTGAAGGAAAACATATTTAGAAGAAGAAATAAAAAATGCCTAAGAATTGAAAATAAATGACTTCTTTTGTAAGAAACTTTATTTAACTTCATTTTTAAAAATGCATTCTCTCCTTAGAACAAATGCCACCATAAAAAAAAAAGATTGCAGTAGCACACACTTGCACTCAAAAGGAAACATGCAAAACTGATGGCTGAAAAATTTTTGCATAAAAATCGAAGACTTCAGGCAAAAGTTTGCCCCTGTGTACCTTTAGGGACCCCAGACCATGAACAGCTTTCAGTGCAATGTCTCTTGCTTTCAGTTGGTGGGGAAACATATGGCAGGAGCTTGTCTTCTGACAGCTACACTCTCCCAGATGTTTGAAGCAAACAGTCTCAGCTATGTTTTAAAACATAATTGTTAAACTGCTGCAGAAAGTACAAACAGAATTCAAGAAAATGTCAGAATCCAGTGAAGAAAAACTTTTGAGATCTACCCTATGCCATACACTTCTTAAAAAAAAAAAATTAGCCAGAAAAACAAATTTTATTAATACACCCTCTTTAAATTTTTTTATTTCTGAAAGCAGCTCTTTATGCAAATCAAAAGCAGTTCCTGAGTAACTGCAGTAAACAGTGTCTTTTAAATATATTTGCGCCTCAGCTCTTCCGTTTTGGTTCTTCCTTATTTTTCTCCCTCGTTTTCAAGTTTAATCTCAGTTCTTTTTCAAAAATGTGCAAGTTCAGTTAGCATCGTTTCCAGAAGTCCACAGCTTGCAGGTCTTCCTGCAACAACTCTAAGATGTGCACAGAGCTAGGCTGGAGTCCTACCCTACTGCAGGCTTTGCTCCCAGACCTGTACAGGACGTGCCCTCACGTCTTCTTCAGCATGCGCCGGGACTGCCACGTGTGGAACTTATTGTAGGCTGTCTGCAACATCTCTTCTATATGACCTACCAACTGAAACAGGAAAAGGGAGAGAACATCGTCCCAGCTGCTGGAAAACAGAATTCCTTCCCCTCCCTTTCAGGTGCATTCTTCCTTTTATTCACTACAAGTAATTTTGCTAAAATCAGAGAAAGGACCTTGAGGCTCTGTTGCAAAACATCCACAGAGGAAGCAGTGCAGAGAGCTGCTGAGCTGAAAGGTTGGGGGAAGTGACACTCCATTGTGCTGTCTGTTCTGATATTTAGTCTGTGACCACTTCAAATCTGACATGGGGGGAGTGTTGTGAAGTTCCTCAAGTTCTACTTCATGGTGGAAGTGAAAAATGAAACGTGACTTCCCCTTTCTGTTCTATCACTCCTGTAAGTTCAAGTTACAGCTCCTGACAGTTGCTGGCATCACTCAGCCAATTGGACAGGGAGAGATGACTGCTTAACTGTGTACCCAATTTCCCTCTGCTCATTTCCTAGTCAACAAAAAAAAACTATAATGCCCTAGGGTAAGAAGTAACAAAGCTATATCCTCTCATAGTTAAGACTGAAATTATTAATACGCACCCATATAATTAAACACACATATAATTAAACAACTTTCCCCTTACATTTGTGCTTAAATATTGTCTCCGAATCTTTTCTTGGAATGGGCAGAGCTTTGTGACCTGAAATCTTTCCAAGTTGCTCCTCATTTTCACAACCTGAGAGAGACAGAAACCAGTATTACAATATTGAAGAATTATAGTAACACAGAAGTTTCATTTCCTTTAACAAACTGTTCTCCAACAAAACACCTTATAACTAATTCTGGGGGCTACTTCAAGTTTGTGTAGTTTGAGGAAGGAAAGTTATTCAAATATCAGTCTCTAATACTTCTCTGTATTTATTTTTGAGAAAAGTGCAGTATAACTGAAAGTGCAGTATGCCACTCTGATTATTACTTCCTTAATGAACACCATAAATAGATACAAGATATTCACAAAATGGCTTTTTGCTTCAAGCAAAGATTGTGGATTTTCAGGCCACATTTTGCAGCAGACGTTCAAAGGTATCTGAATGAAAATTTTTATCTTTGTTATCCATGTGAGGATGGATAACAAAGGAGGATGAGGATGGAAAATCAACAGAAAAATAGTTACAATCATAGACGTGGCTGTAGACAAACACCTGTCCTTGAAGGCAACTTAGTTCTCAAAAGCAGTGTGTGTTCTGAAGGTATGACAGTGATTTTTGCAATAGATAGAAGAATAAGAGATACATGCTTGTACTGTCACTGTGCTGGTTATTTCTTAGAGCTGGGGAAGGGAGCCTTTAGTTTTTGTGTTTTAAACTGGAATGAGAACCCTGCAGCTGCAACTGAGCTGCCTATTCTGTTTGAAACTGGCTACAGCTACTGCCCCTAAAGGGAGCTAACAGGGAGGCAGGGACAAGGATGATTTCAATTAATAGTACCAGCAGAACTGCTGTAAAAAATAGGGTTTCATGTTATTTTGTGACCTTCAGATCTAGGGATGAGTAAGTGCTCTACTGATGTGAGGCATGTGTATTAGTTCTATACTTCAGTAATGACAGCCATTCTAAACCACATCATAACCAGGGCCATAAGAGGCAGCTATGCCTTACCTTTTCTTCTAGGAATGGCGTGTTAACAGGGAAGCAGGACCAGAAGTGTCGTAGCAGTTCCCCTACTGCCACATACAAGTGTTTTAGCTCAGACTGAATGTCGTTTGGCACCATCTCTGCAACAGGAAAAAGGGTTTTTCACATCACTCAAATGATCATATGAATAATGAGAACTAAGGCTGACAAAGGAGCTCAGTGATGTATACTTCCACTACAGTCACAGAAAGAGTGGCTGGGAGGGAACACTGAGGTGTCTCACACCTCAGCAGCAATTAGACCAAGACTATCAGCAGCTGTTAGATCAGGTCAGCTGCTATTTATGGCTCTATACTTGGAAGCTAGCGTATTATTTAGGGAGATCCATGCCAGGCAAAGAATGGACACCAAACCTAATCTGGGATTAGAAACAGTATTGTTCTAACAGTGTGGCAGTGCTGCTGCTGTTGGCACCAGCACAGTGCTAAGAACTCTGTGGTGGGTATTTCAAGTTTTTCCCTTTATCTTATGCTGGCAATATGGTTACAGCATGTGGAAGATGAAAAATCCAGATAGGAAAAAACCGTGTCCCAGGCACTCTTAAAGAAGAAAGGGTGTCAGGGTTCAAGAACAAGGAAAGAGCCACAACTGTAAAAACCCAAACAAAAGGTACAAGTAGTCACTGAGGATGAGCACAGGGAACTGAAGAGTGAATATCAAATTTCAGGATAAGACTTTCTTTTAAAAGAAAGAAGCGGTCAGGCTCAAAGAAGTGAAGTGTAGTAGCCAATATGTCAACTAGGATGGGTAAGAAGGCCTCACCACTGCTTGCTGATTCCTTTTTTTTCAGTACCATAAAGAACTCATACTCGCTTTTTCAGCTGAATCACTTTGCTTTTTAGACCAAGTAACACAAAATAACCTGGAAAACTGTAGTAAATCCTGAGAACAAGGATTCATCTGCTGTGAGACTAAAGAGACAGGTACTCAAACTGGCAGCAATGTGACAACAGGGAAGGGGTGGTTGAATGGAGGTGTGAGAAGGAGAGGCTGTCTGATTTGCCCTTGCAGTGCACAAGGAAATTGCCTTTTTTCACAGCAAGCTTGGATCTTAAATACAGGTTGCAAAAACCTTAAGTTTCAGACGATTATCTAGGCTTTGCTTCCTTAAGAGTTTTCACAGAGTATGTTGTATTCTACAATCCAGGGAAAAAAAATTAGAAATGCTGAACAAGTGAAAGTCTGTATCTGTAAGACAATTTGGTATCTGTCAGGTGTTTTCTTCATTACTTGCTGTGTAAAATGTTCTCTAGTTCACTTGCCTCAGCACTGGTGTGGCCATTACCACCCCCACGCTGTGGCTGGGTTGTTGCTTTTCTTTTGTTGCTGTAACCCAATGCTACTCCAGCTACATGTTTCCATACTTTCCTTGACCACTGTAACATTTTCTAAGGGAGAGAGATTAAACAGCAAGCCAGCTTGTGCTGTGCAACGCAACAGGATACAATTACAGCATTAGACATCCCAAATCCTTACGGTTTATGGCTTGCTGTGTTCCACCCTGCATAAGTGCTCCTCCAGGTGACAGGACTGCAATAGTGCTGGCAGCATCACCACTTGAAAGAACCTGGAGAGAAAGGGAACAAATATTTCAGGTTGCTTTTTCTAATAAACTCTTTTAAAAATAAGATTAGTTGAACACATACATGGAAGTTCAGGTTCTGCTCTTCTCCAAAATTATGTGCTAGAGCGCGTTTGCAGTGAAAACTCTCCAATTAATTATAACCTCTTCTCTGCCTAGACCTTGAACTGGCTGTGCACTTACTCTGAAATAAAACAGAGCATTACTATGCAGAAGTGTAGCAGAATTGTGGCTGCTTTACTTAGGGCCAAAGTAGGTTTACAAACAGGTAAGTTCAGATGCTGGCTGGGGAGATTGACCACAGGGCTCTGCTGCCCTCCAGGTGCCAGCACAGAGCTTCTGTGCAGCCCACAGCAGGCTGAGAGCATTTAGGAGCAAAAGACCAGTTCAGTTAAAAACCTGCTCACTGTAGCCTCCTAAACTTCTCAGGGTGGGATCAACACACCGGCCTGTGCATGACTGCCCTGCTTTACTACCTTATACCGTGACCACTTCCTCAAAAGAGAGCAGGAACAGAAGAATAGAACTGAGCATCAATAACTCAGTTTCCTATTGTGTAGATTTTAAACATAACAGCTCAAAAGGTATCACTTAACCTGTAAAATGAATCAGTTAACAGAAACTGGAGATAATTTAAGCTTACCATGAAAAATTGAAACTTCAGTAGACATGAGACACAAAACTGTATAGAAAGCAAGATGCTAAGCTAAGATCAAGAGAGGCGTTTTTAAAATATACTTCCATACCTGAGTTAGTTTGGGTACATATGATTCCATTTCTTGTCTAATACTATTAAATGAATTAATTATATCCTGACTGGTTGCATATTGCTGTGACTGAATTGGAGTTGGACCATGGTAATACCTGTGATGTGAGAAAAAGGAAAAGTGTTATTAGTAAGAGTGTTGGTAAAGCAAGAGAGCAAACTCCTCGACAGTTCTTCTAATGTTTCTAATTTTAGATGTTTTGCAATTGTTGACACTATTTACTGATAAAGTACAATATTGCCACATGGGAAGAGGTTGGGTTAGGGATGGTATGGCAGCAAATAAAAGCTTCTATTGCTGAATCTGTGATCATCATTTTGCCAACGAAAAGCTACCCCTGGCAGCAAATTCTGGAAATATCATTAGAATGGAGTAATTCACACCACTTTCAACTGAAACTAACCTAAATTAAGTTTGGTGCACACATGGAACCATTAAATTTCTGATAGTATTGCTCCTATTCTGATGTTACATCTATGGTTCTCAAAATCAAAAGTCTAGAAAACAAGAGGACTACTACTAGAAAAATCCTAGACCAGTGAGCAGTCCAAACTATCCCAATTCCACTGGGGCTGGATTTTTCTTGGAATTCTGTGTATTTTTATATGTAACACGTTATTCCACTGAAAGCTGCAACAATGTGCTGAACTGTGAACAGAAGTCTGTTAGGCTTTCACAGAAATTACATGTCAAGGTCATTCAGGTTGGCTTATAGAGAATCAACCCTCTGAAAACTAATATGAAATTTGGCAGAGGCGTTGGACTAGATGATCTCCAGATGTCCCTTCTTACCCCAACCACTCTGAAAATAAAACTATAAATTTAACAGGGAAACTGGTTTATGCAAAAGCTCATATTAGGTTTCTAAACTTAGTTGTAACACACCTCAGTGTGGCACAGTAGGGACTAAATCAGCTGGTCCTGTGTGGGCTATGATGAAACCCCTGATAAGCTGGCTCCACTGAAATAGCTGTGCATTATTTTAACTTACCTATCAGACTTCTTTAAGTTTAGTGCAATAGTTTTAATGCTATTATTCTTTGATAAATCTTCGTATTCAATGGCCTCCTGCAGTTTTACCTAAAATGAGCCAAATAATGACACATGTTACTATTGAAGGCACAAGTCCATACATCCAGTGCTTTCTTCTGGTGCACCAAGTTTGAGCTGAAGGGTTACTAAAACCTTAAAAAAACCTCAGGTATGGAATGACTCATGCCTACTCTCCAGAGGAAGTGATGCCCAATGTTATTCAGGATGGGCCATTTGGAAGTCTTGGCACTACTGCTTTTTCTCCAGATTCTGTCTAAAATTAGGTAGTGCCTGCTATTTCCAAAAAGTATACACAGATAATCATTCATGCTCTCTATTTTTGTCCATCTAACTCCAGATTAGCAGAAATACTAATGATTTAATAGCTAGTGTATAGAAGTCTAGGACTAAAACCACAGTAATTACCCCAAGCTACCTGGTGACAATATTAGTCATTAGACTAGTCATAGACAGTATTAATACTCCTGGTGGAATATTAGCAGTGAGAGGTAACAGCACAGTGATATCACACTTTATACAACTAGAAAACTATTTTTGAAGTCTCTTAAGTCTCCTGCTAGTCTTTCACTCCCCTTTTCATCACATTTCTTCTCATCTTGCTATGTAATTTTCTGCTCAGTAAAACTTGCAGCTTTTGAGGAAAGTCAAAGACTCAATATTTAACAACACATGTATTCTATAATGTTTTCTCACAATACAGCCAAGTTTTGAGTCTCTCTGATGTTTTCTATTTAGGCTGTCAACTCCAGGAAGAGTATTCAATTCAGTTTTATAGCAACTACAGTACTCTCTTCCACTTTGTGAGCTGCTCTGGTTAGTCTAGACCAGGCCGTTGCCCTGTATTTCACTGCACAGTTGTCACTGCACTCTCAGTTCAACCTCCCTTCAGCTTCTGACTAAGATGAAGGCTGTCATGTGCCAGTTTCATCATCCCCTCTACAAACAACACATTTGACAGGTTAATATTGGTGCTTGAACACCAATATCCTTTTCTGATGGATGTTCTCTAGAAGTTTTCAGGCATTTGAAGGAGAAACAAAAGGAAGGGGGCTGAAAATAGAACTTCAGCAAATGCAAAGAACCAGATTTCTGAGTCCAGTCTGCAGCACTTTAGAATTTTTTACTTTCATCGGGTGCTACTGAAGAGATAAACAGCACAACACTTCAATGTGTAACTTACTTGTTTTCACTAACAGAGGTAACAGAGGCTTCTCACAGGCTGTCAGGTTGTTATTCTATATACTTCTAAGCCAGGCTAAAAAAGTTTCACTTCAGATGTGTCATAAAACAAGTAAGGAACTTTCAGCAATTTTTTGAAAGACAGAGCTTCCAGTTCCATTCAGTTAGAATCACATCAGCTAACTTTATACCTTTTTCAGTGGTGGCTGAAAGAAATCTGAATCCCTGGAGTTTCCATCCGTACTGCTGGTCTCACTGTAATGGTCATTTTGTGCTTCTCTTAAAATAGAGAAACAGCATTAAGAAGAATTCACCTCACAGGAAACTTAAGATACAAGCTAGAGACAAAGTAAATACATCTGTTTCAAAACTTAATACGCACGTTCACATACTTTTTTCCCCTTATGTCTTAATTTCTAGAAGTTGATGTAGACAGAAGGAACCAACTCCTCACATTAACCCTCTTTGTTACTGGGGAAATTCAACAGCAGGAGAAGGTGCTGGTCCCTCTCTTCAGAAATAGCAGCATGTCAACAGTGCATGTGGGACACAGCGAAATCATGGCAAAATTAGCAACACTTTGTATACCCAGTTATGAAACCAAGTATTAGCAGAGCTCTGGGAGCCCTGCAATACAACTGTTCCAGGAGACCTATCCTGTTGTCCCTTTCTGAACTGAGAAACAGAAACACACTTTGCCCAGAAGAGATTGCTTAAGGTGCAGTGTTCAATTTGTGCAAAACAGAAGAACGATGTGAGGGAGCCCAGCTAAACAGAAGGAAGTATTAACTTAGACCTCTCACAGTTAATGTCTGTAGGATTTGGGTAGAGTAGTAATCTGGTTGTGCAGAAAGCAGTTGAAGAGCAGATGACCGGACAAGTGTTTTTGATCAGGGGCAGGGTACTGCACCTGAGGAGTCTTTCATCTGATCCACCTATGGCACACTGCAGGAAGCCCCAGCAGACCTGCTCCTGAAAGGCAGGAAACAGGAACTCCCTGTACCACGCCTGACCTCCACACAGCACACAGAACACTACTTCTGCAGCCTTCACCAGGGCTAGACATCTAAGGCAGACACATTCTTTCCTTTTTAATTTGCTTTGTATCATAATTCAGCTAAAAATAGCAATCGTCATTTCAAACATCTCTGAAAAACTTCTATAAAGTAAAATGAAACCTAAAGGTATTTTCATTTCTAGAGGAAAATCATTCATAGAAAATTAAAAGAAAAGATTGTATGAATAACTGAAGATGTGCTTTTGTTTTGGAAATTTCTTAACGTTTACTCCAAAAATCTTTTACACAACACTGAAACTTACTGTTTCCTGAGGCCAGCTGCAAGGACCATGGCACTATGATGATTAAAGCGTTTTATGATGGCAGCATTGCTACTTTCTCTAGCAGACTTTGAGGCATTTGATGTAGAGGCCACAGAAGCAACACCATAGCCCTACAAAGAAAACAACATTGATTCTCTTCTGTCCCCAGAGCAGCAAGACAATTCTGTTTTCCCTTGAGCCAGGAAGCCACCTCCTCTGCATCATCATCCACAGCATCATTTTCCTGCCTTTGCACCACCATCTCCTTATGTACTTTGAAAAATATCCAGTGACTGTTTTATTCTGCAAACACTTGGCAATTTAGAGGTGTCAGAGAGAAGGTAACAAGTCTTATACAGGTAATTTTGTAAGACCATGATATAGGTAAAAACAGTAAAAAAAAAATTTTCAAGATCACCTGTGCAGAACAGGAATTGAAGGCAAAGAAAATACAGCAATTGTTTTACTGACTGCTTTTTAACATCTACTGGGAGAGCAGCAGCCCACAGGCTAAAATATACCTGTCAGGAAAATGGGATACCACTAGAAAATTCAAAAAACTTCAAGCCTTAAAATGCTGGCAGAGTTCCCCACTTGCCAGATGGCACTTTACCCCATGGGCAGTTTCATGCTATCAAGGCAGTTTGCAGAGCACTTCTAACACACCTATCCTAAACTCACGCTCTAGTTTCAGACTGCTAGCTTTGGACAACTCCCACAAAAAGAAAATGAAAATCAAAAAAAACACCACCAAAAATCTTAGAAATGTACCTTCATTATTAACTACAACTGAACACTTTTGGTTAAATCACTGCAGAAAAGCACATCTCTTAGTTACTTCATATTATGGTACACCATTGATAATGAATTGTTTTAACTTTTTCTTGGAGGCAGGTTATAGTTCAAGTTAGTCACAATTTTAGCAAAAAAAGGTATTTGAATCTAAACAAAGAACACTTTATAAAGTGTCCTTCAGTTAGGCCAAATCAAGTAGCAATGTTCAAACTACGAACAAATCAAATCCTTTTTTGTGCTACTCTTCTGTACATTGTCACAGGGTTTAAAAGGTAGGAAAAAAACAGGGTTCACTTTAGACAGAAAAGCCAAATGACAGAGTAATTCTTTAAAAAAGGGAAGTCCTGTATTTACACCCTGCACACCAAGGCAGATGTGACCACACAGGTCCATGGGCAGAGTCTCCATTTCCCTCCACACACACAACAGTAGGAATGTTGAGTGCCCAACCACTGCAACTGCCTAGTAAGGGATTTGTTTTAGAATTAGCATTTATAGTGATTTTAAAAGAAGGATCCACTTAAATGTAACTAAAGAAGGGGTATGATTTTCTTCTGTTTTTTGTTTGAAGTACTTACTTCATCTAATGTTTTATCTTCCAAAGCTGTTAAATCTATCAGGGGGTTTTTCACTCCTTGAGACACCATTGCTTTTAACCCTGTGTCAAAGAAATTGAAAAAATCATGAAAAACTGTATCTAAGCAAATAGAGTAACTGTGGGATCATTAGGTTATATCTAATCTTTAAATGAAGACAAAGGTTCTGCACAGGCCCAAATAACACTGGGACTAAAACTTTAAACCCTTTTAAAAGTTCAATTTAAAATAAGCAACAAATGTGGGAAGTTACTCCAAAACATCTTTCTACTAATTAGCCCAGTTTTCACCAACTTCTACACCTCACTGAACACGGATTAAAAAAAAAATGGAGATGCAGTTATAGTAGTGGAAACTGGGAAGCCAAAATTGCATTTCCTCTAATTTTGATACTGTTCTGTTGCCCTGCCTGGGTAGTATGACAGTTTATATCTGGTGATAGCTTTGACTTATGAAGGGTTTTGCATTCCTAATATATATTTTGGCTAATGAAAGCCTTCTATTATGGAATGGTGGTAAGAGACCCCAAATCCTCACATTTCTGTATCATCACAAACTTATCTCAAAAGTTCATAAAAAACTGGAGTCAGATAATATTTTAGAATTTCAGAGAATAAGCATGGCAACCCCTCTGGAAAATCTGAACTAATAGCAATCTCATTTACTAAAACTCCATCTATAAAAAAAACTGTACCTGTTATAAATTGTGCACAAACCACATAACAAAACCTACTGTGTACAAAAAATTATTCCATAGTAACTGATGGCACACAATCAATCTACTGCAATGGCATATTATGGAATTTGTAGTAAAGCTTATTTTTAGTGCTGCCACTTTCCAAAAGCTAATTTGTTCCAAGAAATGCTGTCACTATGAAACATGCTCAGAATGGCAAAGCTGTAGCTAACTTTCCATGGCCATCTGTAGCTTTCAGCTTACCTTTCTCATCCAGTTTGGCACATTCTGCAAAGAGGTCTTTTGAGCCTGTATTGAGCCTGTCCCGATGAAAATAATGAGACTGAAAAAATCGTGTCCAGAATTCCCTCTCGGTCATGTTATGTGGAACATTCTCTGCATATTTCATTTTTACTGTGAACAAAACCCAGAACAATTACAAACTGTTTCACAAATCTTAAGATGGTATTTTATGTTACCATTTTCTTGATGGCTTCCTTGACGGCTGCCTCCATTCATTCCCGTTAAATGGAAGGGAATGCAGTAGTTAAGCATGAGCAAACAGGTACTCATTTATGCTGTAAAGCTTTAAAAAGTGCATGTAACAGTGGCCTGAACACTCTTGAATTGCCCCCACGCTAGGGGCCAAAATGAATCAGTGTCAATGCTCGTTACAGTGAACGGGAAATGATGGAAATCAGGTTCTTTTCCTCCCAAGGGTGATTTCATGAAAAATAACAATTAATTGGAACACTGAGTAGGAGAGTATCATGGGAATCAAGTGTTTACTCACAATTTAAAAAACAGAAAGTCAACATAAATTAAAATGTTTTCATTTCAAAAGTATATTTTGTGCTTTTATGAAACATATGAATATGCTTCTTCCTATCCCTCTAATAAGGCAGGGAAAATTATCCAGAAGACTGGAAGATATGGTTCCTTATACTTCCAGGCTCAGACTAACATTTTAGTCTTTCTACAGTAAGACAGTAAAAAGACCAATCTTAAATGGATGTGTTTGGTATGTAAAACACTGCTCTTACCTGCAGGGTATGTCCGAAATATGGATTCAATAATATCCGAAGTCAAGTTGTACCTCAGCCCGTTGCAGCCGTCTGTCTGAGGCCGTACATCAGCCTGAGGAAAAGCACACAAGGGAAAAACAGTCATGTCTCAATGCTTTCTGTAACTGGAGACGGAAAAGAACTGACATCTTGCAAGCAAAGTCTGCTGCAGGTAAAATAATCTTCTTCCTCCATTAATCCACAGCGTATTTGATTATACATAGGTATTTTAGAACGAGCAATGAATGAGCAAATGTGAATTACTTTATTATACTTGCCACTTAAGGGATGATTAACAAGCAGACAGCAGGCTTTAGAAAGCAAAGAGCACTCCATTGGTCAAAACAAGGTATGCTTGATGAATTGATGCTTATCCTTGTGTGAAAGTAAAATTAAGTCAGCATACTGTATATGCCTCATGTTTTATTGTTCACTCAACAATTCAGCTAGTGAATAATTAGTGGCTATAATGAAGCAACAAAAAAGGATTTATGCCTCTTACACCTTATTCCCTTATGCACTAAAAACATCTTAGTGCAACTGATAAGTAACGCTGAATTAAAAGCTTAAGGGTTAGCTGTAGTCAGAACTCTGAACTTGGATCTCAGTGATGGCTTTAGGAAGCTCTAGAGGAGGTGAGTGCTCCAGCCAGTTCTCAGAAACAGGAAAAGTACATGATTGCACAGGCTGGTGCCTTTTCCTCCTTCTCCTGTGTACCTCACGTCTAGCTTTTGAACCATCTTCTTCCTAGGCTAACACTCATTCTGAGCAGAGCCAGGTTTAACTTGAGTTGGGACACACAAATATCTGAAGAAGTCTTCTTCACAAATGCAGACAACACAAACATAACCAGTTAGTTTAAGAATGTTTTAGTTTTGAAGGTTTAGTGGGTTTACTTTTCACTGTGGTTTCCTTTTTTAACATTAAGTTGTAAGAATAACGGGAGACAGGAAATCAGAGCAATCAAATTTGTTTGGCAACTGATTCAGATATTTCCAAGGGGGGGGAGGGGGACTAAGTGGATGTAAACTAGCAGCTAAATTAAAACAATTCCTACCTCCTCTTTCCCTCTCAAACCCAATGTGTGCACAGTCATTACAGACGTGGAAGTAGGATTCCATCTAAAGAATCCTATCTGTGAATTTTGTTGCAGAAGCAGAAACATGTCTCTGTTGAATAATCTGAGGTTGTAACTAGATCACTTTTAGACTGCACTGAATTTACTGAAGCACGGTTTCTACAAATGGGTAAAATAACTGAAAGTTAAAGAAAAAGAGAGAGAAAATGAGCTTCCAGATACACAAGTTGTTCTTCAAGTAGCTGAAAGCATGTACTGGTTTAAAAAACTGGGGAGGGAATAAAACCCTTATGTGGAAAGTTTCATTTATCCGTGTCATTGCTGCCACAAATATGCTCTTTAATTTATTGAGCTCATACACTTTAATCTAGTGACCATATATTCACATCACTCCTGTTTTACAGAAGGCAGAGCAGCAGTACAAACATCATCTGCCTATTGGCAATTTAAAGTTCAAATTGGGCATCTTAAACTGACAACATTTTGAGGTTGCAGATCAGTAGGAAACTTTTTTTTCTCCTTTACACTTAGAATAGCAGAGAGATGTTGAGGAACCAGGAAAGTACAACATTCATGTATATGGGAATAAAGTGCATGAGCAGAACTCTCACTTTCCCCAGTCTGTTTGCTCTAAAATCCTACAAGTTAAAGGTTCAACATACCAGGAATGCTGCAGAGATGCCCACATCCTGCTTACTAGGTGCTGCAGAATTATCCCCTGCATTCAGGCTTAAACGGTTGGCCCAGAATTCTTCAGCACTGATTACTTGGCTCACAACAAGGTCTTTATAGAGCTGAAACAAAACAGGATCTTCTTGCAGCATTCTGGTAAAAGAACGTATTGAATAGAATTGAAACACTGCAGAAAAAATGACTAGTATTTCCACAACTAACACAAGTTCACAAAAGGAACAGAAACCAACTTTTCTTTCAAAATGCAGTGCATTTCTTAACAAGACTGAGTAAACAACCAATGTCAATAGCGCTGTTTGTCTGAAAAAACTTTAAAAAGGGATGTTAACACTGAAAGTTAGAAAACAGTAATGCCTAAGAAAAAGTTAATGTGGGATTCATGTCTTGTCCTAAAATATTCTGTGGCGCTTTTGTGTCTTGGCACAACAAGACTGGAATCTCCTGAACTGTAAAAGCACAATGAATATTCTTGCTGTTCCAAAACAGAAGTATGATGGGGGAGGAAAAAAAGGAGATTTCAGTGCTGTCCAATTCTTGGTTTAAGATCTTAAAATTCAGTAGCTACAGATCTCTATTCTAGTGCAAGAGCATAGATCACAAAATATGTATGGGATTAGATCAGTTAAAACACATTACCCCAATGGTTGCTCACTTATGTTTCTCTGATAACAGTTGGATCTTCATCCCTTAATCAGACACAGCACAAGTGTGAGACACATTCCGTGTCACTACTTCCACCAGGGAGCAATTTTTACAAAAATTATCATCCACATATCAGGTATCACTACACAAAATGCAAGGACTACGCACCTGAATTTTCACTCGTGTTTAAGCAGCTATTTTTACAGCTGTGTACCCTATTAGAAGCCCACTGGGCTATTTTCAGGGAAGTGTGCATGTGTGTTCACAACCTGCCAATAACCTCACCAGTCTTTAACGTGTACGTCAGGGTCTTGATCAATTGCAAACAACGAAAAAAATCAGGAGTCTTATGGATACATGGTCTAAGGATGAACATGGATAAACGGCAGTCTGGACAGAATGAAAGCCTTTAGCTGCTATAAGGACGAAGTAGGATGAGGTGGAAGTGAAAGCTTTGTGGCAGGATATCCCTATCATGTTTTAACCAGCAAGGTTTCTCCAGTTTTTCTTATTGTCACAAGTATGGATTAGTGGCAGTTCTTACAAATGAGCACAGCTGAAAGCAGTCTGTTATTCTGGTTATTTTATTAAAGCTTGGAATTTTGGTACGTACCCAACTCCCACATATCAATAAATGGAGCAAGTGCCATGGGGACTCTAGATGTTGTATCCTTCCACAACAGGCTGGATCTTTTCTGCATTATCTGTGGCAATTAAGCTAACGAAGCCCCATCATCAGAACTGGACTTCTAATCAAGAGAACAAACTACGGCTGAGTACATGTAGGGATTCTGGCTTTCCTGTAACTAGAAAAGCTCCTGATACTCATGGTGTGATGCTGTAAAACTCCATTTAAGAAGGCAAGGATTCAGAGCTAAGACTGCCCGTGTTCTCAGAAGAATACTGCCAGAAATAAGGCACATAGCATAAAGAAATGAGTATGGGAACAGTGCCAAAGCAGGCTGCATTGGTGCAGACTCTAGTAGTTGCTGCAGTACTGGAACCAGTTAATCCTGATTGTGTCACAGCTCCAGCACAAGGGCTCTTGCCCTTCTGCTGGGAAATCTTGTTAAGATCCAGTCTGTCCCATGAGGCAATGCTCTCATGTTTTGAAAAATCTAGCTTTAACTTAACTATGTTCAGAGCTGTAAGAGTCTTTGGAAATGGAGGCCATTAGACACAGGACTCACAGCAGACACTAGAATGAAATGAAACTCATCAGGGGAGATGCAGAGAAGAGAGCTCTGCGGCCACAGGGACTGGGTTAACACAAACATTTTAAAGGAACGGAAATGTATCTCAAGAGTCCATTGGGAAAAAGACTTAGGTCCTCAGCATCTTCTCAAAACATTTCTTAGAATAAACATCCTGTATGCCAAATAACAAACTGCAGCCTCTCAAGTGAGATGCGTGAAAATACCTAACAATTTAGTTATCTATAAAACATCAGAAAAGATTTGGGGGGCAAATGGGGCTCTATGGGGAGGAAAAAAATATCACCAGGCTCCACAAAATTTCTGGAAAAGGGGAAAAAAAATCTTTTAAACAGCTTTTCTAACTGATACATATATATTTAAGAAAACTAAAGATACAGACTGCCAGCTGGGTGCTCTCCTCTCACAGCTATGGATAAGAAAGACCGGGTGGCAGCCAGACTGGCTGCCTTTACACCTCAACAACGTGTCACTAAGCACACAAGTGTAGTCTCAACATGTGACAGTTATGCAAGTCTCAAGGAGCAGCCTTGAAATTGAAAGTAGGGAGATTTTTACTAGGGAAACAATTGCTGTATCATTCATGACGTTGAAATAGCAACAACTATTAACAGAATTACACGATAGTTAGCTAACAATTAGAAGAAAAAAAAAACAACAAACTTTTAGGCTGCTACCCCCCTTTACCTGTTCTTCTCCTCAAGTTCTTTATTAGCTTTCCTTTTGAACTTGGGCAACAGTTGTTGAAGAAGATCCTTGACTGCATCTCGCTCCTTCACTGCTGTGCTTTCATTGGAGAAGTGGAAGTTGGTTGTGTCCCCTGCATGCAATACCAGCTGCAGCTGAATTTTAGCTTTACCTTCTGGACTGATTTTCTGGCCTAGATTGCAGAGAGACAGACAGTAAGCTTATACAAGAAACTGTCTTCCTTAGAGTATTTATTATAAGCAGTTATTCTCATCATCCAATTAAATACCATTCTCCCGTGTGTGAATTGCAGCTGTGAAAATGAAACAGTCAGTCTTGCCCTTGAATTAGTTTGAACCCTGCACTTTGTTCACTCTAAAATACAAGACACAGACAGCAGTAGCCTGTTGCTCAATATCCTTCAGCTCCTGCTCAGGAGTCCTGATTCATCTTTGCATTCCCCACAGCATCCTTTAGAAAACTGCTGCAAATGAGGCTGTCATTACCTGGACACTTTAACCTGGAGCCAATCCAGGCTGCTGCTGAAAGGTGACCTCATTCCCCCTTTCCAGGTCTCCTGCTGCATTTCTTGTATGATTGCTAGTGTTTGTGCAGCAAGCTGAACCAAGGAACTGATCCACTGAAAAGCACCCCCTTTTGTTTTGCTAGCTGGCTCAGCTGCTGCAGAAGGACTCTGGCAGGAAAGCAGAGGTAGGGAGGGTAATCTGCATCCCAGTTTCCAGTGGTGAGCCAAGTGCAGTTAGCCAAGTTACTGGAGTTACTGCTCCCCAAGGCAATCACCAATGCCTCCAGAGTACTACTACACCCTCATGACTCATAAGAAAAACCTAATTCCTGCTTCCATTCTCATAACCAGAGGGAGCAGAGGCTGGGACGCCTATGCTTATGGACTGTTGTGCTATAGTGATTTTAGTGAAGCACTGCAAATGGCACCTAACTTTTAATATCAGCCTTCTCTCTAAAGCAAGTGGGAGACAGGAACCTGATGTCAACACTAAATCACCTTATCTATTACAAATTTACAAATACATCTCACCCTTTTTAAATTTCAGATGACAAAAAGCACATCTTAGTTATCTAAGTTAAAATACTTCAGTGCCTATACATATACGTATTTAATATACAAGCTGCTTAAGTATAAGTTAGTAGCTAAATAAAACCTTCACAAAGTTGACTGTTATAGGTGAATGGGGCTTTTAAACTTTCTATCACTTTCATATTTAAGAAAAGATCATCTTAGTTCTGATTCATCACACACTTTTGATCATGCTGCAGTGCTTGTATGTGACTTTAAACACTAAACCATTACCAAGTGATGCACACAACTTACTTTGTATTCCTTCTTTGGCATTAAAGCACATGAAATATGAGCACTAATTGGAGCCAGAAAGGCAGCATGCTATAGACATTTACTATTTAGTTTTGACTTGCAATACTCTGCTGTTGCAACAGCAAATGCTTATTCAGAATGTTACCAGCTAGGCCAAACTACAGAAGCTGACACTTCTGAAGCTATGGTCTGCTGGATGAAAATAAAACTGAGTTAATTTTATATGAAAATCGAAACAGCTTTAGATACTCGGTTAAACAGATGACATGCCAGATAGTTTCTCTGTTAGTCTGAAAATCCTATGTTTCCTCGATCCTCCTCCCACCCTTCCCTCTACAAGGATATGGCATAAATTATTTTTCTGCCCATTTTATTGCAGAAATTTATCAAAGCTAATCGTAAATGCAGCATAAGTTAAACATCTGAAGACTACAGGACTTCTGTGGTAGCATTCTTAAGCTGGTGATACTTTACCAGAGTCCTGATCTCTGCTGCTACAGAGTAGCCTGGCCAGAGCTCCAGACCCCTTGCAACCTTCCTGATGTAGCTACATCTAGCATTAAATGGCAGGTGAGCTTTGTGTGACACTGCACATGCATGGCAGCAGTGCTGACTGCAGCAGGAGTGCTCACTCACATTTGATGTCTGCATACATGTGGCTGACGGTGAAGCGGTCCTTGCCCTCGGGTGCCCACGCAATGCGTTCAGCCATCAGGTACAGGGCCCCATCCTGCTTCTTCTGACGCACCTTCTTCACTATCAGCAACACTTCTTCAGATGACGTTGCCATTGTGGCTACAATGAGCTATTAAAAACATAGAGTTGAGCTGATTAGTTGCAATTATTTTTGCTGTAACTCTTTCACTACTCCTATGCATAATAACATACATATTAGAGCCCACATTCGCTTGTTCATGCCTATATCATTTTGGGAGTATTTCAGATAAACATGCTCCCCTCTTTCTGTGCAATCAGCAAATTTACTTACACAAAATACTCCCACCTACCCAAATAATTCATCTAATTATATTGCTGATACTGCTTTTGATCCAGCGAAAGACTCACAAATCTTACGTTTAAACTGATAACTAAATTTTCCCATTTTACTGTCCCTTTACTGGTTTTTCCAAGTTCAGAAGAATACTGAAGCTAAGCAAAAACAAATTCCAAATCTCCTCTGGCATTGGCAGCAATTCCCTTCTTCAGTGGGAATGGCAGATGCTAAGTCATTTCAGAAAAGGGAAGGATACAACGTATGTGAAAAATCATGGATTTTCAGTTCACTGTGCTAAAGGTAAAGTAGCCCAGTAAGACTCGGTCATTCTTATTGTGGTGGGTCTTGCCCAAGACTCGAACGATGTTTTGTACACTTGACTGCAGCTGGCCAGTCCCTCTCCTCCAAAGTCTGAGGAACTAATGTTACACGTACTACAGCACACTGGTAATTCTGTCAGAAGTCTCAATCCAACAAGCCTCTGCATACTTGATGCATTGTTCTCCCTAGCAATCACTATCATTCCTCTCTCCAAGTTCACCCTACAGCCTTGAATTTTTTAAGACATAAAGGATATGGCAAATATTACTACACGCTGTCAAACATACTGTTGGTACACTTATCAAAAATGTACATCTTTGGTCAGTTTGCTGAAAATGTTTAGTATGTCCAGTTGAACTTTACTATTGATATTCAAAATAATATTTTTCCAATGCTGATGTGGATGTTTCGTGTGCTTTAGAATACCTGTAATATTTTCTGGGACCCATGCCAAAGTTGAGACTGTAACCTGCAACTATCATACTAATAGCAGATATCACAAAATGGTAGTTCTAAGCATTTGAGTTCACATACTTATTTTTTTCTTTAAAAAACCCAAAAAACAATAACAAGCAGCAAGATAAGACATTTTATTCTGACAATTTGGACAGCAGCACAGCATTCTCTTCAGCAGAAGTCTTACCAGCTCCTGTGCAAATGAGTTAAGTAACACACTAGATGGAAAGATGTAATAGCAAAAGGGCTCTGCACTTACACTTCGCTCCTTCACCATTCCAGCCATCCAAGGCTTTGCGAAAGAGTTCAGTCATGCTGAGCTGAATGTGGGGTTTCACATCAGCACCACTGCAGCAGTCACTAGAACACGCTGTGCCACATTCAGAGCATCCTTGGTAATACTTCTTTCTCAAAGAAAACTGCATGGCATGATTTCAGGACTGCTCCCTAGCATAATCCATTACAGTCTCCCAGCAGCATTATTCCCTTTCAGTGCTATTCACACAACCATTTTATATAGCTTCCTGTTGCAGGTCTGCAGTCTCATCAGCACCTTATCCTTACTGGAAAAAGGCAACTGGCCACAGACTCTCAGAGACTGGAAACCTCACCATGTGCAAGACTAGCGATGTGATGTTTTTCTCCCTTTTGTTACTTTATAGTCCTTTAAGGTCATTCTTATCCAATGCAATGAAGGCAAAGCCACAGAATACAAAGGAATTAAACCCATACAGAACAGCAAGAAAAAGGAAAGCATTTCCACAGTCAGGCTCATTCCAATGCCAGTTGCTCTGCTTTTCTACCACGCCATGTCATCTACCTACACCCAGTCTTTCAACTACAGAAGGAAAGAATCAGCAACTACCAACTTCTCCTTTAGAGCCCTTCTAGTACCCTGCAGTGTGCAATCTGCGAGAGCACAATTATCCTGCAAGTGGCTTATTCCACCTTCTGGGAGGGTGAGCACACTGGCTCATGCTGTTCTTCTTTCTGTCACTGCTGTACTTCCTTCTTCCTGCAGTAATTTACAGTAGCAGTGGGATGATACAACTCACAAGCACAGTAAGCATTACCGAAAATGGAGAAAACCCTGAGCTGTCTTTTGAACAGTGCATCAGAAAGAGCAAAAAAATCTATTTAATAATAGGGATTTAGGAAAGTTACAGTTTGTCACTAATGGAAACAAAATGGCTTCGTGTACAGGAAAATTCTAAAATAGGAATCTTGCTTGAGGATTGATCCCATTCCTTGTCTCCTACAGGGAAGGCTACATCCTTGCTAAGCAAGGCACACACAGTACACAGCTGTTCCTTTTCTTTTTCTTTTTTTTTTTTTTGACATGTAAGGCTTACTATGCAGCAGAGTAAAAGCCATCAATGATGTACTTGTGCCTGTCCAAATCTCGTAACCTCTACATTAAACATCTGAAGTTTCCAGGAATCTGTACTGTGGATGATGACACTACTGCTGTGCAGGGCAAGAAATGCCACACGAACGCAGAGAAATGCTGTTATTTTGTGGCTTTAAGTGACAATTTTAATCTGCTGCAGCATTAGCGTTCTTCAGATGCTGGTTCAAGTATCTTCCAGAATAGGAAGGTCAGACAATTTATTTTAAATTCCCCAGCAGCAGAGCTTGGTCAACAGTTCTAAAAGCACCTGGATCAACCAGAAGCCCTAACCATGAGGTAAAACTTGTCATCAGGCCTGTTTTGGGGATGTTAATTTCAGCTGCAGCTTACAATGGGCAAGGTCTATTAGGAAGCTTCAGTGCTTGGCATAGACCAAAAGAAATGTTCTGTGTGCTTATCCATCTACAAGCCCTCCCTCCCAGCTCTGTGGGAGCAAACACAGCTTCTGGAAATACCATCAAATTACAGCAGCTATTCTTCCTCCATTGCAGTGACTTTTCCTATCCACTTTTAAGACCAGGTGTCTCTCATCTCTGTTTTTTACAACAGCTCTTCTGAACACTCTCTATTACCAGCATTTCACTGCCATATGGTTTTGTCGAGTTCTGAGCAGAAATAAAGGAAACGTTTGCATGTTTTAACAATCCTGACTTGGCCAGGGTGGGCACAGGCTGGCAGGCAAGCTCTGACAGATCAATGCAGGCCTTGCTCCTGCTGGGCCTCCGCTCCCCGCAGGCAACAGCAGAATCATGGAATATCTGTGCCAATGGCCCAGTCTGACCCGCAGTCGGCACAGGGACGCTGCCAGGTCCGGGAGCGGGCACAGCAGCACCCCGACGGGTGGCAGGGATCTGTCAGCGGGATGGAGAGGCGGCAGCAGCGCTGCTTGTCCCGGGCACGGTGGGGAGATGCACGGTCCTGAGGGGCCAGCCCGGCCTTCCCTCGATCCGCTATCACCCGCGTTCCGGGAGAGATGTCACCCCGCCACGAGACGGACCCTAGGACACCCTCGCGGTCCCGGCGGGGTCTGCCCGGCCGCCGGCCCCCCGGCAGCAGGCGGAGAAGGCGCTGCCACGGCACCTCTTTGTCTGCCGCCCGCACCGGGCCAAGCGCCGGGGAGAAGCCCGGTGCCCCCGGCTGTGATGCCGCCGGCGCAGCGATGCCATCTCCCCGCCACCCCCCGCGGCCTCGGGGAGCGCAGATCGGCGGTGCCGCCGCCCCTTTCGTCCCTTCCCTCATCTCAGCTCCGGCCCGGCCACCGTCACACACAAGTCCGCCGGGCAGGAAGGAAGCGCGGGAGGCCAAAGGCCGCCGCGGCACCATCGCGACGCGGTCCCGCCGCCCCCGAGGACGGATCGCCGCGGCAGCGCGGCCGTGAGGTGGATCGGGCCCCGCGGCCTGCCCAGCGCCGCCGTTCCCCCGCGCCCCGCGCCGGCGGCTCTTACCGTGCGGGTTGCGCCAGGAGCTGCTCCGAGTGGGAGCGGCGCTACGGGGGTCGGGCCGGGGCCGCCGCCGGGGCCATGGGGCGGGCGGGGCGGGCACGTGACCGGAACGGGCCGCGGGGCGCCGGGGGTGGGGCCCGCACCACGTGACAGGGGAGGGCCTGCGACGCCGCGCGTCCCCGGCGGTCACGTGGCGCCGGCGCGCCCCCCCTTCCCGCCCCGGTCACGTGGTGGCCGCTCCCCCGTCGCCATGACGGCGGCGGGCGGAGGGGGCAGCTACGCGGCAGTAAAACGGTACCGCCACCGCCCCCCTTGCCCCCATCCCCGCCACGCCCGGCCCGGCCTGTCCCCCGCTGTCACCCGTCCGCGCGGGCCCTGCTCGTTTCCCGCCATCGGCCCCAGCGGCCCGTCCTGCTGCGCTCCAGGGTCGGCGGCGCCGCCTCGCTACGGGGGAGGGGCCTCCCCTCGGCCCCGGCCGCGCGCTGGGAGGGAGGGGGCGCCGCGCGCGTGACGGCATCACGTGGCCGGCGGGCGGGTGCGAGCGCGTGACGCCGCTTCCTCCTGCTCCCCCGCCTCCTCCTCCTCCTCCCGCGCGGGCGGCGCGTGATGCAGCCCGGAGCGGGCGCGCACTCCCGCCCTCCCTCGGGTCACGTGACAGCGCTGCTTGGAGGCGGCGGCGCGAGCGGAACCGTGAGGGCGCGGAGCGCGGTGAGGGAGCGGCAGCGCCGGGGAGAGGGAGCCGTGCCGTGCCGGAGAGAGGGAGCCGTGCCGTGCCGTGCCGTGCCGTGCCGTGCCGTGCCGTGCCGGGGAGAGGGAGCCGAGCCGTGCCGTGCCGGGGAGAGGGAGCCGAGCCGTGCCGTGCCGGGGAGAGGGAGCCGAGCCGTGCCGTGCCGGGGAGAGGGAGCCGAGCCGTGCCGTGCCGGGGAGAGGGAGCCGAGCCGTGCCGTGCTGGGGAGAGCGAGCCGAGCCGAGCCGTGCCGGGGAGAGCGAGCCGAGCCGAGCCGTGCCGTGCCGTGCCGGGGAGAGGGAGCCGTGCCGTGCCGTGCCGGGGAGAGGGAGCCGAGCCGTGCCGCCTGCCCCTGAGGCTGCCCTGGGCTGGCGCCGGGGCCCGGCTCTCTGCCGTCCCCTGCCCGCGGTTTCTGAAGGGCTTCGCGGCGTTCTTCTGCCCTTTGCGATCGTTACCTTACTCCGGTTGCGGGAAGCCAAGTCCCACCGTGTCGCGGTGGCAGCCGCAGCTCAGGGCCACACAGGCGGGATGGGGTACAGAGGCCAGACTTGGCCGTTAAGGTTTTTAAGGCGCTCTGAGAATTTTGAAGAAATAACTTTTAGTTTCGTTGGCTGAATGTGCCTCTTCCCTTTTCCTAGTGCCTGGTGAGAGTGAGCGCTCGCTTTTCTTTTGAGGAAATGTAAATTTCCCCTATGACGGCTTTTCTGGGAGGGAGTTCCTTAATTTATGGGATCGCATACTAAAGGTTACTTAGAAATTCCGGGACTTGACTGTACAGTGTAACAGGTTTGGGGTTTTGTTAAGCAATGTGCAGGTTTAAGCTTTAAACTCAGTAAGAAATGATTTTAAAGTATGTGCTGCTTAGGCAAAATACGAGATTGCGATTTCAGTGGTTATTTAATTATTGATTTTCACTCTGTGTTATTTCTTGAATGCAGGAGAAGACATACTGTGGAGGGGATAGCTTATAATTGTATCAAAATGCACAAATGCAGCTAATTCTAAATTTGGTATAACTTGAGCATAATACTCCTTAAATTTAATTTTGGGGGAGAATATGATGCAGTTACAGAATACCAATGCTAAGTGTTTTCCTTGAGAAAATTAGTTTCAAATCAAGGGTGCATGGTGTGGGGAAAGGTTTTTCATAAAACAAGGTGTTTTCTGTAGGTACATGCTAACTTGTTTCACAGGCCCATGTAAATATAATTACAGTTTAAATATTTCTGGGTGGGCTATCTGATAGGTTAAGTTTTCAGTAATGAACTTGAAAAAAAACTTCTCATAAATGAAGCAGTGGTCTCATTTTCCAGCCCTTGGGCCTCTTTTTGGCAAACTGAAGCCTGATGGTTTTTGAGTAGGAAAACACTTGGGGTTTCTTTAAGCATAGAACACCAGCTCTAATTCTAAAAAGTGAACTAATCAAGGACTTTATTTTTAGCAGGTGCAGCTAAAAGCTGAAGTTGTAAAGCACCCATGAGTGAGCAGCATTAGTCGTGTGCATCCATGGCCTCTGTGCCAGTAATTCCAGACTCTTACAACCATGTCTTGGCAGAGTTGGAGTGTTTGGATCCATTGCTTTCTGCACTCAGGCTGGATTCCAGTCGTCTTAAGGTGAGTTTGTGGGGTATGACTTTTTTATTTAATTTTTTTTTTTTTAAACTCAAATAATGACCTTATTTGGCTAATCATTTGATTAAGCCATAGGATTAATTAATTCTTTTTGGGGTGTGTGCATGCTGTATTAGTGAGGGGAGTACTTTGGGAAGAAAGAGTAAAGATAATGGACCCTGTTACTCTGTGTGTGTTTCCTTAATGCAGCTCTGGGTACTTAACACAGCCTGACACAGTTTACACTGCTTGCTCCAATTGCAAAGTGCTGTTTAATAATCTTCACTGCCAGTGGCTCAGGAGTGGTACACACAGCTGGCAAACAATGAAGCATTTAAAAAAGCCACCATAATAATGCAAGAAAAAGGTACTGTGGTCAGAACTTACCAGGTTATGCATTATGAATTTTATTCCTTCAGTGCACATGCATAGATGTGTCAAAGAGATGGTTGGCTCTAGGCAGCTCAGGAGGAGGACTGAACCTTATCCAGAAGGATGGTTGGAAGCAAAGACTCTTTCTCACTCACAAGGTAAGGATAAAAATTTTGATGATGTGACAGATACAGTAACTGAGCACAGTACTTCTTTGTTGAAGGGTTCAAGATCTTACGAATGGGGCAGATAGTGAGTTTGTGGCCTTTCCCATAGGAGTGCAGGGGAAGTGGTACTGTAAAAACAGAGTTGCTATAGGTGCTAGATCTAAGACAAGGCTGGGGAAGATTGCCCAGGCCTTAGCATCCAGAGTGCTCCTCTCTTCCCTTGGTACTGTACATATGTTTGCTAGCAAAGCTTGTTCCATTGTACTGTTAAATAGAATACACCTGACCTGGCTGTCAACATCACTTGGGCAGTGGGCAGATACGTGGGAACAATATGTTTCTTTTACCCATATTTGGGTCTAAATTTCTAATTTAGACTAGGTGGACAGGCCACCTTTACTTAACCCGGAAAAGACACAAAAACCAACTTTCACCTGCTCTTACTCTTATGCTTGCTTTCAGGAAGGTGCCATTTCTCGAGTGGCCTGTTGTTTGCATGATGAAGACTATGTTGCTGTTGCCACCAGGTGAGTGGTCTACTCACAAACCTGAGCATTGGATTAATATTTTTAAGAAGCTTCAAGTTTCAGACTTGGACAGCTGCTGAGAACTCACAGAATTAACTTACCAGGTTAACTGGTAGAGGTCACTACAGGATAATTCTCTGCACAGACAGTTTGCTTAACTTTTTTTAAACTGGAATAGTTGTTCTAGGTTAAGTATTATTTCTGTGACAGAACATCTATGGCAGAGCTCATGCATGTGAAATTATGATGATAAATATCTTTCTGAGACCTTAGAGCATGAAAAGAAGCATTTTCATTAACATGGTAGAGTGAGATTGATAGTTAATTCCACTTATGATTACTAAAATCCGTTTAAATGTTTTTCCACATCCTTACTGGCAAGTGTAATAAATGTAAGAGTAGCCTTACAAAACTGCTTATACGTTGCAGTGCAAAGAAGGACACTTATTCTTCTCCAGAATTAAGTGTGATACTTCTTGAAAGCATACAGCCTCAAACAGAACCAGCTCTCAGGCATGCTGCTTCGCTTGGGTTTCCTCTTTCTTTGGGAAAATGCATATTTATTAACTGATAAAACATTAGAAGGCTTATTTTCAACGTGTATTCTCTTTTTAACTTTTAGCCAAGGCCTTGTAGTAGTCTGGGAGCTGAATCAGGAACGTCGTGGGAAGCCAGAACGGATTTATGTTTCCTCTGAGCATAAGGGCAGGAAAGTCACAGCTCTGCACTGGGATACAGCTGCCCTTCGAGTTTTTGTAGGAGATCATGTGGGAAAAGTATCAGCCATCAAGATTAACACGTCAAAACAAGGGAAGGTAAAATGTTGCATACTTTGATTGAGTTTAATTCAGAGGGGGTGATGTGTGGAATCTTCTTTTTTATTTTAGCAAAGTGGAACAGAGCAGGACTTGCCAGCTGATGAATTTCTGTTAGTTTTAACTATTGAGATGAAGAGCCAGTCTCTTGAGACAGCCATAAAAATCCTGGCCCATGAGCTCCCCCATCCTTATTCTATCTATTTTAGTAATGCAACTTGAAAATGCTTTCAAATGTTCAGAATTAAAAACTGGTCGATCTCCTGCTTCTTGGAATTTACAAGTATCAAAGTTAAGGATCTTGGTGTTTCTGAGCCTATTGAATTCCTTAGACTCCCAACTACAGGGTCAGCTGTTTGTTTTAGTCCACAATTCAGCTGTTGGTCACAGAGCAGTCCCAGACTCTGATTTTTCTTGGCTTTTTCTGGATGCTCTCATCCTTAAACACCTGGATTAGATAAAATAAATGGTAGGTGGTCATCGAGCCTACATCCTTTTTCTGTTGTGCAAAGGACACACCTGTTAGCAATAGCAGCCTGGTTTCTAGCCCTTGAGTGTTCTTTAGCTTTTACCACTACTGGGTCCTTTCTTTTTAGTTGGTAAAAATGAGCAAAACCTGGAAATTCCTCCTGGAAGATTTTGATGGAAAATTGTATTAAAAGTAGCAAGAGCATTATTACATTTAAAGAAAGAGGGAGGAAAGGTCAGCTGTGGGAAGAGAGGGAGGAGAAATGGCAAGCCCATGGAATCTGTCTGTTCACACCTGCTAAAGGAACAGGACTGTTGAATTTCTCAGGTAACGCACTTTGCCATATTCCTAAGAAGGGAAAACAGCTCTAAGCTGGCAAAAATAGTGACTGTCTGACAGCAAATTCAAATGCAGTTCCCAGTAGTTTTCTTATCCATAAGTCTGAGACTGTTCATCCACCCATGCAAAGTGAGACACTGTTACAGTAAATAGTATGTGGATAATTTGTGGCAGGGTAACAGAGAAGATGAGTTTGTGAACAACCTAATTCCAATAGAAGTTTTTTGTATCAATTAATGACTCTGGTCTGTTTCCATAAATCTGCTAGCTCAATGTACCTATGGGGAGAATTGGAAAAAAAGCACAAAGCTTAGAATAATAACAAGAATAAAACCCTCTCTTAATGTTTGAGAAAAAAAAAAAACCTTAAGAAAAAAGTCATATCCCTGTAACATCCTGATATTTCTTTATAAAATCTTCAGTAGTAGTTTTGGGGAAAGGAAGATTTAGACTCCTGTGCTTCTGAGCATTGAAGCCTTGTTTTGTAAAGAGAGAAGAAAAGAACTGCTCTTAAGCTATGTATTCATAGTGTACATGAGTCTTTTCTGAATTTTGCAGTTTTAACATAATGAAACAGTCTTTACTTTGAACTGGAGACCAGCATGTTTTCTTTTTTTTTTTTTTTTCTTTTTAAACTGTAGGCTGCTGCTACTTTTGTGATGTTTCCTGTCCAGATTATAACCACTGTAGATTCTCGGGTGGTTCAGCTTGATTATTTGGATGGAAGACTGCTCATATCTTCACTTACCCGCACTTATTTATGTGATACTGAGAGGCAAGTTCTGTTTTATTTCTGAAATACTTCGGAGTCACACACAGTTTCTGAAATTACATCAGTGTTTCTTCCCCTAGCCCATGTTCCCTCAGTCTGTTTCTGAAGATGTTGGGAGGAGAAGTGTCAAAAATTTTCCTGAAATCAAGATAAACAACATCTGCTGTTCTCCCCTCAACTACCCAGCCAGTCATTCGGTTGTAGAGGGCTGTTAACGTGATTTCCCTTCCATAAATTCATGCTGGCTGTTCATAATCGCTGTCTTATTTTTCATGTGATTGGAAATGATTTCTGGGAATGTTCACACCTTCCCATCACTAGGTTGAACAACTGGTTCTGCTAAAATAAAACCCTTTGATCTGAGTATTCATTTCAACTAATGAATATTTCTGCACCCTGTCTTGTATAAACTTTGGGCAGGCTTTGTAATTTTCATTAAAGATTTTTTTTTCTTAAGCACCAAAACCCTGGGATTAAGTATTTTTTATATTGAAGAAAAACATAAAATTATTAATGCTGCCTTACTTAACAAGTGTATTTTTTCCCCTCTAGAGAGAAGTTCTGGAAGATTGGTAATAAAGAGAGAGATGGAGAATTTGGAGCATGTTTCTTCCCTGTTGGGAAAAATAATGGGAATCAGCAGCCATTAATATACTGTGCTCGACCTGGCTCAAGGATGTGGGAGGTGAACTTTGATGGGGAAGTGCAAAGCACACATCAGTTCAAGCAGCTGCTCTCATCACCACCTCTTCCTGTTGTAACTCTCAGGTAGGAACATGAGTGTTACCAATGATAAACTTGTTTGGGACGCCCTTAAGGCTGAAAATACGAAATAAACTCCTTCTTCAGTCAAATGTTAATCCTAGTTGTTATCTTCATATAGTCTCCTCTAAGAAGTGTAGCCAGTAATTATCAAAAATGCCAAAACTTTGATTCTGAAGCTATGTCTTTGTGAGCATAACAAATGCTGCTGTGATGAGAATATATTTATTTAAGCCAGCCATGTATTTAAAGGGTTAAGAATTTTAGAAAGTAATGTTATTGTAGTTATGCTTGATAATAATTTTGTTTTGCAGGCAGGATCCTCATTATACTGGTTCCAGCTGCTCTCCACAATCTTTATCTTTCCCCAAGCTGCTGTATTTGACGTGAGTATTTGACAGCATAGCTTCCTGTTGATAAAGTAGGCTTAAAATTTTTTTATTCTCCTTATTTATATCACCAACTTCAGTTTTCTGTGTAAGAATTTCCCAAGTATCGTGCTAAACCTGCCTCACGTCTCACTTGCTATACTTAAGCCAGTGCCATCCCTGCATATTTTACAAATTTTTAAAATTTTACCTATTTTACCATGATTGACTGTTGCTTCATTAACATTTGCTTTGATTGCAGCGAGCACTGTGTGGTGACCTGGACAGAAAGAGGCATTTATATTTTTCTTCCCCAAAGCGTTCAAGTCTTACTCTGGAGTGAAGTTAAAGGTAAACTAAAGTTTCTTAAACTTTGCTTTGTAACATTGTCTGTTACACTGGTCGTTCCTGAAGTCCTTGCCTAACATGTAAGCTTTTCAAGCTCAATTTCTGCAGCTGGATTGCAGAATATTTATAAAAAACTTGTCATCTGTCTGGTATATCCTTGAATATTAACCATCTCCCTGCCTCCTCCAACCAACCCTCCTGCCAGAGATCTGAAAAAATGCTTCTTGAGAAACAGAACGAAATGTAGGGTGACTCACAAAATATAATAGTTAAAATACAGGTGATTAACCTGCAGTGTCCTTTTTTCTCTTTACTCAGGCTCATTGTCAGGTGTCTTGTGAAGGATAATCTGGCTGTTGAAAGTTTAAAACCTGGTGTTTTTTCCTAAAACCTGTCTAAATTGCATACAGGGAATATTTTTATTTGGCAGATGAGTGAACCCTCATAAACAGTTGTGTGTGTGGTTACAGGCAGAGTCCTACAATTGTTGTCAGTCTTTCTCCTTCTCCCCATTTTGGTATTAAGTTTGTAACCTTTGTTGTGGAGTGTTTGCATACAGTATAATATTTGAAGACTTCTGGAGGGCCAAATTTGTGAATATTTTCCTTCCGTTTCTAAGCTAACAATTATGTATTTGTCATCTCTATCAGGCTTTAATTTTTCATCTAGAGCAAGAGGAAGCTTTTTGGTAATTTAGTGTATTTTGGGAATGTTTTCTAGAAATGCAACTCTGGAAAGTTTTGACACTGTGTTTTATAGTGATTAGGTGCTAGGTCAACACTCCTCAGCGTTTGTTTTCCCCATGCCCCTCGTGCTTTGCACTCGTTTGCAATCAGGCAGGAATATGCTTTCGTCTTCTTTCAGGGACAGAAAGGAATGTTGATTAATGACTTCAGTCCTTCAGGTATTGCTGTGTGTGTTTTGCAGATATTCAGGATATTGCAGTTCACAAGAGTGAGTTGTTCTGTCTGCATACAAATGGGAAAGTTGTGCACCTCTCCCTTCTGCTGGTTGATCGCTGCATAGAGCGTCTGATGAGAAGAGGATTCTGGGCCCTTGCTGCCAGGGTCTCTTGTCTCTTCCAAAATTCAATTGTTTCTTGCAGAGTAAGTAAATAGCTCTTTGTAAATGTGCAGTACAACTTCACTGTCGTTCATGTCCCTCCTTCCATTAAATTTCATGGTTAATGAGATTCATTTTGTTGGAGTTTTTAAAGTCATCATTATATTTTAAGGATGAAAATCATCCTGCATATATGGTATCTTTTGTTTTCACTTGTGCATTAAAAATAATAATGCTTCTGTTTCACTGGGTGCTTTTAGGCAAGAAAAAATTTGCCTTTAGACAAGCTGGAGCACTTGAAGTCTCAGCTGGATGCTTCAACCCAGCAAGATCTCACTGTGCAACTGGAAGAACTAATTTCAAAGTTGGAACCTCAAGATTCTGCATGCAGCAGTAGAAGGAGCAGTATTTCATCTCATGTATGTGTATTGGTAGCGCCAAAAATGTTATTTACAGGCTTTATCTTTATGGCTTTAAAGTCAACTTGTTGCTCACTCGGAAGATGAAGCTTTCATTTCTACCCTATCTACTACAGCTCAGAATGCTGCATTCTAAAACTAGGTGGGGTGAAGAGGTAGGAAACACCGCTATGCATTCTGTAAGCTCTCAGATCTCTGCCTCTTTCAGATATTATTTTAGGGCTAATGGCTGAGATGTGGACAAAGATTCATACGAAGATGGCTTTTTCCACAGTTCTAATTAATGTTTTAATGTTCTTTGGTAAAGATAGTCTTGGTTATAACTCTAGTTTTATGTGATGAAAATTAATGTCTGAGTGCTTAGAACTATCTTAGCCCTATTTTAAAAATTGTCACACTTCTAAGAAGCTTAAGGAGAAAGATCAAAAAAAACCAAAGCATATTTCTAATAAAAATACAGCTACTTTTCAAGAAAGGGGAACTATTTCATAGTTAATACAATATCAGCTCCTGCTTTCACTTTAACAGTGTTTAAAAGCAAAGTTTAAAAAGCCAGGTAATGTAAATACCATCTTGATGTAGACAAGTTTTTCTTTTTCAAGTTTTACTTTAGCCACTGCTAAAGTAAATGATGTAAACCTATGATGAACAGAAAAATGTGTGTTGGTCCTGAAACGGAATAGTTTTGCAGGGTCTGTAATTGTGCTAGCTGGGTGTGGCTGACCAGCAGAAGGAATACAGATTCTTGGGTATTCAGCTACAAAGGGGTGAAGTGACAGTCTTGGCTACAGGACTAAAGCTGGTGTGAGATTTGCCTTGCATCGAATACACCGGTTGTTCCACAGGCTGCTTTCCTAAAAGCAATTGCATCATACACATCTTTTCAAAGTCACTGAACTGCACACTTGCTGGCATCTGTCCTTTTCCATTCTGGATATGATAAAAGTACTCTGTTAAATAGGAGTTTTCCAGGCAGTGAATCAGGAAATGCTCTGAGGTTATTTGTGTGGGGACAGTTGGTTGTGTTCATTGCAGAAAGTTGAACAAGGACTTAGAACTCGCACAATGTCTAACTCCCCTCCTTGGTTTGACAGGAAAGCTTCAGTGTCTTAGACTCTGGAATCTACCGTGTTATCAGTCGAAGGGGCAGTCAGTCAGATGAAGACTCGTGTTCCCTCCACAGTCAAACATTCTCAGAAGATGAGAGACTTAAAGAATTTCCTGTACACCATGAAGATGAGCAGCTAGAACTTGGTAATGTTTCTTAATGAAAACATGTTTGTTGAATGTTTTTGTTTATTCTACAAGAATTCAACTCGATTGGCTCTGTGTTCTTATTTTCTACCATCAAGTTATTAATTATTAATACGTGTAATTTGATCAATTGAAACGGTCACCTTCTAGTCAAAATCCTTCCTAAAACAGTGGGTTGAATAGCTAGCTCCACAGAAATCCGGGCTTAAAAGCAAACCAAACCCAGTGAAACAAAACAAAAGGTCCGGAGGGCTTTACCAAGCATGGACTTCATTCCAACTTCCCCCTCTCCATGTGTAATTGAACACTAATGCTAAAATTCCTTCTATGCCAGTGTCAATTGAGTTTCAAACAAGATTTGTTTGCTGCCAGTATCCTTTTGTAATATTTGCTACAGAAGAGAATTTCTGAAGCTGGATTCTGGTTTATATTTCTTCAGGGAAGGCAGAAGGGTTCTGATAAGCGTTCTTAACTTTCTTGCAGGGTTTCCTTTGTACAGGGGATTGCCTCTTACGTGTGTAAACTTTAGTGTAGGGTGCTAGATTTGTTAATAACTAACATTTAGCCCATGCAGGGAGCGTTTTTATTTCCTGACAAATGTCTGTCAGTGGACTTAAGCTAGAGTGAGACTAATGGGTCTTGTTTGCTGCTCTGGTTGGGTTTGGGAGGGGATGCAGAAACCTGGGATGATGAGGGGCTGCCTTAGTTCTAGATATGATAGAGAGGCTTTCCTATAAAAAGGCTATTTTATAGCTTTTGCAAGGAGTAGGTGCCAGTTGAGGATGGAGGGAATTTGGATGCTTTGGAAGAAACCACACTGGGGAGGGCGAGTGCCGGAATTGGTATTTAGCCCCCTACTTGTCAGTAGTGTTGTCCTGCTGACTAAGATACACTTAGGTGTACATGTGCTTCTTTACCTACACCGCCATAAAAACAAGTGAGGGAACTCTGAAGTGCATAATTTCCAGCACTAAAAGTCAAAATTCAGATGACTTAATTTTTGAATATCAGAAGATAGAAAGGTTCTGTGTGTTCCACAAGAGATGACAAATTTGCTGATTATTTCCTGGTAGAGAAGTTCTAGATGCTTCTTGAAGCACGAGTACTTGATTTGATATTTGAAAGAAATGGACTTAGTGTTTCCCTGCTCACAATGGCATAAGATGTAGTGAGTTTTTAGGTTTCTAGTCTGCATAATGAACAAAGGCAGCCTTATTTACAACCAATTTTAAACTTAGTTGTGACCTTTAGGCACTGTCAAGAGGGATTCTGATAGTAGATTTTCTGTAACAGTGAAGCATCTTTTCCTCTCTCAACACTGTGGTTACTGCTGACTGTTGCAAACTGCAATGTCATCCTGACTTAAAGTGATCCCTTTTTTGTTGTTGACATCACTTAAAGATACGGTGTGGGCTTGTACCAGGAGATTATTAAGCAAAGCACATTGTAAATACTATTAGAGATGTAGGAGAGAAAAGGACTGTATTTACTGTCGTTCTTATCAAATGCCAGAGAGCTGTGGGCTCACTTAGATTTTTTAAGTCCTTTCAAATAAGAGGGTGAGTTATACCCTAATCGTGGCTTGTGTATATCTGTTCACATGTGATTTAGATTTTGGAAATCATGGTCACAACTGACTTTACAAACAGTTGTGAATTGATGTATGCTACAATACTTAATTTTCCTAGATGGATTAAATCAAGATTTTGTCCTTTAAATGGACTGTAAGTCTAATCTTAGAAGATAGTTTTCATACTGTAGTTGATCATTGTTTGCCTTGCTATAAAGCCAAAACACAATTAATAAAGCAGACTCACTGGGTTCAAAGTCAGTAGTAAAACAGCGCTTGAAATTTGAGTATTAAAAGGAAAGCATGGTGGGCAGGTTATCCATTAATCTATTAGTGACTTGCTGTTCATTTCACTGTTCCATTTTTTTGCCAGGCCACTGTTTCATGACTTTTTATTTCAATTCCGTTTGTCAGAGAATGTATCTCATGCATCTGTGGTGGTTGACGCTGACCGGAATGAGACATTTCTCCCATTCAGTATTCCTTTGTCATTCCGTTCCCCATCTCCTCTCGTCTCTCTCCAAGCTGTCAAAGAAAGGTAAAACATGCAGCAGGTTCACTCATCCATTACATCTTGCCCTCTTCTGTCCCCTGGATTTGTAGCAGTGTGTGGTTTAGTTCATAGTCTGAACACCTGAACTGGAGCACCAGAGGTGCAGTCAGGTTTGCCAGGCAGTTTAAATCTTCATCTTGGTTCTCATGAAGATACAAAGAGCTGCTGGTAACTTCAGTGGAGCCAAGACTTCAACCTCATTTTTAAATAGTTAATAATTGTTAAATGTCTAGGAATGTTTACTGTTACCCTGTAAACTCTAGTTGTCGTTTGTTTTGAAATGAAAACTTACTGAATATTATCTTGTGATTTTGCCTTCCTGGATCTTAGGGGGAAGGCTTATGTTGCTTGGGGGCAAGCACTGAAATTTTCAAAGGTAGATATTGCTAAAAGACACTTGCAGAGTGGTCTGTTGTATCTCCACATGAACTTATCAGTGAATCTAATTGATTTCCCAAACACTTCTGGAATAATGGTAGCCTATACCTGCTGCAATTAGATCTGTATCCATTTTATGTGTAAATCACAATGGTATTTTAAAACTTTATTTTTTAAAAGATGGGGGACGAGGGGGTGGGTGTACAAATACAAAGAAGATGGAGTTAAATACATCACTTAAAATTTTTATAAAAGTGCTGTATGTTAATTAGCTAAAATGTCTCTGGCCTAGCAATGGTCTGAGAAGTTGCCCAGCCTTCCCTTGGTCACCTCAGTATGTAAATCATGTCCTGCAAGAAAGAATTGTAGCTGCTATCAGCAGTGGGAGGATCTCAGAATAAACATCAGAAGTACATGCAATGTTTGGAATTTTTTCTAAACCAAAAGCAGCCTTGAGGACTTTACTAGTAGTAAGTGTTTCTGCTAATAATGAAAGCTACATTTTCAAGTATTTACTGCATGCAATTGATCATTACACAAAATACTACCATATTTACAGTTAATTTTTAAAAGTTTAGCTTTAATCCTTCTATACTTTCAAATCCAATTGTTTTGCTAAATTTGAATCCTCTCTGCCTTCCGCAGTGAATTTTAACTTTTGCTATACCTAGTTATAGTAAAAGATACTGGGTTGGAGTTCTTGGGATTTTTTTTTTGTTTTGTTTTAGAGCAGAAAGCAGGAAGCTTATTTTTCTGTTCAAATCTTGTTGACATAGTTCTCCTTGTGGCAATGGTAGAAATAGAGTTCTGGTATGTTCATTAAACTTTCTCTTTAATAAAATACTTTAATGAATAGGGACTGTTCAGTGACAAGGATGTTATTGGCGAACTTTAATCTGAAGAATTAATTTGAAGCATTGTAAAGTGGTTTCTTACCACCAAGAGTGACATAGAGATGTTTTATGTTTAAAAGCTTTAAAATGCAGTGTAGCCAATCTGCATTTATTTGCATACAAGTTAAAAATACATGTCAAAATCTGTAGCATGTTGGTATATGATCCTGCTTCTCCAGCAGGAGTGTTAAATACTTCAGGTTTCTGTTTTGTGATGAAAACATGATCATGACTGAGTATGAATTTTGAGCAGGTTCTTAGTAAGTTTTTTTCCTGTTGGTCATCACTGCTCTCATCCTTTTCTCAAGAGTTCTTCAGATTATAAAGTCTCTGAAAGGATGGTTTGAATGAAAAGAGTGCTTGATTTGCTGGTTTGCTTCTCAGCTTCTGATTTTAAATGTTTGAACTTGTGATTCCTAGTGTTTCCAGCTTTGTACGCAAAACCACAGAAAAGATTGGCACACTTCATGTAAGTCCTGAATCTAGAGGGAAGCATGAAGCAAAGGATGATGAGCAGCTGCCAGAACTAGCTCTTAATCCAGTAGCATCTCCCCAGGAAGAAAAAGAGTAAGTGCAAAATCACATGTTCTTAGCAGTAGTATTTGTTGGATGTCCTGAGGATAGCAACCGAAGGAAAAACTCTTTCAAGCAGAGGAACTTGGCATTAGGTTTTTCCAGCTGCCTTTATTCCTTCGGTGGGTTTCAGCTTTTCTCCCAACTCCTTTCTTAGGGCTCATGAGGCAATGACCACAGAGCTAAGTAATTTCATATTTCAGTGCTAATTTACCGTTTTGGACTAACTTTCATACACTGGCATGATACAGTTTTTGTTCAGTACCTGCAGAAATCTACTGCAGCTGCAGTAGAAGCAATTATAGAGAGCCACAAAAATAGCATTGTGTGTTTCTCTTTGTGTCCACTTTATCCTTAATTTCTGTTGAGCTGTTCCTTCTTGCAAGTGAAAGCTTTATATTTTATAAAGGAATTAGTGTTGAGGAAATTTTTCAGGAAATCTTCACTTAAATTATTGAAGTTAATAGTTTAGATAAGACTGAGATAAATGTTATTTTCTAGGTCAGAACACCAGAATTGCCAGCTTCCTGAGGAGGACCGTCTGAAAGATCTCAAGGCTGCAACAGCAGAAACTATGTAAGCAGACAAACTTTTTACTCTACACATATATTGGGCTTTGGCAGAAAAAAATGATTAGGTTTTTAAAATTTTTCATTTCATTCATTTTACGTGCGTGTAAGAGTGATGCTGTAAATGTCTATAAACATAACCTGAAAGGATCTTGTTTGGTGAATTATTTCATTCCTCTTTTTAAAACCAGACAAAACTCACTAAAAGCTTTCTAGTGTTATCCCTTTGTCTTAAGTACAGGCATAGTTTAAAAAAATCAAAATCACAAATAAAAATTCATTTTGAAAGAAATCCTAGGGAGCTCAAAATTTTCTGAGATCAAATGTAGACGGTGTGAAATAGCCTAAATTCTGTTTGGTGCACTCAAAATCACAAAAACCCAACAACTGACTCCAAGTCAAGGAGTGTAGGAGTATAGTTACACAAAGCACTTGTGACATCTTATAATAGTTAAACTTAGGAAACTTCTTTTTTATGCTGCAGAGCCAGGCTCCAGGATCCCTTGGTTTTGTTAGAGCCTCAGTGTATGAGAAGGGTCTTACAGGAATGGCTTGTCTATCTAGAAGAAAAATTCAGCAAGAAGCATTCTGCTTCGTCTGTTAAGAAGAGCAAGACTGTGTGTGCTGAAGAACAGAGGTCAGTCGTGGAGGAAAACCTGCAAGTGGCTCCAGCTGACAGAGACCCAGTAGACAAGGAGCAGAATGGTATTTTGGAAGACTGCATTGAAAAGGAAAATACTGATGAAACCTGTGCAAGCAAAACCATGTGTGAAAATGGTACTGATGTGACAGGGCCTCTGGGCTGTGGCTTTCACGTGTCTCCTCCGTGTGCCATCGAAGCTGATGTTCTGAAAGATCTGGTGGAGTTGAGCACTCTGTGCTTTGAGCTGCGTGTCTTTTCCTCTGGCAGTGGGGAGGCTGAGGAGAGCTCTGACACGAGTCTGCCACCAGCAGCTTCAGGGACCCTGGCTTGTAGGTTTATGCGAAGCTTCTTCTTCCTTTTGGATTTAAAGAGAGTAAAGCAGTGTATTATAACTACGTGTGCCACCAGCCCTCATGTATGGGAAACATACATTGCAGGATTGAAAGGTAAATAATGAACATTGTGTTGCTTCTTAAACTGAAAATAAGACTGTTTGTTTGGGAGAAAAAAAAGAAAAAGCCTTGAAGACACTCACAATGTTGTCTGCAGATTTTCCTTCTGCCAGTGTAGTGTGGCAGGGGGAAGATGCTTGGCGTGTGGTAGTTTTTGTTCTGGTTTTGGGTTGTTTGGTTGATTGTTTTTCCCCCAAATACTTCTCTTAGGAAGAACTTCGCTCAGCTGGTTAGGGCATAGTGCCAATAATCCCAGCATTGTGGGTTCAAGTTGTGTATGGACAATTCACTTAAGAGTTGATCATTGTGAGTCCCTTTCAACTCAGAATAACCTGTGATTTCTTAAAAAAAACCCCAAACTGCTGGCTCCTTGGAGAGAGACTGCTGTCCTCCCACTTTGCAACTTTGAACCTGTTAGTTTGCATGGACCTTGTTGATTGAACTGTAGTGATCCCAGCCTGTTTACAAACAAACATATCAGCTTCTAAGAGCAAAAGCATCATAATTAGAATCACAAGTGTGTAGAAACAAGGCAGAAGAAAGGGCAGGGGCTTCACCTGTTGCACTGGAAGATTCAGCTTGTAAAGGAATGTGGTTAATATGAAACAATACTGAATGGAGTAAATGGTTCTATGCAGATGAGTGGCTTGTGATCACTTAAGGCTTCCCTTTTCCACAGAAATACTTTCTGATCTTTTTGACGCCAATTTAATTTTATTGAACCAAAGCTTCATGATGATATTAGAAAACAGTATTCTTCTTCTCTGCACTCAGCCTCTCCCTTACGTATTTCTTTCAAGAGTGAACTAAGGCCTTAGCCTTGATTTTGCTCCAGCAGAAAGCAGTTAAACAACAGAATCTTGCTTTGAGTGTTCGTGTTTGGTGTTAGTGCTTCTCTTGGGGATTATTTGGGAATCTCTTCACTGTTTGGATTCTGAGAGCCTTAGAAGTGAAAGTCGTGTATGCATTCCCGGTTTTTTCTTAGTTGGATTGCACTTGTGCCTGGAGATTAATATATGCATTTTATCAGGACTGAGATGGGTGCTGAACTTCCCATGAAAGCAGTGATAGCTGTTGTTCAGCAGAAGGATGAAAGGAGGAGCAGGAAACGTTAAGGAAAAAAAACTGCCCAAATCTTATAACTTGTGAACTGATTTATTTTAGAACTAACTTGTCATAGTCCAGTGGCTTTAGCAATGGAAAATGAAAAAGACATGTTGAAAGTACTGAAGCTGCTGCATGACCTGGGGCCATGGGATGGCAGCCCACTGTTGCTGGCACATGCTCAAAGGTTTGTACCTAAATCTTCTTTTTCATAACTTCCTGGCAGGAATTGCTTCACTTACCATGTCGTGAAGATTTCTGGAATCTCTTAGAGAGATCACCTTTCAGTATAATCTTGAAAAAAAATTTTGCTGTTTGGTACTGAAAATTAGTTTTTATTCTCTCTCATTCTCCAGACTTTATGACAAATTTGGGGAAACAGCCCTTTGGCCCTTGATCAAGTTCCACCCATCTATTTTACCTTCTGATATTAAACAGCTTTGCAGGAATGATCCAGCTCACTTTTTAGCATATTTGGATAGTCTGGTGAAATCAAAGCCAGAGGATAAAAGGTGAGAGGAATGTAGAATCCTTTTCATCTGTCTGCTCTCTTCATCATGTAGCTGTGTGGAGGATTTTTTTTGTTTGTTTTGGCTTTTGGGGGACCATTTTTGTGTTTCTTTGGTGTTCTTAAGCATTAGGTTCCAAGTAATTCTATCACTTGTAGCTGGTCTTAGATTAGAGTTTTTGTTAGGTTAGTATCTAGTTTTAAAAGGGATTTCCTAAATAATACTTCTAATGGAATTGACTTCTTTTGTTCCTATGTCTGCAGTTCAGTATACCAGGGTTAGATGGCATTTAAAAAATACCTCAAGCAAACCAAATCCCCAAAAAAAAACCCAAAAGAAACCCCAGAGCCAAATCTGGGGGAACTTAACCTGAAAACTTTATTTTCTGTGGTTGCCTAGTTTGTAGAGACATAAATAATTGTAGGCTTTTCCATATTTAATTTTACATCCCCCCAGGGTTTTTTTTCTTGGGGGTTTTTTTGTGGTTTTGTTTGTTTGTTTGTTTGTTTTTGTTTTGTTTTGTTGTTGTTAATTTGTTCATACACAATCTCTGCTTCTCCATATCTGATATATTTAAGACTGCTAGGATTTTTTTTTTTTAGCTTCTACTTTGTTTTCCAGGCCGTTTCTCCTTAGGTCTCTTCTGCAGCCGGAATCTGTACGCTTGGATTGGTTGTGCTTGGCAGTTTCTCATGATGCTCCACAAAGGACAAACACTGTGGATGAGGAAGGAAATCCCAGGTAAAGTGGGTTTCACCCAAGAGTGCAGCAGAAAGACTTAACAGGTCTGGTTTTAGGTTAGATTTTGTGTGAAAGTTTGGATCCCTGACTCTTTGGAGCATTTTGCAGAGTTCAGCAGAAACAACCAAAGGATTGAATAACTTTTATTTGCAATGCCTTCCAGAGTGACTGCTCTACTGAGACTGCACATGATGTTTCATTCATTTTTCCTCCTCTCTTTTCATAAAACAGCCATAATGTTCTGAAGAAAATCAATAATACTTTAAAACTGAATTTCTCATCTTCTAGGCCACGATCACATTTGTTTACTTGGGGCTACAGCCAGCTCATTCTGCTCTTGATTAAACTCCCAGCTGATTTTGTTATGAAAGAGAAGATGGCTGACATATGTAAATCACATGGGTAAGGGGAAAACTTGGTAATTCTTGCTGTTTGGTTAGTGGGTATTCTGACCCTGAGAAGATGGGTCATTTACATTTGTATCTGTTTCTTCTTTGGACGGGTTTTTTTTTAAAAATCTTTCCTTTTTTGAGGGTGAATATTGAATTTCCAATTTAATGAGCCAAATGGGAGGTATTCCTCATGTCCCTACTCTGTTTCTGACATTCATTAAATTTAGTTGCTTTTATCCTTACTGATACTTAAATGAGCATGTGATTGTTCTTGACTTCGGTTTGAACTGAATATTTGATTCCTGAAATCTTTACTCTCTTATTCAAGATTTTGGCCTGGATATCTTTTTCTCTGTCTGGAGCTGGATAGAAGAATGGAAGCCTTTACTAATATTGTTCATTTGGATGATTTGAGCCTGTTGAATGGAGAAGATGGTTAGTGATTCTTAAGCTGTGTAAACATACTTCTGTAATGTAGGAACTGCCCCTTATAAAGTTTGCCCAAAGCTGAGTTGAACTTCTATTTTTTTGAAGTGTTTTTGTAGCCCTGTGTGTAGTACAGCATAATTGAAACATATAAATGGGTATTATACTCTTGTATCTTCTTGCTGTGCTTTGTGAAATCAGTTGTGCTAGAAAATGCTTAAAAGTTAAAGAATCTTTGATTTGTTTATCAGTTGGGAGTAAAAGCTAACCTTGGTGTTGTAGACAGAGGAACAGGAAGCTTTCCTGCACATAACAAAACTCCACCACTACATGTGCACATACCCGAAGTTAGGGTGAGCAAAGCATTGTACCACAAGGCAGAACTCAGAAGCAAATTCACTCCAGCCCTAAGATGAACAAAACTTTGTCTCTTGGCTTAATCCAACGCCTTGTGTACTGAACTATTGTGAAGCTATGTGGGCTCACCACTGAATCTTTACACTGAGTCAGTCAGGGTAGTACATTTCTGTGCACAATTTGCTTGTTCATAATGCTTGGTTTCCTAAAATCTTCAGAGTAAAACAGAATAGGTAGCTTCCCTTTTAAGTACAGATATAGTTTAAATAGTAGTCTTAGAATAATCCTAGTTTTACAAATAATGTAACAAATTCATTTTATATCTAGGTTCCATTCCAGAGACTATAGAAGAGTGGAAGTTTGTTCTGCATCTTGCACAGAATCACAGCACAGCTTTCCACCACCACAGCCCACAGAATGGGAATGCTGTCAGCAACGGAGGCCCGAGCTGCCCAGACTGCATCACTGTGGAAAATGTCGCTCTGTTGCTGGCCAAGGCCATCGGCCCAAATCATGCCTTGCCTCTCTTGCAGGAGTGTGGCTTGACACTAGAATTGTCTGAGAGGTTTACTGGTGTCTGTGAGATACTGAGAATCGCTGAGAAAAGGCAGAGGTAAGAGGTGTGTCAGCAGAAAATCCACACTATTCTTTTTGGATCTCCTCAGTGCTTTAAACTTTCTTTTCAGTTAACAAGAAGATAAAGTGCTTCACATTTTGACCTTTGGTTTTAGATTCATCTGAAAATTTTCCTATTATCTAAGAACTGTGTGTTTTGCAATATAGGCATTTTAAAATTTAAAATGAGGAAACAGGAGATCACACATTAAAGGTGTATGTGAAGGAGATTCTCTGAAACAGATCTGTCCTGCTGAGACCTGTACACACTCTGATCTCTACTATTCCTTGCAAAGGTGTGATTGGTGATGTCAGGATGTTACTTCCTGAAATGCAATCATATTTTTTACAAACTTCCCTTTAAAAAGCAAACTGTTGTTCTTTCTGTCAGCTTTTTTTACTGTTTGACGATTTTTTTTTTTTCCCTTTGCTTTAATTTCAGAGCGCTGATTCAGTCCATGTTGGAAAGGTGTGACCGGTTTTTGTGGTCTCAGCAAGCATAGAAAGCAACTTGGGAGAACTATGAGAACATTTTATGCTGTAATGACTGTATATTCAAGTGCCTCTTAAATTTCACAGGCCCTTAAAAATAACAAACTCCTGTCTAAAAGTTCAGTTATACTAAGCCAGTCTCCATCTGGCAGGTATCTGACCTGGAAGTGGTGACAGTTCTTTGTTATTCCTTTGGAGATGGCTTTTGAACTATGTAGAACATAGATCAAAACAAGCCAGTATTTATCTCGAAATTAAGCTCACAGATTGCCAAGATAAAAATTGCTGAATTTATTTCGAGTCCGTAACTTAAGTGTTCAGGGATATGAGCCCCTAAGTATTAAACTGTGGTATATACAATTTTTTTGTTTCTTTTCTTGGAAACATGAGAAAACTATTCCTGAGAAGTACCTAAGCCTACACTTGTTTAACTTACCTGTAAATGACTTTTACCTTTACTGTTGCTGTAGAAGTTTGTGTTACGGTATCCGTTGGTTTTTTCCCCTTCTTAAGTTATATGGACAGACCTTGCCTGTTTGAAATACATTAACTAAGCCAAATCTTAAAATGGGAGGAAAATATTTTCAAGTGGATTCATGGTTAAAAATGCTGATTAATAGACAAACTTGTTAAATGAACTTGCTCTTAAACAACAAGCACAATATTTCTAAATTGCCCATACCTGTTTGTGTACTGTGATCATAAACATCAGTTGTGATACTCCAGCAAACCTCAGGACAGTGGAATTCAAATCAGTCATTTAAATTGCAAAAGACCCTGAAGATCCAGCCCTCCAACTATTAGCCTAGCACTGCCAAATCCCACCACTCAACCATGTCCCAAAGGGATACATCTACATGGGTTTTCAATGGGATGGTGACTCCACCACTTCCCTGGACAGCCTATTGCAGTACAGGACAATGCTCTTGGTGAAGAATTGTCTCCTGCTATCCAATGAAAATGTTTCCTGGAGCAATTTGAGGCCATTTCTTCTTGTCCTATCCATTGTTACTTGGGAAAAAGAAATCCACCACCACCCTGACTACAGGTTCCTTTCAGGCAGTTGTAGAGAGCAATGAGGTCTCCCCTGAGCTTCTATTTCTCCAGGCCAAACACCACCAGCTCCATCAGCTGCTCCTCACAGGCCTTGTGTCCCAGACTCTCCATGAATTCCATTTCCCTTCTCTGCACTCACTCCAGCCCCTCAGTGTCTTTCTTGCAGTGAGGGGCACAGAACTGGACACAATGCTCGCCATGTGTCCTCACCAGTACAGAGGGACAATCGCTGCCCTAGCCCTGCTGGCCACACCACTGCTGACCCAGGCCAGGATGCCTTTGGCCTTCTTGGCCCCCTGGGCACTGCTGGCCAGGTCCTTTAGTGCCCAGCAGGTTCCCAGCCCCTCTGGCCCAGCCTGTGGCCGTGTCTGGGGTTGTTGTGGCCCAAGGCCAGGCCTGGCTCTGGGCCTGGCTGACCCTCAGCCCCTGGGTCCAGCCTGTCCAGAGCCTCTGCAGGGCCTCCCTGGGCTCCAGCAGGGCAGCACTGCCACCCAGCCTGCTGTGTCTGCAAAGTGCCCGAGGGTGCCCTCCGTCCCTGCTCCAGAAAATTGATCCAGGGATTGAACACCGCTGGTACCGGCTGCCAGCGGGATGGAATCCACTCACCCTCAGCCATCCAGACAGCTTTGGAGCCAGTGAACAGTGGACATGTCCAAGCCATGAGCAGCCAGTTTCTCCCGGAGAACATCGTGGGAAACAGTGTCAAAAGGTTTTCTTGAAGTCCAGGTCAACTTTGGTAATTCCACAGTTAATTCTGACATTTTGGAAAGTGAGAAGACTTATTTTAAGAATTATTTTTAAAAGCTGATGGTTTGCATAAGTATTTTTAGATGGATTCTGTCAAGAAAGTCTTTTTGCATACCTGGTTGAATACAAAGATTCACAAAATCACTTAGCTTTTATATCTCATTTACTGAAATGCTTTGTACTCTTTCTGCATTTAATACATTTTTGAATGAGTTTCTTTTTAAGCTTCTACTTTTGACCCCTTCACTGTCTGACACATTTTAAGCAGAAGGCCGTGGTGTCTGGTCAATATTCAATTTTCACAAATATCATTTAAATAAAGTAATGCATTAATTGGAACTAAATTTAATTAAAATTGAAAATTTTGTTGTAAGATTATGTGAAAATACTGCTTTGTAAGGAATCTTTTTATGTAGTCTTGCAGCACTCGTAGTGCTGCAAAATAATGCTTTTCATTAAAATAGGACTGAGTTTGGACTTTTGAGAGATGCAGTCTGCAGACTATTTCATCTTGTCTGCAAGAAAAACTTGGGTGTGGAGGGCTGGTTGCTTCCCTAGAGGAAGGGAAGTTCTAGGGAGACAAAGAGTATCAGGCTTTCAGCCAGAGTGTTACTTGTGGAACACCCAATACAGAACTATTCGTAAACCAGAAAATTTTAAATCTTCTGGGGTTTAGATTCTGCCATTGGCAATAGAAGGATCAGTGCTGTCAGGAACAGCCCATGCTCTCACAGTAAGGTTTGGGGTGGGAGCCAGGTCCCTAGCAGATGGTGTTGATGCCTGTTCTCTTCCCTGCCAGATGAGCTGCTGCTGCCACCCTTACCTACCAAGGGTTCCTCTTGCTTTCCTCAGTGGAATTCCTGGATTTCTGAGAATGTGCCTGGCTTACCTCCCTATGGTTCCACTTTATCCACTTGGTGTATTTTGTGTATACATCAGTCTCTTTCTTACTTCCGTGGGAGTTTTGTACACTTGGTTAACTTTGACTGATGGTTGGGGCTTTTATTGTTTTCTTTTAACAGTAAGTCATAATTCTAATTGGGGCTTTTTAAAAAAAAAATATTATGTCCAAAGGGTCCTACAGGTAACAATGGGAAGTGTGTGTTCAGATTTGTGTCTAAAGTGAGCTTGTGTTTATCATTTCAACTAACTTGGCTGTCAATAAAGAGTGAGAGTTTACTGTCTGAAGAAGAGTTGGAAAATGAATGTTTCCTATTCTGGATGAGTTTGTTTTCATCTCATACAAGTAGGGTGAAGGGACTGTGAAATGAGGCAGTCTTCTGTTCAGAAATTACTGAAACAGAAACTGCCTCAGTTGCACAGCTTTGGTTTTTGTGGGTGACTGGTAGTAGGAGAGACCCTTGAAAAGCAGAGATGAATAAAGGGGGCTTAGCCTGGAGCAGCTTTAAATAGAAACTGGTGATGGTATTTTTTTTTTTTTTTTCAAAGAAAAATGTATCATGTTATTTCATTATTAGACACCTATGGGCAAATCAGTTTTACTCCAGATAAATACCTGCATTTTCAATCTACTTCTTGAAAGGAGACAGGTTTCCAGTCATTCTCTATAAGCCCGAGGTCACTGGTAGTATATATTCCATACTTGGCAAAACTCCTGAAATGTACTATTGCGCGTGTACTTAAAATACTGTTCTTTCCCAGATTAAGAAATAAATACTGTTGTGCCCAAGCTGGGAATTTACATCATCCCCTTTCTTAGTCTTTCTTCGATTGCAAAACTGTGGAATGCTTGTGGAACATAACTTGCATTCATACATATTTACCGTTAAAGGGCAACCGTATGGGGTTGCTTTTTATCTTAACTGCATCAGAATGTACAAAGCAAGAAACGGTCTCCAGGCCCCCCTCAGTGTTTTGTGTTTCCCAGTGTGCATGTGCAGTAATTGTTTATTGCTGGGCCAAGAAGATCTACTATGTTCAAACCCTCCTCCAGGCTCAGAGTCAGCTTTTCCTCTTTCTGTTGTGAAAGCAGCAGTGTTGGCTGCAGCTCATTTCTGTGAGCCAAGGCTCGTGACCTGGAGTGCAGGACGAGAGGATATGGGAGGGCAGGGCTCGGGCTGTTCCCCGCTGGAGCCTCCAGCTGCAGCTTTATCTCAGTTCTGTGGGGAGCTCCAGCATTGCTGTCACTGCTGCTGTCCTTGCTCGACAATAGGGGAAGCACTCTGAGACGTTCTAAAGAATCCCTCCACCACCTGCCTTCTTGCAGTTGTCCTCCTGTTTTGCCGAAATGTTAGTTTGGAGAGAATGTGAAACAGTGTAAAACTCAAAATATCCTCTCTGGTCCAGAGCGTGTGAGCTCTTGTAGGGGAAAAGTTCCTTAGGTCAGTTTTGAAGGCAATGCTTTGTTCTAAGTCCCTGGGCAAAGTGCCACATGCCTGTACCCCAAGTTACAGGAGTAATTTTCCTTGTTTTTTATAAAGCAGAAAGGTGACGGACAAGGCTACTTGCAGCCAGCAGAGAAGGCACTTGAGCTGCCATGTACTGCAAGGATGTCATCAGGATCTGAACAGAGTTGCAGCAAAACACAGCTCTCCAGTCCCTGCAGGAGCTGAGCTGTTACACTGTGAAGTATCAGAGTCAGAGGTGCCAGGGGACAAAAATCTGTGCTCCTTGCTTTTTGCAAGGTTTCCTAGTCGATTTGATTTAGATTCTTGTTGCAAGTTGTTACATTCTGAGATACATCACGCTACAGAGTATCTGTCCTGCTGTTCCAGGCTTAGTCTATGGAAAATGTCTCCCCTTAAGCTAATTTTTTGACTGAAGTCTAGTGATGCTGAAGAAGTTACTGTTGACACTTTGTTAGCTTTATTGCACCCCTTTCAACTCATGCCTCTGCCCTGCAGTTCCAGGAAGGAATTGTTTATACCGGCAGAGTTGTGCGTGGGGCAGATACCCTTAACTCTTCTGAGGGGAATGTAAGGTGCTCTCTTAGGCTTGCTAAATCACGTACAAGGCCACACAATGGGGACACCTCCTGCACACTCACTCTCCAGTGCAGTTGCACTCAACCCTGGAGTTTTCTGCAGGAGAAAGGGTTGTGTCAAATTGTTAACCGAGGGAAGCAAGCAGGCTTTAAGCAGAGAGAGAGCACACTGGGTACTTAAACAGTGAACCATGCCAATACGGCAAGACAGCTGATTTAAAATCTAGCAGAATTGTGGCTGTATGGATCTGAATTTCCCCTTAGGTAAAATATTTACTGCTATGTCCAAAACATTTCACCTGAGCCCCATGGAGCTGCTGTTGCAGCAGGGTGGCTGGAGTCCCTCGAGAGGGGCCTATGAGAGCAAGCCAAGGCAAAATGAACCATTCAGAGCCTCTTGATGGTCTGTGTGTCTGTGCTATCTTAGAGCATTATCAGCATTGCTTTGCAATGGAGTTAAGAGCAACACTTCACATTTTCCATTCAGTTTACTCTGGGATTCATCTGGCAATCCCAGCACACATGGGAATTTCACTCAGCAGTTCCTGCAGCCTTTCTGGTAATGCAGCTCACCATCCTTCTACACAGACACAGACCTGACCTTGTGTTTCAGTGTGCAGACAGTACCTTCCCCTCTGAGCTCTGTTCGGTCCAAGATCTAAACTAAAGCGTCACGCTTAAGACAGCTAACACTTAACAGTAACACTTCAAGCACATGGAACTCTTCAGCCTTCAAGGCAGTTTGTCAGTCTGGTTGTTAGGAAGAGCAAATAATCCCAAGGACAGCTGAAGAAGTGCCATATACTCTCTAAAAAATTGTGTAACAGAAGCTATGAACTTTCAGTAAGGACAAGGACAGCTTTCCAGTAATTTCTGTGTTGGGAGTGCTGGTGGGGATTTCCCAACCATAGGTATCCTTTCCAGTTTCCTCTTTTGAGGGGTTTGAATTGCTTATAAATACCCTCTCTGAGTCTGAGAGCACACAAGACGACCTCCATCTCCTTTGGCTTTGCCATTCTGCAGTGGTGAGTGACATTCTGAATTTGTGAGCTGTGTGCAGTGTTTTCAGCTGGTATTTGGGAGCAGGAGCAATGCTTTAGCACGTGAGGCTTCTTTGTACTCATGACAGAAGCAGCAGGGAGTGCTAAAATGCGGGTTTCTCATGTGCACCTACTTTTGTTGTGGAGCTTGTGGTTGCACAGAGGGCATGCAGAGGGAGAAGGGGGTCCTGGGCGAGCCCTCAGCGCTGGGGCCGCAGCTGGGCACAGCTGGAGGTGTGGTGGATTCTCAAAGGTGCTCCAAAACTGCTCATCTCTCTCACTGTCTCCCAGCTCACTGTCAGGCTTGGCCAGGAACCATGAGGCTCTGGATCTGCATCGCATTGCTCTGCACTGTTCTGTGTGCAAGTGCTGAGAGACCAGCGATAGTCCAAGGAATGATCCGAGCTGGACAATTTGTCCGGGATGCAGTGGGAGGTAAGCTGCTGTTACCGGGGGCCCTTTCCTCAGCAGCCCCCTCCTCAAGCACAGGTTACAGCAGTCAGTGGTGCAGCCCTCGGAGCTGGGAAATCCACAGCTCCACGTCAGAGACCCCGCTGGTTTCTGCTGCTGGATGAGGGCCTTGGTCAGCTCCAATTGTGCTTTCTGTGGGCACAGCCCTGTGCTAAGGCTGATGTGGAGCAGTGCCTCGCTATGTTCCTGCTCCTTGGGCCTTTCAGCTCCTGGCTGAAATGGTACTGAACTGTTTTTAATACGACTCTTTCAAGTCAACATCATCTCTGTTTCTCTGCTTTCTTCAGGAGCAAAGGATATGTACAGAGCATACAAGGACATGCGTGAGGCAAATTACAAAGGAGCTGACAAGTATTTCCATGCCCGTGGGAATTATGATGCTGCCCGGAGAGGACCTGGGGGTGCTTGGGCAGCGAGAGTGATCAGGTAATGGAGCGTGCTTGGCTTGTTAACAGTGAGTTATCAGGGATGCAAGCATTCCAGCTGGAGTGAGGTCCTTTTGGACTTGTACTCAGCTTTGCACCTAGAAGGAGGGCAGAGGGGAGGGGAAGTGGTTCCCATTTGGACAGACGGTCTCTATAGGAATATGGGAATATAGGCTCACGTGAGCCTGAGCCTTTCTTCTTGTCCTCCCGAGAAGGCAAATTCCTCTCTCTGCATTTCTGATAAGGAACTCTCCTTCATTGCTGGTTCATTCCCGACATAACAGATATGGATTCCACCGCGGGCTCTCAGACCAAGGCCGAGTGTGTGCTTGCATCTCGCCCTGAGCAGCCCTTCGGAAACTCAGTTTCACATGAGTGAGGGAACCAACACAAGGCTGAGTTAAGTGCAGTCTGTTCAGGCGGCCTTTTCTCCCCCACAGCGACGCCCGGGAGAACTGGCAGAGCGGCGTGAGCGGCAGAGGCGCCGAGGACACGCGGGCGGACCAGGAGGCGAACGCGTGGGGCCGGAGCGGCGGGGACCCGAACCGCTACCGGCCCAAGGGGCTGCCCAGGAAGTACTAGCGCTGTACTGCGCTCCTGTCACACCTCCCTTTGTACAGCTGAATAAAGAAATCCTCCTGAGAACTGTTCCCTTCTCTGCGAGCTTCCATCCTCCCGGGCGCGGGACTGCAGGGCGGGGGCGGCGGTGTCGGGGCATCACGGGGCTGCCAAAGGGTCTCCCTTGGGACCCTCGGGTGCTCTGGGAGGGCGCGGAGGGGTGGCCCTGGGCGGGCTGATCCCGGTGTAATCCTGTAAAGGTCTCGTTGCGGTCCCGGCGCGATCCCAGTACGATCCCGGCGCGGTGCCGGTACGGTCCCAGTACGATCCCGGCGCGGTCCCGGTACGATCCCAGTACGATCCCGGCGCGGTCCCGGTACGGTCCCGGTACGATCCCGGTACGATCCCGGTACGATCCCGGTACGATCCCAGTACGATCCCGGTACGATCCCGGCGCGGTCCCGGTACGGTCCCGGTACGGTCCCGGTACGATCCCAGTACGATCCCGGTACGGTCCCGGTACGGTCCCGGTACGATCCCGGTACGATCCCAGTACGATCCCGGCGCGGTCCCGGTACGGTCCCGGTACGATCCCGGTACGATCCCAGTACGATCCCGGTACGGTCCCGGTACGGTCCCGGTACGATCCCGGTACGATCCCGGTACGATCCCGGTACGATCCCAGTACGATCCCGGCGCGGTCCCGGCGTGGTTCCGGCGCAACAGCGGCCGCCGGTGGGCAGGGGGCGCTGTGGGGCAGCGGGCGCCGCTCTGGCCGCGCCGCCGCCTCGCTGCCCCCGCACGGCTGTGGGGCCACCATGGACCGCAACCCGTCGCCGCCGTGCAGCGATGCGGAGGAGGAGGAGGGGGACGCGGTGGGGAACACGGTGTACAGCAAGCACTGGCTCTTCAGCGTCCTCACCCGCCTCATCGAGGTGCGCGGCCGCCGGGAGGGAGCGGGCGGCGGGCCCGTCGTCGGTCGGCGCCGGGTGGTGCGGTGAGACCGCTCCCGGGGCCGGGGTGGGGGGGACACCCGGGGACACAGCGGGGACTCACGGGGGAAAAATCCGGGGACAGAGCGGGGACGCGGTGGGAAAACACCTGGGAGCCCCGCGGGTTGAGCCGGGTCGTTTTCCCCGCCCCGCTGTGTCCCAGGTCATCGCCCCCGCGGAGCCCGATCCCGCCGCCAGCCCCGAGGGAGCCCGCGCGGAGCTGGACGAGGAGATGGAGAATGACATTTGCAAGGTGTGGGACATGTCCATGGACGAGGTAGGAGCACGGTGCTGGCAGTGGGCGAAGGCGGGGATGGGCCAGGCGCTCGTCGCGGTGTCTTGGGCAGGGTGAGGCAGCGCAGCTGGGCTGGGGCGGCAGCAGCCGGGCCCTGCGTGGAGCTGCAAAGAGGAGCAGGGGCAGGACAGCAGCTGGAATTCACTCGGGTGCACTGCCTGTGTCTTCAGCATGTGGATTATGGGGATAATACTGATGCCATCTCGAAATCGTCATGCGTCCCGATGGTAAGCACAGCTTTCTCTGATAGATAAACAGCCTTTCAAAGTTTAGCTGCAGACTTGCAGTGGCAATATAACACAGCTTCTTGGTATTTTTCTCAGCATCCTCAAATGCTGGAACAAATTCTCTCTCTCTCTCTCTTAGTTTAAGTATTATTATTTTATTCCCTAACTTGTTGCTCTGATTTTTTAAAATAAACATGGGATATGGGTCTTTTACTCCTAAATAGGGAACTAATCTTGTTTTTTAATGTGGCAAAATGAGGAGGAGATTTCCTTTTTTGTGTGTTCTGGTCAAGTAAGTGCTAATGGCAATCCCTTCACCTGCTTCTTTTTTATATGTCATGGTAATGTCATGCCTTAAAACTGAATTCTGGTTGAGTGTCTGTTTATGTTGAGATAGGGAGCAATTTGCATTTTCTTGCAAGAGTGACTTTTTGGTTCATTCTACTGCAAATCACTGGCATGCTGAATCACCAGAGTGGCTTGCTGACCTTCTCTTACTGAAAAACAAGGATTATTAGTATAAAGTTGGCAGATAATGTATTTCTTGTAGTGAGTTTGTCATCTCTTTGATCCATCTCTTTGATCTCTGTGGGAACACTTTTGATTTTGTGTTCGGAAACTGTAGAGGTCCATTTACTTCTCCATTCACTTTCTCCACAGGATGTTGCTTTATTTCTTCAGGAGTTCAACGCCCCTGATATATTCATGGGAGTTTTTGCCAAGTCCAAATGCCCTCGCCTAACTGTAAGTATGGGCTGTCAAAAAGCTGTCCTGTGTTAATACCAACAGTAGATACCTCTGTGCATTTACATTTATATCTCTTCTCTCATTACGTAAAAGGGGAACTACAGAAAACACAAAATCAAATATAACATGCTTTTTCACTGTTTTTAACATGGTCTAATCAGTAAGAGTTTTGGTGATGCTCAAGCTGGTACATGTCTGCTCATACATCCTCATCTAGATACACTGATGAAGGACTGAGTTTATCAAACGTAGTCATAAGACCTGTTACAAAACCCAGCAGTCTGGTCTCTTTTTCCTTTTGACTTGTTTCATGATTGCTGAACAGAAATGGTCATGAATTTGTTTAGTCAGACCTATTATGTGGTGGTTTGACCCTGGCTGGAGGCCAGGTGCCCACCAAAGCTGCTCTGTCACTCCCCTCCTCAGCTGGACAGGGGAGGGAAAAATACAGCAGAAAGCTCATGGGTCAAGATAAGGGCAGGGAGAGATCACTGACCAGTTGCTGTGGTTTGTCATGGACAAAACAGACTCCACTTGGGGAAATTAATATATTACCAATCAAATCAGAACAAGATAATGAGAAATAAACACAAAAAGATTATGAAAAGTAATCTTGGAAATTTTTAAGACACCAATACTTTATTTTTTTTTCATTTTCCACTTGTTTTGAGGTCACTGATTTCCAGCTTGTGCTACACAGTGCACTGCAGGAGTCAGGATAGGATCTTCAAAGTTACTCAGTGCTGATGTAAATCCTCTTTCTCAGAAGTTACCAGATGCTTTGCTCCAGGAGATGAGTAGAGACAAATAGAGCTTTGAAAATTTAGTATTTTGTCTTTGAAAAGTACAACTCAAATTTGCAAGTGAGTGCAAATTGGCTGTCACAGCTACTTTCATGAAATAGTGTTTGCTGGAGTAATTGCCTGCTGTAATTGGAGGTAATAGCATGTTAATAATTAAAAGAACAACCTTAGGTGGAGAGAGTTGATTTCTGACTTTAAATTGCTGCAAACTAATGACTCACTTTGTTTTAGCACCAGTCACCTGCAGGTATTTCAGAGCTCTCATGGTTCCCTTTACACAAGTGTGCATCCTCTTAATGATTACCTGGGCATGAATATCCTATTGGGATGTACTGCTTTGGGGTTTGTTTTTTATTTTATTTTATTTTATTTTAGATCTCTTTAATCAGAAATGGGACTTTGCTGGAAGCTTGTATTAAGATCCCTTTCTTTTGTGAGCAAGTGAATATCAGTGAGGGTCACGTTTACATAGTGTTATTTTTGTTTTAGGACTCCTTTTTGCTTTAATGACAGGGCTGTCAAATTAGCTTCAAAACGTATATAAAGAATATGCAAGCAGAGCTGATTTCAAGATATATTTGCTTTTATGGAACACCCTAACACCTAAATATCTGCATAGTACCTGAGTGTGTTTTAGGCTAGTCTGATAGAGCAGAAAAATAGGTGTGGAATCTGTGGAAGAATTTGAATCTTTGACATGAAATACACGCTTGGAAATCCAACTGGAAAACATCTTTGAACCTCTCTTACTTTAGTCTTATGGCTCTGGAAGTGAAATTGCAGACTTGCAGTTGTCTCATTATACTGTGTTTTGGCTTTCCAGGAAATCTGTGTGGGAATATTAGGGAATATGGCCTGTTTCCAGGACATCTGCATGTCCATTAGCAAAGATGAGAATCTTGGGTGAGTGTCTGTGTGCTTTGTACATTAACAGGTCCTGCTTGCCTGGACTCACAATCAGGAAATTCATGTTAGAGAAGGATCTAAGCTTGCCTGCCAAGCCTCATCTTCATAACTTTTGGCTGACCACGTTTGTGTGGAAAGTGCTCAGGAAAGGAAGAAAGGACACAGATCACTATTTTTGGGGATTTTTAATCACCAGTCAAGTTAGTTTCTAAATTTGGTGGTCTTGAGATACTGGAAGTGCATGCACAGTTAGGAAAAGCTGGCTTTAATCTCAGAACATGGCTGCACTTGTGCAATTAACCTTTTTATACCATTTTAAAAAATAAAGATGGATTTTACTAACTTTTTTCCCTGCATTTTCTCCTTAAAGCCAAGTGTTACTGCAACGTTTGTGTGATTCAGACTCCCCAACTCTTCTGGAAACAAGCAGGTAGGACAGCTCAAAAATTAATGCATCATTAGTGTGCTTCTGCCATGCTCTGAGGCCTGGGGAGAAAACTGACAAGTGGGCTCACTATTTTATTATCCTCTCATGCTTTCCTTTTATTGTTTCTGCACTGTTGTGGAATCGCTTTGCTGTGAGTTAGAGTCCCCTTTCCACTGTCATTGTTTTGGACTTACACTTGTACAGCTAAAAGGAGTGAACTGGCTTCTCGTTTGTTCACTGGGGAATTCTTGCCTAGGTTGTTGTTAACTTGCCTCTCCCAGCCTGAGGTGGCCAATGTCTGGGTGGAGAGGATCCGGGAAAACCCTTCTGTGTACGACTGTGTTTGCTTTATCATGTCGAGCTCTACAAATGGTAAGATGCCAAAACAAGCTGGGATGTAGTGGGTGTTTGCAGAAGAAAAATAAGAACTGAACTGCAATGCAAAGACAAATGTTTTCAGCTGGGTTAATTTCTTTAAAATAAAGGAAACCTCTTGAGTTTAAAGAGCACCAAAACAAGCTTGCCCTCCCTTTGCAGGTTTATAAATATATATAAAACCAACCAGAAAAGCACCCAGAGAAAGAAGAAAGCTCTGGGGGGGAATCAAAATATGTTTAATTGAAGAAATTTTTATTTGCCATAATAAAAGAAAGTACATAGTCCTCATTCAGGGATATACATATGTCATTTTTGAACCTTGAAACAAGACCTCATTTAATTTATTTTTTTCAAGTCAGATATGGGCTTTCTATTTTTGAAGCTACCATATCTGTGGAATGTGAACTGGAGGAATGGTTCAGTTACTCTGGCATCTGAATACTGTGCAGGCTTTGGGCAGACAGTGCTACACAAATCTCTCTTAGCACTAATTTAGCAAAAACCACACCAAGCACCTAAAAATGGAAATACTTTGAGTAGCATTTATATTTAACATCCAGCTCAGCTGTGGTAGCAGTTGTCATTTGTCAAGGAATCCTAATAATGCAGCTTTTTCCATTTTTAAAATTGATATTTTAACTGTAAATTCTCAGAACTACTGCTCCATCCAATTGAAGTAACAGATCTGTTTAAGTAAAATGCAGATTGGCAAGTGGAATATTAGCATAAAAGTGCATATCTAGGAGCAAATCTTGGAAAGTTTTACTTCAGAAGCAGGATTTAGGACTTTTCAGGATCATGGAGTCTCTTTGCAGAATAAAGTTACTGCTTCACATGTGGCATGGCAGGGTAGAAGGTGTCAGTGGGCTTTCCAACAATCCCTGTGTATCAGACTCTTTACCTGGTCTATGCCACATAAGGACATTAAACATAGCAACCAGCTATGTTTATGTCACGAGGAAAATGGATTTATTTCAGTCCTGAATGTGCTCCAAATACTTGTATATAGTAGCATTTTGTGAGCTAATTTTTGGCCTTCATTTTTAGTCTTGTTGAAATAAAAATAATATTCTCCCTTGTGCAGTTGACTTGCTGGTGAAAGTGGGTGAAGTGGTGGACAAGCTCTTTGATCTGGATGAAGAGCTGATGTTAAACTGGATCAAAAACGGCACTTGTCACTCTGTGGGACCATCTGGAGATGATTCCCCTGAGGAACTTCCAGACTTTAAGATTGTGCCTTGTATACTTGAAGCAGCCAAGCAAGTCCGGTATGGGAGATTTCTTTTTGGTTTCATGGCTGGGGAGATTCCTCATAACCTTGCAAGGCCTGTGCCCAAACATCTTGCTTTTAGTGGGAACAGCACAGGTTGACAGATCACTGGGATATGTTTTCCTGGACTGATGGTTTGAAACAAGTCAATTTGTTTGTTTGCAAAGGGAATGGCAGTGATTGCTGATGGGCTTCTCTGTGACCAAAACACAGAATAGAAGGTCAGTAAGCAGCACCTTAATGAGTCTTTTTGGTGTTTGTTCTGTGTAGATCAGATAACCCAGAAGGACTGGATGTTTATATGCATATCCTGCAGCTCCTGACCACAGTGGATGAAGGTATCCAGGCTATTGGTAAGAACCTGGAATTGCTACGTGTGAGGGGGCCAGGAGAGGCTGTAACTTCTGGATCACCACATATTTATTGGGGAGAACAGGAATTCAGGTACTTGGATTAAATTTGTTGGGTTGGTGGGTTCTTTCTTTCTTTCTCAAGTGCAGGCTCCTGATGGAGGAAAAGAGACTTGGAGTTTGCTTTATGACCTCGTTTGCCAGGAGCTTTGCCAGCCAGATGATCCACCCATCATTGTGCAGGAGCAGAAAACTGTGCTGGCCTCTATTTTGTCCGTGCTGTCTGCTATGTTTGCTTCACAGACAGAGCAGGAATACACCAGGATGAGGAAAAGCAAGTCATGCTTCTTTTTTCTGTTCTTTTTTTTTTTTTTTTTTAAGTCGATATTCACATTTGGCTTTACATGGGTGTGGAAGGTGGTTCATTTCAGTGACATTGCATACAGTAAGACTCTTCCCTGGTTACTCAAAATTGCAGCTAGCCCAAAGTTCAGTTACTGAGTGGGCTGTAAGTTCTGAGGAGTTACAGTACCACAGTCTCCAGATTCTGCTCAGTCTTCTCCATTGGGTGAATTAGTGAAAATTGAAAACTTATTTTTGCTAAAATATAGTAATAGATTATTACGTAATTATTTTATACGTAATGTATACTACATATATTTTTATGTAGTAATTTTATTTTTTTCGTAGGGGGAGATTCTGCACTTACTTAAATCCCTCTATCATTTCTTACTTTTCAATTCTTTGGAATTAAAAGCCTGTCTTGAGAATGTGAGTCAGGGTCACCTGCTGCAGAACGGTGCTGTGCAGTTTGGTTTGTCAGATAGGATTATCTGGATGCAAATTTAACATACTGCCCTCACTAGGTACTGCTAAAGATAGTTTCCTTCTCCTTACACTGGAATATAGTTTTTATAGATACAGGTCAGCTTGCAGGAAAAATTATTTGGGTTTTCTACTACACTTCCACTTACTTCTTTAAAATTGTCTTTGAGTAACAAAACATAATACTGTCAGAATATACATTCTTATGGCTTTTGTGTAAAATCTGATGGTATGTTTCAAAATTCTAATGCCTTGAAAGGATGGACAAGAATTTTCAGTGTTAAAGTTCACTGTTCTTGTTACTTTGTATTAAGATATGCCACTGATTGGGAGCTTGATTCGTATTTTACAATACATGGAGGGCTGTGAGAAGAGAGCTGATGAAAATTCCAAGGAGTCCGAGCAAGAGGAGACTGGAAGGACTGATGTAAATGAGGAAGATTTCCATTTAAAAATTTTGAAGGATATTTGCTGTGAATTACTTTCCAATATGCTTCAAGAACTAACCAAGGTAAGAATAAACAAAATTATAGTAGGGATTTCTGCAGGGTAGGTAAGAAAAAGGTATTTACTATTAATGTGGACATTTTTCTATGTAAGTGCAGTTGCTAACTGGGAATTCATTAGAGAATCAACCAGAAGCAGCAACATGTGTGGGAGATGGGAGGAACACAGGTTTTCTGAGGTGTTTGCCAAGATTCTGTATGATAAATTCTGTACATATATGTTGCCCTTATTTTTGAATGAAAGTCAGTTGATTTAAGAAAAGGAAATACTGTCAATATATAATCTCACCTTCTCAGCTGGACCTTTTTAATTATGGAAGCATTCAGATTAAGAGACTTGTGATGTGTGGGCTTTCACACCTTTTTGTATCAGCTGTGTCTGGCTTTCTCTCAGAACTGTAAGTTCTGATTGTTTTACCCATTTTAAGAACAAAGCACATTCTGTAGATGCTGGGTACAGTTATGAGCTTGTTCTTTCAACAACTGTTCATGACATTCTGGTTGTATTTCTGGTTTTCCAGGAGAATACCTTAGAAGGACTGCACCAGGGACACCTGAATGAACACACATGTTCCTGTGCTTTTCAGAACCTCCTACCTCTGTATTTTGCTTCAGTGAGTATGTGACAAAGTCTGTGACAGCTGAAAAAGTGCTCCTTGGGCAGCAGGACCTTTCCAAATCTGATATACAAACAGGTCAGGATTGCTTGGGCACAGGTGAAACACCATCCAGTGCCAGGCAGTCCCACCCCCTCTGTCTGTTCTGCCTCACTTCAGCCAGAGCTTTGCTGAGATCATCAGCTGCTGCCAGGGCCAGACTGTGCTGACGTGAATGGATGTCTGAAAATACATCCTAGCTGAAAATTTGTCCTGCATATTTTTATAGAAGAATTTTTCTAAATATTTTTCATAGGGAACTTTTCTCTGGGTGAGAAAGGTTTCTGTGTTTCTTTTAAACAAGAAAGTAAGGGTTTGAGGAAAGTGGTACCATTTCAAAATTTAGGCCAACTGGAATTGTGGGGTTTAGGAGGAAAGTAGCTTCTGTGGGGCATTTGCCATTATTCATTGCAGTGGCTCTGTGAGCCCCTGTGTCAGTACAAGAATTCTATGTTCCCTGCAAGTTGATTTTGTGGGTTTTTTTTCTCCTTGTGTGTGTCTTTTATTTCCAGGTGGAGAGTTTCCTTGAAGTCCTGCGTGAGGCTGATCAGACACTTGCTGACAATCTAGAAAAACGTTTCCCAAGCCTGAAGGTTCACACCTAAGAACGTACATGAAATATTTTCCTTCCTTGGAATGAAGATTGTCGACTGTTTCATTACAGTGTTTCAGAGATGAAGTTTTCAGTAAATGCAGGAGAATGAGGCAACCTCTTTACCAGCACGTGGCTTTTAAGAAATGTTCTGGGTAGCCCTGATTAACCTAGGGTTAACCTGATCTGCAAGGGGAAGGAAATAATTGTTAATCACTTCTGCATCTTCCATCCTGTTTGCTTTGGTAATGAGAGACTGTTGATTTCTCATTGCTCTCCTGCAGAGTAGTTTTCTCTGAATAACTCTCATTTCTGTGCTTTTCAACTGAAGTTGAAACAGCAAAATGAATGAAATGCACTGAGTAGTTTTTTAACATGGTGCTGGTTTCTTTCAAGTTGCTGTTGGCAAAAGGAGGATTGCTCAATAGAAATCCCCTTCAAGCATCTGATAAAAGTAGTTATAGAGTTGTTTGGGGATTTTTTTAGGTCATATCAATACTTTGAGCAGGTGCTATAACAGAAATGTTTAATTCTGCTCTTTTCAAATCTTCACACTTCTACTGAAGCCTCATCTTCACTGCAGGTTTGAGCTGTGGTGTCTCAGTCATGTGCAGTTCAAAGGATTTGAGAATATTGTTACCAATGGTCTGTGCTGCAGCTTCCAGCCATTGCAGGTAACTACCCACAGTTAAGAGTTGCAGGGCAGCTTTGGATTCAATCCCTGGCATACTTGCAGACCTCCTGGGTTTTTTGCAGCAGTCTGTGCTTCGTTTTAGGAGTGTAACATATCACTTCCTTCCTTTTTGATTTGTTGTATGAATTATCTCAGAATGGCATGAGGAATACCATGTTTTCCATGGGGGAGCTTAGGGTACTAGGTCACTTGCAGTAAATTCAGAGTATAATCTCCTAAAACTCCCATTTTAATTATATATATTTTAACTGCACTGCATTTTCAGATCCTGTGTCTGCATGCAGTGCACCTGGCATGTTCTGAGTCTGAAGAGACAACACAGCAGTACATGAACTTCACTGTTTCTGTAAATGAGAGTGGAAAACAATTGGTCTTTATTAGGTTTAAGATGTAAAAGCAAATGGGAGCCAGAGCACAGAGAATAACTTAATGTCACATACACACATTCCCTGGCTCTCCAGGTTTTACAGACTTTAGTATTGTGCTGGCCATGTTGTGCTACCAGAGTTCCCTGGACACGTGGTAGAAGTGTCAGTATGTGTATATGTATATATAACCTTTCCATCTCAACCTCCAGTTTTCAAAACCAGTGCAATTCAATCATCCTCCTGTCAGCAGCATCTTAGTTGTCAGCAGGGAATCTGGAACTGCAAATACCTGACTTGTGTCACCAAAAAGAATTGCTGTGGTTTATATCAATTTTTGTATACTATGTTTGTTGGAGAAAACTGGTGACTGTGAATCAGATAACAGCATTTTTCATACTACTTTGACAGTTTTGGGATATTTTCTTAAACCTACAGATTTGTAATAAAGCTTCTTTTTTTAAAAAATAACCTATATGCTTTCCTTCATTCTAGTGTCAGTTAAATTTGTTTTCTGAGCCACTGGAAATGTCTGTTACTCTTAAGTGTGTCAGTTGTAAGAGGAAAATCGAACCTCTTCATAATGTGTGTGTGCTGTAAAATATGTTTTCCTTCACTGGATATTTATTTTAACTCTTGCTTTTTTTGCATAGTCATTTTTACGGTCTGGAAGTTAACCTGTGTCTCATCCCATAAACTTTTTTTGGGCTTAGTTTGTCCCCAGTTGTATCATAGTGAGCAATTATTTCTGCTGTGCATCTCCTGAAATTTGTCGTCATTGAAATTCTGCAGTAGCCATATAACCTAATATAGAAAAAAAAAAAGTTGAGACAAGATCTGTTGTTTAATTTTGTTCCTTCCCCTTTTCAATACATCCATACCCAGTGTTGGCTGGTGAACTGTTAAGTGTTTCTGATACCTGGTGCCTGTCATGTGACACAAAAATGACTGGTGTGCTGTGGGCACCCAGGTGGGTCCCATCCTCCTGCTCAGCTGCAACAGAAGGAGCTGTAGGAATGGTCAGTCCCAGTGAGAGTTCAGGTATGCTGGGAATTTTTATCCTTGACAACCACGGCGAACTGGAGACTGGGATTCCCTCTTAGCCCACCCCTGTGTGGTGCCAGGGTGACTGTGCCGTGTTTGTGGGGTTCAGAGAGAGAAAAAAGTATTTGTGGGAGTAGGTGCATGATGTGTTTGGAACTGGTGCAGGTTGTGTTTCATCATTCTGCCAGCAGGGACCTCCCTTGGCCTGTGCTTCACGAGCAGCCTGTGTTTGGGGTTTTGGTGGGATTGGGGTTTTTCTGGGGAGGGGCAGGGAGGGTTGGGAGGTGTTTGGGTTTTGAGTTTGGTATTTCTTTTAATTCCCTCTCCTAGACCTATTTTGACACCCACTGGCAGGCCTGAGTTCTCTAGGCCAGTTGATTCAGAATGGTTACCTGTCTGTCCACAAGCAGGTGAGCAGCTTTCTGCCAAAGGTCTGATAAACTCCAGAACATGCTCCTTTGGGGAGAAATGAGAAGTACTTGTTGCTGCTCTGATCAAGAGGGTATCTGAAGCACTGAACTAAAGCAGCAGAAACTCAATCCTGCTTGGACAGAGCTGGATGTGACTTGTGGCATGAGAATAGTCATAGAAAATGGAGGCAGAAAGCAGACTGGAAGGCCTTATTTTAAATTAGTCTTAATAGATCCATATAATAATTTCATTCAAAGATAGGATTCTAACATTCTGTTGACTCAACTTTAGTGCACATTGGGCATCTTTATACCACATTTTAACTTTTTCCTGGTGGAACAAAGCACCACAAAACCAAAGAAATTTGGAATGTGGGAAAAATTCAGTAGCGTTGGAATGCTTTATCTGCTCCTTTGGCAGTGCAAGGAGGTGGGTGCTGATATCCTAGTGCTTGCCCAGTATTTATGATGCAAATTAGTCCTTTCTGGTAGGCTAAACCATGAAACCTAAAAAGCTCTTTTCTGTGCTTCTCCATATCCATGTCACTCTGCTTGCCTAATTTTCTGTCACTACTATTTTAGTCCATATTTTGTCTAAGTCCTTTGTAGGATGAAACTGTCCTGTTATAAACACCTGTCACTGAAACTAAGCTGAATCCAAAAGAAATAATAAGATAAAATCTTTATTTCTAATGAAATACCTTAATAGTTTATTACATTTGCATTAAAAGGTATAGAGGTGTTATTTTGGTTTGGTTTGCCTGGAAAATCTTTCTCACTACCTTTTTATTGGCTGCTACTGGGAGTTACAAAAGCAGCAATCTCTTTTATTTTTCACTGAAGAATTTGCCTTTTTTTTTTTTTTTCTCGAGCAGAATCTCTCAGAATCTCATTAGGGAACAGCAGTTCCCTAATGTATCCTTTTATTTTCCCCTCGAAATGTCCTTTTTCAGTGCTCGCCGTTTACTTTTTGCTTTGTTGTCGATGCTGATGAAATTCACGTGCTCAGCCAAAGTCAGTGGGCAGGGAAGAAGCTGACACGCTGGGGCAAGGAGCAGTCTGCTGTGCTGTTGTGCACTTTGCCAAGAGCCAAGGCCAGGCAGCCCCGCAGTGAGCAGAGCCCCTGGCTCAGAGCTGATGGGGCGTGAGCTGAGCCAGCCTGGCATCCCCGGCAGAGCTTCTGCAACGGGAAACGCTGCTCCTGCACCTCCTTTTCTTTCCCTCCCTGATTCACTTCTGCAAAAAGAGTCTGGTTTTATAATGCGAGGAGCTGGCATCTAAGATAGGTAAGAGAATGGGTTTGCTTCCAAGTTGTTGTGGAGAAAATGAATGAACCCTGGGAAAATCCAGTGGGGCTCCATTTTTCTTTCTCCCAGGTCATTGCATGTGATGGCTCAATAAAGTCTGAGAGCTGAATTTCATACAAAGGCTACTGGGAAAGAGCTTGCAAAGAAAAGGTAACAGTGGTAGGAGGCTGTGAAGAGAAGACTGTAAGAGTAGAGAAAGAGGAAAATAGGGAAAAATCCTGACAAAGAGGATAGATAAATAAGAAGTGTGATGAGGGAGCCAAATCAGGATGCAGGTAAGGCAGTCAGGTATTGCAAGCCCTTACCTGGCATAGGTTTTGAGCATGCCAGAGGCAAGATGTGAAAGCAGAGTCCTGCAGGGCTGGTGCTTGTGTTGTCCCCTGGTCTGCAGCAGCCTCTTCTGGCACAGGCACAGTGACTGGCTGCATCTTTGTGCCCATGGTAACTGAAGTCCCAAGTTGACACTTCCCCAATTTATGTCCCTTCCTCCAGCTTCCGAGGAAATCTTAGAAAAGCAAATGCACCTTGGTTTTCTGAGTTGCAATAGTGGCAGTTATTTATTCTGTGCTTTAGGTTATGCAAACTTCATTTTAATTTTGCAGTGAGTTTGTATCAATATTATTTTTGTTGTCATGTATATCATTTTTGGTGACAGCTCTGTTTAAAGAAGATGTAACTTTAACAAGCCATCTGCTAACCTTAGATAGAAAGGAAATGCTTATGTCAATTATTCCAGTGAAATCAGAAAAATAATTTCCTGGCCTCCAGTGGTAGACCAGTCGCCCTATCTTCTGTCAATAGGAGGATATTGAAACACACAGGAAATGCGTGCACACTTTTATCCTGCCCTGCAATACAGCCACAGTGCTGCATTATAATTAGCCAGTGATGTTAGAAGGTTTCATTTTCCATTAAAACTTCTTTGTAGTGCACAAACTCTTTTATTCAACATCAGAGAGTTTCCTCATCAGTCAGGTGGGGAGGCTGGACACAGAAACCATGGGAAGATATTTTGAGTTTATGCCAGCCTGATTAGTAAAGATTTTGATTTAATAAGTGAAGAGAGTACAAAAGAAGGACAAACACTTCATATTAGGTAGGAATAAAAAAACCTGCAAAATTACTCAATTTTTTTCATTTAGGAGGCAGCTATTACAATGGCTGAATGGAAGGAAGAGCAATAGTGGACAGAAAAGTCTGGAAAAATAGGTAAGAGAAAAATGAATGGACAAAACATGGAAGAGAAAGGGAGGACTCTGGTTTTGTGAGGTTACTAGATAGAAGACATTTATGAGTAGACAAAAAGAAGCACAGGAAATTGCCTATGAGATGACAAATAGTGTAGGTGCATGGCAAGTCTTTGAGAGACATAAATGTACTGGCACTGTGTAGTGTGAGCTGGTCTCGTGGGAAAGTCCCAAGCCCGAATGAAGGGAAGATTTGTCCTTTTCCCTCTTCCCTTATTGGAGAAGTTCTCACAACCTTTAAAAGAAGATGCCAGATAGATGCAAAATATACTGGCACGGAGTTGCTCTGGAGAGGAGCTGGAGCTGTCCAGGCCAATTCCTGCACAGTCCATGTGCTTATGGACACAAGCCAGAGCAGCCAGGGGTAGCCCTGAGAGGCAAAGTTCTTGCAGCTTTCCTGCTTCTCCAGCATTTCTGGACACCAGAGCAGGGGGGAGAGCACAGCCTCCAGCAGTGTGTCTGTGCACGTGTCCTCCTGAGCCCACCCTGCTCACTGCCCTCCTGCCCAGCCCTGGGTGATGGACATAAGGATCAGAACCAATCTTTTATTGCAGCTTCATCACTAACTTTAACCAACACATCTGGAGTCAAGCCCCACGAGGGAAGTTTTGAAAATAACCCCAGTGCTACTCCACAGCTGTCAGCTTTTGCGTTAGAAGAGCTCTCAATAGTGCAGTGCCCCTGGGAGGCAGGTTCGTTTCCTGTCCACAGTGTAAAGGTTGAGGGGGCTTCGTTGCTGCTGAGTGTGACACACCATGATGTGATTCCCCACACAGGGTAAAGGAAATGCTATCATGATTTAATTAACTGGTTCTGATCTGCTGATCCCTGAGTTTACCTAGACTTGAAAGAAGTAAATATAATTAAATTAAACAAAGGTCTTCCTTCCCACACATGCTCTGGGTCCATTTGCTTCTTCCACGAGATAACAAAAAGCTTATGAATAACAGGCACGGTGGTCTTTGTTGTTGTTGTTGTTGTTGACTTAATGCAGAAGGCTGGCAGGAGGAACATTATACACAGGTGCAGTATGCATGGCAACAGAAGAAGATGACCCATGGGTGTTTGAAAAGAGTTTTTTTTAAATTTTAATTCCAGTGTTAGGTTGCAAAAGGATAAAAACATCGTTTCAGTGCTGCCTGTTGCAGGTCAAGGTGATTTTGACAAAAAGTGGTAATGTTTGAGTTGAAACCTTATCATAACAGAGGAAAGAGGCAAAAGGGATTCTAATTCAGTTCTTGGTTTATCCAAAGGCTTTTTTAACTGCCTAGAGCTGTGCAAGCCCTCGGTGCCTCGATGTGATTCTGCAGCAGGTCTGGATGGTTTCCACCAGCCCGAGGTGGTGCCTGCTCAGCTCAGTGCCTGCCTGGGTGGCTTTGAGAGCACACGGACAAATTGACAGTGGTTTCTTTGGCCACAGACATTGTGGAAAAGCATTTCCTTGTCCACTCGTGGGCTTCCTGCCTCCTCTCACATGCAGCTGTTCCTGCCAGCAGCTGGGCCCTGCCTCCTCCATCAGCACATCTTCATTCCTAGTCTCGTGTCTGTGCTGGAGAGCTTTGTGGGGGGAGATGTCCCTTTGGGGATGCAGTTCCCTTGGATTGCACTGCCTGTGCTTATGCCCTGTGTGTGTCATCACAAATGACCCAGCACGTGGCTGTGCAGATATCATTTATGGTGTGCTATGCCAAATTTACCAGAAAATCTCTGATAACTACATTTATCATGTGGTTTTTCAGGTGAATTTGCCCCTGTCTTTAGGGAACTTAATTCTAGATTGTATTTTTTTAATTGTTTGTATTAATGGGGTAAGAGAAAGGGGGTGGAGCAAAGAAGCTTAATAAAATGAGAAATACCCAGTCTAGTGAACCCCCTTTGTTCTCTGGAGTAATTCTCACATCAATCAAAACTAACATTATTAACACCACTTCTTCTTGACTAAAATCAGGTTTAAAAATAAACAAATATTTTATCCAGGTAGTTTTCCAGATATTAAAGATTAGTTTGACTCATCAAGAATGAGCGTTTTTCCCATCCTTTCTTTCTAAAAATTGATACTGTCTCTTCCAATCCATAACTCTTTTCCATTTAGTCCATTCACAAGCATGTGAATAGGTGAAAAGAATTGTGAATAGATGGGGGGCACAGAGTCAGTTCACTAACTATATTGTTGCGATTTGCACTGAGCTCTGCTTGCACCTATTTGACAAATCCTCAGCCTGTTTTGGTCTACACTTGCATCCTCTTGTCAGTGGTAAGTCTGCTCACAGTCTGCTACCCTAATATTTTATCCATCATCCTGGTTACTGTTTAGCTAATGCTTTCAACCTTAAATAATCCTATAATGTTTTATTTCTCTGAAATAAAATTTTGTACCTAGTGTTCCTAAAAGCAAAGCTCTCTAATCAGGCAGATGAGACTCATTAGTGTTACATTTCAAGGAGCCTTACTTTGATCCAAACTAATTAATTTTGCCCCAATACAAAATTGTCCTAACTATAATGGGAGCTAAAATCTAATAAGAGAAGAGAAATTTAGAGGTGGAAAAAAACGTCTGTCATGAGAACAGAGCAAGATGAACAGCTTTTGCCAGTCTTGGAAACGATGATGTGTTTCACAGCTCTGAGGCTGGACATTTTACAACTGCTGGTGTTTAAAGTTGGTGCTGTGAATTGATGGTTTACATTGCTGGTTTTCATCCCTGGAGCAAAAAGTGACTGTGATTTAATTTATGTTGCTCATGCTGGTCAATGGCCAGTGTCTAGACCAGAGGCTGCCCTCTGTCATCTGTTTCACTGTGTGATTTCAGGACTCCAGTGGATGGAGGCTGTCTGAAATCTGAGAACACAGAACGGTCCTCGGAGCTCTCTTTGTTGTCAAGCCCTGAGGGAGTGGCTGGGAATGAACAATCTGACCACGTCCTGTGTTTCAGAAAGGCTGATCATCTTCAGCGCGGGGTGGGAAACACCAAAAACCTGCTGTAACAGGCAAACCCAATGTCTTCCATGATTGCTGGGGCCTTGGACTCATCTCTTGATTTCCCTCGGCCAGGCTGTGTGTGAAACACATGCCATACAGCCTGGCCGCTGCTTACATTCAGCACATCCAATATTGGATACACTTTCTAAACGAACGTCAGTATGGCAGAGGCTGGTTACTGCCAGCCCCTGGTGAGGCTGTGTCAGAAGTACCTGGAGAGCTCTTGTTCTGTTTCCTGAGTGCATCAGAGTCTGCTGAGTCGCTTTCTGAGCTCTGCTTACTCATATCATTAGCGAGTACAAAGCTTTCTCCTTTGTTCACTCCTCCACCTCACTCTGAATACACAATATGCTGCTGTTCTACTAATTGGGCCAACAGGCTGAGGTTAACAAACACTCTGTGACTGCTCTTTATTTATGCATTTGACTATTTTGCTTTGTGTTTGTCTGTGATGTGAAAGCATTGGATAATTCCTGAGGTTTTGTAATGATAACTCTCACACTCCCTCCTCTTTTTGGATGCTTTCTCTTCCATTTTCAGGTTGGGCATTTTGCACCTTGTACCTAGTGCCAGAGCCATCAGCACCAAGCAGCTCCCCAGCCTTGCCAGGGCTGGTCAGAGCTGTGAGCCTGAGCAGAGCAGCATCTGCAAGGCTCAGTGCAATGTTCCTTGTCCTCCCCAGGCTGCACTGTATTTCCAGGCAGCACGTATATCTGTTTGTTGAGTTTTTCCACTTGGTTTTCCTCATCCCTGGCTGATGGTTCTGGCTGGACTAAAACCTGTTTGCTCTAGGAACACAGGGAAGCTTTGCAGGCTGGTGAGGGACCACGTTTAACTTGAGGTAACTTGACCAACAATGAATAGATAGGGAAATAAAAGAAAGTTGTAATTGGCACTTCTGTACCCAGTAACTCCAGAGCAGTTGGAGCAAAGAGCTCTCTCAGGACTTTGGTTCCCAGCCAGGCTACACTTTGGTTTGAAATGTAGCTGATTGATATTAATTTTGTGATATTATTTTCACTAGGGAAAACAAATCAGAGCCTGGTTTGTCCATTGTCCCAGCAGCATCTAAACTAACCTTTTGTAAAGAGTTTACAAAGGTGATGTTAGGAAAAACTACACTTTGTTTGCTCAGAGTTGCAAGTAACTCATGTCACTCGTGATTTTATTTAGCTCTTATGAAATGAAAAATATTTCCTGCCTCAGATGAAAGGGCTAATATTACTTCTTTAAACAATCCAAAGCAAATATACAAACAGTGAATGGTCTGTTGGCTGGATGTGCTTCAGTAGGTTTACACAGCAGCTCTGGCTTTTCAAAATAAGTGTGCTTGAAGGCTGTTGATACTACAGCTGGCTGAGTCATGATGAGAGGGTAATTTACCTCATTGGTTCTTGCACTTTTCATTGGAAAAAGATATTTGTAAATGTTTCAATAATTGCATATTTTAAATCCCACTTTTCCTTTTCTCACATGTTAACTGGTTAGGAATTAAATGCTTTATTAATTACAACTGTTCAGTAGCATGAATCTTTAACTGCTTGCTAAACCACCCTCATGGGGATGTGGTTCCCTTCTCAGGAACTGAGACTTCCAGGCATTTCTTGGAGGCTGCCCTGAGTTCAGGGGTGAACAGTGTCACAGCCCCATGCTGGTGAAAGGCTGGGTGAATTGCTCTGGAAAGTGTTTGTTGGGAGAACTGTGGTTCACAGGACAAGGGAGAAAATGGAAGAATTCTCTGTAGAAAGACAGGGATTTCAGACCTATGCATTTCTTTGAAAATTTGAAAAGCTTTGGATTCGGAGCTTTTTAACTGCCTGCATTTAGGTAAATGCCACATTGACAGGTTACCTCATTTAGGTGAGAGAAGTCAAAAGTTGAGAGAATGAAGGTTAGAAAGTGATTGGAAGTTAATGCTGTTGCTTAAGTGTTGTGACAATAAATGCTTTATAAATATTAAAAATCAGTAGAATGAAACGAGCCAAACTTTCAGACCAGCAGTTTTTTGGGCATCAGTATAAAAGGGCATTGAAAAAATTCAATCAGAATATGAGGAAGAGCTGTAAAACCTATACTGGAAAACCAACTGTGCAGAAATCTGCATGATGTTTATCTTCACTTTCCCTGTAACTTCCAGGGTGCTTGTCTAAGTGTCAGGAGATTCTTAAGGCATGACTTGTCTGCAGCAGTTAATTAGCAGAAAGGCAGAGAGCTGTGATTAGAACTTTCAGCTGTGTGCTCTGGAGAAACTAATTATGATTAGAGCAGACTTGGTACTAAGTCGTATTAAACCTGTTTTGTTCAGGGAGTTACCACTTCATACCTTTTTCTGGAAAAGTTTCAAGTGGCCCCTTTGCCTCAGACAAACGGTCCTGCTTGCAAAGGCAGGTGCCTGGGCCAAATAAAGTCCAAGGGCTTTATACCTCAGAAGTGATGTGGTGAAATTGCCTTATTGGAGATTAGAGCACTGTCTGCTATGACATGGGGAGATCAGGTAATTCCCACTGATGACCTTGATGGGATTGAGAAGACTTTAGGGCTGACTGATTGTCTCCTTCAGCCTTTCTGCATTCAGGTAGATAATCTTATATTTCAGCAGAAGATTAATATCCTTACAGAACATTCTCAACCTGCTTTTCCATGGTTCTTGCCTCACCAGTTCAACAAAATCATCCTCGGACTCTATCTCTCCCCTGGTGTGGAACTCCTGTTCTACACTGATTTTTCTTTTTTCCGCCTCTTTCCCCTTCCCAGACCAGCTTCCTCAGAGTGTTGGTAAATACAAGACTTGTCTGGAAAGATGTACCAGGTTAGTTGAGTCCCTACATATTTGACCCACAGAGAGCAAACTTTCTCAGAGTGGGAGGAAGAGGAGAGGTAGGGCAGAAGGTTTATGTTGTTGTATTTCAGAGAGCAAAAAGCAACCCTTTACTGGGTGGCTCTCAAGGGAGGGAAAGATCTGCAGGTATGATAGCTTGATTCAATACTTCTCAGCCTAAAAATCACCACAGCATTTATCTACAAAGGTGTACCCCCAGGTGTCAGAACCACTGTTAATTGCAAACTCTGCTGTGAAGTTGGTGCTTTGAAGAAAAACCCAGAAACTCTCTGAAAACTAGAGCAGAGTCACCTCTGAGCTAGCAAATGGGAAGGAGGAATAGACCCGTGGTCTCTTCTGGAACTGCTTAATGTTCCTGGAGCTACTCCAGCAAAGGACTGAGGGAATATTGGACTTCAGTCTGACACCACCCTGTCACTTGGATCTGAGTGTGGTGGAGGAGAATTCATTTAATGAGGAATTATGAGGGAAAAGGTAATTGAAAGCCACTCTGGTAGCCTTCATGGGAGTGCTGCCATGGTTGCTCTGTGCCACTGAGAGAGGTTTTGTGGCAGCTGCACGTGGCAAAGCCCTGTCCTGCAAGATGTGATCAGCTTGACCCACTTCTGAGCAGGGTCAGAGCTGTGCTCCATCCCCAGGTGCTGATTATCTGTCTGGAGGGCTTTGTCTGCATGAGATGCTATAAGTGAGAAATCTCCTGCAGGCTTTAGAGAAAAATTAATCATTGTATTGCCTTATCTCCTGTGGCACAAGGGGAGGCCTCTCCCTATGGTTTTGATTCCCCAGTTGTCTCTGTCCTTCACAGTTCCTTCCCACCTCCGTGTCTGTGTAAATTTCTGACATCCCACTGAAAACTTTTGGCCTCTCTTTGCCTTGGTGCTCCAGCAGACCAACGAGGTCACATCTCAGACCTTTTCTGGGTCAGTGTTTGCTTGTGCCACCTCCTGCCAGGATGAGCAGGGTGCTCTGCTGCCCTGTTTGTGCTGTGCTCCATGCCTGATTGCTGTGCCATATTGCTCTCTTCTGCGGTGAGGGGCCCAAGCCACCGTTCTTAAATCGTAGATTATGCTACCAGCTTTTGGGAAAAGGTAGAAATTTTTCTCTGTGTATGAAAACACAAAGCAGCAGCTGTGCTAGTGACACAGTGAGGGTTTTCCAAAACCCTACAACCCTAGAATTGTGAAAATTCAGCTTTTGGATAAAACCTTTTGAGTAGTTCTCCTATAAAGCCACACATTCGTAGGAGCTGGAAACCCAGTGTGGAGAGGAGCAGAGCAGGCTCCAGCGAGCACCCAGTGGGAACAGGCTGAAATCGAGTCTGTTCATGCTTTGTGGTTCTGCCCTTTCAGACCACGGGGCATTGGCTGTGGTGAGCAAGCACTTCTTACCAAACCAGTGAATCAGCTTTAATCTGCTCCCCAAAACTCGGGGCACCCCAGTTATCTCATTATGTAACTAATACATTTCATATTAGGTCAAAGTTCCTTGGCCATTCCTGACCTGATTCCCATTTTTTGAGCAGTTATAGGTGAGGCTGCCCGTGGGTTCCCCATTATTATTGCTTCATTTGAGCTAGGGAAAATTGAAAAATTAGTCATATTCTATTATAAGTTTCATACTGTGCCCATGTTTACAGATTTATCATTAACACCAGGCTCTCACACACTTAGGAGTCTGGGTAAAGGTCCTACGAACTGTTTGCTTTCTGAGTCAGCTCATTTGATGGGGAGATCTATTCTTCAGGAAGGAAGTGAAATGCCCGTTGTAGAGATAAAACATATATTGATAAATGCTGCATTTTCTTTATGCAGGGAAAATTGAAGCACCTGGTGACGAAATGCCCCATTAGCAAACTGGGAAAAGTTTTTCCAGCTGTGTCATCATTCACAGCCCTATTCTTTCAATCCTGTGCTGTGTCTGAAGGCCTGAGCCAGTCACCCTCAGTCCTCTCAGAAACAGGATGGTTTGAAGGTCAGTGCCTTCCAGGAAGAAGGAAGACCCTGACAGCATCACTGATGTTGGTGCAGGTGTGGCTGTGCCTGCCTGGGTTAGGTGTCACCCTGTGCACTGGCTTCATCAACATGATTTCCCAGCTGTGTTATACCAGTGTCTAAGGGATCTAGCTGAAATCAAGGTTTCAGGCTTGAAACCTTTTTAGGCACTGAAGAGAAAGATACTGGGGATTATTTTAGACACTTGAGTATATTAGAGTGAAACTAATTGCTGCTGATTTTGAGCATTTCTTTGCAAGGTTTGTTAAAAAAAAACCAACAAACATTAAAAGAGGATCAGAGTTTTTGGTTTTGGACAGCTCAAATACAAAATAATCAATCTCTCCTCTCCAAGAGACCCTTAATGCCTCCAAGAGATTATGTTCCTGGGGAATGTTTTGGCTTCTCCTGCTGTGGACCAAAATCCCCTTATCTTAATGTTGCCAAGTCTGACCTGAGATGAGACGGTGAGGACTGGAGTTGAAAAATTATGAGTTTTTATATTATAAACACATCTAGATGTGTGCAGAAAATAAATGACAACATAAGTGATATGAAAATAGGTAGTTTTCTGATAATAGAAATGTATTTATTCTTCCTGGATGCACAGGAGGTTTTTAGAAAAGAAGTAATACACTATAATTATTTTCACAGCAGAAATGCACTGCTGTTTTGAGTGAAGAGCTCAATACATCTGCCCACTGTGTTCCTCTTTGAGATTAGGACCTGCACTTTGCTGTTGAGAATTTAGGGGTGTCCATCACTGCTGAGTCGCCCGTAGCCTTGGAGGCCACTTTGCTCAGAGCCCCTCTGCTACAGCCCTCACTCCTGATGCCGTTTGTCTTCCCTTTCCCGCAGGAAAAAGCCGGGAGTGTTTTACAGGGAGCGTTGCCCTTGTTGGGAAGCACCTGTGCGGACAGGAAGCCCCCTGCATCCAAGTGCTCGCTCCCCTCAGCCCTGTGGCGTCCAGATTTACGTTAACTGCCAATCCCCCGGAGTTACCCACAAAAACTCCGTCTCCTGTGACCCCTCGGGAGCGACCCTGGGGGATGGAGCTCAGGAGGCAAAGGGCTGGTGCGGCTTTCTGCGAGGGGAGCGGGTCCGGCCGGGCAGCGCCGCCCCCGCATCCCCCGCATCCCCCGCATCCCCCGCATCCCCCGCATCCCCCATCCCGCATCCCCCATCCCGCATCCCCCATCCCGCATCCCCCGCATCCCCTGCATCCCCTGCATCCCCTGCATCCCCTGCATCCCCCATCCCGCATCCCCCATCCCGCATCCCCCATCCCCCCCATCCCCCGCATCCCCCGCATCCCCCATCCCGCATCCCCCGCATCCCCCATCCCGCATCCCCCATCCCGCATCCCCCGCATCCCCTGCATCCCCTGCATCCCCTGCATCCCCTGCATCCCCTGCATCCCCCATCCCGCATCCCCCATCCCGCATCCCCCATCCCCCCCATCCCCCGCATCCCCCGCATCCCCCATCCCGCATCCCCCGCATCCCCCATCCCGTATCCCGCATCCCCCATCCCGCATCCCCCGCATCCCTCCCCTCGCTCGGGGGCGGCTCTCGGCCCTGCATAAAGGCGGCGGGGCCGGGCTCTGCCCTGAGCCTGCCCCGGCCATGCACCCCGCACCCCGGCGCGGAGCGTCCCTGGAGGCGACACCGAGCCCGCGGGACCCCGGCAGGCAGGTGAGGAGAGGGATGGGCACAGGTGAGGAGCGGGACCCCGGCACAGGTGAGGAGAGGGATGGGCACAGGTGAGGAGAGGGACGGGCACAGGTGAGGAGAGGGATGGGCACAGGTGAGGAGAGGGACGGGCACAGCTGAGGAGCGGGATGGGCACAGGTGAGGAGAGGGACGGGCACAGGTGAGGAGTGGGACCCCGGCACAGGTGAGGAGAGGGACGGGCACAGGTGAGGAGAGGGACGGGCACAGGTGAGGAGCGGGATGGGCACAGGTGAGGAGAGGGACGGGCACAGGTGAGGAGCGGGACCCCGGCACAGGTGAGGAGCGGGACGGGCACAGGTGAGGAGAGGGATGGGCACAGGTGAGGAGAGGGACGGGCACAGGTGAGGAGCGGGACGGGCACAGGTGAGGAGAGGGATGGGCACAGGTGAGGAGAGGGACGGGCACAGGTGAGGAGCGGGACGGGCACAGGTGAGGAGAGGGATGGGCACAGGTGAGGAGCGGGACGGGCACAGGTGAGGAGAGGGATGGGCACAGGTGACGGGAGCAGAATGGGCACGGCAGGAGCGGGGTGGGATCCTCGCTGCCCGGCCCCAGGATCCGTCCTGGCTTGCGGAGCAAACGCCGCTTTTGTGGAGTCACAGCTCGGGCGCTTCGCTGTTGCAGTTCTCGGAACGGGGATTTGGGAAAAACGGGATTTTCTGGCCCCGGTTACCTGGAGAGTCCCGGGGTGCGGCTCCTCTGGTGTCCGTGGCAGCTGGGATTGGCATGGGACTGCTGTTTCTGGATAAAAGTGTAAATGCGAGCGTATGAAATTAAGGTAGAACAAAAGCAACTTTTGGCACATCGTTGCTTAGGAGACAGAGGGTGTGATATACCCAGAAAAACTCACTCCTGGGTTATTCCACAATACAGTGAATTTGCTTAGTGCATCAGAGATCAGATAAAAGCAGCAGCTATGCTTTGGCTGCAGTTACTGTTACTGTGCAGTTGATAAAGTCTGTAAAATTCCCTCTGAAGTCAAGAATGCTGACAGTAACAGAGTAAAGTTTCACAAAAATATTGCTTTGCTGTGTCCCTCAGATACTTGGAAACCAAATAAGCTGCTCAGCACAGCTTTTGGTTTGGTGTCTGAGAGCTAAATCTTAGGAAGAACTTTGGTGTGACAGAAAAATGTAATTGATATCTAGTTGTGGTCACTCCTAACATCGTGTGTTCACCCTTCCCTAGAAGTGTGTCAAAAGGACAGTGACAAAGCAAGAATCTACTTAAAGGGAAGACAATATAAAATGATAATTGGTATTTTTTATTAATCATGCTTGATGTCAGTCAGTATCAAATATTTTGAAAATTTTTTTAATCTTAACTTTATGGTTCAAAAATGTAATTTTTTTTAGGCAAATATGTTTGGATAATTTTAAATCCAGGTTATCCATTAATATAAAGATTTAAAGCACAAAATATGCACCCTCATATATCTTTCTCTCTGTGAACATCCTTTGGGCAGAGGGAGAAAGGGAAGGTAATTGCTATGGGTCCCAAAAAGTGCGATCTTTAACCAGACAGCACCTAATTATCTATCTAAATAAAGGTCTTAGAATATCCCTGTATTTGCATATTTTCATCAAGACTGAGTCAGGCTGGTAGAAAATCAGTTAATGATTTGCATCATTAATAAAAAAATGCCAATACAATATTGATTCTCCCTCCAAAAAGCTCGAATGTGTTACCAAGCAAAGGAAAAGTTTCAGATTTTATTAGAACTGGGTTGCTGAGTTACTGATAGAGAATAAAATACAAGTGAAGTGCAGCCACAGGAGGAGAGGAATTGTTTCTGCATTACCATTTTCTCCTGTTGCCTTGCATCCAAATGGTTGCTGCATAACTGACTTCAGTTCATTTTTTAATTAAAGCAAAAGATTAGCTTTGGTGTAGGGTTAAATATGTATATGGTGTGCATTTGGCATTGTAAGCATCTCAGTTTCTCCTGTCCAACTTGTAATTCCTAAGTTAGAGGTCATTTCTAGAGCTTATTACAAGAACATTCAATGTTTGGTTGTATTTTCTTCATTGATCTCCCAGTAGATGTTGTTACCTGATCCTAGACAGTGTAAGTTGACAGCAGCAGAACACAAAAGAGGATCTTTGGTTTTTGGGGCAGGTAGTCTGTCCCAGCTGTGCAGCTCAACACTGCAGTCAACTGTGCCAAATCTCACAAAGGCTGATCCAGGCTTAAGTCAATGATCCTAAATGTGGAGTCAAGCCAACATGCTGCATGTTCTCCTCCTTTATAAACCAGCCCTACCTTGAGTGCCTTCAAAGAGCCCCACCTAACTCTACTTGTAGTGGAGGCTTCTTTGCTTCTCCTGCAGCAGGATCACCTGAACAGGATTTGGCTCACACAAATGCCTCTCTGCACTTGAGAGAACAACCAGTGAGCTGTATGTAATCATGGTGTTCCTGGCTTCTTATTTTCTGCTTGAGGTGCCTTTGCTCATTGCCTGTTCCTGGCTCTTGTGATTGTGATCTGACACTGAAGTGACCTGGGAAACCTCCAGGCTGCTCAGCTCAACTTGGACTGGGCTTGCCACACACTTTCAGCAGAAAATTTGATGTCTGGGCTCAAGCTGATGGAGTTCGCTGACTTTGGTGGATCAGAAAAAGTGTGATGGTCTGACACTGTTGTCCAGGCTCATCATATTGTGGCAACTCATTAGAAGTAGGAACCCATCAGAAATCCAAATATTTTCATTGTATCATTAAAATTGGAGAGACTATAAGGGAATCAAAGGAACTGGTGCATTTTGACTGCATTTTTGTTTTGCTCTTTTTATTTCTGAAAATGTCTCAGGATAGTGATATCTTTAAAGCTGCATCAGATAAAAAAAAAGAAATCCAAATAGCAATAATGTGCCTTCATTGTTCCTCTCTTCTTTCCCACTGACTCACTGAGAAACCTCTCCTTTTATTCTTGCCTTTTTTGCAAGGTTTGAAGACATGAAGGGCAGCCTCTGCTCATAACCTTTGTATTTTCCTTTACTTTGCATTTCCCCCATTCTTTACTGTTTCAGTAATAAATCAATAAGTATTTGTGGCATGGCTAAGAATATGGCCTGTGATAGCTGCTGATTTCCACAGTGAGGAAATCACTAGTAAGGTACAAAACCACATGATCTGACAGTGTGGGGTGTCTGAATTTTTAGTGTGTGGTTTGGGTGATTATGCCAAGGGTTTGACACATGAATTAGGGGACATGGCAGATGGAGCAGCTTGGCTGTGGTTGTCCCTATAACAAACAGATTCTGGTCAGCAAAATATTTTGCCTCCTTAGGTTTGTCTCCTTGCCCTAAGAAAACAGTGGTTTACAGTTATGTAACAAGAGAGAGGCAGTGATTTTTCAGTTCTGATCTATTGAATCCTGATTAATCTTTTCCTACCTATGTCCTGCAAGATTTGGATTATTCTCTTTGTCAGTGTTCATTGAACTTGCTAACAAGTGTTTGATTCAATGTACTATTTCTGCTGATATCTTATTGCTCCCCTTCTTCCCAGTAGCAATGCTAATTATGAGCTATACATTGAAAGCATTTTCTGCATCCTAGGGAATGTGTAAAGATGTCCATAAAACCATTCAACTTAAAAAAAAAGATACCTTTGTATTTTAGTCACTCATAAATTCTATCTGTGACTGAATTTATTCCTATTATTGTGTAGTAATTGAATTCATAATTTTCCTTTTGTGGTTGATAAAAGCACAACATTACTCCAAGACACCCTGAAAAGTAAAAACTTACAGTTTTTGCACTTTTACCCATTCAAACAAATTTTTTTTGTTTGTTTGCATCTAGTTAAATAAGTCAGCTTACATGATGGTTGAAGATAACAAAGAGAATGAAGATCATGCATCTGAAAGAGGAAGGACAGCCATCATTTTTTCCTTGAAGAATGAAGTTGGAGGACTTGTAAAAGCATTAAAACTCTTTCAGGTGTGTATATTAGAACCATATGATCATCACAGCAGCTCTGCATTTTTAAATTGTAAGGGCAGTTTTGGAGCACACAAGAATTGATTACATCTGTTCATTAAGGATGTGATTCTTAACCTGGCTCCCACTTTGCACCCAAAGTTACCCATGAGGGCAAATGCATGCCTCAGAAGTTAGGTAATGGCTGGCTAAAAATCTTATCTACCCTGACTGAACACTGAGAGAGGTTTGTCCTTTCCCCTCATGACAAGAGCATTGGCACTCGGTGGTTCTGCTGGGAATGAGTGCTCTGAAGCCCCTGCTGATGGCTCGGGGTGCTGATCTGTCCTGTGTGGAGAGCAGTGCCCTGGTCACACTGCCCAGCCACGCTGAGGGTGGCACAGGGGCTGCAATTGCACAGCTGCTGGCCAGCTGTTGTGTAAGGAATCCGTGCAGTGCCACTGTGCTCTGGTGTGTGGCCCTGTGTGATTTAGCCTGGGGTTTTCTCAATGTTCCTAATATAAAACACACGATTAAATAATTTTTCAGATTAAAGAAAATTAATACGAATGCCCTGAAAACGACTGCTTTTAAATCTTGCTTGCATGTGAGATAATTATATGGTGACTTGATTGGCATTTTGGTGAATTTTGTTAACCAGCTTCCTACGGGAAGGATGAAAGAAAAAGGTCTGTGAATTTAAACCTCCTGACTGTGTCTTTATGTGCTTCCTGAATGTAAATAAAACTGAAAGTACACAGGTTCAGTCTCATTTTCTTCTGAATAGAAAATCAAACCTTCCCCCCCCAATAAACAAACTGCTATCAAGAGATCCAATTAACTAAAATGGCTTCATAGAGGTGGTAAATAGTTCATGGCAGTAGAATATTTATTATTCTACTGAAATACTGACATATTCTATTATGAAAAACTATTTTAATTTTTAGTCAATTATTTTTAGGCTATCTCTTGGAGAATATTGTTTCTTACCAAACAGGAGAAGCATGTAAATCTGGTACACATTGAGTCACGGAAGTCCAAGAGACGAAATTCTGAGTTCGAGATCTTTGTGGACTGCGACAGTAACAGGGAACAGCTGAACGAGATGTTCCAGCTCCTGAAATCCCATGTCAACATTGTCTCTGTGAGCCCAACAGAGCATTTCAGTGTCCAGGAAGATGGTAGGTACAAAAGGCAGTTCTGATGAAAATGCATTTCCAGATGTGTTGGTTTGAAATGTCTTTATGGTTGCCCACACCTGCACTTGTGTCTCCAGGCACCTGCTGCCAGGTACCCGTTTCTGTGCTATGTGTGAGTGTAGTCTGGCTGTCTCCTGGGAGCTCAGGCTGTGTCAGGCTGCTGCAAACCCTGTGCCTGCTGTGTGTGCTCCTGTCCCTGCCCAGCACATCCCAGCTGGCAGCAGTGGGGCCCTGCAGGTGAAGGCAGGCTGGCAGGTAGGCACAGCCTGAGGGCAGGGCTCAGTACACCACGATGGCACAGGTGGGACACTGACAGATCCCAGGTCAGTTCAAACACGGGGAGAGTGGAAGATGGCTTCTGCAATTTCCTCATTTAGTTCCTGATTTTGTTGTCTTTTTCACCCACTTTTAATCATAACTGGCTATTTATATTAGTATGATAGAGGTTTTTATACTTTTAGATACTACACGTTGTGTTTACCTTTTAATTAAAGAGATGTCCAAAGTTCAGGGTAGCAGGAAGCTGGTCCTGTGAATTTCTCAGTCATTGTGCTTGGGAAGGAGAGATCTGGAGTTCTTGGATAGAATGGCTTACTTTAGCCCTAAGTAAGGGGAAATTCAGTCTAAAGAGTCTCCTGACCTTTTTAAGTAAACTGAAGAGCATTGAGGCAGAAAAACAGTGTATTAACTGCTCTGCCAAGAGCTTGGCAAAAAACTCTCTTTGGCTAAAAATAACCCCAAAGTAGTTTGTGCAAAACTGTAATGATGCACCTCTCTCAGGCAGGGGGGCCTCCTGTGCCCCCAGAGCCCTGAAGGCAAAGCTGGGCTCTTCCCATGTACATAAGCACGGAGAAACATCCATTTCCCACGGCCAGTAAGGCAGGATGAGAGCACTCTAACGATGCCTCCTGCTCTCCTTTGTGCCCTACAAGATTCTCAGCAGCTCTACAAGGCAGACCTTGTCTCCATGGGATCCCCTGGATGCCACTCTCACTCCAGCAGGGAAGCCCATGTTGAGTGTCCTTCCCAGAGGCTCTGGGGCTGGCTGTGCTCTGCAGGCAGTCTGTGGCACTGACCAAGGAGGAAGTGGGAGCTGGAGGCTGGTGCCAGATAGGCAGAGCACTCCCTTGTCTTCTTCATGCCCTTTTAATTTATAGAGTGAGCTGTAACCACCATAGCCATACTTGAAAGCAGCGTTTCCTCCCTCAGTGTGCTGGGCATTATTAATAACCTTGTGGATTCCATGCCTTCCCTAGACATGGAAAATGTTCCCTGGTTTCCAAGGAAGATCTCAGATTTGGATAAGTGTGCAAACCGGGTGCTGATGTACGGCTCTGACTTGGATGCCGACCATCCCGTGAGTACTTTGCCCTCCCTACACCCGGTCCATAGCTGGAAACACTTGGTGGAGCTGACCTAAAAAAAAAAAGGCAGCTTTTCCTCCTCCCTCTCCTCTCCCTCAGCGGCGTCTCTGGGGTCTGAGCACCTTCTCTTGGGGATTTCACGTCTCTTTCTTTGTTCAGGGAAGACTGACTGAATTCAGTGTCTGTGCTCTTCTGCAGGGCTTACATGTGCAACAACTCCAGATATGGGCCTTGAGTGGTCAGATAAAAATTAAAGAAGCTAAAAAAACCCAAAAAGCTATTTTGAGGCAGGCTTTCTTCCTCTTCTTTCTTCCTTACTGGAGAAACCAAACTGGTATTTGGGCAGTGAAAATGGGCACTTTGTTCTGTAATTTTGAATAATTATGCAAGTATCAAACTTTGTATAGACACTGATATGACTAAAATGAACCCTTCTCTACAGAATATATAGCTGCATAAACCAGCTGGTTCCTATTTGGAGTATTTGCTTAGTTCACATCTATTAAACATTTCAGACTACAGCTATGAGTTTCCTGCCCTCTTCTTCCATTCTTACACATCATACTTTTCTGTCCTCCAACTGAAGAAATGTCAAGTGTCCTGTTTTAAACTGATTTATGTATTATGGCTTGGAAACTCATTGAACTGTGTTTTCCTTTCTCCCCACCAGGGTTTCAAAGACAATGTTTATCGCAAGAGGCGAAAGTATTTTGCAGACCTGGCTATGAACTACAAACAGTAAGCTTGAATTCTTCCAGAAGAAACCTTGTGGGTGCTTTGAAACAACAGCAGAAAGGACTGTGAGGAGCTCACCTTCCTGGGCTCAGCTCAGGAATCAGAGCCAAGGAGGGGAAAGGCAGGGGGATGTGAGGAAGGTGGGAAGGCAGATGCAGGCAGGTCTGGTCAGGCTGAGGCTGCATGGCTTGGCCAGCTGCTCTGCAAAGGAGAGGGAGGGGAGGGAAATCCCAATATACACCCCAGTGACCACTGAGAGTAAACTTTCTGAGCAAATTCTAATACTTGAATTTTCTTTCCTGGTTCAAACTAGCATGTGTGATGTGTAGATAAGAAGCTTTCTGTGAAAAGAAATTCTAGGAGCTTCTGTCTTTAGAGATGCTTCTTGGTGGGGGGTGGAACTCTTAAAGCAGTAAGAGTTTCACAACTCAGTGCTGAAAATTCATTCTAAACGTGATTTTCATGTAGCCTGATTGAATTTAAGTGTCAAGTTCCTCAACTAAAAATGGCCTAGAAAAGGTCTGTATTTAGAGTTCTATTGCACTGTGTGTTTAACACAGCTGGTTACTACAGTCCTGAGCTGATTACTGTTAATGTGTTGTTGACTGAGATTCCCTCGGGAAAGCATTTTCCATGCCAGTACCCTGGCTGCAATGGAAGTGCAGTGTAACACTGGCCTTGCCACAATCCACTTTATTCGAGGTCCTGAGGACTAAATATGAAAGAGAGAAAAAAATTAATATGCTCAGACTGGCACTTGTCTCCTCTGCACAGAAGCAGAATTTTTACCTGATGTGTATATTTAGCAGCTGTCACACAATATGTTGTTAATTTAGGGAATTCTCTTTTCCTAAAACAAGTTAAAAGGGTAACAGAATACAATTGCAAGCTTAGAAAGCCAACACGGAAAAGGATGTGTTATCAGCTCCCGAAGCTGAGGAGAGATTATGTAGGTATTTTAAACCTTACTCTTGGCATTTAACAATTAAGAAACTGTTTACAGAACCGGTGCTTTAGGCGAGGTCAATGCAAAGATTCCTGACAACTGATTAAAGTGAAAAAAGGCAAGTCCTTCAATTTGACAGTCTAATGCCAGGTGTCACAGTCATACAGGTGTTAAATACTAATAGAAGGCAAATAAGTCACCTCATATTAGCCATTTACTAATTACTAATTACAATTTACTAATTTACTAATTTACATTTTAAGGAGTGTCCTTTCTTCCTCTTCTCCTTGCAGTGGTGACCCAATTCCCAAGATTGAATTCACTGAGGAGGAGATCAAGACTTGGGGGATTGTGTACCGAGAGCTTAACAATCTTTACCCAACTTATGCCTGCAGAGAGTACCTTAAGAACCTGCCCCTGCTCACCAAGCACTGTGGGTACAGGGAAGACAATATCCCCCAGCTGGAGGATGTGTCTCGCTTCCTGAAAGGTAATGTGCTGCTTCTCTAAAATGTTCTAATCTTCAGAATAAACTGAGATCCATTGCAAATCCCACTATTCTGTGGGCACAAGAAAACATCCTTGGTGACTTGTATTCATTCTGGTCCTTTACGAGGCCTTTTGGCCATCTGTGTTTGAATGTATTGTGTCTTCAATGCATGCAAGTGACATTTGAGGGGCAGCGTCTGAAAAGATTGTTAGGATTGGCCAAGCAATCCTAGGAAATTCCTTAGCACAGAGGTAGGGCCATTTCGAAAAATGTTGCTCATTCTCAAGCCTATGCCTAATTTTTCTAATTGTGCCTCATTTTCCCATGTGCTTTTGAGGCAAAAGGCCGTGGCTGTCACCTCAGCTCCAGCAGGAAAGCTGACAGTGCTGTGCAGCCCATGCTGAACTAACCCCCAGTTTGTCTGTTCACTTCCAGAGCGCACAGGCTTCACCATTCGCCCCGTGGCTGGATATCTGTCACCCAGAGACTTCTTGGCAGGATTAGCATTCCGAGTTTTTCACTGCACTCAGTATGTCAGGCACAGCTCGGACCCCCTCTACACACCAGAGCCGTGAGTCATTTCAGCTTGGGGAAGAATTTGACAGAAAGTTTTGAATTTTGCTTGCCCAGAGCCCAGTGAGTTAAAAGCTGTTCAAGAACACCAGCATAAAACTTATTTTTAAGGTGCTGAAGACTCAGCCTTCACGCTGAATGTAATGAAGTTACAGCATGCTGAAGTGCCACTACCATGAGTGCAGGATTTTCAAAAGTACAGCGTGTTAATGAAGATCTTACTGACATCACTGTGTGCAGTTAGTTTAATGTCCAGTTGTCCTACAAATGGGGAGCTCAGACATTAATTTTAGACACCTTCATTTGAAAATCTGATTTTATGCACTTTATATAGGGTTGATATGATCTGCTCAGTTGCTTTTAGAGAAATGGGTGACACTTTTCTGTCTTTTGGGTAATAAAGTTTAATCCAAGACATTGTATCTGTTCAGTGGTACTGCTTTTTCACTTTGCCACAAAGACAAATCATGAGATTTCTTGTTTTGTTTCTTTTTCCAGTGATACCTGCCATGAGCTTCTAGGCCATGTCCCTCTTTTGGCTGAACCCAGTTTTGCTCAGTTCTCCCAAGAAATTGGTCTTGCATCACTTGGGGCATCAGATGAAGCTGTCCAAAAACTGGCAACGGTGAGTGTTTGAGTGCCTGGGATTCCACTGAAAGCTCTGTGCTCTGGCTGAACCCACACCACTGAATAAATTTGGAGCTTCATGTCAATGTTAGCCACACCAGCTGCTAGATCTGTGTGTTTCACTGGTCCCTGAATTTTGAAGCATGAAAGAATTTTCCATGCTAGGAAAAAACCCCCACTTTAAAGTTGATATGACTGGTATTTTCCTTCACTCTACTGTCAAGTAATGGTTCACCTTCTAGTGGTAGATTACTTTTTGTAAACAGAAATTTTATGGTGTATTTGTTTCAGACAAAGTCTTATGGGAACATGATTCAATGGTTTGAAATTTCTTTTTGTGTAGAATGAATTGAAACTATATGGTATTGAATGTGGTGAGTGCTGGCATTAGATATTTTTCAGTCAAGAAATTAAAATAATATAAACGAAACTAATTTTCTGGATATCAGTCTCTGGATGCCTTGGCAAGAGTATTTTAAGATTAAAAGTAAATTTAGATGAAAAGTAATTGGTGCCAGTTATGCAAGAACTAGCTTGCTGATTTTTAAAATTTCTTTTCCCATCTCATGTAGCTAGTGGTAAAACTTGTACTACCTTCAATGGGAGCAGAACTAAGCCATCTATGGAAACAGTGTTCCTTCCTGTATAGTTGCAGAAATCCTGAAATTCAGTGAACTGAATGCCTTTAATTTTACAGCACACTAAGCAAATGAGAAACAAACTGCAGTGAGCTGTTCTCACTCACTCAGAGATCCTCTCTATCCAGTGTTTGTTTTAAGCTGAGGCTGTGATGTCATGTCAGTATTTCTCAAAACAGATTTACATGTCAATGTTTGCACTGGCATTAACATCCTCCAGCCCAGCTGGGTGACCTGTAACACCCATCTTTCTTATGAGAAACATGCAATCCTGTGGCTCCTCACCCTTCCCTCCTGGCTTTCCTCCTCTTTAAATATCTGAGGATAACTGAGTGGTAACTATCTGATATTTGCAACTATTTGATGCTTCCTACAAATAGAAATGCTCCCACCTAGTTCACCTCGGATGAATTGTTTTATTTTTACTTCCTTCTGTGTTTCAGTGCTACTTCTTCACGGTAGAGTTTGGCTTGTGCAAGCAAGAGGGACAACTACGAGTTTATGGGGCTGGCTTGCTCTCCTCTATTAGTGAGCTCAAGGTAAGAATGGTTACTGCTTGTTTGCCTCTTTTCTTTCTACCTCATTATTGTTGCCACTGTTTTCCTCTGCTTTTTATGAAGTATACTTTCTTGATGTTATAGTCCAGGTAACTATTTTCTCATTAAAGCTTTGTTAGTTAGACCAGATTCTGAAAACATTGCTCTTGTCTATACACAAGGCTCGTGTCTGTGGAGTCTCTTTGCTCACCCAGACTGGCAGAATACGACTGTTCAGAATAATTCAGTTTGTTAGGCTTTAATCACTGTTCATCCGCAGATAAAAATTTTAAGATGCAAGGCATTAAAATAATCTCACATAATCTTTTTTTATTCACTTGATCACGTCATCATCCCCCTGGATTTTTCGGATGGTGATGTTCTTCTGACCCATGCTAACACCTTACCAGCACTCACTCTCTGACAGCGCCAAAGTCAAGCCTTTTGATCCAAAGGTCACCTGCAAGCAAGAATGCATCATTACAACTTTCCAGGAGGTGTACTTTGTTTCAGAAAGTTTTGAAGAAGCAAAGGAAAAGATGAGGTACAGATTCTGTACCCCCCTCGCCCCCCTTATTTTTATAAAAGCAGATTGGGTTTTATACATCTCTCTGTAGCAGCACCAAACTCCTTTAGTCTTATCACAGTTTTGCAACTATTTTTCACAGCATCGGAATTTTGGTTGGTATTTTCTTGTCCTTCAGGTACTGGGTGGGAGATATATAACAATTAGGACTATTTCTAATTAGTTTAGAAAAATGGGTATTGATACTGGCTGCATATAGAGAATGCAATTGTGCTTTATGTCTGTTTAAAACACTCTATTTTGGTTATAACACACTTGTTTTTTTCTTTTTTTTTTTTTTAACCTCATCTCACTAGAGAGTTTGCAAAAACCATCAAGCGCCCCTTTGGGGTGAAGTACAATCCCTACACTCAGAGCGTGCAGATCCTGAAGGACACGAAGAGCATCGCCAGCGTGGTGAACGAGCTGCGCCACGAGCTGGACATCGTCAGCGATGCCCTCAGCAAGATGGGCAGGCAGCTGGAAGTTTAACGCCCTGTCAGCACTGTGCTGCAAGCCGAGGCTCCCCTCTGCCCCACCCTTCTCCTTCTAGGCATATAATGTGTTGCATGCAGAACTCGCTCCTTTACACATGGAAGAGTCAACAGCCCATAAGAATATAACAATTTCATCCTGTTGCTCTCTGTAAATTTCCTCACATAAACACGTTCCTCCATCCCCCTTAGGTAAAAAAGGCAGAATTGCCTTTTAGAAGCTTGTAGGGGAGTAGATAATTGGTTAGACCGGAGAAAAAGTGTGGTCTGTGGATCAGGGCTGCGATCAGATGCTGCAGGAGGTGGCTTATGAGGCAAAAATAGAGTCATTCACTAGGGAGAATTCAATTTCTGACTCCAGAAGTCTGTGCTACTGATTGTATAGTGCTGAGGACTTGACACTGTAGAAGCTGGGGTAATTCAGTTTTTCTAAGCCTGTGCTACTAAGTTTTAAACTTGAACTATTACAATGCAGGCATCAGGACACAAATAGCTGGAGGTTCAACATAATAAGGGAGGGGTCAAATTTTGCTTTCAAAGGGATTATTCTTGCCACAAAGAGTTGCAAATGTGCTGTTGGGATGCTTCTAGTATAAGGCAGAGATACAGCTGTTGCATGAAATCCTGATAACGTTTATTTTAAGCGATTTTCTATTGGCTAAGAGTCAGGGTTTGTTGCTGTCCTTGGTATTGCACCTGAGGGAAGAGCTTTCCTTGCGGAGATACCATTTGCCTTTTTCCTGACTGAATTAATTTAGCAAAAAATACAGCAAGCCATCAAGCATTGACTTTGCATAAAGCCTAAAACCATTTCCAAACTGCAACTTCATATTCAAAATAGCTTAATTTGCTCTAAAATAACATCAAAGTTTAAAGTAACACCTGAAGCTCATAGACCAGTGTGCTTTATGTAAAAATAAATATCCTGTTGATTGCTCAGTCACTTTTTTGACCTACACATGCTGCATAAATATATATCTAGCTTCTTCTTTACCTGACCTGAACACCTTCATTCCCTATCAATCAAACTGTAACTGAAAGGCCCAAGCATTTCATAGGTGTTCTGTGGCTATGAAGGCAAGTGTGAAGTATAGGTGATTCCAAGAGCACTGTAGAAGTGCTGGGAAGCAGAGTCCCGCTGGATTGTCTGCATTGCACAGCGTGTAGGGGGTCCCGGAGTCCAAGTCAAAGCTTCTGCTGCCCCTGTCCTGGCACGGACACGTGTGCAGGCTGTGGGACATTTGAGGGGATCTGTGATGGGCAGGGTGTATTTAACAGCATCCTAGGAACTGCTCTTTTCATCTGTAGATCTTATCAGGAGGTACAGACAGCGCGCTGGAAGAACGGTCTGAAATCTTAAATATGCTGGAGATGCTAGTCCAGGATTTTGAAAACTTGAAAGGACTTTCATGAAACTTGTGTGCTGGACAATTAGCTCGGGTTTCATATGCTTTCTAGTAGGACACCTCTGCTCCATAAGCAATTGCCAGGCCAACCTTTCCAAGAATACTCACCGTTTAAATCAAGACTAGATCGTTATTTCTGTGGCTATTAACCCACTATATCTTTGTTTTGAAGAGCATTTAAGATGTAGAATTATGCTACAACATTTATGGCTTACATTACACTTTATTTAAAAATAGATTTTAGGAACTTTGTCTTTCTAAAGAAGAAATCTTCTAAGCGAGTAGTAAGGGAGGATCTGTTTTGTCAGCTTCTGTGATAACAGTTAATATTCAGCTACAGTTAACAACATTGGATTTATGATGTTGTTGAAATATACACAGGTCTGTGTTACTTCAAGCCTTGTCTGAGCTATGTATACATTTCAAGTAGGAGTTCTTAAACTTGTTAAATTAGCACCTACTTTCAAATACTTTGTAAAAACAGCAGTTGTATATTTATTTGCATTTGTGTAGCTAAAGAAAAAGCAAACTGCTAGGAGTGATGCCGAGAAAACTGCACTTCCTCAGCATTAACAACGTGTATGTTTGGCTTCACCCAAACAAACCTTCTGTAAAGCGGTGACAATTTAAGTACTTCAAACCATTGTGGAGGCTTAAATGCCAACGAAATAAAGGAGTTGCTGGAAATTATCAGAATCACCAAAGCCCTTTCCTTCGGCACCGTAGCAATAAAGGAAAGCTGATGTCTCTGGAAACAATGTGATGGGTGAAGGTGTGGATGTTAATGTGTTTGCAATGTCTCTGCTGGCTTTGGGCAGCGGCTTTGCTGCAGAGCCCAGAGCTCAGCCTGAGTTCCTGCGCTGTGTGGGACCACAGCAGGGTCAAGGTAGGAACAGACGGAAGGCTCGGGAAGGCTGAGCCTCAGCCCTGGGGAAAGGCAGAGGGCAACGCGCGGCCGGGAATTAGGATAAAAGGAGGCTGCGCGGAGACAGAAAACCCCGCAGCTGCGCGTCCCGGTGGACTCTCTTTAGTCGGATAAAGAACTCCTCTCTCTCCTTTTTTTGGCCATGAACCTCTGGCCTTTGTGGCTTTTCACCCCGGCTCCGATCCCGCCCCGGCTCTCATCCGGCTCCGAGCCCGCCCCGCGCCCGCCTCTTCCTGCCCGGCCCGCGGGCGGCGGGAAGCGCCGGGAGCCGCCGGCCCCATCCCGTGCCGGGCCGTGCCGGCCCCATCCCGTGCCGGGCCGTGCCGTGCAGTGCCGCGCCGGCTCCATCCCGTGCCGGCCCCATCCCGTGCCGGCCCCATCCCGTGCCGGGCCGTGCCGGCCCCATCCCGTGCCGGCCCCATCCCGTGCCGGCCCCATCCCGTGCCGGCCCCATCCCGTGCCGGGCCGTGCCGTGCCGGGCCGTGCCGGCCCCATCCCGTGCCGGGCCGTGCCGTGCCGGGCCGTGCCGGCCCCATCCCGTGCCGGGCCGTGCCGTGCAGTGCCGCGCCGGCCCCATCCCGTGCCGGCCCCATCCCGTGCCGGCCCCATCCCGTGCCGGCCCCATCCCGTGCCGTGCCGGCCCCATCCCGTGCCGGGCCGTGCCGTGCCATGGAGCCTCAGCTGTTCGCTTGGGTGAGTGGGGCCCGGCCCGGCCCGGCCCGGCTCGGCTCGGGGAGCGGGAGGATGGCGGGGCTGCTGCGGCCGCGGTGTCCCCGCCCGCACGGAAACGCCGTGGCACGGCAGGTGTGAGAGCCGAGAAAGGGCCAGCCCTCGCCAGGGTCAGCCCCGTTTGCTCCGCCGGGCCCGGCCAGGGCGGCTGCAGTGATGCTGGCGTTGGGACAGCCGAGCCGGGACAGCCGTGTCTGTATAGCCGTGTCTGTATAGCCGTGTCTGTATAGCCGTGTCTGTATAGCCGAGCCGGGACAGCCGTGTCTGTATAGCCGAGCCGGGACAGCCGTGTCTGTATAGCCGAGCCGGGACAGCCGTGTCTGTATAGCCGTGTCGGGACAGCCGTGTCTGTATAGCCGTGTCTGTATAGCCGAGCCGGGACAGCCGTGTCTGTATAGCCTTGTCTGTATAGCCGAGCCGGGACAGCCGTGTCTGTATAGCCGTGTCTGTATAGCCGAGCCGGGACAGCCGTGTCTGTATAGCCGAGCCGGGACAGCCGAGCCGGGACAGCCGCGTGTCGCTCTCTTCCCCGTCCCTTCTGCAGCTCTTGGCGGCTGGCCTGGGTTTGGGGCTTGGACATGTATAGGGAGTTAGCGGCTGGAAGGGCGGGCTGTGACACGTGTTGAGTAGACCATGCTGTGGAATGGGAGTCAGCAGTGGCCGTGAGGCAGCGCGGGGTGTGTGCCTGGGCAGCTCCGGCACACCTTGGGCTCGGGGCTCGGGTTCTGTGCGTGCAGCCCCGCTCCGTGTCTGCCTGTGAAATGGTCACCGCTGAACGCGGCCCCTTAGCCTCCACCGGGTGCTGCATGTCTCGGGGAGGTGGAGGATAAAGGCAGAGCAGACAGTGCACAGGTGACGTGGGCCAGCAGCTGGGGACATTGTGGGTGCGGATGGGGAAGGTTGTTGTATCCCCTTTTTTGTGAATGAAGGTTGAACTCTTGGACGCGGAGCTGAAATTCACTAAGAAATTCCCTGACTTGTTACCATGTTGGTAATTGCTGCTTTCCACGGTGTGTTTAGTAGCTATAGTTTTGTACCTATAAATTTAAATTACCTGTTACTGGTATATTTTCATTTGGACCTCCTTAATTTAAAATATTTAGTTAATGAGGCATAAATGTTTCTGATTTACTTGTTTAGGTTCCAAAAAAAGGTCTTTCTGCTCTCGTTTTGGAGGTAGCCTGCCAGAAAGCAGTGGCATGAATAAGGCCTTAGTGATGAGTGGGAATCATTGGCATTAAAATTAAACATGTGGTAATCATCCTGATAGAAAGGCTTTCCTCCTTATTATTTCCTTATTAACTGTGAGACCCCAGTTAAAGTTCAACAGGTTGTATTCCAGTATGCCTTTTGAAATACTGGGGATGCACAGACACCCTTAATGACAGCAAAGTTAGGACAGTCCTGGTCTGTAATCCTGGGAATCCTACGTGACATAGCAGGGGATTTTTAGGAGCAGGTTAACCCCTGGCATATCCCAAATATTGTTGTTTATCCTTGGGAGCATATGTGTGTTTCTTTTGTTAACTTTCAAAAAAATGTGTAATTTTTCTGTGTGCATTTGAAGGGTGCAAACAGCTATGGACAACTTGGTCTTGGTCATAAAGAGGATGTGCTGGTTCCTCAGGCCCTGAAAGATGTTTCCTGCAAATGTCGAGACATCACAAGCATTGCTGGAGGAGGGGGACATTCTGCAGTTACCACTGGTAAAAACATTGCTCTTGCACGGGGTGTTTGGCTTTTAATCACTTTTTTTTGGTTCAGTGCTGCCACCTCTCTGTGGCTGCTGTTCCTGAGCAGGTACAATCCTGCAAAACAGCGTCCTCTCCTCCCAGTACGCTCGATATGTGGGGGAATTCCCATTGCTCATATATTGTGTAGTTACTTCGTGGCTGTGTGAGGACTGTTTCTTCAGCTGTTTCTTTCATACAAAGAAGCCAAATTCTCTGTATCGAGGATGGGGGGTGGGAAGGAGGAGTCAGAGGTTATTCAATCTTAAGAAGTGTTAAGGTAAGGAGCAGGACATAAGGTCTGGCCCTTGCAAGGTTGTGCTGTATGCCACAGCTGACTATGGTAAAGAAGGAATGCAGACAGATGTGAACACGATGAAAACAGCATCTGAATGTGAGAGGTGCCTGTCTCACCAAGGGATTGTCTCCCTTGATAGACCCAGCTCTCCACAGCTGCAGTTATTCAGAGATACTTCTGATGCATCAAAAACAACTGTTTCTCTTAATTTTTACTTGATTGCTGTGCCTAAAGTTACACATAATCACTGTCCTTGTTTTTCACAGGATCTCACCGATGTAGGTTTTTCTTTATAGTCTGTGAAGTGGAAGACAATTTGTTTTTTGTTTCTTTTCTTCCAGGTACAGGACAACTCTTTGTATGTGGTGGTAACAAAGATGGGCAGTTGGGATTGAATCACACAGAGGATGTGCTGCATTTTACTTTGTGCACTGCCCTGTCTGGCTTTTGTGTGAAACAAGTTGCATGTGGCTGGGATTTTACAATCATATTAGTAGGTAAATCTTTCTCTCTAACAGCTGAAGAAATACCTTGATGCAGAGAACACGATGGAAGTTCCACAATGCTGTTGCTTGTGTGGTGTGAGGGACCTGGACAAGTCTGAGAAGGGGCCCATGGGAACCTGTGGAAATTCAACAAAGCCAAGTGCTGGTGCTGCACCTGATCCAGCCATGGCACTCCCAGCCCAGAGAGCCAAAGGAGTGCTGGGCTGCACCCAGAGCCCCGTGGGCAGCAGGGCAGGGAGGGGGTTCTGCCCCTCTGCTCTGCTCAGGTGAGACCCACCTGGAGCCCTGCACCCATCCCTGGGCTCCAGGGCCCTGCTGGGACCCTGCACCCATCCCTGGGCACCCATCCCTGGGCTCCAGGGCCCTGCTGGGACCCTGCACCCATCCCTGGGCACCCATCCCTGGGCTCCAGGGCCCTGCTGGGACCCTCCACCCATCCCTGGGCACCCATCCCTGGGCTCCAGGGACCTGCTGGGACCCTGCACCCATCCCTGGGCACCCATCCCTGGGCTCCAGGGCCCTGCTGGGACCCTCCACCCATCCCTGGGCACCCATCCCTGGGCTCCAGGGACCTGCTGGGACCCTCCACCCATCCCTGGGCACCCATCCCTGGGCTCCAGGGCCCTGCTGGAACCCTGCACCCATCCCTGGGCACCCATCCCTGGGCATCCATCCCTGGGCTCCAGGGCCCTGCTGGGGTGAGTCCAGAGGAGGCCACCAAGGTGATCAGAGGATGGAGCACTCTCCTGTGAGGAAAGGCTGAGAGAGTTGGGGCTTGGAGAAGATCCTAACCCTGGACAAGTCCTCTTAGCCTGATATTGAATTTGGTTTAGCAATGATTTCAGGATTTGGCCATTCTCTGAAACGTGACATATTTGAAAGATGGCTTTCACTTTATAGCAAATGCTATAAACATGCACATTCAAACATTCTCTAAGAGTAATGGATTCAGAACTTGTTTGCAGCTCATTATCAAGTACCCAATCATGACATCCATAATCAGTCTTACTAGTACTTTACTTTACTTTACTGATCCTGCTCTAATACTTCATTTTTTTTTGCAGGATCTGGCCTAGTGCTTTCCTGTGGGTCAAACTCTTTTGGACAACTGGGACTTCCTCAAATTTCCGGCCCGTGCTTGATTCCACAAAAGATTGAGGTAAAGATTTAGACAGGGTTGTGCTTTATATTGCTTCCAGCAGCTTCCAGAGCTCATCTGACCTCAGTGGGCTTTAAGCCAGACTCTTCCACTAATTTTTTATAGTGCCTATCTGCTACAGATAAGCTTACAAAGTAAAGGCTCAAAGGTGAATTGAAAGGCTAAGGCTGCTTTTCTTCTTGTATGAAGTTTCTCACTTCCAATAGCAAGTTGACTCCTTCACTTCTCAGACAACAAATTATTTAGCATCATGGCTCATGCCAGATATTCCTTTGTTGCTTTTTTAATGTAGAAGGAGGGCAGCTGATCCCTTAGGTGACCTTTAGTGAGTAGGAGTTAGTTCCCTGACGTTTCTGTGGCCTTGATATTTCCCAAGAGCACCTCTTGCAGTGTGGTGCCTTAAAGTTTGGTAGTATTGACAGTGCTGATGTGAATCTCTCTCATCCTTCACCAAACAAACTTTTATTTGCCGAATTCATGTCAAATATTTGCTCTTTTGGTTGGTATCCCTTAAATTCTTGGGCGTGATGGTACCTATTTGAATACACCTGCTGCTTTTCCACCCAGGATAGTTATCCAGAGGGTTTTGAAAATCCTGTAAGGGCAAGACAGGATGGAAGGGGAGGTAACAGAAGGGGGAAGCTTCCACATGATTCCTGGGGTCTGTTGCTGTGGACGGAAACGTTTAGGTTTTTCTCCAGTGGAAAACAAAATTGCCAGTACCTTGACAAGACTGAACAGCTTAATGCACATAATGCTGCCTTTCACCAGTATTTACTGTGGAGGTTTTGGTGTAATTCTTGAAGAACAACGAGTTAAAATTAAGAAATAAACATATTTGTATCACTGAGGTTTCTTCTTTCATATGAATATTTTGACTGTGGTTTTTTATTTATTGCCACAGCACTGTGCATCCAGTTGGTTTGCTGATTTATTTGTTATTTCTTGAAGATGTTCCCACTAACGCTTATTGGTCAAAATTTACTTATTTTGTGATACAAAATGTTGATGTACATTGGGACATGCAGACTGGAATTGTGAGCACTATTTTTGTAGTGTTCCACTTCTGTTTGGCCTCTTTGTTTTAAGAGGCACTAAAAGCAACTTGATTATCATTTTCTGTTATTTGCATAGTCTCTCAAAGAGAAGGTGGTGAATGTTGCTGCAGGACTGAGACATGCACTTGCTGCTACAGGTAAGTATGTCATAATTTTAATATCTTTTCAGTAACAAATGAAATGGGATTTTAATGGCTTGGAGGAAGAGAGGGAAGAAAAGAGAATGAAATCTATCTGATCTACTATATATTTTAAATATCATAGGGAAAATACACCTTAATGTCATGGGCTGTCAGATTTAGGGATAAATTAACATGAATAGTAAAGATTCCAGAACCATCTTCCTGGAAAATCACGGGGAAAATCTTTTTCCAGGAATTCAGAGTGATGGTTTATTAACAATTTAGTTTGCTGATGGATGGAAAACATAGTGATTTCTCTTTTCTTATTCTGAAACAAAACATTAAAGGAGGTTCTTTCAGGAAAAAGGGTTTCTGATCAAAGTATCTTAGGGTTTGAACTCATTAGAGTATGCAGAGCAACTTAAGTTTGTATAAGATGCTTCAAAATGGAACTGCACATAAAATTATGACTTTTTAAATGATGTAATTGAAATTGACACCTGGAAAATCGCAAGAGTGAGACTAAATATTGCTCCTGCTGCTATTAGGGACTCTGAGTTGGTTCATGGTGTAACAGTAGAAATCAAACCCTTTCTTTTGGCTTGGTTGTGTGAAAACTGAGGAAAAACAAACAATACCCACTCTTGTATTTGGTTTAGTTTTGTGTGGACTTCAGTATGGGCTCCAGGTAGTGGAGCTGAAGGTGCTTGGAAGAATGGTGGGATCTCTGGTGCTTGTATGAATAGTGGGAATTGAAATTCCCTGTGCTGCACTGCACAAACTGGCATCAAGGGAAGGAAAGTCCAAGAGCTTTGTATCCATTCCTGAGGTGCTGCAACCATGGGATTTCTGTTACTGAATCTCCAATAACTTCCCACCTAAGTTTTCTTACCTGTATACTGGGACCACAGCTGTTCTTGCTTGTTGACTTCACCAGGGTTATCTGAATGTTTTTTTGGCATAAAGATCTTTTAAAGTGTAATTTGAATCGGTGAAAATGACTTGAAGGAATGACTGTTCACTAAGATGTGAAGTGGTTTCTGTTGGTGGTTGATGTGCTTTAATGTCTTTCATTTGTGTTTTCTCTGGAAAGACAGAGGTGTGGTGCTGCAGTGGGGAACTGGGATGGCATCTCGGGCAAGGCGGGCAAGCCAAGGAAAAGCCCTCCCTGTGTTCTTGACAGCAAAGGAGCCCTGTGAAGTGGCAGGTAATCCAGGAACCTGGCTGGATAGAGCAGAAATACACTTTGGAGTGGTACACATCTTCCTTTTTATAAAGCCAGGTGGTATTGCAGCATGGAGTACCTGAAGGATAGAATGGTCACACAAAAGCATGATCTGTGGGGAAGTGAGTCCTGCCCTGTCTGTGGCCCAAAGGCAGAGCCTTTTATAACAAAGCCATCACCATCCTCCTACACTTGTATGCATGTTTGTGTGTGAATTGATACCTGCTGTAGAAATTTTATGGGATTACATTTTTTGTAGGCCTGGAAGATGTAAAGGTGAAGACAGTTGCTGCAGGCTCCTATCATTCGGTGTCCCTCACAGGTAGGACTCGGGTACAGGGGTCAAAGTCCTCATCTCACCCTTCAGAGGTCTCTCTGCTTCTGAAATGTTGTCAGTTTTGGTTAAACTGGTGAAGTTTGATCTGGCCTAGTTAGTGCTGGTAATTGCTTTGTAATAGTTTTGCACTCTGAGACCTTTCCTTTTGTTTTAGGAGCTGGATTCGTGTTTTGAGTTCTCTGTGTGTTTTTCATGGGGTCAGGTGTGACCTTAGCCCTTATGTCATTCAGGGTCTGGGCTCTTCATGGCTAGAAACTCTGAAAGGATTTGTAGGTGCCTGGAGCTGCAGCAGGATGCCCTCTTGGGTGGCTGGTTAGTGCTGGAAGCAGGGAAACCCTTTTGCCATGGGGGATTGTCCCAGGAAAGGCAGCAGAAGCAGTGTGAGCTGAGTGCTGTGTGTGGGCAGTGCAGGGCTCTGACAAGGCTTGGAGCTCTCTTAGGCTCCACTGGGACCCTGTGCAGGTCTGTGCTGTAAGAGCACAAAGCTTATTTGAAGAGTGGCACGTTGCTTTAATTGGTTAGGCACTTCCATAATATCTGCCGTTTGTTCTTTGATCCTGAGGCAGTGCTCCCATGCTGGAGTACTGAGTATCCAGTAATGAAAGTCTAATAAAGATTTCTTTTTGTTTTCACAGACTGGGAGAAAGGGAAACAGAATAGCTTTCATGCTGTAATCTTACAGTTTTGAAGTGTGTAAAATATATTGAACCTTATGAAGACAAGTCTTTGCCAAACTTCACAGGAACAAGTTCTTAGCAAATCTGCAGCCATCTGGTACCTCTGTCATCATTAAAGGAGCACTGGAGTATTTGCTTATGCAGATCTCTAGAGATTTAGTTGTATGGAGAGATGTTCCAAGATGTAAATTATATTGAATTCAGAGATGCAAAGTGTATGCAAGATTAGTGAAGACAAACTGTAAGAACAAATAAAATCTACTTTAGATAATTGACACTCCCTATTTAGACAGTGAACAGATTATTCTTTCATGCTTTTGCTTTTTATTTAAGAGGTCTGTTTGGCAGCAGGGGGACCAAGATTGACAAAGTGCCAAAGAATTTTATAATGTCGTGCTGCCCTTCGTCCTGCGAGATGGTCATCACCTAAAATATTTTATTTTTTAAGGATGCTTGATATAATAAAGATACTACTGCAGGGTGTAGTATTTAAACGGGTGTTTTTTTTTCTAGGAATGCCTTGCACTGTGGTGCAGTTTTCTTTGCCTCTGTTCCATGAGTCACCTGCTGGTGGGATATCACATACCTGCAGCCAGGCAGCTTTGGGGCACAACTGTTGGTGTGGGTTGTTACAAACATGAATAGGGGTTATTTGGAAACAAAGGATGGTAGAGTCAAATTGGCCTGACCCCTCCAGGGCTGAGAATATGGTGCTAAGTCTCAGTGTCTGAGTTTTTGTTCAAACCTACTCAAGCGTGTGACTTTTCCCAGGAAAAAGCAAATACCTCTGTAAAATGGGGTGACAGAGGCAGTGCATGGGAATGTGGAACATGAATGGCCACAGTGTTTTTCTTTTTTCTTTGTTGTGTTTGTCACCTTTTTTTGTTTTTTTTTTCCTCCACTCCGGAAAGTGTGTGCACTTCATGCTGGGAATGAATTTATCAATTTTAGTGGAGAATTCAAATATTTGAATGAAACAATTGCTTGACTTTTTTTCCTTTTCATTTCAGTTATGCTGTTTTAAAGAGGAACATGGGAAGTCCTGCAGATGTCTGTCAGTTCTGGCTTCTCCCCCACCTCCCATTCCTTGCCTATTTTTCACCAGCAGTACTGTAGTGGAATTCTCCTGGCTTCCTCTTTCTGTTGCTGTTACCAAACTGAGATTGTTAAATACACTGTAGCCTAAGTTCTACTTTTTTTTTTTTCTTTTCCCTCTGAAAGATTTACTTGTGCCATGGTGGTTGTGATGAGTTCAGTGCTGACCTGGGACATCCTGATGCCTTGAGAGTTGGGGATGTGTGCTCCAGACAGTTCCACTTGGAACTTAGGTGGCTTCCAGCCTCTCTGGGCCCACAAGAGTGTACAGGATCACATGTGCAGGATTGATTTCTTACACTTCCAGCTTGTGCTGGCTGTCAAAGACTTCATGGAGGCCTGACAGCTCATGTTCTTTTAAAGTGTTTTCTGTGGATTTTTTTTTTTACTGTGGAGGCCTAGGACCTGGGAGGAATGGTTTTGTTCTGAAAAGATGGAGCTAATGGTATATTATTTCTGCAAAGGACTCGTCTGAGCAGTCACTGTGGTGGTGCCCATTGCTTGTTAGGCTGTGAGCAGCTCCAGCTTGCATTGATATGAAACACTGTGGGTGTGTCTGTAAAAAGATTTCTCCCTGTGGTTGGAACCCTGGAGTGTGCATTTGAGCAAATGCTTGTTTTTGAAAGGAGATGTGGAATACAAGTGACCACTTACAGAAGTCTTTCTGGCGTTGTTCTGGTGTCATTTTGAGGCACAATAATATTTTAATTTTGCCTTGTGATGGGTGATGCCTGCTTTAGTAGTGTGTTCATAGCTGCTTGTCCAGTTCCTTTGGGAAGTGACTGTGCAAGGTGAGTCAAGGAGCACTGGACTGTCCCTGCTTTGGGGCATTTACTGAATTTGCTTAAGCTGAAGGAGGCAGAATTGGTGTGAGCAGAGCTGGGAGTCTGGCTCTTGAAGAGGGGCTGGGAGACTGTAAAGCAGAGCAGGAGCAGCCAGGCAGGCTTTGAATTGTTTGCTGCAGTCCTGAAAGTTATTTACTGGATGTAATCAAAGCTTTGGAGTGGAAATAATAGCTGGTCTGCAAGGACAGGCTGGATGGAGAGGGACTGCTCAGTGAATGTCTCCAAGATGCTTTGATTCTCTTTTACTCAGAGAAGTTGACTGCTGTGGTCAGTTTTTTAATAAAAATTAGTCTTTGTTATAAACATCTAGGCAGTTTGACCTGAAAGCTCTCGTTGCTTCAGGGGGTCTGTGTAGCCCTCAAAAAATAGGCTGTGTTGTTAAGGCCCTTGCCAATATTTCTGCTATCCCAGTTACAATGGTAAAGAATGGTAGGAGAAAGCATACAGTGAGAGCACCAATGGAATGAAATGTTCTTCCCTCAGTATCGCTGAACTGAGACAGAGCCTGAATCTGGTGGTATTGGATTAATCTTTAATTAATCTTTAAACAGGTTTTCCCTCTGTCTGTTGTAGATGAAGGACACCTGTATGCCTGGGGCAGCAACAAACACGGGCAGCTGGTGAGCAGAGACATCTTTCTTGCTGAGCCCAAGAAGATTGACACTCAGTGTTTCTCACATGAAAAGATTGGAGCAGTTTGGAGTGGCTGGACCCACCTGGTGGCACAGACAGGTAGGTTATTTACAAAGCAGTAACATAAGGCACCCAAACAGTAAATTAGTCAGGATAACCTGATTTTTAAAGGGTCTTGACAATTTGGTTTGCTTTCCTTCACTATTTCTTAATAGACCATACCCAGTAAATAAAATTTCCCCAGAGTTTCAGTATCTTCAGTGTTTCACTTACTTGATGCTTATCTGTGGGTACTACAGACATGAAGTGTTTCAGCAGGTGTTTTTATACAACAACAAGAAGTGTGTCGAATGACTAGCAGGGATGTTTTGCTGGTGAATATTTAAAAAGAATTTATATAAAAACAGGCTGACTTTCTGCCTCTGCATTAGAAAACTGACCAAGTGATGCAGTGGCACAAGTTTATTGCTGAAATCGTATTTTATGTATTTAGAACTTTAAATCTCTTTGAAGAGCAATGGACCTGAACCTAAATCACCTGGAATAAGACTTTGAATGGCCTTTGGCAGCCTCCAGACACCAGTCAGGATCCTGTGGGGATTTCAAGGCTTGTTCAGCTGCTGGATACAGTGTGAGCTGAAGCATTTAACTCTTTCTGGAAAAGCATTTGCTGCACTAAATTTTCAGAATTACAGAGATGCAGCCCACTTGAGAACTGTCCCCTGCATGCAGTTCTTCCCACCAGCATTTTTACCTCCACCTAGCAAAGGAGGAAATGTTGCTTCAGTTTCCTGGTGCTGAAGTCATAAACTAGAGATCCCCAAACATTTTGGATCAATAAAGTTTCTTTGGAGCATGCAGCCCCCAATATATTTATACTAATTTATTTATAAATTATAGACATAATTCTGTAATATGCAAACTATAAAATATGTACAATAGAAATTTTACAAAGGATGAGATAAACACTACTTAAAATAGTACTTTATTAGCTTAATTACAACTGTTAATAATTTATTAATAAATTAAAATATTTAGATGTAATTTTCATCCTGCCCTCCAGTGGATGAATACCTTGTGAATACCTAGGGCTACAGACACTTCACTTTAGAGATACTGATACAAACATTTCCTGCTTGCTTTACTCTAGGGAGTTCCCCAATTAGTGGAAAGGAGGCAAAATAGGAGGATTTCTGGACCCAGGAAAATGGAAGGAAGGGATATTGTATGATGCTTCTCTGCTCATTGTGGAAGACAAAAACATACTTTGGAAAGACATTGCAGTGATTTTTGCTACATGAAAGAATGAAGAAGTTTTTTTCAAATTAATAATCTCACGTGATGTAAAATCTAGTAGTTTAAAGTTTGTTACTGTGTCTGAAGTCTCATGTAGTGTTTTCCACAGCAGGTAGCTGAATTTTAGGAGGCTGTTACAAATACTTAGAGTTCGGTTTGAATTTTGTTTACCAGAGCATTAATCCTGGTCAGAGTCGTAATAATAAAATCTTATTATTGCAGCTGTCTTGACAGTAACTAAAAACTCTTCTCATTGGAAAGACACAGGAAGGAACTGGGTGATAAACACTGGGCACAATGCATAAATTCACAAATTCTGCCATTTCAAAGTGACATTTTGATCTTTACCTGCCAGGTGAGCAGAACTTGGCTGCAGAACTCATGGAAGAGTGAGAAGTAAATGAGAGAGTGATGTTGTTAAGAGCAACCATCTGGAGGAATATTTTCATGGTTGCAGTGGTTTGACAATTTTAAAGTGAGTCCAAGCAAGTTATCAAGTTTGTTATCAGAAAAAAGGAACACAGCAGAAATATTTTTGTCTTCTGTCTTTCCCTCTTGTATAAGCTGGCCTGTTTTAAGACTTGCTTTGTTTTTCCTTTATGCTGCTGGCAAACGTTTGTACTGTAACATAAAGCAAAAGGCCCAATCATTTTAATTTCTTCCCCATTCTCTCTTTACAAGGGATTTTAATTGCACCTGAAATCACTTTTAATACCTGCATCTCTTTCATATCCTATGTTCTCCCTCATTCAGCAGAGGTTTCCTGTCATTTCTTTTTAGAGTTTGATCAACTCTTTTTTCACTTGCTGTTGTTTAAAGGAGTTTTGATTCAAGACATTAATTCCTGAGAAATTAATTCCTTCACTTAAAGGTGTTAAGGAAGGTTTTCACGAGATGTTGTGATTTTAATCCTTCCTTCAGTTCCTTACTCTTGTTATTACTGAGGTTTCTTTTGGGGCTATTTCCACTGTACACACTCTTACTGTAAAATAACTCCCAGAACCCTTTGAGACAGACAAGTGCTTTTCCTCCCTTGATTATTGTTTCCTACAGAGTAGGTAGTTCAAGTTTGATGATGGTTGGGCCAAAAAGATGAAGGTTGGGAAGCTCTGGTTGCTCTTTGGCCAGATCTCTGATGATGAGACATGGCCTTGCTGGTGTCTGGTTTATTTTCCATTTTCTGTGTGAATGCCTGTGTCAGGTGACTCAGGAATGCTTTCCCTGCTGGCAGGGCAGTGCTGTTGCTGCTCCGTGTAAAGGACAGGACCAGGTGCATTCTTGTGCCCTTGGACTCCAAGCACAAGTTCTCCTGTGACAACCACTCTGCTCATGGTTTGCTTCCCGTCCAGCCCTCTGCTACTGGCACAAGGAGCAGCACTGCAGTACAGATGGGTTTGCTTTTGAATAATGAGCAGCTGCCTTGCACTGCTGTCCTTAACAATGTCAGCTCTAATTTGTGGTCCCTCTCAAGTTAATGCAAACACTTTGAGGATAACTGCTGAAAGAGAGGTTATTGCTTAGGTCATTTAAAAGAGAGCTAAGCTGTGGCCTGTAATGTTGAAGATGTAAATTAGTCTGCTTTGGGGAATGGTAGAACCAGTCTGACTTGAAGGCAAACCTAAATACAGCAACAGAGGTATTTTAAAGACTTAGAGGTGAATCATCAACTTCTGTTTAAAACAAGGTATTTTCTTTTTAACTGGGATGCCTAATAAATAACCTTCCTTAATCTGGCCTGGTTTATTATCTGTGTATTCTCCTGAATACATTCCCTAATCTATTTGCCACATAGTGTCACATGAAGTTATGCTTTGTTTGAGCTCAGATAAAGAATTCCAAACTCTTTCACTCAGAAAGTTACTTCAAAAATGCAGTTAAAATTGTGTTTCTGCTGCCTGTGCTAAACTGCCTACAGCTAAAAAGTCTTGGAATAACAAAATGCTTGACATAGTCTGAATAATATTCCAAATCCTCCTTCCAAATGTGCATCTGAATTTGTGCATCTCTGAATGTCCCTTGATGTCGTGTCATTTAGGCCCCATAAAACCACTCTGAAGGGGTGTGACATGTCAGTGACCCACAGAGTAAAACAGAAACCATCTCCTGTTTTCTCTGAAGCAAATGACACCGAGAGCAGAGTGAGAGGATATTCCTAATGCTCTTGTTTGAGTCATTAGCCTGCAGCATTTCAGTCCTTCACAGAGCTGTGGTTGCCCTGCAGGTGTCTTTTCTGGGGGCAGCACAAGGTGAAGCTGTTGGCTTTTGCTGCAGGAGGGCAAGGGCAGCCTCAGCCCACTGGGGCTCCTTGCCAGTTTGCTCCTGAGCCCAGGCTCTTCTCTGCTAGGGAAACTTGCTCTGCCTTGGGTTTTTCAGCAGCTCCCTAGGACAGCAAATACTGATCTGTGTGTATATATGTATAAAATCTTTTTGTTTTAATGCTTGTCTCTTTTTAGACACAGCAGCTGGGAGTTTGAGCCCTATGTGAGGTAGCTGTATTTCACTGGAAGCATGCTGGGTTTTGGGAATACAAAAAATAAAAATAATAAAAAATAGCTTCATCAAAAGCTCCAAATCGATAGTTACCTTGAAGCTCTTTGAAGCAGAACTTGAGTTCAAGAAATGAATGTTCAAAAAAGAAAGGCCTTTGTCCACCTGCCTTGAGGGTCAATTTTGAGGCTTTCAGGGCCTGTGTTGAAGTTCCTGCATTTGCTTATGAAGTGTAGAGCATGGCAAGAGGGGAGAAAGAAATGCACAAGCTTGGGGACCAAAATTCAGAAATGAACACTGGGAACTGTGGGAAATGTAGTGTGCAATAAGAGGATAAAAGACTCCAGCTGCATATGAAAGCTGCCTTGTTTTCTTGTACTGTCTTCAGAGCTGTTTCCTGGCTCCATCACACATTCATCTCAAAACAATGCTTGTTTTAAAGTTTTATTCTAGACACCTGTGAATACCTAGAAGATTTTGGCATTTTCTTTGGCTTCATGGAGTTTGGTGTTGTTTGGTGCTGCTGTGACAGACTGGCTCAGACACTACAAACTCGCCTCCCTTTTTGCCTCTCAGTCTTGAATTCAGCTGAGGGTCCACAGTGATGCTCCTGTATCAGGCCAGTTATCCAGCCAAAACAGCATGGACTGGAAGACTGGCTTGGGGGGTTCTTCCCTACACTGTCTTCAGCTGGGAGATCTGAGTGGGGGACAAAAACATTCACAATTTCATTTTGGGTGTTATCATATCATTTGTCATTTACACATAGTAAAAGGATAATGGGATTGATTGAAATTTTGGCAACTCAAAGCTCAGTCTAGAGAGTTGATGTGAAGAACACAACAAACAGTAAGAATTTGCACTTCAGAATTTCTGCAGCTGCACAAAGTGAATATAACATGGCCTCAGACAAACAGCTGGAATCCTTAGTAAGGCAGGAGTGCTTTGCACTCACTTTGTGTGGAATAAGGAGCTGGAATCAATCATTACCTGATAGTTGAATTAATGTGCATGGTAACCAATTGCCAAGAGCAAGGTGTGTGTACTCTGCCCTCTTAGTTTTATTGGCCTTTGAGAAAAGAAGTGGCTACTGCATTTTCAAATAACTTCATTTAAAGCTACACATTTACTGAGCTCAGCTTCTGAAAGCAGCTGTGTGCATGATCTGTGCATGCAAGTGCATTGATCTTATTTAACCTTAGTAACATTTTAAGGCCATTAAACACTTCTTTTCATAATCCTTAAGTGACATTTCCTGTTTAGTAATGAATTATTCAGGTTTACTGCCCACTAATGAGCCTTACTATTCAAACATAGGTAGTGGGCTTTTTAAGAGCTTAGTGGCAGTTGAGTACTTCTGAAAAACTGTATTTTCAGGAACTTTTTTCTTCTTAAAGACCTAGACACAAACAGGAAAAATATCCATAAAGCCTACCTAGATTAATCCTTTCATGATTACCTTGAAGTAATCTTGAAATAAATAATTTGATGTAAGATACTGTAGGATACATGAGATATATCAACAGCTGTAAATTTTCAGTAGCAAGTCTGTAGTCTTGTAGAATGGCTCTGATACTTGGGTAGTGTGATGAGATCTGCCAAGAGTGTGTGGCTTTATTTTATTTTTGTGTGGCTTTGAAGTATTCCAGTTGTGAGGAACCACAGTTTGTGGTGTGGTAGTTGAAACTGAGGGTGAGCTCCCTCTTTTTGTAGTTCTAATTTGGACTTCCCTGTCTCTCAGTGTAGCTGCATATATTCTGTATGGATCCCAAACAGCTGAGGTTGAGCTCTGCAGGTGAAGGGGAGTTTTCTCATTTTCTGTGTTGCTTAGGATACACTTTAGGTTTTTGGGATGTTCTGCTGGATTTAAGAACCTGTGTGGTTCATATCTGCTTTCTTCTCTATCCAGTATTATGGGCCCACAGTATGTAATAATAAAACAATCACAATGGTTTATTTCTGGGGGACAAAGACCTGGAAGAATAGGAGCTGTTAGCATCTGATTCATGCAGGAGAGAAGCCCTAGGAGGGGTGGGATTTCCTCGGGTGACTCATTCTCTGTTTTACTCCGTATCTAACTAAAAGAAAAAAATTCCAAAAACGCTGTGTAGTCAAAGATCTGTTCAGGGCCATTGCTTCATATCAGTTTTGCTAAGATCTTTTTATTGTAAATATAGGAAATCTTTTCTAGAATTTTCAAAAATTTACCTTTAGAAAGCTGCCCAAAACATACATACAGAAACTCCTTTAGGAGTATGTTTTCCTGCTTGTCCTTTCCACCCCAAAATAGAAAGCAAACTGAAAATCAGTTTGATATTTCTTGTCTTTTTTTGGATCTTGTAACTGATGGATATTTTGTAGGAATTTGCCTGTACACACATTTCAGGCCTTTGCCTGCTAATGACACAGCTGCCTGGAGCCCAAGCTGTTCATTCAGGAGTAAATAGACACTAAAAAATCCAGAAGTGAAGGTCAGGCTGTGGGCACAGTGAAAGGGTGGCAGTGTGCATTGCTAGATGTTCATGTGGGATGAAGGATCATCCTGACAAGTCACACAGTACAAAGGAGGGTGTTAAATCCTGTTTTGTTTGTCTCTTCTTGCTCGTTCACTTTGCCAGTTTTGTTTGTAAACAGAACACACAATACCAAAAAAGCCCCGAAACACTGTGGCCATGCACACAGGTAGAAGCTGATAGTTGAAAAACAACAAACTTCTGCTGTGTGTGATTTAAAAATCTGGGCAGTTATTTAAAATTCCTCTGGTTCACCAGAGCAGTGTTCAAAGTTCATGAAAACCTGTTTTAGCACAGGAGAAAACTCATGGTTTCCTTCGAAGCTGCCCTATCTCACTGTATTGTGTGAGGCATGAATAGGAGGGTACTGCTTCTTTTGATCAATATCCCTTGTAACATCAGAGAAAAGAAGGTATTGAAAAAACAGGAGCTTTTAATTTTCTTCATTGCTGTCCCCTCTTTACTCCTAACGAGAAAAGTTCTCTTGTTTCTCCCCTCTCTCGCTTCAAAACCTAAGCCCCTCTTAGTAACAAGCTGCCTTGCACATCAGTGCTTACAGCCCTGTTCATGTACACCCTTAGGGAAACCTTAAACACAGATTTGCTGGCACTGCCAGCAGATACAGGTGTTGTATGAGGTAGTTGTGGTCAGCTATTGCTTCCCTGGGCAAGCATCAGAAGTAAATCTCACTAGCATCATTCCCTCTTGGCTGGGAATTCCAGATGCCTTTACAGGATGGACTTACAGTGGATTCATTGGTAACATTTCTAAAATCTTTCTAAATTTTTAGCCTTGCCCCATGCTCTGTGCCTGTAGCTCTGAAATGCTGAAAACACCTCACAGTGTGAAGAAACACAGACACAAGAAGTCAGGAGTCAAAGCAAACTCTGCTAGCTGGATAGTGTTCCCTTGTAAAAGATGTTTGGTTTTTTTTTCAGGCCATAAGTGGCATTTGGATGCTTTCACCAATATTTACACCACATTTACATCTTTGTCCACTCTCTCCCTGCAGTCTCCTTGGTGTTAAGCATCTTGCCATACCCAGGTGGAATCTTGTGCTGTGCTTTTATTTCTTCCTCCACCCTCTTGCCCAACTCTTAAACGTTCTTGTGGGTGGAGGGAGAAATTTGGATGATATTCCAGAGAGAATACATCACCTTATTGCTCATTATTCATCTCTTGACTTCAAAGGGAATGAATTTTCCTTCCCATCCTCTTTTAGACTGTTTTGTTCCTCCTGTCAGCAGGAGCGCTGCTCATTATTTGAGGTGCACAGCCCACTCTGTCTTAGTCAATTGTAGTTGCTCTTGTAATGATTGTGACTCTGAGCAAGGAGGGTGATCTCCTGGGAGGCTCTGGAGGTGCCATTGTTGGGTTTGTGGGACTGTGCTCTTCTTTGTACTTTATTTCTTAAGAACAGCACACAGTTAGGCTTGAACTCCATTGGATGTAAAATTCGGCTGCTCCTGGAGTGACTGAGGAAGTTCAAGCCACGTAGCAAATCTGCTCTAAAAGCACTTTATATCTGTAATGCTTTCTGTTTCTTTGTAGACATTGTGACTCCAGAATCATGCATGTCTGAGGCTTGTTACCTAGTGAAATCTCTTGTGAAAATGGTCTCTGATTATTGGGAATGCAACTTGTGGACAGCAGTGAAAAAGCCCAGTTCTCCTTCAGGCTGCCATTCCAGAGCATTTCTTTTGCTTTTTCTGTCTGCCTTTCCACAGCACGCCCTTGAGTCCTTTGACAAGGTAAATATTAGCACTGGGAACTTAATTACCTTCCCTTTGTTTATCTCTTGTAGACACATGCCTGTTCCTTCTGGGGCTCAGATGGCAATGGGATATTGAGAGTAGCAGGATCTCGCCTTCCAAATTAGGCAGATTCACAAATGTTTGCAACATTGCAGCTGGAGGGAATGCTTTTCATAAAATGATCTAGAAAACATGCCTATTTTGTAGTTTGTAATCTCTGAATAAGATTTTCTGTAGCACTGTACTGTGTTAAGTCTAATGAAACAGGACCTGGACCTTGCCTCAAAGGGGATAAACATTGAAGCAGTCCTTTTACAGACAGAAGATTAGGAAATCAGACACAAGACAGTGATTGGAAACAAATAAATGCACATGCAGCATATTATGATGGTTCAAGGGTGTTGTTTTTCCCAAATGATGTCCAGAAAGAACTGCATGTCTTTTCAGTTTTCTGGGGAATGTTGGAGGAAGAGATGCTCAGCTGCAGAAGGAAGGAAATTCCAGGTTGGAGAGGCCTGTATGGAAGGAAGCATATACCAGTGCAGAAGGGCATGGAGATATAAATACAGAATGTCAGTAAGAGTCTATGACTCATACTGCTGTAGTAACATAGTGCAGAATTTCTTTGCAGAAGCACTGAACAAAAACCCCGTGGTATACTATGATACATTTGTAGATAGTTTTCCATAGCTGGTTAATGTTTTATGCATCTTGCTTTTTTGGAGACATCACCAAATTGTGCTTTAATTTTCTTTTTTTCCTGCTTTTTGTTAGGACTTTGTTTTTAGTTGGAGAGTTAAGTCCTCTATTGAACCTTGAATGCAGCAGTTCTGTTTGCTGGGTAGAGATGAGTTAGATTTGTTTTTAATCATGTAACTAAATTTAGCCAGCAATCTGCATTTTAAGGCATTGCTATTAAAAGTCCAAAAGTGAGATATGTATCATAGTTTGAATTTAAAATAAGCCAGAGGCACAGCTGGTGAGGCAGTCATGACTCTCTAATCATGAGTGGAGGGAAATAAAGAGGGAATTTTCTCACTTTGCAGGATGAATGCAAAGTCTGATAGGTGCTTTAATATCCCACCCTTGCCCCCAGCCCCCTTCCCCAGCTTTGTTTCATGATTGTATGGATTTCATGCTGTCTCCCCATTTCCTTTTTTCAGACAAGATGATATATCTGTTTGATACCAGCAGTATTAACAAAACTTCCCATGCATTTAAATTGTTACACTAGTTTTTCCTCTAGTTTATTCAGAGCTTTGTATGGTACTTCATATTTCTGCAGTCTCTGTTTTAAAATGAAAATGGCCAGTATCCCAGTCTAAATCCTGAACCAGAGACAAGACTTCCAAGGCATCTGGAAAGTCCTGGAATTTGCCCCATTCAGAATTATTTCTCAGTCTTTCAAAGCAGTGAAGCATGCTGTTAGATATGTGAATAGTCCCATTAACAGAGCACTGCCCATCTTGACACATAACTTGCTGTAACTGTGGAAGCAAAACAGGAGGAGTTTGCCTGTTTTTTAGTGACTGGAAGTCAAAGCTGTTTAGATGTTTAAAGATATCCAAAGTGCTGGTAAAGTTGGTCAAGTGCATGACAAATTTAGCATGTCATGGAAATGGCAAGTTATGTCTAGCCTATCATATAGAATATTAAATTGACTTAATACAGCACTGCCTTTGGCAGTATTTGCTGTAGCCAAGCTCCCATTTCCCAAGGTTGTTTTTCAGCCAGATCAATTCCTTGGCTTGGTTTACCTTCTGTTTTCACAATTAGCTCAAACACAGTGAATGCAGGTGGCCTCGTGGGGAGAAAACTGTTTGGGGCCAGAGTTTCTTGGTGTAAACTGAAGGAGCTCTCATTCTGCACTTTGAGCATTTTAGTCTGTGTTAAAGACTGTCACAGTGCTGGTGTCCTCTCTTGGTGAGTCTCACACATCCTCAAAGCTTCACCTGCTTAGCTGAGTGTTTTCCATTATATCCCGTGCAAGTCCTTGGGTGTTCAATATTTGGATACCACCAGGAGGCTCTGAAAGGAGACAGGATGATTTTCTCTCTTTTTAAAATTTTTTTTTTCTCCACAGCAGTAGGAATGGGTCACAATGAGGAACCAGTGGTTTGCTGGATCACAGATGAGCCTCTGATTGCAGTGCTGTGAAATGTTGTCAGTTTGTCTTGCCCACATGACTGTGGTTAAACTTGATCAGGTTTGGGGACATCTGATGTAGCTCAGGATGGCAGGAATCTTTGGCCCGCTTCCTGAATATCTGAGTTCTAACTCAGTTCTGTGGCAAGTCCATGGCTGTTACAGGAGGACTGGGGGTGCCCTTGTGGCTCTCCTCCTGTGCCACTTGTGGCCTTTTGCTGCAGGCTTAAATCTCTTCGCAGAGTGCCTGGAATCCCTGGTGGGCTGCAGCCTGGTGTGTGCATCTCTGGGCTGCTCTGGAGCCTCTGTGTGGTGTGTTGCAGCCTGGGGCTGTGCCAGTCTCAAAGGAGCAGTGCAAACAGCTCTAGTTTTCTCTTGCTGGCGTGCCTGAAATGCTTTTGCTGCTTTGTTTGAACTTCCCTGATGAGGCATGACCTCAATGCTGTGCATAGATTTGTGTTTTAGTGATAGATTCTTAATAGCTGCTGGGAATGATTATGGAAGAAATTTCAGGAGTGCCCTATTACATGAAGTTGCTGCAGTTTGTAAGGAGGTCATGGAAAGAAGATGTGTGAAGAGACAGCTCTGGTATGCTAAACTCCTGTGTTAAAAGGATCATAAACCTTTTTCAGGACACATAATTCTGCTTTGCACTGAGACCATGCACAGGTACAGACGTTAGGCTGCAGATGTGGTGATGCCTGGTTTCCAGCTGCTGATTTAAAGCTGTCTTCAGCCAGGAAGGAATTAAGGATGTAGGGATGAATGTTTTTCTGTCAGGTTGCCCTGCACAAGGGCTGTTTATAGGTAGATGAGGAAGTGTCTCAGAATGGGTCAAGGACATCAGTGATTTTCTGGGACAGCAGAGATCTGTAGACGAGAAGTGCTATTCTGCATAGGGGCAGGGAGGAGGCAAGAGGCAGCCTCTGAATGTCAATTTTTAATGCCTGCCTCTGTGAATTTTCATGTGAAAGGAGGCATTAGGAATTTTTTATATAGAACTTAATATTTCAAGCCTGAGATTAAGCATTCAGTGTGAATATCCAGAGTTCATTTGAAAAGTAATCATTAATGCAGCCATGAACTGAGATAGCCTAGATGAACTCTTTCATCTAGTATGTATGAAGGATAGTTCAAAGCTTGCCTGGGTACCAAATAGAGACTTCAAGGAGGTAACACTAGTGCATGACATTATCTTAAAACAGGAAAATTGATATAAAGATAAATCCGAGTCTAGAGAAATGAGTATATTTTAATGTGCCTATTTGTCTGTTGTGTTTTACTGAGAAACAACCAACCTGTTTTTAAAACTAATGTACTTATACTTTTTATTGCTAATTCTTTCCTCTTATGTGGCTGAGCAGATTGATTAAAAAATGCTAAAAGGGAAGAATGAAATGCTCTACAGCCTCAGTAGCTGTATAAAACAGCACAGGAAAGGCTACACTGGCAGGCAGGAAGCAACTGGAAGTGCTTAATGCAATGTTGCCAGATTTGCAGTACTCTGAAGGCCATGAACTTGTAATTTTGAGGACATTCTCGACTGTCTGTGCTTTGTTATACATGAGGACAGAAGGATGATGTGAAGAAAATGCAGAGAGACCTTTCAGAGAGTGGTTTGTATGCAAGCCTTTGAATATGTATGTGCCCTCATCTGTATTCTGTGAGGGGCCTTAGCATGTGTTGTTGTGGTGATTTGCTGCTGTGTCTACAGTTCAAAGAGCACAGCAAACCAGATCTGCATGATCGTGTAGAAATTCAAACAATGTAGCATTCTGCTGTTTGTGCTGTTTACTTAAGGAGCTGTCAGAAAGTTTTCATTAAAAATCTTCTCTCCTTTGTCTTTTTTTTTCAGTATTCTGAACTCATGTACTGTGTGGTTCATTCAGGTTGTAAACTGGAATAACACAGGATGCATGAATTTATATCTCTTACTCCCTAATTCTAAATGCTATTGAACCCTCTGGACTTTATTTATTTGATGTAGCATTTGCCTGGTGAAAAAATGAGCAGTTTGTTAAAGTCGTGTGGGACAATGTGGATGTTCACAGCAGAGGAGTGGAAATGCCTTTAGGAACTGGAGCCTCCATGCTCAGAACATGGCACGATGCAGGGCCTAGGAAGCATTGCTGGTATCTCAGAAGAACTCGAGAAACTCTTCAATATTGTGTGCTTTTCTGCACAAGTTGTAGAAATGACTCCTGCCGTCTGTGTGCCCTCTTCCTGCACAGTCTGGTATGAAATGTCACATTTTCTGATGTCTCAGCCACTTCCATGGCTGATGTACTCTGTCCAGTTGACTCATCACTGTGTATGTTTTCTTGACTTCTAATTAAAATCTGTCCTAGTCTAATATTAGACCAATACTCCTTGTTATATCACCCTTCATTCTTAAGTAATTCATCCTGCAGCCTCCTTACTCTGTATGACTAATGTCTTTTTCTCAAATATTCTTAGAACATTTTAAAATACCATCTATTTTATAAGCAGCACAGTAGCAATACCTCCCATTACAATTGCTCAGTGCTTTCTGTCATAGCTCAGTGCTTTCTTTTCCTTAGGATTTTGACAAGACTTTAACCTTTGGCGGAATTTTCCATGCACTGGTGTTTGCCTCAGCCTGAAATTTCCACTTGAGACTGGGTTGTTTTTATTTGTTTGCTGAAAGTATAATCAGTATTTCACAGAAAAGGCACATCTAAATCAGCTTCTGTTGGTTTCTCTCACAGAAAAGACAGATTTATGTACTTTGAGGTTTTTTTTTTTAAAGGATCCCTAGGCAGTTGATTTCTGGTGAAAAATAGAAATGATTGACTATTAGCAGGAGTCTGAGCATGGGCAGGGGAATGCTCAGCAAAAAGGAACAAGTCTGTGGAAGGAATGTGTCTCAATAAGAACTGAGAACTGCATTGAGGAGCAGTGAGAATGAACTGGTTGCTTAACTCATCTTTGGGCATTCAAGAAATTCTTCCTAAAAGCAAAAATTAATTTATCTGGCTTTAATCTTTTCTTAATGAATGTTCTCCATGCTTGAGTACTAATAACCACCTGAAATTCATTTCCCTTATTGTGGTAAAAAAGCAAAAGTTGATTGCAGTGGTCTGTGTTGGTAACCAGAAACGTTTTACATTCCTGTTTTATGGACATAGTTTACATTCTGCTGAGGGTTCTGTTTGGTTTTGCAGAGTGATTCTTTGCTGGCTTGTCCACTGAAAGAAAATAGAATCTGTGGATGGCAGGTATTTTGTTGTAGCTAAGCATTGTTGCTGTTTTAATCCTTCATCTGTGCTTGCAGGCTTCAGTTCCACTGGAGCAGTACCCTGGTGGGATGGTGCAAAAGTTCATTTTTGTTGTGTGAGTGGCTGGTGTTTCTTGTTCATGTCTGGGTCCAGACAGAGCACCAGACTCCTTTGAGAAAGGAGTTTTTTCCCCCAAAAGGCTGAGTTGAGAGAAAGCTTTGTTGCCTGTGGGTGGGGATGGAGCTGTAGACTGAGTGGGGATCTGGGTCTGGTTTATCCATTCTCAGTTTGCCTTTTCAGAGGCCTTGCTGATGGTTTTGCCTGTGGCACTCGATACTTTTGGCTTCTGAGAGCTGAAATGCTTTAATTCAGCTGTGGTCCTTGGGATCAATACAGCAATGTCTGGGTAGGGCTTGAGAGCCTGTGCTACATTAATGATGTAACTAGATGTTACCAAAATTCTTTCTGGCTTTACATTTCACAAAACTCAGTTTCAGTTCCTGTAGTTAATATAAATACAGCAGCCTGCCTGTCTGTTCCCAGTCCACTAAAAAGGTTCTGTAGGAGTGCAGTAACCTGGTCTGATGTAAATCCTGAAGCTTTGTCTATATTTAAGTTTGCTATGTAAGTTTTTGCAGCTGCAGGTATTTTTAGCAGAGATCTATGCAAATTGAAAAGTAAATGCACTAACTTCAGAACAAGCATGTTTTTTAAATCTCAAACTGTCTTCTTAATCTGAGATACACTAGTAGTTCTCTTAATGAAATTTATTTTTAACCTTTAACCTAACAAAATGTGTGTTAAAAGACCTCACTTGTATTGAATCTAGTATGTGACTGTTTCCAGCTTTTCCCTAAACTGAAAGGAAGCTGCAAAGGAAAAAAGCTTTGTGCCCTTGAGAGAGAAGGACAACTAATTTTATCCCATAATTATTTTAGGGGAAGCATTATCAGTGAACTGAGAGATTGGAATGAAAGATACCTCTGCCAGCAGATTTCCAAGGGAAATACCTGTGCTTGTCCTGTGTGTGAACTGAGCTCTCCAGTTCAGTCCCAAAATGCATTCTCACCTTAAACTCCCCAAACCAGCAGTGTCCACCTGTGTCCCTTTCCAGACAGTTGAGCAGCACCCCAAGGAAGAGGGGGGAGCTCAGGTTTCCAGGGGTTGTTTAGGGGCCTCTCAGTTGTCCCCTCTGTGTGGGGGGACCATTGTCCTGCAGGCAGTTCAGTGTGGGGTGTTCCTGCACTGACAGGGATGGGGGGTGGGTGTGCACTGGGTGCTGTTTTCCCCAGATCCTCATCTTTGGCCTAGAAATGTGATTATTTGAGTTCAGCTGCAGAGAGCAGGTTGAGGCTTGGCCTAACCTTAGTGTGTACCTAACTCAGGGTCACTGCAGGTTTCTTTCTGGGCTCCAGTGTGAGTTGATGCTTCCAGTTAAAACCAAGTTGAGGACTTTACCTTATGCTGTGTGTATATAACTTTTTTAAATTGGAAGCCCAGAAGGGACAGCTTGTCATGGATTATCTGCAGGGACCTAGTAACTTCATTAAGAAAATAAAGCTTTCACTTTGTATGATGTTTTTTGTTTTTTTTTTTTAATCAAGGAAAGCAGAGGTAAGAAGGATGTTTATGGACTGGTGTTTTGTGTGTCAGTCCTGCAGCAGTGCACATGGAATAATAAGCTTTGGAGAGAAGGGTGAGCCATATAGTGCTGATTTCATTTAAAGTTACCTTTCCTTGGCCAACATGTGATTTGTCTGAAAACAAACCAAGGCATTTCCAATGCTTACTGGCAGTTGTGCTGGTGTTCCTGACTAACAGCTGTCTCCTGAGGACTATAGCTCTGCTAACAGTACTGATGGAATGTAACTTCTAACAGGAAAACATAAAACTCTGTTAAATGCAGATCATACTATGAATTGTCTTTGGCAAAGAACAGGAATAGAAAATAATTCTCTTTTCTATATAATTTTTTATGTGTCAGAATAAGCTGTTTTGTTTGTGCTTCCATTAACCTAAAATGTGTCCTTTGTGTTTGTATAATGTATTTATTGTATGCAGAATATCCAGGTTATGCAGCTTTACTGACGTGGTTTTATTTACAGCCCAGGCCACCAGATGTTACTCTGCTAGAAAACAAGTTCATGAAGGATGAGCAGCTGCACAGAAGTATCTCATAATAACTTGAGCTAGTTTCTCATGTTGTTTTTTTTCTGCTCCTAGAAATAAGTTCTCACCAGGCATTTGAAGCCGTAGATGAGCTGCATTCAAAGCTGTGTTTTTTGTGCAGGTGTTTCAGGAGCTTGGTGGGTCAGTAACTGTGGTGTGTTTGTGTTCAGAGGCTGGCACGGTGCTCACCTGGGGCAGAGGGGACTTGGGGCAGCTGGGACGGCGCGCTGGGCACCAGAGCCCAGAGTCTGCCCAGGCCTTGGGGCTCTGCTGCAACAGCCCTGCTTCGGTTCCTTGCCTAAATGGAGCATCTCAGGTAAGGAAAACAATTACTGTTTCCACACCCTCCCTTTGTATTTTCCTTTTTGGTGCATTAAAATGATCAGTTTCCTGACAGAACCCTTCCAAATGCTGCAGCACAAGCCCTTGCTTGCTCTTCCTGTAAGCTCAGAAATTAGTAAGAGTAGTAAATTAGTAAGTGAAGGGATGTATTCAGACTCCTTGACAAGAAAGAGAAACAACAATCATCTTCATTCTGCTGCCCTCAGTGCTGTTCCTCCTTGCAGACCTGTGAGACCTGATTTGAGTGATGAGCAATGGCAGCGTTCTGGAGCAGACATCATTCTCTGCAGAGATAACAGCACAAAGATGACTTGAGAGCATCATCTGCATCCTAGGAGGAGCTGTGTTGATGAAAAAAGGAAAAACAGATAATAAGGACCTAAATTGTTTCACTTCAAGATTACCAAATAATGCCAAAGCTAGAATTTCTACTTGAAAATGCATTAAATTGCAGTATGTAGGCTATGTGGAGTGAGCTGCTCTTTGTTAACACACAAGCTGCCCCCTTTTCCATTTGTTGTCATATGGAGACAGGATTTGATTTGAGAGCTGAATTGAAAGGAATATAGAGAAGGTGAATTCTTTTCCATGTTTACCTTGAATTAACAATTCCAATTTTTGTGTTTAATGCAGAGAGACAGTTTTACAGTTGAGGATTGCGACTGATGATTTTTATTCATGGTCTGTTTTTATAAATCACTTTTAATGATTCAACTGAATTTTTGGCAAAGCTGTGGTCTGCTGATTGCCTCTGCACTTCAGTTAATATTGTTAAAGCCAAAGTGGAGAAACTAATCTAAGGATTAGAGGACAGTGTAAAAGACACGTGAGTTTAGCTCAAGGACAGCAGAGTAGATTTAACCTCCTGCCCATGGCTTGCCTGCTTCCTGCACCAAAGACCAGGGATTCTCCTTTCTTTGAACTGACACTGTTATAATGTCTGTGTCTGCCACTTCAAAACCTGATTTTTGAAGTGTTGTGAGTGACCTATTCCATTGTGAGTTTGACTTCAACTGAAAACACTGACCTTGAGAAATAGGAGCACTTTTTTTCCTTTAAACTGAAGCAAAGGAGGAACAAAAGCCTGAGTTTTAGATAATTAGCCACTAATCTGAGTGTGTCTTCCTGTGGACGTGCTGAATGTGTTTAAAGTTGTTGCATTTTGTCACTGCAGGTCTGTTTGCTGTTTTCTTCTCGGTGCTTTGGTGCCTGAGCACCGTGGAACAGGCCAAGGCACTGAGAAGTTGTTGTGAGGAATTTTGCAGGCAGTGCTCTTGTGTTGTGGGGTGTCCTTGATGGGACCTCTCCAGAACATCTGACTCATCTGATCACATTCATGCCCTGCTCTTCAGATGAAAGGACAATTAAATACAAATGGCCCGAAATATGATGAGTCTCTGTATTTAGCAAATGTTACAAAGATCTGGTTTAGTATTTCCTCCTTGTCAAAACGCTTTTCCAGTCTGTTTGATATTTTTGGCTTTAATAGCTATCATTCTGCTGTTTGTGGTATGTTCAGCATGTCATTCCCATTGCAGCAAACATTTGCTGCAGCAATAAACAAGTGAGAAGTGTGTGAGCAGTGCTGAATGTTCCTTGCTAAGCTGGTTGGAAGGAAGGGCTGCTGTTATTTTGGAAATGCATGGCTTCACGTGGAGCCATGTTTTCATCATGCCCTTTGTGCTAGATCACAGTTTTCTGAGGAGGGATCTCTGAAATTTCAGTTAGGAAATTAAAAAATAACCATCACTCAACTTGAATCTTGATGATGGATGTAGGGATCAGTTGTGTCAGGGAATGAAAATAACTGATAGCTTTGGGACCACATGTGCCTGCAGTGTTGTTTATGCTGCTCCTGCTGTGGTCCATGGTTCCAATGTTCATCCTGTGCAATACAGATTGCTTTGGATCCTCTGTATGGTTCCTTTCTTTTAGGGAATGACATGATAAATACATGATAAATACCCACGTTCTCATGGTGCTTTGCAATCAAAGTTTATTGCTGTTCTTTTCAGTGCAGTTGCAGTTAGATGCCGTTTTTGTTTAAGTGTTTGAAAGGTAGATTTGGTTTTAGCATATTCTTATTTTTCTTGCTTTTCCCCATTCATGTTGCAAACTATTAAGCAGCTGCCCACAAGACAAATCTAAAATACCTGTATGATTCAATTAATTGCTTATACAACTGATAGATTAATGTATACACATTATTGCCTTAACACATAGTCATAATGATATTGAAACTGGAACCTTTTGGTTTTAAGAAATATGACAATTGTTTTTGACTTATCAGGGAAATTTGTTAGAGGCCTCTAAGTAAACCTATAGTTGAGGCTTTAAGGGGTATCAAAAGAAAGAACTTACTATTATATACCATCTGTATGCTCTGTGTGTGGCTTTTTTTCGTTTGACTTATTTGTTTGACTGACTACTGTAAGTGGTTTTATCTTGAATGTTCAGAATGAGAGGTTTCTATTCTTGTGGGAGAGAAACAAGTTGAACTTTCCTAAACCAGATTTTACTGCTCAAAGTTTGAGAATATGTGTGGAGTAACTGATCCAATAAGCTGCTTAAAAAACCCAATTTGGGTGTTAGGGAAGGAGGTAAATGCAAAAAAAAAGTTGAAGTGATGTGTAGTTTCTCACTTGCTAAGCAGGTAATACTGTGGTGTGTGTTGTGAGCTTTTTGGTTCGGTGGTTTTTTCCTGTTATGAACTGGTGTCGTTTGTGAATTGGTCTGGATCCGTGTCTTTTGAGAAATGGCATTGTTGAATTTTCCTTGATTGATTTTGTTATGCTGTTTCAGAGATGCAATGATGAAAATTTTAATATAGAGATGGTCCCTTTAATATTCTTGCATCGAGTTCTTGGCTTTTCAATTAATTTTAAGTGACAATAAAGGAAAATAAAGGCCATGGAGAAGTGGGTTCTGAGTACAGCTCACTGTGCAAATGACAAATTGCAGTTAAGGATGAAAATAAGAGATCAAATTGTTGAAATTATTATTGGGGGAAAAACCCAAACAGAATGTAACAGAAGATTGAAACTACAGTCTGCATACAAAATGCAGCCAGTCTGTGTTTGATGGGGTGTGTTTGTGTGCTCTGCATGCCCTGTGTAGGAGAGTAACACCAATCTTGGCAGCACTGCAAGAACACTGAGAGTTTACAGTCATGTCACAGGCAAAGAGGAAACAGGATTTATTTATTTCTCAGGTTAGTTGGTTCTCTCTGCCATTCTCCTAAGCAGGAGATTGAGAGCAGTACCAAACTGCTGCAACCCCAGTGCCACTCCTTGCCTTCCCCCTTTTTCTGTGCTTTTCTTGTCCCCTTAAGGCACGAGCGTGGTTTGTTCAGAGTATCTTGTGGCCTGGGTAGAGAGACATTCAACATTCCTGGCAAAGTCATTTCTGCAAGTTAAGAATAGCAGTGTGTTATAGCAGAGCCCAGCTCACCAGCTCTGGGTCTGCAATTTTTGGAAAGCAAAGAGGAGGTGACACTGGTTCCCAGCACTGTCCTTCCTGCCAGCCCTGGCAATTTCCCTGCAGCTGGCATTTGACAGAGGGAGATGGGAAACCAAAGTCACACCAAGGGAAAGGCAGAGGAGAACTCCCTCTCACATGCTGCGTGGGTGCAAACCTGAGGCTGAGCAAGTGTCACTGCTGCAGAGATGGTTGGTTCAAAATGACCAAAATTGGGGTTGTACTGCAGCAGTGAGGTGGCAGCCAGGGCCAGGCTGCTCTGCAATCTGTTTGGGACACCAGGAAAGGAGAATTTCCTGACAGATGGGGTGGTGTAGGAGAGCTGCCGTGGGATAAAGTCAGGAGGTGGAGACCCCCCCAGCATGTGATGACTGAGGTGGTACAAACGGGACTCTGGGAAAGCCTGAATCTTCATAAGTCATAAATTCGTTTCCAGTTTGGTGGTGTGTTGCAGTTAGAATTCCAAATGAGTACCTCAGTTGGAGATCTCTGGGAGTATGAGGCAATGAAAAGAGACTGAAACTGCTTGCAGCAGTAGCCATGGCTAGTGCAGACAGGCATCAGCTCTTGGTAGTGAGGCCCCAGCAATGGCACCAAATTGGCAGCTCTATTTAATGAGCTTATTAGTAACAGAATACTAATCTAAGTTGCCTTGTAACTCTCTCATCTCCTTATGCTCATACTGTATTCCTTAAATTAAAAATACTGGCTGGGTCCCCTGGTTCTGCATGGATTGTTGTAGGAACAGTGCACCAGGACTGCAGCTCTGAGCTCAGAGACAATTTGTGATCCTGCTCCCTGGAAGGATTTCTGTGCACCAACCAATGCCATCAATGCTCAGTAATGTCCTTCAGATGCAAGATGCAGTTAATGCTTGCTAATCAACCGTGGGCCATGCTGTAAAATTATTTTAAAATGTACTTGGTTTTAAGACAGTCTCTGAGAGCAGCAACCTCGGAAGTGACAGAACTCCAGTTCTGTCTCAGTGATGTGATTTTGGTTGCCTTGTACATCCATGAGAAGCCTGAACAGAAAGGTTTCAGTGTAAAATGCACCCAGCCTAGTTTAAGGTGAATCAGATCTAACCTAGGGTAGGTGCATGGACATGCTCCAAGTTCAATTGAAAATATGGTTTGAAGCTAGAGGCTGCTGGAAAAGGCCCTAAAGCATGCAGTTTTTCATTCTCAATTTGTCATTAGGACTGTTACAGAGAAGGGATTAACAAATCAATGCAGGCTAAAACGAGAGAAAATCAATAAGAAACTGTAGTGAACTGGAACAAAGCTATCAATTTGCAGCGTTCTCTGCAATGAAATCTTCCATACCTCCTTTTATGGATGGGAAAATAATGCCAAAATGATGATGATTTGAGGTTAGAGTAATTGTTTTTTACCTGGCTGACCCCAGAACTTTAGGTCAAGAAACTTCTGTTGTAAATGCTGCTTATCTTTCCTATTTCATTTGTGTTGATGAATTTTATTGGCAGGTTCTGTAAGACTGGAATCTTATGGAAAAATAGTCAAGGAGAAATACACAATAGAAGTTATACTCACAGGAATTTGATAGAACAGTCTTTTTTAACGGTTTGCTCTTTTGTATTAGTGGAAGTTCGTTAGTTGCTCATTATTTTTCTGTCTCCCTAAGAAGAATGTTTCTGCTGAAAGTTCCTCTTGAATATGTAATATGCATTCTGTTGGTAGAGAATATCCTGCATTACTGGCTGGGTTCCTGCAGGTGAATGGGATGGGAGGGAGCTCAGTGGTGCCAGCTCTAGGTGTTTATTGTGTTACAGCACTGCTGCTTTCATTTGTCCCTGTGGGGCCCGGAGCCCCCAGGGCGGTGCCAGCACACACACTGCTCCTCCCTGCCGTTCCGTTCGGGTTTGGGGTTTGCTCTGGACGTGCGGTGTGCTTATGCTTTTGTATTTGCCTGATGTTCTCAGTTTTCACTTAGCCACGAGTCACTCACACTCGGGGTCCTGCCAGTCCTTCTGGGCTTTGTGCTGAGGTTCTGAGCTGCTGTTTAACGAAAGATTCAGCACAGAGAGGTTTGTGTTTTGTTGCTGGTGCTTGCTGTGATGCTGTGGCACACAAAGCTGCTCGGTGGCAGGGACCTGTCTGTCCTGCCTTGGTGCCTCATTCCCTGCCTCTTGGCTGCCTCTCTCTGCTTCCAGCCGAGGTTGTCAAAGGCAGAAGCTGCTTCTGGACTCTGGTTTTCAGCTGGTCTAATACAGTCTGTGCCTTTGCCCCAGCGTTCAACCAACAGAACTTTTTTTGTGGAAGCAGGAGGGGGAAGAAAAAGTGAACATGATTCGTCTAGTCCTGTGAGGACAAAAATGCTAAACTGTCTCCTGTTTTAAAACCTGCCTAAGGGTTTTTTCTTGGTCTCCTGGCAGTTGATTGCTGAGGTCTCCATAAATTCAGTGGATTTTGCATGTAATCAGATGCCAGCAAGGAGTGAAAAAAACCTGTGCCTTGCAGTTGTTTTTTATCATAGCAAAAGTAAATAAAAACCTTTAAAAAGAACTAAAAAAAAATCATTCTCAGAGAGAAAAAAAAATTGATAGTTCTTACTTTAGAAGTATTATTTTGAAAATAACTCCTTCTACAGTTTGCCACTTTAGCTCCTATTTTTACAATTCCTCCTTCCCCTGCCATGTGTAAAACTGATGTAAACAATCCCTTCCTTGGTAACAAGTGCATACCGAGCAGTTTTTAGGATGTTTGTTTTTTCCAGAACACTGTTTGGCATAATGTTGTTCTCTTAAGTGTTAAATTAACAAGTATTAAAGAGCCAGATTTCTTGCTGGTGGAAATACCTTTTGTCCAGCCTTTTTTATGTTTCTGGAATTGTCAGGGTTTTCCTGCAGTCTCCACTCTTAGTTGATTTCACAAGCATGAGCCCATTTAAAGCCTTGGAAATCTCAGACCATGGTTCATTTCCACAGAAAGAAAAAAAAAATTAAATAATAAAAAGCTAGGCTGGACCTCACAAGAGAATACTGAGGGGAAGGGATGAAAGCCATTTAACAATGTCTGACAGATGGGACAGTGACATTGCAGTGTCTGACATTTGATTAAGTGTTATGACAAGATACATTGCTGGCGTGCATAACTATGTAATTCCTTTTTTTGCTTTTCTGTTTGCCAAGATGTTGTACTTTGTGTTGTTTTGTGTTCTGATGCAAGCATAGGATATGATTTTTGCTTCTTGGATCTTATTCCTTGCTTATATCTCCTCTGTTTGTCCCTCTATTTTGATTTCTCGTGGTTTTGTGTTTTTTTTCTTTTTAATGTATGGATGAAGGAAAATCGTTTTTCTTTGGTACTTTTTGGGAAAGGTTTATGACTTAAACACACAAAAGTAAATTCCAGAAATAGAAAACAGTGAATTGGTTTTTTTTTCCCTCTTGATCTGCTCCTTTTTTAGGATTTAACCACTAAAACTAAAGATAAAGGCATCTTGATTTTTTTTAAAGATGTATTACTTACTGTAGTCATGAAGTTGAAATGAAAAAGGAATACCCACTTGTAGGGCAAACAGCTCTGTATCTATAACATTTAGATAATAATTGGTTTATGATTATTTAAAAAATTCCAACTTTGTGACTTTTGGGACCACAGTTACAAGATTATTTTTTAAAATTTTGCCAGAAAATAAGGACAGGAAGTGAGATAGAAAGCATTACAAGGTTTTTCATTATTGTGGGTATTTCAGATTCTTGGTTTAAATGTATTTCTTCGTTGCTGTGAAAGCCATCCCGGGAGAGGGCTCCTCTCGCGTGTCGTGCAGCCTTCCCGGGTGGCCGTGCCCTGGGGCAGGTGGGGAGGGTCCCTGGGGCAGGTGGGGGTCCCTGGGGCAGGTGGAGGATCCGTGGGGCAGGTGGGGGGTCCCTGGGGCAGGTGGGGGATCCCTGGGGCAGGTGGGGGGTCCCTGGGGCAGGTGGGGGGTCCCTGGGGCAGGTGGGGAGGGTCCCTGGGGCAGGTGGGGGATCCCTGGGGCAGGTGGGGAGGGTCCCTGGGGCAGGTGGGGAGGGTCCCTGGGGCAGGTGGGGGATCCCTGGGGCAGGTGGGGGGTCCCTGGGGCAGGTGGGGAGGGTCCCTGGGGCAGGTGGGGGGTCCCTGGGGCAGGTGGGGGGTCCCTGGGGCAGGTGGGGAGGGTCCCTGGGGCAGGTGGGGAGGGTCCCCGGGGCAGGTGGGGAGGGTCCCCGGGGCAGGTGGGGAGGGTCCCCGGGGCAGGTGGGGGGTCCCTGGGGCAGGTGGGGGGTCCCTGGGGCAGGTGGGGAGTCCCTGGGGCAGGTGGGGGGTCCCTGGGGCAGGTGGGGGGGTCCCTGGGGCAGGTGGGGGGGTCCCTGGGGCAGGTGGGGGGTCCCTGGGGCAGGTGGGGGATCCCTGGGGCAGGTGGGGAGGGTCCCTGGGGCAGGTGGGGAGGGTCCCTGGGGCAGGTGGGGAGGGTCCCTGGGGCAGGTGGGGGATCCCTGGGGCAGGTGGGGGGTCCCTGGGGCAGGTGGGGAGGGTCCCTGGGGCAGGTGGGGGGTCCCTGGGGCAGGTGGGGGGTCCCTGGGGCAGGTGGGGGATCCCTGGGGCAGGTGGGGGGTCCCTGGGGCAGGTGGGGGGTCCCTGGGGCAGGTGGGGAGGGTCCCTGGGGCAGGTGGGGGGTCCCTGGGGCAGGTGGGGGGTCCCTGGGGCAGGTGGGGAGGGTCCCTGGGGCAGGTGGGGGGTCCCTGGGGCAGGTGGGGGATCCCTGGGGCAGGTGGGGGGTCCCTGGGGCAGGTGGGGGGTCCCTGGGGCAGGTGGGGAGGGTCCCTGGGGCAGGTGGGGGGTCCCTGGGGCAGGTGGGGGGGTCCCTGGGGCAGGTGGGGGGGTCCCTGGGGCAGGTGGGGGGTCCCTGGGGCAGGTGGGGGGTCCCTGGGGCAGGCAGGGCATCCTCAGCCGAGCCCCGCAGTGTTTGTGGCGCCGCAGCTCCTGCCCTTATCCTCCTCCCGGGATGGGCTGTGCCGGCCCTGGCCGCGGTGAGTTGGGCCCGTCAGCGCTGCCCGGGGCTGCTCCAGAGCACCTGGAGCACCTGCCGGGGGAGAGACACCGCTGAAAGGGAAATGTGTTTGCTGGAGAGCAGCGGCGTCACCGCCGTTCACAGCTGTCCCCGTGTGTGTCCCCGTGTGTGTCCCCGTGTGTGTCCCCGTGTGTGTCCCCGTGTGTGTCCCCGTGTCCCTCTGTCCCCGTGTCCCTCTGTCCCCGTGTCCCCCATGTCCCCGTGTCCCCCAGTCCCTCTGTCCCCGTGTCCCCCAGTCCCCGTGTCCCTCTGTCCCCGTGTCCCTCTGTCCCCGTGTCCCCCAGTCCCTCTGTCCCCGTGTCCCTCTGTCCCCGTGTCCCTCTGTCCCCGTGTCCCCCAGTCCCTCTGTCCCTCTGTCCCCGTGTCCCCCATGTCCCCGTGTCCCCCATGTCCCCGTGTCCCCCATGTCCCCCAGTCCCTCTGTCCCCGTGTCCCCCATGTCCCCGTGTCCCCTGTGTGTGTCCCCCTGTGTCCGTGTCCCTGGCTGCTCTCTGAGCACCTGGCTCGGCTCAGGGGACAGGTGTCCCTGTCCCTGTGAGGACTCTCATTTGTGAGGCGACTCTGTGTCCACACCTGCCATTCCGAGCAGCTGCCAAAGGGCATCTCCTTCACCTTTCCTGCCCTCAGCACCTGCCGGCAGAACTGATCCAGGTCTGAAACCTCTGTTTGATCCTGCCCTTTGTTTCATCTTCTTAGGTGGATGCTTGGGCAAGGAGAATATTATTAAACAATTCTTATCAGTGCTGGAAATAAGGGTATTTGAGAGCCTAAGTTTTATTACCAGTGATCTTATCTTGAGCTAGTAGGTGTCTTTTGAAAACTTGAATTTTCCGTGTCTGACAGGATTACTTTGAAAGTGCATGCCGGGTTCTTTAGAACACACAGATTGATTTTTTCACTTCACAGTGAATCGAATGTTTTCACTGGGAATGCAAGTCACAGGCTGTGGTGGGAGGGGATGTTGTCAGTCTTCAGAAACAAAAAATTCACAATCTTCTTTTTGCTGTTTTATGGCACCTGTTGTGCTTTGATTCTTAATTCTGTTTTAAAAGAATACAAAATATTATTTCATGGTTACTCTACCAAGTAACCTTAAACAAATGAGATAATGGAAGTCTGTGATGACAGTCACTTTTAAAGTTTTGCTGCATATTCCTATGACTTCTTCCTCTTTCATACTGCTGATACTACTCAATATTTTTATATGGGACCTCTGTCACACAGAATTGAGGCTAAGGAAAATGCAGACTTGTAGAAATGCTTTTACATGGCCATTTGTAGAACTTGGGCAGGAAGTTTTTTGTTCAGTTTACATGTTAGACATAAATCTAAACAAAACATAATGAGAAAGTACTTGGAACAGAGTAATAGAAGGCTTTCTCTTGTTTCATCTGTTTGCATGAAGTCTTACAGGATTCATTTGCTGTCTCTGGTTTTCCTTGCCACAGCAAGTCTGAAATGCAGAGTGCTTGGAGGAGCAGGAAAAGCAAAATGCTTGTGTCTTTTTACTTAAGAGAGATTAAGATATATTTGGGAATTATGTGATGGTGTTTAATAATCTTCAGATACAGATGTTTTAACTTAGCTGACAAGCTGCTCAGAAGTATGAAATAGGAGTTGATGGGGTGTTCATGTCTTTCATGATGGAGAGAGGATGTGCCCCTTGCCCATCTCTTGAACAAGTGAGGACAGAGTGCTGTGTTGCTTTTCTGCAGAGTACCTGCAGACACCTGCAGTGTCCTGTGGCCAGGTGAGTCAGGAGTGCTCTGCTGGTGTTCAGGGTCTTCAGGGCTGGCTGCTCTTGTGTGTGAGGCCTCTGGTTTGCAGTCAGATTGGCAGAAAGCCAGCGAGAAAGGACTCTTTATTCACTTATGTTGCATTCATGCTCAGCATGCCATGCCACAGAGAATTCTAATAAACTCATTTTATCAGAGGACTTCAAATTTAGTAATGCTGAGTATGTGAGGGACTACTGATGTACCTCTGCTGAAATTAAATATATATTCTAGTTTGCTCTTTCAACCCTTTTTCTGCCTCTACTTTCCCTCTTTTGTTTTACTCACTGACAACTTTTGTTAGATAACCTGTGCTCTTACAGGGGCTTCAAATTATACTCCTATTTATTATCTTTCTGGCAACAGGTAACAGCTTCAAAAACAGATCTTCCATTCAGTGAGCATGTGCTTTCTCTTTTGAGTCCTGTGTTTGCAAGAGAAACATTCTCTTCTTTGGTAATTATGGAGCTAAGCACTCTATTTTGATAGTTTGAGGAATCAGGAGCAAAGTCCAAAAAAAACTTTATTAATGTTAGATAAATATGACTGTGATGCATTTGGATTGCATGCTTATGCATTTATTAAGAGAAATCTTTAATATAAAAGTAATACTCATATTTGGATTCCATCTAACTCTTATTCAGTGCTATGTGTTGGCTGATAGTGGGAAGAGGAGTCAAAACCATTAAAACCCTTGGAATGGTGACGCTAAATTAGTTTTATGTTTGAGCTAGCAAAAGTGAATCTCTGAATTCTAGCTTAGTTCCTCAATGAGGCCATTTTAGTGTCATTCACTCAGTAATTTTTAATTGAATTCAGGGTAAGACAGATGTAAGAAGTGTTTGTGCTGTTACATGTAATTTACATACCTAGATATAATTGAAGATGATTACTTCCATTTTGGAGAGCTGGTATTAGAAAAGCTCTGGTTTTTACATTTGTCCAAGCTGCAGCTGCCAACACGTCAGGTAATTTGCTTTCACTGAGAATTTGTTTGACAAAGATCTCTCATGCAGGACCATAATCATTGCTCAGGCCTTGGCTGCAGCCTCCTCGTGAGGTGTTTTTACTGCTGTGCTTTTTCCCCTGTTTCTTTCCCCTTGCTCTCTTGCCCAAGGGAGTTGTTGTTGTTGTTGTTGTTGTTGTTGTTGTTGTTGTTGTTGTTGTTGTTGTTGTGCAGACCACTGGGAGCCATCTGCTGTCCCTGCTGTGACACCTGGCCAAGCTGTCACACTTCACCCTTGTCATGGTGCTGGAGCCTCTGCAGGGGTGGGGTGCAGACACAGCTTTGCTGCCTCTTTTGAAAATGTCTGCTTGGCCATGAACTTTTGGATGCTTCAGTGCATTATTTCTTAGAGAAAAGGGTTTCTCCACAGTCCTTGGCATTTGGAAGCCCTTCAAGGTGTGCAGTGAGTTTGGACCTGCAGGGGGATGGCATTCAGGCCTGCCAGCCCCGTCTCTGGGACACTGTATGCTACATTCTCCTGCTTTTGGAAAGGAGACACTTCTGTGCTATAGAAGCCTGTAGGTTTGGCTTCCTACTCATCCTTTTTTTCAGCTAAGGGCAGTACCTCGAGGTGAGCTGTGGTAGTACTTTTATTTCCCCTGGATCAGTGTCAACCTTTTCAGCTGAGTTTTAGAGCTGACCTGCCTGATCCTTAAACAGTCTTTTTCTTGCTCTGGCTATCCAGCAGCACATTTCCTTCATCATCCCCTGGCAGGTTCTGCTACCAGAGTTGATGAAATTAATAAGACTTAGTGGTCAACAGTTACATTCTCCACCTCTTTCTCAAAGCATAAGCACTGCTACATGTAAAAAAACCCCAAATGTTTCTCTGCTGTCTTTCTGTCTTTGTGAGACTCTTCAAAGCTGCCATTAGTGGATGGAGATGTGTGAAGACTTGAAGACAAGCACACTGCCAGGCATAACAAGGCGAACTTCTGATGCTGAGGGAGCAGGTGGAACGCACCAGTGGATTTACATGACTACAGAATTATTTTGTCAGCTAAGAGTGTGTAATCCCAAGTGCATCTTCCCATCCAGAGGGTTCACAGTACTGTTTGTACTGCTGCTCTTGTCTCATTGCCGTGCTAAAATCAGAGAGCATTGTGTACCTGTCTTCTGCTCTGAGTCATGTCCCAGTGGGCTGGGCTCTCAAACAATCTGTGCAGGTGAGCTGGCTCAGAACAGCAGTGCAGTTCAGAGCTTGTCTGAGGAAAGCAGCTGCAAGAGGCAGAGGGGCAAAACCCTCAGGGTTGACTGGAGGCCTGGGTTTGTGATGGACATGGAAGGCTGCAGGCAGTGCAGGGAGCAGGGTCCTCACAGAGCCCATGGGTGCTGGGGGCAGGACAGCCCAGGGGCTGCGGGGCCCGTGTGGGGCAGAGAGGGGCACCCACATCAGGAGAGCCCTGCCCTGGACCTGTGCAGCTCTGATTGCTCAGCTCCTGGCGGCTGCCATGCAAACTCTTGGTGTACAATGTACAGCTGAGATTCACTCCAGGCACTGAGGATGGTGATTGTCTCTGAGGAGCTGAGTATGGTGTTAAGGCAAATTGTCCTTCAACAGCTCGTGGTAATTGGGATGGGTTTTAAAAAACGTGTATTGAAAGCTTCTTTTTGAAAAATCCTGAAAATGAAATTTCAGGTTTAAATGCCAAAGTGAAAGAGCAAGATTTCAGCCTCATGTTGTCTATTTAAAAGAAATCTCATGGTTTTAATTTAGCTTTACAGTACTCTTGTAGTTTCAACTGAGTTTCTAAAATGTTTTTGGATAACAATAATCTAGTTGTCGTTTGAGAAACATTCAGTTTTACATGCAGCTATACAGAGAATGCTTAATTAGGACTATTGATTTGACAAGTAAGGTAAAGCTGGAGATGATTAAGTGTAACAGATTTTAGCACCATGCAAATGTTTTAAAGTAACAAAACATTTATTTCTGAGGAATAATAAACATACTGACTTTGTCTCTTATGGGGGACAAGGGAATGAATTGGCTAATAACGTGGTGAAATGGTGAGAGAAGTTAATGTTTGTTGTCAAGTCTCTTTTTTTCTTTAAAGTAATTGAAGGGCACTGAAAACTGAAGACAGTTTTTAAATGTGCTGCTGTGTGTGTCTCGTGGCAGCTTACCATTCCTGTGGTGTGGTGTGGCACAGGCTGCTCAGGCTGACTTGAAATTTTTTATACTGGATTTGAGAAATCTCCTGGAATTGGGCCAGAGGGTTATGAGTTCCAGTAAATGACTAAAAGTGAAATTGTGTTTAAATGGCTCTTTCACTGATATCTAAGCCATTGGAATATGTGTTATCACAGTGGCTGAAAAATCACTTAATTATTTCAGAGAGCTTTATTTTAGTTAATGTAACCCTCTTCTTTTTTCTAATACTGATTTGGTTTATGATCTATTGGATTCAGTAAGTATTTGAAGTTTGAATTTTCCATGCCCTATGTCATGTTAATGTGTTTTTAATGCTTAGAAAGCATAATTTATTCTTGTGAAGGTTTGCAGAGTAATAGCACATAGATCCTTAGAGAAGAGCCAATTTGAGCAGCAATATTATGAACCTAACCCAGTACATTTTAATGCTGCTGTGTATGAAGGCAGCATAGCATTTTCTGTTCTAGCTTTCTGTTTGATTACCCAAATTTATTGCAGTAATTTGCTGCTCAGGAGAGAAATTTCAGTGTTCACCCTCGGTTCTCAGTTTGCTTTATTTTGAAACAGTGACTAAAACCAATCCATTCATCCTTAAATTCTGGGAGACTTGTTCAGCCCTAGAGTAGCATTGATGATGCTGAAAACATCTGAGTAAATACTTGCAGAAAAGGGAACTTTCCTTAGAAAAATCAGAGTTCAAAAGTCCACTCTTACAAGATGATTACAGTTTCTTTGGAGATCACATATTTATTTTAAGATCTGGAAGTCGGGGGGGTAGGTAACTGTCTCGGTGCCTTGTTTACTCTTAACTGAAAGTGACGGATGAAAATCTCATGATGAAAATCTTCCCGGGTTTGTTCAGCAGGGAGAAGAGAAAGTTTCAAGGGTGCAGAGTAGCAGCCTGCCAGTGGCTACAAGGAGGTTCATCCAGAATCTGAACTTGGAGAAGCAAAAGCCACGAACAGAAACTCGAGGCTCAGCCCAAATGTGAGGAGGAGCTTTTCCAGCAGGACACTCGGGCAGAGGAGCCTCCACCTGGGGAGGCTGAGCCATGGGAGCCCTGTGGAATGGGGGAGATCCCGTGGATGTGCTGGGAGCAGGAGGCTGCCCTGGGGAATCCTGTGATCCTGCTGGGCTCTGGCTTTGGCCTCAGAGCTGTTTCCACACGTGCTCCCCACTGAGAACTGTGGAGCTTCAGTCCAGTGCTGTCATCATGAGCTGTCAGAGGGATGAGTTTTCAGGGTAATTGTTAAAATGTGATAGGCAAGACTCAAGTTCAGTTTGCAGGAATGATGCTTCTTACTGGGGGCAGCCAGTTAGAGAGAAGGAAATTGAAGAAATCATGCTGGTTTTTTCCTGTCAGCTGTAATAAACATTTTGGGTGCAGCAAAATGTATAGAAGCATTATGCAAGCAGTTCAGAGCTCTCAATGTGCCCCTCTGCATAAAATAAGGTGCTTGTATTACTCTGACAGGGTAAAAGCTGGCATCTTCTTCCCTCCACTGACCTGGGAGAAGAAAGACTGGAGCTGAAAGAGCAGCTTGGAAAAACTGCCTCATGGTTCAGTAGTTCTTTGTTGTTATTTCGTTTTAGCACAGAAACACTAAAATTAGCTGTCCTCTCCTCTTTGTTCTTATTTTCCTTGTACTCCAAAGTTTGCAAAGTAGAAAATGAGTTGAGAAGCTACTCTGTACTTTAACTGTCCACACACTGAAAATCAGAGCCCTTGATCTGGAGGCTTAAAATGATCATTTTGATTTTCAGGGTTTGTTCTGCAGTTTCTCTAGTTATGTGCCATCTTCTAGCATAAATTACTCTTTGGGCATATAAAATTAAGTTGAATTGGTTTGCACTGGCAGTTTTGCTCTAAATGTGTAAGACAAGGTCTAATTCTGTGTCCTTCTCACTGTCCTCTGTTTTCTTTTGAGTAGCAATAGATGCACAGGCTGTGTGACAGGCTATTGAAATTAGTTCACTAAAAACAGGCTCTGCTCTTCAGAAAATTAAAAAACCTGATGTCTGCAATGTTGTGCTCTTCTGCAAGGATAAACAGAAAATGAGACAGAGGAGCTTAGAGGTGACACAGATGTGACTTTGTCATCATTAAAATGTTTCTTGAAAAAGACTGTCCTGATTCATGAGAATCTTTTTTATTTGAGAGTTTCTTCTGAGTTGCAATATTAGTCATCTAGAATCATGTATGCTGTCTGCAGCTCTTTTTAAGGATCAGTGCTTGTCTGAAGAAGTTCCCTTTATTTTTCTTCTTTCTCACAGTGGTATGAGAACCTTTAAGCACAAAGCTAACTTTGTCACCTCAATTACTCTTGACATGTTAAGCCAGCTTTATCCACAAATAACTGTGCCAGAAATAAGGCTTTTGTTTTTCATTTCTTTATTTTCTACATATGCCTGGACTTTCTATTTTGGGTTTGAATTCAAGGCCTCACAATCAATTTTGTGGAAAAGCAGCACATAGTTAGTCCAAGATTTTATTTTTCTTTGAGATCTGCAAGACAGCTACAAGGAACTTTTCAATTCTTTGCAAGAGCAGCAGAGCTGCTGTTCTTAGAGCCCATGTTGCTTGTGGCTCTGGTTTTGGCCTGATGAAGTCACGGGGGTTTGAAGGGCTGTGTATTTGCATAAAGCACCAGTGTTTTCTGCAAGCTGCCTTGGTCTTTCAAGGCTTAATGCCTGCTGAGTAGCTGGTAGTTATTTCTCAGTAGTTTCCCCATGCAGGGCAGAATAGGGAATGGAAGAGCACCTGATAGTTTTTCATGGTAGGTAAAACCCTTTTGTGGGGTTGCTTGGGTACCTTCTGCAAATGTGTTTTGGTTGAAACCTGGCTGGGGAGGAGAAGGGTCTGTGTGTCCAGAGCAGGTGGCAAAGTGATACATCCTACACATGCAGCTGGAAAGGTGCCTTATCAGTTTAGCTGAAGACATTGAAAGGACACCATAGTGGACTGAGATTGTTTAAAGTCCTTGAAAAAGTTTGAAATAGTTAAAAGGCAAGGACTGTAGAAGGGCTGTTGTGAATGCAGCTTGCCATTGAACCTCTAATCCCCTGTGATACCTATTAATTTTAATTTCTGTATAATAGCAACGTTTGGGGCAAGTGATAAAGTGAGAAATTTCTGTCTTTTCATGCATAAAACATAGCACTACAAAGGTGCCTCTTGCAGGTTTGCAGATTTTTCAAAATTCTCTGTAGTTGTGAAGCTCCAGAGGGTTATTGCAGTTAGTGGTATCATTGTATGTGTGCCAGAATTGTGGAATGGGCAAAGGAGAAACATTAAAAAGAAGTTACCCTTTTTTTCCCTCACATGTTAAAGTACATTAGAAATCACATTAGTTCCTTAAAAGTGCTAAATCCAGTAACTGTTCATGTAGAGAGGGCAAGTCATAGTGGTTCCCAACATGATCTGATTTCACATTGTGTTCAAAGTGTGCACATCTGTAATGCTGAATGAATTTTGCAAAGTTGTGGATATCTCTGCAGTACACGTAGAATACCATTGAAATACATAATATTGATACATTTGGCAGGATTTATAAACTTTTCTGGTACTGACAAAACAGACATTCTTTGCTGTTTCAAGGTGAAGTCCAAAAATAAGCACCTCAATTTATGATAAATAGCCTGTGCATTAGATGTTGTCAAGGGCTCTTGAGTTAAACATGCTTGAAATTTTTAGATCAGGCTGGTTTTGAGAGATGATGTGCCAAAATAGAGCTGGAAAATTTTGACAGTGCTACTGCATTTTTTTTATTCTTTCAGTCACAGGAGGGAACAAACAGACCTGTATTTTCTTACCCCCACAGCCCTGCTTTGATAAGTGTAGGCATCGAAGGGGAAGGAGGAGTTCTTTTGTATCCTGTCCCCCTAAACGGTTGCATGTCCAAGTTTATTTTGCTCATGTTGTAGCAGTGGTACTGCAGCTCTGTAGGAGCATTCTGTGGCTGTGAGCCTCTCTGGCAGCTTGCTTTCACGCCTGCAACTTGGCTTGTTTAATTCTGCACAGAAAAATCTGCTGAAAATGATCTGGACACAAGGGTGGAGGAATTTTTGTTGCTGCTGTTCCAGAAAAAGAGGCACAAGCTGGGAAAAGGAAGAGATTTCCAGTGGTAGATTTATTAGACCATAAAAAAACTCCCAAACTTATCCAGAGAATTAGAAACCTGAAGAACTTTTCTGCTGAGTTACAGGTTAAGTTTTAGTCTGTTTTAATCAGCGTAGTGGACAGCAAACTTTCATCTTGTGGTTTCATTATCAGTGAGTCCTGCTCTTCTTTGTATATGGCTGACAGGATAATAACATTAGGTAGTGTTCCACCACACTTTCCTCAGTCAGAAACTGAGAATTGAAGCTGAAATGGAACTCTCAGAATATGGCATGTTCATTTCTTGGTAATTTTACCACCAAAATCAGCTTTCAGAGTTCTGACACCTCTGATCAGGGATGGCTCTGTTGGTGTTGCACGAATGTGCCACGAGTCTGTTCCTGGAGGGCAGCAAATTTCTTCTGTTGGAAGAAGATGGGTTTATAGCACTGCAGGTCTGAAATCAGAAGTATGATGTAAGTCTGGGAGTCAGCTTTGAAGGTAGAGCATCAAGTTCTTCCTGAAAAGTTTTAAAATCATCCACTGGGTGAGCTAAAAAGCCATATTTGAAGAGGCAGCTTTTGCTTTGAAAAGCTATCATGGATATCGAGTAGCTTTGTGGTTTGTGCTTGCATCACTTGTCAAGTGGTGCTGGTTATGCAAGTAATGTTCGAGTGCTGTGCTGTCCCTGGGAGAGGGAAAATGGGGGTTTAAATGTGTTTCAGGTTTTTTGTCCCACTGTCCGTTCCCCTCACTTGCTAAAAGAGAGAGAATGACTCGGCAACCTCCAAAAGCCCCTTATTGAAGTGAGCCCTGTTCTTCTCCAGATGCTGTCACTGTCCTCTGAAGGTGGGAAGCCGTGCACACTGCTCAGCTCAGCTCAGCTCAGCTCAGCTCAGCTCAGCTGTCTGGGTGGTTCCCCAGCTCTGCTGAGTCCCCTTGGCTTGGCCTGGCAGAGCTGGAGCATTGAGAGCAGCCCAGTAGCCAGGGTGGCTCATGCCAGCAGGGCTCCTGGGAGGGACAGGGGCTGCAGGGTGCCAAGGGCAGAGCCTGGCAGGCGGCTTGGGGCTGCCCCTGCAGCCTCTGGGACCCCAGGGACAGGCTGGGCAAGGTGGCACCAGCTGCCATGTGCTGTGTCCCTGCTGCTGGAGCCAGGGCTGTGCTGATGGAGCCAGGGCTGTGCTGATGATGGAGCCAGGGCTGTGCTGATGGTGGAGCCAGGGCTGTGCTGATGATGGAGCCAGGGCTGTGCTGATGGTGGAGCCAGGGCTGTGCTGATGGAGCCAGGGCTGTGCTGATGATGGAGCCAGGGCTGTGCTGATGGTGGAGCCAGGGCTGTGCTGATGGTGGAGCCAGGGCTGTGCTGATGATGGAGCCAGGGCTGTGCTGATGATGGAGCCAGGGCTGTGCTGATGATGGAGCCAGGGCTGTGCTGATGGTGCCAGGGCTGTGCTGATGGTGGAGCCAGGGCTGTGCTGATGGTGCCAGGGCTGTGCTGATGGTGGAGCCAGGGCTGTGCTGATGGTGGAGCCAGGGCTGTGCTGATGATGGAGCCAGGGCTGTGCTGATGATGGAGCCAGGGCTGTGCTGATGATGGAGCCAGGGCTGTGCTGATGATGGAGCCAGGGCTGTGCTGATGATGGAGCCAGGGCTCTGCAGGGCTCTGGCAGCTCCTGAGCTCCTGCTTAGATCAAGGTTCCAGCCTGGGCTTGCCTGGCTCTGACTTCACTGCGTGCCTGGATCACCTGTGCAGGTGCTGCAGGACTGGCTCCAGCACCTAAACCAGCCTGGCCCCTGTGCACTCTGCACTCAGCCTTGTGCTGCACTGCAGATATTTGTAGGGGTGTGTTTTGGGGTTTGGCCTCTGCATCCGGGATTTGGGGGTTGCAGAAGTTGGATAAAAGCCTTACTCAAACTGCGGGTTTTGCTCTGTAACTTTGAGAGGGCCAGAATAAAATCTTTTTTCCTAGTATCCACAAAAAAAAAAGGTACAGAGAACCAAAGCTGGATGGGTAATAGAACAACCTAATGCATTCTGAGAAAGCAGATATTAAGACAACTGTTAGAAATAGTGGTTTATGTCTCTAAACTATTTATAGTGTAGTCTTGATGTCTCCAAAGAGAGCAATACTATATCACCAACATTTGATAGTGGTGCTCTGAATAGAGAACAGAATGCAAGACAGTACAGATGGCTGACAGACTGCAGCAAATTCCAGCTAATGAAGAAATGCAGCATGTTTGTTTACATGCAGGTTGAAACAGTTGGCTGTTAAAATTGGTTTTAAATCCAGCTCTGAGCTGTGTAAACATAGATCACCCTTATGCAGCTGATAATAAAATATGTGTTTGCATTTAAGAAAAAAAAAAAGAAAGCCTTCCTTTTGACAGCATTGCTGCAGTTTGATAACTTGGCTGTTTTGTATTTGATGATCTTCAGTGCATGTGCGAATTAATGCTGCAAGAAACAAAACCAGTTTACTGGGTGAATTTATGTTTAGCCTCAAACTGTAAATTTATATCCCTGAAGTGTAGGTTTTATGATTAGATTCTGGAAAAAATGAGTAATTTGTGTAAATTTTGCAATGCCCTGGACACATAATTCAAACAGAGGAAACAGTGAAGACCCAAACATTCTGCTGCACTCTTCATCCAGTGGATCAGGTTATAGTTTTTCTAGGAGTTTACACTGTGAATCATGGAGGGTGGGAGTGTCTGATTCCTGAATTTTAAGAGTGAATTTCTGATTATAGTAGTTTTTTCCCCTGCCTCCTTCAAAAAATGGCATTTTTGAGCAGCCAGCAAATCTGTTATTTAATATTAGCACAGCGATGCCATACAACAGGAATACTGCAATCTCTTGTGTATCAGGAAGAGACAGACACAGGAAGAATAAAATGAGGAATTATTAGTACATCCTTTTCTGTAATACATCTCCAAAATTCATGATCTGCTTGTCAGAGTATTTCTGAGAAGTTGTTCACTTTACTGGGGCAGCATTCATCTCATGTACTATCATTTTTTAAAAGCATCATCTGTACTATAGAGAGCTGTTAAAATTCTGGAAGTTGTTGCAAATGTAACTTATTTGCTCTTGTTTTCCTTGCTGACGGATGTTCAGAATGCATTTACTGGTAAGCATTATGTGACAATGCAAATGTTCTTTCCTGTCCAGCAGCCCTGGAGCTGCCCATTGATAGGGGAAAGCAGTAAATAGGATGGCTTGTTGTTTGTGTTCTTTGCCATAACCATTCAAAGGCTTAGCGTGCCTTTGATGTGTTAGCAAAGCATCACAAGACTGCAGAAGGTGAGAGAAATCTCCTCCTTTCAGAGGCCTGTATGTGCTTGTGCAGATGACAGTCCTCACCTGCAGGCTGCAGACACACCTGGCAGCCCTCTGGATTACACACACACACACATAGATGCTTTTCCTTTCTGCTGATGAGCTGGGATTTTCACTTCACAGATGTAGTGTGATGGACAGTTGCTGATTCATGGAGGAAAACAACCCTCCTGCCAGGCACTGGAAATGTGCCACGATGCTGAATGATCTGAGATCCCACTCCCAGGGGCATGTGTAGATTTGCAAATCAACCAGGAGTCAGCCTGCTGAGCACAGTAACATTGAAAGTAACCATCAAAACCAAGGTGTATTTTGTGGTTTTTCTCTTACTCTGAGTCCATAATTCAGGACTAAGAAGCAGTTTAATGGTTGCATCTTAGATTATATCCCTTAAAGTGTTTTATTGATTTGCCAGATATTTATTACTTACATAGTTTTCCATGTAAACCAGAATCTGTTCTACTTTTGCAGCCAAAAAATTTTAACAGATGTTCAAGGAGTAACAATTCAGATTAGAGCTTCGGATTCCTAGACAGCTTTTGTTTGATTAAAAACAATAACAAATGCTTTGGAGAAGGAAATATAGCAGAGCTCAGAGCATGTTTGGATGCCAATATTGAGTATTTCCAAGTTCACGGAAAAAAAGCAAACAAAGATTTCTGCAGTCTCTTGAAAGGATATAAACTTTTATGGACCCTAAAAATAGACCTTTAGGTTATTGTGTAACTGTCTGGCAAGGGTTTTGGTTATGTTCTTTTGAAACACTTGTCACTGGAGTGGGCTGATCCAGTGTAGTAATTCTTTGCTCTTCTCAAACTCCAAGGCCTGATGATGTATTCTTTACTTGAACTGAGTAGATGTTGTTGGAGAAATGACTTCCAAAGGTCTAGGCTGAGTTTTGTGATGGATGGCTCAGGAAGCTAAAATCAGGTAAAATTTAGTTCTGAGGAAGAGCTGGATCCCTGCTTTGCCAGGCCCTCTGCCCTGGGACTGCCCAGAGGGGGATCTCACCCTCAGTAAACAGCAAGGCAGCAAAATAATCTTGGTGGAGTTGGTCCCATCCTAGGCAGGAACAAAGAAGCTCTGTGCTTCTAAATCCCTTCTTTGCCTGTCAGGTGTTTGAGTTGTGGTGGATCTGTCACTAGCAGCTGTCCCAGCTGTGCCCTTCCTGCACAGCCCTGACGGATTCTGTCTGCTTGTCTTGTGTTTAAATGTGAAATACTTGGGCTGAGGGCACTGGTGGGTAAAAGAAGCAGTCTACAGCAGTTTTTTAATGTTGAGTTTCTTCTGTGTCTATGCAGCTGCTAGTCTAAGGGTGCTGCTTTATGTAAGCTGTGCTTCTCCCAGGGTTCCTTAATCATAAAAATGCAAGTCTGGATTGCATCTTCCATCTGAAGAGGAGAGGCCCTCCTTGGGTCAAGGTAATGAGTGATGAAATATAATTACCTTGTACATTATAATAATGACTCATATATTTATAGGTGCCTGTGGTATGAAATTTGGATGAATTGCACATTCTGATGGATGTTTAATTTTGTTTTCTCTTGCTCTTGGCTGGTATCATCCCACTTAATGGATAATCAGACTTCTTGTTGCCGAGATTTTACATAAGCATTTTGGGGTTCATTTTTGGGAATCTTTGGTTTATTTAGCAAATTAGTGTGATTATGGTTGTGCAAATGCAAAAGAAAAAAACCCAAACCCCACAATGCCATCAGTTTGTGGCATCTGCCAAGGTACAAGATTTTTTTTTTTTTAGTAATAGTTCTGTCTCAGCAGCAAAACTGGTCATATTACACATGAATAAACTCCTGCCAAGGACTGAACTTATGCTTGTACACAGTGGGACTGCTCTGTGAATAATTGCTCCTCATGCTCCCTCCTGTACACAATACCTTCTAGAAATGATCCACACCTGTAAGGCACTCACGGCCCCACAGGGTATGTTCACTGCTTTCTATTGCTGCTTCTGTTTATCATCAGTCAATAAGTTCGTGCTGGTTTCAGTGTTTTAAATTCAGTGTATCTAATCTTAGGATACTTAAAATGTTTTGGTATAATGATTCTAAGTAACTCTCAAAACTTTTCTTGATAAGGATCTGAGTTTTTTAAGTACAAAAATATTCCACCAGACAGAAAAAGTGTCTTGCCAAAGAGAGAGTTGGTAAGACCATTAAATGTTTCATATTTCAGTGCCTTCTACATGCATAATATTAGCAAGGTATGGTGTTCCTGCATTGCATTCACTGCAGAACTCTCCAGTTAACTTCAGTGCCCAGGAAGGAAGTAGAGATTTGTAGGATAGTGAATTACCACCATATAACTTAGGGGCTTGGCAGTTGGATTTCTTAACTGAGACCCATGTTATGGTCATTTTTTACAATATTTTCCTATAAGAGAAGGGAGACATCTGCATTTTTTTTGCAGATACATGAAATATGGCCAAATTCCAGTTTCTTGATCTCAGAGCTATTCACCTATTACACCTTAACTTGGGAGCCAGAACAGTCCTAGCTCTCTGGTGTAATCATTCATGTTCCAAAACCAGTTTGTCCCTTACACTTGTATATGCAAGTAAAATCTGAAGCTAACCACAAGTGCAAGTAGGATTTGAAGTTAATTCTGAAGTGGCCGTGTCTGAAGGAGAAATTTGGTTCTTGCACGTAAGAAGATAATTTTAATAGCTGTAGTGAGATTAAGTTTACAATTTCACTGGACATTAAGGTGTAGAGGCTCTCTCTAGTTAAGAATAAATGACAGGGGAATTATGGCAGGTTTTAAGTGGCACAAGGTACAAGATTGATTAGGTAATCCAAAGACAAGCTGTAATAGCTTTTGCCATTTGCAGCCCTTGAGTAGCAAAGATCCTTTTGGATTTACTTTATGCCTGGCAGGTTTAGTGGATCTCCAGTGAAAAGGCATCTTTGAAACCTGCTTTGGTGGTGTTGGTTTGACGTCACTGATGGCAATGGCCGTGGTGTCCCGAGGCTCTGCTGGTACAGTACTTTTCCACTGCATTTGCTCCCAGCCCGCCCGAGTGCTGTGCCGAGCTGCACTGCAGGCTGCAGGATCTGATTGTCATGCCGGGAGCATCACTAGCGTAGAGCTAAATAGAGCCTGCCAGGAAAGTGGGTCAGGAGCAGCCCCGGGTACCTGCAGACACTGCAGAGAGCAGGAGCTCGGTGCCCACAGCAGGGCACTGTCCTGCAGGGCACCGGGGACAGCGGGCTCAGCGCCGAAGCCACTGGGACAGACAGTGCCCGTGTGAGAGCCAGAGCTGCTGCTCAGCCTCCCTTGGCTCCCTGCCACGCACTCTGGCCTCCCGGCTGCCCTTAGCACTGCCCATTGCATCTCTCTCTCTTTCTCTCTTTCTCTCTTTTCTCTCTCTCTTTTTCTTTCTCTCTCTTTCTCTCTCTTTCTCTCTCTCTCTCTTTCTCTCTCTTTCTCTCTCTTTCTCTCTCTTTCTCTCTCTTTCTCTCTCTTCCTCTCTCTTCCTCTCTCTCTCTTTCTCTCTCTCTCTTTCTCTCTCTTTCTCTCTCTCTCTTTCTCTCTCTCTCTTTCTCTCTCTCTCCATTAAACATTCTTTCACTGCCAGAGGTCAAAACCATGCTGTCCTGTCCTGCAAGGCAGACTTCCAGAGACTTGCTGTTGAGATAGTGCTAAATGTTGCTAAGGACTCTTCCCTACCCCTTTAGGATGTAGGAGAGGAAAAGGTGTGTAGGATGCTGCTCTGCAGACCTCAGTGTGGTTGTTCAAAAAGGCTTTTCTGAGTGTTGCTTGCTCCACTTGCAAAACTAGTGTTGCTAGAGGTGACATTCAGAAGAAAATTACAGTGCAAACAGAAAAAGAGCAATGAAAACTGAAGCATCTCTAAGCAACCAGTTGGACGTGCCAAAATTAGCTGAAAAGTGGAAACTACAAAAGAAAGGGAGAAAAAAATTCCCAGACGAGCCATTATAAGAATTTTTGCTCACGTGTAAGAGGAAATGGTGAAAGAAACCAAAAAAGATAATTTTGAAGTTCTTCTCTTTCCTCTGCTGACTGCCTTTGTCACTGTGGAGCTTAATTGTTGTGGCTCAGAATAGTCCCTTTTGTAAGGCTTTTGGTATACAGTGTGCTTGTCCATGTTCTGACCTTGAAGAGGATATCTAAAGCAGAGAATGATAATAGATTTTAAAGAAACCCCACAATCATTTTTAGCCTTAGACATAATTGTTTTCATTATACTTCATTTATTTTAGAAGGAATATATTTTACTCACAAGATTTACTTGAGATTTGAGACCCAAGAAAAGGAAGGAAAGACAGAAAGGTAGTTGTCTGTTTTTTAGTTGGGAAAGGTCAGTACTAAAAGAGAATGTTTTTCAGGAATCTTTTGGAGTATGAATCTATTATTAATCTAGAAAAAGGAAAAGGATTGGGTTCAGAGGTCTTCAGACTTTAGGTGCCAAAGCCTGCCAAGTTCTTATGTTCTCAGTTTCCACTGAAGTTTCCACTGCATTGATAAATGGTGTAAAACCAAACACTTGTTGGCTTAAGCAGAGGGATTACCACTGACTAGGTTAAAATAAAAATGGAAGGAGAAATAAGGTGGCTTGATATTTGCTGTCTTGTTTGTCTGAAGCTTTGGTTGTCAGAGACACGATGGGAGCAGGAGGTGGGACACAGGCATTTGGTGCTGAGAAGTGCAGGGCAGTGCAGATCTCTGCCTTCAGCCTGCTTTCCCTAACCTGGCCTTGAACTGGTGTGCAGGACAGAGCCCCACGCTGGTACAGCACGGACTGGGCAGGTGACATTCTGCCAGTAACTCACCCTCAGCCTCACTGCAGGGAAATCACTCGTGTGGAGCACTCAGACCACTGAAAATCTGATTCTGTTTCATTTTGTGATGCACATAGAATGATACTGAGAAAATGCCTTTGAAAACAAGGCTTTGGTTTGTAAGCAACTTGGATACTCAAAAGAAGAGACATCCTCAGTGTCATAATTTCCAGACTCTGTAATAAATGAATGATATCATTAATAGCATTTCAAAGACAGGAGAATAAATGCCTCAGACTGAGACACCTTCAGTTGCTGTAGTAGCACAGACAGTTTAGAGAACTGAATATATTAACATTCATGGATGCTAGCAGCATTGGTTTTATGCTCAAACCCAAGAGCAGCTTTACTGTGGTAATTCAGCAGAGTAATCAAAACAAAAAAGAACTTTCTTCCCTACTCTGGGTATTGCAGATAAAATCCTGTGCATTCCCCAGTGCAGGTTGCTGAAATGAACAGTGCTCTGTGTCACTGCTGCTTTTCAGAATCAGCATCTCTGGGAATCCATTGACCATCTCTTGGTTCATGTTCTGCCCTGCCTTCACATTTTGCATTAAGCAGGTTTTTCTGATCTCTCCATTCTGCATTTGTACAGTTCTGTGAGCTGTTCCAGCTCACAAGCCTTGACACAGGGAGCATAAACACACAGGGTAAGCAAACACGTGCCAGCATAGCAGTGACAGCATTCCCTGTCTTTCACTCTGAAGGGAGATGACTTCAGTTCCTAAAAACACAATTTACAGCGTGTACCATGTGATCTGTGCACGAGATCATGTAGTGCCTTATGTGCTGTTTATGTTTAAATGCCAAGTAAAGGTCTTGCTAAGCTATCAAGGCTTTTCTTCTTAGTTGTTCTTTTATTTTGCTTTTAATCCTTTTAATCATGGATATGGAGTTTGTGTGATAACGAAAGGAGAAGAAACTGTACCTGGTCTTTGCTCACTTTCTGCCCTTTGCTTGTGCTGCCTTGTTCTAGGCCTGCAGTTGTCACCTGTGATCAGATTTTCTCCTGGGCAGTGTTATCCTGAATATGAACACGAGCTTGGTCACAGATCATAGCATGGCTCAGGTGGGAAAGGACCAGTGGAGGTCAGTCATCTAGTCCAGCCTCCTTGTTCAGGCACATCAGTCAGGATTGTCCAGATGGCTTTTGAGGATCTCCAGGGAAGGAGACTTGACACCTCTCTGGGCAATCTGTTCCAACACTCAATCACCTGCACAGTGAAGGAGTTCTTCCAGATATGCAGGATGAGCCTCCTGTGCATCAGTTTGTGCCTCTTGTCCTGCTGCTTGGCAGCCCTGAGCAGGGCCTGGCTCCATCTCCTGCTGCCCTCCTTTCAGACACACACAGGCAGTGATGGGGCTCCCTCCCAATCTGCTCTTCTTGAGACTAAACAGGCCCAGCTCTCTCTGCTTTTCCTCAGGAGAGAAATGCTCCAGTCCCTTGATCATCCTCCCAGCCCTCCAGCTGCTGGACCCACTTCAGGAACCCCAGATCTCTGATGCTGGGGAGCCCAGCAGTGGCCACAGTGGCCCAGGTGAGCTGCCCAGGGCTGAGCAGAGGGGCAGGCTCACAGTGCTCAGCCTGCTGGCAATGCTGTCCCTGCTGCCCCGGGGCCCCACTGGCCACAGGGACACACTCATGGGTGGCTTGGTGTCCCCAGGACCCCCAGGTGCTCCTGTGCAGGGCTGTTCCCAGCAGATCAGCCCAGCCTGTGCTGGCCATTCCATGGGGCTGTTCCTGCTCAGCTGCAGGACCCTGCACCTGCACTTGTGGAATTCCAGCCAGTTCTGCTCTTCCCTTCTCTCCAGCCTGTCAGGATCCTCTGAAGGGCCACACAGCACTCTGGGGTGTGACTCTTTTGGGTCAAATTCTTTTGAACAGAAATTCTGTTTCAAAATAGGACTGTTATAGTGAAAGGCACCCAAACCTCATCACACTTGTGCAGTATGATGTGACAGTCTGGATAGGAATGAGCAGGTAGTAGCCCAAAGTTTTTGAAGCTCTGGTTTCAGTCATTCTCTGCTGTGTTAGACACATAAAGCAGCTGATTTTCAGAGCAATTTCCACTTGCCATCATTTTTAGAAGTAGGGTATTTAAACTCCTAGCTATGTTATTTAACTGTGTTAAATTTTAATCAGATCTCATTTTAAAAAATTACAAAAATCTTTGGCTCTCCCTGTGGAGTGACTAAATCCTTTGACAATACTGCAGACAGGCCCGTAGAGAGGTTCTGAGAGAGAACTCTGAGTCTTTTGAGGAGATGTAGGGATTTTTGTGGCTTTTTTTTAATTAACCTCTTCAGGCTTGCCACGGAGGTGAACAGTGAGTTCACCCTGTTCAGTCCTGTCAGCTCAATGCCACCTGTAAGGAGAGAGGCTGGCTCATTGCTCTGGCTATTCTGAGTTTGCAATTGGCTTTTAGTTTACAATTGTTCCTGCAAGCTGGATTCAGCAAATTTCTGCCTTGTTTTCCTTACTGTAGTAAAAGATGCAGGGTTTCACAAAATGTACTTATTTTCACATCTTTAAAAAAAATTGCTAGCTGTTTTCTTAAAATATCACCAACCAAAAACTTGAAAGATTCATATTAAAACCAAAAATATCCTAAAGAAGCCTTTCAAAGTTTGAGCTCAGAGATGCAAACCCTTCCTCTCTGCAGAAACTTGTCATGAGAATGCTTATCACAACACCATGCTGGCCAAGAATATCTTAAAATAATTTAACTTTAGTTACTAATTGAGATGATGATGTTCCCAGTGCTTTAGGTGTTCTGTCCTTGGTGTTTCTGACCTTGCAACTAAATCAGCCTCTTTGGAAAGTTGCATGGCCAATTACAAATTCTAATGTAATTCCTAATTTCAGGCCCCATGGACTTGGAATTTCTCCCATAACTAATGTTCAACCCTTTCTCTGGTTTTGGATGGGAGCTCTTCAAAACTGCTGTTTGAAGCTGTATCATCAGTACCTGCTCATCATTTCCCGTGGATGCTTTATTACCCTGTGGATGGCTTTCCCTGTGGGATGGTTACACTGCTGAACTGCATTTCTCCTTGTGCCTTGTGATTACTTGTCTTCAGTCCTTAATATCCTTACTGTTATTTTAAATTCTACAAAGCTTATGCTCAACCCTGCTGCTATAAATATGTGAGTAGGAGTGGCAGACTTCTGTTACAAGCTAACATTTCTCTTTCTTGTATTTTGCTTTTCGAGTGTGTGTTTGAGTGATGAGGAACATCATCTTAGGGTGGAGGAAAATGACTTCCAGGCAGTCCTAAACCTTGGTCAGAAGTTCAGTGAGGAGAAGGGGAATCAGGATACTTGTTCTCTGCTTTCAGAAGAGAGTTTCTAATATACCCATATTTAAATGCAGTAGATAACTTAATATGCAAATCGCAGGTTTCAGGATTTTGCATTTACTGTTTATACTCTACTGCATTGGAAATAAGGCAAGGCTACTTCTGTTCTTCTAACTGGAACTCCTCCTGTCAAATGGAGCTTCTTCTGCAGATGTTTTAGTGATAAAGGATGATGAGATTTTTTTGACTTCTCCCACAAATTTCACCTACATTTTTCTCATGCTCCCAAATGTCCTTAGCAAAAGTTGCCTTCTGCCCCTTCTCCCACCCTGCTGCCTTACACAGTTTTTGCCTTGTCTCCTTCCAGTTTTATTCATTAAAGATGAATTCCATTGGAAGGGGTAGGTTTTCTTTCCCAGGGTAATTCAGAATTTACCTGTGATTTTGTGTGTCCCTTTCTAGCATTGCTTCTGACACCTGATTCTACCATGCCTGCTGTATGTGTGAAGTTTTTAAGAGCACAAGGACAATTGAAATTATATAGTCATATTTTCTTAATTCAAGCTGGAGACTTTACTCAAAAATATTCCTGCAACAGGAATAAGGTTTTTTTAATGTGGTGGCATCTTCCTTAGGCTACCCAGTCATGACTTTATATGGTGGAAGACTCAGCTTGTTCCTGTTGAAGTTGTTGCAGTAGCTTCTTTTGTCTTGTGCTTGCCTCTTCTTCCAGAGGTCTCTGTCGTGCTGCAATGTCCTTTATTAACAGAGGGCCAAGAAAAGTGAAGGTTTTCTAAAGCTCATCAGAGCTAATGTGATTCTTTTCCCCAGGCTGTCAAGACTTGGGTGTATAATTGTGTGTGTGCAGTTTGTGAACTGCCTGTCTTCTGCAGGAGCCTGAAGCACTCTTCTCTCGTGAAGCTCCCTGCCATGGTGTGACAGCATTTGCTTGGAGCTAAATATACACAATTGGTGCTGAAATTACCTATTGTTTGTCATAAAGATGTATTTCAGGAACATGCTGTTATCTTTATGGATAGCAAGACATAAATGCAGGAACAGTCCTATTTAATTTGATTAGTTTTGATTCTTTGCAAACATCCAGTCTTTTTGGATGTTTGTATCCTGTGAGCAAGTTGCAAGGCAGTTCTGTTGTGCCCTTTGATTATGTGGGGGGGTTATTTTTGCAGCTTTACAGTCAAGAGATTGCATGCCAAAAACTGAAATGTCAAAGTTTAAAACTCCTTTAAGCAGAAAGAACTGATGGAGAAGTGTTTTCTCAAGTGATATTTCTGTTTTGAACAAGTCCTTATTCTTTATTTTTTGGGAGTGACAATTGATCACTTAAATGTTTGAGTAAAAAACCCAAACCCTGCATTTCAGGGGGAAAAGGCTGATGTGTTTTTGTTTATTTGAAAAATTAGAAGGACCAAATGAAACAAGGTAAATAACTCACTGGTGTAGTTTAAGCTTGTAAATTATTCAAGTGCTTTTTTGTGACCAGTTTTTTCTTAGGACACGTGCTGCACCATATACCTTCACTGCCTTTTAACGGCATTAGTGGAATGATAAAAGTATGTGTAAAAACAAGCAGCTTAGATGTTCCCTGGCTTTAGTTTTTTACTTCCTTTGGAGAATTTTTTTTGGGGTGGTGATGAGTGTTAGAAACGGAAGTCCTTTGTTGCAGAAATGCACCGTAGATCTTTGTTGAAATCTAGTAATTTTAAAGCAAGCAAAACGGAAGAAGAAAGCAGCTTTGGTTCCAGCGGTGACACTCGCGGTGTGTCGGAGGTGACAGCGGTTCCCTCCAGGCTGTCGCTGTCAGGCGTTGGGAGCGCAGTCCCGCCTGGTTCACCCGTGCTGCGGCCCGGGTGTTTTCCTGCAGGAACGCTGCGGGCAGGAGCAGGCCGTGTGATCCGGCCCGAGCCCGGGGCCGAGTGCGGAGCTGAAAGCGGCCGTGCTGAGAAGCTTGGCTGGAAACCTGCCCGCGGTGCTGCTGCGGCAGCTGTGTCTGTGCTGTGGGAGCCCGTCCCTCATCCCGCGGCGGGGAGAAGCCTCGGCAAGGGCTGTGCTGGCCCTGCCCGGGCTCCGTGGGCACCGAAGGCTCCGGAGATCCCGCATCCAGCTCAGCCCGGCTGCTCTGCTGAGCCTGGGCCACGGTGCCTGCCGGGACAGAGTGCTGGAGATGGCGGGGCTGCCCAGGCTGGGCTGCCCGTGCTCAGGACAGGGACAGGACAGTGCCAGGGCAGGGCCAGGACAGGGCCAGGGCAGGGACAGGACAGGGACAGGACAGGGCCAGGACAGGGCCAGGATAGTGCCAGGGCAGGGCCAGGGCAGGGACAGGGCAGTGCCAGGACAGGGCCAGGACAGGGCCAGGGCAGGGACAGGGCAGTGCCAGGACAGGGACAGGACAGGGCCAGGACAGGGCCAGGACAGGGCCAGGATAGTGCCAGGGCAGGGCCAGGGCAGGGACAGGGCAGTGCCAGGACAGGGCCAGGACAGGGCCAGGATAGTGCCAGGACAGTGCCAGGACAGGGCCAGGGCAGGGCCAGGACAGGGACAGGACAGGGACAGGGCAGGGACAGGACAGGGACAGGGCAGTGCCAGGACAGGGACAGGGCAGGGACAGGACAGGGCCAGGACAGGGACAGGACAGTGCCAGGGCAGGGACAGGACAGGGCCAGGACAGGGCCAGGACAGGGACAGGACAGTGCCAGGGCAGGGCCAGGGCAGGGACAGGACAGGGCCAGGACAGGGACAGGACAGGGCCAGGACAGGGACAGGACAGGGCCAGGGCAGGGACAGGACAGGGACAGGACAGTGCCAGGACAGTGCCAGGACAGGGACAGGACAGGGCCAGGACAGGGACAGGACAGTGCCAGGACAGGGCCAGGACAGTGCCAGGGCAGGGCCAGGACAGGGACAGGACAGGGACAGGACAGTGCCAGGACAGGGACAGGACAGGGACAGGACAGGGACAGGACAGGGCCAGGACAGTGCCAGGACAGGGCCAGGACAGTGCCAGGACAGGGCCAGGACAGGGCCAGGACAGTGCCAGGACAGGGCCAGGACAGGCAGGGCAGTGCCAGGACAGGGCCAGGACAGTGCCAGGACAGGGCCAGGACAGTGCCAGGACAGGGCCAGGACAGGGACAGGACAGGGCCAGGGCAGGGACAGGGCAGGGCCAGGACAGGGCCAGGACAGGGCCAGGACAGGGCCAGGGCATTGCCAGGACAGGGCCAGGGCAGGGCCAGGACAGGGCCAGGGCAGGGCCAGGACAGGGCCAGGGCAGTGCCAGGGCAGGCTCTGTGTGTGCCATGGTGGGTGCACAGGAACACCCAGCAGCCATTCTGATCCCGGCTCACTGGGCACTGAGCTGCCCGTGCCTGCTTAACCTCCATGAAACACCAGCATGTTCTTAAAGCACAATAGTCAGAACAACACATCAGTGTAATTGTGCAACAATTATTAGTAATAATAATAATAATAATGATAATGATGATGATATCCCTCTCTGCTTGATGATGCAATTTTCTGCTACTTTGAGAGGGCGCTGTGGGGGTTGTCCATCAACCAGAATCACATAATGCAATTTCACCTGGATAAATATTTTTCTTGACATATATACATATATGATATATTAAAATATGTAATATATATACATATGTAGTATATAAAAATATATAATATACAACTATAAGGTATATTATATAATATATAAATATAAAAACCAAAATATAAAGAAATATATACATACCAATATATTTGGATATATGCTATGTTTGTATGTAAATATAAACATACCAATACATAACTATACCAACATGCAAACATAGAATATAAATCAAGAGACACCTACACATATGTATTCTGTAGAACACTGAGGTTTGTGTACAGTCCTGTTCTGTGCTGGCAGTGTGTTAGTGGCAGATGATTGAAGGATACCAATATTGTGCCTTGGAGAGGCTTGAGAAGCAAAAAAAAGCCCCGTTGATGTGGAAGTGAAATGGGAAATAATTTTCTGTAATTAATCTGAAATGTATTAGGCAGATGCAGTGGCTGTCAGAGTGGGCAGTCCCTTCCTGTGGGAATGTGCAGATGCAGCCACTGGGGTTCCCTCTCACCATGGGTGCCCAACTCCTCCTGCTTGGGGAGGGTGCTGTGCCCCAGCCTGGTGACACCTTTCACATCCCTCCCTGTGCTCTGCACTTCACAAGGGCTTTAAAAATTCTTTATGACTCCAGAGCCCCCCGGTTTTGGCTGCCGGCTGCTGGTTCAGTGCTGCTGAGTCCTGGAACAGGGCTCTGTGTGTTTTTGTCTGAGGTTATCTCAGTGAGCCAAACAATGAAGCTGTGCTTGGACAGCATCTGAATGGGAGCCAGGGAAATAATTTTAATGGATTGCCTAGATACTCATTTTTTCCCCCTCCAAAAGTGTCTTTTGTCATCAATGTATATTTTTAGTCTTTTTTCCTGTCTGGTCAACATTTCATTCATGTTTGCATTGAATAGATTGTTCCTTCAGTTTTCGAGAGACTGATGCCTGTAGGGATGGAAACAATTTCCTTAATTGCTGAGGCTGAGGTGAATGTTACTGCCCTTCATCCTGACCTGAAAGAACCTTTTTCTTCAGGCAGTCTCATGAACAATTCAGCTTTCGATATTTGTTACCTTCCTTTTAGTCAAGATGAAGCCTGCGTAAAAAAGCATGTGAAAAATCATTCTTTTAAAAATTATTTTAAGACACAAAATTTTTGCACTCTGTAGATCATAGTCTTGTACTCAAATTATTCCTTTTAAAGGTGCAGCATGATTTTGAGCTTGTTCTTATTTCTGTTTGTTTTGAAACTAGCAGTGCCTTCTGTTCCCAGGAAGGTCCAAAATAGAAACTTATTTTCTCAGTATGGGCTTTATTATATATTCCTAATAATGATAGATTGAGGGTTATGCTAAGTACGTTCCTCTGTCTGGGTAAATTAGAAGTAGTAGTCTGTTCTCTCTTGTGTACAAGGCTGGTTGCTCTTTGGTGAGGAATTGAGGGTGGGAGAAATAGGGAAACTGTATTTTCAAAAGCCTGATAATTTTCCAAGGCAGGAGGGTAAAAGGGAAACGTTGCACTCCCCTTTACTTTTAGTCCCTCTTCCCTTTTGTTTTGGGAGATCATTTTACCCTGGCAGAATACAAAGCCCACTAGGAAAATCTATAGAATATTTTACTGCCTTGTTTTCACTTACCAGTGATCTGAAGGATCTTCACACACCCTCTGCCCATCCATTAGCTCTTTCTCCCCAGTAACTTAGTTCAGTTGTTCTTTTACTTGTGGGTGAATACAGGATGCCCTTTATGTACAGAAAGAAAAGAAAATAGGAGGCTGCAGAGGTGAAAAGAGAGGAAGGATTGGAAAAGGAGTAGCCCAGGAAAAGAAGTGTGTGACATTTGGAGATGGTTTGCTTCACCTCACACAAGTGATGTGAGAATTCAGCAATGAATGAATGGCCAGGATCATCCTACACCTGTGACAAATGTGCTCAGCACTTGAATTACAGAATGTTTTCATCTTCTGTGCTCAGGAATGGGTTGCTTCCATCTCCAGTCTTGTGAAATATTCTGGGCAACTGAAGAGGTGCAAGATCTTACCAAAAAAAAAAAAAAAAAAGGTGTTTTAGGCATTTAATAAGAAAAATGGTTGCATGCTGTGTGCAAATATGACAAAAGTGTAAAGATTCAAAGAGACAACAAAATGTAACAGAAATTCCCACACAGGTAAAAAGTATTTTCTTGGATAATATAACATTTGAATTAAAAGTCAAAATTAATCAAAATATTTTTCAAATGGTACGATTCTAAAGGCATTGCAGCTAACCAAACTCTCCCCTATCCAGGACTGTAGTGTTTCAGCACTAGGTTGGAAAGGCAGTTTCCCTAAAACTGCCATTCCAGGGTTTGCTTTTCTTTGCCAAGCAGTTGGCAATGAAGTGCTGCTTTGTACTTCAGAACACTCAGATATTTTTTGGGTGAAATCTGCTGCAGAAGATGATAACCCAATATATTGAAATCGTTGGAAAATCAGATACTGGTCCTTTTTTTCTGTCTGCTGTGGTTAAATGTGCTTTGAGGAATTGGAAGTGATAGACTTGAGTTGCCATTGTTATTTGAAATGGTGATGGCAGGGCAGCCATTCTGTGCAGAGACCACCTCCATTAAGAGGATGGAGCTTTTATTTTAGCGTGGCTATTGCAGAGTCTGGGCAGAGAAATGAATGTTTAACCCTGTGTGCATCAGTGGACTGGGAATGGGAGCTCCTGTGCCCAGGAATGGTGTGTGGGCCAGAGAGTGCTCAAGTCAGAATGATCAAATCTTTGGTTGCTGCCAGGCTCCAGCACTCCTGGTTATTTGCTGACCTGTAAATGTCAGTGTGGGCAGGAGAGCACCCAGCTCCTGTCCTGCAGAGCTGAGCAGCAGTTCTCTACCTTTCCACATGGTGACCTTCCCTGGGAGAGACAATCTCGTCTGAAGCTGATTGACTGAGAGCCCAGGGCAGATGAGAGTGGGGTTTGTGTTGTGCAGTGCTGCTTCAGTTTAATCAGGTTGAAGAATACCCAGGAAGGGCTTTCCTGTTGTTATTCTTAGCTGGGCTGCATATTTCACTTCAGGTTAAATGAGTTCACCAAATGTCTGAAAGGTTCTGAAATAGGGAGGATTGCTGCCTCTGGATTTCCAGCTAAACAGGGATGCCACTTGGAATTACCAATGCACAAGAGCTGGGTGTATTTTGTAATTAGTGGTCAAGTCTGGTGGGCTGTTGACTTTAATAATATAACCTGTAGTACTTTTCATCTGTTGCAAAAATGCTGCTACTTTAATAAAAGATATTAAAATTGTATTCTTGAGAGGTTCTATGTTTTGTATTCTGTCAAGTGGCATAGACTGTTGTATCAGATGAAGCCAGAATTTTAAAGCCACATATTCTTTAACTAATATCTTATAAATTGAAAGGAAAACAGGTATTGTGAAAGGATTTCTGGTCAGTATATTTCACAGTGACTCTCTAGGTGTATTAAGGAATGCGTTCCTGTCTTCAGGATTTATTTGAAAGCATCAGTTCCTTTTTATAATGAGACTATAGCACTGCTCATGAAATGTTATTTGAAAAATTGTCTTGTCTGTGTTGATGATTCCTGTGTGCTGTTACAGAGCCACCCTGTGAGAGCAACAGGAAAAATATGATTGAACAGTAGGAGGATGGGAGCCTGACTGTGGGAATGTTGTCCCCTTTGTGAGCAGCAGGGGGACAGATGAATTAATGCAGGAAGCCACTGCCAATATCTGCCTCTTGCCTTGGTTAGCTTAGCAACTCCCTTCCAGTCTGTACCAAAGAACAAAATGCTCTCCTTTAAGCCATGATGCAACAAAATATTTCAGTATGAAACCTTATGAAAAAAGCTGTGATAGCAATATCAGTGTCTGTGGTTACAAATTATTCAGGAAGAATCAAGAAGGTTCATAGGAATGAAAGGGGCATTTTATATTAAAAACTGCATTACCTGTTTCTAAGTCATTAACAAATTGGAAATAAGAGGTTTTGAGGGGTATCCAACAGGTGGGAAATCCTTTCCACTCCCCTGAATTAAAACATCAGGCACTGCTGCAGGAAAAGACTGAGGGTGAGATTGCTCTCAGACAAAAACAAGAGACTATGCACTGTCAATACTAAAACATCTTAAATGCATCTATTGGCAGAACCCTGGGAAGGCAAATTCTGTTAGTAGAATTTTCTATTTTGCATTTGAGGGAAAAAGCAGAAGTATCATAGAGGGATGAGATTCTCCATACCAGCATTTTTTCAGCCTCTAGTGGTAGAATTTTAAAAATCAAGGCTGAAACCTTTTCTTTTCAGAGTTTATGGAGAGATGGCCCAAGTGCTGTATAGGTTGTTGCTGTTAATAATTTTTTCCCAGAATGTCAGGTAACTTTCAGAAGATTGGTTGGAATACTATGCCCTGCCAGCATTTTAAAGGACTGAACAAAATTCCTCAAATAATTTTAAGCCTGTCAGCCTGGTATTTGCCTTGACTAAGTAATGGTGTGCCTGACATAAATTTGGATCAATAAAAGTTTAAAGGATGATGATGTAGTTGCTTGCAAGTGAGTATATGGCTATGGAAAATATATCTTGTCAGTCTAATGTGTCTCACCTATTTTTTGTGAGATAAAAGCTTGATAAATGTGTCAATGTCAAATGCAGGTGTAATACACTTGGATTTCTGTCAGGCAGTTGCCTGGACAGTGTATGGCATTCTGATCAGGAAATTACAAAGATACACAATTACAATAACAAAAAAATGAAAAAGCCATTAAAAAATATAAATTGACTCTGTAAATTGAAGTCTTTATCAAATATATGTTTCTTGTGGAATCACTGGTATTAAAAAATTACCTGGATTGTTTATGTGCTTAGGACTAAACTAATCTGATTTCTTGCTTTTTGTGTTGCAGTTACACATTGAATGGGTATTTCTGCTGAATTGTCCACAGTGATGTTATATAATTCCCCTGAGAGGTTCTAACTAGTTTAGAATCTTTCTGTATCTATGAACAGTCTAAATGATTCTTCTTGGTATCCAGAAAGATTTATTATGCTGTACCTGACCACAGTAAATTTTGTCTGTCTCAGTCTTGGCCATTTATCAAGCTTTATGAACTTCTTCTGGAGTTTTGATTCAAGAACTCTAAATGAATTCACATTGCAGAGCCTTTGCTATCCATCCTGTTCCCTTTGTAGGAAATGAAGTAAGAGAGGTAAGGAAGGGAGTCAGCAGAACTATTACTTTGGACTTCCAGACTGTCCAGGAGCCTGGTTGGCAGAGTCCCTTGGGAGGCAATCCTGGAGGGCAGGGAAGTCAGGAAGGCTGGACACCTTTCAATGAGGAAATCCTGAAGGCACAGGAACAGGCTGTCCCTGTGTGCCAAAGGATGAGCTGGGGAAAGGAGACCAGGCTGGCTGAACAGGGAGCTTTGGCTGGAACTCAGAGGAAAAGAAAAGGTGAGTTTATCACCTTTGGATGATGGGGTAGGCAGCTCAGGAGGACTACAGGGATGCCAGGAGGTCATGCAGGGAGAAAACTGGAAGAGCCAACTACAACTCAATCTGGCTACTGCCATAAAAGTCTCTCTGTAAATACATTAGCAGCAAAAGGAGGGCTAAGGAGAATCTCCATCCTTTATTGGGTGTGGGGGATATTTGGTGGCAGAGGATGAGGGAAGGCTGAGCTGTGTAATGCCTTCTTTGCCAGTCTTTAATAGCCAGGCCAGTTTTATTCTGGGTATTGAGTGCCCTGAGGTGTAAGACAGGAATGAGGAGCAGAATGAAGCTCCCACAGCCCCAGGGAAATGGTCACTGAGCACTGAGACACTCACAGGTGTTCAGCCAGAGGGGTCCCCCCAAAGGCACTGAGGGAGCTCGTGGAAATGCTCAGCAGCCCCTTGCCATCCTTTATCAGCAGCACTGGAGCACTGGGAGGGCTGGCAAATGTGTCACTGGGCTACAGGAGTGGCCAGGAGGAGGATGTGGGCAGTGCAGAGCTGCCAGGCTGGCCCTGGAGCCCAGGATGGAGCAGATTGTCCTGAGTGCCACCATGTGCCATGTAGAGCAGAGCCAGGGCAGCAGAGAGCAGGGCTTCACTAGAGCTCCTGCCTGGCCAAGCCCATCTCCTTCCAGAACAGGCTGAGCTCCCAGTGCACCACGAACAGGCTGGGACTTCAGGAAAGCTTTTAACAGCATTTCTCACCGTGTGCTCCTGGCTGGCCTGGCTTGGCCAGATGTGCTCTTTGGTGGGTACAAAGCTGGCTGGATGGCCCAGGGAGTGGTGGGAAATGGGAATTAAACCTGGCTGGTGTCTGGGCACAAGTGATGTTCCCCAGGGCTCAGTGATAGGCCCAGTCCTATTCAGTATCTTTATCGAAATTCTCAGACATCTTTGAATCTAAATGATTCTATGATTCTATAATTCCGCTTTTTAACAAAAATGCCTTTTTATCAGCTGTGAAGTGTCTTTTCAGACATGTTTTTTCCCCTAATTCTTCCTTTGTGTCTAGCATCAGAGCTCAGTCCCTATTTGAGTCCTTTCAAATGGCAATCTTATTTATTCAGAAGAGCTTTCCTATTAATTTTTGCATTGGACTCTTAGCAAGTTTACACTTTATTTATTTCCAGCAAGCTTGCTTTAGGGAGCTGTGCTGTTAGTAACTGCTACAGAAACAGAGAACCCAACATTGAAGAGCAGAGTTTCATGATACCCTGAAGACATAAGCACCTTTTATTTGGAGAGGTAAGGGAGGGGACACTCAGCAAAATTCATGCCTTGGTATTTTTGTACAAGGATATAGAAGCTGCATGCCTGCAGCTCTTCTGGAAAGTAAATGAACCAAGAAAATTCTGTGCTCAAGTTGAGACAGTTCGTGTATGAAAAATTGTTTTGTTTTCCTCTGTTATTTATTTTGTCATATTTTAGGAGAAGTTCCTAATGTGCTGGAGGTTTTTAGCTATGAGTTACGTTGATAACATTTTTATTTTTACGTGCTTGTTTGTGGGGGAGGGAGAGGTCAGTGAGTGTCATGCTGGAAATCAGGCAAAGATTTGCATTAATGAACAGCTGCTGTTATCTCAAATAATATTTCCCAAAGGCATTGGGTCCAATAAGGGGTACTTCTAATGCTGTTACACAGTAGTAGTTCTGTACTTTAAATAACCTGGTCATTTCTTTCAAATAACATAAAATGTTTTGGAAGTTAAGCAGGTTTTTTATTTCCTTCAGTGACACTGTACTTGTGTGCTGCCAGTTTACACAAGCAGCAATGCACACTGAGGTCAGCAAGGCTAGCATGGAGATGAAAGCTCAATCTAATTTTCTGTAAGAGCTTCCTTGAAGGTTTAGTAATTTCCCTGAAAATTAGTCTTCCCACATCCCAGGGCTGGAAGTTGAACTGAGATGTTTAAAATGCTATAATAAATCTGGATTTACTGCTGGAAGAAGTAAAATAGGGCTAGTATTCCATAAGGACATCATTAGTGGTATTATTTTGATAGTACAGCCAGGAGTTTGGGATGCAGCTGTTTGTGAAGGATAGCGTGGGTGAAAGGATGTGAAAGAAGGAAAGAGTGTCAGGGTGTGGAGAGAGCCCCACGTGGCAGAGGAGAGGGGCTCTGGGGCTGAGCCAAGGCAGAGCTGGCACTTTGCCTCCTCTGGGGTTTGGGGCCACTGCCCCTCCCTGCACCCTGCCAGTGCCCTGACATTTGTTTGAGGTTATAAACTTCACAGCAAGAGCTGTTTGCCTGCAGAGCTGTGGGCAGAGCTGGGCTTTGTGCTGCTGTGTGACCCTGCTGGCCCCAGTCCCTGCAGTGTGTTTGCTGAGGAGAATTGCAGTGACAAGTCCTGCAGTAAGAGCACGCTCAGGGAGCTCAGTGCCCAGGGTACCTGTGTTTCACTGCTCTCTGCTTCTCCCCAGCTGCACTGAATATTCCAGAAAAGATTCCACATACATTAACAATCGTGGACTCTTCTGCCACAAGGAAAGAGATGTGAAACCTGGATTCTGCTGAAAAACTTAAACTGCAGTTTTACATCCACAAAAGGATGTGGTTGTTTAAGTGGAATTCAGTGTTTTGTTGCCAAATAATAACATGCTGTCATGACTTTTATTCTAAGCCTATAAAATTATTGATAATGATGTATACTTTGACAGAATGTTTGTCTGTAATAATTTTTTAACAGAACCATTTCATTAATTTCAGAGTACTAGAAATTAGCACATTCAGATAGACAATGATGACATTTATGTGCCATAGTGAACTTTTGTCTTTTTACTCTTTTAATGTACAATAGAAATAAAAGACAGATACCAAGTGGGTTTTTTGCATACTGCAAGCCACAATTCTTGACCTCAAAAAACATCAGAATAATCTAATCATAAGGATGTGTGTGTTGATGGTAGACAAATCAGTGTATAAGGAGTTTTTGAAACTTTGTGTTTCTGTGGCCTTGGTTTCTTTAATGTCTTATGTCAAAATGGTGTTTGTGGCCTTAGATAAAAAGCAAACGAGTTGTAGTCCCCAAACTACCCCAAACAGATTGTGGGGGTTTCATCTCAGTGCCTCTCATTCAGCTCATGGGAGAGTGACACTGAGACTGAGCTGGGAAGGGTGCATGAAACAATCCAAATCAAAGGAATTTTGAGACAAATGGTGAAGAAGTTCCCGTGGGTAAAATTGTGCATTTGCTGAAGGCCCCATTGCTGTAGCTCACAGCTGGATGTCTGCAGTGTCAGGGAGGATTTGGGCTGTGGGATTTGCAGTGCACAGTCACAGGGTCAGGAGCATGCACACAGTGACAGGGCTGCTGTGAGGAATGATTTCTTCATCAGTCAGAAGGGAGACTTCACTCTTAATTTTCACAATATAATGAAGACTGAATGGAGAGCTTGTTGCAGGAAGCAAACTGAAATTCAGTGACCGTGACTTGGTTCATTTTAAAAATGATGAAAGGACAGGCAAAAATTGTTTTGTGGCTGAGGTCTTGATTACAAAAATGGAAAATTTTGATGGACTGGTGAGGCTGAGGGATATAAAAGTGGCAGAGCTTGATTTTCCTGGAATGAAAATGCTAATGCTTTCTGAACCCCAAGGAAAGGAGAGAGCTGCCTGAAGAAGAGTGTAAGAGCTGATGGGAAAATCTTAGGCAAGACAGAAGAGCCAGCTGGCCTTGCTGACTTGTAAAGATTTTTATCACACTTGTTTTGGCTGCATTCATGTCATTCACCTAAAACCTAATACCACTGAGTGTTCTTACTGAGATCTCAGATCTTTGGTGTTGTTCTGGATTCATCTAAAAATGAGGGTTTTTTCATAGGTGGACACAAATCTTACTCTGTGTTGATGCCCTCAGTCTCAGGCAAACCATCCATATTCAGTTTTTTTGTGCCAGCTTTTCCATGTGAGCTCCCTTCAGGCAGACATGGGAGGGCACGGGGGTTGCTGTGGGGTAAACCCTCCATGAAAATGTTGATTGCTTTAACAACTGGCTTTTCTCTCCTTTTATTTTCATCTCCTGTGCCTGATCACTACTGACAGCCTTTTGGGGTTGTGGTGTTTCCTCTCTGGTACTAAAAGATTAGTTGGTTTTTGGTATGTGGTTTGATTTTGACTGTTTGGGAAGTTTTTGTGCATGTATGGATGGGTTTGTTTTGGTTTTGTTTTTTCTTAGTGGTGGTTGGGTTTTTTATTGCTGCTGTTTGTGGTTTTTGTTTGTTTGGTTTTTGTTGGTTTTTTTTTTCCTTTGTACTTAACAAATATTTCCATCTTGTGCAAGAATTTGAGACCCAAGGTTGCACCAACTGAATCACAGAAGTGCAAATGCACCCTGATAACCACCAGAAAGCTTTCCTGGAATGTGGTCAGTGGAGAGCAGAGCAATTTCTCTAAATTTTCTGTGGTTAGTGTCACAGAGAGGGGAGGTGTGCAGAGACACACACACACATATATATTTATATATATTTTTATATATTTATATATATTTATTTATATATTTATATATATTTATATATATTTATATATATTTATATATATTTATATGTATTTATATGTCCCATATGGCACGGAGGGTGTGAAGGCAAGCCCCTGGTGTTGCCAGCTGGATTTTTGGTGTGTGTAAGACAATTGGCAGGGCAGGTTATTGAGTGATGGAAGATGAGACTCTGGGGAATGCTGCCTGGGGGAAGAGCATTTTGTGTCTTGTGCTACAGGTGACACAGGCTCGGAATTTCTTGCAGGCAGTGAGGGTGTAAATCAGAACTCTGGAAGCTACAGAAAGCTGTAAAATCTTCCCTTGAAAGCTTTCTGCGTCCTGGCAGTGCCTTAATGCTTCCTCTCTTCCTCCGTGCTTGCAAAGGTCCGCTGATGTGGCACGTTAGCTTTTGGTGTGTTGAGAAATGTTTTCTTCCAGACCTTGCTATGTGTGCTCAGTTTAAATTCTATCGTGAATTTTCTTGCCGTAGGGGAAAGTAAAACTGCATACAGGCTAAAAAAGCTAATCACACAGCTACAAAAAAATCGAAGTTAAGTAGAAAATGCGATTATTTGATGAAAAATGGAAAATATCCTGTGATCTACAGGACACCAGCCCTCTTTTCACCTGCTGCAGCCAGCAGCTAGGAACATGTTCTGCATTGAACTGAACTTGGCCTTATGCTTGCCAGGGAGTGTGACTAGGTGAGCAAGCTGCTTTCTTATCAATCAGGAGTCAAATGATGCAGAAGAGGAACAGAGAGTTCCTAGTGAGGGATCGTTGGAAGCAGGACAGCTTTGCTAATTACATTCCTTTTACTTTATTTTTGCACATCAATAGAATTCTGCATACAAATGCAGTTGCACCGAGTGTGTCAAACAGTACAAATTGTTGTTAGAGACATTAATCAAGGGCATGGAAGAGCAGCTCTGGGAGACAAGATTCCCGTGCCTTACATAAGCTTTGATCTGCAGCCTCGTCTCCTTCATGTGGACTTCTGGTCTCAGAAGAAACGAAATTTGCCATCCTCTGGCCCTGGCAATTTCCTTACAGTGAAATTTGTCAGAAGGCGTCAGATGCCATGGCTAAAGTCCTGGATAAAATAAAAAAGTACTTTTGTGCCACCCTTTGAGAGCTTGCCTTCCCTCTGCCCCCAAAAAAGGGCCTTGGTGCAATTAGGAAGAAAGAAATTAGAATCTGCATGCAACTTAAACATCATATCTTCATTCATTCTATCTCATATATCTCATCATATCCCCATTCATCCTTAAAAATCCTCTTTGTACATCTTTGGACTCTCATCTCTAAGAAGTGCCAGAAGCCTCCACAGCCTTTCATGTTTTGGGAAATAATTGCACTGAAGGGAATTAACAAGCATTTATAGGATGGTGAAACAAAAATAAATGATACTGAGTTTTATTTTGTTTTTCTAGCTTAACACCTTGCTGTGTGGATGCTTGTGCTGTTTCATAGTGCAGTCCCTCTCGTAGTCCCTGTGCCTCCTCCTTGCACCCTCTGCTGCAGGGGGATTGCCTCTGCTGCAGCTCTGATTCCATTTCTGTCCTGGTGGGTGCACAGCAGATCCCCAGTCAAAGCCCTGGGGTTACAGAAAGAAAAGAAACACCAGCCTTGTGGTCAGGGTACCAGCCTGAAACTTGGATTTTTATACACTGTGTCAGACTTGGTTTGTTATAGTACTCGAGGTCCCTTAGGGGATGGTTGGCAAAAGGTATTTTTCTCTCTTAATTACCTTTTGAAATCCAAGGGAGACTGCATGTCTAAATATCCACAGGAGTCTTGTCCTGGATGTGTTTGTTTGCAGTCTGCAGAGGTGAGATCTCTATCTCAGACAGAAAAGGTGGTGCTCTGTCTGAACTTTCTTCCCTGATAATTATCTTGTTTAGTACATAACCTTCTTTTCCTTATATGCATATATATATATTTATTTTCTTTTTTATATCTATACACACACAGAGGTCTATATGGGAACATTTATATAATATGTACTAAATATTATTTTGCTTCTTCATGTAGTGCTTTTAAGATAGGAAAACATTTTATTCTTAAGTGTCGTATTTTCTCTGTTTTGCATAACCCATTGATTTTACATTCAGTCAATGAATTTTTGTTAGGACTGGGCCATAAGCATACATGTAGGCTGCAGAAATGTGTTGGTGTTTAGCCTGGAGTTTGTGGGTGCTGTGCTAAGGCCTTTCCTCACCATCCTTGCAGCTTATGTCTGTGATTATGCTGTTTATCACACTATTTATGACTAATAAAATGCTGATCCCTTGGCTGCTTACACCAGCCATGTTAAATCTGGGTGGATGGATGGATCTGAACCACAGCCATTGCTAGGTAGAAACCAGCTTGCTAGCACACAATTTGAGGGAAGAAACAAACAATTTCTGTATGGTTGAAAGAGGACAGATAATAAGGTAAATAAATTCTGGGTGAAATGGTCCCTAAGCATTCTTTGCCTGCCTTACAAACATTTGTCATGTGCCTTGAGATAATTTATATAGAGATCACAAAATCCTTCACAACTCTTTTCAAATCTCCCTCCAAACTGAGAACTTCAGTGCAAGTTGTTTACTGTGTCATGTTTCTTAACATTCTTCAGAATTCTTTGCTCAGTAACAGTCTCTCTGATTTGTCAGTAAGTTTAGTGGTTTTTTTTTCAATTAAAACATAATGTAAAATTATTGCCCAATTAGAAAGCATTATTGTGTGTTTATAAGCATCCCTGAATGTACTTACCCAGTGGCAGCATGCAGATGTCTGCTGGAATTTAATTTCTCTGCAGCACCTTGGGGGTGGGGACAGAAGAGAAGTAGCCAGAAAATGAGAGTTGCTGCAGTAAATACCAGGCTTCTCCCAGTGACCCGCACTGACTGCAGAGCTTCTTACATCTAATGTGAGCATGAAACATCTGTCCAGCAGTGCTGTTCTCTGGCTGCTGTGTGTCTGTTCAGCAAATCAATCTCTCTTGGCTGATTGTTGCCTCTTGTGGGGAGTCACAGGGAAAAGGGGGTGCCACATTTTAGAATTTACTGTAAGAAAGGTGTGAAATACCTGCAGGGCTTCAGTGCAGGTGAAGCAGTGGCCGCCGTGCTTCCCCCGTGTGTGTGACCCTGCAGGGCTCCAGAGGCACAGGGATGCAGGCCAGCAGGAATCCTGATGCTGCAGCCTGTGCAAGGAGCAGGGATGATGGACAAGGTGTTCCAGGAAGATAAATTTAGAGCGCTCTCAGGTTGGTGTTTTTATCCGGGGGTTCCTACAAAGCCGGTCTGTGCTGTCAGGTGGTGACACCGTGTGCTAAGGCAGAGCTGGGGCTGAGCCCTGTGCTCTGAATGGAGCAAATTCCCTTTGGAGCCCCTGGCTCTGGGCTGGCCAGGCTGAATCGGGGCTCTGCCTCCAGCAGCGACTCTTCCCCTTGCTTTCAGCTGTTGGCAGCAGGGCTGGCACTTCCCTGGGCTGCCTTTTACCCCCAGAAGAGGCTTTTGTGCATCAGCCCCAGGGCTGCAGCGTGGTGGCCGTGGTGGCTTGGGGACACTCCCCAGCACTGGCCAGTGTGTGTAGCACAGCAGTTCCTTGGCTGCCTCCCCAAAGCCTGACAGCTGGCTAGTGGGAGCCTCTGGATGGTGGCCAGAGTCACAGCTACACGTGCAAAGCTGTCTGAGATTGCAGCATTCTTTTATCTGCTTTGCAGGCTCTGTGCCTCTGCTGTTGGCTGCAGCAAAAAAAACCCAAAACAAAACATGCTTGTCAGGGGAGGTTTTTTTACAATCTAAGTGACATCTTATTTGTTTGGGGCTTTTTTTTTTCCCTTTTTTTTTTTCTAATGTGGTGTTTCTGGAGCGGGTCCTGGCAGGGTCAGCCACCAGCCTGACAGTTCCTTTGTGCCAATGCTTTTGAATCTCTGCCTGTGTCAGTCTATTTCCTAGGGAATTAGCCAAGATTATTCACACCTCAGATAAAATTTATTTATTCTATTAGCAGCAACTTCAGCATATCCAATTTTCAGCACTCGGTGAAGACAAAAATTTTGCTTTTTTGCTAGAAGGCCTTTGCCTGTGTTTCCATGTGTGGATCTTGTTTCCATGGCATCAGCTGATAGGGCTGGGAAGCACAGGGAGCACCAGCCAATAAATCAGCATTAGGAGCCAGCCCTGCTGCTGTGTAGGGCCGGGTCTTGTGGTGAGGATGGTGATGTGGGATATGGCAGTGATTTATGTATTTTAATGGAGCTTTTCCTGTCTGCAGTGCTGTGGGATAAAAGACTCGATGCTGTCCTGCTCAGGCTCTTGCAAAGGCTTTTCCTGCTGCTTTGTCTTCATTTTTCTGAAAATGAGGCCATGCTGGAATGTGCTATGGCTTGAATTCTTCTCTCACCCTGTTTTCCCAAATACTTGAACGTGCTGTCTAAGCACCTTTATTCTAGAGAGTCTTTTTCTTCCTCCCTGCCTTTGTTGTGTTGGGGTGGCTTTGCCCCAGTGTTTTCATGCAGCAGTTGTGACAGGTGACAGGTGAGCAGTAGTGGTTGTGGTGTTCATTTGTGACCAGGAGCTCAGGCTCTCAGTGTGCCAGTCCTGGCTGTCTGTTCTGCAGTAAATACTCAGCACAGTGAGCTGAGCACAAGGCCTTGTTTTATTAACTTCTCTGGCTTTATGTTCTGCACACGTGGAGGTGATTTTAGCTGTTTCTCTGGCTGTAAAAGCTATAAAGTTATGCATGCACAAAACCATATAAACTTTTGATGCTATGGACTTCTATTTTGTAATATAATTCAGCATATACTCCTGCATTATGTTTTGCTATTGCAAATATACTTTAAGAAGAATGTGCTTATTAATTTTCTCCAGCTCAGTAGTAGGTATAATGGGCAAGTAGTTTCAAGACAATGAGCTGGATACAGGATTTTGAAGGAGTTGCTTTTATTTAAATTAAAAACTTAAGGACACTCAGCAGACCTTGTGTGAAATCTGTTACATCAGACAATTATGCTGAGAGTGACCTTGCAGAAGAAATTCAGTGGGAAAGAAAAGCCCCTGCAGTAAGGACAGGGGACTGCTCTTGGTGCCTGTGTGACCATCACTGGTGGACAGCTTACAAAAACTCAGTACACTAAAGCAACTTAAACATCAGACATGTTCACAGCAGCTGCAAAGAAGGATGAAAAATATGTGAACTTTAAGTTTGCTTTGAAAAGAAATTGGTGAGTAATTTCCATCATTAATGAGTTAACAGAAGGGTTGAGTCCTAGGTTAGTTTTTCTCCATTCTAGGCAAATGACTGTAGGGATCTTACCATGCCAGGTTTAGCACACTGAGCCTCCACACTTTCCTCAGGGCTCAGCTGGAAAAGCAGAACAGATCAGAGATTTGGGATCTTCATCACCCTTTGATTCCCAGCTGTCCCTGTGCAGCTTAATCTGTGTTTGCTCTGTGCCTCTCCTTGGATCCAGTGGGTGTTGTCAAGGGTGTGATTTTTGGCAGAATCGTGGCCAGTCTTGCTTGAAAGGGTTGAAACGTCTGCATTTTGAAAAGAAAATGCCTCTTTATTCAAAAACCAAGCAAACATGCATGCCTGCTGCTAAGCCCCTAAGTGAGGCTACAAATGAAATTGCATTTAAGAGTGAGAACACTTCAACCTTGATTTTGCATTCTACAAACTGTAGTTGTTTGTTTCAGGTTAATTTTTAATTTCCTGTTGTAATTGTGACTGTCTTCCTACTGGTAAGGAGGTTCTGATTTAGTCATTCATGTTTCTATTTCAGATCGCCTGTGGCTCAGAGCATAATCTGGCAATAGTTGGTAAGTAGCTCGATTTTATAACAAATCCTCTCACCTTTTTTTCATTTATATTAGCACAAGATGAAAGAAAAACGTGCACATCATACATACTGAATGATTATGGGCAGCTGAAAGGAGGGAAGTAACATACAGATGGAAAGAGGAGGAGAATCTGGTGACAGTAAATGGTGGTGATGAAATTGTGGCCTCCTAGACCAGCCCTGTAAGGAGACACAGGGGTGGATGGATGTAACAGGAAAATACCTTGGCAAAGTGCTACAGCCTGTTTTATGTTGGAGCCCTTGCAACAATCCAGGCTGCAGATTCAGAATAACATCTAAGCTCGACGCTGGTCAAAAGTATCTTTGTTTAACAAGATGGAAATTATTAACATGGAAATTATTGCTGAAAAAAAGTCCTGGGTCTTTTGTTGTTCAAAGCTTGGAAAATCTTCAAAATGTCAGTCAGTGGTAGACAGGTTCCTTAGTGCAGTTTAGCATAATGCAACTGTAATGATGGAAGTACTAGGAAGCTAATGTCGGTGGAGAAATTGAATTTTGTGTACTAATTCCAGGAACAATCAGATTCTTGCTTTCATGTGATGAGTTGATAACTGAAGTTTGATACATGATTGCTATTACATCTAATTACTTGTTTAGGAACATTTTTAACTGTAGATTTTCGAGTGCTTTATAAAGGAGGTCAGCATAATTATCCCCATTAATAGGCAGGGCAAGACAGATGAAGAAAGGAATTCTGTGCTAATGAGAGCTGGAAATGAAGCAGCACTCCATCCACGTAGATGTTTTTGATTGCTGTGACTGATGTGTTGAGATGTCAAGGAAAGAATTTCCTTAATTTTCTCAAGTGTGGTTTGACAGAGGTAGAGAAAAGCAGCTATTTGATATTCAACCTGCTTGCCATGTTCTGATTTTTTAGGTTTTGTTAAGAGGTCACACAAGTGGCATTTTCTGTATTTCCATACCTGCTGTAGTATATTTCCTAATTATGCTTCTCCAGTTAAACCTTGTAGCGAACTTAGTAAGTTCTGTAAAGTTTATAGCTGGATTTAAGAAAAGACTTTTCCTTTTGCCTCCTCCCTGCTTGTTCAGTGTCACATGCCTGTATTAATTGTCAGGCTGGTGCTTCTGAATGTCGACTGAAGAGCAATCTTGTTTCTTGCTGAATTGATGAAGTAAAAATGTACTGCTGGCAGATTCCTCCAGTGTGCATGAAAGCACAGCATTGAGTTTGAACAACCTTCTCTCTGTTTATGTCCTTTTAAACTTTCTGCCTTCTAGGCAGAAATCTCTGGAAAAAAAATGGGTTGGGGAAAGAAATTCTAGAAGAAAGTTACAATAAACCAAGAACTTTTCATATGCAAAGAACACCATATGCCTATCTAAGCTGTGTGCTGCACTCATTGAATTCAATGGGGAAATTATCAGTGCTGGAAGCCAGTCAATTTTATTTTAAGGACAACATAAATGTGATGTTGCAAATTTTTTGAACTAAAGAACTGTGATACAATTTTCCCCGAATTGAATTTTACATATGCTTTTAAAAGGTTGACTTTTTAGAACATTCTTTGGTAGGATTTCTCTGATCACTGGTCACTCTTGGTTCTAAGCTGTCAGCTGTTATAGGCACTTAAATCTTTTAATCACAGAGATTTCCATGAGTATGTCTACTTGATTGTACCCTTTTCTAATAACTTATCATTTAAGCAGAGTTCCTTTATAACAACTATATCAGCCATGTCTTTCTTAATTAGTAAATGCTTGAGTGATTGACTTTTAAATTGGAATACTGCAGTATGACAGGTAAACTGAAAAGCCTCTAACAGTACAATATTCCCATCAGTATTTCTGGCTGGATATACAAATGTGCTTGTGCTTTGTTTGTTGCATCATCTTTTAAGTAGAAACATTTTTAGGATGGAGAGGCTGGATTTATGATTCATTCCACAAATGCTGAATAGTGTTCCAATCATCTTGCTGGTGATACAAGCTGCTTGATTTGTGAGGCTAGCAGTTCGGTTTTTTCATGTTGCTTTATATAGTCTGCATCCATTTGTACAGTTCAGTTATCTGAATTCTCTCTTCTTGCTTTCCTCTACTGAAGTCAGTGCAAAATTTATCAAATTTATCACTGTGATGACATTTTTTTTTTGTGGTTATATTGGTAGTATTTTAGTTTTCATTTGATCATGAGGTAAATGTTTGATACAAAGGAGAATGAGATGTGAGTTGTCTTGAAATGTACCTGCTTTTCTAAACTTAATGAGTAAAAAGTTGCTGTTAGTACATGAAGAAGTGTAAACATCTTCACTCCTAGTCCTTGGTGAAAACACATTTTTATCTTCATTTGGGGATGTACTATGATACTAATTCTAAAATTTTTAAGTGTTGTAATATTTTTTTATGTTTGTATGACTTTTCACTTGAGAACAAGGATCCTTGCCTAGTAAGAAAAGACCTTGTACTTTTCACCTCAATTGTAGGTTAATCATCTTAGGGCCAGCCTATTTTTGTACTGAAAGAAATAGTAGTTATTTAATAAATATTGTGTAACATATCTGAAAAACACCTTGCTACACTGGGAGCTGTGTGTGTATTTACTGAGCACCACGAAAATGACTTTTCTACCTGAATGTGACAGCTGCAAAGTTAGTGCTGAACTCTGTGGTACTGAGGCAGTTCTTTGAATGACTGAAATGCACAATTGAACTAAATCACTGTGACAAAACTGGGCTTTTTCCAGCTTTGGGAGTCTATAGAGTTTTCAACACTGAAAAGGTAAGAATGTTTGCTTCTTACCCTGAAAAGCCTGTGTATAAAAACAGTATTTATGGAGAAGGCTCTTATCAGATTCCTACTCACTCCCCACTATGACTTTGATGCTCCTTTTTTGCAAAAGAAAATAGTTATCCTTTAAGAGAACACATAGCTCATGCAATGCTGCAACTTAAATAATCAAGCAATATTAACTGTGCAGAAATAGAGATGCTGTTAAATGCAGCAATGCCTTGGCTGTGCTGCAGCCACAGGGCACAGGACAGAATGGTGTGAAGAACCTCCAAATGCAAATGTCATATTTTAGGAAAAATTAAACCATGGAATTTTAGTCAAGCCTCCTGGAGGTACTTGAACTCTGCCCCCAGAAATCATTACAAGGATGACAGTTCTATAGTCTGTCTCCCCAAAGCTTTGGCAATGCATTATATCCCTTTTGGTCTTGCTTTTAGTAATTTTCTCAACCTATATAAACTAATGAAAATCTTTTAAAAAAGATACTGGAGGATATGTAGGGAGAAGTGCTTGTTTTAAAAGCTAATTAGTTTCTGTTGAAGTCCAGCTTTAAAGGAGCCTTCAAAGGGGAATTTGTTTGTTGGGAAGAGAAAGATGTGGATCTTTCAAGTTAACATTTTCTGGTGTGGTGTTTTGAAGGGAAAAAGTGCTGGGGCATGTGGCTACTTCACATAGTGCAAAAAGCTTTTTCGTGCACTTTCACAGTCAGCTCAGTGAATTCTGGCTTCTGCTCCTTTTCTTGCATGGAGGAGGTAAAAGCTCCCTGAGGGAGGTGGTCCCCAGAGCCTGGGGACCCTGCAGGGGGGTCACAGCACTGGCAGTGCCCAGGGGTGCACAGGCAGGGATGGGGCTGGGTGATCAGTGGCATTTTACTCATTTCATACTTGTCTCTGTCTCCTTTGGCTTTTTCCCTATTCAGGTTATTTACTTAGCACTGCCTTCCCCCATCATCAATGGTGGTGGGGAGGGCACCATGTAATTAATGTTAAAACAGTAAAAATGAACTCCAAAGGCCCGAGCTGGCCACCCAGCCGTAAGTTCGCTTTGCACATGGAAGTACAAGTGACATATGAGGAGATCAGGCCTGGCTGCTCACACTCAGTTTGTGTGTTCATTGCAACAGCATTATCATGAAACATTTTTAAAATCACTTCTCAACTTTCTGTTAAATCACTGGCCCTTCAAGAAGAGGGCTAGTTTTATCTCCCATTGCCTTTTCTATTTTGTGTGAATTAGAAGAAGCTTCAGGATTTTGTCTTCTGTGGTTCGTGTGCAATCACAGCTGTAAATATCACAACATGGGCATTCACATCCCTCTGAAGCTGCAGCTGGAGAGAGAAAACCAATACTAAATTAATGGAAGAATTGTCTTTGTAGAGGAAATTAGGATAAAACATCCTTCCACTCAAATGGTAGCTCATGCCTCAAATGATCTGAATTAAAGTATGCAATAGTGTTAGAGGGGCAGTAAAAGAGTTTTACTCCATGCTCTGTTGAGATTTTCTTTTTATATTCCTATCCTGGAAGAACATAGCAATTATGAGCTGGAAAACAAATGTGATCAAAGCTTAGGGAGGTGGTGATACACATCCTCAAGTGGTGGTGGTGTCAATGCCATCCCAAACACTTTGGTTCCACGTTTCTGAATAAGGAAGCTGAAGGGTTCCTGTGTGTGAGCTGCTACCTCTTAATTAGCAGGGTTTGATACTTTTAGTAAAGCTCCACAATTCCCTGGGTTATTGTATAAAGCATCAGTGGAGGGAGGGCTGTTGGAGATTAGGAGAGATGTGTTTCCCTGGCAGAGGGAGCAGCAATGGCAGGGGAGCTGTGCAGGCTGATGGACAGAGCCCTGCCTTCTGCTGCAGAATTATCCAGATGTTCACAGCTGCCCTGTGAAGCAGCAATAGAGTCACGAGTGTGACATTCTGTCCCGGGGGACTCAGCAGTCTGTTGTGAGGAGGAAAATCAGCAATTCTGTGTCTTGCTGGAGCCCTTGGGGGAATGTCCAGCGGACACAGTGGAGGGCACTGGTGCTCAGCAAGGAGCCCGAGTGTGCTGGGCTGCTGCTTTGTTTGTAATGCATGAACATGGCAGGGCAGCCAGGGCTGTGCTGTGCAGGGCTCCTGGCACTGCAGCACGATGTCTCTGTGCACTGCAGCACTAATCACATTCCCTGCTTGTTAAAGGGCACCTGGCAGGACTCGGAGTAACCAGCACTGTTGTCATTTCCACGCGGGTTATATGTCGACCTTCTAAATTTATTCTCTGGCAGAACCATTTCCTGTGTCATTTAGCTCTTAATGTGGCTTTGGCTGTTTAAATAGCTCTTCAAAATATCAGCTCCTTTGGTTATAGTCATTGAGAAAAAGCAGCCCCATACCCATCAATACCTGATCACCAGTCTGAGTGCTTTGGACATAGCTGGATACAGATTTGACATCACAGTTTTGCTGTCATGGTTAGATACAGAGTTGTTCACACATCTTCTCACTTTGTGGGTTTTTTTCCATATACTGTTGGTGCTCCAAGCAAACTAATTGTTCTCTGCTGAGATGGAAGCTGAAATTGAATTTCAAATTTCAGCAGTCTGATTATTTTGTTATTTTCAGCAGGTTACACTCACAAAATCTGATCCTCTGATCTCTTAGTGGTTTTTTCCAAGGGCTAATGGAAAGTCAAGTTGCCAACTATGTCATGAATTTGTGGGTGTAAGTTGATGAGGAGAGAAACGAGAAAATGCTAATTTGAGCATTTGGAAAAGCCTTCTGATGGGGCTAAAAGTAGCTTTGTATCAACTGAATTGTCTGAAGTCAGTGGCTGCTGGCTATAGGAAAGGATGGATATTTTGCTGTGAAAAGCTGATTAGATTCACAAGAGAAAATGGTATTTCATTGACTCCTTAAAAAGAAATTCCAGAGTTTAGGATAAGACCTGAACTGCATCCTCTATTACTGAAATGAAGTCCAGATTTTACAGCTACCTTCTCTTGCAGGCTTTGTCACTGTATTGATGCATATTTTGGGTGACTTAACTCTCTGGAATGCCGTGTTCAGCTTCTTCTTTTCTCTGTGTGGCTTGTCAATTTAGGTTGTGAAATCTTTGGATTAAAAACTGCCTCTTAGTGTATTTAGAACTGCCAAGAGTAAAGGGACCTGATTTTATTTTTTTTTTTTTTAGTATTTCATTGCAACTAATAATAGCTGCAATCACTTCCCTTTTCCTCAGAGAGACAATTTTAAAATATAATTAGTCTTGGTGTATATGTCTCTATCTTAATTTATATAATTTAGCACATAAACAGGTAATAATGCAGTGCTTGTCATATTGTTTGCAGAGTGGTTTCCTGCTGTCACCAGATGCAGAGCTGCTCAGGCAGGCCCTAAGATAAAAGCTGTTATTTGTTCTGTACAAAAGGCTCGGGGTTCTGGTAGAATTTCCCCCTGAGCTGTACATCTCCCTGTGGAGTGTGTGGGGCTGGGCTCCTGTGCAGTGTTTGCTGCAGCACATCCCATCCTGGGAGCAGGGATAAATCCAGAGCCCTGGGGACAGCAGGGGCAGTGGGGACAGCAGGGGCTGTGGGGACAGCAGGGGCAGTGGGGACAGCAGCAGTGGGGACAGCAGGGGCAGTGGGGACAGCAGGGGCTGTGGGGACAGCAGGGGCAGTGGGGACAGCAGGGGCAGTGGGGACAGCAGGGGCAGTGGGGACAGGATCAGGGGCAGTGGGGACAGCAGCAGTGGTGGCAGCAGCAGTGGGGACAGCAGCAGTGGTGGCAGCAGCAGTGGGGACAGCAGCAGTGGGGACAGCAGGGGCAGTGGGGACAGCAGGGGCTGTGGGGACAGCAGGGGCAGTGGGGACAGCAGGGGCTGTGGGGACAGCAGGGGCAGTGGGGACAGCAGGGGCAGTGGGGACAGGATCAGGGGCAGTGGGGACAGCAGCAGTGGTGGCAGCAGCAGTGGGGACAGCAGCAGTGGGGACAGCAGGGGCAGTGGGGACAGCAGGGGCAGTGGTGACAGCAGCAGTGGGGACAGCAGCAGTGGGGACAGCAGCAGCAGTGGGGACAGCAGGGGCAGTGGGGACAGCAGCAGTGGGGACAGCAGCAGTGGGGACAGCAGCAGCAGTGGGGACAGCAGCAGTGGGGACAGCAGCAGTGGGGACAGCAGCAGTGGGGACAGCAGCTGTGGGGACAGCAGCAGTGGGGACAGCAGGGGCAGTGGGGACAGCAGCAGTGGGGACAGCAGCAGTGGGGACAGCAGCAGTGGGGACAGGAGCAGTGGGGACAGCAGGGGCAGTGGGGACAGCAGCAGTGGGGACAGGAGCAGTGGGGACAGCAGCAGTGGGGACAGCAGCAGTGGGGACAGCAGCAGCAGTGGGGACAGCAGCAGTGGGGACAGGAGCAGTGGGGACAGCAGCAGCAGTGGGGACAGGAGCAGCAGTGGGGACAGAGCCATGCAGCTGCAGGGGACAGGGCCAGGGAGCACAGCAAACTGTGCTGGCCAAGCAGGAGCTTTGCTTGGGGCTGGAGCAGTGGGAGCTCCTTCCTCGCAGGAATTCGTGGAAAGGAAAATCCTCCCCCTGGTTTTAGAAAATGACAGGCCATGAGAACACTTCAGTGGAGCTGCAGTGCAGTGATGCTGCCCTTTGGCAGAGGGGTCACTGAGTGCTTAGAAAACAAATCAGATTTTATCATCTTTGTTTACTGGCAGGCTCTAAGTGGAGCAATTACTTTGAGGAAGAAGAGAAATACATCCAACATATCCAAGGCATATTTACCTGAATTTTCAAGGAAGCAAACAGGAGTCACTAAAATAGGCAGCCTTGGTCACCAAAGAGGGGTTAAGGGTTGGGTGGCTATGAAATGAAATTAAAGACAGGAGCAGTGTGTGGCTTCAGGGTGTCATCTGGAGCCTGGGGGAGAGATGCTCCCTGGGGAAAGCAGCAGAGCAGCTCAGGGCACTGGGAAGGGCAGTGGGGCTTGGGTGCCCCCCTGTTCTGGGCTGTGCTGGAAATTCTGGGCTCTACAGCAGCTCAGGTGCCACCTCCTGAGTGTGTCACTGCAGCTGAGAGGGAGCTGGCAGCAGGGAATTTGGAATATCTGCTGCAGAGCCTTGGGCTGACACCCCCGTGTCTGTGTGTGGTCACTGTCCACATCCTCGATGGAGCATCAAGAAATTTTTTCTCTCAGCACACGGGCAAATTTGTGGCCAGCTTCGTTTGTTACATGCTCTGAGCGAATAATCTCTGAAGCATTTTCCTTTTGATATTTTTTATGTGTGTGTGTGTGTTTTACTAACACCATCTTAAATACTCTGGGTAGCTTTCTGCATAATAAAAAGATTGAAGTAAGGATTTTTGGTGATTGGCTTGACTGTGAGTTGGGTTTTTCACAAATGCACATTTAAAAATCATCTTTGCTGCCCCGTTTTTGGATTTTACAGCGTGTTTTGGTCATATGGTTCTCCTGTTCTCTTTCAGTTATGAAGGTCAGAAAAATCTTTCAAGAGCTAAAGCTGAAGGCAGGGCTGCTGCCAGTGACACGAGAGGTGATGCTGCACGGATGTATATACATATATTTATATATTTTTATATATCTCCAGGAAATATTGGCAGGCAGGGGGTGGAACAGGGACACTCTGGGCCAGCTCTGCTCTGCTTGCCTGGGGCTGGCAGGACTCAGTCATCAGAGCAGCCTTCCTGAGGCTTTTGTAAACCAGGGTGGGGTGGGGAATTGTTTCTGTACCTTCCATAAGACAAGATCCTCTTTTCCCACTGTAGAATTTAGGGCTTAGAATTTGAAGGTAGTTGAAACTGCAGTGGAGAAAATATCGAGGTATTGGCTGGCAGGCAAGATTATTTTGCTACTAATAACAAAGAAGCTGTTCAAGCTTGCAAGCCTAGAGCAAGCTTTCAGGCTAAAAAAGAAAGAATTTTACTAAAAATCATTTGCTTTAGAGAGATAAGTATTTAAGAAAAATATTAGGGGGAAAAAAGTCAAATGAAAAGAGATTAAAAGAGATTAAAAGTTGGCATATTTATAAAAGTTACCCTTTACTTGTCCTTGCTTTTTGAACTTGTTTCACTCAAGTGCTTCTTTATAGAAGGTAGGTAACAAAGTAATTAAAATTAAAAATGCTTTTGAGAGTTATTTCACTATTGTGCTTTTTCCTGTGCTTTTTTTTGGAGTCTCCAAGGAGCAACTAGGCTAAACTGGGACTTTTATTATTTTCGAGAAATGTCTTCACATCCTTTTATTTTTAGATTGTTGGACTTATTTGAACTGTGAGAAAGTGTGAAGGACTGAAAGCTTTATGGACAGGATTTTAAGAGCTATTTAGCATAGAACATTTAACATTTCCTGTGGAGCAGTGAGAAGGGTTGATAAATTCCAGGTAAATCACACAGGACTCATGTCAAGCATGTTACACTGTTCATGGGGAGGCTTCAGACATAGCAGGAAGCTGAGTGAAGTGACAAACTTCTGCCACATGAGCAGCCCTTGGTGCCCATCAGTCTTGAAGGATGAAATGCTTTTATCACCCGAGTATTTGATAGCTCTGACCTTGCCAGGATGGCAGCACATCTGTCAGTGTCCTCAAAACCAAAGGAACCCAGCAGCAGCAGCAGCACCCATGAACTGTGAGGATTTTATCAAACAGTTTGCTGGGGCCCTTCTGGCAGATTTTTCAGCTTAGTTACATTTTCCCTTAGTTCTGGCCTGGGTCCTCCTCCCCTCTACAAATCTGATGGAATAATTGCTTTGGGAAGAGAATACAGATGTATTGATCCCGGTATAAACTTTGTATTTGTTTGTATTTATTTAGCCCTGATTTGCTGAATTAAATGTTGTCTAGGAGCACCTTCACACCACTCCTGTTATAGGCTCTACCTTTCTCTGGGCAGATTTAGCATCTTATGCTCTCCCTGCTCTGAAGCCTTGTGTTGGAACAAATGACCAGGTGATTTGGGAGCTCCAGCCCAGGGTGAAGAGATGAAGCTTCCAAACGAGCCCACCATGACCATGAAATCCAGTTTGAACTCTGCTCTTATCCACAGGTCACATTCACTCTTATTTGTTTTTTGTGTGGGTTGTTCAGTGAGTGTGAGGTTACACCCAGGCCACCACATTTGCTCTTTTGTCTTTTGTTTTAAATACTTCAGGCAGCTCAGGGGATGCTGTAGCACAGTGACATTTCCAGTGTTTGTCCCAGCTGTGGAAATGATATCCCGTGTCCTTTATGGCCTTCCCAGAGCCCTGTTCCTCGGGAGAACTCTGGCTGTGCCTGGTGAGTGAGCCCCGAGCTGTTCACAGCTCTCCTGCCCCTCACCTTGTCAGAGGATCAGGCTGCTCTGCACCCCCATGGACATCCTGGGAGCCCCACACAGTGCTTCCCCAGGAGTGAGGGATGTGCAAGGCTGCAGGATCTCAGTTTCCATTTCTCTCAGTAGGAAAGAATTTCTGTCAGTTAAGGATTTTGAGTAGAAAGGATTCTGAACTTGATGAGTTTTCTTTTTTGTTCCTTGTGGATGATGCTTGGAACAGCAATTCGGTCAAACATGGGAAAATTATTTATCAGGATACATCATTAATCATCTCCCCTTCCCCTCCTTTAGGCATTTTAATATTAATTTTAAAAAATAATTAATCTGCCGTGACCTTGGTGACAAATCTGAGTTGCCAAGAGATTGAGCGAGTAAGCAGCTGCTTTGCTGTGAATGTCTGATATTAAATTGGAGGTTGGCTTCCCTTTGCCTTTGGTTTTCAGTGACACCAGCTGCTATCTTGCTGAGTTGAGACATCTCAGAAAATGGGCAGGATGACAAGCAACACAAATCATGTAATTCTGAGTAGGAAACTCAGTTGCCTTGAAAGTTAGTTTGCTTTGGCTTTCAAACTTCCTATTTTTTCCTCCTGAACTGTTTCCTCCCATGTGCTTTTTCTTGTACTTCTTCGAGTTAGGAACATTTCATGGTCTTGTAAAATGGAATGAGATGGAAGGTGTGTCCTAAAGGCCTGCAGCACCTTGTCCCTCTCCATGAGCACATGGGACACTTGGTGTGTGGTGTGGCAGTGCTGAAAGATGCATGCATGCTCAGGGGGTAAGGACCTTTTTCCAGTGTAGCCTGCTGAATTTTGTTCTATTAACAGAATCTTGGTAGCTGTTACATTTTTTAAGACGTGCATTTTTTTGTGATATTGATTTAATAAATGCTTGCTTGCAACTCCTGTAAAATAAATTGTTCCCTAGTTTTGATAGGAATAATTAATAATTTGTTACTGCTCCCTGATGATAGTAGATCAAATCTGTGACCTTTACTTCAAGGGAAGCTCTATTACTGAGGGCTCCAAAAGGAATTATTTCAGAAATACCAATCTGAGTTCATCATGTTGATGTGTGCCTCACGTTGAGTGTGCAGGGTAATGTGTGATGTGTGACAAATCTCAGCACTCACTGGTTCTCTGTGATGCAGACCCAGTGCATGGATGGTTCTGGCCCTTTCTGGGAAGCAAGTTTGCTTAGGCAAGAAAAGGATTTTCTTTACCTGCGTTACCTCTGTACAGAGGAGGGGAAATTGTCACCAGTGTCTGTGCTCCACTGTGAGTTTTGGACTCACCATCTGCCTTGTGGTCACTGAACATGACTTTAGTCTCCTTAATTATGGAACTTCTGGTGAATATGCAAAGGTTTCACACTGGAGGCAGCTTCTGGCTATGTTTATTTAAGCTGGAGTCTTCCTTCAGTCCCAGCAGTGCAGTTCTGTTCCTCTCCCATAGAAAGTGCCAGCTGTGTCTCCCTGTGCCACCTGGAGACTGGAGACAGGATCAGCTTGGTCTGTGCTGCTTTTTCCAGTGCATCTGGCCAGCCATAACCTTAGAGCTTGCATGAAAGAGAAAAAGTGTTAAAGGTATTGGGATTTGGTATCCTTGCTGTTCTGAGACCACACACCCTATTTTTAAGGTGTGGGTTTTTGGTTTTTTCTGGCCCCAAGACTCATCTTACCACCTACCAATGAAAGCAGGCAGGAATCCCAATGTATTCTGCATACATCCAAACCTTGTGCTGCCTGCCGTTTATAGCAGGAGTAGTGTGATGAGTTGCTGTCACTCAGATTCCTTCAGCCTTGCTACTACACTGTTGTTCAAGTTAACTGCAAGGCAAGATTCATCCTAGGTAAATTCTGGATACCCTGAAATAAAACAGCCTGAATGCTATTGTATAACTGTAGATTTGTTGAGTAAAGAAGCAGGCACTTAAATTTTTTTAAGCACTGTAGTAAAGAAATCTTGTTCTGTTGACAAGTGTTCAGCATGTGTCTTGTGCAATACTTCTCTGTCTGCTTGGATCCTCCTCCTTCTCCCATCTGCCACCTTCTCACTCTGAGGAAAGGAAACTCCATTCTGTCAAAGCAAAGTGCCAGTGAAAAATGGGGAAGACTTTTAAGAGTAGCTTTTGGATGAGACCATTCACTAAAATCAAAACAAATACACCCACAGCTCACTCTAGTCTTGCCCTGTGTACTTGGCCAAAGGTTAAGCTGCCAGGCAGTGAGACAGAGCCCTCAGGTGAAGGCTGTGCACTTCCAAAGGCAGAATCTCTGCCTGTGATCAGTGCTCCATGGCAACATGTGCTTTGCAGAGAAAATACATAAATACCTATGAAGCAAAGAGATTCCCCAGCAAGTGAATTAAATGCCAGAAATTGAACAAGAGTGGGGTTGGTGGTTTTTTCCTCTCGGGGTAATTAGGGTAACTACCAGTGAAATATGATTATAATGGCTGCTCTCTGAGACTTCTGAAGTATGAAATGTACCTCATTTTGGAATATCCTGCTTCAGAGACTGTGCCTTTCTCTACTTCCCAGTTATTAGTTTATCCTTTGGGAAACTAATGCTTACTAACTTGGAGGATTGTTTCCCTCTGCAGAGGTTTTGTGGTTCTGCTTCTGCCTGATGCTGACTTGCAAATTCAGTGTGGGCAGTTAAAGCCTTAAGAACGATAAACTTGTATTATTGCAGGGACTTGGAGCGTTCATTTAAGTCCCCAGGGCTGGAGCTCAGGTTGTCTGGGCTGGGAAGGAGTGTGCTGAGTTTCACCCTTGTGTCTGCAGCTGGTCATCTCTGCCTGGCAGAGTTAGGGATTAGAGAGCTCCAGGACTCATGTGCAGTCACCTACAAAATAATGGTGATAAATGTGCTTAAGCTTTATTTATAGCTGGCATTTGATTGGCCATTTGAGGCAAGGGCAGCAGAAATCAACTGGACTTTGTCTGCTGGAGGTGCTGAGCCTTGAGGCTCCACAGCTCAGAGCTGAATATCCAGGGGAACTAAAACCATGAGGTTCTGCTTGAGTCACTCTCTGCTGCTTTGGGCACTCCAGATTACCCTCATCACACATTTGCTGGGGTTCATGTGGCCATGAATTAGATGGTTTTCACTTCCTCTCTTAACAGGGTTTTCTAAATCCTCATTCCTTGGCTGTCTGCAAGCATGCTTTAGTGCTCAGTGGGAAGTCTTAGGATATGTGCTTCTCTTCTCAATCCTAAAACCCAAGCAAAAATTCCACGTCAGAATTTTGTGATCTCCTTGCAAAAGTGTAGGAAAGGCAAGAAAGAGATTTTATAGGTGAGAACTGTGTAGATCCAACTTGTCTGAAGTCCAGCTTCTCTGCCTTACCCAGGGAAATGATTGTACTGTCCACAAGGGCACAAAGGAAGATTTTCTTCCTGTGAAGAGCTGATTTCCCGACTGTTATACAGCACTGTAAAATAGTCTGCTAGCTGCATTAGTGTTGGCTAGCAGAATTAAACTTGAAATCGGGCTTGAGTCACGTCTCAAGTTGTTAAACCCCTGGCCAAGACAGTAAAACGTTGATGATGCTGCAGTACTGCAAAGCTGTACCTTGGTGAATAAATGCCCCTGTAGTGTAACACACCTCTGTTTGGTATTCTGTACGTGACAATGAAAGGTATTTTGAGACACAGAAGTTAAAAAAATTAGTTTTATTCCCTTAATTTTAGCAAAGAAATGTTAAGCAGAAGTTGCTTCCATCTAATTACATTTTCCCCTCAACGTGAGGCCGATCTAATAGGTACATTCTGTATTCCTAAAAGTGTTAAGTGTAGCTGAATTCGATGATCTTCCAAGTTTTGTCAGTGTGATTCCCTGTGAAAAAGTTCAGGTGCATTATTCTGTGTGTTTTGGACGGGCAAAGTGGCAGAGCAGTGACAGGGAGGCTGATGGAGCTGTTCACATGAATCCATTGGGTGACAGATGAGTTGCAGGGAGATGGATCACCCCTGAATAGAGGGGGAGCAGATTTCTCTGCAGGGCAAAAGGAGCAGTCTGAGATTCTGATAAATGCCTTTTCAGAGGGTATAAGATGGCCCAATTAATAATTTCAGCAAATGTACAGCTGAGCCTTTGATCTGAATGCTAGGCAGTTAGAATCTCTCATATTTTTGTCAGGGTAGTATTCATCAGGCATTCCTTTGTAACTCATCTAGTCTGGCCCTTGTGAATTTGGTGTCTTCTTCTCAGTATCCTTACTTGTGTCTCCCAAACCTGCTTTAGTTTTATTTTAATATTGTCTGGATGCTTTCCTAAAGCTCAGCATCTCTTGCTCTTGAGGATTTGTGGTGTCTCTTCCATCCTAGAGTGGCACTTGGCCGTGTTGTGGTTTTGGTGACACTAAGTCACCCCAAGGGTTCTGTCAGCTTTCCTGTCATGCACTGCTGCTGCTGTTTTTATGGAAATCAAGCTGGAGCAGCTCTGCCCTGTGCAAGTCAGTGCTCAGCAGAAAGGGGCTGGAGTCTGTAATAATTCAGGGCTCTGCAGGCTGCATGGTACAAAAGGAGCAGTCAATCAGTGAAAGGCTCCAGCACGCACAGAGCCTCTGCCTTCCTCAGGGGCTGCTTCACAGCAGCTGCCACGAAGGAGAAGGGGAAGAAAGGTTTGTGAAAAGCACAGGAACTGCTTCAGCTTCCTCATAAACAAGCAAGACATTTCTGCTCAGAGAATATTCCAGCCAGACTTGCTGTGCCTTCTGTCTTTATCACAGCACGTGGGAGCAGGCATCACAAAGAATGACCAAGAAGAGGGAAGTGTACTGGCTTTGTGTCTAAACATGTACAAACTTGGTGTAAATGTGGTAGTTGAAAACGCTTTATTCTGGGTAGAGAAGTGGGATATGTGATTTCCAGAGTCAGCTACTTTGTGTACAAGTAGCCAGGCTGCCAGTGTGCATTTTATAACCCCAAGAACGAGGAACATTCACGTGGGGACTTAGCTAGGCAGTGTGTGCAAATCTTGTTGATTCTCCATAAAGCTCTTGGCTTTCATTCTTACAAAGCTTCTTCCTTCTGGGACAATTGTGGCCAAATGTAATTAACAAAGGACTGACAGAGACTGGACCAAAAGTCTAGTGTCTTAAAGGACTTCTCATCTTAAACCAAGGCTCTCTTTGAATACAGAGTACCTGTGTCTTCATGATGATCTCACTATTTCTGACCTGTTTTAGAAACATACCTTCTCTTCCAATGCAAAGTGTACAATGATGAAACTGAAAGGAACATCCTTTCACAAGTGACTGAAAAAAGGATTCAGTGGCAAGTTTTTATTTAATCATATCTGGAATGCTGTAGTCCAAGTGCCAGCTCTGGGGTTGTCCTGGGATATAGAAATGTCCAGAAAAAGAAGGTAGGTTCATATTTGGGGTTTCAGTTTAAATTGGAGCCTGAGTGCAGCCCTTGCACTGGATTTGCTCCATGCACAGAGTGGGAGGATTTCCCCTGCAATGCACAGTGCAGAGCTGTGCCTGTGCCTGGGCTCTTCACAGGGCAGGGATCCCATTGGAAAGGCCACAGTGTCAGTGGCCACTGCCACAGTGCAGTGCCTCATTCCATCATTAAGCTGAGTGTGCAGACCAGCTGTGCCTGATGCTTTCTGCTTAGCAGTGTGTGATTCTGCATGTCTGTGTACCCGGCGCCTCCAGAGGTGTGTGCCATGGCTGGGTGCAGAGGTGTGTGCCATGGCTGGGTGCAGAGGTGTGTGCCACGGCTGGGTCCAGAGGTGTGTGCCATGGCTGGGTGCAGGTCAGGGGAAGCTGGCAGCTTTCCTGCTCCTGCAGGCCAGGCAGCCTTGCAGGGAACCTGCCCCTCTCAGGGCACAGAGCTGGAAGCTGTAGCTCAGAAAGGACCTGAAGGTTCCAGTGGTGCTGATGGCTCTGGAGCATGTGAAGAAAGCCAAGAGGCAGGACTGACTCCATGGCTAATTAGTGATAGAGGAAATGTAACAAATACATGACTAAGGCACAGGGATTCACCTCATGAAATAACACCTCCTTTTTCCCAAATAGCTCCCTTGCAACGTTTGGTTGTGTAGCAACTACTGCTGTTTTGTGAATGAAGCAAGTGGATTCTACAGCAGTTTCTGTGCACACTCCCCACCCCTCATTTGGCTCACAAAATTAGAATTGCATTTTAGTGGTTTTGTAAACAATAAAAGCAAAAAACCCACATGCTATAGGTAATACACAGGGGTAATACTGCTGCTACACTAGATGAAATGTAATTCCTCATTCTTGCAGAAGGCTCCTTTTCTGTGAACTTAGAGTATCCTGTAAACGTTGGGGTTTGCTGGGGAGTGGCCAAAAGCTGGAGAGTAAATTCTGCAATAAGATTCCATTCCTTACTGACCATGTTTTTCTCAAATTATGCGGGGGCAATGATGGCACATATAATTTTGATACCTGATAAAATAGTCTCATTTGGATAGAGTGAGAATCAATTTCAAGAGCTGAGAATGCTGCTTTAAATGATTGCTCTGCTTGTAGTTAGCAAGAATTTCACCCTAAAGAGCCAAATAAGCATAAAATTTTGTCGTGGCTAGTCAAATTTTCCATGTAAATTTAAAAGGAGGGTAATTTTCCCATCTCTATTTTAGAACGTTCCTTACTCTGCCTTTATAATTTTGTCCATTTCCTTGTTAGTGCTCCTTTCAGAGCCCAAACATGTCAACAGTGACACCATAACCAGCCTGCAATAAAGGAACAAACGTTCTCCTCTTGAGCCGTGCTTTGCCTGTGGCAGCTATTTTTAATTTTGCAGCTGCAGGAGGCTGGGGTGGATGAGGCAGATTTGCAGCTGAGGACTCAGCCCTGTATGACAGGTGCCCTTTGGCAGTGCTGGCAGAGGTGTCAGGAAAGGGAAAAGGAAAAGGAAAGGGAAAGGGAAAGGGAAAAGGAAAAGGGAAAAGGAAAAGGGAAAAGGAAATGGAAAGGGAAAGGGAAAAGGAAAGGGAAAAGGGAAAGGGAAAAGGAAATGGAAAGGGAAAGGGAAAAGGAAAGGGAAAAGGGAAAGGGAAAAGGAAAAGGAAAGGGAAAAGGAGAGGGAAAAGGAAAGGGAAAAGGAGAGGGAAAAGGAAAAGGAAAGGGAAAAGGAAAGGGAAAAGGAAAAGGAAAGGGAAAAGGAGAGGGAAAAGGAAAGGGAAAAGGAGAGGGAAAAGGAAAAGAAATGGAAAAGGAAAGGGAAAAGGAAAAGGAAAGGGAAAAGGAAAGGGAAAAGGAGAGGGAAAAGGAAAGGGAAAAGGAAAGGGAAAAGGAAAAGGAAAGGGAAAAGGAAAGGGAAAAGGAGAGGGAAAGGGAAAAGGAAAGGGAAAAGGAGAGGGAAAGGGAAAAGGAAAGGGAAAAGGAAAGGGAAAAGGAGAGGGAAAAGGAAAGGGAAAAGGAAAAGGAAAGTCTTCACTGCAGGAGCAGGGAGGGAGGGGTGGGTGCTGCTGCTGCTGCTGGGGATGGTTTTCGGCAGGGCTGGGTTTGAGCTGGGATTTTCCCTCTGGAAGAGGAGGGGCTGTGTGTTTTGGGCTGTGTTTTGGGCCGTGAGGAGCAGCCTTGCTGAGCTGGTGCTGGGGCTCAGGCTGCAGAGTGCCCTGAGCTGAGCCTGCCCTGCCACGGCCACTGCAGCAGGGCACGGGGGGCACAGCGGGGTCACTGTAAACTTTATTTATTGACACTGCACTCCCCTAACCTTGTTCAGGCCTCGGAGTGCCTCTGTGTGGCAGTCTTTCTGTAAGTGACAGTTTGCTGTGACAGAAGCTGGGATGTGGCAGACATTTCGTTCGAGGCTCTGAGTGCTCTGGGCTCAGTGGATGGTCGGTGTCTGCTCAGTTCTCTGAGATGCTGAGACACAAAACACTTCATTTCACAGCTGCCCCCAGTCACAGGATAGGGATGTGCAGAACAGAGCCTAAAGGATGAACTGGTGGAAGTTTTAAGTGGTAAATTCTCTGTTTTGGGACTGAGGTATATTTTGAAACAGTTTGTTCAGTTTCATTTTGTCTCTGGCATTTGGCCCAAAATGCATTGCATGTCACCTACTCCTTTGCCAGAAATTCAGTAGCATGGTGCACGTGTGCTTTCACTGAACTTTTAAATCCATGTTAGTGGATCCAGGCACTTGGAAAGCTGCTTAGATTTCCTTAGTGATCCATAAAGAACGGTTTATCTAGGTACTGGACAACTTTAGAGCTTCATAAATATAATTCTGGCTTTTTCTTTTGTGGGTTTGCAAACTTAGACTAAATTTTGACTTGCAAAATGTGATATTAACTATAAAAAACAATAGACAAGAGGCCTCAGATACTTCCACTTTTGACCATAGTGTTAATTAGGTAGTTAAATACTTCAGTTCCTTTGGTTTCATATGCAATGATCATGCAAAATGGTGCAAGTAATTTATTTCCATTTCTGTTGAGCGTCCTTGCTTGAGTATTGTTGTTAATTATCTTGCTGATCCTAACTTAGCTGACACTGCTGTTGGTTACCTGACCTATTGAATAGTCTGTTAAATGACCTCAGACGTTTTTGATCATATCTGAGAACAGATACAGACATGCACGTAGAAATAGGGTTTCTAATAGAGGGAGGTTTTTTTAAGCAGAAGCATTGCTGGGAGAGTTTAAAAAGAGAATGAAGTAATGTGTCTTTGAAGTGCAGTCACTGCATTGAAGTGCTCCAACATACCACTTTTTTGATCTCCTAAGAAATAAAAATGCAGTTAGTGCTGTAACATCGTGGAGAAGGCAAGGTCTGAAAGGACATCCTGTTGTGAGGACTCAGTAGTTTTGCAGTCTGAAACTGTGGAACATGCTTCATCTTGTAAAAAGTCAGGAGGGCTCCATGTCTCCATTCTGTAAGGAGCTTAATTCTCATCTCTCTTGCACTCAGTTGACTAAGAGGCCTTTCAGGAAATAACATGTTCTTTTAAAAACAGCTGTGCCCATATGCCAGGCATCTCCAGTGCTGATAAACCTTTCAAATGTATATATGAAAAATATGTATCAACAGAGCAACTTTACTTTGATCTACTGGCTAGAAATAAGAAAATGGTACCTACTTGGTGGTTTGGTTTTATTTAGGTTTGGTTTGTTGGTTTTTTGTGTGTGTGTATGTTTTTTGTTGTTGTTGGGTGGGTTGGGTTTTTTTGTGTGTGTTGGGGGGGGGGGTTGGGGTTTTTTTGGTGGTTTTGTTTTTTGGGGTTTTTTTTTGTTTGGTTGGTTTTTTTAAATTTAATTTATTCTGTTTTGTTTTAAATCCATATTCAATCCCTAGCAAGATGTGGCAAATGTGGAGCTCAGGGTGGTCAGAAATGCAGGCCCAGGCTGTTTTGCAGTGTGCATTTCATGCCTTTTCAGTGAATGGGAAAGTAAGTGCACCTGTTCCTCCTGTGAGCACATTCCCTGTGTCTGTGGTTCCCCTGTGGGGATGTATCAGCTCATCTTTCTCAGACCATGGACTTGTGACACAATTTGTGACCTGCAGTGCCTCCAGCATCCCTGTCAATGACTCCAGCTGGAACCCAGGCAGGGCTGAGGCTGTTTTGTCCTCTGAAGATGTTGGATTTTCCCTCTGTCAAGAGAGCCCAGATCTGGCAGATGTTATTCTTAGAATAGCAGGAAGTGAGGAACTTGGTTTCATAACTAAATAACAATAAAGTTGGGTTAATGAGCCCGTGAATCATTTGAGTGGCTCAGCTCTGTGTGCATCTGCTGCATGCTAAAAAATTCCCAGCAGAATTTGCAGTGATTTCAGCAGAAAGCTGACATAAAGTCAGTTGTCTTTGATCTTTGCTTGGTTTTGGGGTCTGTTTGTTTAGGATTGGGAAGCTGTTGAAGGAATGAAATGGAGATGCAGTATTAGCCTAGGGAAATATGCTATTCTCACTCTGTCTAGCTCCAACAAAGCAGCAAGGACACAGCATATTCCTTGTTTGTTCACTGTCAAGCATGGAATGGTCAATAATGCCTATTTCACTCTCCTGGTTAGGATCCTCTAATGAGGATCTGTAAAGGTCAAGCCTTCCTCTTCTTCTCTCTTTTCAGTAGTCTGTGGCTGTTAGGTCTAAATGTGCCAGCTCTCTTCATGGTATGGCAATCATGAGATGCCCTGGATTGGGAATTACAAATACAGCAGCTTTTGGAGGAAGGTGCTGTCTTTTTAACTTGGAACATTTGGACTGATTCCCTCCTGTCTCTTGCTTTCCCAGACTTACCCTGGTGAGAGGGCTGAACAAGAAAGATTTGGCTGTTCTGTCAATAGAGAGGTCATCGGGGCTGCTGTTGTATCACTTGTAACATTAAACCCTTTGAAAACATACCTTGCAAGAAAAATATTGAACAACATTTTGTAAGTGCAAATTGGATGCCAGGCATTTGTATTCATGATGCAATCGAAATAACTGGATTTGGGCTTCTAACTGCAATGCAAGAAACACTTCACTCGTTTGAGCAAAATTGTCTGTGTCCTTTCATCCGTGTGAGGAGACTGGCTGCATCCCCGGCAGTGAAGGGGTTAAGCTGCTCGGTGTTTGTGTGTAGGCAGCATGCAGAGCTGTGAGATTGCAGTGGGCAATGAAGCAGCAGAATTCCATTTGCAGCAGTGACCTAAGAGGGACTATTTTTAGTAATAAAATAGGTCAGGGGATGTGGTAGTGCAGACTGATAGATGAAGTCTTGCCTTGACTTGTGGGGCATGTTTTGTTCTCCGTTGGCACAGCTTTGTGGTGGAGGCAGAGCTGTCACCTGAGCAGTGCCAAGAGCTCTGCGCTGTTGTGAAGCAATCATGAGAAAGTGCTGAGTTTTATTGTCGTGCAGAAAGAATATAAGTAACTTCTTTTCTCAGGGATTCATGGAAGGCAAAGCCAGCAAGGGAGCAGGGAGTTCTGAAGCCATTGCTCAAAGCTGATCTTTGCACTGCTGGGGATTTTATTTTGCACTGTTGTCCATGTGACAAGTTGTTCTTGGAGTCTTTTTCCCTTCCACTCTGCTGGTTGTTCTTATGTGCTTTTTTAGCTTGCTTCTGTTTCCAGTTTGCTTTCTCAGTGATTTATGCAGATGAGTGTTAGCTTCTTCCTCTCAGGATGGCAAAGATGAAACACAGTTTTATCCTGTTCCTTTGAGGCTCTGGGCTCTTGCAGGAAGCTTGCAAAGGATCTGTTCAGCCCTTTCCTATAACACAGAGCAGTCCAAGTCTCTTTTTAGTATTATGCTACTTGACTTTTGCATTTCTGCACTTCTTTGGTCTCCTGGGAATTCTGTTTCAGAGCAAACTTGGAAAATGCCAGTTGCCAGTTTGTGCCTTTATAATAGTGCTGGTAATTACCAGTGTGGCAAAGTCCCCAGAAGCTCTAATCATGGAGCAGTGTGTCTTCATGCCATATAAACAGCAGAAAAACAACAACTTTGGCCCTAAATACTTTTATTTTTTTTTACCCTGAAAGAGAATGCTCAGCAGGAAGGAAGGATCTCCAGTGCTGGCTGTAGCTGATGGGTGTGAGTGTCACACTGATGAGGAGGGCACTTGCAGGAGCTCAGGCTGCAGCTGGAGCTGTCCCCAGCTGCCAGAGGCACTGGGCTGCCCAGTCCTGCCCAGCAGATCCCTCCCCGGGGCTCTGGGATGTTGTGAATTCTGTGCCTGTCCTTGGCCCGTTCCTGCCCTGAGGTGCCCTGTGAAGAGCAGATACGGGTGCATGGCATGGGGGAGACATGTCCTTAAACGTTCCCTATTTTATATCCCTTCTAGCAAATTGTGTTTAATTTTCATGGTTGAGTTAGGGCCATGATGAAATATCATCTAGCAGAGTTTTAAAAATGCTTGAAAGTCCTTGCATAATACCACTTTGATATCATATTTATAAGGAAAGTAAGCTCAACATTGATCACCGACTTAAAAATTATAAACTCAGACTGTCCTTGACCCTTTTCATTTTTTAAAGATTGCAAGTTAGTTATGAATCACCCTCTAATATAGAAAAAAACTTAATAAACTGGTAAGTTATTTGAATTTCTAACTTCTGTATTTTTCTGCACCGAAGGTCTGTTTCTATATTGCAAATAAGCACTGCACACCTCAGAAACCAAGAAAGAGCCATGGGAAAAATACAGAAAGCCCTCCAGTGGGATCAATACTGTGGAGATATTTTCAGCAACACTGAGAAACTCGGCAGGGTTTTGTTCATATTCCATCATCAGTGCAGTCTCATGTGCTGCTGAGGGACATCTTTAGTAAATACACTGCCCTGCACTTTCCTTTCTGAAGAAAAGGCCAATGTTTTTGTGGTTTTTTTCTTGTTAACCTGTTTTTGCAAAAGATAGCTTGACAGTCTCATGGAACATGAACTTCATTGTTAGTTGTTGCTGCCGCCCTGCCCGTGGTGGGAGCTGGAATTCCATGGCAGTTCACAGCCTGTTCACTGCACATCGTGGGTCAGCTCAGGTGAGCAGAGCACTCCGGGCCAGGAGCTCATTTAGCAGCGAGAGAAATCCACAAATCCTCAGCTTTTCTTCTTAGGAGTTTGGAGCACTGCAGTCCTCCCTCCCCACCTTCACCCACCCTGTACATTCCTGTCCTGTCCAATATCTGGTGTGCTATGCTCTGCTCCTAAAACACCACAAAGTAGAAAACTTGGCCCTCAAAAGGTAACTGGGACCCTCCTTTTGCTACTGGCATTTAATAATGGTTTCACATTCAGAGGGAGACTTTTTCTCTCCATTACAAACTAATTTATTTTAATTGATTTTTGAAAACTCTTGCTTTTCTGTATTTCCTTGTGTTTTCTCGGCATGACTGAATGAAAAACCACTTTGTGCCAAAACACTGAGCTGGGAATGGCTCTGTGTGTCCTGTGAAACCAGGCTTGGTGTGGGGATCACAGCTGAGCTTGTGTGCAGTGTTTTACACAGCCTTGCTCCAGCAGTGACTTCGTGCTTGCTGTGGGGGCAGGAGCCTGCAGTGTGTGACAGTGGGACAGGGGAAGGTCTGCTGGGAAAGCAGTGCTGTGTCTGTTCAGATAACACCTGGATAACCAGGTAACACCTGGATAACCAGGTAACACCTGGATAACCAGCAGGCTCAGATGGGGATCACTGGGGTTTTAGCTGACACGAGGGAATTGTCCTCCATTATGTGTCCCTCCCCTTTTTCATTGGAAAAATGAAGATGATGATCCATGATCTCCATCAGGGCTTCAGGGGAACGGGTATATATTCATATATATTCATAATCTATAAGCTTTTAAGGTAATCTTTCCAAAATAAGGATTTTGTGGGTAATTTCTGAACTGGCCTTGGCCAGCTGCAAGAGGAGCCATGTGGTTTGATCTGACCACGTGCTGATCCTTGCTTTCTGTATTCTAGGTATATTTCCAGCCAAAAACTTAGGAGTGAAAAAAGACATTTGTCATTACTCTGAAAATCCCAGGCCTCTTTCAGCTCAAAGACTTCCCAGAACAGGTAGCTCCAAAGTTTACTTGAAGAATGTGATTGTAATCCAGAGGTGGAAAACAAGATTTTCACACTATGTCCGAAGCCAGTTCATACTTCAGCAGCCTTTTTTTCTTCTTGCTTTACATGCATGTGCACACATTTGAGCAATGAAGAAAACTGAGGCACAGAAATCTGCCTTTGTTACCCACTGGCAGTTCAGCAGGAGTGTCAGGAATGAGTTTTATGCCAAGTCACAGATAAATTGGTCCCATATTGGGAGCTGCTTTTTCAGCTCTTTTGTGTAGGGGCTGTCTGTGTGTACTGGGATGGCCAGGACCCCTCCCAGTGTGGTGGATGGGCAGGAGAGAGAGGAAGCCCAGCCCTGCAGGGTGCCCTAAGCAGAGGATTCTCAGCATTGTTAGCAGGTGACGGGACCTGCAGAATGAATATGTTAGCTGGAAGGCACAAAATGTCGCTGTGCTCTTCCTTGAGGCTCTGACTCTCTCAGGGCGAGGCAATGGCTGCAGAGAAGGTTGGTGGTGCTGCCTGAAGCAGGCAGGCTGCAAGGAGCAGGTGAGCTGCCAGGGGCACACACCGTGTCCTCCCACCAAAGTCAAGTGGCCTGAGAGGACCCTTGGAACTCGTTTTTTGTGTGTCTAAGCTAAGAAATTCAGAATACACAGGGCAGGCTCTAACGGTGCAGCAAGCTTGCCTAACATAGTGTTTAATAAAATTATCATGGTTGGAGGTTTCTGTCCTTGCCTGCCCCCCCAGTTCTATTTCCTCCTATTTCATCACTTTATTCCATCAGTTTAATTCCTACTGTTCTGGTACAGGGCCAGATGAATTGAGGATGTGAGGGCTTTTTTTTTTTTTTTCTTTTTCTTTTTTTCAGTGCAAAAGTAGTGCTGTGTCCTTTAGTGGACTCTTCCTGCTCTCCTGCCCATTGCTCTGCTGATGTGCAGGGCCCAGCAGGGCAGGCACAGTGCTCCAGGCTGCTGCTCACCATCCTCCCTGGACAAGTCTCAGTTTCAGCCCGTGCTCCTCCTTGGATTTGTAGGTGCTGTCATGCAGTTCTGATCAATGCTGGGTGAGTCTGGGCTGAAGACCTGGTCACAGCAGTCTGTGTGTGCAGGTGGAAACCACCCTGTGAAAACTGGGCTGAGAAATCAGTTACAACTCAGAGTACATGTGCATTTTGTTGCACACAGGGCAGGTCTTGGCTGTTAGAACAGTTTGGGAGGAGGAAAATTGGTTTCATTGCCAGCTTTCAAGGTGACTTGAAAGGATTTCTGTAAAATTAAAGGTCTCTACTGTGCAGAGACTTCAATTAATAAGCTCGCTCAGGAATCATAGCTGCAATAATTGTAATTGGAGGCAGGGTTTTGCTGATGAGTCACCTTGTTGGGGCTGTCTTCACTGCCCTCCTTGAGAAAGTGGAAATCTGGAAGAGAGGAATTAGTGTGACCTGTCAGTACCAAGCTGGCAGTAGGAACTGGCACAAGCTAGACCCTGCTGTTGGAAAAAGCCTGGAGAATCAGCACAGCCCTCCTTGGCTCAGTTTTGGTGCTGGTTTAGGTCACAGGTGTGTCCACCTGAAATTGTGTCCAAAAGCAAAGCAAGGAACAAGATTTCAGCATGAGGGAGGGCAGTAGAAGTGAGAACACCAGGGATTGTCAGGCAGCCCTGTCCTTCTGTGGCCCCTTGGATTTCAGAAGTTGTGAGTGTGACCACGTGGAGCTGGCAGGGATCCTGTGGGATACAGTCTTGGCTTTTGCCTCTTTCCTGTTCAATAGGACCATGATCTGGTTGGTGATAAATTTTTGGGGAAAACTGGAGGGAGATGAGAAGACGATTGGGATTTAGTAGATGAGCTTTGGGGAAAAAAAGACTTGTGCAGCTGAAAGGCAAAGAAGTTTGACTCAGTCAGGCTTCAGTGGAGCTGCTCTTTCTTTTCTCAATAGTCTCTTGCTTTGAGCTTTTCCAGAGTTACTGTTTAATTTAGTCCATTGTCACACAGAAAATTGAATAGTAAGTGAAAATTTTCAGAATGTCTTTGACAAAACTTTAAGAAGTTATTTTTGCCTGTATCCCAAGGGTAAACCCCTTGAGTCCCTGGCGGAGAGAGAGTGTAAAAGCTTCAGGCAGTGATAACTTTCTGCATGTCTGGTATCAGTTTGTACCAAGTTTTGCCCAAAAAGGGAAGAGCTAGGGCCATTTTTGAAAAGTTATAGTTATCTATGCATTAATAACTTGCTGAATACTCACAGGCTTTTCCAACCTATAAAGTAAATTTTCTGATAATAATTTCTTTGAAGATTAGAAACCTGGAAAGAATAATATGTTCTGACACAGTGTTCTTGGGTGACACTTAAATTTAAAATAACATTATATTGTAAATGGTTAAGAATTAAAGAAACAACCAATTGGTAATGTAGGCCTTGAGCAAAGTACAGTATAGGAAGCACTGAAAAATGTTTCTCTGCATGATTAAGAGAGTCTGGTTTGCTATTTGATTTATTAGCTAGCTGAATGAATTCATTAATTGTGTATGACTACTTTTACTTCTGGATGGTCATTTTTCATTTCAGATTTCATTACTGAATGAGCTTTTGCTAGGGATGTTCTTATCATCCAAAATTAAATACATGAAAATGTTAGGGAGGCTCAGCCCTCCCTTTTTATATCTGTATTTTTCATACCATGGTTTTACCAACTGCAGAAACATTGACTTAGGCTGTGATTCCTTAGGTTTTGTGCTCATTACTGGAACACCAGAAGATTTCCTGTTCCTGCAGTACATGCCATGTTCATGTTGTGATTTCCAAAGCAGTGGTTTAGAGCTGGAAACCTCCTTTTGTCATTAGATGGTGAAGAATGAGACAGACACTTGTTTCTGAAACATTCCAGAGGTACATAAAGCACTCAGCATTCAAACACCATCGTGACTGCATTTGTGGAGTGAGAGTTCTGGGCGTGCAGCTCTCTGGGAGGAGAGGATAGGTAACGTTTGTAAGAACTCAGGAGACTCGGGGAGACATCCTGAACATCTTGCCTTGTAGTTTGAACACTGTTTTTTTGTAGGAAGGACTCATTTCCTGGACAGCTTGCAGGCAGTATGGTCTGCAAACACTCCTCTCTTCGAGGATCTAAAGGCTTTTATCTGCATGGAGAAGCAGCGTTCCAGGAAGCATCCAAAGCCAGCACTGTCACAGCTAAGGATGCTGCTCCAGGGAATGGCATCTCCTGGAGGGCAGCTCAGCCCAGCCTCAGGCCCTTCCAGCCAGGGCACAGCAGTCTCCTCATGGGCCCTGGGTCCACATGGGCACTGGGGTTGGATGTAGCTGTTAGGAATTCATTTTATTCTCAAATATTTTCCTTAAAGTGGAAAAAAAAAAAAAAAGAGAACGTAGGGAAATCCTCACATTCTTCCTTTTCTTTCTTAGCTCCCACCTTCAGGTTTTGTGTCTGCAAGTAGAAGGCAGAGCTGTTAAAGACTGCAGAGTGAGGACTTTGTCATCCCATCTCTCCCCCTCAGTTTGGGCTCAGTGCTGACCCCTCATCCTGGAGTTGTGTAGCAGATGGGGTGGGTGAGTCCCCAGGTTGGCTTTGTGGCACAAAAGGCTGCTGTGATATTTTGACAAATCTGTTCTTGCCTGTGGCTCTGACACTCCCAGTATTACTTCATGTGTTTTCTGTGAGAATTAACTCTATGTAATACAAAAAAAAGGTCTTGTGAGGAAAGAAAGTGAATGAGGTAACTCTTACCCTTCTGTAAACATATGGATGTGGTGAGCAGGAGCCTGGGTAGAAGCATTTTTCCTGCTGTCTGACTTGGTCCAATTCAATACCAGCAAGCTGGAATTATTGATCTCTTACATAGTTTATTTTTTCTCTACTTTTACAATAGTGATGCATATCTGTAATGTCAAACTCAAATTTACACCTGCTGTCCAAAATGGAATAACAGCCCATGTCAGTCACTCTGTGGAGACTGACTGTAGAGAGAGGTCTCTGGTGAAATCTCATTATTGCTGTATATATGATGTCTGTGGATGGTTTATTATGCATAAGAATAAACTGTGTAGTGGAAAAGGTGAGATTTGTTTATTGCTTTGTTTCTAAAGCCATCTGATGATTAGTAGTATTTATATCTTTTTTTCAGGTGGATTAAATAACCTTTACTTTGGTAGTCGTGTACCTAGATAGCAAAACACAGCAGAGACATCAAGGATGAAAGTGATCTGAATCTGGCTGACAAATACTGTGACAGTGCCATCCTATTTTTGTCCAGAGCTTCCTCCTGCTCCAGGGTCTGTAAAGTGACCTCTCCATAATTTAGGATGCATACAAGATTGAACAAACACAGCACTGATTCTCAGTGGCATAGGGCTAATCAGGGTAAGCTTGAGTCAAAGCAGTATTGTCCTCTCAGCAAATAAATGTATTGTGTAAAGTTAGTTTATGAACCCAGCAGCTGCCCTTGAAAATTGTTCTGTTCTGGGTGACAGGATTAAGGCTGGAAATGTCAAATCTTCTTTTGGGGAACACATTTAGCCTGTTTGTGAATCTATCTGTGTGTGTGCATATAACTTACAAACACAGATGTGTACACACACATCAAGCTCAGATTTGTGAGATACAGGATATGGGGTTGGTTTTTTCCCTTAGTGTACACTTGGCTTCATTATAAATGAATTCTCTGCTGTTCCTCTGTCTCTGTATGAGCTGAGCTCTTCATTTGTCACTCCTTGCTGCCTGTGGCTTGGAGCACAGCTGGAGCACAGCTGGAGCACAGCAGCAAGGGGCAAACATCCCTCCCTGCAGCTGCCCCTGCCAGCCAGGCTCTGCTGGCTGATGCTGCTCTGGAGAGAGGATGCAGCAACAACCTGCCTTTCAGTCAGGGAACACACAAAATCAGGAACTTGGACAGATTAATCAGATTCTCTAGCTCAGTCTTGATACAACCAGAACTGGTCCTTCACAACAAAAAGCCCTGTTTAATGTCTGTTATTTTCCACTCTTCTCCAAGTAGCAGTCTTGTCACCCTGCAGGATATCAGCCCCAATCTTAGCGACTTGAGAACTCCGATTTTTGTCTCAGCTCTAGGTGATATATTTGTGCAGTGAGACACTTGACTGCATTAGGGACATCTCTCGAAACTTGAGCCTCTTCAGGATGTGATATCCTGCAGCCAGAATGTGGTGAGTCAGCACCAAGGATAGCAGAAGTTCAGTTATTTCCTCCTCTTCACTGCAACTGCAGCATGTCTCTACATACACTTCCCTCCTGTTGAGTAACTTCTGATGTCAGTTCTTTTTTTAATATTTATTCAGTTGGAAGCTGTCTGTAATTTTGGATTGCTTATGAGGCTTCTTTTCTTAATATCATCATCCTGGGAAATCTGTAGAAATGGTAAAAATGTTGGCTTTGGCATAATGCCTTAACTTCCAAGGTTTGTTATGATGGTAGGAGAGCTGCACCCCCTTAAAGTCAGAGTACTGTAAGGAAAAATCATATGGAAAAATGGGACAGATTATCTTCACAACTGCCAAAATCAGTGACAGAATGGAGCCTTCAAAAATATCTGCCATAGAAGGAATAGTTTTGGAGCTCTTTTGGATTGTTCCTGGATAATTTATCACCTAATCCCGTTTGAAAAAGGGAGAGAGACTGGGCTTCCCTTCAATTCCTGTCCATAGAGGGGTAACTTAATGACAGTTTGCTTTGTGTTGTGGGAGGTAAGTCAGATTTATCGTGTTTTGTTTGTTGTTTTTTGTTAATTGGCATTTCTGCTATGATCTGGCATTTCTTACTCTCCAAAAAAAGTTGTTAACCTTTATTTTAAAACTAAAAGAAAAAATCCCCAAGATCCCCTGCTCCATGCTGTAGCTGATATGTTTTTGAACAGATTCCTATTTCTGCTGTCTCCTGTCTTCCTTTGCTGACAGTCCTGGCAGAGCAGTTTGCTGTGGTCGTTCAGGGCTGCTGTAGGGGGTTTGTCTCCAGGAGAGCTGCAGGCACTGGGATCTTCCCAGGCAGGAGCACAGGAAGCCAGTGGTGCTCCAGGAGGGCAGTGGGGAGCCCAGAGTGCTGACAGCTCTGAGCCTGTGTTTCCAAAGCTCAGGGCAGAGCCTGCTTCATGAGAGGACCACAGGGAGGAAGAGCAAGGAGGAGCCCAGACTTCACCTGGAATGACCTTAGATGTTTAGTTGTTAAAATTGCAGGGAGCAAAATACACCATGAAAAATGAGATTACACTGTTAAACTGTGTTGGCCACTTGGGGTCTTCTCTGCATCTCTACAGACAGGCTTGAAATCTGTAAGAATTTTATCTGTGAAGTTTAAGTAGGCCAAACAATGGTGTGTCCCTGGTGTGGAAGCCCTTTCACTCTTTGCTCATTTAGGATTTCAGATATTCATTGTTGTGTTTCACTGTGTAACTGTTACAGCTTTGTCCTCCCCCATGCTTTTAGTTTGTAAACTGGAGCTGCAGCTCTTTCAAATGCCTCAGTTATGGTTCCATGCAATTTTCATGAAGAGCCCTGTCAACAAAAATGATTTAATTCAGTGTTGCCTTTCAGTCTATCCTGCAAGTGCATGGAGGGGAGAGGAGGGGGAGATGAGAATTGCCTCCAGGTCTGCTGGGATGAGCAGCTTGTCCTCCAATTGACAAAAGCTCAACGTCTGAGAGACAGCACACAGTGGTGATAATGAACTATCCCAAGTTAATGCTGGTAGGGCATTAGCAATGAGTGTCTGCTCTGTAATTGCACCCAGTCTTGCCACTGATTTTCTTTATGTGAACCGAAATATTTTAGCTGTGTCTGAGACTTAGCAGCATTTCCTACTCTTCCACACATCTCCCTCTTGGGAGATTAGTAGCCACAGCATATTGATCAGCCCATTTGATTGGGACTTGCCTCTCCTGTGCTGCACTTTCTTGTACAGCTTCAGTTGTTTTCATCCAGCAGCTTAATGGTCCAAGAAGCCAGTACAGGCTTCTAGAGGAACCTCCAGGATTTTTACACATCTCCAGTAATTTGATGACTGCCTTGCTGTATCCCCAAAACCAAATAGGTCTCCTTAACTGGAGATAATGTCTTTGGCTGGATGAACATAACAAGAACAGAAATTGTAATGCCACTAACATTGCAAGGACCTCCCTGTTTACAAGCTGCATTTGGCTTTCTTTACTCTTTCAGCAGATGATTTTTCCCAGAAGTGAGCAGCTCTGTGAATCCCCCAGGTTTTGGTTGTAGGAGTTAGTAACAGGCAATGAGGATACCTGATTTCAGAGGGCAGAGGGGCCTGTCCTAAAGCTCCAATCCCTTATTGATCTCACCAAGAATAACTCATTAGTGTTTTAAATGCTCCTTTAGCTCTGGCTGCCTCTGATCCTGAGCTCAGGTCAGGCATTTGTGTGTGTCCTGCCTTTCATGCTCACATGTGGGTCAGCACAATCACACCTCTCCATCACACTTCCTCATAGAGATGGGTTTCTTTATTAAGCATTGCTAGCATCCTGGATTCTTAATTCCTTTTCCTGTGTTTAGTTGTGGTATTTTTGTTTTCAGAGAGACTAGTGAAGATAAAGAGATTTGTTCTTCTGCTTTATCACTTGTGTGTTTTGCACTCCCAGTGTGGCTTGCTTACTGGTGTGATACACCTGGAGGACAACAGCTTTTCTTCTTTACTGTTCTTCATGACTAATGTAATTTTACACTGAGGTAACACCTTACATGGCCTATAAAGAGAGAACATGATTTTGAATCCCTCTTTTCTGGTTTCCATTTTGGAATGATGCTTGTTTTTGCAAACCCTTAGTTGCCAACTTTAGTTCCAATACTTGTATAAAAGTTAAGTGCACTTTGGGTACTTCAGTGTAAAGTCCAACTTTTCCTAGCTCAGATTTAAAACAGTTTGTACCAAGGCAAAAATATCTCCTGTCTGTGGGCTTCATTATGTGTGTCAGTAAGGTCTTGCAGAGTATTTTAGAAATATTTTTTCTAGAATAAAAGATCAAATTTTCCACTTGGATATCATTCTTGTATGTAAGGAAATGCTTTCCTTGAATTCCTTAATATCCAAAGGCAAACTCAGACCTGTCTAAAATGGGAATAAGGAAGCTTGCAAACAAGATTGACAAAAGGATCAGCGAGTGAGGAGGTCACAGAAGCCAGATCTTGGTTTTGTAAAGATCTGTGCTGCCAAAAGTAAAAGCAGGAGCATGATTGTTTTTTACTGAATCTCTCTTTAAAAGGGACTTCTTTTTTATAACTGATTCTGACACATTCATAGGGAAAAGCTTTGTCTCAGCCTCACTCATGGCAGAACAAAGGCCAGCAGAAGTAATTACTAAATTCTTGAGATTCAAGTATTGGAGAAATCGGCAGAGTTAGCAAGGGCAGTTCATTCAATAACTTGCCAAGGTTATGGGTGCATTTTCTGGTCTGATTGGAAGTGTGGAATTCAGTTTCGAGTGATGCAGGAGGTGACCGTGTGGAGCTCTGGAGGTCAGTGCAGGTCCTGAGGGGTGTGTGGGCTGTGGCAGAGGGAAGGCAGGCTGGGAGCAGCTCACCTGCCTCTCAGAGTCCTGACAAAGTCCAGCCTGCCCAGGTAGAAATCAGCCGGGAAAGGGAAAGCTGGTTGTGTTTTACCTTTCCTTATGGGAGTAATTGCTTTAGCTAAATCCTTCCAATATAAAGGACAAAAGAGCTCTCAGTCAGAGGGGATGTGGGTAGGAAACAAATGGGAATGGTGATGGAGGAGTGTGGATTGAAGGATTAGGACATGGAGCATCTCTCCCTGCTCAGATGCTGAGATGTTGGTATCAGCCTTGAGGAGTCTCCTCTCTGCTCACTTACAGCTCTAATTCCTGCTTTTCACTTTTTGTCTGCTGGCCATGTTAAATTTCCCTTGTCCTTGAAGAAAAAGGAACAGTTTCTTAATTGTCTGGCCGTATTTTTTTCTTCCTTCTTTGTAAAGGTCATTATTGCCCATAATCTCTCTCAAGCAGCTGCTGCCTTGTATGCATGGCACCTTGCTGGATGGCTGGGAATTCTTTACAAGACCACCACTGTTTGCAGTGAGCTAGAAAAGTGTCAGTAACTATTCACACAGCAGCACTCTCCAAAGATTCTCTGCTAACCTCTGACTTCAGATACTGGGTTTTTTTCCTGGGCTGTCAATTTTTATCATTTATATTTTGTGTATCTGCTTTCAGTTTTTGCTTGGGGACCCTCACATTTTCCCCCTAGCAATGTGATTCACCTCAGATTCCTAAAGGAGGAAACACCTGAGCAATAATTGCCTCTATTTAGAAATATGATTGCTTGCCCAATTCAACCAACCCTGCTCTCTCTGGTATTTTTCCTTTCCTTCCTCTGTCTCTTCAGATTTGCTATCATCAAGAGTTTTTCAAATATATTCACATTTCAGGCTTAAATATAAACTTAGATTAGCTACCATTTAATTAAGATAACATCATCAGGATAATTAATTTCCTAAGATGGAACAACTAAGCCCTTGTGATTTACAGCCTGTGCCTTGTGATTTTTTTGTTCTGCACTGGAAACTCATGCAGGAGTGACATTAGCTTGGAGAGGGCACACTGCAAAATGCCATTTGTGGTCACAGTGCCACCCCCAGCCTGGCTCACTGGGGGATGTGGGGCTGGCTGGGGGAAAACTTGGCTGCATGGGAAGCAATGCTCTTCTGAGCTAAAGACTCATAAATATTGTTATTTTCCACTCTGGTTGTTGGGAGAAATAAAAAAGAAAAAGGACCATCTATTTCATGCATTTTAGCTGTGTTGCTCCCCAAGCTCTTTGGCTGCCTCCATTCTGAGTTCAGGGATGTAACCTGTGCAGGAAAAAGCAGAACAACTTTGTATGCATTCCACAGAGATTTGCTCCTGGCAACCTTTGAAACAACTTATTAAAAGAAATATTTCTGCACTTGTAACTAATTGTGTAGGAAACAGACTTGGGTTAGCAAATGTGTTTTTATGAGGACAAGCTGATTCATGCTTTTCCTTCTACTTCATCATCTATGCAGATGAATATTACTCCTATCCTTCCCATGCAGATCTTTTAGAAGTATTTTATAGTAAAATAATATTTTTTCAAAAGTAATAGTAAATTGACTCAGTGGCTTGAAAATTAATATTTTATTCTTGAATAAAATATTGCATGAGGAAATGGAAAATCAAGACCCATAATAAATATAGCAGTTAAGGACTGGCCAATTGGAAGTTTCTGTATTTTAGATCCAAAATATACATTAGCTGTGGGAGAAATGGTTAGACAGATGGATGTTTAGTGTATGTGGATTGGATTTTTTTTCTGGAGTTCTTGATTTAGCAGATGTACAGATGAAGTCTGTAAGATAATAGTGCTGAGCCAAGGCAAAGTTGCTGAGTACAGTGCTTTTTTTTTTTTTTTTAAACTTATGACTCATGGGTGAATCTAAACTAGAACTATGTTTAATACTAATATGAAATTCAAATGATTGCTTTCATGGCAGACACTGGAAGTACATCTTCGGATAATCTTAAACCAGGATTTTCTCTCCTCCTGAACGTTCTATGGTCCTCCAAACAGTAAAATTTTGCAGTGAAGGGAACTTTAGAAGAAACAAAATTGTACATAATTGTACAATACAGTACATAATCAAGAGCTCTGTACTTTGGGTGCGTTTGGCACGTCCTGCCCCGTCCCCAGCAGTTCTGCAGTGGCCAGGGCCAGGGCAGCCTCTTCTTGTCTCCCCAGGGCCAGAAGCCTCCGTGCCCGGCTCTGTGTGAAACCTTTGTCCCTGTGCCCTGCCCTGCCACCCTGCCCGAGGGGCAGTGGCTACCTCGGTGTGCCCGGGGGCTAGTGAATGTCTCCTGGGTGCCCCGGGGTGGCTCTGTGTGCCCTGTGTGCCCAGGGTGCTGCTGTGTGTCCTGTGTGCCCAGGGGCTAGTGAATGTCTCCTGGGTGCCCCGGGGTGGCTCTGTGTGCCCTGTGTGCCCTGTGTGCCCTGTGTGCCCAGGGGCTAGTGAATATCTCCTGGGTGCCCCGGGGTGGCTCTGTGTGCCCAGGGGCTAGTGAATGTCTCCTGGGTGCCCCGGGGTGGCTCTGTGTGCCCTGTGTGCCCTGTGTGCCCTGTGTGCCCAGGGGCTAGTGAATATCTCCTGGGTGCCCCGGGGTGGCTCTGTGTGCCCAGGGGCTAGTGAATGTCTCCTGGGTGCCCCGGGGTGGCTCTGTGTGCCCTGTGTGCCCTGTGTGCCCAGGGGCTAGTGAATGTCTCCTGGGTGCCCCGGGGTGGCTCTGTGTGCCCTGTGTGCCCTGTGTGCCCAGGGGCTAGTGAATGTCTCCTGGGTGCCCCGGGGTGGCTCTGTGTGCCCTGTGTGCCCTGTGTGCCCAGGGGCTAGTGAAGGGCTCCTGGGTGCCCCGGGGTGGCTCTGTGTGCCCTGTGTGCCCAAGGGCTGCTGTGTGCCCTGTGTGCCCAGGGTGCTGCTGTGGCTGCTGGGTGCCCAGGGGCTGCTGTGGGTGCTGGGTGCCCCAGGGTGGCTCTGTGTGCCCAGGGTGGCTCTGTGTGCCCTGTGTGCCCAGGGGCTGCTGTGGCTGCTGGGTGCCCCAGGGTGGCTCTGTGTGCCCTGTGTGCCCAGGGGCTGCTGTGGGTGCTGGGTGCCCCAGGGTGGCTCTGTGTGCCCAGGGTGTTGCTGTGTGCCCTGTGTGCCCAGGGGCTGCTGTGGGTGCTGGGTGCCCCAGGGTGGCTCTGTGTGCCCAGGGTGTTGCTGTGTGCCCTGTGTGCCCAGGGGCTGCTGTGGGTGCTGGGTGCCCCAGGGTGGCTCTGTGTGCCCTGTGTGCCCAGGGGCTGCTGTGGCTGTTGGGTGCCCCAGGGTGCTGCTGTGTGCCCTGTGTGCCCAGGGTGGCTCTGTGTGCCCTGTGTGCCCAGGGTGCTGCTGTGGCTGCTGGGTGCCCCAGGGTGCTGCTGTGTGCCCTGTGTGCCCAGGGGCTGCTGTGGGTGCTGGCCGGCTCTGGTGGCCCTGTTGGTGACCCCGAGGTTGCTGTCTGGGTGGCCGGGCAGGGATGGAGAGCCGGGAGCCCAGGGCAGCCGCCAGGGCAGGGCCAGCACTGAGCGCGGCCGCTGGCCCAGCAGGGCCCGTCCAGCCGTGCCGGGAGCCCCGAGGCTGCTGTGCTGGCCCCTGCCAGGGGCAGGAGAGCTGTGCAGGGCTGGCAGAGCCCCGCCAGGGCAGCCAGCACTCGATGGCTTCGCTGAAAGCTTCAGGTGCCCCAGCTCCTTCCAAGCAGGTGTAGGCAGACTTGAAGGACAAGGTGCGAGCATATCCTGAGCCCTTTCATCTGTGACCTGAGCTGGTAACTACTAAACAGCAAGTTAGGGACTTTTGTTTCTTTATGATTATATTTGTTGAGTTTTAGTTGTTTTTTCCTTTTGTTCGGAGGTATGGATGCCTGCCTGCGGTCCCTGCAAGGCTTCAGCCAGGGCACGTGGGGCTGTGTTCGTGCCCGATGCCTTTGGCATTAGCGCAGAGCTGAAGTGGCACAGCCGGCTTCACCCGAGCGCTGCGGCACCGAGGTACAAAGGCAGGAAAGAGCTTTCCGTGAAGATGCTTCCTCGGGCTAAACAAATGCTGTCCTGTGCACTTCCCAGCTGGGGCTTAAAATGGGGATAATAAATTGATACATGTTGTGGTGTGTTTTGGAGCCGGTCCTCAGTCTCCAGATCGGCTTTTAAGTGTGTTGTTGCTATGGAGAAAGAGCAGCTCTGTGCGTGCAGTGGGTGAGGAGAGCAGCGCTGTGCTGTCTCTGCCTCCCGCAGCTTTTCCTGTTCTCTTACTGCGGGGCTGCCCTTTCCTCTGTCTGCTCTCGTGACTGATTTCCTCCCCCTTTTCCTCCTTTATGAATGCACTTCCACCGTCTCTGATTTTTACCTCCTCTGCCTTTTTTCTCAACGAGTGCTCCCTTCACTTCCAAATGAAGATTAGACTTAGCCATGATTTACCTTCTCTCTCCCGGATACTTTCTTTTCTGTATTTGTGGTCAGTGGGAGACACCGGATTTGCAGTGGGCACAAAAAATTGCTTTGGTACCCATACATCCGTTTCTCTTCCTCCATTAGTTTTTTTTGGCAGCAAACTGAGCCTGCAGTCTGTCTGTACACACGCACAGAGGCAGGGCTGTCGCAGCAGCCCTGGGCAGCCGCTGCAGGGTGGGCGCACATGGGCTGTGTGTGCTGTGGCTGTGCTCGTGTTCCCTGCCCAGCTCAGAGCACTTTGCCCACGGGAGGTGATGTCTGTGCCTGGGGCCAGGCAGGGAAGGCAGATGCCAGCCCTGTCCCCTGTCCCCCTGTTCCCCTGTCCCCCTGTTCCCCTGTCCCCCTGTCCCCCTGTTCCCCTGTCCCCCTGTCCCCCTGTCCCCCTGTCCCCCTGTTCCCCTGTTCCCTGTCCCCCTGTCCCCCTGTTCCCTGTCCCCCTGTCCCCCTGTCCCCCTGTCCCCCTGTTCCCCTGTTCCCTGTCCCCCTGTCCCCCTGTTCCCCTGTCCCCCTGTCCCCCTGTTCCCCTGTCCCCCTGTCCCCCTGTCCCCCTGTCCCCCGTCCCCCTGTCCCCCTGTCCCCCTGTTCCCCTGTCCCCCTGTCCCCCTGTCCCCCTGTCCCCCGTCCCCCTGTTCCCCTGTTCCCCTGTCCCCCTGTCCCCCTGTTCCCCTGTTCCCCTGTCCCCCTGTCCCCCGTCCCCCTGTCCCCCGTCCCCCTGTTCCCCTGTTCCCCTGTCCCCCTGTCCCCCTGTTCCCCTGTCCCCCTGTCCCCCTGTCCCCCTGTCCCCCTGTCCCCCGTCCCCCTGTCCCCCTGTCCCCCTGTCCCCCTGTCCCTGGGCACAGCCCTGTGCCTGCACTTTCGGCTGCATCGCCGGGACTCTGTCACTGAGAGCTGCTGCCTCTCTGCTTTTCCTCCCCTGCTGCTAACCCGGCAACCAGTTAGGAAAATAAGCGTGGTATTTTTAATTGGAAATACACAAATGAGCAGGGAAAACTTGGAATGAACCAGAGGAAATGCTGTGAAAGCAAATTCACCTCCTTTGCTGGTGGTGGCTTGATATCTAGAGACTGTTGCAGTTATTTTGGAAGGGCTCAGCTCCCACTGGGACTCTGAAGTGAACAGGCCGTTTTTTCAAGGCCATCTGCTGAGCTTCTGGGTGCTGCTCATTTCTGGAGACCTCTGTAAAAATCTTGTTGTCTACTTGTTTTATCAATGAGAATGCCATGTGCATACCAGATTGACCCAATTTTTTCTTTTGGTTTCCCTTTAATTTGCTCTATTAAATTGAATGTGTCTCCATTTTCTGAATTATCTGTGATCCCCTGCTGTGGGAAGGAAGGCTGCTCATCTGCTGCTGCTGCTCTGAGCTGGTTCTACACTGTTAAACTGCTTCTTGCTCACAGCCAGTCCCGGGTGTGTCTCCCCAGCCAGGGAGGTCTGGCTGTGCTGCTGCCCTGCCCTAATCCTGCAGTGTCCGTGGTTGTCTGCCTACCCTTGTCTGTCTGTCCTGCCCTCTGGGTTTGGCATTTCTGGTGGCATTTCTTTGTGTAGCCTAGAAAGCAGTTCCACCAGCAGGGCTGCGTTCCCGCTGGGGGAGTGTGTCAGATCCTGTGTCCAAGGGCTGTTTCTGGAGGAGCATGACCCCATTGCTCGGGGGGCTCCCCTGGCCTCAGCCCCTTGGCATCCCAATCTTGTGGCACTGTGAAGTGCAGGGGCTTTCTTGCTCTATTAACAAGGAAGTGGATTCTCAGTCACTAATTACCAGCTTTGCCAGGGTTAATCAATGCACTGAATAACAGGGTGGTGAGAACATAGGGCAGGAGTGCCTGGTGTTCCCATCAGGGGCCCTTCAGGTACTGCCAAAAGAGAAATACTGTCAGTCCTGTTCTGATGTGACCTTTAGGTCACAGTGGGCTGGGACTGCTTCAAGTGTTTGCTGTCATGGTCATCCTGGAGCTGAGAGCTCAGTGATCCAGGGGGGGATCACCTGGCAGAACAATCTTGGAGGCTTTTCCAGGACTCTCTGCTTGTGTCTCCATGCCACACTTCTGCTGCTGGGCTGCTTCTTTGGGAAACAGGCTTCTGGTTCCTGAAACAATGACATTCAGTGACACCTCCTGAGAGAGGTCCTCCACCATGCTCTCCTTATGAGGCTGGAAAGGGAGAAGGGAAGAAGGGGACTTCACAATTCAGCTTTCAAATAGTAGTTGCTAGAAAAGGAACTGCGTGCCTAGAAAAATTTTCATTCTATGTTTATGAACAGATTTAAGTGTTTCAGAACCAGCCTTAGAAAAAAAATGCATATGTATACATAGCATAAAAGTAATTGGTGTATTTCTGTAAAAACAGAAATCTACTTATCTGCTGAAGGGAATTACAGAATGCAAATGCTACATCATCATCATCTCTGCTGGCAAGATCAACCCAAGCATGAAGCTGGAGGTTGTCAGGATCTCTTGTTCCTGGGAAACAAATTGACACAATAAGATTAAGCCTAAAATCTCACAAATAACACAAATGTGAAGAATTTCTGGTTTCTTTTAAGGCAAGTAAGATGTTATACCAAGGAGTGATGGTTTGATATGTCCATATTTTGATTTCAGCCTATACTTAGATGTTTTGTCTATGTGTAGGAGTGAGTAGGTTATCCCTTTTGAGCTTGTTCCTTTTCCTGTTGGAGATGACAGAAATTTTTCTTACAGTGTTTTGCAGGTCACAATCCCAAGTCCTTCACTGGGAACATTATGGTCATGTAGTGATAGGTTGGCCATGAAGATATTTTTTTTCTCTCAGTATCAGAGTTTAAGCCATGCTGTCACGAAGGGCTCAGGGTGTTGTTGAAGACCTTGGAAATGGATGAGATAGCAAGGCCAGAGCTTCCCCTCTCACACCTGCTGAGGCCAGTTAAGCTGTGGAAGGCAAACTGCATCATTCCACATGGCAGAGTTTGGGATTGCTCCTCAGTGGGAGCCCAGGACACAATCCTTCCAGCCTTTCAAAACTGTTCCCTCTCCTCTTTAACTCACTGAACCATTAGACACGTCACTGAATGAAGGACAAATGGCTTATTTTGACAAGGACTGGAACCTTTATTTCAGTGGTTTTTCAATCCTCTCAACATACCTTGCAAACACATGCAATAAGAGACATTTGCAGACTTGCAAGTTTGTAAAATTGCAATAATTTCACAAACTTATCCAATGTGAGCTGCAGCAGTTTCATCATCAGTGTGAAGCCTGTAGCTGGCAGAAGGAAGAGGAGGAAAAGACCTTGAAGGACTAATCTTTGGAGGTTCTGTGCTGGCACATTTTGAGGCCATAACCTGATGGCTCAGCAGGCAGCAAGGCTCAGTCCTCCCTCTGTGGTCTCTGTGTCAGCAGGGTGTTTAATGTGACAGTGCTTTCTGTGATTCGACTGCTGGCCCCTGGGACTGCCCAGCAGATGGTGAGCAGGTGAGAACACGTGTAAGGGGCTGACACTGTAGATCTTGTTTTCCCCAGATGTCACACTGCTCAGGATGCAATCAGCACAGAGAGTCCCATCATCGGGAAAGAAAGGGGAAAAGAACCACCCCCAAACCAAACACAAACACAAACACATTGAGGCCTCTTGGTTCTGATGCCCTGAGCTGTGGGGAGCTTGTGAAATCTCCCAGTTTTGACAGGTCTGCCAAATTTTAGAGAAGGCAAAAATAACACTGCAGAGTAAATTCCCTGTGTGGAGTCAAGTAGTATGGTACTATTGCAAAACTCAAGCAGTAAATAAATGTGAATCTCTGTAAAAAGAGGACTTTGGAAATAAAAATGAGGACCAAGGGCCCCAACTTATATAAGTAAATCAATTTGCTATTTCTTATATCTCCCATAAGGACAAAGGCAATGCTGTACAGTGTCTCCTCACGAGTGTTTGAAAGCTGAAGTGTTGGATTCCTCTTTGGCAATCTTTTCTTACTCCAGTGACTGAAATCTGTCAACTCGCAGTAGACAGAAGCAGAACCTCATTTCAGAATGTGTTGTCCACCTTTTTCTGAGACTGATCTCAGCAGTGTCAGCCTTCTGACGTTTGTTCTTGTATCAGCATATCTGCAGCTTGTGGAAGTTTAAATATTGAAGCACAGTGTCTGTGGCTGAATCATAGCAACCCTTCAGTGTCCAATGAGAGAGCCAATCTGTCTCATTCTCATGGTTTACGTTTTACTCCATCTGCAGAAAGCAGCTTTATGTGTGCTTTCTAAAGTAAAGGAAAAAAGAGCTGAAAATCCAGCCCTTTTTGAAAATTACACTCTTTTGGAGCTGGCTAGTGCATGGGATTTTTTGCAGAGTGGCATTGAGTTTCCCAGCAAACAACGAGGATTGTTGTGTGGAGAAAAGTGTGAGTGGAGGAGAAGCAAGATCCCCAGGTTTGGGGAAATGGGACATTTGGTGGAGATAAGGAAACTTTCAGGTGCCTCAGAGTCCCCAGGTGCACCCAGCAGTCTTAGTACTGTGCCTGGTGCAAAGTGTAGGATTGCAGTGCAGAAATTGCAGGGCATGGGAGTAGCTGTAGTAGTAGGCACTCACTCAGAGAGGTTGAACAGACAATCTCTGAAGGTCCAGAATAAATTATTCCATGTCCTGAAGCTGTTCTTGCCTGGGATCCATGAAAGTTCTGAACAATGTGTTTGGTTTAAAATATAGAATGGAAAAAAGGAGAGTAGTGAGGCCACACTGGCTTTTAGGCAATAAAAGTGACACGAATTAGCTGAAGTGTCACAACACAAAGGAACTTTGATGAGGAAGGGAGGCTGGGGACACTGTTCTCCAAATGTCACTCTGTCAGTCCCACTTTCCTGTAAGCTCTTTGTCTCCAGAATTTTGGAGAGACATGCCTGGCTGGAAGGACATTTGGAAATGGTTTGGTAGCCAGTGGAGATGCCCAGGCAGCAGCTAAACCCCTGAAAAGTCACAGGAGTGAAGCAGTGTCATATCGACCTTCTGAGCCAAGGGGAGCTCTGTACTGCTGACATCCTGGGTTTTATTGCTGAACGTACTTATTTAGCAAAATACTCAGAAATTTGGTTGTATATTACACTGCTGATGAAACTGGATAATGATTTTGTTCAGGTTATATTTGTGTGGCTGGAGAAGGGACCGTGTGTGTACTTGGTGTGAGCCTTTCCAGACAGAGTGTGACTGTCCTGACCTGCTGTCCTTGGTTTCTCCTAAGAGAAGGTGGTTAAATAATGCTGGGGCTGTGTGACAGCAGCTTTGTAATGTGAGTACATATCATCTGTTTACCTGTAAGCAAATAAATCTTTTAAAAGATCACAATGGATACCTTAGGGCAAGAAAAATAGAGCCACTGCTTCATGCTTACAGAGTGGGCTCCTGGTGTAGGGGAGGGCTGTGCCTGCAGTCATTGTGTCTTCACGTTAATTACAAAGCCAGGAGAAGGAAATGGGAGTGTTGTTGGAGGAAATCAGTGTATTTCAAGTTTAATTTAAAAATAACTAACACCTTAAAAATCTTGTACGGTTGATCAGGAGATCAGTGTCAAGGTTTTTTTTAGAAAACTTCAATCCTGAATATAACAGTGGATAGAGAGGCTGCCATATTCTTGAAAGTGCTGCTGTGTTCTGGGAGCAGAGTGTGGAAAATCACCCCTGCTCCATATCTCTGAAGCTGAAACCAGATAAGTCTGGCCTCCTTAAAGCACATATTGTTCCTGCTGTCACTCATATCTCTTCTGACATTGGCACTTCTAATATTCTGATTCAGGATCTCAGTGCAGTAGAGATTTGTCGTTGGTAGGTCTGAGAGTTGGTTTTCTCCCTGAATGACTTCTCTGAGTGGACCAGTGGAGTCCTTCTGCTAGGAATACTGAAACAGAGGAATATTGTAAACATGAATGGAAATTAATTAAAATTTCAAGATAATTTATAATGTATGACTCTTGTCATGGTTTCAACTGGGATAGTGAGTTTTCTTGTAGTAGCTGGTGAAGTGCTGTGTTCTGGATTTGTGGTGAGAGCAGTGTTGGTAACACACTGATGATTTGGTTGTTTTGAGTGGGCTGGCAGAGGGGACACCAAGAGCTGGGAGGGGACATGGCCAGGGCAGTCCCGGGCTGGCCACGAGGATATTCCACACCACATGGCATGTTCTGAGCCAAAGCTTGGGAGGGGAGCTGCTTGGGGGGGCTGGCTGGCCATCAGTGCTGAGCATTGTGCATCACTTGTTTTTGTCCATTCCTCTCTCATTGTTACCGTTCTTTCCTCCTTTCCTGTCCTACCAAGCTGTCTCTATCTGAGCCCACGAGCTTTACCCCTTTCCAGTTTCCTTCCCCATCCCACTGGGGGCACTGAGGGAATGGCTGTGTGCTGTTTCACTGCCTGCTGAGTTAAACCACAACTACATTAAGAAAAACAAACAAAAATACCCCACACCTGTTTGTTCACAGTATGGATTTCTTGTCTTTTCAGCTTTGCTTTGCTGTTTTGTGATCCAGAATACAGAGCTTGTTAACTGTTTATTACTGTCCTGGTAGTCTTAACACTGTACATAGTTATTTATAAAAAATGATTTAATAGATTCGTAGTAGCATTAACCAAGTCTTGCTTATTGATTTCCCAGTGTAATAAAAAATAAGTGTACTGACATAGTTAACTGTACAGATAATTAGTGGCTGCATGTTTGGAGCCAGATGCTCTACTATGATAATAGTGAAATAAGTGGAGTTTTGCCAGCAAATAACTTGGTCTGTTTTCTGTTTGGCTGTCTGGAAATGCATTTTTACTTTGTAAGCCCCAGTGTTTTGAAGGATCTGTCTGCAGGTATGTCATGGTTAGATGGAAGCTGTAATTCCTAGCAAACAGCAGATGTTCAGGGTGTCTGCTGAGTGCCAACACTGGCACTGGGCCAGTTGTCACATTCTTGATGGGCATATCCCTGGTTGATGCTCTTAACCAGTAATAATCAAAGACCTGGTTTATTGAGCTGGTTTGGTTGGTTTTTTTGGGTTTTTTTTGGAAGGGGGAGGTATGGCACATCGATTAATAAATTACAAAGCTCCTTCCTACATGCACAAGATTTTAATTTGGGAAGCTGGTATCTATTGCTGTGTGGAATAATAATTTTAAGTAGCTGAACTAGAAAAGTGCATGTTGACATTCTGTTTGTGCATAAATTCATTCTTAATGTTGTAGGGCATAGTTGGATGCTGGGAACATTAAAAGAGCTTGACAGTGTGTGAACCAGGATTCTGGTGTCCAACAGGAGGTGAAATTCACTTTATTCTAATCATTGATTAAAATTTTATTAGCAGACTTTAAAGATCTTGGTGGGGCAGCTCTTCAGGGATGAGCAGCCTAAACATGTGCCTGTTTCCATGGCAACACATCATTTTCATCCTTCAGGCTGCCTGCATTGCATTGTCTGCTGCAAGACTGTTGGGTTCACTAGACCTGTATTAACAGCTCGGTATTTTCCTTAAACCTTGCTGTTAAATATTTTGTTTTGGATGATGATTAAAATAAAAAAAGGTAGTTGTGATTATTGTGCTTTTTAAAATCATGACAGCAGAGCAGGAAATGAGAACTGGCAGCCAGGGTAAAGTGTTCTGGTCCCATTCCTTGAGTGCAAAACTGGCAATTCCTGGGACCATACAAATCCTCTTTGCCAAGAGGAGGTTTTTCAGGGGTAGTTCTCAGTCAGGTGGCAGTGGTTAAAGCCCTTGGAAGTGTTTTTGTTGATGCTGCAGGGAGCAGTGTGATAAAGGGGCAGCTCTCAGGGTGGCCATTAGCCAGGCTCAGGTTTCCAGCAGGGTGGGTCGTGCCTGGGAGCACATTTGCACATCTAGAGGTGGCGTTTGCAGGCTCGATGTGAGCGATTTGGTAACTTTCCAGCATATTTGAGGCAGTTTCAGACTGCAGCATATTCATATTTTGCTGTGAGCTTGAAACCGTTCTGGTGGATTTGGAATGTCAAACTTGTCTGTCAAGTCACAGAACTCTTAAGACTGGGACAAAGCATCTCAGTATCATTTTCACTCTGTTTCAGCTGCTGTGAGCACAGGAAAATCCTTTAAAATGCATATCCTTTGGATAGAGAAATACCTTTTAGAAAGATGTGTCTTTTGTCTTGTCTGTAAGAGATGAATAATTCAGTATATCCCTATGCAAATGTTTGTTACTCTATGAAAAAATGTGTGCACCTTATTCTTCCTCTCCATTTATGCAGTGTCAGTTTCCCAGTGATGAATCTTTGTCAAATACAGCAATGTGCTACCGTGTTTTCTGAGCTGATTGCAAGTGGATCTTCTGTTTTGGCATTGTGGAGGCTTAAATCACTGTTGAAACTGCGAATTTTAAAATGCTATTGTAATGTTACCACTATACAGTACGAGAAGGAAATTACCGTGAGGGGGAAGTATTTAAGCAATGCATGGACATGCAGATCACCACAATGTTCTCCTGTGGCCTTTAGGATGTTTAATTCTCTGTTGCTCTAATTGCGGGAGTTTTTCCAGGGGTGTGTCAGTAAAAGCTGTCGCTGTAGTTACTCGGTGCAGCTCAGCCTCCTGAACCTCCTGCAATCCCCTCAAATCCTTCCTTGGCACAGAGAGATGGAGAGAGACCCTGGGGAGGAGCAGCTCCTGTGCTGAGGAGCAGATCCTGTGCTGAGGAGCAGATCCTGTGCTGCTGTTTGAGCAGATCCTGTGCTGAGGAGCAGATCCTGTGCTGCTGTTTGAGCAGATCCTGTGCTGAGGAGCAGCTCCTGTGCTGCTGCTTGAGCAGATCCTGGGCTGAGGAGCAGATCCTGTGCTGTTTGAGCAGATCCTGTGCTGTTTGAGCAGATCCTGGGCTGCTGTTTGAGCAGATCCTGGGCTGTTTGAGCAGATCCTGTGCTGCTGTTTGAGCAGATCCTGTGCTGCTGTTTGAGCAGATCCTGTGCTGTTGTTTGAGCAGATCCTGTGCTGTTTGAGCAGATCCTGTGCTGCTGTTTGAGCAGATCCTGTGCTGAGGAGCAGATCCTGTGCTGTTGTTTGAGCAGATCCTGTGCTGCTTGAGCAGATCCTGTGCTGTTGTTTGAGCAGATCCTGTGCTGCTGTTTGAGCAGATCCTGTGCTGTTTGAGCAGATCCTGTGCTGCTGTTTGAGCAGATCCTGGGCTGAGGAGCAGATCCTGTGCTGCTGCTTGAGCAGATCCTGTGCTGTTTGAGCAGATCCTGGGCTGTTTGAGCAGATCCTGTGCTGTTTGAGCAGATCCTGGGCTGAGGAGCAGATCCTGGGCTGAGGAGCAGATCCTGTGCTGAGGAGCAGATCCTGTGCTGTTTGAGCAGATCCTGTGCTGTTTGAGCAGCTCCTGTGCTGCTTGAGCAGCTCCTGTGCTGAGGAGCAGATCCTGGGCTGCTGTTTGAGCAGCTCCTGTGCTGAGGAGCAGATCCTGTGCTGCTGTTTGAGCAGATCCTGGGCTGCTGTTTGAGCAGATCCTGTGCTGTTTGAGCAGATCCTGTGCTGCTGTTTGAGCAGATCCTGTGCTGAGGAGCAGATCCTGGGCTGCACTGGTACCCTGCAGCTGGTGCTGGCTTCAAATGTCTGCACACATGTTGGGTGCATGAGGACAGCAGGGAGAGGGGACAGAAGTCATCGTTTTAGGGGGAAAGAGGTGCTGGACATAGAAAATGGAAGGTAAGAAATAAATGCCAAACTGAATTAAAAATAATCTCGGTTCACAGATGATGTTTGCTCCATAAAAAAGGGGTAATTTGCCCTTTACAGCCCTGTGAGTCGTGGCCCTCCACAGAGGCAGAAATGTGGAAATGTCACCTCCCAGGATGCTGCTGCTCTCCTGACTCCAGAATTCACAGAATTCAGGGTCTGTACAGCACAAATGTGGAAATCCACACTGACTCCTGGCAAGAGCTTTTTGTCTCAACAGACCCCCAGGAATTCAGGAGCCCTCAGGTGTCTTTGAGCACGGCCTCTCTGAGTTCTGCTTTCACTCGGTGTTATTTTCTTTCCTCTGCCTAGAATGGCCATTAATTTAAGAATGTTGTATGAATTACTGCTGTAAATTGTGAACTTTTAAAATGTTCCCTGGGATAGTCAAATGTCCCTGGACTGTAAGTGGGGAAGAAAAAGAACTGAGGAGCATTTTCCCAGGAAATCAGTCTTTAAAAGCAGGCCTATATAAGTCACCTTTGCCTTAATGATTCCTTCCTTGAGTTCTTTTCATAACTGGATAAAGTATTATGGGTTTGTTTTATATCAGTCACTATGTGGGAAAGGATAATTAAGTGCACGATGTCTCATGTTAAATTTAACTGTTCATTTTTTCAAGTGTATTCTAAATACACAGGTGAACCAAATAACACCTTCACTTCAGGGTTTTTATTAACTTCTTTTCCCAAGTTTCAGATTTACAGAGCACCGTGAATCTAAACCCATGGATGATTAAATACAACAGCGATTTTTAGAGTTTTTTCGTTATTTATTTTCATTACACAACATCCATGGGCTCAAGGCGAGGTCAGACCATGCAGGAGACCCCTGGCCTAAAGAGATAACAACCTAAACCTGCTCAAGTAGTTGAAGTGAGGTGGGAAAATGTGGGGAGAGCAGTCAGCCTTCAGCCACTGAGGTTCAGTCCCCTGCTGCTTCCTGTGCTGGTTTCTGCCGTTTGTCAGAGGGAATCTCTGAGCACATCCCTCGGAGCTCAGGAGGAGGATTCAGCTCTGCCCTGTGCAGGGTCGTTCTCCCTCTCTCCTGGGGAAGTTGGGAGTCCCAAGGCTGGAAGGAGCAAAGCGTCAGTGACAGCAGCTGGAAATGAAGGGATCAGTCACGACTCAGGGCTGTGCTTTCAGCTGCACTCAAACTTTTTTCCTCATGGCTTCTTTTTTAATTTCAAGGGTAAGCAATTGGTCCCCTTTGCCTTTCCCATCAAGGCTTGCCTTTGCTTCTTAATCCTTTGCTGATGACCAGTTGGAGGAGCAGCTTTGAATCCATCCGTGTAGCCAGCCTGGAGGAGAGCTGCTCTCCTGGTCACACTGATCTCACTCTGTACTTTCTGCACCTCCTGGGGCTTGGGTCGAGCCAGTGCACACTGACATGGAGCTGAATTTGAATTACACTGCCTTGTGGATGGAGAGCTGTGCTCAGTGTCATGTCAGTCAAATGAAACCTTCGAAAATAGAATTATGCTTTGGGCTGAATACAATGGTGTCATTGTTTAATTGTCCCCTGGAGAGCAAAAAAAAAAAATTCTCAGTAGCAAAAGCATCCAAAAAGCTGTTGTCATAGGGCCAAATGTGCCTTAAATTCTACCTAATTCTTTTGTGTCTCCCTTTCTTCCTAGGTTGCCTTCTGTAGCTGCTCCTACTGTGTAATTAGTCTAGTGCCAAATATAAAATACAAGAAACTGGCTTTCTGCATGGACACAGGACAGAGCAGTTAGGCCAATGTAGGAGACCTCATATTTCCAGTATTTCTGTTTCCTCCAAAGTGAGGAGAGCAAAGCTCCTGAATTCTTAATTTGGTCAACTATTATTTCTGAGATAGAAGTGTTTGGTTGGCTTATCTTTTTTATTTTGAAGAATACTTTGCTATCCCTGGTCTCTGGCAGACATAGTCCTTCCAAAATGTCAGAGATTCGTGTTTTCAGTCCAGCCCTGCCCACTGTGTGTCAAACCTTCTGCAGGTGGCAGCTGCCCCTGGACCCCCCTGCCCATCAGCTGCTCTCCCTCTTGCTGTGCCAAACACACATTTCACTTTCCAGCCTCGGATCCCTGCCCCTGATGTGTGAGTGCTGTTTTCACTGGACATAATTTGCCAGCACCAAAAAACGTAGCAGAGCAGAAACTTTCAGAAAACATCTCACAGCATTGACTGCAGGAATTTCTCATCTCAGGACACTGATTTGTGCTTGCCTTTCTTCCAAGGACTGACTTGGTACATCCCCTCTGCTCGAGGAGCTGCCCCCAGTTCAGAATTTCAGTGCATCTTCTACTGCTGCAGGCACGGGGGGAGGTGTCCCCAAATGCACCTTGAATGTTGTGTGTCAGGGGTGCTGTTTGCCCTTCCTAATCAGAACAACCAAAATGCTGTCACTGGGCTCCAGTGGCATCCCAAATTCTGCCAGTGCACTTCTGGGCAAGCTTAGGAAAGAAGGATGTGAAGAGTGAATGTTGGATATCTGACACACACAGGAGGGTGGAGGCAGAAATGTGAAGGAGCTGTGCTGCAGCAAGGTTATTTTCTCACTACCTGGCCTGAATATGTAAAAAGTGTGTTTGCACACCCATCATTGTGCCACTCAGGGCTGGGGTCTGTTTAGCCCTGTGTAGTGCTTGAAGTGCTGGTATTTTGCCAGCTTGGTATTGAAATTTAACAGCTTTGTTTTTTCCAACAAGAATTATGGGTTTGTAATGAAATAGTTCCGTGAATAAAAGTAATGGAGAAGAGAGTAAAATTTGTCCATACAGATAAAAAAAGGTAAAAGTTTGCCCAGAGCTCTCTTCTGCACCAGAAATTATGTCAAAAACTGTTTCTATCTAAGCAAACTAGCCTTTGGTTTTAACACATATTGATGGCAGAACTCTTCCTTTGCTTTATATCAACAAGCAATTCCCCCAGACCTCACTCAACAGTCATGTAAGATTTTGAAATGATGATTGGAGAAGCAGATCTAATCCTGCCTTATAAGCACTTTCCTTTTGAGACTGTCTGCTTTGATTCTCTTCCTGACCTTTTTTAATTCCCATGGTATAATACTTGGTTTTTTACAGCTGGCAAAGCCTGTTCTCCCACTCTTTCTTTCATAGCCAGTATTGACCATTTGCTTACTTTTCCCAGATCTCTTAGTGGAATTTGACACTCAGTGAACTCTTGCTTTAAAAGTGCAGTTAAAAGAATAGAGTTGTTATTCCTGTGTCCTGGCCTCCCTAGCTGTGGCTTACCTGTGGAGAAAATTCCCATCTGGTAGGCATTATTTGGCTCATTACTTTTCATTAATTTCTTGACGTGGTGATATGACTGCAGTTCCTGATCTTTCCCTAGCCTTTGAGAAATAGGAAGAGCTGGAGCACGTGGGTCCTGTTGTGCAGAAATCAGATTAAATGGCTTGGCCATGTGGATGGGACTGAAGCTGAAGTTTGTGGTGTGAATACTTTTCAGTTTGTTTGGGTTTTAGTTGTGGGGGTTTTTGAATTGTTTTACTTCAGTATTCAACAGCTTCACTTGCCATTGAAAGTTTACACCAGCCCAGCCCTGCACAGCCAGCCTTGGGTAAGAGCCTTGTTTTCATCAGCCCTTCTGAGAAAACGTGCACACACTTGACCTGAACCTCTCTATGGTTTGTGTCTGAAGTCTGAATCATGGGATTTTTTCTGGTTTTTTTTATTGCTTGGTTTCATCTTTTGTCACAGCTCTGTCAGTGTGTGTTTTCTTCTTTGTTAGAGCTATAAGTTATGGGGCAGAGGGCAGTGCTGGCTGCAAAAGGCATCAGTGTGAACCATGGATGTTACCATTTTCTGCTCCTTTTCTAGGTGCTCCAATGACCCAGCCCTTGTTGTATCTGAGTAGATCTAGAGTTACCCCCACACAGTGGTGAGTACAGAGTCCCTGTAAGACCAGGCACAAAGTGAGACAGACAGACAGACAGACAGACCATGACCCACAGGACTTTTATTGGAGGTGTGCCTGCACTGCACTCGAGTACAACAGTGGCAGCACACAGGAAATTTGTAATCCACAAATCCTTCCCGGAAAGGAGGCTCACCTCACCCACAGCCCTCTCTGACTGCAGCTGTGCTCCAGGCTTTTGGAGCCATGTGTTTTACAGCTCTCACAGCCCTGCAGAGCTGCCACTGGCACAGCTGCACTGTCACCCTTGCAGGGCCGTTGTGATACACGAGATCAAAACTTGGAACTTTGCAAAATAAGGCATCCTAATATCAGCACTGCTGAGCTGCAGCTGCTTCTGTTCTGTGCTGATGTTTGTGTAGCTGTGGGGAAATCAGTTCCATCAGCAAGATGGAAACCAAGCAACTCGGTCACTGCTTGTTCCTTGATTTTTCTCTTTGCATTTCTAACACTTTAGGTTATGGCTGCTGGAATTGATCTCAGATTACTTGTTAAGCATGGGGATAAAAAAAGCCCTCACTTGTTTAATATCAACAAGCAGATTTTTTAGACTTCACTCAACAGTAATGCACATTCATGTCGTGTGTCTTGAAACCAAAATGCAGCCTTGCAAATTGCTAAGGGAAAATGAAAGGGGAGAAGTTCAAATGAAAGCCCATTTAAACACAAAGCTATTTTACATAAGATGTCCATGTGGAAGGTTTACACATTTCAGTTCTTGGTTCTGAGTTGGAGAACTGTACTCTGCAGAAAAGGAAAGAAACCTTCAGAGACAAATCCCAGAACTCTCACTTCTGTTCAGTGCAAACAGCCCTTCAGAGGAAGAGAACAGCAGTCAGGAGAGAAGAAACTGTAGGTAAATGTGACCATATGGACTATCTCTTCAGCTTTTGTTATATCATAAGTATTTTTTATAAGATGCCAAGGACTGACAGTCATCTCTAGCCTGGTCTGCGTGATTGCCTTAAAGCTCATGCTTGTAAATAGACCAGGGTTCTGCAAAGGGTTGCCTTATGAAATATGTTAAGCACCAAAGCATTTCCAAAATATCCTTTTCCAAACTGGCTGTTCTTCCTTGATGAGAGGATTCCTGAGAGCCCAGTGGGGTCTCTGATTTTTGACTTCAGCCAGCAAAGTGGGAGGAAGCACCATTCCACCTGCATTCCACCTGCATTCCACCTGCATTCCACCTGCATTTCACCTGCATTCCACCTGCATTCCACCTGCATTCCACCTGCATTCCACCTGCATTTCACCTGCATTTCACCTGCATTTCACCTGCTCATCCTGCTGACTGTCCTTTCTCCTGCTCTTGGATTTGCTTGGTGCTGTGGAAGCTGCATGTAGGACTGCAGAGCACTTTGGGGGTGCTCAGATTCTTGCTTCTGCCTTCATCTCTGACTTTTCCTGGGCCTGTGCTGAAGATGCCCTTCAGCTCTGGGTGCTGGAGGAGACGTTGTAGGTCAGAGGAGTCACAGCTGTGCCCTCCTTGTCTCTGTGTCATTGCTGGCCTCAGTTTGAGGCGTGTGCACACTGGAAATGTTAATGGGTCCCTGGCCAGAAGTGGTGGGCACAAAGGGCCGTGGCACCGTGTGTCACACTGTGCCAGGGGAGCTCTGCCATGCTGCCCCGTGGGCATGACCTCTTCCTGGGCACCGGGCCCATTCCTGCATTTTCTGCATGTCCCGTTTCCCACGGTCTCTGTGAGGAGACTCCATTGTCTGGTCCTGGTCATACAAAGTGAAAGCAGTGTGACACTCTGAGTGCCTGTCACTGTGAGAGCAGGCAGGTAAGTTCTGAATGAATGTCACTCTCTGCCTTGTCTGAAATCCTGAGGGAACAGACATGAGTGCCACGGTCAGAGCCTCAGGACAAATCTCTCCAGTAATTAATTTCTGTCAAGTGTTTTTGTCCTGTACTTAAGTGACCAAAATTCAGAGATTTTCTTGTCTTCTACAGGTGTAGAAAAAAGCATCTTTAATGCTTAATCCTCTCTGCACTGCAGCTGCTTCGTGTATGATATAATCCTCGTGTATTGTCAGTGGACCAGTTACGTTCAGTCTTGCACAAAGTCGTGAGCCCAGGTTTTGTTCTGTGTTGAGTTGGAGATGCTTTCCTGTTGGGAAGGAATTGACAAGTTTGAGTAAAACCAAAACAAAACCCTCGTGCAGCACCTGTGAGCTTTAGACAGTTAATACCATTCGTGTTTCCCCGTGGGAACAGAAATGTGAACAGATAATCCTTGCAGTGGATTTCTCTCCTTGCTCCCTACACACAGCAAAGCAACCATCTCCATCCTGCAGGGCTTCGGTTCCACCACAAAACTGCAACAGCCCAACAAATCTGGAGTTGCAAGTCTGTTGTTTTTAAATCCTAGGATATAGTTTTGTGAATTTCTTCCTCTATTTTTTTTTTTTTTTTTGGTTCAAAATGACTATGCATAACTGAGAAGGAAAAAAAAAATTCTATCATAAACTAGCCTGAGTGGTAACCTAAACTGTTTATTTGATGTAATGTGGAGTGATTCTTTCAAATAGATACAAATTAATTTGTGCAGTGAGCCATTCAGCTCCTGCTTCGAAGTGCCCTGTGAGAACAGAACGAAATTTCTATTGTCATTGTAATTTGGCAAGATAGCATTTCCTCTAGGGGTGGGCTCGGTTATTTGCCTGATGCCAAAAACAGAGCCCAGGAAAACGCACAGCGTGTTTGCACGGCTCTGCTGTGGCTTTTTTTGCTGTGGCATTTTACAGTGTCTGTCCCCACTTCTGCTGCACTGGGGCTCCTTCTGCACAGACAGTTCCCAGGCTGTGGCAGATGTGCTGCATTGCCCCTGGAAACAGCATAGACACGATTCCCTCCCCTTCCCATTTTGTAACTCTTGGCTGCTCATGTGCTGTGGAAAGGAAACAGAAGAGATGAGATGTGCTCTGTACTGCTCTTTGTTTGTGGGACAAAAAAATATCAAAGCACAAGCTAGAAATTAGACTTTCCCAAGTGAAATGTAATTGCAAAGGAGATGTGTAGCCTTATTGCTGCATTTTGCAGTACTGCACATGCCTAAGCTCCTGCTAGGCATATTGTATTCTCAGTTTGATTTTCTGGCTCTCTTCAGTAGGTGGTTATGGATTATAATTGGATATTCTGACAGTTGGCCTTGAGGCCATGACCCAGTTTGAAGTCCCTGCTGTGTTACACAAGATACAAACCTAGCCAGAGTGGAGGTCCTACAACAAAACTTCTGACAGCACTTCCCAGTGCTTCTGCTGGGAAAAAAGAAAAGTTCTCATAAGATATTAGTTTAGAGCACCAGCTCAGAAACGTCCTGGTAGCTCAGGCTTTGGCATTTGCTGTCAGGAATTGTTTGAGGACGGTGAAAGTTTTTCTTTGCAGGTGCCAGGATGAGCCAGAGCTGCCTGACCCGAGGCCAGCTGCCCTCCCTGTGTGAGCAGGGCTGGGGAGGGGGCTGGCTGTGGATGGGAGGCTAACCTGGAAATCAGCATGCCCTTAGCAAAAATGCCTTTGTACTTCATACCAAAAATCCATGGGGCTCTTGTTGTGTTAGCACTGCAGTGTGTCTGATTTTTATCCAGCTTCCTCACTTGAAAGCCAGACACCCATTTCTGAGGGTTGAACAGTAACTGGATGTGCTGCCTGCAGCACATGACAGCTTTCTCCTTGAAAAGTGGCTCCATAATCAAAAATGAATGTGATTCTCACAGTTCTTTCCTGGTTTTGGGGGTACAAATGTGTATTGGCAGGACTCTGTCATACATTCCACTCTACCAAGCTTTATCTTTAATGAAATTTTGCACAATGCCTAGACTTCCCTTTAAATTACTAATACATTTCCATGTTTTTATGCAGAAAGCAATTGATATCAATACTGTTTCTTACAATTTCAAATTGCAGATCTTTTGCACTCATGGTAGAATTGTTGCTATTAAAATCACAAAAGTTTAGAGGGATGCTTATTGGCTTTTATTTTATGTGACACTCTGAACCACCAGATGGCTTGAAAAAAACAGGAAAACATATTAATTTCTTTTTCAGCACTCTGGGAGAAGTATGGTCTAAATCTCCTTTTTTGAGGAACACAGAGGATAATGATCTGTAGCTGAGTTGTTTGATTTTTTGGGTGGCTGAAGTTAAGTGCAGGGAAACTCACCCAGAGCACTTTTCTTGCTAACACTGATTCTTCCTCCTGAAGATTCCCCTCAGCAATAAGGAGCGACTCTAAATCCTCTTACTTCTCCAGAATTCTCTCCAACCTGATGCAGCTTTATTTTACCTAGAAATACTTTTCTGCAGTTTAATGAACCTCTAGATTGTCACTTCAGTTACCTTGAGAAAAGCCTGGATAATTCTTACAGACAGAAGGAGGGCAATATTCTTCCTGTGTTGTTTGACCAAAACAGATTTTGGTCAAATTTTGGTTGAGAATTTTGTTGTCCCTATGTCTTGTACATTTAATGTTTTGGGAAAAATCCTGCATAGCATTACTCTAAACTTTGATTAGTGTGACTGTGACTGCAGCTGAAATTCCCTTGGGATTCTGCTGTTCTGCCATGTCAGTTCTGTGGGTTGGATTTGTACTTTGAGTACTTATGTTCTAACAGAGAACAGTAAATGCACCATCTTATGTGGTTTCACTTAACCAGTAACACGGAGGAACCTTCCCTACTTCCCCAAATCCTCTGGTTTGAGAGCATGCTACAAGGCTTGTTCTAAATTTTGGTAGAAGCAATTTGTAGCTGTGCTAATACACATCATTCTAATGCTCTTTCATCCTGGGAAGGTCTGGCACAGACATAGAAACAGAATTTTCTTGTGAAGGCGGGTAGGGCTGCTGGTTCTGTGTTTTTATCAGCAATAAACTGGGAATAGAAGCAATCAGAAAGAAAAGAAGGGGGCAGGGAGGGGAAAGGTGGGAGAAGGAAAAAACCATTAAATGATGAATTTTGTCCAGAGGCTAACCATTAATTCTTCTTAGGGTCTGCCTTCAACTCTGCAGATACTCCTTTTATGTCATTTTTAAATGACTCCTTTTGTGTCATAAAAGAGATGCTTCATTACCTTTGCTCTTCACTGACTCCACTTCTGTGCCAGTGATTCACAGATCTGCTCTTCCCTCCTGGCCACTTTCATTCACCACACTCATTTTGCCCAGCCCTCCTCCAAGTTTTGCTGATATGTCACTGCCCAAAAAACCGACTTGGTGTGTTTTGTGCAAGTTCTGCTTTCTGTGACACAAGTCAAACGTGGTTATTTCTATGTATGAACCTTCTGCAGGCAGATGTGGGACAGTTACACCTTTCCTTTTCACAGCAAACATTCTCTGCCTTTTTGCTTTCCTGATTCTGCCTTGATGGTGATGTGAAAGGTTTTTATGGTCCTTCCATATCTGTGCCCTTTCATCTCTTCAGATTTCTGCCAGCTCTCCATGGGTGTGCCAAGCTTTTTTGTGTAAGACCATTCACAAATCCCACTTACTTTCTATTTTTCTTTTGCCAGTTTTCACCCTTACCCCATTTCAGCAACCTTAGAGATCACTGGAATCACATAGAAAGATCTATCTTGGTGGCCTTTCTTCATGCTTGGGGAAGTAAAGGCTGGAAAAGACTCTACAATCCTTATTTTAGGGAAGATGTTCTTGTCTCGGGCTTCCTGGCTTGTAAATCTTTCTATGCTGTTTTTTAAAAAGAAGTTCCACTGTATATTTTTGTCAGTTTGAGAGGTTAATGTCCTAATGCACTGTTTCTCTGACTGTTATGCCATCAATGTTCCACTGAGCAGTTTGTAACACCAAGTGACCACAAAGATTCTGGTTTCCTCTCTCTTGTCCTGATGGGACAGGATGAAAAAAGAAATAAGAAACTCTTTAAACAGATGTAGTGAGTCTTCACAGAAACATGTAAATTGCTGTAGTAATTGTTGGTGTCTAGTAACAAAAATTTAACATCTTTTTAACGTTAGGGCATGTTGCATTCTCTCCTCATTACATTTGTAAGCTTGGCTTATTCTGCAGGGTTCACACATTAACTGTGCCAAAAAAAAAGTCTTTTCTTAGGTGCAGCTTCCACGAATGATTAGTGTGAGGTGTGTCTCCAGTATGGGCTTGAGGTGTCTTTTTTCTGCTTTGTAATATTTCCATAAACATTTTTACCTGGGAGCTTCCCCAGCAGCACAATCCCATGGAGCTGTAGGATGCTCTGGTGATGTTTATATGGGATTTATTTGGCACTTCTGGCAGCACATGGGAGTGCATTTGGGATGTAGGTCGGGCTGTCAGTATTGCACCTGCACAATGCTGGGAACTCCTGAGACAAGAGTGACTGAAATCCTGTATCAGGTGAGATGTGCCTTGGCTACTGGGATGTTCTGGTGGGGCTTTCCCGTGTTCCATTGCCTTAAAGATTGTCAGGAAAATGAAATCTCATTGCCTGGTTACTTCTGGCCTCAGTAATGTTTGACTTCATTGCAGAAGTATATTATATATATACAATATATTAATAATGTAAAGAGAGCAGAGGACAGTGAAATGTTACAAGATTTGCAGGGAAGATGCCCCTGCTAGCTTTGCAGTCATTTGTTTCTGAATTTTGAAAAGCAAAATCGTGACTGGGATTAGAGTTCGTGAATTTTGGCACTTTTCTTCTCATTATTTGGAATCCAGAATGCTACTTCCTGCTGTTAATACCTGCTGCTTTTCAATCAATAACAATGGCACCACAAACATGATTATATGGCAGGATGGCTTTCTTTTTCTGTACAGCAAGTAACAGACACAGTCTCTGGCAGCCAAATAAAGAATAGAAAATGGGGAAGACATAGCACTTGTAGTTCAGAATAAGGAGGATTGGTGGATTTTTTTTATTATGCCATTTATAGACCAAAATTTGCATATTGTGCTTCACAAAGGAGTACTATGGGGTAATAATAATAAATGAATTGTTATTTGGGATATGAAAGGGTAGATCTTGCAAAAATAAATAATAATGAGGGAAAATAAGAATAATCAAAAGTGAAATTATGTCAAAGCAAGCAGAAGAGTAGGATGATTAAGAATAGGGCAGGCTGCTGAGGACTTGTATTTAAAGGAAAAAAGTGACATGTGAACTTGAAGCTTGGAGTGAAATACAATTTGGCTGAAGTGTGGCTCTGTGTTCCCCAGTCCTGCAGATCCTGCTGTGAATGAATAAATTCACTGCTCTGCATTTATCAGGCTTCTGCTTACTAGGGGAAGCTTGAAAGGCAGAGATTCTGCATTTCAGGGAGGGCTCTTAAAATGCAGAGAGATTTCTGTGGGCTCTGCATCAATCCTGAACTGTGTATTTACTAAGTGATTTTCAAATGTCTTTGTTATTTTAGTCTCTCTTCTGTTGCTAACAATATGGAGCAAGATGGAGAATCAGTCATTTGGGTTTATTTACGTTCTCAAGAAAACCAGAATATTTTTCCCACCGTAGCAGAATTTCTTAGAACCTAAAGAGAAAATGACTTGACAAATCTGCTCTCAGAACTAACCAAAGCTGTTGTGTCTCTGTGGCCTTAATTCTGTATTTTCTGTCCTCTCTTTCAGGTGGCCAGTGCTTGTCCTGGGGGTGGAATGAGCATGGCATGTGTGGTGATGGCACAGAAGCAAACTGTCCTGTCCCAAAGGCAGTCAGAGCTCTTGGCTGTGCAGAACAGATCCTAATTGGGTGTGGGGCAGGCCACTCCATGGCCCTCTGCCAGACTCCTCCCTAGGGAACCAGAGCAGGCTGCACGTGGATGGACACCTCTGCATTGTGTAGCTCAGGAGCTCTACAGGACAATTGCCCATGATTAACACAGTAGCTGGAAACTGCAGATATTTTTCCTAAATCCAAAAGGAACAACTATGCTTAAAAAGCTGTCATATTTTAAAAATTGTTTCCTGGGTTCTTGCCACAGGAATGGACTTTCTTACCCACAGACAGAATTAGACAATTCTGCCTTAATGCAATACAACTGAAGGGAGATTTTCATTTTCTTGTTCTTCTGAGAAGTCTCCGAGGAAGAAACTGACTGCTCAGTGTCTTCTTGGTGTGTCAATTCAGTGTAAAGAAATGGTCTGAGCAGGTGGTTTTTGTTATTTTATCTTTACACCGTGGTGTGTTGCACCTTCCACTGTGCTTGTGGGCTCCCAGCAGCTCAGAAAATCGTTTGTGTCACAGAGAAATGCCAGTGAACATGACTAGATGCCTACACACCTTTTCAGCAGAAGATTAGGATAAAATTTAAAAAGAGCAATATAATTTAGAAGGCTGGCAGAAGGGGAAAATGAGGCCCTTTTGAAGTAGCTTTGTGTTGATTGAACTGTGGAAGGAGCATATTTTTCATGGACTGTGCTGTGTGCCAGACATCAGTTTGTTATAGATTTACAGGGGTGCAGATATGCAGGAATTATCACTAGCTTGCAAACCAAACCTGGAGTTTCTCAAGTTATTCATTGGGGAAGGAAACTTCTAAGAGCTCTTGGAAACAATCAAAAAATTCTTCTCAAAGGGCATAAATCACTTGTGGCTGTTGAGGACAGATTGATCCAATGTAGCTCCTGTGTTTCCATCTGCCTTGGAAAAGGAAGACATCAGAATCTAAGCAGAAAGATTTTACAAGTTCAAGGCTGACAGGCAGCCCGGGATGCTCCTGACGATTTCAGCTTGGTTCTCACTTCTGCCTTGCAGCCCAGCTGAGCTGCTGCTCACAGCAGCCCCCAGTGCTGCTCCAGGTGGGGCTGGGCAGAGGATAGAGGTGTATCACTTGTTTGGTAGGAGAAAGGAGAAAGTGTAAAATGAGCTGTCCTTGGATATTATTAGCTGCTTATGTTGAGCAAAATTTTGGAAGCTATTTGTAAAACTGATTTTTTCTATACAAATACAGGGGATGCCATTAAACTGGATGTTTACCACCCACAATACTTAACATTTGCTGTGGTATTCAACATATTTCAAGTTCTAAATATAAAGAATTCTACTGTGTAGTAAATGCACCTTTTAATGAGACCTACTGTTGCTAAACAGTGGTTTAATTTTTCAAGCAGGCTTGCCAGGGAAGAAGCCTTACAGAATTACAAAATGTTTGAGAGGAAGGCTCTTAGGGAACAGGACAGGAAGATCTTCTAATGGTGTATCAGCTTACACATGAAGGGGAAGGAATTAAGGTGATAATATGGGCTGCATGGGTTTTATCACCCTTGGTTTTACAGCAGTTATAGTTCCTGGCTGCACTTCCAAGAGTATTTGATTTTTCTGTTCAACAGATGAGAAACTTGAGCAGACTATGAAGCTGATTTTAAGTATTATAGATAAAAAAGAATAATCAAATGGGTCCTCTGCAAAATATGTAGAATTAAGATCTCTGTTGTAAAATGGTTTTTTTTAAATTCATGTGTTTGACCTCTTGCCCTTTTAATTATCTAAGTTGAGATTTATTGACTGTTCTCAATGCCACTTTCTGGATACCAAAGCTTCTCTGTTATATGCACTGAACAATTTCTCATGCTTTCTTTGACAGTCCTGTCTGAGGTTTCCATTTGTGATTTCTGCAAAATCTGTGTACCAAATAAACATGTTCTCTTGCTTCAGTAATCATTTCCTCTACACAAGTCTGTTCCTTGGTTAATCACAGCCAGTATGTGCCTTACATGAGATTTACTGGACTGGACATGTTTTGACTGTGGTGCTGTTGCTGCAGTTTATTGCAAAGGAGTCCAACAGATTATGTAACAAATAAATGTGAATTGAATATTTGAAATAGTTTTCAATTTTTCACGCCTGTAATGCAAACACACTTTTGGAACCCAAAGAAGGATTTGGGGTGATAAGGTGAAGAAAGAAAGGAGTATGTCAGTTTGTTCCTGGTCCTGATCTGGTGTCTCATATCTGCATCTGGTCTTCATCTTTGAAAGGCAAGAACTGCATTTTTCTCTCCTTTGTTGTGCCTCTAGAGGCTGAAGACTTTGGGAAGTAATGACTTTCCCTGATGAAGTGAGTGCTTTGTCCTCAGTCAGGGCTCCTGGGTGCTGCTCTAGTGCAGAGAGAACAGAATTCATTGTAGAAGGTGCAGGGCTGAACGGCAACATCAGGTTGCTGCTCATTCTTTCAGAAGTGAATGCCCTGGTTTGGATGTCAGTGGCTTTGTTTGCAGAGTAAAGCACTGCACAAAATCAAACATTTCTCTGGGAGAAAGGGAACACACAGGGAAGAGTTCCTAATCAAGTGGAAGAAGACAACTTTCCATGCTGATGTTAAGAGTTTTTGCCTGCTGCCTGTTGATAATCCTCATGGAGAGGGTCAGTCTGTGCAAGGCAAAATGCAGACCCAGTGTGCACAGAGTTCTCGAACAGATCTTCTGTGCTAAACAAAGCAAGGAGCCTGTTACACAAGCATTCTGCATTCAGGTTCAAATGGACATGAACTGACCAAGTTTGTAATATAAAAATATTTTTAAAAGACACGGGAACAAGTTAAGGAAGTGTCTGTGCAGCTGCTCTCCCCTCCCGTTTTTGGAAGGTAAGTAAACCTGCCAGTGAGCTGAGTTCATCAGGGAGAACAAGCTGTGAACTGGTGACTTGCAGTGCAGAGAAGTTCCAGGCCTTTGGGTGGAGGGGAAGAAGGAGAGGAAAGGTGTTTGATGCCTTTGTTTGTTTGGAGTCCCTGCAAAACCTCCCCGTGCACCTGCACAAGACTCTGCTGTGCCATTGCAATGAACCTTGGTGGGACAGTGACAATGTGTGTTGTGTCTTGGGGGATTTGTTTGGGCCTCTGGGTGGTCTCTGATGTTCTTTGGTGTGACATTCTGAGTCACTGGATGCTTTTGTGCTCAGCCCTGTGTTTGAAGTGTGTCCATTTGAAAGGTGAAGATGGTTTGCCCAGTCACAAATTACACTTCTCTGCATGCTGGCAGTCCCCTCAGTGTCCTGCCATCTGCTGTCACCACAAAGGTCACTTCCAAATGAGTGGCTGGAGCTTTTGCTCAGCTGCATGTTTTGAGCACAGGGAAATTGTGGGGAGGATGGGAGAAGGTGATTTGATTTTGCTTTTTATGGCATGTTTTGAGTTGTGACACTTGGAGATGGGGATGGACAAGTGATGAATGAGATCAGTTTGAGAGAAAGGTGACCATGGAAAAATATTTAAATGAATGGCAATAGAGAGCCTGATCGAGTCAGCTGAAACAGGGAAAAGGAGGGGGAGGACTGAGCCTGAGGACTGAATAATCTCACAGCAAAGCAGCATTGCAGCCTGCCAGAGTGGTGGGAGTGAGATGAGAGACAAACTATTCTGTTTCAGGGATGTTATTGTTCTCCCTCTTCCACTGTTTATTTATAATAATGTGAGTTGTTGACCTGCAATGTTTGGGTTTTTTCTCCTTCATAGCACATCTTGAAATTTCCAGTTCTCAGCCAAAACAGCAACATCTGTCCTTGCAGACTTAGAAATATTTTGGTCAGGCCTCTGATCTAGTCCAGCATTTAACCAAATACTTACTATTTTTTCCATTTGATTTCATGAACTCTGGATCTGATTTAAACGAGACTTAAGTAATTTTGGGACTCCCATTTCCTTTTTCTCTGTGTTAGAAATCAAGACGATGACAGATCTTGGTCACTGAGCAATTTTGGTATTTTTATGGTGCATGGTAAGTCTTGGGATTTTTCTTTTAGCTAGGTATTTTCTTGAAAAGGACTTCAGAATTTTTAATCTGTATTTGAGTCCTGCTTATGCCGTTTGGTACTAGCTGAAAATTCCAAAGGCTTGGAATGGATACAGCCTGGGGGAGAGAATCATCTCGTGTTGTTTTGATTGTGGTTCACAATGTGCACAATAGGAAAGTGGTGCTTACATGGAATTTGCTGACAACTCCAGCTGACACAAAAATAATTGGCCACTCTAACTTTTTACATATCAATGTCTTGATACATGTGCAAAAAAGAGGCAGTACATGCTTTGTTCTTTTCCTTTAGCTTTTGTGCTGTTCTTATTTCCCAGTAAATGCTGATCTCACATGTTTTACTCTATGGCAGAAAGAAAAATAGCCTTGAATTTAAATGCTTTGCTTTTGTGGAAATGGCCTTCTGCTGGGTGACTGGAACTGAAGATGTAGGTCTGTACCATAAGTGCCTTTGAAGTTAATTTGGAGAACTGCATGTGTAAAGCCATTGTTATTTTGTAACCCGTTTAAATGTTAAAGGACTGAACCAGGCACATTCCTGAGCTCTTTGTGCATTCCATTCAGGTTCATCATCAGTTGTCTCAGCATTCACCTGTTTTTAATGCAGCAGCAGTTTTTACTCATCAGTGCCTCTGTAAAACATCGAAATAGAGTATGTGACTGAAAATATTCAGCAGTGAAAATAGTTTCTGTATTTGAATCATGGCCTGGATGAACCACGTGTTTCCTTGTGGGAGAGTGAGGAAGCATAAATTTAGAGTATTGGGAGAACACATTCTTCAGCTTGATTGGAAACAAGAACAACAAAGTAGTTATTCCTGAATAAAAGCTGCCTGAAGGATGGGAAAATTCAGGGGTGACATTTACTTTGCACAATTTTCTCTGGCATTTTTATTTTGTGACGTGTTGGATTTTGTCCCATTTCCAGATGTAATTCCAATTCCCAGGTTGGCTGGCCTCTCCCTCAGTTCCTCCCCACCTTCCTCATCTGTTTCCAGGCTGCTTTGCCTGTAGCCACTCTGCAGTCTGGGGGGGAATTCTGTCTTCGGGTCTTGGATCCAGACTTTGTAAGTGGAGTTCCAGAATTTCAATTCAATATTGTTCCAGTGCCCCGTGGTCACCACAGTTATTTAAGTGCCTATGCACACTTTGCTAGCAGACTGAGTTTTTATCCTTTTTTTTTTTGCATTTAGCAGTGAGGCCAGGAATTGGGAGATTTTTAATGTTCTGACATGACTTTAGTTTTTGGCTGCAAATGTCAAGGGAGTTTAGCTTTTGTTTTGTTTTTACTGATTTGAATGCATGAAGACATGTGGTACCTAAATTAGGGCAGCAGAGGAGTTGCCAATCAGTAATGAAAATGCTCTGTCATTTTAACTGTGTGGGTGCTTAATCATTTTCCATAATAATCCTCTGCTTTTAAGTACAAAAGAAAAGGGATTCCTACAGGGGCATTGTGTTCTTCTGCAGACAAGGAAATGTGGCATCTTTTAAATAATGAAGACACTTCTCTCCTCTGGTGCTTTAATTCTGAGTAGATAGATTACAATAACTATTCCTTCTTAAATATGGCTTTTCCTCTTTGGCCATCAGGACACTTTAAAAAGAAGATAATGTCACAGAAAAAGAAGCTGAGGCACAAAAACTTAAATTGGCCCAACCAAGGTAACCCAGCATGTCCACAGGGGAGTGAAGAATAAAATTCCCATTTCCTGAGTCCCAGGCCAAGGCTCTACCTCGTAGGCTGGTGGTTCTTGATGATTATTTTGGGTAAATCTCACTGCCACCCTTTCCCTCTCTTCTTTCCCACTCACAGCTGATTGCTGTTTCCATTGCTCCTGCTTGCATAACCCATTTTCCAAACTCCTCCTGTGCCCTTCTCCTTTCCCACCTCCTGAGCTGCTGCTGCCTTTTCTGCAGTCACCCACTTGCAGTGACATCCCAGCACTCTGTGCCATCCCTGCTGAGCCCCTGCAGGCACCTCAGAGGGACAGCTCACTAACACAAATGCAACATTCTGCCTTTTGCTGCCCAAGGAATCTCTGGCTTGGGCAGCAGGAGAAACGAGAGAAACCTTAGAGCACGTGCTTTTAATTTTTGGTACCTGGAGATGTTTGGACCTATGCACTTGCATGAAGTTTTTTAGATGTTCAGGTGAATGCTGAGAGCTGAAAACCTGGTTTTGGCAGGCTGAGACAGGGAAGGTATCTTGTTACAGCATTTGCTTTGTCAGATAAAGAAAGTCAGGAGATGCAGTTCTGGAGCTGTTTTTTAACATTCAGGTCAATTTGAATTCAAATATTGTTCTTGATTGCAAATGAACATTTGTATTTCCCTAGGAGAAGAGTTGGGCACTTAGAGTCCTAGATGAATGGGAGTCCTGAGCAGACAGGTATTTTATGCCCAAACTCAGGTGAGTGAGTGACTTAAACGTGGCCTGCATAATCTAAGCATGTTTTCATGACGTGAAGGCAGTTTGTGTGCGAGCTCAGAGGTCAGTTCCTTCCAGGAAATATATGGAAAGCAGAGAATTAGGCTGCCTTGTTTTGAAATTATGAAAGGGATATGCAAAGTGGCAGGGTAATATCTTCAGGATATCTTTTTTGTATGCAGCTCTGTGCTCAGTTCCTTTTTGAATGCTCTTGCCTTAGCCCTGCTTGCTTTCTGCTGTGTTTCAGTTGGCTCATTTGTCCTAGCAGACATTTGTTTCAGTGATGTATTTTCTTTTTGGCCCTGAAACTTTAAGGAGAGAGGAGGCAATTTACATGAAAAATCACTTTATCCAGATTAATGACTGCTGTGCTTGACTGTTATCACAGCGGTTTTAGCTACGGTTTCTTTTTTTTTTTTTTATGGAGTGAGAAAGCAGAAACCTCTTCTCAGAAATTTCTTCTGTCTGAAATTGCAATTGTGGAAACGTATCAGGCTGGTCCAGAGAAAATCAGTCCCTTCCTGCAGTCAGAGGAAAAGCTGTGTGTGTGGAAGGTGTGGTTGAGCTGTGCTTTAAGGGTTAGCAAGTAATAATCCACTAATTGCCACTGGGTTCAGATGAAGGGCCAGCTCTGGCTTTTCGAGCTGGGAGCTCACTGCTGAAAGCTGAGTTTACAGAGGAGGAAACACAGATGTTCATTTCCAGCAGGGAACAGGCAGAATGTGACTGAACTGCAAAACCAACTGCTGCTCTTACTTGCCATGGTGTGAACTCAGAGTTGCTGGTGGCATCACTGCAGCCTGAAGTCAGAATCTACCCACGTGTATAGTTTGAATGCTTTAATAAAGATATGTAGCTCCTGCAGGGAGAGGAGGCAGGCTTGAAGGAATTAATGTTTTAATCATAATGCCTGAGCAAAAGCTCCTTAACTGCAAGGCAGCTGGGAGGATGTGGTAAATGTCGTGTAGGATTCAATGCAGCAGCTTCTGAGATTTTCCATTCTCTTGTTTTCCTCTCTCCTTTGTGTTGTCAGAGCTGCCAGTGCTGTGCAAGGGGTACCCTGGGGTCCAACAGGTCTCAAGGTTTAGAGCTTCTCCTGAAGGATGGGAAGCGTGGTTCTGTTTCTGAAGGGTTTGTACAAGGGTGAGCTCAAATCAGAATGGGCAGGGAGGGGAACCTAAATGAAAATGAGAGTGGGGAATGTAAAAAAGTAGCACAGAAAGAGTTTTACCCAGCCTGTTCTCTAAGGATCAGATATATGCAAAGTGCAGTGGAAGGTGAAGACCTACATGGGATTTCCAGGGCTGAATTGTTGGTATTCCTTATGGTAATGGAGAATTAGCACTGGGCCCTTGAGTCAGTGTTAAATAAAAAATGGGGCAGATAAATCTATTCCTGGATTCTTAATACATTGTAAGAGGAAAAGTTGTTCATTAAGCAAATCCTGGATGAATCTGGATGTTAACTCTGGAGGTAAGAAATTTATCTTCTGAGAATGACAGCATAGAAACAGTGTGAGAAAAATAGTTCTTGGGAGAAACTAAAGCAGAAATCAAGTACATAATGCTGTATCAAGGACAATTATGTACAGATTATGTACAAATTCAGATTATCAGCCTTTCCTCTATTCCTAAAACACAGCTTGAGGTCTTCCTTGTTTTTCTTTTGGAGTAGAGTTTTGTGACGACAAGGTCCAGCTGCAGTTGGGGATTTTTTGTGTATAATTTAGCACTTACCAGAGCCATGAGTTTTCTTCTGGGTTTTTTTGTGTTTAATCTCTACTTCCTCCAGAATGCAGGGACACTATTCCTTTACATTTCCATTCCCATCAGCAGATGCTGTAGCCAGTCTAGAAGGCTGCCAGCTCTTGTGCAGCTCCTCACGTGAGGATAAAGGTGTGTATCCTTCCTTTACAGAAGTACTTTACCAAAAGTGCTCAGGCAGCCAGAATGCTGTTGGCACGTAGTCCATGGCTGCCATTTGTAGCATCTAAAAGGAAATTTAATCCCATCGTGTTTCTCAGCTCTTACTGGTGCATGTTTTGTGTGACTCGGACACCTGGATTTCTTTCAGTTTCGTGTTTTTGAAGAACAAGTGAAGGACGGGGCCCAAAGAAGTAAAAAAAACTGAATTCATTTAATCAGCTAAAAAGACAAACATTTATTATTGTTGAGGAGGGAAAAGGAAGATACCTAGATCATTATAGGGGTTTTTAATCTTCCCTTGTAAAATTACTAATGGTGTGAATTCTTTAGACATCGGTTGTATCAAGTGTTTGCAGGCTTCATTTATTATCTACTAACCAAAATTAGCATTGTAGAACCAAAGCAATACCAAGCTTTTCTCCTACATTTCTGTTGAGAACACTGTATTTATTCAAGGTTTTAGAAGCAAGTCTCTGGAAACCCCTGATTGCTTCAGAAAAGGATTCCCCTTTACACTATACAGCAGGCACTGAAACCATGATACAAAATTTATTTTCATGCTAGAATTGTTTTGCATAACATTGTGCATGCATTTTACTCAGTACTAAATTGCATACAATGCTGTTGTCTTGTTTCTTAAACTTTGAGACCATTTATACTTGAGTATTTTCCTGATTTTGTACTATAAGTCCCAGTTTTAAAATAACACCTCTTTTGTTTAAAATTCATACTGATTACTTAATATGAACAATTTATGAAGGGTCTTTACGTTGGATCTATACATCAATAAAATACAACATAACCAGAGCTGGGAAATTAGCCAGCTGTTACTGTCAGGTCCGAAGGAAGGTCCCATGTGTCACAAGCATGCCAACAAAAACAGACAGGAAAAAGTTTTTCTTATTTTTATACACTTCTAGTTGGAGTAAAAGTTCTTGTTTCCATGTTGGTGTGATGAACTGTGAAGGCGTGGTCAATATGACCGATGACTGCCTGATTGCACTTTTTAAAACCATTACTCTGTATCTTGTATACAAAAAGAAGCGATCCATAGCAAAGAAATGTACAGTTTTATCATGTTTTACATTTTGGCTACAACAATGTATGTAAAAGTAAAGAGCTTTGAAAGAAAATATATAACTTTGCCTTTTTTTTCTTTTTTTTTTTTTCCCTTAATCATACATTTGCAGTGTTTCTTGTGTGTGTGTTGTTTTGTTGTTTTGTTGTTGGTTTTTTTTTTTTTTCCATTTTCATTTTTGTCTTCATGCAAGTCATGCTATGGAAAAAAAAATAGATTTAAAAAAAAAAATCTTCTACAGTTTTGTTACATTTTGGCCGTAGAAAAAGCCTGCATCTCTAGTACAACTCCAGAACCACGAAGAATCATCCATAAAACCTGCATGGAGCGAGTTAACTGTGTCCAAATGAGAAGGTCTTCTATGCCTGCACAGTTCCACAGAGATGTTTATTAGCCATCAATGTTCATCTCCATCTTGCCTTGTCAGGTCACTCTGACTGCCTCTGTTGGCATATATTTAGCAATGACTGGACTTTCTTTGCAAAGATCTGCATGTAAAGAATACAATCAGTACTTGAGCTTCTTCCCTGCGCTTTTCACATCAAGCTCGGCATCTTAGTGTTAAAGGAAGGAGGAAAAGGTGAAATAGCTACATGCAGAGGCAGCCATATTCTTCTTCAACAGGTTTTGGTTTTTTTTTTTTTCCCATGCAGTCAGCCAGACTGAGACCTCTCTACAGTGTGTCTGAGTATTGCTTTCAGCTTAAAATAGGTGCCCATGCAAAGTTTCATCCTACTGTGCTTGTTTGCTCAAACTCCTGCAGGGTTCCTATGGCTCAAAAATATCCTGAGAAAAGCAAAATCTTCCATCGTTGGCACGTTTCAGCATCGACTAAACGCCTAACCCATTCCAAACAGAGCCAGTCCATCCACCATTAGCCACAGAAAGCATATGCTAGCAGGATGCACCAGGAGGGAAACCAGGGTGCATCTACCCTTCATCCTCTATCTGCCACCATGCAGCACGGATGGCCCCAGAACCAGAGCAATGCCTGCCTGTTGTCAGCTGAGTGCTCTTTGGCAGTGGTGTCACCTAAGCAAGGGGTGCCACTGCCAGACATTGCATCTTCACCTTAGTCACCTGGGCTATATGCAACATGGCATAGGCTAATTAGAGTAAAGCTTTTTAGACCATTCTCTGCTACTGATCCATGCTACAAAATAGATGGGATGGGAGACCAAGAACGTCTCACTGGGCTAGGAGAGCTGTAGGGCGCAGACACTGAGGATAATCCTATCGCTTTTCCACTTATGCCAGCTATGCTGTTAAGGCTCCGTGACATTTCGTAACCTTCATTTAAAAGAAAAATGCAGAGTACAGCATTGGATCAATGACAGAATGGACTAAGAATGAGGTCAACATTGTAGCCAGTTCAATAGCATCTGCATGCACGGACATGCCGAGAGTAGTATCGCTTGCAACATGACTCAGAAGGCCGTTGAAATACAGAAAAAGTTTAAAATATATACATGTTCTTAAAAATATCATCATTTCTCAAGGTGGTCAGGCTATGTAATTGATCCTACAGGCAGCAACATGGTTGTACCCTAAAAAAGAGAAGAGTCAGTGGGAGGGATTTTCTATGTCTCCGTCATACACTCACACATACCTCTCCCTTCCACTTCATGCATTGTGACCACAGGCAAAATTAAGGTTTGTGGTATCTTTGTGGGGCAGGAGGAGGGACAAGGCAGCAAAATCCATAGAATTAAATGTGTTGCTATAGAGATACTACTCCTTTGTTCTCAGCATTAAAAAAAAAAAAAAAAGAAAGAAAAAGAAAAAAAGAAAAAGAAAGAAAACAAAATTGCATGCGTTCATTTTCCCTCCCTCCCTCCCCCCTTTCTTTTTCAGGCATGCACATAAACAGCTCAGCAAGTGTACAGAGAGTTGCACAAACTATGGATGAAATTCTGTTGGAACAACAATTAAGATGCTCTCAACATGTTTCAAACAGGCCAACAATATGCTGACGTATATTACTCTTTAGCCAACCAGCCTCTGTTTCATTCAGGAACGAGAGGAGGTTGCAGTGCATCGTGAAAACCAAACATTCCCCATCCCAAAGGATGTGCCATTTGGAGAGTTCCCCTGATCCACTGGAACCACCTGAACTCGCCCAGGCTGAATGAACACGGCCAATGCTCATCCAATACAGAATCAAGTAAAGTGCTTTGCTACAAAGGTAAATTTCAGAGGATATACTTTCATATGAAAGTCTTGTGGTCCTACTATATCTCTGTTGATGATAAGCTTTAGACTTATAAATACATACACTATCTATAACTGGCATTTACTGTAACTATTGCCCATCATACAATGGCACATGGGAATTCTACACTCCATACTCAGTGTATGGTTATGTCATACAATCTTTGCAGGTTTAAAATATTGACTCTATCTTATACTATATACAGTACACCAGTGGTGTATACACCACTGATTTGAAGAGAGTGAGTTCTTTTCCAATTTTCCCATTCCTTTATCAGCTTTGATGCATATAGATGTAGCCCTAATTTTGGGTTGGTATGGTTGCCTCACATTAAATTATTTAAGCAAAACGGTCTCTGTTAAGAAGGGAAGGCTTTTTAATGTCATTTTACTTCTGTTGTTAAATAGATTATTCTGACCATTAGCAAACTAAAATGCAGTTACTTCTGAGAGATTCATACCTGTCAGAAGTCTGAGAAACTAACTAATAATGATTTATTTATGAAAGGATTTTAGATGGATTATTTTCTAATTTTAAGATACCTGTGCCAACAGATGTTCGTGCTTTTCTTTCTCTATTGAGCTAACCAGCTATGAATATCCAAACATTTTGTTTTAGTGCTCTGTTAAGGGCACTAAATAATCAATATATTTTGCTTTTGTGTTTTTTCTCTTCCGTCTGCCACCTCCAAGTCTGTTCTCCTCAGAGTCTGGTAAGCTCTGTGAGCTTTCCAAGTGGCAAGCCTTCATTGCTATGATACATTAATTGGTCTCTCCTTAGAGGACGGGCTTATTTAAGGACATCCTCCACTAAAGCTTCCTGCACCAGCTGGGGTGGAAGACTCGGCTGCCTAGCATAGCTGCACGGGGTAGTTACAGCTCCTCAGGCTTTTCTTTCTGAAAGAAATAGGTTAGGAACTCCAAATGCAGACATCAGTGGTGGTTTCCAGCCCAAACGTGCATCTCTACAGCAAGCGCACTCTCGAGCTAAGCTGACTTTCTGTGTATTTAAACCAGTGCCAGGTGCAGGGCCCCAGCTACATACCCTTTCTTATTCCTCCATCAGGCGGGCAGGGATATTCCCCGGTTGATAAGAGGAAGCAGGGTCCGTATCTGTCGCGAGTGCCAGAGCGGGTAAAGGGCAGGCCCTCATCAGGCGTAATCGCCTGGTCTATGTGGGGACAGTCTTCGTTTGCCAGCGCCGCCTTGGCCACCTCACCATTCAGTTTCGAATCTTCAAACATATAAGCAGAAGGCTATTGAAACACTATGCACTGTTTATTCGTTAGAGTTGCAGCTGCAAATTAAGGGTTCACAGCTAAAGGCTTCTGTAGCGACACTAAAAGGTAGCACATCTGTCCTAGACACTGCACTGCACCAAAATAAAATAGAGGCTGTTAAGTGGGAGGAGAAAGAAAAGGTGATCCCGCCAGGTGTGGCAGCAGCCACCCGTAGGTGCCCTGCAGACAGGGCGTGCTCTGGTTCCTGTCCTGCGGGTAGAAATCAGAGATGTTTGGCATGGCATCGATGGTGCATGGATGAGCCATGGAGCTGCTCCACCCCGAGCTCTGCACTCACAACTGTGGTTTGGGGTTTCAGCATATTCTGTCTGTGCTGCTTTACACCCGTGTGCAGCATTACTGAGGGGAAATTCCTGCTCTTCCCCTCCCCAGAATTCACCCCCATGGTTTTATAGCATTTCTGGTCTCAGTCATGCAGAATGGCTGCACACGTTTTAGACACACAGAGTACGTTAGGGATGGAAATATGACAGCAGAACGTGGATTTAAAGAAAACCCAATCCATTTTCTGATGTTCTCCTCTGAAACACATACAGTATTTGCAATGCCAGCACAGGACACTACATACACAAAACACTACAGCAGGCCATGAATTTGGAAACCAGGTGGAGTAAAATTTACTCTCAGCTGTAAATAATGAAAATAGGTTGTCAGATTTGCCCATTTTGCTCCACACATTCCCATGAGGATAGACTGAGACTCTGTGTGACTGGTTTCTACATTTATAAAACAATTTAAAGTGCTATTTAGTGTAGGAATTTTTTTTAGGGTTTTAAAGTGCAAATTAGCGTATTGAGAATATACTCGAAATATGGCACAGCTCGATATGAGTATTTTGGCTGAAGGGAAGGAACAGTCAGAAGGTGCTTTCTGAAGCTCCACAAATGCTGAGATATTGAACTGAGTGTACTGGCAGCATCCTACACCTCGGTTGCACAATGCTTATTACCTAGACCCCGTAAGGCAATGGGTGATCCTGCAAGTCTTTAAGGAAAGAAACTCAGTGGATAGACAATTTCAGCTCCCCATCTGCATTCATGTACTAGCTTGTTCTAAATGCTCTATAATATTGTCGTTTATTTCGCAATTATTTTGAAGCCAACTAATAAAACAAGCCCCAAAGAAAAAAAATACAGTTAGGTGGGGTTTAGAGGTATGATTTTGATCCTCTGATGGACAAAAGACGAGTAGAAGGCAGAAGGGTTTTCAAGTTATGTTTGTTACTTTGCATACACACACACACACAGAGATGTACATGACACACACTGTGCACCTGTAATTGCACTCTAGACCTTTCTTTTCTTCTATTTAGATGTCACTGGTTTGTAACAATGGGAACAGTCTTTGCTGCACATCTCACCTCTGCCTCCATTTCTGTCTGTGCAGAATCAGCCAAATATTCCCCCGAGAGGGATGTGGTAATGCTTTGTTTTGTTCTGTGAACAATGAAATAATTAAGTCTCTCGACACATTTAAAAATGTGGCAAAAGCTATAGGGGCATTTTAATTCTCGTGGACACTAATTTCAATAGGATTCTCCAGTTTTAAGGTTTCACTGAGTTGCAATTCCTTTCTGTTCATAATCATCGCTGCTGTTTAATACCACTCTGAACAAAACCCTGGCACGGCTGCCATAGAAACCGTGACACTGCAGGTACTGAGCCGTGTGTTTAAAAATCACTTTACTGTGTTTGGGGAGAGCTGCAGTCCTCCTGGGGAGGGGCAGAGAACTGGGCTGCTTCATAAAGCTCCACTGCTACAAGGTGGTGGCTCAATGCTGGAATGAGGGAGGCAGCGGAGCTCTGCACGGAGATCTCTGAGCCACCCACTGCTGCTGAGCCCAGGCTTGCAAATGAAAGTGCTGGTGATGGAGGGCGAATTGGTCCCTTTCAGGAGCTCAAAACACCTCTGAGCACCGGGCTGCTCACTGGGAACAGCCTTTGATTCTTTCGGAAGCAGCTTGCAGGCTCTGTTGAGCTTGAATGGCAACAAAATTGACCTTCTTCAAATTAATTTCTTACATTGCATTTTAAATCTCTAGTAGCTTGAGCTGGAACTTGCTCTTACAGCCCCTTCAGAGTCCCTTAGCACTGATGATTTTTCCTTTATGCTTGTTAACAATCCACAACCTTGTTATTTTATTTCCATTCAAGAGGAAGAGAACAGAATAGCTGGGGCAAATTACTGAACTATCCTGTTAATGTCCCTTGAGCATTACAGCCATGGGCCATGCCTTAGGGATCACATTCTGGATGGCCATGCTGATCCACACTGACAATTTGGGTGAATATTTAGGAAGCAGAGAAATCGCCAGCACAGAACACTGCATCTATTGCTGGTGTATATAAGTAATAATAAATATTCTGAGCAGAGTAGTTGTGTTCCAAATCACTGGCTACAGCACCTAATTCCCTGGAGGTGTGTGGTTAGTCTGCTATGGCAGTAAAGAAAACATGAACATCCACTGATGCCATCAGTCCACAGTTAGAAGTTCTAACTAGCAGATTGACATGCTGAACAATTTTAGGAATAAGGTCTAAAGATGGAATGGAGTTACATTATTTCAGGTTGATTTAGAAAGTTTCCATTTGCATGTTTGCTTTTACCAAGACTGACCTTGTGTTTGAAAGAACTCCAGATAAAGAAAAACTCTGCAAGCGTGGCTGTCTGGTGACTCTGAGTCTCATTATACTAATGACAACAATTTCTAGGTGATAAAAACTTCTAAGGGTTGATTCTGGCCTATCAAATTCACATGAGTCCTTCCATCCCTGCCAGCAGAATCTGAATTAGGCTCATACAGCATTTTTTGTTCTTTAGGTTCTGTTCTGTGAAGTCAATATTATCATCCCTGTTTTACAGACGGGTGAAACTCCCATGCAGTGAGGTGACTTGCCTACTGCTATGTGAGAGGTTATTTACAACAAAATCCTCTGACTCTCAGCTTGGCACCTTCTCTCCCTAATTGTCCTGTCTGTGAATTCCCAGCTAACTGCAGCAGCTCAAAACATTCTCCTGCAGAGATCTGGCTGAGAGGCTAAAGCAAGTATTCAGCATATTTCCCCGGTGAATAGTCTGTTTCACAACTACCTCATTTGTGTGGTTTCCACTTGCCTTTTTTTTTCCCTATCTCATCTCTCTTCATTTGTAGAAAAGTATATTAAAGTGCCTCGTGCGTTTCCAAGCAAATGCTGGATTTCAAAATGGGGGGAAGGGATTCTAAAAAATATCCCAGCTTAGGAGAAGCGCTGGATTTTTGCATTAGTGTACTCTGCTGATTGTGGAGAAGCACAGTAGAGCTGCCCGTGTAGCTGCTGCTCCATTACTCATCTCTTTTGCCACAGCAAATGGTTGCAAATTGTTGCAGTGCTGCTGGGCTTTCCCTGCCGCGCTGCTCAGCAGTGCTGCTGGCTTCGGTTATAAGCAGGGGTGTGACACTGACCCTCCAGCTGTTTGAACTGCATCTTGTGTTCAGTGGACATAACTAACTGTAGGCTACATTTATTGACCTCAATCTATGCTTAGAAATGTGGCCCTTGCACTGAGATTGTTCCTGCACGGGGAAAGTCACCCCAGTCTCCTTCCCTGGAGCAAACTCTGCCATTCTCCAAGAGCTGCCAAGAAACAATTTCCTGGCCCCTTCTTACTGCAAGTGCTGTCAGAAGTCGTGGTGGCAATTGTCACTGCTTCCCCAGGACTGCAGCTGTGCCCCCCAGCCTGCACCTCTGTTCCCACCTGCCTGCACACCTGTGCACACCTGTGCACACCTGTGCAGTGCCACCGACTCCAAAGGCTGCAGCAGTTGAAAGCTGCTCTCAGAGGGGAGATTTTCAGAGTTTACAGGATCACTGACTGAAACAGGGCTGAGAGAAACCTGCAATTCACAGCATGGAACCCAGGCACAGTCACCCACGAGTCAAGGTCTCAATGATGGACTGTGACAGATTCCTCCAGATGGGGTTTTCTCAGCTCTAGATCAGAAACAGCAATTAAGAGACATAGTTTTGTTTTTGTGGTCAAATGAGGTCACTGACAATCTCCCCCAGATAAAACAGAACTGTCTTGCTCCTTGTTTAAAGATTGAAAGAGATAAGGACAGAGCTCGAGTACCTACAACTTTCCAAAACAGACACTGGGTGACTTCAGAGATTTTCAGCCTGTTACGAGGGAAGGGTTTGACAGGCAGGAAGAGGCAGCAGCAGCTGAGAACAGGGCCAGGAAAGTTGTTTGAAAGATGAAGATCTTGCTGCTGGGGAAATCTCTGAGTAAAGTTACATTTCACATCCCACCTCATGTCAAAAAAATTAACCTTCCACTTCTCTAGATCTCACCTGTGCTCTTATTGTCCTGATCCAAACCTGGGTTATTATTAGTGCCTGTGGATTGTCCCACTCCTGATCAATTGAGTGTCCCTTGGCTCTTTCTCAGAATATGAGGGCTATTTTCATTTTAAATGTGTCACTAACTCTAATACCATAGCTGCCTGAAGGGTTCCATGAGGAAGGATCTCCATGAGGTTCCCTATAACAGCAGAGATTTATCCAGCTGGCTCCCTGCAGAAAGTATTGGGATGTGTTAATGAGTTAATGACTCTGTTTCAGCCCTGTCACACCCTCCTGGCGCTGTGAAAACTCTGCTCCTGAGGCCACCATCGGCTGTCACACTCTGCTGGCAACGGGAAACTCTTCTTGGGATCAGGGCTTTTCCTGGCTCTGGGGCTCGTGACAGAAAGCTGCAGGAACACGGCTCAGGTGAGGGTGGAGAATTGCTGTGCTCTGGCTTTTCTTAGCTACAAGCCTATTATCTGCAAGTGGGAAGCAGAACAGCCGTGAGGCTGCTGGAGGACAGATTTTCACAGCTGTCTTTTTCTTAAAAAAAACCAAAAAGCAAGGATTTTTCATTCCTTTTTGCATCCTGGTTTTGCAGCACCACTTTTGCCTGATACTTCTTGTGCTAAGCAAATGATTATGATGGAATTAGGAGTAGGAATTCAAATATTCAAAGATATTTACGTTGATTTGTGGAGGAGCTAAGAGCTGCTTGCTATCTGAAAATATCCATTGACTTTTTATCCCTAGATTTTATTTCCCTAGTCAGCCAAGGAGGGAATATACCTCCCTGGACCTGTTGTTGGTGAACAGAGAAGGACTGGGGGGTGACAGGATGGTTGTCTTGGGCACAGGGATCATGAAATTATAGAGAGAGTAAGGAGGGGGTCAGCAGAACTGCTACCTTGAACACGAGGAGCCTGGTTGGCAGAGTCCCTTGGGAGGCAATCCTGGAGGGCAGGGAAGTCAGGAAGGCTGGACACCTTTCAATGAGGAAATCCTGAAGGCACAGGAACAGGCTGTCCCTGTGTGCCAAAGGATGAGCTGGGGAAAGGAGACCAGGCTGGCTGAACAGGGAGCTTTGGCTGGAACTCAGAGGAAAAGAAAAGGTGAGTTTATCACCTTTGGATGATGGGGTAGGCAGCTCAGGAGGACTACAGGGATGCCAGGAGGTCATGCAGGGAGAAAACTGGAAGAGCCAACTACAACTCAATCTGGCTACTGCCATAAAAGTCTCTCTGTAAATACATTAGCAGCAAAAGGAGGGCTAAGGAGAATCTCCATCCTTTATTGGGTGTGGGGGATATTTGGTGGCAGAGGATGAGGGAAGGCTGAGCTGTGTAATGCCTTCTTTGCCAGTCTTTAATAGCCAGGCCAGTTTTATTCTGGGTATTGAGTGCCCTGAGGTGTAAGACAGGAATGAGGAGCAGAATGAAGCTCCCACAGCCCCAGGGAAATGGTCACTGAGCACTGAGACACTCACAGGTGTTCAGCCAGAGGGGTCCCCCCAAAGGCACTGAGGGAGCTCATGGAAATGCTCAGCAGCCCCTTGCCATCCTTTATCAGCAGCACTGGAGCACTGGGAGGGCTGGCAAATGTGTCACTGGGCTACAGGAGTGGCCAGGAGGAGGATGTGGGCAGTGCAGAGCTGCCAGGCTGGCCCTGGAGCCCAGGATGGAGCAGATTGTCCTGAGTGCCACCATGTGCCATGTAGAGCAGAGCCAGGGCAGCAGAGAGCAGGGCTTCACTAGAGCTCCTGCCTGGCCAAGCCCATCTCCTTCCAGAACAGGCTGAGCCCCTGCACTCTCCTAGAGAAATGGTGTGCTCATGGCTTGGAAAAGTGCCCTGGTCACTGGCTAAAAACCTGCCTGGAGCCCAGAGACTGGGGGTGAGGGGATTCCATCCTGCTGGCAGCTGGTACCTGAGGGGCTGGAGTGAGTGCAGAGAGGGGAGATGGAGCTGGGCAAGGGTTGGGAGCACAAGTCTTGAAGAGTGGCTGGGGGATTTAAGAGTGTTTAGTCTGGAGAAAAAGAAGCTGAGGTGAGATCTGAGGCTGTAGCCAGGTGGGGTCTGCCTCTTGTCTCTAGTAACAAGCAATAGGACAGAAGGAAAATAACCTCAAGCTGTAGCAGGAGAGGTTTAGATTGGAAATTAGAAAACATTTCTTCACCAAAAGGGCTGTCCAGGGAAGTGGCCAAGTCACCATCCCCAAAAGATTTTAAAAGTCTAAAAGGCTCTTTGGGACATGGTTTAGTGGTGGACTTGCAGTGCTGAGTTAGAGCTTGGACCTGATGATCTTAAAGATCTTTTCCAAACTAAAGAATTTGTTACTCAGTCATTTCTCTCTGAGATGTTGCATGGAAAGGAAACACTTACAGATAAATTCCCAACTCTCTCGAGTCTCTTTAAGTCAAATTCCAGTTCTGTTAGCAAGTTGTTTCTGTTTTAGTTGCCTGGATAGTGTTTACTCTGCATTAATATTCATTGTCCACTCATCAATTGCCTCACTATAAATTACTCTATTTTTTTAATGCCAGACTTCATGGAAACTCTGCTGTGCTTCTTCAATTATTTAGAGTCAGAGCATAACAGAAAATCAGGTAGTAAAGGAACTTCACACTGAGACAAACACACTTCTCTTGAGTTGGTACATGACTGTAGAAATAATTTCTAATTTGCTGACAATTAAGCAATAAACTTCATGCTGTCCCTCTAGAAAACGATCAGAATGTCTATCAGCTACTTTTTACCATTCTTTAAAACTAGTTTATGGGAGTAATTGGGGAAGATTGTAAAACAAAATGCTTTGCTCAGGACATCATTCAGCAAAGTAACAATTATGCTTCTGTGCCAGACCATCTTTGGCTACAGAAATCAATTTTATAGGCTACAGAGCCTCACACAGGATTAAGAAACCTGAATGCCATGGGTAGGGACTTGTTTTTGTTGTTGTCTAATCAGGTCCTTAGAGTGAAAGGGATACAACTATATTAAATTAGAAAAAGAATAATGTAGAAGATATATTAAACCACAGACAAAGGATGACAAAATGAGGAAATGATGACTTGGAGAGCATAGAGAAGAACAGCATAGAAAGTATGGGTTTAAGCCACTGAAAATGAGCAATGATATATTGACATAGGCACCATTGGTTTTCAAATGAGAGTGACAAGAATCCTAGATTGGTAGGTTTGTGAGTGTTTTCTTCTGGAGAGTAATGAAAAATTAATTTTTCCCATGCAGACTATCTGAAAAAAAAAGAAAGTAATTTGACTAAATAGCTCTATTTTCATACCAAGTACTTACTCTTTGCATTAATACCTTGCATCAGCTTTTGTGTCACAAGCTCAGTGAAGTTACCTATAGTCTGTGACATTCCTGGTTCTTTTGCAATAAAGAACTGTACTGTAATCTCCTCGGCTGCCCAACATGGAGCTCGGGTTGATGGGAATTGGAGAAAAACTTCACAGAATAAAATGGGACAGTCTGTAACATACACAGGTCGCAAGCAACGCACAGCAATAACAAGTAAATGTTAACAAACAGAGTGAAAGAGAGAAAGAGAAAAAAGAGAGAAATGTGAACATGTAAAAGAATTAAGATTCCTATATAACAACTTCATTTTAGTTACCCCAAATTTCTAAGGCCATTAGAAATCAATATCTTTATCTAGGTGTCTTTATTAAATAGTTTCCTGATTTTTATATTACTGCATATTTTGAAAGTCGTTATGAAGCTCTTCTGAGTGGATCATACTGAAGGACTTTACACTGGCAGGAGAGCAGAATTCAGTATGCTACATGAATTATGCAGAATGCTTCCAACCCAACCTACCTGGTGAACATTTACTCACCACGTGTTGCCCTGGGTCCCTGCAGGAATTCGTGTCCCCAGGAAAGGCTCTCCAGTGACCACCTCTGCCAGCACTAACCCGGCCAACAGAGCAACATCACTCCAGAGAATACCACCCTCAACAGGTACTGCTTCCTGAAGTGAGGTGACAGGATGTTGGCTCCTACCTGCTGGTGCTGCTAGAGGAGCTCAGGAGCTCTAGGAAAGCTGATCCAGTGCACATTGCTATTTACAGGCAGTACTGCAGATGTGCTTAATGCAGGGCTGACAATGGCTGCTTCTGCAAATCCTGCACTGCAAAGAGCTCTGGAAGATCCTGCCCAGTTTCATCCTGATCCTTCTAGGGGTTCACTTACACCTACCCTGAACACCTGAGACTCCCACTAACCCCAGGGAGTCATTAACAGGTCGGGCAGAGGTTGCAGAAGAATGCAGTCAGGTGAGTCAGGTTAGCACCTTACCTTATGCTCTGACTGAGGAATACAGTATGATGATCTATACAGTATGGGAGGTGTCTGAGCCATGGAATGGGGGTGGATGGATACAAAGAACAATGACAGCAGGAATGGTGGAGTGCTCGTTACTTCAGCTTTGTGCTTATAAACAGACAAGCAAGAAAACAAAAGGCTTGGAGAAAATATCCAGCAAGTATAGTCCAAGAGGGTACAAGCAAGTGCACTGGGCACAGAACTGGGCCCTCACACCCTGGACCCTTTTGCCCCTGGCCTTTGTAATAACACACAAATGATCTGGTGTGTTTAACAGCACTGCAGCAGAAATGCATTGTTGCACAGAGGTGCATTTCCTTACACCTGTCCTGCCAACACCAACCATACTCAGGGCACAGAAGGAAGAGATGCCAAGAGTATCTCTCCTATTCCAGGAATGCATTCTGCACTGGATGCATGGCAGCCCTGTGCTTGAGAAAGAGGATTTACCACATTTATATCTGCTTTGTGCTGGAGGTTTGGCACTGGTTGGCCTTGTTTGGCTGAAGTGCTTGTAGCTGTGTTTTCCCATGACTAAAAGTGCCTTGTGCTCATTAGGTTATTAAGGCATGAAAACTCCTAAAATTTATTATTTAGTTCTGCAATTGATTTTTAGCTTAGTGCAGTCCAGTCCTTAAACACCCTCAGCCCTGGCTCTGGCCCACAGGGTTTGTGTGGGGAGATTTTCTAATTTTAGAAATTTATTTCATGTCTTACCTAATGCCAGAGAAAAGCAAGAAACATAAAGCACTTTGCTTGAATACATAGCTCTTCCTCTTTGTTTTCAAATTACTTGGCTTAGAGGATGTTATTTTTCACTCACATTCAAAAGTCAACAGTAGTACAAGTGACACCCACTGGTTTTATCTCTCAGGGAGTGGCAGATGAATAATTGTACAACAAGAAATTACATTATATTAGTTACAGATCCTGCTTTACGTGTGGCCCCAGCTGTGAGATTGCAGGAATGGGGCAGGGGGCAAGGAACAGACCCAAGGGGCTCCCACAGAACTGTGGCCACTTAGCTGGGAATATTGAGTTAGAGCTGAAGCCACCTGTGATGTCTCATGGAGAAAGGCTCCCCCAGGGGACAACTCAGGTCATCAATGAGAGGATTGCTCTCAGAGGCTGCCTGATTCCTCTTCCAATGTAAGGGGGACCTCAGACAAAGGAAACTTAAGTTAGATGAGAATATTTGAGTGTTATTCCTTCTGTTTTGAGGTGTTAGCAATTTTTCCATTAGGTCCCAAAGACTCCATCATCAGTGATATCAAGATGTGATCATTACCTCATTTGCTATTTTAGAGTGAGGAGTTTTGGATTTTAAAGATTAGGGAGGCTAAGTATAGTGAGGAAAGAAAAAAAACCTCCCTATTACCTTTTCCATTGCCTTTTTAGTATTTTTTATATCCAACACATTTAAACACCTGAGCTTTTTGAGCTGAAACAGACCTAAACCCTTAGAAGTTCCTTTGCCAACTACTGTCCATCTTACAGAGAGGGACAAAGGTTTTATGACACTAAAATTAGACGAGACTCTTTTTTATAACGTTCAGAGACACTTGATCAGAGAATTTGCTTCCCTGTGGTTTGAAGGAGCACCACAGTGGTCCAGACCTGTGGCTTTAGCAATGCTTTGCTCTCCATGAAAGCCACCGAGGTTCTCGAGCTGCAGTGAAATGCTGGGCAGCAGAATGGGCTCTGCAGAGAGCTCCCAGCTCCCAGCGAGCACTGGCACTACAATTACAGTGCTCAGCACACTCCTGCTGCACCAGGAATACAGCTTGGTTAGGTTATGATGGCAGAGGAGATGAAAAATGAAGCCCTGAGAAAAGAGCAGCTCCTTCAGAAAGCACGAGTGATAAAGCTGCAGTGGGTAATTGTACGTGATTCCTTTAGAAGGAGATCAGCTCTCTCTCAGGAAACTGCATTGAAATATTGGGTTCCAGTTCACCTGACCATGGAGAGCACTGGAGTCACTGCAACTTTGTAGTTCCCTCTGTCAGGGATAGACTTGGATTACTTTAACTATTCAGGCAGCAGGATTGATTGCTTTAACTATTCTGGCATCAGGATTGTCTAGGAGTGGGTTATTGAAAATTAGCTTTGGGGCAGAGAAGCAAAGAACCACTGAATGCTTTTCTGAAGCTGCAGTTTGTGTTAGTAATGACAGATATTTCCCCTCTCCTCTTAGGTGCCTCAATTCTAGTAATTGTTTCTGTATTTTACAGCCATGCAATGAATAGAGAATTTTGCCACCAGTACACTGTGAAAGAGCCTGCACAGTACATTTGTATGAAGAGAGGATACCCTTGGAGTATAGCTAAAGTGAAGCTGCATGCAGAGCAAATCAGAGAGGTGAGAAATTGTTAATTTGGCCATGTAAAAGTCAACATTAACCCTTTGTGTGCTGGTGTTGCAAACATATACATGAACAGAATAAAAGGCTGGGGTAGATCTGTCAATAAGGAACCCATCTCCTTGGCTTATGTACTAGGAGTGCATTCTTTAGATCATTGCTGGGTGGCACCAGACACTACTGTAGGCATCAAATGAAGTTAGGAATTCCACTCGTGTTCTACATTTCTTTTACAGTGCTGGGAAGTTACATTGCCTGCTTCATCCAGTGACAACTCTGAGATGTAACCACACCATCAGCCTTCCAGCAGGTGAGCACACAGCTCGTGTCAGAAAGGGAATAAGGACCTGGGCAATGCTTTAAAGACAAAACTGAGAGCTTGTCATATCTGTTTGCATGTTTTGAGGTCTTCTTGCACCTTAAAATATTTCACTGTGTGCTGAATTAAATTATTATACCTACAGGACAGTGTGAGGCTTGGGACAAAAATCATGTTTAAGTGAAATTGTCTTTTTCTGTGGGTTTTTTTGGGGGGTGGTTCTTGGTTTTTTTGTTTGCTTGTTTTGTTTTGTTTTAACTTCTGTTATGATACTGATTGTTTAGAATACTCAAGCCTTGAGATAAAAGACACTCCAGTGCAGTAGATTGTGGTTGACTGATGCTTATTTAGTTCTATTCAATTAGTAGCTTTGACACAGACCTTTCAAGTAATCTTCCTCAATTAAATTAAGCCCTGTGTCAAATGGAAATATTGGGGTTTACTTCCACTTTCTCTTTGCTGTCCACTTAGCCTGTTGGGTATTTGATTGCAGTAAAGTGTTGTCCTGTATAAAATGAAGCCAAAATGAAGCCCTGATCTCAGACAGAGCCTGCAAACAACACTGAGACAGAACAACGCTAATCCTCTGACACGGGGGGGCTGGAATTGCTGGCTGTGTGTTAAGTGAGGGGACACACTGTAGTCTGACAGATGCCCAGGCCAAGGAGTTTTGGTCAAACTGGTCAGGTGAAATCTGCTGCTCTGTATCAGGCCCAGCTCCACCAGGCACTCTTGGGCAGTATCTTGAGAATTTATGGGCAGCAGAAACTGCCTTGAAAATAATGTTTTGTGTAGAGGAAATTTCTCCTTAATGCTGCTGGTGAGGGTCTGCCTGCAGCACTAGCTCTACCACCCTCTACTCTGAAATGCCTTTCCTGTGTCCTGCTGCTTTCCCACTGCTGGGATCAGATGGGATGGAAACAGGAAGGGTGGCTGCAGAATGGAACTCTGACATTCTTTGTGTCAGATTAAAACCAAGTGCTGTTAATTAAAGATACCCTCCTGCCAGGTGTAGATTAGCCCAGGACTGAGCTGCTGAGAGTGTTGGGGGCAATAAAAAGATTTAATTCAAACCTGTCAGGCTTTAAATTCGAGGCATCTTTGCTTTGCCTGCCAATGACCACAGCAGGGTTGGCAGCAGCTGTGCAGCCTGTGGGCACAGCTCTGCTCTTTGCCAGGAAAGTGCTGCCCAGCCTGGGGGGTGCTGGCAGGGCTGAGCTGGGCTCTCTGCAGAGCCCCCTGCCCCACCAGCAGATTGCAGGGCTGGCTGCAGCTCACAGGGAGCCAAGTGCTGAGCTGCTGCAGGCTCACCCTGTTTGCTGATGGGTAATCATTCCACCACCAATCATAGATGGAATTAATAACTCCATGTGATGTCCTTCACACCTGACTACTAAGCAGGCTTTTTGTTTTTTAATAACATATTGGATACAAATCACGGGATCTTATGTGATCTAGACACTGTCACACTGAAGCTTTACAGTTAAAAATGACAAGAAATATGCTGGACAACTTGGGCACTATTTTAGAAAACTTAGGCACCCATTCTGTGTTCCTAGTGCAATATTAACCAGTTGTTTACAGTTAGGTGATGTTAACCAATCTAAAGATTTTCACTGCTTGCCAGTCCCTGTTTTCTTATAAAGTGCAGGTAATGGTTTCAAAAACAAGTCAGTGCCCGTGAATGCTTCACGTTACAGAAATGGAACTTAACATCCACGGCAATGCAGATCTTGTCTTAACAGTTTGGTTCTGATGTTAGTTTTTTTGCTCTTCTACTGCACACATATAGATCTTTCCCTATTTGGAAGCTAAAAGATGCAGGCAATATTTTTTGCTAGCGGTGCATAATAATTATCAGAAACAGAACTCCAGCTATAGTGTTACAATTTTGTTAGCTGAAGTGTAAGTGTGCTTTGTTGCTTCTTAAAATATATATGCTTGTATATGTATATAAAAATAGTCTCTCTTAATTATTGCAGAAATAGGCAAGTTGCTATTACTATCAATACTTCGTGGATATTGCAGTAACAGCTGAGTTTAGAGCACTGATGGTGGAGGAACAGTCCCACATTGAACCAAAATTACACATATTCTCAGGATACCAGTGTGGAATTGTACTGAACTCGTAGAGTTCCTGGTCCTGCAGTTCCCAGAGAGGACCAGGGTAGGCAATGGAAGGAACTTTATAAAGCCAGGGATTTCTGAGCTGGTTCCACTCTGTAGCTGAGTGCTGCAGTAGCCCAGAGTCTGGCACCCTGTCACGGGGCACTTGGCACCTTGCTCGTGGTAGGAGACACACAACATTGCTGTGCCCTCTCCCTCTTGATCCGTGATGCCACAAAAGCATCTGCCTCATGAGGAAGCTTGCTGCTTGAACATGAGCTGGGATAAGCATTTGCAACCCGAGGGGAATGGATGATCAAACCATCGTGTGTGTGCCAGGGATACAGCTGGTACAGTCTATCAGTCACGTGAATTGTGATTGGCCTGTTGCAATGGAAATAGCCTTTAACAAAAACAAAATGAAAGCTATTTACCTTCTGAATGGATTTTACATACTTGCACAGAAGTGAAAAGAAATAAGAAAGGCAGAGAAAAGAGAATAGGAAAGAAGAGAAAGATTCCCACCAGCTCTTCCCTTCCAAAATTAGCATTGGCATTGGTGAAGTCACACACAAAGGAAAGTCTCACTTTCTTTGTGCTTCTCACAATGACATCAACATGCATGGCTATGAGATGACAGAAAATATCTCACTCACAATGAGTAACAAATCAGAATTTTCTTCAAAGCAAAAAAATGATAACACAAGACCATCATAGGTATATGCTAGCTCTTCCAAAACACCTCTTTGAACTCCGTGTCAGTTGAGATCACTTGGCTGGCGATCTGTCCTTTCTAATACAACAAAGGGGGATATTCTGAAAAGGCTGAACAATGTCTACTATGCAACTTGGCTGGAACATCTGCCAAAAACGAAGCTGGCATTGTTTTCAACATGGTTATCTACTTTCAAATTACTCCATAGAATAAATAGTGATATTCCATGGGTAGAGGTAGATTATGGGGTTTAAAAAATCAAATTGGAGCCCCGTAATTTTGTGTGCTATAGGAGTCTCATAGAACTGAGATATTCCCATAATTAACCACTAGCCATGGGATATTATAATATATTCCATGGTGACTAGTATTCTTTCCATTTCCCTCCCCCCTCCCAGTAGAATTAATATGGTTAATTTTGCTCTGGTTTCACCTATTGCTAACATGAATCAGTACAATTAAAAATAACGATGAGGCAATCACTGTTTAGGCCAAACCAGCCCAGAATGACCAGTCAGACCTTTTCCAGTTGGCCTTTGCTGCTAGAAGGTTGAAAGAGCTGTAACTCACCAACCCATACTTGCAAAAGGAGCATGTTTTAGAAAATGTGGTTCAAAACTCTTCATAGTTCTAAAGCTAAATTCTAGTGGAATATTATAGAATAGATTGATTTGCATGCCATGGAATAAACATCCTTACATCTAGTCTTGTCTCAGAGTGAGTCATTTTGCATTAGTGTCAAGAATTTGAGCTGTTGTTCTACTTTGCAGTTAATCATCAGAAAGAGACGGGATTGTCTCATGAATATGCATGATGGTATAGTTGTCCCTTCAACTTACTAGGCACCTAGTTTCTGTAATGAGATGTACAATATCTGCCATTTAAAACAGCTGAAAGGTCCCAAATGGGAACAAATGAGAAAGCATCTGGCTGTTTTGAATTCCAGCCCTGTTTTGTCAGAAAGCTCTGTAATTGCTGAGTACTTGGCTCCTACTCTGCTCTATGAAGCATTCAGCTCTCTGGAGCCTCTGAGATGCATTACACAGTCCAGCAACACAGCTGTAGAACTCTCAAAATTCTTCCACTAGATGTAACAGCTTTCCAAAATATCTTGAGACTTGTATGCCCTTAACCAGGACCAAAGTTTGGGCTCCTAGAGCGTGCTCTCATCCTTAGTTTTGCTGATCAGCCTCCACTGTACCATTTGTCCCTGCAACCTAGACTTCACACATATTATTCACTGTGTGATGGTGGGACTAGAATGGATAAATGTGCTACCCATTGCTCTAAGAAAGCAGTCTGGCTGAATCTCAAATCGCTACGCGGGATGGAGGTTAACGGTCAGATGGACATTCCTCTAAGAGGTTTCCTACCTGCTCTGTTAATTTCTAAAATTTCTTCTTGGGCCAGTGGGCAAGTGTCGCTCTGAGTACTGTGGTGTGGAGAGTTTACGACAGATTTACAATAATTGGGGGATCCCAGCTGGGGTGGCCTCGGGATATGCTTCTTTTTTTTCTTTGGTAGCTTCTGCTTAGCCATAGCTAAGGAGTAATACATTCCGAAATTGTTCACAATGACAGGGACAGGCATGGCAATGGTCAGCACACCAGCGAGAGCACAGAGGGCCCCCACCAGCATGCCTGACCAAGTCTGAGGATACATGTCTCCGTAGCCCAGGGTCGTCATGGTGACAACAGCCCACCAAAAGCCGATGGGGATATTTTTAAAGTGTGTGTGTTCACTGGCACTAGGGTCATTTGGTTTAGCACCTATTCTCTCGGCATAATAGATCATCGTGGCGAAGATTAAGACGCCCAGTGCCAAAAATATGATGAGCAGCAAGAATTCGTTTGTGCTGGCACGCAGGGTGTGTCCCAAGACCCGCAACCCCACGAAGTGCCGGGTCAGCTTGAAAATGCGCAGGATTCGCACGAAACGGACGACGCGGAGGAAGCCCAGGACATCCTTAGCAGCTTTGGAAGACAGGCCACTGAGTCCAACCTCTAGGTAGAAAGGCAGTATGGCCACAAAGTCAATGATGTTCAAAGAGTTTTTGATAAATTCCACCTTGTTTGGGCAGAAGGTGACTCTCATCAAGAACTCGAAGGTAAACCAGACCACGCAGACGCCTTCGATGTAGGTGAGGAAAGCTTCAGTCTCTGCTTCCCTGTAGTGCCGCACCTGCGTGTCGTTCCCCACGAACTCCGTCTCTGTCTTGTTCACTATGGGGTTAAACCTCTCGTGGGTCTCCAGGCAGAAGGTGGTAATGGAGACCAAAATGAAGAACAGGGAGGCAAATGCCACATACTGCGGAAAGAAAGACATGAGAGAAATGTTAAACAGCAGGTTAAGTACGGGGGCTTTGATTCTGAAACATCAGGGACAGGCAAGAGCTGTATGAAATGTAAACAGAATGCCAAGCCTTCTTCCTGTGGGCTTAGGATGCCAAGTCTCACCTGCAGCCTAATATTCAGCCTGGGAAGGAAAGCAGTATGTAAGTACATGCTAAAATCCATTCTTATAAAGATAGCACCTTAGTGTGGGTGTAAATTTAAGCAAGCACTTAAATCTCAGGACTTTCTGTGGGATTTAAGGTTAAGGACATACTGAAATCCTGAACTTGGTCTTCTGTTCCTTCTGAGCCTTAAAGAGAGAGCACACCTTCCAGGACAGCTGCCAGGCAGGCAGTGCTGCTCTCAGCATTCTGTCAGCAGCATCGTGGCTGCTCCCAGCTTAGTGAGAGCTGTGATATTGCAGATCTCAGAAAGGTGCTAGTAAATACCAGTGCCAGGCTCAGGTGGGCTCTACAGTGAGGAGCAGAGTCCTTGGCATCGTCAGACTTTCGTGGCAAACCCCAGACACAGGCTGAGAAGAGTCACATTATCAAACTGAGCTCTCAAATGCCTCTTCTCAGTTCCCTTCTCGAGATCTTTTGGGAGTGGTGGATAGTGAGGGTAAGGAGGAGGTTTCAGGTAAGCCTGTCAGCTGAACCCAAAGGACACAGATCTGTTGGCTTTCACTAGATACAATTTTCTTGAAGAGATTCTCATTACAGTGTAAGACTTGTACCAGAATTAGATGAATTTTTTTAAAGTATGTTTGATTACAATTAGAATCTGGCTTTGAATGTTTCCAGGGATGGGGCATCCACCACTTCTCTGGGAAATCTGTGCTTGTGTTCCACCACCTTCATTGTAAAAAAATCTCTTCTAGTATGACTCTTCCCTTGTTTAGTTTAAAACCATTATTCTGGGTCCTGTCACAACAGGACTTACTAAAAAGTCAGTCTGCATCTTTCTTATGAGCTCCTTTTAAATATGGACTGGAGACCTTGTTGACAGCAATAAGGTCTCCCTGGAGAAGTCTATTCTCCAAGCTGATCAACACCAGATTTCTCAGCTTTTCTCAGTCTTTCCTCAGCCTAAAGGAGATCTCTTGGTTGCATTCCATGATAATTGAAGGGTGCAGTCAGGCCATGAAGTAATTTGAATACATCTAAGTCTCTCTGTGGGTTGGAGTAGCACAGTCACGGTAATACCCCTTGCCATTCCAATAACAATTCTGACCAGGCATTAAGTTTTCTGCAGGGTACAGGTCGGCAGTGCTATCTAGAGAAGATCACACCCCTGATCTCTCTCTTGGGTGCTCACACCTTGGCTTCAGAGGGTAATTGAGAGCTTTTAGTCCCCACTTCAGCAGAGAGGAAGCATCTCCTAAATGAGTGTGAAGTGTCTGCTTCCTCCTATCTGGATTTAACAGCATCCTTTCCCAGGGCTGGGCATGTTTTTGTAGCCTTTGTGGCTTTGAAAGCATGAGTCTGCTTTCAAGAGTTCATCAAACTACGTCTGAGTAATGGTATTGACAGGAAGAATCCCAGTATTTTTCTCCAATCTAACTTTTCTCCTATTTAAGTGCAGAAATGCCTGAAAGTCAGGCTTGACAATTTGTTCACTGGCATCCATTTCTGATAGATTTATCACCTGCAGCTTCTTGGAACACAGGAATTTAGCAGCTTACTGCAAGTATCAGTGGCATAGATTTATGTTTGTGATCCTCAGCTGATATTGCTCTCACCCCTTCTTTCTTCTGGGTATTTTTCTTTGTTAATTATCTGAGATTTAGCAAACTGTAAGCATGATCTAATAGCACAAAAATTGGTAAGTAGGCTTTTCTAGGCAGACCAGCATTAATTTTTGCCAGAGATGTAAAAAAAAAGAGTTCTCTCTGGGCCACCATCAGAGGCCCCCTGTGCCTAAAGGATAACTTGTCACATCCAGAGAGGAGCAATGCTGATCAAACCTGCTGAGCACTATGGGACTTACACGTTCTGTTGTCTTTGAAAATAAGTCTGTCTCTTTTTATTTCACCAATAATGGTCTGAAAGCTAATCAAACCAATGGATTGCTCTTGTATAATTTAGTGGTTCTTCATCTTCTTTCTCCTTACATTTTATAGCAGTTTCTCTTCTTCCTAGGATCTGAATGGGCTGAGGGAAAGGAGTGAGGATTTAAAGAAGTGATGTCACATGCTGTTGAGTTACATAATGGCATTTCAAATTTTCTATAATTAAGGAATATACCTAGCTGAAGTGTTTGAAGTGATCCAAACTCTTTTATTTGCTTTGACATGTGAATGATTTCTATTTCACTAGAAATGCTGCTGCTATCACTTTTCTTTTTCTGGCTCTAATACCAACAAAGAAAAATCTCAAGATTGTCCAAAACTGCAAAAGCCACAAGCAAAGGCAAAGAGGAGATTTAACAGGGGGAGATTTGGATTAAAATGTAAGACACATTAAAATGTTTTCATTCTGGAAAGAGAAGAAATTACACTCCTGCATAATTCCTCTTGATACCAGCTATATTTTAATAAGTTTATTTTGAAATAGTCTAAAAGGTATCATGCCCCTAAGCAGAGAGTTTCATAGCCTAATTTATATTGCCTCTGATTCAATCCATCAATCAATCAATCAATCAATCAATCAGTCTGTCTGTCTGTCTGTCTTCCTCCCTGCCTTGTGTCTAACCCAGCCATTTTTGCCAGTGCAGTGGCAATATGAAGTACCAATTAATAACAGTGGTGTTTCACATCAACTTTGTATGGCTGTAAAAGGAGCAAGATAATGGAATCAGATGTAGCCACTCATGAATACTTTGGCAACATTTTCCCACTCAGCATGGAAAGAAAACAAAAGTCCACCAGCCCTAAAAACCCAAATAAACCTTCTAATACACGAGGATTTAAGGGCTAGACTTAGATAAAAGCACTGAGTATTGGACCAGACAGGATTAAATACACAGGTTTTACTGTTTACTTCTGGGAGTTGTTTTCTAAAACAGCCTTTACCTTGCATGTCTTAGATAGTTCTGGTCTTGGAGTTAAAAAAAATTTATGTTTGGGTCTACACAAATATACTGGGTAACCTGCTAGAATTCATTGCTGTGGTGCTGGAATTCCCAGATTTCAGTGCAGATGGGCAGATGGTGACAATAGTACCAGGACAGAAATCAAAGGAGTTAGGCTCTTTTCCAACCTCCACCACTGACACATTCAAGCATGTGGGCCTGCATCTTTTGCATCATCCTTTGCCTATTAAAAAAAAATTAATTGAGATAATGAACTCTTAGGACTTGGAACTGTCTGCCAAGTCACATCTGCTCCCTGGGCAGGCTGAGGTAAGTGTGGAGTGGGGACGTGGGAAGGGAGCTTGGCAGCACTCTGACACCACACACAACAGGGAAAGTGGTGGCAGGGGAAGCAGGAGGGCTTTGCAAGTCAGGCTGCAGGAACTGCAGTTTGTTTTCTAGGAAACAGCAGGGCACAGGGCACTATTCACAATTCATTCCAGCAGCTGCAGCCACAGGCAGTGCTCCCCTCCTTCGGTACTGCTCACAATCATCCAACATCCCACTCAGGCTGGATGGGAGAAAAGGAACACAGCACACCCAGAGAAGATCTGACAGCCTTTTCCTCTCCATCTACAATCAGAAATGTTTGTTAAAGTGATTCTTAATCCCTGTCCTTTCATAGGGAAATTCAGGGAATTGTACCCTCCCCAGACCTCTGGATGGAAAGCAGAGGAAGGTGGCATTTTGATTGAACTACATCTGTTAAAGCATCAGGAAATTCTCTGTATGAGTGGCACCATCTCTTTCTACTCATCTATTTCAGTGAGCTTCAGTTTCGATGACAAAAAGTTTTAAATCATTACACTCCTGCTCCTGTTGAAAGCAAAGAAGGGAACCAAGCCGTTGTCATGTCTGCTTGAGCAGAGCTCCTGAGCTGCTGCTTCTCTCCGAGGAGGAGCCAGGGCTTGCCAAGGCTGAAATGGGAGGTGAGAACATTAACTCACCACAGAACTCTGAAGGAGAAATGATCCGAGTCCTACTGCTATGGAGCTTCCAAAAAATATATTGTGACCCTAGTGAGATCTGCTATGTTTGGGTTCGTTTGTTTGGGGGTTTTGTTGTTTGTTTTGGGGGGGTGGGAGAGGGCTGAGGGGTGTGGAAGGGCAGAATAATATAAAAATCCCAAGTCTAGTGATTTTTCCATTTGTCTATCACTGCTACACACTTGCAGGAAAACGTTAGGCTCTGAAGAGTTTCAATAACATATGCTGGCAACATAGGAGTTGGTTTTCTATAAAACATCAATAGTTTAAATATACCCAGAGACCTGTGCTAGACCTGCATAAAGCACTGGGGTTTCTATTTACAAGATATCTCTTCAAGTACCTGACCAACTTTCCTTTACAGTTCATCAGGTTGAGGTTTGTCTCAAAACAACTGCACTTCCTTGAAAATGCCAACATTTGACCATCTGTGACTCAAATCTCAAAGCTTTGCCTAGCTTTTGTTTTAATCTTTAAATGGTACTTTAACCATTCTTAATTTAAAATTAATTTAGTTCAGCCCATGTGTCCCCAAATTATTTAACGAGACAAATCTTTTTGCTGCAGCTCATCCAAAGTATGGGTTAAGTGAAAGCTGCTTTAAAATACTTAACTTTATAAACACTTTATTATGCCAAGACTAATTTTCCAACCTTTCTTAGAGATATGGACCCTGATTCAAACAAATGAGTCATTTTTAATGTGCCAGTAATTCTGCTGAATTTTTGAAAGTAATACTGAATGTGTATGACTGATCAGATGACTAAATGTGGGCACATGATACCAACAACCATAGAATGCTGGGGAAGTGAGCAAAAGCAGGGACTCTGTAAAGAAGCAACCTCTGCAATATTTCATCAACAATCCTGATGGAAGATGTTTCAAGAGCCTGTGAGCAATGATCATGAAAAGGAAATTATTTGCATGGGAAAAAAAATCAGGTCTTTTTTATGGATGTGATGTAGGTATGTGAAAAAATGTCAGTTATTTTTTCTGGATGTGGTGTAGGTCTCTGAGGGCACAACGAGATGTTAGCACCAAGCTGTTCCCTGTGAAGGGAGGGGTGACTGCTGTGTGCCCCTCAGTGAGGTGATGGGACAATGGACAGAGAACTCACATCAGCAAACATGCTGCTTCACTCACAGGATGAACCAAATTCATGTTCCATCCCGAGACAAATGGGAGAAGGAGCCTTGCAGCCAGACAGAGCTTGCTCTGTCTCGGATAAAGAGTCCACTAGCAGCTCGTGGATCAAACGATTATGTAATGCCAAAAAATACATGACAGCTTGCAAAAAAATCTTGGAATGCTTTGTGGCACGCAGACATGAAACAGCGTGTTAAAAAAAATGTGCAGTCATCTGTGGCAAATATGCTAAAGTTACTCGGTGTTGACATTGCAATAAATAAATAAATGAGAAGCTGCTGTCTCCAGGGTTAGTCCTGGCAGGCAGCTGTGTGACAAAGGTGACAAAGTGACAGGACAGGCAGGGCTGCAGTGGGTATGGACCATGGACCATGGACCATGGGCAGCCAGGGGCCACCAGGAAGGGCTGGAATGGCTCTTTGGGGGTGCCAGCAAAGCCTCAGCTTCATCAGGGCACATGAAGCCTTGTGAATTAATGGGAACACGGACATGGAAGAGAAGGGAGTTTATTGTGCAAAGCTTCCTTGCTGCTCCCTAGTCTGGCAGTGAGAACTAAATGGGAACAGTTTGCTGGGACCAAGGAATGTTTCATATTGCTCAGCAGTGGTGCAGTGGGAAATTCTAAACATGTTTAGATTCCTGATCCAAAAGGGCCCCAAGGCTCCTGCAGCTGAGCATGGGAGACACAGCAGAAGGAGCTGTAAGTGTGAAAGTAATCCTTCCATCTCTGAGGGACTGCAGAAATCTATGACAGGGACCTTTAAAATTGTCATTTCCCTGTCCCAAAGCACAGTCTGATCATCCCTGAAAGGCAGCTACACTGATTGTTAAGGATCTCTACTGGTGAATATCACAGAAATTCTGCAGGAAATTTAGCCCAGTACTTCACCATTTTTTATCTCTATTTTTTCTTTCTAATGCCTAACCTAAATCATCTTCATCTTAAGCTTTTTCATTTTTGTCCTATCCATCACAGACAATGAAGCATTTAGAAATTCAGGTGTTGGCCTTCTTTTGTAAGCTAACACTAAACCACTGAACATTCAAACATCCCATGAGTCCCAGTCATCTGTTTTCATACACTTATGCTTTTGCTGCATAAATTCAATATAATTATTAATCTCATTTTCAGATGATGCCACACACTTTTTTGCTGTCAGTTCTGTCAAAAGCTTTAGGATTAAGAAAACTGAGAAAGTCATGTAATATCTTATACATGGAACATAAACTAACATATGGCAAAAGAAACCAGAGGAGTTTAATTGCACATTAATACTAGGAGTTTCAACCTTTTTCTGTTAAGCAGTAGGTAACATTTTTTGGACTCTGCACAGTTTCTGTTCTAAACTAAAACAGAGAGTTTTGTAGCAATGAATGGTGGTGGTGTCATGAGTTAGGATTTTCAGGATCTCACCTCACCACCTTTGTTCTGGATTTATCTCCTGAGAAAATCACACTTCCTTCCTCTCTGACTTGCTGCTGGTCTATTTTTTTCCCTTTTTGTTACAGCTCCTGCACTGTGACTTGCCCAAAGGTGGTTTAATTCATATGCTTATGCTTACATGGTGTGCATCCTCTCTCAAACCTACTTTTGAAGTGCTGCTAGAAGCCTCTCATAGAGCTCTACACATTATTCTGCAGCCTTTTGGGGTCCACCCTCAGTGAGGTTTGATTCACCACCCCCAGGAATGAAATTGTTCCAGGTGTGAAGGAGGCAGAGGTGCCTGGTGGTCTCCCCTGCTCACTTACCTTTCTTGGCAGGAGGAAACCCTGCAGAGTGTGGGAGTGTTGAGTCAAAAATCCATAAGGAAACCCCTGAAACCCAGGGAGGCTTTGCCCTGAATGCAGAACTCTTCAACTTGACATGCAAGGCCAACCCTTCTCCCTGTGGCCTTTAAGTCAAGCCATTGGGGTGTGTTGCAGGTGGTGTTTGTGTGCAGACAATGATGCCTCCGAGTGAAATGGGGCCCTGCCCCGGGCTCACCTTCCACACACATCCCCAGCGAGCTGCAGGCTGCAGGATGATGTGGAAGGTCCAGAATGCACCAAGCCCCAAAGGTGAGCAGTTTGTGTCTTAACCCAATTCCTCACCCAAAGCCATACTATAGCAAAAATAATTAGGATAGAATTCCTCTACAGACCAACTGATTTCAAATTTGACCATGGATGTTGAAACCTCAGTTTCTGACTCTGTGGGATATGTTCCAAAGAGATTTAAATTCTGGGAGCAGCTGAGTGTTTCCCCTCTGATAGTTGAATTTAGTGCCCCAGAACAGAGGCACTCAAGGTATCTCCTCACCCTGGCAAACTGGAGGGCCTGGGATTGCTGCAGTGCCAGCAAATGTCGAGCTCAGGATTTCCTGTTGTCACTGCAGCCTGTGTGGATGGATGGCACAGATGATCTGTTCTCCAAAAAGCCAGAGCTCTCAGCAAGGTGGCTGAAAACAAGGATGTTAAATCAATGACTGCTTCATTTTGGATAATTTCATGTAATCCAGAGAAACCATTTCTTCATATTTTTTTCCAGATTATGACCAGCAGTATGTTGTAGGCACTTTCCTTCCCATATTATTTGCTTAGCTTAATCCATGGCTACCAGTTTTTTGCTTTTAAAGCATTATGGCCACAGTTCTTTCCTCCCTTTGGGCAGTGTGTAGCACAGAAGTCCTGTTAAGCTCCTAGATGGCCTAAATATGTTACTAAATATTGAGACCTTTTTGTGCCTTTGCTCTACAAATCCTAAATATCAAATATCAACATTATTATATAATTATATAAAAGTATATCCACTTTATTTATAATTGCAACTATTACAAACCAAATAGAAGATTCAAAAACTATTAAAAAATTAGAGATGATTTTGGAAAGCAGAAGATGTTTTTATTCCCTTGTCAGGCAGAGGCTCTTGCAGAGCTTAATTTGTGCAAGGATAATGCACAGGATGGGAACATACAAAATTTCCTGACAGCAATCTTTGTCAGTACTGGGTTTTGACTGGCTATGAGCCATTTTAGATTTCCAAATTAGTGACAACATAACTTACAAAACCGTGCTGGTAGCTCTTTTAGGCAGCTTCCAAAATACCTTTTGTCATATAGGAAAGAGGGAGACCAATGTTTGAGCAGGGCTTTTTGCAATTCCATGAGAGTTAATGGTTTTGAACTGAACGAGGGAATCAGGCTCAGATATAAGGAAGAAGCTTTTTCATGATGAGACTGGTGAAACAGCAGCACAGAGAGGCTGCAGATGTCCCATCCCTGAACAGTCAAGGTCAGGTTAGACAAAGCTCTGAGCAGCAGATGCAGCTGAAGATGTCCCTGCACACTGATCACCTCTGAAAGGCACTTCCAGCCCAAAGGATTCTGTAAAGTCTGTCCTGACTCACAACAGAAAGACTGAGGGTATTTTTTTCCACATCACTTCTCCTGTCTCTCTGTAGAAGGAAATATTTATTCCTGTGTTTTGGTGTCTCCACTCTTCCAAGTGTCAGCAGTAACAACTGGAGCCATAGGGTGCCCAGGTGGTGCCAGGCTCCTGTTGGGGCACTCACACACTTTGCTTCCCCAGTCATTATTTAATTCTTTTCCTGACATAGCATGGGAAACAGCCCATTTTGGTTTGGGTGAGATTCCATTGTTTTGTGGGCAAGTACAGATGTGCTGTTGACAGAAAGCACAATGTCAGAGCCATGGGGCACCTGCCATGGCCTGAGCTCCCCCACAGCAAGTGACACAGGCAGAGCACACCCCAGGCCCTTGCTGACAGCACCATCCTGATTTCAGGGACCAATCTGGAGCATCCTTTCTCTCCATGGTACAATGTTTTCTCCTACTGACCCAATGTAGGCACAGCAGTGCCTGGAGACATGCCAAACCCCTGTCCTTCCATGGAGGAGAGCAGTGGGAAAGCCTCGTGCTCCTTGTTGTGTCCTTAAGGCTGAACTGGTGAGTGACATTCCGTGCCTGTGCCACCAGCCCTGCTGTCAGCCCCAGCAGGGGATCAGCCCTGCCATGCAGCAGCCCAGTGCTGGCAGCTGTGCAGCAATGCCCCTGCAATCCTTCCTGCAGGGGCTGCACAGCTGCTTCTCTGGCATTGTTAAAACTGCTCCCCGCAGCTCCTTGCAGGTGAGAGCCACTCTCTCACCTGGTGCTCACCAAGGACATCTTTGTCAACCCCTTCCAGCTGGGGCTACAAAAGGCTCAGGAGGAGCCCTCTGGCCCCCTCCCAGGAGATGAATTGCATAAACAACAAGCAGGCACTTGTCAAACCAACATCTCCTGCAGTCCAGGTCAAGAGAAAGATGGAAATAGTCACAAAGGATCACAAGCTAAGTCATAGCCTAAACCTAGAGAAAATTTGCTTTCTGCACCAGGTCAAAGGGAGGTACAATATTCTAAAAGGTTTGCTAGCAATGTGGTGCAGCTGTGTTTAGCTTGTGTTCTGCAGTACACTCATCTTGTTGGATAATAGGATCCTCTCATCCATTATTGTTTACTGTCTTCTGGCTGTGTCATCTGTGGTGTATTTTCATTTCTTAGGTTTGTTCAAGTGCACATGTAGGTACAATGTTGTGTGTGGTTGAAGAACCAACTCAGTTTCTGAATTCTAACCTCAGACATATAGGAAACATCTTTAATTTCAAATAACTCTGTTTGAACATTATGCACCTACCTGACTGCAAAGAATCCAAAACACTCTGTAGGATTTAACAGTGTGGAGCTCCACTCCTTGAAAGTGCTGTTGAAATGTTCATGTAGGTATCAATCTCTGCAACTGTTTTGTAAGGCAAGAAAACAGGTACTACACCTGTCCCACAGCCAGGGATTTTGTTAGAGCCTGTGCTTCTCAAGTATGAGAACCACCAGTATTGAGATCCTGAACTGGGGTAACATCAGGGGATAGTGTTCAGAATCTGTATCTTGATATCTGAACCTCCCCAGGGGTGGGTAATGTGTGAAATTCAGAGTGCTGGGCTGTTGTTGGGGTACTGTCTGTGTTGGCCAGGAAATGATCCCCCAGAACTGTGTGTGCAGGGCTCAGAGCTGTCTGGCTGTGAAATTCCAGCCTGCTCCTTGAGCAGGTTCTTCCTGTGGAGCTTGCAGAGCAGGGATGCAGCACAGAGCAGAGGGGTGCCCGGGGCTGGGGCAGTGCCCGGGGCTGGGGCAGTGCCCGGGGCTGGGGCAGTGCCCGGGGCTGGGGCAGTGCCCAGGGCTGGCCAGGCTCGGGGGCTTCTGCTCCCTGTGCTCCCCTGTGCCACCAGGGACTCTGCAAATGGCCACTCGGGGCTCAGAAAAGGCTGGAAACATTTCCACTGCCCTTTCCAGCGCCCTCAATACTTTGCCATGCAACTCTGAAGTCCTCAGCACTAAGAAATCTTATCAGATATTTCACTGTGATCAGACTGGTGGCTTATTAAAATTAAGCCCTTCAGGAGATTTTGGTTTGGAGACTCAATAACTGTGAATCACCAGAAATCACGAATCTCTTCTGGAAATCTTCCCTAGCCAGTCTCCATATAATAGGCACAAAACTGCATAAAAATTTAAGGAAGAGCGAGAGGAGCTTGGGGGTGAAATTGGAGAAGAGAGAAGAAAGGCAGGACTTGTGTTTAAGCCAGATATTCTGTTAGCAAAGAAGGATGAAAAATAGCATTTACCCCAGGGCTTATTTTCACTTGCTCCATTTCTAATTCTGAAGTGATTTGTGGCCATTGTGTGCTGCCAGGAGCCTGCTCATAACAACTGTGTGCCACTGAACACTGTGGGAGAGCACAGGGAGCTGTTTCCTAGGGAGGGAGAGTGAAAGGTGATTTTAAAACATAGAGCTAGTTGGGAATCAGAAGATCTCTAAGTTTGTGATTATTTTTTAAAATGTATTTATTTCTCAACCAGAGCTTGAAGTGTTTTTGTATTTAAGTTGCAGTATAACCTCAGTGAAGTGAATGCCCTGTGCCTCAGATTAAGGTGCACAATTTTCTGGGAAGGTGGAAAAGCCTTTTCCCATCTTGATGCATTAGGTCCAAGCAACTTCCCTAAACAGATTACTTGGGATTTAGCAACATAAATGCCACTCTAAGCTCAGGATAATTCAGAGGACAGTGATGTGAGTGCAGTAAATAAAGCCATCCTTTCCAGACACTCATCTTGGTGCTGACTGGGGAGGTGAATGCACTCTCCATCTGCCTCAGAGACGGGAATTCAGGATTTCTGACCCTTCCCCATCTCACTGAGCCTTCCAGCCTGTCTGTGGGGAGCTCTGAACACAGAGAATTTGCAATGTGGGAGGAGTGCATTTCTGCACTTCTTCCAGTGAGCAGCAGAGCTGGGTTTGATGTGAAATGTTGAGCTGAGGATGTGATGATCAAACTCTTCATAATCCAAGGTTGTGGATTCCCAGATCTAAGATCTTCACAACACAGTGTCTCACTGAGGTAAAGATCTGCAGCAGAAAAATTAGCTTATCTTTAACCTGGCATTGTGGGCTGGCAAAATTTGCATTTTGCAGCTCTTTTGTCTCAGTGTAAGTGTTGACAGAGTACTAGGATTTCTTTTTTGTTGTTTTTTTTTTAAATATTCACAAAAGTTGGGGAGGGAGGAATTGCCAACTGTATCTGAAAGGAGCTGTAGCCATGGGAACTGAGGTGCCTTCAGTTGCCAAGGTAACAAATGCAGCTCCAGTGCCTTGCTGTAAAGCCAGACAAATCTACTCATCATCTGTTGATTTTAAGATGATTTATAAATTGTTGAGCTATTTTAGGCACTTAAATCCATAAATCAAAATGTCTATTAAAACGACCAATGCACTGTACTATTTATGAATTATTCACCCCATTCTTATTTCACCAATTGGATTTTTCCCCCTTATCAATGTATCTAGGCTTTCTCCAGTCCTAATTTTTCTTATTTATTGTTTAGAGAACGGATCTTTCATCAGAAACAGATGATTCATATTGCTGCTTGTAAATCTCATTTATTTGAGAAATCCTGGCCCCCTCCCATACCTCCCCTGCTGAGTCCTGCAGTCTCTAAATGGAGCTTTATGTACTTCTGCCCTGAAACAACAAAATATGCTTTGCTAAAAATTTGCTAATGAATTAAATCAATACAATTTGGAATGAGTTCCATCTCAAACAATCAATACAGGCCCAGTGATGTACAACAGGCAGGCAGGTAAATTGGTCTAAATAAATTTACAATTGATTTTACTTTTAAAACCAAATTAGGACACTTACAGTCTCACCAAATAAGATCAACTGCAACTTATGCAAACAAGAATATTCCTGGTTTTGTCTTTTTTAATATGAGGAGTGAACCTGTGACTTTTTAAAGCTCAGTAACTTTTGTTGCTGGGGTGAGGTGCACCCTTCCTTTCCGGGGTGCACCCTTTCCGAGGAGCACCCTTTCCGAGGTGCACCCTTTCCGAGGTGCACCCTTTCCGAGGAGCACCCTTTCCGGGGTGCACCCTTTCCGAGGTGCACCCTTTCCGAGGAGCACCCTTTCCGGGGTGCACCCTTTCCGGGGTGCACCCTTTCCGAGGTGCACCCTTCCTTTCCGGGGTGCACCCTTTCCGAGGAGCACCCTTTCCGAGGTGCACCCTTTCCCAGTTGCACCCTTTCCGAGGAGCACCCTTTCCGAGGTGCACCCTTTCCGGGGTGCACCCTTTCCGAGGAGCACCCTTTCCGAGGTGCACCCTTTCCCAGTTGCACCCTTTCTGCGGTGCACCCTTTCCGGGGTGCACCCTTTCCGAGGAGCACCCTTTCCCGGGTGCACCCTTTCCGAGGAGCACCCTTTCCGGGGTGCACCCTTTCCCGGGTGCACCCTTTCCGGGGTGCACCCTTTCCGGGGAGCACCCTTTCCCAGGTGCACCCTTTCCCAGGTGCACCCTTTCCCAGGAGCACCCTTTCCGAGGTGCACCCTTTCCGAGGTGCACCCTTTCCGAGGTGCACCCTTTCCGAGGTGCACCCTTTCCGAGGTGCACCCTTTCCGAGGTGCACCCTTTCCCGGGTGCACCCTTTCCCGGGTGCACCCTTTCCGAGGAGCACCCTTTCCGGGGTGCACCCTTTCCCAGGTGCACCCTTTCCGGGGTGCACCCTTTCTTGTCCCAAAAGCACGGTTGGCATGAGTAGAACAAGGCCCGTTGATTCATTTCTCAGGTTGTTTTTGCCGGTGCCTGTGGCAGCCGCAGCTCAGTGAGCACCCAGGGAGTGCCCGTGCCAGGACAAGCGTGTGCCAGGCTGGCACGGCTGTGTCCTGGCGCGGATTTTGCTCCCGCAGCCGCTGCTGCCTTGGCTGGGCACCCCAGCGCTCGCAGCCTTTGTTTCCCAATGCCCCAGCTGGGCACTGGCCCCAGGCAGGGCAGACCCTGGAAGGAGAGTGGATTTGGGCACCGCCGGGTGCTGCAGGGAGGCTGGCACAGCCTGGGCTCTGCAGGAGCTGCCTTTGGGCTGTGCCCACTGGAGGTGTTCCCTGCACCCATGATTCACTCACACCGAGCCAAATCCTGGCAGGAGTGAAATGTGGCTTTCAGAAATGTGCAGCGCCTGCTGCATTCGTTTCCCGTGTCCCCAGCCGTGATTTCCCTGTAGTTATGCAAAGCTTATAGTCTGAAACCAAGTAAAAAAAGTCTGAAAAGCTGAGTTGTAGAAAGTTCTCTCAGGTCTGCTAATTTTAGGCAGTGCCAGCAATGCTGTAAGACTGACAAAGTTAAGAAGCTGCTTTTAAAACCCAACAGATATTTGGGCAGATGTCATGGGATTTAATATTGCCGTTGGGTTTTAAAGGTGCTTATTTCCCCTGAAAAACATATCCTTGCTCAAGAGCATGGGGTTACAGTCCTCTGCTGTAATGCAATGACCATTACCTTACTTTAGCAGTTCTCCTTGCTCAGAAAATCCTATTAATTCTTCACATGCATGCACAACTCACATTAGTATTAAAGATGACTAAATCAGAGTTATTAGATGGTGCTTTACTCCTAGGATTTTAGCATATCAGATGTGACACCATTCTTACAAATCTTGGAGGTGAGAAATGCCAAAAAGTGTATTTGTACATCCTGCTGCAACTGTGAGGACCTGCCAGGGTTATTCAGGATCTTATAAGGGATTAATTTCACTTCTTTTAAGGGAGAATTCCAGAGTGAAATCATTTAATTCAGTTATTTTTAGCCCCATCATGTTCTCATTCTATTATTTCTATTTACTTACTGCTTTGTTTCACCTAACTTTTTCCTCCTTGGTCAAAGTGCCCTTCAGGTTGTTGCAAACTACTTTTTTGCCTCCCTTCTCTAGGCTGTTGCTTAGCAGAGATGGGAATATTGAGTTGGTTCAAGCTGTCTCCTTAGTTTCAGCTATTCCAGCCTGCAGGGCTGTCTTTTGATTTTACTGATGACTGCCCGGAAAAAAATTGGGAATGCTGGGATCTCTTCAAAGCTCAGTTTAGACTGTAATATTCTTATTTTTAATATTAACCATTTGATTTTATTATTCTTATTGATGTCTTGCAAAGACCTGTTTAAATTAATCGACTGTTACAAGGGTAACAATCAGTCTCAATACCTCAGTTTAAAAAAATCCAATAAGTCTGCTGCTATGTCTGCCTCTGTAGCCTACCCAGCAAGCAGCTCCAGAACAAGATGTTCCTGTCTGCTGCAAGTGACAGATTCCCTGCACTCCCCACCCTCCCCTCCTGCCAGACAGGCAATTCTGTCCACACAGCCGAGCTGAGGGTAAAGAACATGCAGGGGGACTCTGGCTCGTGGCTGCAAGGAGCACAATGCAATGCCTTTATTACACGGTGGGCTTGGGTCTCTGACTGGGATTAAATGTTTTCAGCACTGACTGGAGTGTTTCCCTCCCCAGCTCTCACTTCATGGGAGCCACGGGGCTGAGCTTTCCTTGGGAGATGTTTGGAAAATGACCTGGTTTCATCCATGCCCTGGGCCAGGGACCCTGGGTGTGCCATGCCATTAATGCTAGACATAAACCAGAAGGGAATTGGGTCCAAATGGGGAAGCAGAGAGGAGTTATTCTGTAACATCTGCCTTTGTATTTTTCAAAAAAACCCCAGGCTGTGGAAGGGGGTATGTCAGCAGTTCAGAAACCCAGAGACTAACTCCTGATTTCCTGCAAAAAGGCAACACTGGAATTTGCTTTGATGCCAGACACAATGGATTTAATTTCACAACTGATGATTTTTCTAGGCTGTAAATGCCTGTTGGGCTGACTTTAGGACATGGTCTTGCAAGCAGAAATTCTGGTAGAGCCTCTGGTTTATCACAAACATCTGGCACGCAGCAAAAGTGCTGGGGGTGGAAAAGAAGGTGAAGAATTGAAGTTGTTTTATCTGATGGTGGTGAATGGTGGCTGTGAGAGCTGGAAACCTCCCCTCATTTTTGTGCTGGAAGAGATGATCTCAGACTCTGCTTGGCACTGCCTTGTCTGCCTTCCTTTGGCTGCCTTACCCCCTTACCTTTATTAGATTTGTATGTGCACTCAGTTTCTGCATTCTGGGATCCCTTTCTCATCTGTGCCTGTGTGTGAAAGAGTTGCAGTAGTTGTTTTTAGGACCTTCTGCTATTTCAAATACAGAAATAGACTGGAGTCTTCTGAAAAGGGAATAAATTCTTCTCATGCTACTAGGGACATGTATCTGGGTTAAAAAAAGAGTGCTGATGCAAAGTGAGTATGCAGCTTGGAAGACAAAATCTTTTTGCTCTCCACACTCTGAAAAAGATTACTATTGTTTGGAAGCAAAGAAACACAAAATGGGCAGAAGGTGGTGTGCTAAATGGATTACAGTGGGCAGCTTTAGAATAAGGCATCTCTTTCATCCCAGCAAACGACTTGACAGAAGCTGTTGTGTTTTTCTGGCAGCCTTTTATTTGCGATGTGCACTGCAGCACAAATGCTAAATCCTCGAAACTGCCCTCACCAGGAGCTTCCCCAGTGGAGTAATCTCCTGGGGAATACCTCGGGGCCAGGTGAGCAGACAGAGGCCGGGCTGGAGTTGGTGCCAATGCTCTGTGAGCAGAACAGGATCAGAGCAAGTGCTCAGGTGAGGGAGGCTTTCCATGGGCTGAGTGCAAAACTCTGCTTTCCGTTCTCTTGCTCCTTGCAGCCAATTTACCTTGATTTTGGGAACGCTGAGGAGCAGTGTGCACGTAAGCAAAAGGTGCAAAAGACGAAAACAAGGAAAGATGACATGGTGCTAATTACATTTCTGCTGCTTGGCAGCAACTAAACTCTGCCTGGGCCAACAGGAGAAAGAATGAAAGGAAAAGTGGGCAGCTGAACTTGGGATTTGACACTTAAAAAATTATGTTTTTATTTTCTAATCCTCTGCTCCTTACTCTTTCTTCAAACGATGAATGGAAGGGAAAAAAATCTTACTCAGATCCTTATTCTGCCCTTGCATGTTTTCTTTGGGAACACATAACTGGCAAATGGTGTATGCTCACAGTAACCCAAGTCTTGTGCATTGAGCACTAAGTGAAGCTGCCATGAGATGTGGTTTTCCTTTCCTGTCTGATGGAGATGTCTAGATACAGATTACTTCATCAGCATGACAATTCTGCTTGGTTTTGTTTGTTTGGTTTACTGGAAAAGTGAAAATAAACCAGATTGGGCAAATCTGTATTTTTATATATCTTGCTCAGAGAGAGCTCTTTGCAGAGCTTTCAGATAAGTCTAAAAGAGGAAGATCTATCATATTTTTTCTCTCTGAAATCAGCAAGGAATGACCAAGTGCTCTGTAGCACTTGGAAAAGAATGGGAAAATAATATAATTATTTTATCTATTACTTGCTTGAAACGAGAGACTGTCAAAGTAGAAAGCATATTAAAATAAAGTCTTTATCACCATTTAATGTAACTGTCTAGGACATGCCCGAGAGGAGGGTGGCAGGGGCTCCCTGCAGCCAGGTGTGCTCTGATGGCATCAGCCTGGCTGCCTGCAGGGTGTGGAGCTCCCTCAGCCCAGCTCGCCTTGGTCTGGCTGCCCATCCCTGCTCTGCCCATCCCTGCCCTGGGCTGCCCTGCCCATCCCTGCCCTGCCCTGCCCTGCCCATCCCTGCCCTGGGCTGCCCTGCCCATCCCTGCCCTGCCCTGCCCTGCCCATCCCTGCCCTGGGCTGCCCTGCCCATCCCTGCCCATCCCTGCCCTGCCCTGCCCTGCCCATCCCTGCCCATCCCTGCCCTGCCCTGCCCATCCCTGCCCATCCCTGCCCATCCCTGCCCATCCCTGCCCATCCCTGCCCATCCCTGCCCTGCCCTGCCCTGCCCTGCCCATCCCTGCCCATCCCTGCCCATCCCTGCCCTGCCCTGCCCATCCCTGCCCTGTCCTGGGCTGCCCTGCCCATCCCTGCCCATCCCTGCCCATCCCTGCCCTGCCCTGCCCATCCCTGCCCTGTCCTGGGCTGCCCTGCCCATCCCTGCCCATCCCTGCCCATCCCTGCCCTGCCCTGCCCATCCCTGCCCTGTCCTGGGCTGCCCTGCCCATCCCTGCCCATCCCTGCCCATCCCTGCCCTGCCCTGCCCTGCCCATCCCTGCCCTGTCCTGGGCTGCCCTGCCCATCCCTGCCCTGCCCTGCCCTGCCCATCCCTGCCCTGGGCTGCCCTGCCCATCCCTGCCCATCCCTGCCCATCCCTGCCCTGCCCTGCCCATCCCTGCCCTGTCCTGGGCTGCCCTGCCCATCCCTGCCCATCCCTGCCCATCCCTGCCCTGCCCTGCCCTGCCCATCCCTGCCCTGTCCTGGGCTGCCCTGCCCATCCCTGCCCTGCCCATCCCTGCCTGCCCATCCCTGCCCTGCCCATCCCTGCCCTGCCCATCCCTGCCCTGCCCTGCCCTGCCCATCCCTGCCCTGGGCTGCCCTGCCCATCCCTGCCCATCCCTGCCCTGCCCTGCCCTGCCCATCCCTGCCCTGTCCTGGGCTGCCCTGCCCATCCCTGCCCTGCCCTGCCCTGCTCCCTGCACCATGGAATTCCTGCAGGTGATGCCTTTGCCTGGGAAGTGACACATCACTGACAGAGTGGTCCCTGCTGCACCAGACCTGCTCTGGCAGCCTGTGACGGGAGGGCTCTGCAGGATCCCAGGGGTCAGAAATCAGTGGGGCTCTTTTATCCACTGGGATGGGCTTCGTTGCTTTAAAAGAAAAAAAAAAAAGTGGCCAGATCAAGGGTGCATTTGTGTGAAAAGAACATCCAATGCAACCAAGCTACAATGAAATGAAAGAAAACCTTTTAGGGGTTGGAAAACAATACATGAGTGAGGACAGCCAAGCATTCCTGGGAAATCTGTAGAGCAGTGCTGGGTTTGGGTGCTCAGTGGTGTTCCCCAGGTACCAGAGCCCCAGCTGTGAGGTGGCACTGGCAGCAGTGGCCGGGTCTGCTCCTTTCTCACCCTGTTCCTGGTGGAGATCACTCCGTGCCTGGAGCAGCTGTGGTGAGACAGAGCAATTCCTGAACCAAAGCCCAGCCTGACACACGGTCCCTGAAAGTGCCCCAGTGCTGAAAATAAATGCTGTCAATGGAGTCCTGTCACTTTGTCCCTCACTGCTAGGGGGGTTCTGATCTGCTCACACAAAACCCACTCCTGTGGAACCCACTGCTACAGCCTTGAGTCTAACTGCAGAACTGGCCTTTCAGTCTCAACTAATAACTTTTTGCACTTAATTCCTTGTAGGTTTTTGACCTAGTTGAAGTGGGGGAATGGCAGGTTTTTGGAGAGGGGAAAAGGAAAAGATGGAGTTCTGCTCACTTTTCCCTAGAAATCAATGGCAAAGATTAATATTATTATTGTGTTAAACAGATTTTCCCATGAGCATATATCAAAATGATTTACAAAAGAGACAGGCTAGCATTAATTCCCCATTTGTGGTTGGGGAGGACTGAGCTGCAAAGACGAAATTGTATTTGCTCACTAGTGAAGTATATGTGCTTCTAGGAAATAAATAAACACAATCCACAATGTAGTGTGGAATGGAGATATGGAAAAAATGTCCCTTGAGAGCAGGTATTGCTTTTAAGCTACAATGTCAGTGAGCACCCAGGCATGATTAAACATGATTCCTTAAGTCTGTTTCTTTGAAAATTCTGTTCAGATAGAACCAGAAATGGAGCAGGAGCCAGGCAACTTCCAAATATCAGAGCACTGTGGCTTTTGATCTTCCATTCATCTGCTGCATTAATGGTACAGCCTGATGGAGCTGTGACAGCAAAGGCCAGTCAGTCTGTTAGACATGTACTGATCCAGGGGCAGTCAGAAAACCAAATTCTGTGGTCCATTTCTGCTGGTTTAAAACTGGATCAAGAGCACTCTCCTGCACCTCCAGGGATGTTGTGACTGAAAAAGAACAGAACCTGCTGCCTTATTTTTCCCTGGCTCATTTAAAGAACTGGTGAGATTGGTAAAAGGTACAGGCTTCATGTCACAATTTCATGTGTAGACTTGTGACTTATTTAAAAGGACCAATGAACACTTTCTTATCTCTTAACTTGGGTACAGGTGATCCTTCTAAAGTGGCTGAACAAAAACCAGTGTGGAGTTTATTACACAGAAGTATTTGTTTAGTAGCATTCAAACACAATTGAAGGACTGCTCTCTTTTGTGGATAATTTATTCCTATTCACTTGGAATAATAAGAAACCCATGTATATGACTTTTGCAGTTTATATATATATATTTAGTCACATTCCAGGGGAGATGAATTTACTCTGAAGTTATTTGCCTGAATAAAATAAGAAGCTCCTTGAAGAGTAAGGAGCTACATGCAAGTCCTTGGAGTTCAGTGCTATAGCTTCAAGACTATTATTCTTGTCATATTTTCCCCCTTTTAGCAAAAATATCCGTGAAGGCCACAGTCATGCTGTCTTTGAAACTGGTGGATAATTTGTGGCTTGTTTCAGTGGTTAGAAAATTAAACTTCTGGTGTCCATGGAGCAGTGAATTGTGTGTTCTGTCCAAGGCTCTTTTTAGTCATTAGAACAGTTGTGAACCTTTCATTGTTGAGCCAGACTCACTCATAAAAACTCAGTCCACAGCTTTTCCCTTGCTCAGTCTCTTGTTACATGTTTGATGTGGAGTTTACAGTGCATGGACAATTTATCCTTCCTGTAAACAATTAACTGCATTTTGAAGTGATCCCAAAAATGAGAGTTGCTGTAGAGATGGAGAGACATCTTTGTGTCATGGGGCACGTTGGTGCAAACATCAGGCAGTGCTGGGTTCAGCCTGTGCTCAGCCATGGAGACAAAGCTCTCACACCTGCAGATGCAGCAGGGACCTCTGCAGACCCCCCACCTTCCTGCTGAAGTGCAACTTTGGTATCCTGTGAGAACAAAACTAGTGAAAGCCTTTTCTCACAATTTTGGGTAGGACAGCAAAAGGTTAGAGGAGTCCATCTAAACCACTACCCAGACTCAGCAGCTTGGTTAATTCACTTGCTTCTGAAGAGTAATCATCAAATATTTTGTTTTGCCAGCCTGAGGACTAGAATATCAAATTAAGTCCTGGTTTCATCCCCTTTCCACTGTCCTGTTTAGCCAGGGGAGGTGCACTCACATACACAAAGCCAGAAATACTGCTCCTCCATGGCTGGGGAATACCTAACCTTTTAAAATAGATTCCTGACTCTCATGCTGTGGGTTTCTTGAGGGCAGAACATGATGTCCCATATGAATGAGGGACTGCTGAGAAATACCATCAGTGAGACAGGCAGTGAATTTCCTGGGACTGGGTAATGCCAGTGATGGAGAAAAGCAGCCAGGTCCTGGTGGGAGAGAGGTGGGGAGCTGGCACTTGTTTATTTTTTTGCAAGGGGAAAGAGAGGCACAGTTAAAACAAAGACACACATACAATTCTTTCTAGCCAATTCCCACTTCACAATTCATATAGCAAGTGGGCATTATTAAATAAATCTTCAAAATCCTGGCTTTCATGTGTTTTTTAGGTCTGTGCAACAAAAGATATCTGTATCTTCCTCTGTTGTCTTATTAAGTTATGCTGACCTGTAATACCCTTGAGAGAACAAATGCCACAACAGCAGGTTTATAGTGTCATTTGGTTTTGGTTATACATGTAAAGTCCAAAGCTTTTTTCTTTATTAGGGTACAGCTGGCATTTGTTTTACACCAGCCAAACTAGGGCATTTGACAGCAGGTACCAGAAGGCAGAGACCTCACAGCTAATGCTCTGCCTGTGCACAGATCATCTTGATAAACTGGGAGAAATAAATATGTATTCATTCTTCATGATCTCAGGTATCCCTTTTCTTTACTAAAGCTCCAGAACCACCTGCACTGATTTTCCCCTGACTCTGAGGCAAGGCATTCCCTCCTGGTGCTACCTGGACAAGCCCCGTGTTTTCCCAGGGTGCTGCACCCTTGGCAATCCCTGTTAAACTGGAATTGGTGATGGTGTGGAGAGGAGGAGGGGTCACTGAAACACGGTCAAAACTGCTGAAAATACAGACACAAAAATTAATATTTGACAGTGGATGCAGCAACCCCTCAGAAATGTTCAGACTTCAGAACTCCTGAACTCTCAGCAGAGAGGTTCAACAGCTATCCCTGATCCACAAATCCTCATTCCAAAAGCCTTCTGCCTGACATCATCCACCACCTCCCAAATCCTGCATATTTGCAGATATTGTCACAGAAAATTGATGTCACACAATGGTGTGAGAAATTCTGCATGCAGTAAATTGTTGTGTGACTCCATTTAACAAAAATGTCCTTTCCTTAATGTTCCTTGAAGCCACAGCAGAATTTCAGCAGCGTGGAGTTTGGCAGGAGGGTCACTAAGAGCCAGAGGGGCTCAGAGTGGAATGGAAGTGGTGATGTCTGGATTTCTGTGCTGTGTGGTGGGGGAGCAGCAGAGAAGGGTGGGCTGTGTGTGGATACCCTGGGGCAGGGGCACACACGGGGCAGTGCAGTGGAAGTGCTGGCACACGTTGCATTGGCTGGTCTGTGGTCAGTGTGGCTGGAAGGTGCTTCACCTTTTCCTGCAGGTCTCGTATGTGCAGTGGGCTCAGCCTCCTGGCAGGTGCTCAGGGCTGTGTGCCCTGCAGGGACACCCAGCTCTGTGCTGGGACACTGATGGCACCTGGAGCACACTGCTCTGAGTCCTTGGAAAGCTCCAGTGCAGCAAAGCAAAAACACCAGCCCTGGCCAGGGGCAGGAAATGTGGGAACAGGCCAGTCCAAAAGGGAAGTACGTCACAAATAGTGGGGTAACAAAAGATAATGCAGCTTTCCAGAGAAATCTACATTTAGGGCATGGCCACCTGGTAACTCTGGAGAGAGGACGTCTCAGTTTGCACTGATTTTCCCTTCCTCCTCACTTTGCTGTGTTTGATTATAATGGGGAACACCCACAGACCAGTTAGGCACTGTGCAGTGGTTAGTTATATTTCAAGATGTTTAGCAATAGATATTTTATTTTTCCAAGAGATTTCATGTGTTAGGTGACAACAATCTTTATCCAGCCCATAAAATAAACCTCAAAAAACCCAACAGAACTTTGATCTTGTCTGCACCTTTATCTATGCATTTTTCTGGCAAGACAATATAAGAGTCCATTTGGGTACCACAGCAGTGATGCTGTCCAGCATTTTATTGCTTCCTATGCTCAAAGCAATTTATGTGGATTTAAGTGAGCGTTGACAAGCTGATCCTTACAATTTACTTCTGAGATTGCTGGATAACTGCTGGTCCACCATGTGAGACAGACCAGGAAAAGGAAACAGGTGAGGGGCAGCACTGAACCCTGAGGGATACCCAGAAGATTCCAGCTCATCTTCTGGTGCTTCAGACAGTGTTTCATTTCAGTTCCTGGTTTTAAACACCACAGAGCTGCACTTAGAGTGTAAGTACAGGCAGTGAGATAACTTAATAGCAAAGCTATTTGGACTGACTGAAATCACAGCAAAACTGCAAAATGATCTCTTGGAAAAAGCAAACATCCCAGAAATCAGTAATCAGAAAAAAATCACAGGAAGTGCTGGATTTGCATCTTACATGGTCTGTAATAAAAGCCACAGTGAGCTTTGAGTTCAAGTCATGCCCTGCAGAACCAGAAGCTCTGAAGGAGCCCCAAGGGCCATTTGGTGGCCTGGCCAGCACAGGCTGCAGTCTCTGTAACTGCAGTGTTTGTACAGGTCCTCTCCAGACTGGGCACTTTGAGCACGTGTGAAATGTGCTGCCAAAGTGCAAACTGTGCTCTGGTTGTAAGTTATTTTCTGCCTTCCTAAAGGAGCCATCTTAGCAGGAGCTTGTAAATGTGGCTTATCCTGTTGAGATTCCATTTCCTGGAGCCTTACAGTCAGAATTGCTTTTACAAACCAGCTGTTTCCCTCAGCTGGCACTGCTGCATTATTAACACGCTTGCCTTGCTCCAGGAAGAGACTTTTCCAGTGTGAGATGAAGTTTAGGTGACAGGCTTTCATGACTGCCCTCCCCTACCCCCTCATAAGCTGCTGCTACTTGCTGGAATTTTAAGCTTTTATATTTAATCATTGCATTTGCATCATCTGCTATAACTTAAGCCTTGATGGAAGGGCTGCTGCAAGTGCTGGCCAGGCCAGGCTGCCCAAGCATGTTATCATCTGCATTCATATTGCTGGGTGCTGCACTCCAGTGTCTCCCTGGATTTAAATTAAACTTGCCTTCAGTTGTTATTATTCCAGAAAAAGCCAGGAAGACAAAGTATATTAAGACTGCTGCTATGATTAACAATACATTTCCTTGGTTATTGACAAAATAATTACTACTACTTAGTAAATGCACACAGTAATACACCCTGACAGGAAGAACATCTCTGGAGAGATGACTTGGAAGAGAAGCCCAGAAAAGTGAAAAGATTTGCTGAGCTCTCACAGCAGGAGGGTAATGGCAAAACCTGCTGGTCTCCTGACCTGGCAGGGCAGGAAACAAAGGAACAGGTGTCTGGAATGCAGTCACTTAGCAGAAGTTGCACAATTTTGTTGTTGTTGTTTTTTTTTTTTTAACGTTTCTGTCATTGGAAAAGGATTTAATTTGAGGTAATGTGGCTTTGTGCACAGGAAGGAGGGAGAGTTATAAATAACCTTGTCTTGCATTGTACTGCACCTTCTCTCTGTGGATATTGAAGCACTTGACAGATTAATTAAGATGCATGGCTCTCACAGGAGATCATAAAGCATCAAAAGCTGCTGAGTACCCAAACCCTGATGTGCCTGCCCATCATCTGAGCCCTGATGTTCCTGCACATCATCTGAGCCCTGATGTTCCTGCACATCATCTGAGCCCTGATGTTCCTGCACATCATCTGAGCCCTGATGTTCCTGCACATCATCCGAGCAGCTCTGGGGACTGGGAGCACCCTTAAACCATGGCCAATGCAAAGAAGGGTTCGTTGGTGTAAATCCACACGAGCACAATTAGATCTGAAGGCTGGTAATTAATTCCTGGCTCGGAGTGTGACACAGCAGGCTGTGGTGCAGGGTGGGCTGGAGGCACACTCAGGGGGTCACACACAGGGATCCTTTCCCAGAGGGACCCAGTGGGAGCCAAGGCAAGGCTGTGCTCTGAAATCACCTCGGCTCTGGTTCACCCTGGCCAGACCCTCGGCTTGCCCCACGGCACCGGGGGGGACTCTCAGCTTTTCTCCTGCAGTGGCAGCTGAGTATTTGCCCTGTTGACAGGGATGAGTCATTCAGAAAATTCTGGGTTTCTTCAAATTTGCAGGTGATGACAATCCCTAGAAATAGATGAAAAGACTTGAGGGTGTTAGCTGGGATTTTTGTAAGTGAGCCTAAGTGGATTAGGAACCCAGCACCGTTCACAGGTAAGTGGGCTGGAACATGTGATAAATCTGGCTGCCTAATTATGCAAAATGCAAAGAGATGCACTCAGCTCAGGTGTTGTGAAATAATGGAAAACAGGAATCTAACGTGAGAGTTCAGTCATGAATTTTATTCCTCTGTCTCTACTCCTGTGTTCTGTGGCAGACTATGAACAGCTACTTCTTGGATGTCATTTTCTAAAGGTTCTGTGAGAAAACTGGGCCAGGAATAGCACCAGCAGACAGAAACATCAGACATCCTCTCCAGCATGTAGTGAAAGACTGAGTGACTTAGCAACATGGGATTCCAATTTCTCACGAAAGGATACCTGCTGTGGACTCAAAAAAAAAAAAAAAAAAAAAAGAAAAGAAAAGAAAGCAAAGGAGGGCATGAGGGAGGCTTGGTTTGCCTGGCAGCTGATGATCAGCATTACTGGGAGCTCGTGTCCTGAGTGCCAGGGTGCCCAGAACTCACACAGGGATCTGCAGCACGGATCACTGGAGTTGTCACTTTGGGCTAATGGGATGTCTGCATTAAAAGGGGGAAAAAATAGCCACAAAAAAGCCTCCCTAAACCCCCTGTCAGCAGCAAACACTAGTCTTTGAGCCTTGCACACAATATGTGACACAGCTATTTATTTTTAATGCCGGTGTGCTCACCCCACTTCCTCCCTGCTCATGCCTCCACTTTTCCTGCCTTCTTGGCTGTGTCCATGCAGGACAGCACAGCACTCCCGACAGGCTTGCATCTGTCACATCCTCCTGTCCTCGACTGCCCCTTCCCCTCCTGCCATTTGTTTGAGTTTGGATCCAGGGCAGTTGGAAGCCTTGCCCCTCACATGTCGTTTCAAAGTGCCAGGGACAGAAGATGTGCTGCAGGCTTAGGGAATGATGCAAAGCCTTTTGGCTTTTTGGATCGAATCTTTTTCTGTTCTAAAAACTGGCAGCAAGGCTTGGGACTGTGCTGAGCAAGTGTGGCTTGAGGTCACTGATTTATTTGTATTTATGAAGTCCTGGTCCATGTAGCTGTGAAGGCACTAATCTCTCAGGCCCGTTGGCTTTCTCAAGGAGAATGCAGGCAGAAGCCTTTTTAAGGAAAACATTTTCTCCCTTGTTTTCTTTCTTAACAAATTGGATGTTGAGAGAAAAAAAAAATAGCATCCAAATTACAGCCAGGTCAATGTGGCTGCTTTAAAGAGATGATGAACATGAGGAGCAAGAGTGAGGAGCTTTGGGCTCTGAGACTCTCAAAACCTACCTCTAACCTTCAGGACAGAAAGAAGAGCCTCTTTCTTCTTAATTACATTTAATCAATGAAAGAAAAGCCCCAGTGGGCAGGATATCTGCTGGCTTGGCTCAGGAATTCTGCAGGCAGCCTCTCTGCTGCAGTTCTCCTGCCTGTTTCTACAGATCTATCTCAATTATGATATGCAGAATTTTCCCCTTCCCCTCTGGCTTTTGTACAGACTGCCTATGATAGCAGCTTTTGCAGTATTCAGAAAAACATCTTTACTCCCTTTTCCTTCATTCCCATCCCTGTTTTTCTATTATTATTATTATTATTATTATTATTATTATTATTATTATTATTATTTCAACAACTAGCTTAACAGAGACCTCCAAATCCAGGGTTCCTGAGGGATAACTGAAGGAGGAAAGTTATATTTTTTCCTACATAGTGAAGTTACTTAGCTGTCTTTGTTTTTCCATTAGCTGAAGCCCCAAAATAAACCACATAATTTAAAGGAAATAAGTCTGAAATCAAATCATAGAGGTATCAGGGATAGATATTTGGCACAGGCTCTCCACATCAAACCAAGATAACAAATCAGAACAAAGAGGAGAAAGTAATTGCTTTCGTTTGTCTGTGCTGTTCCTATGAATGTCACAGATTAATACATTTTACAGGATTTGGAAGGCTTTCAAAAGCCAGCACTGCAGAGGGATCATGCCTATAGCAATAGTTCAGAACAGCTGTTACTAGAGGAATAACGTGAGGCAGGATTTCTAATTAGCTCCAAGTTTATCTCTGTTCGACCTGATCTCTGATATTCCATCTCAGGATTAAATGCTTGCTTAGATTGACAAAAAGGCAGAAGAACTGAGCAATTGCTTATCTACCAAACACATTTTGGACTTCCACTCTTCTTCTTTCCAATATTTATAGTAACTCTTCTCACAGAATTAGCAGATCTGTTTCATTTTAGAAGCAGATTTTCATATTCAGTTGCCTCAAACTCTGGCAGGGTCACACGAACATTCAGCTGCTGTCCCAAAGCTGATGTGTGCTCAGGCAGAAAAGGACTTTGTTCACATTTCCTTTTCCACACTCAGCTCCCAGGCAAGCACAGATACAATTTTTACATGGAAAAACGAGTCTGGTGTATTGAAACAATAAAGACACACGAGACCAAGGACCCAAACCTCATCTTTTCTCGATAAAAGACATTGTGCCAAGCGTGGAGGTTTCACAGGAAACTGAGCAGTGGTGTTGTGCACAGCCCTTCCCAATTCCAACCAAATGATCATTAAGGAGAAACCCAGTTAAAAATCTGCTGTGGTACAAGACCAAGACCTGTGCACTGGGTTTTACATGCAGCAGGATCAGGCACCCAACTGACAGCAGGAATGTGTAAGCACCTGCAAAAATTTCGGGTTCACCTTGCTTTGTACTGTCATGCTGGGCAGACACAGCTAAAAAGGAATTTTGCAGCTTTTGGACAAAATGTTTCTGCTGTTAATAAAGCAGAAACGTTGTAGTTTATTTCAGCATGCAGATTAGAGACCAGTGTAAGTAATTTTAGCTCTAATTGCATTTTAGTGACAGCTTAAATTCACAATTCATATTGTGAAGCCATCCTCCCTAGCAATGGGGTGTCTACCTTCAGGATACTAAGAAATGCACAGATATGTTCTGGAGAAGCAAACCAAAAATAGATTGCTTCTCTTAGAAAAGCAGATTCCATTTTGAAATAGCAAAGCTCTTTTTTTAACTTCAGAAAACGTTTTTTGTTAAGTTTTTTTTAAAATTGAAACATACATTGAAAGTTTTACTGAAAGGCACGTTACTTACAGAGAAAATTAGAATTTTTTTTTGTTATGAAATCAAATATGTGCAAGTCAGCATTTACTCATGTAGGTGTTCCTTTTCTGTTCAAACCATGCTTAATACTATATTTTCCTAATTTTTAAGCTGTATTGAATAGCAATTTTAATATTGAGAGAGTGCATGGGGCATCTCTAAGTGACACAAGTGCACCTTCATAATGAAATTGCTTGGAAAGCAAAGATTTTGGGATGGATTTGAGGAGTTCATACCCAAGCTGGGGGCAGTGAAGGGAGTGAATTCTCTGTGCAGATTTGGGGGTTTTGTGTGTGAGTGAAGCTCCACTGTTTTGGCTTGCACTGCCTGATGATCTCACTCTGTACAATGAAAACTTCTGGTAAAATCCCATCCTTGCTGGAGCTCTCCTGTTTCTGCAGACTTCAGTGAGTGGGGTAGCAATGACTGCTCCCCCTGCTGCCTCTTTTTATTCTACAATGTTGGGCTTTGATAAAGACACGGTGGTCAGCCCATCCTGCCCTGTGTTTGTCATTCCTTTCCTTTCCTTTCCTTTCCTTTCCTTTCCTTTCCTTTCCTTTCCTTTCCTTTCCTTTCCTTTCCTTTCCTTTCCTTTCCTTTCCTTTCCTTTCCTTTCCTTTCCTTTCCTTTCCTTTCCTTTCCTTTCCTTTCCTTTCCTTTCCTTTCCTTTCCTTTCCTTTCCTTTCCTTTCCTTTCCTTTCCTTTCCTTTCCTTTCCTTTCCTGCCCTGCCCTGCCCTGCCCTGCCCTGCCCTGCCCTGGGTTCCCTCTGGTGTTTTGTCCATCAGAGAAGGTGCTGCTGAACACGAGCCTCAGTGGGTGACCCCACCTGGCCCCCAGCACCCCCAGGTAACCCTGCTGAACATTCCAGAACACGGAGTGCAAGCACTGCTGCTGGCCCTGCTCAAAGTTCCAGGAGGAGCCAGGTGCCACAGCGAGCAGTCAAGGTGCACCCAAAGGAGTCTGAAGGTGAAACACTGTCCTGGTTTAGGACATGCAGCTGTCACATAGCAGGGGATGTCTTCTAGAGCAATATTAAGAATTCGAGCTAGGAGTGAGAACTTTCATCTTAGCTGGTAGGTTTAATTCTTATGGTTCAGAACATGTTTTCAAGTCTGTGCAGAATGTCACTGCTGATGTACTTACAGGTAGACTGTGTTTTAACGAGTTTTTTATGTCATTTGGCCAGGCTGAGGACATAAGTTAATTGCTTGTTTTGTCTCCAGAATGGCTGCAATGACCTTGGTCATGAACCTCCCTAGAATGATGGAAATGAGTTCTTTAAACAAGGAAACAAACTTGAAGTCCTGCCTTGGCTTCTTCCCATGAATGTTTTGGCTCAAGGAAGAAAGCAAGGCACAAGAGAAATATTTCCAGCAGCTGTCTAAAGACAGCTGGAAGTAAATAAACTGAAATGAATTAAGTGGAACTATAGACAGGTTTTTTTATTCTTGGCCTTGTAATTTAATGACAAGATCTTTCTTCATTATAGTAGGTAAAGATGTACATCTGCTCCTGTATACCTTGGAAAGAAAGAGAGCTTTCAAATGCACCCAGATTTAGAATGTGAGAGTGTGCTACTGCATTGACATTGGCCTGAGTCTGTAAAATGTCTGACAGACACATCTCTGTGGCTTTAAAAAATAACAAATCTGTGTCTCCATCACTTCCTATACATGAAATATGTATTTTACTAAGAATGCAATCCAGTCTGTTACTGTGCTGTGCTGTTCAAAGGAACTCTTGGGGCTGTGGCTGCTTGCTGTGTACCTTTGAGTCTCCTTGAGTGCTGTAATATCTTCTTGCTACTTTTTGTGTCGCTTAAAATAAACCCCAAACAAATTAAAAAAAAAAAAAAATCCTGAAAAACTGTGATTAGGTAATGGTGTTATAAATTACCTTAGCTCAGAGCCCAAGCAGCAATGCATAATGTCCTCTGCCGTGCTGCCCTCCTCCTCACTCTGAGATCCTCCCACCCACAGAGCCTCCCAAGCACTCACAGCTCTCAGAGGATGGAGAGGCTTTTTCATGGCTCTGCAACAAACTTCCTTCTGGCACTGTCTTGGTCTATTTTCAAAACTTACTGGGAAAATGTGATTCATACTACTTCTGTTTTTCTTACCTTTTGACAGGCCTATGCAGACTTTAAACTCCAGCTATAGTTCATATCTCCCTGGGTCTTGCTGTGCTTGTAACTGCATTGATCATCTGTCTGGGGAGATGCTGTCAGTAATAAATGCAGCAGCTCATTGCAATAAAATGCCTCATTCATGCTGGCACAGGCAGAGGTTCATGTCATCACCAGGGCTGGTGGCAGAGCAGGAAGATCAGGCAAGGAGCTCAGGAAAGGATCTGAGATGGGAGGGATTCACACACTGGGTTTTACACCTGGAGCTTCTTGTTACACTTTGGTGATGCAATATCAGCACCCCTCAAAATCACAGTCCAGACCTTTCCAGCTTGTAGTGCTCTGGGCTTTTAGTACAGATGCTCTTGCAAATTAAAACCAGTTGACAGGAAAGCTTAGATGTGTTCTTGGCAAAAGGATTTCATAAAAAACACTCTTTCTAGCAAAAAGGGAACTATAGCCAAGAATTATAACTGCTGTCATCAGTTTTTATATCCAGACAGTTTCTATCATACCCTTTATTCCCATTCACCATAGAGGAGAATCAATAATAATAAGAAAATGTGCTTGCAAGCATTTTAAGATTTTTCTATTTTTGCATATTGAATGACTAGAGAAGAAGGTTATTATAACAAAGAGTAAAAAACAACTCTTTAAAACTGCCCATGTTTCTTGCACTGCTTCTAGTGGCTCTGTATTTCAAAAACAACAAAGAAGGACAGGCCAATCTGGGTCTTGTCTTCAGGACAGGATTGTGTCTTGTATATTGTAATGTCTTGGTCTTTCTTTTTCCAGCCATGACTACAAAAACATGATTTTTTTTGCTCCTAATTAAATCAAGAGCTATTCTAGGAAACTGCTGATATCATAAATTACCAATTTCATTAAAGAAAGTATGTAAAGATGCATTTTTGGCATTTCCCAGCACACTGTGAAGCAAAGTTTAGAGTTCAGTTTTGGTTTTATTTTTTGCTTAGAAAAACTCTGTTCATGGAAACACAGCTTGGGAAATGCCCTATGAATGGGAGGTAGTAAGAAATTGTGCCTTCTTGGAATATTTTGCCTCTGTAAGGACTCAACATCAAAGCTGCAATTGTAGTAATAATGTTTTCCTATAATAGTAATGATATATTTTGTATCTTATGTTAAGATGACCTACAGCAGATGCACTTAAGGTCTGTCCAGTATTTAGATGCAGAGGATTCTCCCTGCAGGAGTGTGAAACATCTTCTGGATGGGCTCAGATTTCATTGGGAAGTAGCTCCTTCCAAAGAGATTGTGGCATTGCTAAATTCAACACCCTCCAGCTTTATGCTGAAAAGCTGAGGGAGGATCCTGAGAGAATTTTAAAGATTTGAAGAAGAAAAAGGAGAGAGTTTCTTGACCAAGGAAAGAGAAGCTGTTCTAGTTTAAAAAGAGAGGAGTAAGGCAGAGGTAGAAGAAGACTTGGGGGATGTCAGGAGCAAAGACAAGGAGCTGAGGAGAAACTGAGGACAGGCAAAGAAAGGTCTGAGCACAGCAGGGAAGGGAAGGGAAGGGGCTGCAGATGTGAGCAGGCTCAAAATAAGAGACTGGAGAAAGAAAATAAACACGAATTCCGTGCTGCTGCTTCCTGGGGAAAACAAAGGGCCCTTAAATGTAGAGCAGGGCAGGAGCAAAGGAGTGAGTGGAAGAGAGCAGTGACAGCGAGACAGGAGCAGAAGTGGCGGCAGGGTGAGCAGGTGAAGGCAGGAGATGATGCTCACCTGGTGCCAGGTACCTGCACTTGAGGGGGGCTGGGAATGGAATGGAAACACAGACATTGGCAACACGTCTTGGGCAGGGCTGAAGATAAATGAGGAAAGCTGATATGCAGACTGGGGGAAATCCAAAAGAATACATTAGGAAGCAAAGCTGTTTCCTTTGCTTTTCAATGATGATGTTGAAGATTGCTGAAGAATGTCCATGCATTATCCAATTACTGAAATAAAAAACCAGATATGCATAGAGAGGAGGAGAATGTAGAGAGTGAAGGCAAAGACCAAAAGCACATCTCTCAAAAAGTTCAAAGAAGTGAGAGAGGGGAAGGTGAGGATACAGAAGAATAAAAATGAAAATACATAACTTCCCACTGAACTGAAACAGAGGTGGAAACCTTTGAAGCTGCCTCTCTTTTCCGGGGGTAATCATCTTCATGTAGATGTGAGCTGGCAAGGCACAAAATTATTGTCAATGATTCTAAAATGTTATTATCTTGTCAGACTGATTATATTTGATTGTGTTGATTATGGCTATTAAAATAATTTTGCTCTGATGAAAAAACGTATCCTCACTGCTTAATTGCAAGTATCCAAAACATAGATTTAATGAATTGTATATGCCCTCTGCTTAAAAGTTCTCTTTTAAATATGGGGAGGTGAGGGGGAAAATCAAACATGCAAAATGTGATTATTTGTTTTGAAGTACTCTGCTCTGGAGAACTTGTGTTCTTCCTTGCTCATCCCTGAAGAAGTGTAGGTTATGTATCATTCAGAGGAAATCATCTGCTGTGATTTTGAATTAAAGACTATGCTTAGGTAGTTCAGGTGAGCATTTTTAGTAGTTTTACCAGAGGGGGAAAAAAAAAAAGGAGGAAATGCTGTGTTGTGGAATGTGTCAGTGTGGGAAGTGATGGGGGAAAGAGCTGATGTGTCATGGGAGTGAGGGCAGGGAGCCCTGGGGGATGCTGTGAATGAACCCGGATTCCTGCAGGGGATGAGGATGGAGCCAGGCTCTGGTCAGGGGGGCTCAGGCAGCACAGGAGCACCGAGGGCTCCCCTTTAAGCAGCAGGAAAGAGCGGCCTGAGCACGGGGGGCACGGAGGGTCCCCCCCTGCAGCCCCAGCTGCAGCCTGGACATGTCCCATGCACCTGCCTGAGCAGGCTGCTAGACCAGGCCAGCATCCTGTGCACTGTGAAAACACTGCAGAAACACACAGCTTTCTATGTGGAGATAGCCAGGAAAAAATCCTTAAATAAATTCTAAATATAGGGCACAGCAGTTATTTCTCCCAGAAAACAATACACTTTACAGCTTAGTTGTCATCCACAGAAGAAAATTTCACATAAATCACTCCAACTTTTCTGTGTGAACCAAGAACCTGATTTTTATGGAGGTAATCCTTGGGGGAAGCTGTTACCTTCTAACTTTTTTCCACAGACTTAGTGTTTTCTAGCAGTGAAGGTGCATTTTTTAAAAAATCAGCTTCTCTCTCTTTTTTTTTTTTTTTAATGGCTTTATGTGATTGTATCTGAGATTAAAGAAGCATATGAGGTTTGGCATGGGGCTGGGATTTGTGTTGCATATTATCTTGAGTTCTTTGACTGAAAGCAAATGAATTTTTTTTCAGAGAATTTGAAAGCCAGTGCTGCTTTGCAGTGGTATCCAAGACATTCATTCAGACTGAGCTGCAAATCTGTCATTCTGAAAGGCTGGTTGCCTTCCAAACTCCACTTCTAAAAAATAAAGATTCTTGCACTATATGTAGGTGTGCCTTTGTGCTGGAAATTGTGTTGGCATTTCATTTGGTGGCACTTTCTTCTAAAATTTTCAGCCTGTATGTTGCCTCAGTGGCTTCCTCTGGAAGGGCAGCTGGAAATAAAGATCTCACTCAAATTTCACAGTAGGTGCAATGTTGGGACAGAGAGAGGAAAGAGAAAAGTCACAACTGAATCTAAAATCATGAAGCTGGCAAAGTTCCAGCTGTGTTGTCCACTCTGACCAGATGTTGAAATTGTCACTCAAGTTATAGATGGCCTGACTTTGTCCTTGGCCTTTGAAATAATTTTTCTTTTCCTGGGTGGAGCTAAAAATAAAAAAAAAACCTAGGAAAAAATAAAGGAAAGTGAGAAAGAAGAGGCAGAGAAAATGATGACATAAAAGAAATGGAAGTTGGGACAAAAAGTAAATGACCCATGGACTAAAGAATGAAAATGGAGAATATTTTTGCAGATCAGATATTACATCACAATGTTGGCAGGAGGTGGGAGAGAGCAGACAGACTGCCTGAGTATTTCTATAATTCTTCCTAATTTGTGAATGGTTCTGCCCTGTGATTTTGAAAGTCTACAGTATTTTGTGTGTGTTTATCCTGTTTGAAAATGTTAAATGTGCCCAAATGACTCAGAAGAGCAATTTAAAGAAGCCCAGGCTGCATTTCTCTGTGGAACTAGAGCTGTGTCACTTTCTAATAAATGCACTTTGACTCTTGTTGTTTCAGTGCTTTTAGAAAATCTTCTAAATCTTTACAGAACTCTTTAAGTTTGTGAAATATCAGCTCATACAGTGTCAGCTCACTGAGGACAACTTAATATAATAGACTTGGGTTTTTTCTAGAATTAAGGTGCTTTCAGTGAGAGTTGCAGGCTCCAAGGGAAATGGAGCTTCTAAACAATCAGGATTTCCATGGGCAGCTAACTCCCTCCCATAAATTCAACAGGCCTAAGGATGAATACTAATTAGGAGAAAGTATGTGCCAGAAATTCAGCTGGTGGAAGAGGAAATCATTCTCTCCCCTGCAGTGCTGCCAGGTTCACTTCCATCACACAAGAGTCCAACCAAATATCCTGGAAGACAGTGCAAGGCAGACACAGGCTCAGCCCAGGGAAGCCTAAAGCTGGGACCATGGGTGAATACTGAAAGTGGCAACAAGGCTGCCTCCAAAATTTCCTCAGGACTGACCCCCAGAACCCCACACCTGAACCACCCAGGACACAGCACTGTGTGTAACAAATAACTCTACTCAGTTGTTGTGAGCAAGGGAAGGAGGAATTAGTGGTGTTGAGTACATGGAATATTGTACTTTATTTTCCCCTCTCCCCATTGGCTCCAGTAAATATTGTATGTGCATCTTCCAAGATCAAATTCCCTGAACAAACAGGTAACATTTTCCTGATGAGAATCCAAAAGCAGGCTGTTGTTCTAAGGCAGACAGACCTGGGACCATCAAATGTTTGCTAATAAAAAAGGTAATTTTGGAATGAAGTGTAGGTGTTGGTATCATCTGTGCATTCCCTGCAGTAATGCCTTGCTGCCAGCTGCTCCTCCCCAGAATTGTGTGTGCCCTAAAGAACTGGCTGAGCAGGTACAAGCCCAGGAGAAAACAGAACTTGGCTGCCAATTGTGCAGCTTCTCTTTGGTGGTGTTGAAGAGTCTTCAGGAGGAAATCTCTGGTTTTACCCGGGAATTCTGTGCCCTCAGGAGGGGCTGCAGTCCTGGAGCAGCTCTGCCTGACACAAGTTCCCTTGGACTGAAAGATTCAGTCTGAAACACTGAGACCCACTGAAGCACCAGGAGGAGCACACAGGGCCCCTTTGCAGTGTGGAGAAGGTTGAGCTCCGTGGCTTTTCACCAGGCATGGGAGGCTTTGTCTCTGAGGATCACACTGGTCCCCTTTCTGTGCTGGGATTTGTGGGCTTTGGTTCAAAACTCCACTTGGAAATAGCTGACATACAATATGAAGGACAATTCCAGGCAGCTGACACTTGAAGACTAGATCGTTATTGTTTCACTGGGTATCTGGTGTTAAAGGGAATATTTCTGTACCTTTCAGGAGATATTTTATGTGGGAGATGGAATGAAAGAGGGTCAGCTCTGGGCACTGCTGTGTGGACTCTAATCCACTCCTTTCTCCAGTTAGGCAGCATTGGCATTTAACTTTTGCACCTTTCGACACCAAAATGTGCTCCCTCCCTTTCCAGTAGGTTCCTTTGTAGATGAGTCAATAATCTAATGGAAAGTTTTGCTGTATATTAGAGGACAGATCAGTGCTGCAGAGTCTCTGTAAACACCAGTCCATTTATGATGCATTTCCTCTGGGCTTTGTGTGTGTGACAGATCCCCAAGAGCCCTTCTCTTCTGCAGCACCTCCTGCTCCTTCTGGGGACAGAAGTGCTTTGGGCTGCACTGTGCTTTAGTGGGATGGCACCAGGAGATGCCTTTAAATCAAGGAGTTAAAGCTTCCTTTCATTCTGTCCTTTTCAAGCCTTTCCTCTCAGCCATCTGATGGGGGTTCATCAGTCCCTGCTGTGCTCTAAGGGGTGCTCACCCCTGCACCAGTTTTGGGGGGACGAGGCGTTCACCCCTCTGTGAGGCTGCAGGGAGCTCAGGAGAGCTCTGAGCAACAGGGGCAACGGTGGGAGCTGCTCACTGCCTGCCTGCACAAATGGGAACTCTGCTCAACTGGGAGCTGCTCACTGCCTGCCTGCACAAATGGGAACTCTGCTCAACTGGGAGCTGAATGGCTCCCAGGGAAGAAACTTCCAGTCCCAGCTGGGACCTGAATTCTAATGGCAAAACTTGGCATCTGTTTTAAGACTATTAAGTTTGTTAATAGGCATCTTTTCTATTAAACACGGCTTTACACTGCCTGAAGGCTCCAGTACTGGAAGCACCACACTCCTGAGCAGCACTGTAAGTGCAAGGAAATTGTGCTGCCTAGCCAGTGTTTTGGCTCATCACCTGCCCTGGAATGTGTGGCTCTGTCCTAGCTCTCCAGGATCACTGAAGTTTTATAAATAAACTGATTTGTAGAGATAATGATCATATATGGGAATGCATATCCTGAGGTGCCAGGAATTTTCCTTTTACATAATGTGAGTATTCCCAAATGTAGTTTACTCCTGACTTTTACTATGACTTTGCCATGGTTTTGTTTATATAGCTTTGCTTTTGCTGTAGGGACTAATTTTATTCAGATTCAAACTAGCATGGTAGCAAAGTGGGTCTGTGTTTACTCTGTGTTAAATATCCTTATTTAAGTCATAGTGAAAGTCTGAAATCTTTTTAAAATCCACACACTCAGTAGTTCCAGTAGTTAAAGCAAAACCAGACACTGCTGCAGAGTGATGAATTCTGAAAATGTAAGTCTTAGTTTTGTAAGCTCAAAGTTAAGAAATAGAATGAAACTGATTTCCTTCTCCCCACCCAAAGCTCTTGAATCCAGCAGTTCCTGCAGAAGCCACTTGAAAACGTTTCCACTCATTCACTGGGTGCTGAACACTTCAGAAAATCAGGTCAGTTCCTTAGGTTTCCAAATACAGATTTAGGATCCTAAATATAAGCATGTTAGTCAAAGAAAAATTGCTTCTCTTTATATAAATTGTGAAGTTACAATCAAGTTCACTTGACTTCTGCTATTTCCAGCTCTTATGGAGGTCAACAACAACTGTATTTCCTGCTTTAGCACGAAGTTTTCCTTCCTTGCAGATGAGTGGGTGTGATTTTCTGTCTCTCTGGTTACCTGCCTTTCCTTATTAATATAACAGGCTATTTCTTTCCACTTCCAGCCATCCAGGAAGAGTACATGAATTTCTTCAGCTCTGCCTATGTGTGCAGAGTTGTACCTTCCTTCCAGATCAAACCCTGCCCATGTCCTTTCTTCAGGTTTGTTCTTTGTGGGATGCCCTAAGTCACTCTGGTTACTCTTGGGTGAAGTTCCTGGGAGGGTTTTGTCCTAAATGAACAAAGTGACTGTGAATGGCACAGTAGGTGCTGAAAGAACACACAGAGAGTTTGTAGTTAATAATATCCTTAATCTCTAGCCCCTACCATTAAAGCAGTGTTTTCTCCTGAATTGCTTCCACATCACTTTCCTTTGCATGTGAGGACTAAACCTGAGACTAATCAAAGAATGCCTGCCTGTTCTATACCATGTTTTAGCCCAGAGCCTCTATCTCCAAGAATTCTTTGCCATAAATCAGAGCACCTCTAAACTCACTCCAGCTGATTTCAACTGAGAATCCTACCCTAATAAATATAAAAGCCACATACAACATAGGCACGTGTCAAATACGTGCACGAGTGAATTTTCTCACCTCTGGAATGAAAAGTGGCACGAGTGTAAATTGTAAAGTTTGCTCCAGTGGTGAAGAGAGGTGCAGGAAGAGCTGCAGCCACCCCCCGGGGATGGGGCAGGCTCTGTCCCTCAGGCCTTTGGAGCTGGGCGAGTCCAGGAGCTGGGGCCAGTGGCCACTGGGAATGGAGGTGGCAGAAGGAGCCCTGAGCTGGCACAGAGCCACTGCAGCTGGCCCTGCACTGCTGCCCCACCTGCCCTGTGCACAGCAGGGACAGCGGCTGCACAGCTCCCCTCAGCCTGCAGCAGCTCCCCCAGGCACAGCAGCCCCTCCTGTGCCCTGGGAAAGCCACCAGGAGCCCTCTGTGCGTGGGAAGGGACGGCTCCCTCTCCCAGCAGCTCCAGACCACGGCACCGAGGAGAGAGGGAAGCTCCAAAGCGCACGGGCTGGGGGGAAGGCTGGGTGTGCAGTGTGGTCCCTGTGACACAGACTGCACGGCCAAAGCAAGGCAGTGACATTTATCACGGTGCCAGACTTCTGACAATTAAAATTTCATTGTCATGTACCACTGATTCCCACTCTTAATCTTCCAAATAGGAAGTGTCTTAAAAAAAAATCTCTCCTTGCTGTCTGTTACGTAAGTGGTTCTGTAAGATTTAAAACAAAATCATTTTCAAAATGTTGAACCCACTGAGTGCAAGTCAGCAGCTTCCCCTTAACTGTTTTATAGAGACATATGTCTCTTGGGATCACTTAGCAGGGAAGTACTTGTCTTTTTTTTATAAGTTTGCTTGAGGCCAATTTATCCCAAGCATTGAATTTATCCAGCTGTAACTGCACAAAGAATTCATTTCCTGACTGCCAACTTGCAGTACTTCAGCCAATGCACGTAGAGAAGGAGGCATTGTTATTTACCAGAAACGAGGGGTGCATTTCTTCAATTATGCTTGCATGCCTGTCTTTGTTTCCATAAGACAACTTCTGCCTTTCCATTAGTAAGAAGAAAAGAAGAACTGGAATCAATGAGTCAGATCCTTAATCATTATAAATTGCAATAGCTTTCTAGTTTTTCAATTTTCAGCTGGCTGTGCTCTATTGACCTCAGCTCTAGATACCTTAACTGTCTGGTGCTGAAGTGATTTGTGAATTTTTAAGCTTGTATCTCAATTTGCAGTTATCCATTCACCCCAGCAGTGCCAGGGAAGGCTTGGTTTCCAAGGGCAATGTTGATGTTTCATCTCAGATTAAAAACAAAGCTGTTTTTGATAAAATGGGGAAATCTGCAACATAAAGGTGAAATTACATTTGTCGTGCCTTTCTTAAAAAGAGAATGTGTTTGCCTGTTGACTCATGCTAGTCCCACTAATGGAGGAGTAAAAATAGTATTTTTGGTAGGGAAAATAAGGATTAGCAGTTTTAGGAGTAGGTATTTGCTGTTGCTTAGAACTGTCAGCTGAGAGGTAAGTGATTCTATTCACTTCCTGCTGCACAGTCCTATCCTGAGGTGTGATGTAGGGAAGGGGAAGAAAAGTTTGGCTGCCTACCTGTGAGCCCTGGGAAGTGGAAGGCAGAATTAGACAGGGACCCTGTGCACAAAATGTAGTTGGCTGTAGGAGCTTGACAGTGGCAGCAGTGGAGGGTTTGTGTCTATTGTTCCAGGCTAGATGGCAACACTCAGGAAATTTCCATTGAAATAGATTTCAGGTAATGAAATCTGCATATTCTGGAAAATCTGATTTTTATTCCCCCCTGTATTACTCCTGAAAAATTCAATTCTGTTGAAACACTTTAATCTTCTCTCAAAGAAACAACAGTTGAAGGCTAAGGCTTCTGATCTGTTCAAAATTAATTCATAGTAGTAGTAGTTCAGTTCTTGGTGGGAATTCTACTGGTGCTTCCTTTGACTCTTGCTGGTGCAGTCTACTTGGGTTTTTTTGCCACATTACACAGCAGCCTGTCTTTAATCTAGCTGTTCCATGAGTTTATTTAATCTATATTAGTGCTCTCTCTCAATTTGGGGCAGAGAAAAATTGCTGAGTTCCAGCTTTGGTAAAATTCTTGGAATTCTGAGAGAGTAGGACATGCCTGGAGCCCTCCCCACGTTCCTTGGGGTGTACCTTCATTTCAACCTGAAGCATCAGACCAGTGAATCCAGCGACTCAGCCTCCCCTCTGTGGGCAAGAGCAGCAATGACCCCAAAATGCCTTTTTAATGCCTTTTTAATGTCTTTTTAATGCCTTTTTAATGCCGTTTTGGCAGTGGCTGCCCCCGTGCTGCACTGTGTTCGCTTTGCCCAGCATTTGCCACAGCAGCCCTGGAGAGCAGAAGGAGAACCGAGGCCTGATGAACAAAGGGGAGCCCTGGGAGCAGGGATGCTCCGTGCCAGAGGTGTTCCCTCCTCTGCTCTCTGAGTGCAGCATTATGCTGCCCTTGGCAGATGGACTGGCCATGGCAGCACTCACAGAGCTGCAGGGGGACCCTGTGCACGGCTGAACAAAAGACACCACCAAACACCTCAGACACGTGGGTAATTAGTGAGCAAATTTTATTAAAAGGACCTCTACAATTATATCTCTAGCATTTTAATGTTGCTTTCTATTCGCAGTTATCCGTTATTTTTACATGTTTTCCTGCTTTTCTCTTTGCTGTGTTTGGCTGTTTATGTTCCCAGCTTGAGCTTCAAAGTGAGGATTGCACAAAGCATTGAGAATGAATTTGACTCACTCGGCTGGCATCAAGGAAATTCAGTTAAAACCCAGTGTTAAAGTTAACAGCATGCAGTATATTCCAGAGCTCCCCTGTAAAGGTGCCTCCTAAAATCCTCAGAAACAGCTGTGCTTTATTGGGTTGGAAGTTTCATTAATGTCACCCAAGTCTAGCAGTTTCAGCATTCCCATGGAGTTACCAAACAGGAGCTGAGCTGCAAATTCAGGACCGAAGGCATTTTACAGGAATACAGAATGTATCCATCTCCTTACAAATGCCTGGCCTTTTCCCTCGGGTTTGTAACTATTTCTCACCTTACTGTTCTTTCTCACCTCGATGCTTTTGCCCCTGTGCTGGCTTTTCTGCATGGAGAAATGTTGCAATTGGTGCCAATGAGGACAGGCCCCCACCCAGTGACTGCCAAAGCTGCTTCTGCTGATGGCAGCCACAGGCTCAGTCAAAGAAAAATCTTGGCACCACTTGGACTTTCGGGGGGTGGTGGCATCAAGATGTTGCAAACTGGTAAAAGTTCCAACCCAGAATGAAAAGAGTGCTTTTGAACTTTTAGGCCAAGTATTTGTAATTCCTATAGAGAGATCTCTCATTACTGGGGAAAATGAGAATTGGGGATATTTTTCCCCAGACCTTAAAGGTAAAAATTGCAGCATAACTTAGAAGTTGTCTGATTGGAGAGCAGAATAAGAACAGCTCTTGGATATTTCTCCTATCTCTAAGGAAGATTAGACCCAAATGTTGTTGACAAACAGTGATTTTTACCAGCTCCCCTGTTTCAAGGAGTTGTAACTCTAATCTCAACTCTGTCACTGAATTTCAACCAAATTGTATATTCCCTTTAGTAAAATCAGTGCCATATCTCTTATTAGTCTCACAGGCTCAAATTACTTATTTCAGTGTTTGAAAAAAAATTTGGATTTTCAGCTGAATAATTTTACATATACTTGAGTTTTATCAAAGATTGTGTTCATACAAGCAATATTTCCCATTCCCTCTCTTTTTACAGCAACTGTACAAAAACAATCACTGAAAGATGGCCCAGGTAAAGAAATCAATAAAGAAACTCCAAGAGTTGTGTGGCCTGAGCTTTCTTCCCCTCAGTTTGTGTTTCACCCAAGTTAACCTCTCCTCTGTCAAATCCATCTACATCTGTTTGAAAGCTACATTATGTTCTTCTCCTTTGTGGTGTTTGATCTATGGATTCCTTTTGCATGTTAAAACTGTTTCTAATTTCAGCTGCAAGTTTATGATGATATTAATGGCAAGTGCTCTGTGCAAGGTACATCTGTAAGGATTGTCTTTCAAAGGATCTTTTCACTTGTATCAGAAACTGTCTTTGACATCTTAGTTTTATTTTTAAAAAAAGTATTGTTTCCAGTTGGAGGATGGCTCTGAATGTTAGATGAAAGGAGAACTACTAAGCAAACCAGTTTTTCCTTCACATTAGTTAAAGGTCAATTATCAAATGCTCTTCTGCATTACAAATCCATGTCATAAGAAAGTGAATTAGGATGGTAATAGTAATTGTATTAGATTCTTTGAAGTGATGATATTCCATAGAAACTTCAATCAGACAAGCTGCAGTAGCATTGATCTCTCAGAAATCATTCTCTCTAATTCAACAGGGATCTCCACTCAGAGAGGAGCAGCACAAAGCATGCCCAGCTTTCTCATGCTGGTATCTTCTCTTAGTGCTGGGCACTCAGGAAGGATTTGTCTTTTAACATCAATGGCATTTGTGGAGGAAAAGCAGCAATTTATCACTTGATCACATTAATTTGAAGTTCATTTATTACCATACAAGTGTGGGGGGAAAGTCCTTTGTGTGAGAATATTATTCTTTGCAAATACCCCAGAGGCTGGGCAGCTGCATTGTCCTGAGCAGAGCTGAGAAAGAAAGAAAAGAATCCTTGGAGGCTCAAGTTTTCCTTAAAGTCACACTTTGCCCATGTTCCCCCACTGAGGCCTAATTGTCTAAATGAAAAAAAACAAAAACAAAAACCCCCCAAACTCCCAGGCAGCCAAAAGGCTGGAGCTGTGTTCTGAGGTAAGATGGTGTGCCTCTGAAACAGCCAATATCAATCCAAAGCTGCCTTGTAACTACACACACCTGCAGAAGAGCTGCCTGCTGCTTTCTGTGCCCATCACTTCCAAACCTTGCCAAGCTGTTTGTGCTGTGCCCTCCCAGTGCCTGCCTGGGAGACACCAGCACTTGTCCTTGCCCTCCACATGAATGTCAAGATGAGGAAAGCAGGGAGGAACTCTTTATTGCTCATGTGTCTCTGCCAAGATATTGGATTGGTCCATGGTTTTCTGATTTTAATGAGACTGGAACTCAGCCCAGACTTAGTCATTGCAGTGAATTCAGATGATTTTCCTTTCCTGCACATATTCTATTTTCTGTAACCCAGGAAAGTAGTTTAGATTGCATCCAGTCATGTGACAGAATAATTTTATTCATGTGAAAACTTTTCCAGTTAAAGATGGGTGTGGAGATGCCAAGTCTGATTTCTCATTCTTTCCATTTAGATCCTTAAGAAAGGAGATTTGGATATTGTGACCCATGGCTGCTTTTCATACGGGTCCTAAGTGAAACCTTCCTAGCTGGACAGAACTGAATTCCAGCAGTCAGAAACTGCAACTCTTCTTTGGCAACACTCTCCTGAAGAATTATGGCAGCTCTTCAGCTACTGCTAAGAGCAATGGATAGAATATTGTCTTAGCATGAACTACAATGGTTTCTCTAAGTTTTAGGATCCTTAAAGCAGTGCAGAATGCTTTTTCCCCTTTAAGTGTCAATGCAAACTTCCACTCTTTTATCCCAGGCTCCTGCTGTTTTCCATTTAGGCTGCATCCCATGAGCAGCATTTGAACACAGCAAAAAAAAGTAATGACCCGAGAGCAAATGGAAACACCAGGGCATAAACCAAGAGCCTGGGATTAGCCTGTGCCAAGCTGAACCTCAGTGAGTTAATCCAGTGGAGGAGAGTGAAGGCAGAAAGCCATTTATTCCTAATTAAAAAGAAATGTATTGCATAAGGCTGGATCCAGACACTACAAAATAATTCTTGAATAATGTTTCTGTTTGATTACATTGACATGATTCTGAAATAAATTTTAGTGACATTGTTTTTCTCTGGCTTTATCAAGGTATTCTTATCTGTAGTGGAGTTTGTAGTGATCAGTTTTTATATAATCCTGGGCTCCTGCTGAGGCCCTTCTCCATGACTGATGACCAATTATTTCTCACCTTGAAATGTGAAAAATGGAGGTTGAAGATTCTAGCTGGGGAGGAGGGGGTTAGTGGCTTGGTTATCTTTGGAGAGCATCCCTTTAGTTGGGAATTTTTTGTTGTGGTTTTGTTTGCTGGGGTTTGGGGTTTTTTGAGCATTTGCTGAGTATGTTTTCTCCCAAGAGATTGTTTTCAGATTCCTTCAGCGAGCTAAGGTTCAAAGTTCTTCCAGAAAATACCAGCCATGAATGCACATGCCTGGCACAATGCTTGGTTTAAGGACTGCCCTTGATTTCAGTAAGTTCATATTTATTCCTGAAGGCAGAACAGCTACTCTGTGAAATCACACACTTGGTCATCCTGCTTCTGCTTTCCTTCTTCCTGTCCTTATAACCACAGAGGGTTTGCAGTGCCTTTTGGGGGGCAGGAGGGGGGCACAGAGCCCATCACAGGACACTGCTGCCTGTAGCACTGAGCCCCATCCTTGGCCAGGGGGCCTCGGAACTGCAGTGCTACAATCCCAGCCTGCAGCTGATTTCCAGCCCTACTTCAATGGATCTTGCCCCTGCTTAAACCCATAGAAATTGTCTAATATTTAAATTGCTTAAAAGCTCTACCTTCTCTGTTAATGGGGAAGTTACAGTCATTAGTTACCCTCATTTTGTAGCATGGAAATCAAAGGACAAAAATGAAAATGTCCCATATTTCTGGCCTGGATCCTGGATCATTTCTAAGCAATCTGCTGACAAGAGCTGAAGGCAGTCACAGCTGCCACTCACCTGCCAGCAGGCAGTGCAGAACTGCATTGGCTGGAAGCTGTGGGATTTCTATTGTAGTTTGTTTGTTTATTTATTTATTTCTTTTTTAGACAGCCATTGTTTTGTAAGAGCACTGAAGCTTTGGACTTGGAATGCAATCCCTGAATTCTTGGCTGAGCAGCTCATCACATGCTTGTCCTGCTCATTCTGTACAAATGAGAAGGAAAGCTGCAAATTCTCTTTGGTTGACAAGGAGCTGCCAGTAAGATTAAAGGAAGCATCAGCCTCGTTCAACTGATGGCTATAAAATTACTTTGCATTTTAATTTGTCCAAGTCTTTCTCAAATATCATGTCTTTAGCAATACTTATTGGTGTTGTCTGCTCTGTTGTTATCCTATTTTCCACCAACTAAATTATTTTACTCTAGCAACACAAACTATGGCAATTTGCTGGGTTTGTGTTGTGTAGTATAATGCATTGAGACATGAGAAATATGAATTATTGCCTACTTTATTAAGTTTTCGAGTTAGATATTAAATATTATTTGTTGTTCTAGGTTTTTTTAAAATTTTTTATTATTTTTTTTTTCTGCTGGGTTCTAAGCACTCTCAGGTTCTGGCCATCTCTTCTGCCCAACTTCTTAGGACAATCAATAGAACCATTTAGTCTGGAAGGATGTTTTAGGCAATTAAGTTAAGCATGTGTTTAAAGGCATTTTTGGTTTAAGATGAAAATGGTCAGCAGCTGTTGGAAACGAGTCCTTAAGTCTTTATTAGAATGCATAATTAATCTTGTGACTTGATGAGAAGGGAAATATTAATTGGGTAATTTTCTGCCAGGTCTTAAGTGGCTTCATTTTGTCTAAATCAAAGTAATTAAAAGAGACTAAAAATGTAAAGTTTATGCAGTAGAGAACTGTATCCAGGCAATTCTGGCTTGCCAAGTGAATGGATTTCAGGCAGGAAGAGTGGTCTCTTTGAAAGCAAGCATTACTGATAGGATATTCCTCCTAATCCTCTTGACATTGACTGGGCTTTTCTCACCTTTTGGATGGCAGAGTTTTCAAGTTTCCTACCAGATGCTGTTGTTGATTTTTGTAGTCCTGATTGGGTTCAAAGTAAGTCTTGGTACTGATGCTAAATCAGGCTGGAAAGACTCTTTGTGATTTGAATTTGATGGAAATTAAAATCCTGCCAGCTGTGTTTTGTGTGTTCAGACTCTGCATAAATAAGCATAAATCTCTTGGATTCCTTGATAAAAGTAGGTGTGCTTCCTTGCAGCTTTAAATGTGGAACCTGGAAGCAAAATTATATTTTAAACTAAATGTCAAGCTTTAAAAGTTAAATGATTTGGACTTGAGGTTCTCCTCCTTTTCTTTCTTTTTGTCATTAAAGTGATGTAGTAAAAATAACCTCATAAGGACAAAATGATTGTGGGGGCCAATGCAGTTAATGCACAGTAATTTAACATTAGAATTAATGTAACACTGTGGGTTTCGAGTGGTTTAATTGAGTGCAGACCCCACTGCTCAGCTCCCCCTTCCTTTGGGGCTATCTAGGAAATCTTGGGCTCCTCTTAAGGCAAATCCTCTTCCAGTGTAACAGCCTTGTCTCCAGGCCTTAGTGCTGAGAGAAAAGGGTGACTCTGGTTGTGCTTGGGAAGTAATTGACTGAAGATATGAAGTAATGACAGTGAATTAAAACATGTATCATGTTTAAATAGCACTTGTATGACTCCAAAGGGAACGAATGGAGATGTGGAGGCATTCAAAGCCCATCCAGGGTTTATGATATCCTGTACACTATTTAAAAAGGTTTACATCTAATGGTTTGGCAAGGTAGGAGCATTTTGCAAATAACACTTTGTGGAGTGAGGATCAGCTTTCTCCCAAAACCCTTGGAGGGAGGCAAAGCTGCCATTTTATAGAGTTGGTTAGAAGCAATAAATGTGTAACAATGTTATTGCATTCCAGTGATTTTTACAGTGTTGTAATGTATTGAAATCTTCTCCTAAGAACACCAATATTCCTGTGCTTAAGAATAAGCAGAAAAATGGTGTTGGCCATATTTCCATGCTAGAGATGAGAACAAAGTGCTGCATGAAGTATTTCAGAGTTTCAGGCCTTGAATTTTCACATTCCTATAGAGGAACCACACCATCACATAGTCCTTAACATTCCTTACACTAATCTACAAATTAACCCCAAGAGGAGGTGATCTGAAATGCTGACCTGGCCTCAGATCATGGAGTGCTGTCATTGCTTGCAGTGAAAGCTGCCTTTCACTGCAGGCCTTCTGAAAGGGGAAAAATAGTCAATAAAATTATCATAGTGGGGAAAATCCTGCCTTAACTCCAAATGAGAAAGGGATGCAGTGAACTATAGGATCCTGAAAACCTTCTTTTAAAGTCAGGAGTGCAGAATAGAATGCCATTTCAGGGAATGTCTCCTTTATTTGGATTTTAGGGCTCTTAGGAATGCAAGCTGGTATCTGGCTAAAAAATGTACTAGCTTTTCAAAACTGTTGAATAACTTCCCTTCTTACTGGGATCAGCAAGTCTTTAAAAATGCTATCATTGTCTCTTTAAAGGGTGAAGGGACCCATCCCAGAGACCTTTGCACTTTAACTGATGTGAAGGTGCCCAAGAACAGCAATATCTTTCAGAAGCTCTAGAAAATGTTGTAAGAATGAGAGGAGAGGGGTTGGATTCCTGTGAGGATGGGCACAGCTGGGCAGACACATCTGGGGGTGCAGGTGATGTGCCCACCTGCCAGAGGTGGCTTAGAAGAGTTGAAAATTTTGTTTGGCTGTCTGAGAGGGGCAGACAGCAGCAGCAGGCTCGGGTGCTGGAGGGAGGAGGGAGATGTCCCGAGTCTGCAGTGCCAGGCCTGGCACTCGGGCCAGCTTTGCCAGCGAGCACCGGGCACAGTGGGAGAACTGAGAACTGCAGCAGTGAAGGCTGTGTTCAAAGATCTGAGGATTAAGCCTTACTTGGAGCACCAACATATCATTAAAGCAGTTTTCAAGATGAAAAGGAGAGAGATGTTGTCTCCTATTTCTGAGCCTTAGTCCAGCTAAGCAAGAACTCAATGTTTAATTCTGAAGAGTGAATAACTTTGATGCCCAGTTCAAATGGGTGTAAGTTATTTGAGCCCTTAGCTAAATTGGGGTCATATCTTTTTTTGTTCCCTCTCTCTAATTAGTGCAATTGCTTAGCAAAGATATTTCCCAGGACTTAGTAGTAAGTCACCACTTTATAATTTTCTTTTAACATTTCTGAACTGATTTCATTTCGAAGATCATTACCAATTAGCACTAATCTTCCTTTGGACATTGGTGGACTTTCAATGCTTTGTGAAGTTTATGGACTACATTGAACTGAAGTTCGTTTTAGAAATGCAAAATAAGGGAGACAGGGTTGGGGTTGGGCTTTTCATAACATCACAGTTATGTATCTTTAATAATGATTCTCTGGTACTGAAGACATTTCACGGGGTCAGAGCACTTCTGTTATTTCATTAGAATGAAACAGAGAGCACAGATAAGTCATTAAGTGGTCTCTAAATCCCTGCTCTTGTGTGCAGACTTCTTTCCATCGTGATTTATACCAAGCTTAGAATAATCTCTTTAGAACTTCAAATACAGTAAACAAGAGCAAATTCCACATTGCACTGGAGCTTTCAGATAGCTCCATAATTAGCAGAATTATGGAATGGCTAAATGTGACGAGCTCTTATAGATTCTCTGGCAGTAAGAACAAGAAGGGAAGGATAAGGGAGATCAGTGGTTTGATTTTGATCTCTTGGGACTCATCGTTAATCAGTAAGGCAATAATCTAAAATTAATGCAGTGACCATGGCAATAGTGGTGTGAGAACATTAACTCCATTAACTCCATTCCATTAATTCCTAATTCCAGTTGCTACAGCAGGGCTGGGACCATAGTGTTTGCTGCAAACACTGAGAAATGCCTTTTCAGTCGTGGTTCACACCCAGCTGGTCCAGCCACCCCCATTGGTGTCTGCCTACCTGTCTAAGCCACCAGCTGCTCTAAAAAATTCAGAGGATCCGTGCAGTACTGGAGACATTTTCATTCCCAAAACATCACTTCCTGTTACATTCAAAGGAAGAGAAATCTCACTCCTAATTGATTTCTTCTCTGTTTTTATCAGAAGATTATCCCTGAAGTATTTTCAGGATCTTGTCTCTTCACAAAGCAAGTTCTGGGACAAAATTGTTCTATGATCTCTGTGCCAAAATGGTCAACCCTGAGAGAAGTTAGCACAGCTCCTCATTGAAATGTTCTTGCAATACGTGCAGAGGGACTAGAAAATGTTTTGTGGCTGCTATGTTTTGTTGGATGAGCCTGGTGAGAATTAATCTGAGAATCAATCCTTTTTATCCTTGTGGCTAGAAAACACAGCATCATCTTATTTCCATCCTGCCCCAACAATATTGTTGTTCCAGGGAGGCAGACATGTCAAAGTGTCAAAGATGGTAAGGAAGCTGCATTTGGGGGAATGCAAATAGGAAAACTTCCTTTTGCTACAGCTAGTCAGAGTTGTGCCCCCTTGCAGAGGCCACCTTGTGCCTGTTCTGGAGCACGGTTCTGCACTGCTGGGTCATGGCTCTGTCTTTTGAACCTTTCTGTCCTGCAGCCCCAGGTGGCTGCTAGACTCATCCTTTGTGTTTATATCCACCTGCCCTTCTGGATGGCTGCCAGAGCCAGGATCCACAGCCCCCCAGGGACCTGTAAGAGGAGACTGGATGGCTTTCTGCTGTTATACTTTAGTTTCTGATCTTTGAGGAGAGGGAAATCTTCATCCCTCTGTGTGTGGTATTTCCCTCCTTCCCCAGCCAGAGGAATGAGGATGATTTCCATTTTGCAGGAATATGCTTTTCACTTTGTGTCTTGAGGAGCATCAGCAGAGTCTGGGGTATCCCCAGCTCTCTCAGATGAGGCATTTGTGGAACTGTGCCTGTCCACCCCCTTGGTTTGGCACGGGCTGAATGCTCAGTGCCTCCACCCGTGCCCAGCAGGCAGTCCCTGAGCTGCCAGGGTCCCTGCACATCTGCACAGCAGCTGTGGCACCCCTGCACACGGCAGCATTTCAGCAGCATTGCCCCTCTCTGTCCCCACTGTGGGGCTGTCTGCAGTGAAGTGAAGCTGGTACAACACCATCCTCCTCTGGAGGCACCCACACTTTGTGGCTGTCCCAGGTTAGCAGCCCTCTGAAAGCAGGAAGGAACATCCTGCGAGGGGAAACACTACAAGACCCCTCTTATGTTACTCAAAGGAGATCTGTGGAAATGAATTGCTTTTTGGAAGCAGTGCAGTTGCACTGTCTCTTTTTTTTGTTGTTTTTTTCCAAAGGACATAGAATAATTGTTAAACAAAACAACCTTGTTAAATCAGAATGAGATTAAACCAGCCTGGTTCATTCTGACTACTTTATATTTGTTAGCTGTTTTTCCATTTCAGTTGTGTGCAGTGTGCTTTTGCTTGCATTATTTTTGTTCAGCAAGAGGGTAAGCAGGAAGGAAAATGAACTCTCACTGCAAATATTTGGAAAGAAGGAAACCAGGCTTGTGTGAGAGGGAAGTATTTGAGCTATGTGATTTTAAATGTTTCTGTATTTTCTGGCTGTGCTTTACCTTGCATGCCACACCACAAGAGAGACGTGTCAGGATTTTCCTCACCAGTAAATAAAAGGTTTCCTGCTTCCCTACAGGCTGCCTCATTTTCTCCCAGCAGTTCATAAAGCTGTGGCATGTCAAAAAAGATGTATTGACTTGATTTTTCCATTAAAAATTAATTGCTTCCTATTTGATGAATGGTGATAAATAATGACCTTTCAAGTGTGCTGTGGTCTCAAGTGTACTTAAAGCTCTCAGTTGAAGGGACTTTGCAGGTATCTGCAAGTCTTGGCTTCAGAGGGGACACAGGAAGAAAGATTTTTGTGGTAACACAAGTTAACAGTCAAGTTTCTAATTCTTACCTATAAAGTGAATGACTTCAGTTAACAGGTGATATACGTGAAAGCACCATTACTTTAGTTAGTGCCACATCGAGGTTTGGCATCTCTTTTATTTCCTTCCATCCTAGAAAATCTTAATTCAGTGTAGTTGAAAAGAAATAACCCCAACCCCAAAGAATCATGCAAAAGTCACACTTAGGATGTTATTCTATGGCAAATTAAGACCCTGACCAACCAATTTAATTCAGTCAACTGGGGGAAGCACACACGTGGAACTTTAACCCACAACTGAAAAAACTGCAGGTAACATTTGGATAGGTCCCCCTGTGCCCACCCTTTTTCTTTGTTTAAAAGAAAAAGCTTATGGTTTCCTTTTGCTGTCAAGTGCAGCAGAATTGCAAACAAATTATGTTCTTTTCTTATATCTGGCAGGTTGTCTCATGTCTTACTCCAACCTTCCAGCAAAGTTTATGTCCCTGCCTGTTCTGGCTCCCCTGAAAAATAATGAATTCTCAGCTGTTCCACACCATTCATTGCTATCAGCTCCTGCAGCTCCTGTCACTTGTATCATCCTCTATGTATTTATTTTTCTGGTTTTTGATTTCAGATTGAATTTGAACTAATATTTCAATTGAATTGATATCCCTTTGTGGGATATAAAACCAATCTCCTTGGTTTTTAATATTATTTTTCAAATACTGCAGAGTATTTTAGAAAACATTGAGTACATGCAAAATACATCTATTTTTAAATTTTCTTAATTGGGCAATGTGCTCACAAGGCAAAAACCTCTTTGTTAACAGTTTCCTGCTTCTCATTTCTGGTTCTTTTTCTGGTGTCTCTGAGAGCTCTGCATGAGATGAAGCAGAGAATGTGCAGAGTACCCCTAAGGAGTCTTTAAGCATCATAGTGGTAATGTATTTCTTTTTCCCCCCTAATTTCTCGAGTCTCTGGATGACATTGAAAAAACTCAAACCTTTTCTGTCTGAAAGCAAAGCACCATCTTTTATGTAGAGAAACTGCATGGTGGATCCCTGTGTGATTTGCAGAGAGACTGCTGGGCTGTGTGTGAGGGTGGAGGGTAGACAGGGAAATCTGCATGTAGCACATCAAATTATTATTAAACAGTTCTGGCAGAATCTGTCAAGGAAAGTAAGATAAATCAGGGTGAAGGCAAAAAAAAAATTGTGTAAGGTAGTTTATACAAAGCAGTTGCCATTATAAATAATAAAGCAAAAAGGCATTCTTTGGAAACTTTCCAATTCATTTTTACCAGTTCTGCCTTAAATAACTGACAGTTTTTGTAGTACTTGGTGTTCTCACTCATTCCTCTTCCTTTGCTGTGGGAATCTCCACAAGTACTCTTGGCTTCTTGGTTTGGATCATAAATCTGCATCTTTGTTTGTTTGTGTTTTGTATGCCACATCCTAGGACCCAGTCACCAAGGTGATGCTCTTTATACAGATCTCTTGGCATCCAGGGCTTGTTTCTAGCCAGAAGCCTCCCAGATAAACAGAAACATGAAACCTTGGCCATTAATGAGCTGCTCCACTGAATCCTTTGTTCTCAGAAAGAAACCCCAAAACCCTGTGAAGAACATTTCTGTTTTAAGGAAAAGTTTGGCTGCTATGGGATTCTGACAAGACCATAAATATTGGCACCAATTTATCTTTCCGTTTACAAGCAAGCAAATTATTAATACAGGTTTTTAAATCCGGGGAAAATTGATAAAACAATTAATTCTTCCTGTCAGGAGCAGTTACAGAACCACTGTCTCTGATGGCCCAAATTCACTTGGCCAGACAAAGCTGCCAATTGCTGTATTTAGCATCAGTGCAGCACACGAGTCCTGCTGTCTCAGACATCTGCCAACACCAGAGGAATTGTTTGGTTAATATGGAGGACAGAATACAGGTGAGGTTCTCTTCCCATTGCAGTCAGTAATAAAATGCTTGCTGATGGCCAAGGGCAGTGTAATTAATATATAGGGAAACGTTTAAACCCATGGCATCTCGAAATATTAATTAGTATCATGAAATGTTTGATTCTTTTGCATGTACCTTGCTCCTCCCTTTTGCTTGCCTCGGGCTAGTGGTCTCATTATTTAAGTCTGAGAAATAGATATTATCACTGTTTTAATTCTAGGTTAAATATTAACCAATCATAATTTAAAAATATTTCTGTCCTAAAGCATATGGTAGGTGATGGTTTATGCACTCAAGCAATGAGATATATTTCCCTTATAACTGGATAAAAACAGAAACTGATGTTTCTCTTGATATAGTGAAATGCTGGCTAAACAAATAGAAAACTTGCAGTTAACCTGCAAATTATATTTATTTCTTTTTAGAAAAAGCTTTTAATTTCAGAAAATCAGAGAGGGCCATTTGTAAAAGAATGCATATTCCTATCTCTGTTTAGAAAGTATCAAAGTAAGTTGTTGTGCAATTAAAAAAATTAACTAGACAATCCTTTCTCAAAAGGAGAAAGGATCAAATCTGTAATGAGATTTGTTAACTTAGGTACCAATTTCTCTTGAAATAATTATTAAATCTGGTAATTTAAAAGTATCCTTCAATATCCATCATGTGCCTTAAGCATTGCCTTTTAACATCTGCCAGATAATAACATTTCACAGAAATGGGCTCCTGAATTGAGCCTGGAATTAATTCCTCCTTCAGAATCAGGCCTCTGGATCTGCTGCCTGTCCTTTTCCAGGGACCTTGGCTGGATCTGCTGCCTTCAAACACGGGGTTTTCCAGAAATGCTGAATAGGAATAGGCCCAAACTGAAAGTGGACTGGGTCCAGATTTGACCATCTCAATTACAGAGAGAGGAAGCAGAGGCTGAAGCAAGAGAAATGAAAGCTGTTGGCACGTGCCAGATGTGCCATTTGGATTGAGTGACAACAAAGCTAATCCACAGGGGACATCTTTAGGGTGGCCTTTGGGATTTTGCTTTTTTTTCCTCCTTGCCTATGTGATTTTGCTGGGCAGCCTTTGGAGCCTCTGGTGTGACAGCAGCTGTGGGTGGCCCCAGGCTGTCCCTGTTTGGGTGACCCCAGGCTGTCCCTGTTTGGGTGGCCCCAGGCTGTCCCTGTTTGGGTGGCCCCAGGCTGTCCCTGTTAGGGTGACCCCAGGCTGTCCCTGTCTGGGTGACCCCAGGCTGTCCCTGTTGGACCCCAGGCTGTCCCTGTTTGTTTGGGTGGCCCCAGGCTGTCCCTGTCTGGGTGACCCCAGGCTGTCCCTGTCTGGGTGACCCCAGGCTGTCCCTGTTTGGGTGGCCCCAGGCTGTCCCTGTTTGTTTGGGTGGCCCCAGGCTGTCCCTGTTGGACCCCAGGCTGTCCCTGTTTGGGTGGCCCCAGGCTGTCCCTGTTTGTTTGGGTGGCCCCAGGCTGTCCCTGTTTGGGTGGCCCCAGGCTGTCCCTGTTTGTTTGGGTGACCCCAGGCTGTCCCTGTCTGGGTGACCCCAGGCTGTCCCTGTTTGGGTGACCCCAGGCTGTCCCTGTTGGACCCCAGGCTGTCCCTGTTTGTTTGGGTGGCCCCAGGCTGTCCCTGTCTGGGTGACCCCAGGCTGTCCCTGTCTGGGTGACCCCAGGCTGTCCCTGTTTGGGTGGCCCCAGGCTGTCCCTGTTGGACCCCAGGCTGTCCCTGTCTGGGTGACCCCAGGCTGTCCCTGTTTGTTTGGGTGGCCCCAGGCTGTCCCTGTTTGTTTGGGTGACCCCAGGCTGTCCCTGTTTGTTTGGGTGACCCCAGGCTGTCCCTGTTGGACCCCAGGCTGTCCCTGTTTGTTTGGGTGACCCCAGGCTGTCCCTGTTTGTTTGGGTGACCCCAGGCTGTCCCTGTCTGGGTGACCCCAGGCTGTCCCTGTTTGTTTGGGTGGCCCCAGGCTGTCCCTGTTTGTTTGGGTGGCCCCAGGCTGTCCCTGCTGCAGCAGTTGCTGGGCAGGGAGGGGAGGCTGCTCCTGCCTTTGCAGGGCCATCCCCCTCGCTGTGAAGCCGTGCTGACTCCAAGAGCTCCCAGCTCAGTGGCTGCCCTGCTGTGACAGCCTGGTGGGATGTTGCAGAGCAAGGCCAAGCAGGCAGGAGGTGACAGGAACAGCTCCTGCCTGCTGTGAAAGGAAATGCTGCAAGCCAAGAGCAGCACTGCCCAGGAGAACTCCCCTGTGCAAAGCAACTCGAGGTCCATCTCCAGTGGGAAACAAGCAATGTGATATTGAAGAATGTGCTGTAACAGCTGGAAATGCAGCTGGAGCACTGCTGGGGGTGAGGGCTCAGGATGAGCTGGACACCTCTGGTCCCCTGGGTGCCACAGCCACGTGAAGCCAGGTTTGCCATGCTCACACCCAACACTACAAGACCTGGGGTTTGCCAGCCCAGAATGTGGGCCTGGGGCTCTTTATGTTCAGCCATGGCACTGGCACATCAAGAAACTTCCAGAAATGGCTCCATCTTGCTTCTGCCACTATAAATCTATTGCTGACTGCAGTAGGAGTTGGGCTGCCAAATAACTGGTGTATGGCAACATATGTCTATGGAATTTTTGGTATCACTTTTACCCTTCAGGTAAGGAAGTAACTTAGTTGAGAATGCTGTGGTTATGGTAGCCTGAAACTTCTGTATTAGGGAGCATTCTTCAGAGCTGGACTGACAGAAATGAATGACTGTGCCCCATTTTTTTTTTTAAGGAGCTAGTCCTATCTTAGTCAACACAAACACATTTCATAAAGCATATGTGGATGGTGAGAAGCTGGTAGAAAACTAGTTCAGGAGTTTCCATTCTTGCAACTTGTTTGTCTTCCATTCTTCTGCTCCTTTCATGACTAAACAAATTTGTCTGGATGCCTTAGTTTCTACTCAATGAAACTTCAGTAGTCTGTGGGAATTCAGTAAACCAGAGACACAACTTGGTGCTTGAGAAGCTGCTTCCATTTTGAGAATGTGTTTTTAGAGAAGTAGGGTGTGAGTAGATGTGGGTAGTGAAAAAAATGGCACCAATCATTGCAGTCTTGATTTCTGAAGGCATTTCCTGAGTTATTTTAGAGGTTTTACGTATGGTTACTGTAACCTTAACTCTGAATATGAACTGCTTTTTTCTGAAATGAAAACTATTAAGCCTGGACTTCTTTGTTGCTTCATTGCAGTCACTTGACATGCTTTACTCCCTGAGATTCACACAGAACAATTTATTCCATGAAAATAGGATGGAAGAAAGCTTTACCTGCTCTTATCATTCACATCATGTCATCTTTTGTTTGCTAGTATATATGTGTGTATATTTTATACTCTGTACTTTTGTTTTCTATTTTGCCATTTTCATTGTGTTCACATCTGATTTTTTAGAGAATTAATTTTTCTATGTGGACAAAACTCAGATGGGTTTGATCCTAAATTAAAAGTTGTATTTCTGTATTGGCAAAGTGTGGCATATTAAGTATGTCACATAGGGCGTTTGCTCAACGGCCTGCAAATTAAAATAATAAATACTGTAGGCATTAACAATTACCTTGTAGAAATGGCCCATAAACGGAGTCAGAAAAGGAATGTATGTAAACCAGACTCGAAGGTAGCTGTTGTTTACATGCCAGCAATTTACACTGACTTCTTTCTCTGTGCAATCAGTCGTTACCACAGAAACTGCAACAACTTGAGGCACCAGGAGAGACAAAGCTCCTTCATTAAGAAAGGCAATCACTACCCATGAAATTCTCTTCATCTTATCCCCGCTGTTCAAAGGGTGTAAAATGCTGGCATGTCACAGTCCCATTGCAAACAATGTAAATTCAGCCTTTTGTAGGGAAATGCTGCTGGCTATGGCCACTGGAACACCTTGGTCAGTGTGGATTTTACTGAAAGCTCATCTTTGTGCTGTTAGAAACAGCCCATGAGGCAGACCTTGAATGAAGCATGGAAGAATTTGGACAGAATTAGCCACTACCTCTAGTATTCTTTAATGAATTATAGGGAAGGTGTTTTGATTTTTTTCCACAGGAGCTAGATTGAAATGCACTCAGATGCTCTTGTGCAGGTCTGAACAGTGAGTTTGAAACTGTCTGGACTTGTTTTCCATGAGAATGCTGATGGAAGTGAGAAAACCCTAAATTTTCCATATATTCCCATATATTTTTACTTAAGGCAGAGCAATAGGTTGACTACAGACCTAGAAGCCCCTTGGATCTGAGGGAATTTGTGGCTGCAGAAGTAGTAGCCAGGCTGTGTGTCCATGGCAATACAAGGGGGACAGGGACTCCTCTGCCATTGCTTTCCCTAGAAGCAGCAGTGCAGAAGAGTAGGCAGCCTGATGTGCTTAAGGCCCTTAAGAGAGGAAAGAAAGAGCATTTCTTCTTCATGAACTCAGTACAGCACCTTTTTCCTCCACACGAGCCTGCCTTTAGACTTTGACTGCAGACTCAGCAAGACTTGATTCCTTAGGGATTCCCTGTGGGATCCATTCTGCTCTCTGGGCTCTCCAAGCAGGAGTTCTGTGAAGAAATGGAGAGGCAAAGGCTTTTCCATGCTTTAAAAATGTGTCTTAACATGCAGGAATCACTCTCTGTGTGCAGGAGCATCACTGTATTTTCTTGCTGGACCCCTCATCCACTTGTAGCAAATGCTGGGCACCAAATTGGCCTCCAAGGGTCCCTCCTACTGCAGGATGGGCAGGGCAGACGTGACCCCAAGCATGGGCAGGTTGTGCTTTTCAGACAGCTCCATCTCTGCTGCTGGGGCACGGGTAGCTTCAAGGAGCCAGCAATCCTTCTGCTCACTGGGAGGCAGTGGAGAAATCACAGTGCCAGAGGGAGAAAGGATGAATCTCACTGCAATGTCACTGCTGAGTGTCCTGTGAGAGGCAGTGGAGAAATCACAGTGCCAGAGGGAGAAAGGATGAATCTCACTGCAATCTCACTGCTGAGTGTCCTGTGAGAGGCAGTGGAGAAATCACAGTGCCAGAGGGAGAAAGGATCAATCTCACTGCAATCTCACTGCTGAGTGTCCTGTGAGATGCTGACACTCTGCTTTAATGGGCTTGAGGTAGCTCACATTCTTTTTAGAAAAATGATTTAGTAGATGGTATAAGCTACACTGTGGCATGATAAACCTGAATGGATACCAACAAATTTAGGCAGAACTCCTGAGCTGCTCTAGACCTGTCTGGTGGTGTTATATAGTTTTAAATGAAGATATTGCCATCAATCAGCTTGTCATCTACCTCACTACCCACTTGTATTAAATGATTTCACTATCAGCTAAGATGGAGCACACCACTGAGTGTCAGATTATAAGTGTCTAGAGAGATTAGATACTGAAATTAGATGGATAACATCCAGGCTGCTGCTCTGCATCTCCCACTATTGCTGTTGCCAGTGTGTCCTGCTGCAGTCAGATAAAACTTTCCTGTGCTGTGCTCCCTGCACAGAGGATGCACCAACGAGGGTTGTGTAAAGTCACTCTCCTGACAAAGTCCCAGTGTCTGTGAGCACTGCCTGAGCAATGTGGCAACTAATTCTCCTGTACAAACAGTCTGGTACATTGCAGCATGGGCCTCAATTCTTCAGATGCCTTAGCAAGCTCTAATCCTGTCTAACCTTAAATCAGCTTCTCAATCTGTTTTTCATTGAGCTGGACTTTGACCAAAGATGATTTTAAAAAGTAATAATTGCATCATTGGTAAAAAAAAGAGAAAAGGTCAGCTAAGAGATCTGAAAACTGGTGAGAGCCAAGATGACAGCCATCCTTGGGGAAACTGTCCTCCCTGTGAAAACGAATTTTAATTTATTTTAATATGTTGGAGTAGCATGGGATTTAAAATTGGATGCATGGGTGTTAACATAATGCCTCAGTTTCTGTCTTCTTATGATAGGAAAATATTCTGCTGAGAAAAAGCTAAAGATACTGAGAGACAGCATTTCTGTTTCCACTGGTGTCACCCTTTTCTCATGGAGGGGCACAACCATAGAAATGTGCAAAGGGACAAATGGGTTGGTCAAAGGCCTTGCTGTAGATGTCTCTGCATTATATTAGAAACTGTTTCATGAATCCTTTGGAAATACAAACAAATGTGTAAGGATTATTTAATTATTCATGTCACACCTGCAGAAACAAGCAAACTGCTTTCAGTTCATATTTTGAGGGATCAAGAAGAGTATGAGAACTCATTCCACAATTTGAGTGACTTTTCTAAATTAAAAAATGTAATGACTTAGGGTCCCTGGGATTAGTACTGGGAGAGGATCTCCTCTGTTTTCTGTAGAAAAGCTTTTTTCCCTACTCTCCAACTAGACTCCTCATTTGTAGGAAAGAAGGAAATAGTTCTCAGAGTTAAAATATCTATGTGGATGACTGTGCCTATATACATTTAGGTTATTTTGCTCATACTAATTGAAAACTATCATACATATCATACTCATACTCAAAACATTTCATACTCATTGAGAATCTCCCTACTTAAGTGAGCCATCATAGCATGGCTCAGTTCTGCAATGGGGCCCTCTGAGTGTTCCTCCAAGAAAGTAATAAACACTCAGGAGAGTCAAGTAATAAAGGCAGTAGTATGCATTCTACATTCAAAATAATTCCGGGGATTTTTGTGGGAATTCTGTGGGAATTTTTCATGCTAGAAATATTATTTTTGGAATTCTCTGTATCTATTCCTGAGCTGCACCATTTGGCAGTCTTGAAACAGAATTTAGCTTTATGCCAATGGTGCCCTTAATTCGTTATCTTAAAATCATTCCCTGCAATTTGTGTTACAAAAGATTGGGAAAACAGACTCCTTTTTTCTTTTCTAACTTTTTTTTGGTGGAAAGTTAATAGAGTTGCAAATTAAAAATGTCAACCCTGACAAGATCACAGATAAGAATTCCAGCTGAGCTATAACCAGCAAGCACCAGGGTCAACGATCAAACAAAATACAAAACTACTCAAGATCTCCAAGAGAAGAGTTGAGCGGTGCTTTATTTAAGAGCTGCTCCAGGAGTTTAAGGCAGTCAGAAAGTTCAGGCTCCTTGCCTGGATTTGTGTTCAGCAAGGAGCCAGAACTTCAATGTTCCCAAGCCCAACTCAATGAGTGAAGGATTGCTGTGAGCAAACACGGGAGTGTGAAGGGATCCTGCGGGTTTGGGATTTAAAACTGACCCCCGGGCAATCCCGTGCAAGGCGGCTGGAGGAGGGGCAGGAGCTCTGGGACGTTCTCGTGTTCTTTGTTACGGGCTGTGAGATGTGTGACCGATGGAAGTTCTGCCCAGAGCCTCTGCGGTGCAGAACAGAAATAAGGATTTCAGGCTGTGCAGGGCTGGGGAGCAGGAAGGTGGCAAGGGCAGGTGCCAGCTGCTGCTGAGCACTGTTCCTAAACCCCCTCCCTCCCGTCACTTGTGCCCTGGCATGCAGTGTGCCCACTGACAGGGCACAGCCCTTCTTCCTCTGCACACCCTGCCCTGCCTGCCGCCTCCTCCTGGGCAGGCACTGGCCAGCAGCTCTTGGCCTCCTCTCTGTGTGCTCAGCCTGCTGGGCAGCCCAAGGTATTTGCACATTTGCTGGAGGACAAAGATGGCTACGCGTGGAAAAACACCAGGATGATGTAACAGATGCCCATCTGCCCAGAAAATACTGAGCCTTTTCTCCCCTTCTCGGGGAGAATCACAGAGCAGCATCCACTGGTACTAAACACAGCAGGGATACTCCTGGATTTAATATTATTGCTTTTCACCTGTTTAGATCTACTGACAATGGTCAGGCTGGTGGAAAAAAAATTTAAGCAGGGAGAGCCAGGACTTCTTTCTCATTTTTGTTAATAATTTTTTTGATTAATTTAAGAAATAAGTGGGATCTTTTTGTGCTGCAGATCACACATCTTGAGAGAAAATTTAAATATGTGCATGTCTTACTAAGGACACTAAAAGGATTAAGTAATTTTTGTAAAGGATTTTGAATTTCTGAAGATTGTTATGGACAAGGAAAATATTATTCTCTTTGAATAAATATGAAATGTTGAAGTAGAGCAGGGATACCTATGATAATTTAAAACTCATCTCAGACATTTATAAATCCTCCTCTTTTTTGGCTATTCTTATAGGTCCTATTTCTGAAGATGCTCACTGCCAGCAGTCTGTAGGCAAATCACTGGAATTTAGGGATGCTCAGCCCCAATGCTGATTATTTTTCTTCATCACAATTCACAATGCTTTCTTTAAGCTCCTGTTGAAGACCAAGTTCTCAGCTGGAGTAAATGCATGTGGCAGAGTTCAGCTAACATCTCTATGCCTTATTTGTGCTAGATAAAGGTCATGCCTGTATCCTCATGTACAAATGTCTCGGTTTGCAATGTGAAAACTATTGCTTTTTGTTTTCCCAGTAGTAAAGATACTGCAGAAGAAATGGGTTTCAAAATCCTGCTGGTCATCTGTAAGGTGGTTTAGAGTTCATCCTGTTCTGCTAAGACATGACATTTGTAGTGCAGGGCTTGGAGGGGAACAACCTCATAGCTTCCAACATCAGCACACACAACTGGATGCTACTGCAGGGTTTAGCTGGTATTATTTCAGAATAAAATCCTTTCTTTAGGGCTTTAACTCCTGCTGACTGTCTGGAATGCAGCTGCTGTGCCGCAGAACCTCCTGAAAAATTGTATCATATGGATAATTTCAGCCTGTCAGCAGAAAACAGTAGCAGGCAAGGAGACTACAAAGAACGGGTTAAATCACAGACTTCTTGCCTCTTCAGTATTCCTGGATAATAATCCACCTACAGTGACTCCACTCTGTGGGTAGAAAATGCCTACCTCTTTTTAAACTTAATTTATGCACTCCTTTGCCTTTTGAAAAGGATAGACACCAGCCAGGTAGAAGAGTGCTGTGCTGCATCAGGGCTCAGAATTACCCATCAGCCTGAGCCTGATGGGCGACTCAATCTGCCAAGTCATGAATGTCACGGCAGACATCTGACTGCTGTGTGCATTTCTGGAGTGTGCTTTCTGCTGTGCAGCCTTAGCAAACACTGTTCCTTCCAGCCTGTGCTAAAAGGACAGGGATACCGATGCTGTTAACCTGGCAGGTTATGAAATCTGATTTCCCCAGAGGGTTTGTCCCTGCAGGCTCTCCTGGCTGGTTCCAGGTGTCCTTGGCTGGACCTGCAGGGAGCAGGAAGGTGCCTCTGCTTTCTCCTGTGATGCAGGGGTGGCATCGAGGGGGCTGAGGCTGCCAAGGAAGCTCATTCACATGACAGAAAAGTTCCTGGGCTTGGGCCTGGAGGGGTTGGTTGGTGAGAAGTTTCTGCTTCTCAAGTTAAAGTCAGACCCAGAAAATTCTGCAGTGGTTGTGTAAATGCTGAAATTGCCACACAGCTACAGCCTGAAAAGCAAGCAATTGATATGGGAACATATTTCTAATGTAATTGCTTTCTGACCTTTTTTTTGTTGGTCTTGCTTTGAGTTTTGATTAACTTCACGTTAATTATAATCAGTGAACACTGAGGAAGAAAGGGATGGTTTTGTTGGTTTGGGGTTTTGGTTTTGGTTATTTTTTTGGTTGAAATTCCAGCAGCTTTCTGTTGTTATTCTATTTGGAAAAGGATTAATTCCTGCTCCTTTCAGGAATTACTCAAGAAAAAAGAAATTAACAGAGAAGTCAAATTTGACCCTTTTGATTCTTTGAATTAGGTAATGATAGAAGCGATTTCAGGCTATCCCTGTGTGCTATAAGGAATAAATCCATTGTAAATAAGAGGTAGAATTAATCCTTCAAAAGCAGTATGTATTTTTGAGGAACACAATGGCCCCTAGCAATGCCCAAGGCATCCAGCCATTTTCTGCTCACCTGTAGCAAGAATTACCAGATTATGACAGCAGAGCACCTTGTGCTGCTCCCAAATCTGCAATCCAGCCTCTGCTCTGCGTCCCAGGCAAAGGCATTTGCAGAGACATCGGCAACTGCTTTATCATGTGCCTGCTCCCCGAGCCTCCAGGGCAGGAACTGGGCTGCTCCTGGTCCCAACCCCTGCCACAAGAGGTCCCAGGGCCATTCTGCCTTGTCTCTCCTGCCTTCTCTGCCTCCCCCCGATCTGTGAAGTACCCCTGCCACTTCTGGCTGAATGTTTCCCCGGGAAGGGATTAGCTCCTCTTCAACATCTGCCTTTGTGCCAGAGGTCTGGTAAGGTAAGGGTGACCCTGGAGCCAGAGCCAGCCCAGCTGAGGAGAAGGTGAGTGCTCCCACTGTGCTCTGTGCCCTCCTGGGGCTGTTCAGGGCACCCAGCCCTGCTCTGGGCTCTCATTCCACAGGGAACACTCACTGAGCTAGACCCAGCTCAGACTTAGTCTGCTCTGGGCTCTCATTCCACAGGGAACACTCACTGAGCTAGACCCAGCTCAGACTTAGTCTGCTCTGGGCTCTCATTCCACAGGGAACACTCACTGAGCTAGACCCAGCTCAGACTTAGTCTGCTCTGGGCTCTCATTCCACAGGGAACACTCACTGAGCTAGACCCAGCTCAGACTTAGTCTGCTCTGGGCTCTTATTGCACAAGGAACACTCACTGAGCTAGACCCAGCTCAGACTTAGTCTGCTCTGGGCTCTTATTGCACAGGGAACACTCACTGAGCTAGACTCAGCTCAGACTTAGTCTGCTCTGGGCTCTTATTGCACAGGGAACACTCACTGAGCTAGACCCAGCTCAGACCTAGTCTGCTCTGGGCTCTTATTGCACAGGGAACACTCACTGAGCTAGACTCAGCTCAGACTTAGTCTGCTCTGGGCTCTCATTCCACAGGGAACACTCACTGAGCTAGACCCAGCTCAGACTTAGTCTGCTCTGGGCTCTCATTCCACAGGGAACAGACTCACTGAGCTAGACCCAGCTCAGACTTAGTCTGCTCTGGGCTCTTATTGCACAGGGAACACTCACTGAGATAGACTCAGCTCAGACCTAGTCTGCTCTGGGCTCTCATTCCACAGGGAACACTCACTGAGCTAGACCCAGCTCAGACTTAGTCTGCTCTGGGCTCTTATTGCACAGGGAACACTCACTGAGCTAGACCCAGCTCAGACTTAGTCTGCTCTGGGCTCTCACTCCACAGGGAACACTCACTGAGCTAGACCCAGCTCAGACTTAGTCTGCTCTGGGCTCTCACTCCACAGGGAACACTCACTGAGATAGACCCAGCTCAGACTTAGTCTGCTCTGGGCTCTCACTCCACAGGGAACACTCACTGAGATAGACTCAGCTCAGACTTAGTCTGCTCTGGGCTCTCACTCCACAGGGAACACTCACTGAGCTAGACCCAGCTCAGACTTAGTCTGCTCTGGGCTCTTATTGCACAGGGAACACTCACTGAGATAGACTCAGCTCAGACTTAGTCTGCTCTGGGCTCTCATTCCACAGGGAACACTCACTGAGCTAGACCCAGCTCAGACTTAGTCTGCTCTGGGCTCTCATTCCACAGGGAACAGACTCACTGAGATAGACCCAGCTCAGACAGTCTGCCTGCTCTGGGAAGGCAATGCCTCTTCTGACAACAGCCGAGATAAAAACCAAAGGTTCATTCTTTTGCACTTCAGGGCTGATGTACAACTGCTCCTTCCATTCAGAGCCTCTAGTCAGAATACACAGATTATGGACACAAGGGGTTAATTCACTTAAAACTATTTTCTGACTTTATGGGATTGCCACAAACCAGGGCCAGTTAAAATGTGAGGTCTGGTGAAGCATGTTAGGGTTTAACTTGATATGTTTTTGTTTTAAAATGCCTATATGAGGAGATACATGTTTAAATTTTGTCATTATGTAACTCAAAGTTATTTATTAGATCTGTCCATAGTCTGTTAGGCACAATCTGCTGGGTGCATCTAGCATTAATTTTTCATCTGAAACAGCAGAAATAATTTGGTGGATTTCAAACTGTTGTTTTGCAGATGCAGTGTTAAATGTTACTAGATTTTACCTCCCTCATCCACAAAAGCTTTGTTTTCTCATTTCCTGTCAATCTTATTGAGGAATGCTGAATAACCAGAATGAAGCAAAGATAAAATTGCCTTCTGATCTCTCTGATTTATTTTGAGAAAACTTTGGTTCCTTCTGTGTCAAGGTGTCCTCATTTCACCTTGTTAGAGAAAACATGATAGTGGAAATTCATCTAGTGTCTCTAATTTATCTCCAAATTGCTGTGCAACTGTTAGTCTCCACAATACCCAGAAGAGGTAGATAAATAATGTTCTATTATCCTGATTATAGATGTAAATCATTACCAAGAAGTTGTGGCTTGCCAGAAGTCTCATTTGAAGTCGAATCAAGAGCTGGTGCATTCTGGGCTTCCCAAATAAGATTGTAACACTTTTATTTGCTACCTTCTCTCCTTGTTGCTTCAGCTCCATCACTATCTGCCACTGAATCACACTGGAGTCCTCAGTGAACAGAACACATTAAGAAGCCACAGCTTTTCATTTGGACATCAAATATTCTCAGTTAAAGATTGCTCATTTATTCTAGAACCTTTCTTTTTTTAAATTAATGTGATCAAACAAGGGCAAAGGGGAGCATGAGAATCACACCCAGAATAATTCCTGTCTGAGGACCACTGCTTGAACCAGCACAGCATCTTTCAGTCAGAGCAAGTGCCTATGGCATGCTCTCACATCCAAGTGCCTTATCTATTTAAGCCAGTTGTTTTCTCCTGAAATCCCCTTTTGTCTTGGATCACAGCTGGAAAGAGTCTGTGTGTGTGGTGAAGGACATAATTCTCGTGCAGGACTCCTGAGCAGAGAAGACAGTTTGGCTAGGCTGGAATGCAGAAATACCCACTCTAGAGCTCTTAAGGAAATGAAGTTGGCTTCTTTTTCTCTCTTTTTTTGTCCTGCCCAGCTCTTGTGCCAGCCATCAAGGTGTCCGACCTTCCCAGAAGAAAACGTGTGCATCAGAACACACTGTCCAAAATCCTCACGTGTCCTTACAGCAAAGGCTTCTCCAGAATTAGCACTGGTCACAATACAGGAAATTTTTCACGTGGAGCCTAACTCTTGTTTATTCTTTGGCAAACCTGCCACAGCAAAATCTGCTCTTTTGACCATAAAATCTCTTACAGCAAACCCCCTTCCCCCGGGCTCTCGTGGGGGCTGTTTTCTTGCTTGCAGCACATGCAGAATGTATTGCATATAATTCATTTGAATTATCCTGACTACGTTGTCCTCACCTTGCTGAAAAAGGAATTGCTGTAAGTGGCCACAGCCTGAGATTTCAAGCCCTTGGCCTGTGTTTCTCTACCAGCAAGCTGCTGATTTGTCGTGCTGTGTCCCCTCTGCAGGCTCCTAACTCTGTTTGTCCCTCAGTGTCCAGTGAGCGCTGGGGGCTGAGGCTTCCCTCTCCCTCCAGTGATTTGTTTTCCTGGTTCTGAAGACTCCTTCCATCCCCTGTTCCCCGGAGATACATCCTCCTGCAGGCATTTTCCTTCTCACAGCCCCCAGTGGCAGCAGTGCTGTGTGTCCCGTGCCGAGGGGTGGCTGCAGCTCCTGCACTGCTCAGAGCCCAGGCTCCAGCACAGCCTCCCCAAGCCAGGGCTGCTGCCACACGCCCTGGCTGCAAGAGGAACTATCACAACGACAAGAACATGTTGATGATGCTAAAAGGGAGAGGATTTTCGTCCAGAAATGGCTAAAAAAACACAGTGCCAGGTTGAGAATTATTTGAAGATTTTTTTTTTTTCTGACCTACATGGAAAGCTGTTTATATTTCCAACTAATTTAAAACTAAGCAAAAATCCCTCACCTCAGTCAAGATAAAGGTCTGCAAGAAGATGGATGTGTATTTGTAAGTAACTCAATGGAAATTATAAAAGCAATTTGGAAAAAAAGGAGGTCCTTTTTTCCATGAAGGCATTCAACACGGTTTGTCATATTTGTCCTTCAAACAAGCAAGTTTTTTTCTTACTGACAGTTTTTAGCAAAATATTGTACAGAATCTTATTTCCTTTTTATCTCCTGGTATTCCATCTTAAATTTTGCTGCTTTGTTCTTTTTTTCTGACTACCATGTTCATTTTCACTTTTCTATTAAGTCAGTGTGAGGGGAGAAGCAGAAATTAATATGGGGAGAGAAGAGAAACTTTGGGATTTTTCTTATGGAAAATAGGGTAAAGCTTTGAATAAATGTTATTTGAGAGGAGGGGGAGAAATTGGAGGGGAAAAGAAATTGTTGCCAAAACGTATCTACATTTATTTGTCCAGTCCTAGATCTGAAACTGGGGTACATACAATATTCTTTCTTAGCCAAAATGTCTGTGTATTATGAGAAGGTTTTCTAAATATCATCTGCAAAACTTCCAAAATTGTAAACCTCCAAAAAGATCAAGTCATGGATGGTTTCCCTTCCTGGCAACTCTCACGAGTAGCTGAACTGGAAAGACAACCTTGTGCAATAAATGTTAGAGGGGCTGGTGACAACCATGGTGACTTGACTTAAGCCTCATGTCTTTCTGTGTGTTAAAAAAAAAAAGAAAAGTCTGTGCTTCAGCATAATGGGAACTGAAAACCATGAGTGACCACTAAGCATTTTGATAGAGGCAGATGTATTTTAAAAAAAAGAATATATTCTACTCTAGGCTGTGAGCCTGTGGTGAATTTTGTTAACTAGAATTTGTGATTTGGGCTACTGAGTTGGCTTAAAAGCATTTTTGTGGCCTGTGGGCATTTTAATAGCAGGGTTCCATTGAGTGTTATTGAGAATTATGCAGCTTGAGAGCTTTATGCCATCCTGAAATTTTTCTTGATTATAGCTAGTACCCTATGCAGTGGAGGTAGCAAATGGAAAACATCTTTTTTCATTTGAATCCAAGTTCTTATTGATATTCCTGTCGAAATATAGTTTCTGGTCTCTCAATAAACACAGAGCAAGACTTGTGAATGTAGCTTTCACACACAATTTCTGGATGTATTGGTGAGCCTTTTGCCATCTGTGTACATTACAGATCTTTAGAATAAACTACTGTGCAAGTTGTACAAGCAGCTGGACAGTTGTAAAAGCTCATAGCAGAAATCTCTTTTTTCCTTTTATTTTTGATTTTCTGCAGTTGTCAAAGTGAGGAGCAAGGGATGTCACAGAAGAGTATTTCTACTCTAAGTTTTGCAGTTACTAAAATTAATGATGTGCCCACAGTTATCAGAAGTGGAAATTGCATCTGTTAGACTGATATTGCTAAATAAAACCTGCTTGACTACTGGGATGAACAATATCCTCAGATATCCTCGTGCAATAAAAAAAACCAATTATTCCTAGCATTCACATCTATGACCTCTGCAGCAATTCTTATGCCTGGACACACATACACCTCAGTTCTAAAATAGATTTAGGACAATTAGAACGAAAATACTAGATGCAATTTCTCACTGCTCTGAATTAGATCTTGCTATTGAAGTCAAGAGCAGGAAAAGTTGATATTTGCAAGAAATGCCTTCAAATGAAGGAGCAGCTCTGTGTGCTGTTCTCAGCCTACAGCTATGCTGAAATCCTGCCTGGATGAAGAGAGTACAAAAAGCACCTCGGTGCTTGTAAAAATGACACCTGAAAGGTCAAAGCCTATGGATACCCATTCCCCCTGTGCAGTATTCCCTAACCACACGGGCCTGGGGGAGCAGCTGCCTGCTTCACCCCCTTTGTTTCCTGTCACCTGGAGCGTGTGTAACGTGGCTGTACAATTGCTTCAAAGCAGAGTTCTCCACCTGCTAGCAAAAGGAAAGTTAAGGATGACCTCCCCAGATCCCTACCTGGAACTTGCAGGAACCCAGCAGAAGCCTTGTGGATGTGCCCTGCTCCTCTGAATTTTCTCCCAAGGTGACCTGAATCCTAATTTTCCTGAGTATTTTGCCCTTCAATATCGAATACTTGCTTCAAATTCTAATCATATTTTTGTTATTGTTGTCTTTATTGCAGGAGCTTTCTCAAGTATTTTCATAAATGGTTGAGACTCACAGAACCTTGTTGATGCAGGGCAATATCAGCACCAGCAGTGTCCTTGTCAGACGATGATAAATAGATGTACAAAGCTACCACGACGACATTTTAAATTTTTAATGCTTAGAACCTTTGGAAATCAACTTAGGGACCACCTGCAGTTGTCACTGCCTTCTAAGAGAGCTACAAAAACTGGGATCCAATGCTGAAATTTCTGTTGTGGCTGTGGTGAGCTCAACATTTATGTCTAGAGGGGACTTTGATTAATGTAGGATGTCAAAGACAAGACTGAGCCCAAAGCCTGAAACCAGCTTGTGATTAGCTTGTTCTCAGACGTGGTGGCAAGTCTTCTGGATGCCAGAGAGTCTTGAAAATCCCATTCCTCCTATTTCAACACGTGGTTAGTTTTAAAAACTGCATATTTAATTGCAGAATAGGCTGGAATTGTTTTCATACAGAACATACAGAAAGCAAGAGGCTTAGGAGCACAGCTTTAAACTTCCTGGCTTTTGCTCATATTCCTGCCACAGTTCCCAGGAAGATTTCTCTTTCATCTACATTTGCCATAGTTCCTTCTTCCTTACTTTCTAATAATTTAAGAGCCAAGGTGACAGAATGGATTAAAAAATGTCTATAAATAATACTGTACGTAAAGAGGCATTTACCCACTGAGTCTCAAAACTCATTCCCTGATTTGGATCTATTTTTATAATCTTCATCTCACTTGACACTGACAATGATTCACATAAATATTAAGTGTTCATTTTTAGTCCAGTGCACATAAGTGAAGCTAAACTGTCGTGTTCTTTGGAGTTTTTACCCCGAAGGTCCTTGGGCTGGAAAGAGGGTTAGGAGGATGCAGTTCTTCATCACATATTAGCCAGTGTAGATGGAGCATTTAATTTTTTTTCAATGAGATTCACACTTCAAATGGGTTTTTTTGTTGACTTTTTTTTTTTTCTGTAGGATATAAAAATAGAGTGTGTTATCCTGAATGAAAGTCTAAACCTGAAGGCTGTGGAATAATGGGGTTATGTTCAACTCTATCACTATTCTTTTGCCGTATCTTGTTTTTTAATTAAAGCAGTCCTGAGATGTTTTATTAATTGTCCAAATATTTTGTTCTTTGGGCTATGCAGCAAAGCTATTTAAACAATGAAAGAATTTTTCTTTCAATGTTTGTCACTTCTAAATTCTAATACAATTGTGTTTCTGTTATAGCAGGAATATATTTGCTAACAGATGGTAAAACTGCAAAACTGTCTCTGCTTCATTAGTGCCCCTGGCAAGTCCTCCTATATAAGGTAAGATTCAGCAGAGAGGGATATTTAACAATATACCCTTCACAGTTTCCAGTAAGGTTCTGGACCAGTTTGAAGTGTATCATGAAAGGTGAAGGTAATAACTAGAATGCCCAGTGATCATTTCTGTGGTGGTTGTTAAAACCAGAACTAAGCACACGTGCTGTAAAAGGCTCAGATCTAGCAAAGACTTGTTCTGGTGCTTTTGCAAGTTAAATTTATCCTGGCAATAGTGACACCACTTTCCTTTAATGGTGATCATGGGTTTTTATTAGAAAGTAATAAAATGCAAGTGATCAATCTCCATTTAAATTAATAGAATGTTTATGTTAAAATATTGATGAAAAGGCAGCCTTCAGAGATTTTAAGAAGGTTTGTATTTCCATGGCACGAGTGAAAGGTGACAGATTGATAGCCCTGGGAAATGTAGGTCTTTTCAAAACAAATTATGTGATGTGTCCTCACACTGACTTTGGAGCTCACTTTGCAGCATGGCAGAGCTGCCCAGGCTCTGGGGTGAAAAAGTCCTCTCTAATTCTGCACATCATCTACTCTGCACATCATCTACTCTGCACATCATCTACTCTGCACATCATCTACTCTGCACATCATCTCCTCCTTTTCTGTGCATTTTGCACATTCCTTCTCCATAGGGGCTGCACAGATCCCTAAGCCATGGCACATGGCTCACCCTGGACTCCAAGGCATGAGGACAACATATGGTTATTTCCTCCCAGGAACTGGCTTCCAACGAGTGAGTGAAAATAAAAAACCAGTCTTGTCACGTGCCAGCATTGGACTGTCTCTGACAATGCTGCAGTGTATATCTGCTGTTGATCCTGCTGAATTCAGCAGCCCAGAACTAGCACAGGAACAGCCTCTTCCACGTTATGGGGAAATGCTGCTTTGCCATCTTGCCAGTACAATGCTTTGTGATCCTCGTGCTGTGCAAATTGGATTACCTTCACTAAGTGCCTGGATTGTGCAGCTTGGTGAAGTGGGGAGGGCTTCCAAGCAGAGACAGATGAAAATTTGAAATCGTGCAATTGGGGGAAAATATTAAATTTGAAGTTTCACATTCTAAGCAAAAAACAGTAGCCACTAAATTATTGTGTCCTGGAAACTGTTTCATACTGCAAATATCTCATGGTTTTATTTGAGTGTGTTTTTAAAACAGCTTATATTCGGTATGTATTCGGCAAGAACACTTAAAGGACTTTTCCTAATAGTGAAGGAAAATTAGAGGCATCAACAAGGCTTTGATAGAAGGAAGTTGCCAATAGCACTAAGGCAGTTTTGGGCACATGCAGAAACAACACTGTAGGCACTGGGAGATTTTAATATGCATTTTAAAAAATTCCAAATGCAGGGTTAGTGTTTTGGGAATTCTGAGCTCACATGGTGACACCTTTTCATGAGCCTTCCCTCAGAAGGGAAGATGCAGGCAGTGCCTGCTGGAGCTGCTGGATGCAGGAGGGATGGAGAAGGGGTGATGGAGAAGGGGTGATGGAGAAGGGGTGATTGATGGAGAAGGGGTGATTGATGGAGAAGGGGTGATTGATGGAGAAGGGGTGATTGATGGAGAAGGGGTGATGGAGAAGGGGTGATGGAGAAGGGGTGATTGATGGAGAAGGGGTGATTGATGGAGAAGGGGTGATGGAGAAGGGGTGATTGATGGAGAAGGGGTGATGGAGAAGGGGTGATTGATGGAGAAGGGGTGATTGATGGAGAAGGGGTGATGGAGAAGGGGTGATGGAGAAGGGGTGATGGAGAAGGGGTGATTGATGGAGAAGGGGTGATGGAGAAGGGGTGATGGAGAAGGGGTGCACTGCTGCCTGTGCACTGGCCCCACAGCCCAGGCACATCCTGCACCTTGGGAAGGATCACAGCCTCGGCTGATCTGCTGCTGCAGTCCAGGCTGGTTTGGAAAACACTGAGTAGAGTGTAAAGCCTTCCCTTAGATGCTGTCAACTTGCTGTTTTTATAGTACAAGCATTTAGAGGTGTCACAGAAATTATAACTCTATTGTGCTAGCTACTGAAATCAACATATAGTAAGGGAGAGAGGAAGAAGTGCAAAGCAAGTAACCCGAGAAATGCTGGTTTTCTATTTTGAAAATGACATACTAAGATTGAACATCTTGTATGATTTCACAGGCAGTAAAATTCATAGAAAATGAGAGGGGCTGGAAGCATACCCAAATGATGTGCCACACCGAGCTAATAAAATGTGGTGTTTGTGTGCTTGAGCCTACTGCAAATATTCCTTTGCTGAGCTGAATGTGTGTGAGCTGCCCTTGCACTACTGGCACGCTGCAGATGCTCCTCCTGAGAGGATCCTTCAGAGCTAACACAGGCAAGCAAGCAGGGCTTGGGCCAGATCTTCTAACAAATGCTCACTCCATAAACTGCATTAATTCAGTTGCTTGCACTAATTTGTCCAAATCTCAGGTTTCTGGGCTTTTTTAGGCTTTTGTTTTTTGCTTTCTGGTAAATTTCCAGTGTGTAAGTCTGTGTACTCGTCTGAGGACATGCAGGAATATTCTGAATGAATGTTAAAAGTCACCTAGTAAGAACAAAGGCTTACCCTGCTGTCCCAACCAAGATATCCTTTGAGAACAGTAAATGCACAGTTTTAGACATTTCTATAACTGATGGTAATATGGACATGAAGATAAATTTGTGGTTTGGAGTTGAAGATGCTATAGAATTTTTACTGAATTTCAAACTTTTTATTTGTCTGCAGTCCACGCCACTGACACAGTGAGAACTGAGCTCCTTTGCTTAGTAGAGCAGGTTCTCCAAAAGATGCTTCCTTTAGAGCAGTGAATGCACTTTTACACTATTGATTTCCTGCTGCTTAGACATAACTAACATTTTAAGTAATCTATACAGTTTTGAAATTTACATTAGGTCTTTTAATAAAATCCCTAGCACCTCAGGGACTTCTTGGTAGGACAGACAGTGAACTCCTATCAACTGAACACTAAACAACACAACACTAAATTTCAGTATCACTTAAGCAACATCCCAACCTAAGCTGCTGGGCTACAGCCCCAAAAGCAGCAAAGCCAGCAGCACCCCACAGCAGCCCACAGCTCAGGGCCTTGGCTGAGCTATCACTGCACAGTCAGCTTGTTTGCTTTGTCCTTACGAGTGCTTCACTGAAAAACCCCGAGTTAAAATCAGTTCTGCATTATGCAGGACACATTCCCCAGAAGTGCTAAGATGTACTGTCACTAGATTTCTTGCAGAACTCCACACTAGAAGTGAAGGGGAGATCCATGCTAAAAAGGGAAACGGGAATAGCACAATGTGGCTGAGGTCATGTTGTGTTTTTAGAGTAGAGATCAAAGGCTGCTGTGAAGGCAAGCCCTTTTGTATTGCGTGTTGTGGCAATTACACAATTGTCCTTGTCCTGAAAAATCTTACCTGAAATACGTGTGCAAGGGTCTCTGGCTGGATCCCACTAAAGTCAGGGGTACTGGGGACCACGGCCCTAAGGGTGGGCTGGGATTTTAGTGATGGTCTGTTCGGTTTTTGCCTGTGTCCTTTTCTGCTCTAGGACACGGCCTCCCTTCTGCTGCAGGTTGCAGGTGAGATTTTTTTAGAGATTTCTTCCTACTCATTTTATTTTCAAGTCTGTTATCAAGTCTGAATGAAGGTTTTAACTGAATTAATAACTGGACAAATCACAGGACTGGCCTCCACCACCTATACCTGACAATTGATCCGGTGTAGTGAAGGCTGCAAGAAGTTCAAAGTGAAAAACAGACCAGGGGTTTGGAATGAATTTTCAAGGGAAGTCTGCAGCTACATTTCTTAGGTATGGTAAATGGTAAGCAACCCAAGCAGATCAGATCTCCCTGTATTTAAGAATATGCTTTTTAAGGGCAAAGGTGGGCAGCAAGAGAAACTCTGCTGCAGTCACAAGTAGCTCCTAAGTAACTGTTGATGTATCTGCATACATTTAATTTGTTTGTGAATGGGTAGATGATAAAGAAATTCAGAAAAGAAGATCAATTTGGTTGTGCAGATGAAAATGTATGTTTTAACTTGTATTTACCTCTGAAAATTGTAAGGCTTGGTAGCAAGAGGCTTTGTCTTTTCTATTTAAAACCAAATAATCCATTTTATTGCTTCTTAAAAGGGACATTCTCTCCCCCCAGGTTTTCAGGTAAAAAGCCAGTATGGTATTTTAAGCTATTTCTTGTAGTCACAACACCTCAGTGGTCCTGACCCAGGATTTTTCCAAGTAAATCTGGCAGTGCTGAGATTTACTGCTGCTCCTGAAGTATCAACAGAATTACGTAAGTGTGTGCCTGTGTTGGGAGCTCGTGTGCAGCACACACATCACTGCCTGTCTGCACTGCACTGAAACCTGAGATTTATTGCATTTACAAAAGGCCATTACAATGCAATTTTAACTTACTGTCGTTAAAGGGTCTTACATCATAAGCAATCACTGCAAAAAGCCTTGGCCTGCGATTTATTCCTAATTTTTATTGCATGATTTATTAGAGCCTCTGTTACATTTTATAAAGCTTATCAGAAAGAAATTAAAATCAGTTGGGGCCTGGTCCTTTCACCTTAACTCGTGTTGGGTGGTACCTTGTTCTGAGCCTGACAGAAATGGGGATATTCCTGGAGTAAGCTATCACTACAGGAGTAGGAGTGAAGACAGCAAAATCTGGTTACTTAGTGAGCACAGGAGAGAGATGTAAAAATTATTCTAGAAATGACAGCATTTGGTTTATATTCCAGGGGGAGGAGGTGGTTCTCCATGGATTCATAGATTTCTCTGATTTCATCCGATCCTACTGCTTCTGTGTACCATTTGGAGTGAATCACATATTTATGTAATTCAATATTCAGCAGGGAAAGCCAAGTCAGCCTTCTCAACTGTTCTTTCCTCAGATCAAATTCAGCATATAGTAACTGAGAAGCTAATTGTAAGACAATTGCAAAGATCTCAAAATGGCTTTTCTATCAGTCTTATACCCCAAAAATGCACTGAAATTTCATAAGATCAAGCTTATACAAAATGGAAACTCAGTTTTGCCATCTATATTTGCATGAGGAAGAATTACACACTTGATTATCAATTAGGGCTCAATTTTTCAATCTGAATTCCCCTGCTTGCCCTTTTATTACGAAACACAGCACTTGGATATGATTTAGCTGAACATTAATTGAAGTCATGTGGTTTAAAGGGGGATGTATTCTCCAGTCCTTTGCAGTAAAAAATGCCAAGAAGATCATGATGAGCTTTGTCAGTATTAGAGCTCTGTGTTTTGATGCAGTATGCTAAAGATGCTCGTGTCTTTAACAGATTATGAAAACATGTATTTGAATATGTATGCTCCTAATAAATTCCTCAGATCTATTACACTTCAGTGCTTTGGAATGGAAATATGCATCGTGTCTATTAAAAAAAGCAGTACACAGCAATTAATTTGTTATCCTGAACCACACTGCAGGAAAATTCATTTCTATCCTTGAATTTGGTGATAATTTTGGCTGAGTTTCAATAACAGTAAGGCTGGGCCCTCTGTTGCTGATTTGCTAACATCTCTCCTTATGTTAAGAGAAAAGCAGTATGTATAGACTTTACTAAAGTACTACCATAAATATACACACATTTTTACAAATGAGGAAGACAAATACTGTTAAATACTAGATTGCACAGCAGAAGAGAAGAACAAGATGGAAAAATAGTTTTCCTAGGTATAGTCTATATACCACATTTCTGCAAGCAGTTCTAAAATAGAAATAATATAATTGATCCACGGATCTTTTTATCCTTTGTCTCATGATAGACCAACAGAGAATTACCAGTATTTTGTTGTCTTTTTTGCCCTAACCAAAACCAAAATAGCAAATGTCAGGAGAAGGACAAAGAAAACAGCTGAAGGTACATAGGGATGGATTAAAGAGAGAAGGCACCAAATATCTTTCTGAACCCAGCCACTAAATTCACATTGATTTCAGTGGCACCACAGTTACTTCTGCAGAAATATTTTGGGGTGATTTAATTTTGAAGTCCTTCCTCATATGGAAATCCCACTCAGCATCGTAGGAGGTGGCAGCAATAGGAAGGCACATATATATGTGTATGCATCTGATTGCATGATCCATACAATCACAGCCTAGGCTAAATGAAGTAAATTTTGTAACCTAGAAACATTAAAATTAAGTGACATAAAAAAAATTAAAATGGCAACAGATGCTGTTCTTTTTTAAGGGTTTTAGAATAATAGAAATAAAATTGGAAATAGGCAAATAGGTTTTTTAGAAATGCCCTTGAATCCAAACTGCTAAGTCTGCACTAGGCAGCCATGGAGTTGTCAGGTGGGTAACACCATCTCTCTCATCACCCTGTGAGATCGTGACTCCAAAGAGACTGTAAGATTTTCTGGGCAGACATCAGATCTTCCTGTGTGTTTCTGAACAGCTCAAACTGGTGAAGTCATGATTCTGCATGGCTGTTCTGATATTTATAAATTTTTTGTGTGTGTGCTAGTTTAAAAAAGTGTTACTTCTGAATTGGGATGGACAATTCCCAGAGTTACCTGTGCACCTGCTCCCACCATGACCAGTTTGGTGGGACTGGCTGTGGGATGTGGAGCAGTGAACAATTTAACACTTTCTAACTGGCGTTGCAATGGTTCCTTTGGTCAGGATGCAGAGAAGACTACCATGCTCACTAGTGGGTTATATAAGGATTTGCAGTAACATGTTCCTTGATGGGAGAAAATAGGAATAAAATGGAATTTTAGGAACTATATTAATAATGAATGATAGAATGGTACTTAATAGATGTCTGTAATTCCATTATACTACAAGTGCAAGGGAAACCTCATTTGATGTGGAAAGATTCTCATTTTTCCAGAGCTGTAATGCAGCGTGCAGTTAAAATTAGGCTGTCTCGTTAATTGTCAAAGTACGTGGTGAGAACTCGTGCAGCCAGCTTTGCAGGATTAGTCATGAGACACCTTCCAGAAGGGCTCCGGGTGGGAGAGCAGCCCCGGGGACCCTGTGAAGCTGCCCCTGAGCACAGCGTGGGGGGCAGCTCGCACCCCTGTGCCCAGGGCAGTGTCCAGAGCACTGTGGAGCTCCCCTGTGCCAAGCACGGCCCCACCACACGTCTGGGCAATGCCAGCCCTCCTTGTGAAGGATGGGGAGAATCTGTTCCCATTCCCTGACACCTGCCTCAATTCCTCAGCTAAGCCATGCTGGCCAGGGGTAAGGAACGAGCAGAATCACCCCAGCCTCTAATCCTCAAGACAGCGTGGTTATTCAGGAACTAGGAGCCCATAAACCTTTTTATACCTATGAGTTGTACTTTATATAGAGAAAAATCAGTTTAAATGAACACAGCAGGACTGAAACGCTCTTGAATGTACAAAAGAAAGACTAAAGAAATCCGTGGGGAATATCTTTTTCTCATCTCTTTACCACTTTCTTTTTTCCTGTCTCCTTCTCAGTGTCAGAAACTCGTCCTTCAAAAGTCACTCACGGAGGAAAGCAGATTCTTCTGCAGGATGTGAAGGGGAAACATGAGGGAAGGGTGAGTGAGAGTTTTGCTTTTCCCCTTGCAGACCAAAGCAGTCCAGCATATGCCAGGACTGCAAGTCAAGCTGTAGAGGACTTTCCATAGCACCCTAACCCGCTTTGATTTAAAAACAGTAAAAATGTTTATTTGGAAGGACTACAAAAGCTTTCCTGAGAGTTCATTAACAAAGCTTAACTGTCCAATTTGAGTGTGAGCAGTAGCTCACCATCTCAGCTGAAAGCTCCTCGTTCCCAAACACTGAGTAACCCAAGGAATGTGGATTAACACAAACACAGCCTTACCCTGCTGAGAAGGAGGAGGAGGAAGGGGAACAAATATGTTAGATACCTGCAGGCCAAACTCCCCAGGAAGTCAGTGGGAGCTCTACTTGTGGAAGAACAGCATGACCAGACATAAATATAAAGGAGAGAGGATGCCAAGAAAATATTTTTCACACGTTTGTGTACTGAGGGACCTATGAAGTCTACTAAGAAAAGAGGGCAGACACTCTGCTACAGTAACTCTGCTGCTTTAGCACAGCTTTCTGGCTGACTATTTCCCCTTTTGTGCCTACTTAGAAAAAATACATTTACAGAGCTGTCTGATGATGCAAAAAAGACAGTTCTAATGAGCTTCCAAGAAACATCAGCTTACGTGTGTGCAGTGACATTTAGCTGTCTGGACAGATGCTTTTGACAATCCTCCTGGATCTTTCCCATCACCTCTTGTTATTCTGTTCAGATCTCCAGGCACCAGACTTTGCCTCTGATATCCAAATGTACATTATTTAGGTTGGGGACAAGTAATGCCTGTCATTTGAAACAAACTACCTTTTCTTATTACAGATATAGGAGATAATGCAATTTTTGAAGTGTTTCCTCTTTTTAGAAAGAATTACATTATTAAGAAATTAGCGTGGAGAAAGCTTGAAATTAATTAAAATCAGCCACTACTGTTTTAACAAGCAACTGTTGACTATGCTGCACCTAAAGACAAATGATTAGTGACTAGGAGCTTTGCTTAATCAAAGTAAGTTAAGAAATAAACAAAATTTGCAGAGTTAGCTGATTTTGCCTGACATACACAAATGCATTTCCAGTCCTCCCTGGCTGTCTACAACGAGATCAGACGTAATTTAGTATGAGTCAGGTGGAAGTGAAGCAAAACAGTCAAATGTACTTGTATTTGCAAGCAGTGTCCATCAAATTCCTCCAAGAATGGCTGGATTTGAGTAAATGCCGAGCTTTTCATAGACAGCTCCTAAACATGCACTGATCTAGCATACCAGATACAGTCCAGAGAATCTCCTTTATACAACATGCAGATTTTCATTTCATCTTAATATTCAGAGACTGCATTCCCTTTCCTTGCCCAAGTGTAACACTATAATGGTTATGTAAACTGATCCTTACATTGAGATTTTGACATGCATTTTGGTGCCATATGTAAACATCAAAGGTGTATAATAACCACCCTCAGTACAGGTCCCAGTTCTATTTAGGAAGAGAAAATTTTGTGATTTTTTTTTTTTCTTTTTTGACAAAATGGCAATATGAATTTAGATTTTTGCACAACTGAATTGCAGTTTGTAACTGAGAGCAGCACACTCAATTAGAAGTGGGGTAACAGTGGATTTGTTGCCTGACTCTACCAGTTATTACCTTAACATACCATTCACTTGTTAATGATGTTATCAATTATTTTACTATAAATTAGCTATTGTGAGCTTCAGGTATTTTTGCAATGTCTGTGTTAGGTTACAGGAGCATAAATCAAACTCCCATCTCTTTTTACATCCATAACCATAAAGTATGGCTTTTATTAGGAAATGTTAAGTGTCTTATAATGCCTTCTTAATGGACAAAGTGTGCATGTGTTGATGAGGAAAGCCATCTTCCTTCATGCAAAATATTAATGCATGTGGCCTACGTCTCCATAGATACAAGTTAAAGAATCATATTTAGCCCACGAAATATTCAGTGTACTCTTATTTCTCTGGTTTTAACAATTCTTTAAGGAAAGAACAAGTTCGAGGTAAATCAGGAGTTGAATTCTAACAGGTATGCACAAGTGATTGTGAATAAGTGGTACATCCTCTAGTCAAAAAACTCCCCCCAGCAAACCCAAATCATTTTATAAAACACCTATTGGTAAATGGAAATACCCTTAGAGAATTTATATCGTTCTAGAATTCCATCACAAAGACTCCTAATATTGGTTATAAATTTTTGTCCTTCTCCTAAAATATCATAATGCCTCCAAGCAAAAGGGTGTTTTAACCTCTGTATCCTTTTTAACTGGGACAACATTATCCATTTGGCTTTCGAACCACTTCCCAAAATCTTGTACAAGCACATTACTTTCACTTGAAATGTGTTTTACCAACAGATTCCGAGGTACCAGAGACCTGCTATTCAGACTGCCTGCTACCACTGGGCTTGATTAATGGAAGCCAAGCATTTCGAAGGATACCCTCCAGCCTTGCCTTCCTCTTTGACGTTCCCTTGGCAGAAATCAGGGATTTGAAAGCTGCAATTCAACAGCATCATCTTTCCATCTTGTGGTAAATATTCTATTATTCCTTTATCCTCCATGCTGTTTAAAGGAATTCATTTAAAATATGAACTCCTTTGTTCAGGGAGGGAGTCTCCAAATGGTATGCAAACAAGAATCTTTAGAAATGCAGCAAGATGTAACTCCAGGCTCTGCTCCAGCTTTCCCCATTCATTCAGTTTGCAGACCTGGTGTCTCCCTGCTGGAGATCTCTGCTCAGACCAAGTCTCTGGCAGCTGCTATTCCACCACCCATTCATGCATGGCCAGCTCCTCTCTCCCTGCTCCTTGCATTTCCACTTCTCTTTCCTCCATCCATCCATCCATCCATCCATCCATCCATCCATCCATCCATCCAGTTTTCTCCCTAATCTGATCTCACTTCTTTGATCCTTCCCAGGAACACTGATCACCCTCCCCCAACAAAGCACCACTCATCCTTTCTGAGGGCTGGCAGCAATTAGGCTGTAACAAAGGTACATTTAAGAGTAAAGCCTATGCCAACCAATTTCTTTGTGAAGACACTGTCCTCTGTTTCCCTAGGTATCAAATTTACTATCTTGGGAGTTAATCCTGCTGCTGTTCCTGAAGCAAAATATTTTCAGTACTTTTGATTTCAGGAGCAGAATCAGGCCCTAATTAATGTAATTATCCTCATAGCATGAGGAGGTGCCTATTAAAGGAGTCGGATGACTGTTCTACACCATTTTTATCCACACCTATGCTGTGAACTGCACCAGAGTGCGTTCCCTTTCCAAAACAACCGCAGGCACCCGGAGGGGAGGAGCTGTCCTTCAGTAGCAGGCAAGAAACCTGTCAAGCACAGTGTCCCTTCTGCATGAATGAAACCCTTTTCCCTGATTAATATTTTGCATTTCCCACAAGGGAAAAAGACACAGAGTGAGCAGCTGAATTACCTATTTTCAGAGAAGCATGCTCATAAATATTTAACTTGGTATGTAAGAGAAAAGAGAAAGGCACTGACTGCCTTTCCAGTCCAGGCTGAAACTCTCCAAATCCCCTGGTACCTCTGGGACTGCCTGCTCCCATAATTCTTTCTCCATCTCGGAAAGGGGAGAGAGCCATTAGCTGCCTGGTAATAGGGCTGGACAAGGTGTCTGTCTTTACTGGGGGATGTCTAACTGTAAAAATCTATGCAGAGAGGGAAATTACCTGGTGTAATGGAGACCTCTCTGGCCCATGACTGGGACCCTGCCCCAAGCTGTTCTAGGAGTTTTAGGAGCCTATTAGAAAATAAGGGTCTCTGGAGGCTCACATCTGAGTACACAACAATCTCAGGCCTTGGTGTCTACCTGTTCCCCATGCATGGGGCCTGCTTGAGAGTGTAGGTTACATGCCCAGAGACCTCGCATGATTTTTGTACGGCCACACACACGGATGCTCTGAGAGCAGAGAGAACCCTGGTGACGCTGGGAGCACAGGGAGGGCTGTGTGTTTTGCTGAGGGTGCTGATTGCATAGCTTACCCTTGCATATCTGGAGGAGTAGGGATCCTCAAAGAGTGCCCAGATGCGGGGCTGCCACCGTCTCCAGAAGCCCCCAGACCTGCCATCTGGGGAGTCACTAAGTGCCAGGCGTTTTGTCATCTCCAGCTCATCTTCACCATCGCCAGAGTCTCCGGTGCCATCTATGTCTCCGTCCTCAGCACTGCTATCCAGGGGCGCCCCACCAAAGCTGTCCAGAGCCTCTTCGGCGTCGCGGTGCTGCCGGTAGGTCATCCAGCAGCAGGGCTCCACATCGGTCTCATCGATGCCCCAGAAGGCCAGCTCCTCCTCATACAGGGGCCCGCACACGTCCGCGGGGCAGTGCAGCTTGCCAGTGCGGTAGTAATTCAGGATGTGGGCGAAGACGCCCGGGTGCCGGTCAAAGAAAAACTCATCCGTGCGGGGGTCATAGTCAAAGTGGCTGTGGGCATCGGGCTCAGCGATCCAGGCCAGCCGCGTGCCGGGCAGGGTGCGCAGGGTGCTGCGGTAAGTCTGGTGCCTAGTCCCTCCCACGTTGATCACAATGCGGTCGCTCTCGTCGCCCTGGCCCATCTCGTCTCTTATTAGGCATGTCGCAGACTCATCCAAGCAAGCACGGCAGGCAGCAAGCCCGTCAGGGCACGGCTGCTCGGCGGCAGTCGGTGCCTAAGCCGAGCCCCGCTCCGGGCCCGCGGGGGCGAGGGGCCCCGGCCAGCCCCGCTCCCCCGGGGCCGCTCCGAGGCGCTGCCGCTGGCGGTGGCTGCGGGCGCTGCGCCGCCTCCGTCTGGAGTCAGACGCTCGGGGTCCGCGGCAGCTGCAGCCGCGGCGGAGGGGCAGGGGCAGGGGGGGCCATGCTCCGGGAGCGCGGGCGCTGCGGTGCCGGAGGGGGAGGGCCTTTCCCTGGTTGGACGTGGCCAAAAGCACAAAAAAAAAAAAAAAAAGAAAAAAAAAAAAAAAAAAAAGGGGGGGGGGGAAGAAAAATCACCGGCTCTGCCCACAGGTGCGCGGGGCTGCGGAGCGCCGGTGCCGGCTGCAGCCCCCGCGGGGATCGCGCGGCTGAGCCCGCGCCCCTCCCGGCGGTGCTGAAGGGACAGCGCCGCGCTCCCGCCGCCTCCGCCCCTGCCCCGGCCGGCCCGGCTCCAGCGCTTGCCGGTGCGGGCGGCGGGACCCGCGGCGATGCCGCTGCCCCTCCCGCTGCTCCTCCCGCTGCCGCTGCCGCTGCCGAGCCGCTCGGTGCAGCCCGCCCGCCGCCGGGCACCGCCGCGCAGGCGCCGCTCCCGCCGGGCCCCGGCCCGGGCCTCGCCCCCCGCTCCCCCCGGTCCCTCCCGGGCCCCGGCTCGGGCCTCGCCCCCCGCTCCCCCCGGTCCCTCCCGGGCCCGGCTCGGGCCTCGCCCCCCGCTCCCCCCGGTCCCTCCCGGGCCCCGGCTCGGGCCTCGCCCCCCGCTCCCCCCGGTCCCTCCCGGCCCCGGCTCGGGCCTCGCCCCCCGCTCCCCCCGGTCCCTCCCGGGCCCCGGCTCGGGCCTCGCCCCCCGCTCCCCCCGGTCCCTCCCGGCCCCGGCTCGGGCCTCGCCCCCCGGTCCCTCCCGGGTCCCAGCACGGGCCTCGCCCCCCGGGCCCGCTCCCCCCGCCGCTCCCCCCGCCGCTCCCCGGGCAGTGCGGGGCCCGCTGCCCGCTCCGGGGCCCGGGGCTCCGTGGACAGTGCCCTCCCGCCCCGCTCCCCTGCCCGCAGCAGCGCTCTGGTCGCGCCGGGCTCCCCTTGGGCAGCCGTGCGGGTCCCGGTGCTGCCCCTCGCCCGGCTCCGAGTGACCTCTGCAGCACCACTGGCAGGAGTCACGGCTGTGCTCGGGACCGGACTGGCTCAAGGGCAGAATTCAACATCACCCCAGGCGTCAGTTTCTTGCCTCACGAGCAGGGGTACCCAGGGTTGTCCCTTCCTATCACGTTGCGCTTTTACTTGGTCCCATGCGCCTACGCCACTTCTCCATCTTTTCCTACTGTTCACTTGGTTTTTTTCCTAACACCTGTGTTGGTAGGAAGTCGCAATTTAGGTTTGTGGTTTTTATTCTTTTTAAATTCCCATTAATTCACAAATAATGACAAGGGAAGTTTCTAAAACTCCCCAGTTCCCGTCTTGCAAGGAGCTTGAAGAACAGCAGGAAAATGGTTGTGTGGAAAGGAAGTAAGACAGGTATGTAGACATGTTCTGTATTTTGTTTTGTTTGCTGCCAGCGTCTCAGGAGGAATGGGCTTATGGGACAGCCTGGAGAGCTGAGCTTTTGTGAATTGACCATGGGAGGGCACATCACGATGAACAGGTGGTGGAATCTACAATGGAAAAATACAATGGGAATATACAGTGGGAATATACAAAGGAAATATACAATGGGAACATACAATGGGAATCTACAATGGGAATATACAATGGGGATAGACAATGGGAACATACAATGGGGATAGACAATGAAAATAAACAATGGAAATATACAAAGGAAATATACAATGGGAATATACAAGGGAAATATACAATGGGAATATACAATGGAAGTATACAATGGGAACATACAATGGGAACATACAATGGGAATATGCATGTTTAGGGAATGCTGATGGAATATACAGTGGCAGGGACAACAGAAGAGGGCAGACCAGGGGAGTGCAGTTAGGTTGAACTTCAAAGTAAATTCAGATGTGTGGGAACAGCAGGTGAAGAACAAGTGGAAGGCTGCCAAGGAGCAATTGGTGTGCTCAGGTTTGTGAGAGGAGGTGTTTGGTCACCTGCAGCTTCCTTGCAAAGAGTGTTACATGGTTGGGGTGCAGAGAAGAAAACTTTGCAGTAGCTGTGGTGATGTATTCCAGAGAGGTCTAAGCAGCAGATTTGTTTGTGAAAATGGGAGCAGACTGCTCTTTAAGCTGGTGGGGTAGAAGGAAGGCCTGGGACCTGGTGCTGTTTGTGTGCAACTCTTGGGAAAAGGGAGGGAAGACAGTAGGAATGGGAGCATGTTACTCGTATCAGCTATGAATGAGAAATGGGAAAATGAGGCTAAATCGAGGCAACTCTACACTTCAGCTAGCACAAACTGATGAAAAAATCTCCAGGAAGAGATGCCAGACAGCAGCTTCAGCACTGGGACTGAACAGAGGCAGAAAGGTTGATGACAGAGGGAGAATCTGAGAATCACAAGTACAGAAACACTATCTAAAATCCTTGAGAATTGCCAGCCAGAGGACACAGAGGGAAAAGAGGGCTGTGAACCAAGCCTGGCATTAAGAAAGGAAAAGAGGATGTGGACTCGTTGATAGAAATAATACAAGCGAAAATTCTTTTACATCATAGTAAATGCCTATTTTTGGTAATAATAGATTGGGGAGCAATGGGAGAGAACTGTAGGGTAGGTTCTGAGAGTTTAGGAAGGCTGCGGAGGGCAGGTGACCCAGGAAAGGTGTGAAGGGCCTGTGAATCCCAGGATTGTGGGTCCTTCTGGTCACACCCACAACTGTAAAGACTTTCCCAGCTCATTAGCTCCTGCCTTCCACGTTACCTTTCCTGCAGTGAGCGATTCCTCTTTAGGAATTTCAGTGTTTGCTTCCCTTGCTTGGGTCTCCCTCCTTGTCTGGGGAGCTGAAGGAGGGTAGAGCAGGACCTCAGAAGTCACCTGGGAGCACACGTTAAAAGCCAGGAAGCTTGTTTAAAGAGATTGTTCATGGACTCAGGTGGGGAGGCCGTGCTGAAGTGACCTGCCAGGTTCCTTTGAAGTTACTGGAGCTGTAATTGATGAAGAAGCATTGGTAGAAACAGAAGAGTTGGATGTTTCAAAAGACATGAAAGAGGGCCCCAAATCAGAGACTGATGGGCAAGCAGGAGCTTGTGAGATCTGGAGCAAGATAGCTGCTGAAATCTTTTAGAAATATAAATTGGAACATAAGTTTTGACAGTATTTTCATGTGGAAAATGAAAGATAACATCGTGTTTGAAGTTTTTATTGAAGCTTGAGACGGAAAGCGTTCAAAAATAATATCTTTATTTAACAGGGATTATGGCACAAAATAACTGCATATTAAGGCACAAAGAGTTTGCTTTGCATGGTAGATTATGGCATGATTGGCATTTGTTTAATTAGCCATAGTTGATAACACTGCATAGATGGCTGCTGGTTTGCATGGAATGGAAGTTTTAAGGCAGTCTAGCAGCTGCTGGGTTTGAGCAAAGTTTACTTTAACCTTGCCACATAGCAATATAAAATTCTAGTTCAATTTTAAAAAATAATTTTTTATAATTGGAAGTGTTTGGATTATGATAGACAAACCAAATCATCTAATTCTCCAACTTCTAATTTGCAGACAAACACTTCCTATGGAATTATGATTAATCCCAAACTTGACAGTGGCACTTCTGTCCTCCTAATCCCATGAAAAATAACAATATTATAACTGGATTTTTTTCTAATTTATGTTTGACATCTTTAAATCTTTAAACGTTTGGTTTATATTTGATATCTTTAAGGAGGACGTAATGTGAAAGTGGAGGATGTGTAAGTCCACAAGTTATGTAGCTTTTCTGTGGTACTGCTTGTCATTTTAAGTTAATTTATTAATTAGTATTTTTAAAGTTTTACATGTTAAAAAACACTAAACCAGCTTTAATAATGCTGGGAGACCTGTGCAGGGAGCAGAGTTGGTAGGTTATCCTAACAGTTCACAGTCTGTTTGGAAAAGGGTGATGGTATAGCAGCAGCAGGTGGTGTTTTCAGAAAAATTTTAAATGCATTAAAAGCCATTCACCTTGGAAATACTTTTTTTCCCCCCTGAACTCATTCTAATAACTGGTGAGAGATTTTGATGATGTCTGTGTTGAGCTGGAGCTGACCAAAGTCTGGCCTAAGTGAGGAAAATAAGCTGTAGAGTTTCGAAAGGTCTCTCTGAAGGTCTCCCTTGTGGCACACCTGCTCAGGGTGCCCTTTGAGCAGCCCTGTTGGTCTAGCTATAATTTTAACTGTTCTTCTAAATGAAAAGTTTCAGTGTGAGAGTGGAAGAATAACTTTAAGCCATAGATATATTTTAGTTTCAAACCTACTGTGTAGCTGAGTTGGAGAGTGAGTCTGTTTGCTGATTCTGTCCCTGGTGTTAGGTGACCTCACTGTTCTGATGACACAGGAACAGAAAGTCCTTCTTTCCCCTCTCTGTCTGGTGTACTGGGATCACCTTTGCTGCCCTATGCTTCAGCATCCTCAGGGTAATCATATACAAGAAAAGGTAGGTTGTCTTTAAGACAGAAGCCTAAATTCTGTCTACAAAGTAAAAAAAAGCAGACTTGTGGGTTCACATGTTATTCCTTTGTTAATCCTCCTGCTCTCTACTTTCTTAGCTGAGAAGTGCAGTGATTTCTGTCTAACTCCAAAGGAGCTTTCATCTCACTGTGGGACATGACTGAGCATATACTCCCTAATACTCTTAAACTTAGTAACTCATTAATTTGAACTGAAATTTCAACCCTTTTCTAAACTTTTGTGTCATTATTTTCATTCTTGTCCGAGGTTACTGTGCCGAGTACAGGCAGGATTGCTGGATCTGAATCCTGGTGCTGGCCAGGCACAGAAATGCAGGTCAGGGAGCTCTGCTGGGCCTTTGGTGCTGTCCTGCTGTATCAAGAGCACCTGAATGTGCACTGCCCTGGAGCCTCTTCCTTCACTGGGGTTCCTGGTGAGGACACCAGCAATGCTGACAGCTGAAGAAGCTCCCACTCCTGAAATGTAAGCCTAGCTCTGACTTTGTCAGTCAGCTCATCTTCAAAGAAAAAGAATGACCCATTGTAACATTATAATGAGGAAAAGGAGATGTTGAGAGAACCTGTGACTTTGTGCACAACTGTGAATATAACTGGAGAGTACATTCAAAGTGTTTTAAAGCTGGAGGAGGCTCAGAGAATTATTTGTAGGAGTTATAACCTCGAAAGAAAAGGCAGCCAGGGTTGGAAGACCGGTTTTGCAATGCTGAATGCTATAATTCAGCCTATGCTCTTTACTGAATTCATGACAACTCAACAGTATTTCAGAGCAGTTCTTTATCAGCTCTAGATTACATCATGCTATGACTTCTCTATCTCTTAGCATTGACCCTTGTAAATCATTTGGTTTGAGGTCTTCAAATGGAAAGCTGTGATGCACTTCAGGATGCAATGTACTCATTTTGTCCTTGAAAATCATTTAAAAGTAAGGCAGCTGCAATTGCATAGATGTTATTACTTTTCTGAAAGGCTAGATTTACCCCTCTGAATTGTCATTAATTGGATGAAAGCCTTTCATAGAAAGAATGAGAATGGAGAAAAAAAATTGTGAGCTGGTGCTTGATGTTGACTGAGGGAGTCATAGAGATGCTGCGTGGCTGAAGAGATGTGTAGTCCAAAGCCTGATGCAAAGAAGGCACGATGCTTTTAATGAGAATAACCAGAGCAGCAGAAGTTATGGCTAAATGCTTGTTCCTGCACTTTTATAGCTGGATTTTTTGTTCTTAATTACTTCAATTTTGCTTGAATATGTACTTCACTCCCATCCATGTTTTCCAACTGTTGCATGGCTTTGCTTTTGCAAAGCTGAGAAGCATTTGCCATGCTCTGCCTGATGAGTTGCACTTGTTCATCCATTTCCACTGGGCTGACATTTCTGAGTGAAGATTCTTTTTGATTTTCAAATTCCTTTGGGACGGAAAAAAATGGAAATAATATTGTGACACATTAGAGATCATCTTTGGTCTTCACCCACTCCATTAACTAAGAAAAACTCCCTGAATCCGTTTGATTTTGCTGACAATTCATGGGAGATGGAACTGAGCAGATACAATTATGGAGATGGTGCCCACAGGTAAGGTGAGGGGTGGAAGTGTTCTGCTGCTTGCTGAAGGACTCAGGAGATTTCCAAACTGCCTTACCTGTAGGGAAAGAGAAGATTGCAGCTTCCTGGCAAAAAGCACTGCAAAAAACTGGTGAATTGTCTGTTTTACCCCCAGCTTCTTAAATCCAGCATGTAGCTGGGTGAGGGCACTGTGCTCCTCTTGGGCCACGTCCTCCAGTCAAGGCTGCAGTAAAAGTGTCAGGATTTGTCTTTGATGGGACACTCCCCAAAATAGAAATAATTGTTCCTCAAGAAATCATGGGGCTAAATCACAGCAATATCTACTTTGAAATTAGGCATACAGCTAATGCTCTACTTTGTTGCAGTGCAGAGCTATGGAAGGATACAGATTTGTCCCTTGTCTTCTTTGTGCTGATCTAGGTGTGATCCAGCAAAAAACCAGCTGGTGATGAGGAAAATTGAGCTTACACAATTGGAAGTTTCCTGTCAGCACATAACAAAAAAACCCTTATCTAAACTCGTTACTACGAGCTGAGCTCAGTCACCCTGAGGACTCTGAATCTGCATTGCCAAAAGGGCTCCCATAGGTTGGAACCATTTAACTCCTACCATGTCCTAGAGCTGGAGCTCCAGAAAGGGCTCGGCTTTATTTTATTAATTGATTTGTTTTGGGGAGTCCTAGAAGGTCCTTGACTTTCTCACACTGGCCCAGTCAGCCTTTTCTGAAAACAAAACTCTGCTAATGCTGTCATTACGTTTTTGACATCTCAGCCAATTTGCAGGTGCATGAACATAGCAACAGACACAAACACATAGATACAGACATATGTATTTCACAACTACTATATACAGAATACAGAGCAGGAGGTGCTAGTCTTTTCTTGAAAAAGGCATGCAGCTCTCAGTGCTGTAAGTGTATCTTTTTTATTTAACCACCAAAAAAAAAAAACCAAAAAAAACAGGGTCTGTTTCTGACCAAGGAGTAGGGAATATGCTCCATTTTATAAAATTTATGTACTTGTCCATCAGCTGACTATTTCTCTAATACAACAAATTCATTAGAACATTTCTTATCCTTTTTTTTTACTAAAACGAGAACTTTATTTTTGTTGAATGATTCACTTTTCACAGCTGTTATTACTTCTTCAGCCTACTCTGAGTTCACAATAGTAACTGAAATGTCCTCAGACAAACAGTTGGGAAAATGGCCTGTAAGTCTTTATTGTTATAAACGATTTATAAAACTTTAGATGTTGAAAGGTAAAAGTAGTTTAACTAAACCTCAACAATGCTGACTCAAAGGTTTAACACATTGCTTAAATCCCTTGATTAACCTAGCTTCTCAATATTTGACATGAATCAATAACTCTGAGATGTCTTTTCTCTTCTCTAGCTTTGTAAATATTTACACAGCAGTCCCATGAAATATGACATTTAATCCTGTTGAAGTAATTATTTGAATGCTGCATATGAAGAGATACAAAGTATAATAGTTCCAGTGATGCTAGTTAAATAATTGGCACTAAGGATGAAAATCTGCTGCATTTCTTTTGTCAAGAGCCAGGATTTATACAGCCTAAATGTGAATAAAGGAAAAACAAAATCCCCTTTCTGTCCCAAATCTTGGAGCAGCTGCTGGGAATGCAGGTTTCTTTATCCTGCCTCGTGCCTGGGCTATGCCTTAGCATTAACACAGCCTTTTGTTGCAGTTCAATGAAGTGCTGAGAGCCAGAAGAAAAGGCAATAGTGAAGGGATGGCACCTCTGTTAGCTTGGGACACACCACAACAAATGGTCTCTGCACTCCAGGAAGCAGCAACGTGCCCCAACCAGAGTTTCCAGGACCTGGGGAAGAACTTCTGCAGGAACTCAAGTGCAAGAAGAGGACGATACAGCCCTTCAGACCGTGGCTGGAATTGCTGGTAGGATTTCAGCAGGTTTGTATTTAAATGATTTCCTTTGAGGCACAGTGATGTGCTTGTTCCTATGACGCTGCACTTTTAGTCATTGTTTACTGATTCAGTTGTGATTCATCCGTGGCCTCTGCCAGGTTTTGCAGTTGTAGTCTTTGCCTCTAGGTAGTCCAGCACTAGAAGGAATTGGGCAATAACGAGGAAACAGAGAAAGGTGACAGTGGGACAAGATATTCAGAGCTGGCCTGCAAGAAATCAGTTGGGTCTTCCTTGAGAAATGCTTCATTCTCATAAAAAATTGGACCTTTCTGTTCTGTTAGATTCTCATCCTAAGAGGGCCTACAACAGCATGTTTATTGGCTTTCCTATGAAGCAATGAGAAAAAAAAGGAGTGTCCAGTTCTCAAGTCTATAAGACCTTTGTCCTTTGAAAATTTTCCAACTGTAATAAAAATACAATAGATTTCTACAAGTTCTTCTGAAATTGCTCTCCAGCTTATCCTGCCTGTTAAAAAGTGGAGGAAATGATTGCTTGTGTGGTAGTAATTCAGGATGTGGGCAAAGATGTTTCTTCCTTGCCTTATCATGCCAAGCCCCTTAAGAAGCCTTCATTACATGGAAAGGTGTTCTTGCTGCTGTGCTTGGGTGGCCCAGTTTGACCACAGCATGATCCAAGCAGACAGAGGCATGCTGCTAAGGACAGTGCAGCACAGAAAAGGTGACAGGGAAGTCAATGCAATTACTCCCAATTTTCCTGACTTTATGCTTATAAAGCCCTTAGGAGGTATATTGACCAATATATCCACAAATATGTATAATTCTCTTTAGGGCAAAGTCCAGACGATTGCATTTGTGTTCCTAATGGAATCTTCTTCAGCTTTGTTTCCATATTCTCTTGTATTGCTTCTCTTATTGCCTGTTTCTCCCTTCCCAGCCCTAGGCTGAATAGGATCTGCAGAATGCTGCTTGTATTTAAGGATGTTCTTTCAGGTACCTTAGGATTGAAAAAAAAAGATGTTTCTGAACAAAAGTTTGCATTTTCAGGTGCACCTGAAAGTTTTGAAGGCTGAAGAGATTTGGGGAGATTTGGTCCAGTTGGAAATCAGGCTGGACATGATATATCAAAGTATGAATTAGAACTTGAAAAGTTATTATCTTGGTTAAGGAAAAAATCTTTTGCTTACTCTGGCCAATTAATGTTAATGTGTAGATATCAAGTTAAAAAGTACATAAAATAGCAATGGGACAAATTAAGAGAGGAGCCTTAATGTGCATAGACATTTGCTCAGTCAACCAAAGTTCCTAAAGGCTCAGCTGCAAGTCTGGAAACATAAACACTGATGTCTAAAATAGAAAATGTTATTTTTGATTGATTTTTCTCTTTCTCCATTGTGTGTTTTACCACAAAACCAAACAAAAGGCCACAGGTAATGGTCATGGAGTGCTTGAAGAGACTCTGCCTTCCCTCCTCACAAAGTGAAGGTATGTCAGACACTTCTAACTGCAAAACAGACATGCAGGAATCACTGTGTGATTCAGCTGTGAGGAGTGAGTGATCTGATCAATCTCTTCTGTATCTCTTGTTCATAATAATTATTTGTATTTAAAAGAAGGAATAATGTTTTGGCACCAACATTTGAGGAATAGTTGGTTTGGGGTTTCTTTTCCCGCTTGGATGCAGAGCAGAACTCAGAATTCTTATGGCAAAGAAAGGGCAGGGAGCAGATGAGGTGAGTGACAGACTGGGGTAAAACACGAGCAGGCAGCTGCCAACAGCAGAGTTCACTGTGTGACAATGTCCCTGCTCCTCCCCTGGGACCCGGCACCGTGCTTCCAGAAGGAGCAGATGGAAACAGCTCCAGCAGATGAGGACTGGAATGGATTCAAGGCACTCTGCTTGCTGGAACTTGAGAGTTTGTGATGGCCTGAGCTTTCCCAACCACACATATCTAAGATTTGAACCAGGCAGCTCTCAGTCACTTCTTACTCACGAGGGCCAGAGACAAACCCCCACTGCTGTCCTATGGTGTGGGGAATCTTTTAAGCTGTGGTTGCACATGGTACTAAAGATAAAAGAACCCTACTAAGATATTTTTCATTCATGTGTCTATCTCATAGTCCATTCACTCAAAATGGTTTTTCTCTTGACCTTGAGCTGAGATTTAACAGGTGGGTAAAAGATAAATTTAGGAAGGCCACTGACGCAATGCTGACACTTTTATGTCTTCCTGCATAATTTTGAGCATACCGTGAAGAATAATAAATGGCAAAAGCTAAAGTGTCCTTGGCAAACAAACATACAGAATAGCACCCTGTGATATTTTTACCTTTGTTTCCCCTTACCACACACAGTTTTTACTCCCACTGAGCTTGAAATACTAACCCAGCATGTTAATTTATTTCTTCCAGAGTTGCCCTGACCATTGCATTTAACATCTCTCTTGGAAGTACTTCAAACCAAGTGGCTGGCTCCATCTCCAGCTTTGTTAATTAGGCACATTACTTGGTTGCTTTTTTCATATCGCTTAATGTAATTGGCATTTGTGAAGCTTTTGAAAGGAATGTTTGGGACTACATTTTGTGCAGCTGGCTTTCAACTGCAAGCTGTTTCAAGTGTGTAGTTGTGTGGAGGGCAGCCTTTGAGAGCACAGAGCATGTGTGCCCAGCCCATACCACACTTCCTTTCCAAAGGGAACAAAGGCATGGAAGTGTGGCCTGTCCCATACAAAGGAACACGTGTGACACATGAACCCCCGTGCATACATTTGTATTTCCGTGCCATTAGATCTGTAATGAGAGTATTATTGTCCTGGATGAAGAGCAGGTCTCCCTTTACAAGCTGTTGTTTAAATGCTTTGCTCTGTGATGCTCTTCATCCCAAACGTCAGGCCTCATATAGGGATGCCTTGCCATATAAACACAAAAGCCTGGAGTTTTTGCACAGAAGTGCATCTTTCACCATCCAAACTCAAACCATAGGTTGGTACTTGCTGTAATAATCCCAACAGATAAGGGTTCTAATACTGTGCAAGCTGCCAGCAGGAATGATGAATTTACACTGGGTGGGAATTTGGCTCGTTGATTTCAGTTGTTGTGGTGTGAAATGATGCTCTCTCCCTGAGCAGAAAAAGAGATGTGAGAGTTTAGGGGGGAAAGAAAGGAATGTGTGCACTAGAAAAAAGAAAAAAAGTCAAAGTCGTGTTTTCCGTGGAAAGGCTGCCCTCCGGTGGCCCTGGGAAAGCCTACACACGGCTCGTTGGTTCAATAACGTGTTTTCACACACTGCAGCCAGCAGCAGCGCTCACATGTGGATTATCTAGCCTCCCGTCTCAGGAAACCCACAGGTGCCATAAAAGCAAGTAAAAAATTCAGAATGAAAAGGTTTTGCTTTATTTGGTTTAGGATTCAGAAGTAGAGCGTCGATGTGAAAGGAAGAAATGATGTGTGGCCAAAGTATAAAATGAAGTGTGGGATGCTTGGGGTTGGAAAGGACCTTAAAGATCATCTTGTTCCAACCCCTCTGCTATGGAAAAAGACACCTCTCACTAGAGCAGGTTGCTCAAAGCTCCATGCAACTTCCAGGGATGGGGCACCCACAATTTCTCTGTGGCCAACCTGTTCCAGTGGCTCACCACTCTCACAGTAAAGAATTTTTTCTAATATCTAATCAAAACCTGCTCACTTTCAGTTTGAAGCCATTCCCCTTTGTCCTGTCACTACATGCTTTTTAAAATAGTCTCTCTTCATCCTTCTTGTATTTTCCCTTCAGGTACTGGAAGGCCACCCTGAAACCTTCTCTTTTCCAGGCTAAACAATCCCAACTCTGTCAGCCTTGCCTTGTAGGAGAGGTGTCCTGTTGTGTCCTGTCCTGTCCCGTCCTGCCTTGCCCTGTCCTGCCCTGTCCTGTCCTGCCCTGTCCTGCCCTGTCCTGTCCTGTCCTATCCTGTCCTGTCCTACCCTGTCCTGTCCTGTCCTGCCCTGTCCTATCCTGTCCTGTCCTGTCCTGCCCTGTCCTGTCCTGTCCTGTCCTACCCTGTCCTGTCCTGTCCTGTCCTGTCCTACCCTGTCCTGTCCTACCCTGTCCTGTCCTGTCCTGTCCTGTCCTACCCTGTCCTGTCCTGTCCTGCCCTGTCCTATCCTGTCCTGTCCTACCCTGTCCTGTCCTGTCCTGTCCTGTCCTACCCTGTCCTGTCCTGTCCTGTCCTGTCCTATCCTGTCCTACCCTGTCCTGCCCTGTCCTGTCCTGTCCTGCCCTGTCCTGTCCTGTCCTGTCCTACCCTGTCCTGTCCTGTCCTGCCCTGTCCTGTCCTATCCTGTCCTACCCTGTCCTGCCCTGTCCTGCCCTGTCCTGTCCTGCCCTGTCCTGCCCTGTCCTGTCCTGTCCTGTCCTGTCCTGCCCTGTCCTGCCCTGTCCTGTCCTGTCCTGTCCTGTCCTGCCCTGTCCTGTCCTGTCCTGTCCTGTTCTATCCTGCCCTGCCCTGCCCTGCCCTGTCCTGTCCTGCCCTGTCCTATCCTGTCCTGTCCTGTCCTGTCCTGCCCTGTCCTGTCCTGCCCTGTCCTGTCCTGCCCTGCCCTGCCCTGTCCTGTCCTGCCCTGTCCTATCCTGTCCTGTCCTGTCCTGTCCTGCCCTGTCCTGTCCTGTCCTGCCCTGCCCTGCCCTGTCCTGTCCTGTCCTGTCCTGTCCTGTCCTGTCCAGCTCCATCCCTCTGATCCCCTTGGTGCCTCCTCTGGTCACCCCAACAGGTCCAATCCCTTCTGTGCTGAGGACTGCATGCCCAGCTCCAGCTGGGATCTCAGCAGAGCAGAGTAGAGGGGAAAATCACCTGCCTTGGTCCAGATTTTTGCCCTACTGAAGGGCTTTGTCACCAGAGAATCTCATTGTGATCCTGCTGTCACCTGCAGTTCCTCTGCATCTTCCTCACCTGCCTCCTTGGCCAGGCCTCTCTCTCCCAGCACCACTGCTCTCAGCACAGCCCATACAGTGCCTTCAAAGACCTTCCATTTTCTCCCTCCTTTTGTCTTTATTTTTCATTTACAACAAAGAGAAATAGAGCTGTGGCCCAAAATTTGTCTAGCAATAAAAAAGCCAAAATCTGACCCACCATACTATTATTACAGTTTTTTCTCTCTGTTTCTGTAGAAGGTTCTTGGCAGGGAATAAATTGTTTCTTCCAATATATTTTTCTTTATATTCTTAGTGTATGGGCCTCCAGGTTGTGTCTGAAGACTGTGAATTTTTTTTGCTGTCTCTGCACCAACAAACCTTACATTATGGAAAGATGATAAAACAGAACATGGAATTCACCAAGTAACGATTTCAGGAAGAAATGCAGTTTAAATTTTTCCCAGCAGATGTGGCTGTTGGACCAGAAAAGGCTCAAGGTCAGTTCAGGTGGGTTAGGGAGGAGATTGGGGGACTCCATTTTACTGCCATGGATATGCAGCACTAGATGGTGACTGTGCTGAGATACAGACTTGTGAGTGAATCTGACTCCCCCCCCAAAAAAACAACATCCCAACCGAAATTGCAACCTCTCTCCATCACATGATTAAATGGTTTATTATCTGTTAGAGTTTTTAGTAAATTTTAAATAAATAGTTACAGTATTTGCCTTGCTCTTGATAAATGTGAGGTTATTCATGGAGTATTACATGATGCCTGTAGATGGTAAAAGTTCTTGGTGTTGTAGAAAGAAAATGTGAGTTCAGTGCCATGTTGACTGATTATTGGGAAACCCCTGAGGTTTTCTGTCATCCCATGGTTACAGGGTAGGTCAGTTTTCACCATTAACTTACAGTGTTAGTGTCTTTATTCAGAAGTGTCTGTGTATGCCAAATGTAGGTTTCTGGGTGCACAGGGAAGTTTCTGGGTTCCTTGTACTGGCCCCAGTGGCTCTGTGTCAGAGCTGTTCCTAATTCCTGCTGAGTCCTGGGAGGGAGGGGACAACCTGGCAGCTCTTCTGTGTTATTCTAGGGACCATCCCCTCCCTCGTTAGCCCTGAAATGTCAAATATTGAAAGGTCTCCACTTAATGACATTGCCAGTTGTGCACCAAGGCTGTTCAGAAGGGAGCATGCTGCATCCATCAGGGAGAGGAGGTCATGGCTGTTGAACAGTTTTACTAGAAAACCTATGATTTGAAAGGCTGAGGGAGGGCAGGCTGATAGTAAATTCTGCTGAATGAGGTCCTTGGATGTGCCTCCCAAGATGATGTCCAGGTCGTGCTGTCAGAGATTTGCACTCTGACTCTGCACAGGCTTTTTACCCCCGCCTGTGGAGCCAAGCTTGCCCCATGCAAGTGATTGAAATGCCCTTGGTGCCGTGTCCTGCTTCCCCAGCTCCGTGCCAGCCCTCACCGAGGAAGGGCTGCAGGTGCTCAGCCCTGCCCTGGGGGCACCTTCTGGGTGGCACTGCCACCATCAGGTGGGCACTGAAGGCTGGCAGCCGGCTCGGGGGGCTCAGCACACCTGGGAGCGTTGTGACAGGAATGGGGCAGTGACCAGAGCTCGGGCTCCCTGCAGGGACTCTGTCCTGCCTTGGTGCTGCTGCATGAACACCACCCCACACACCTGGAAATAGTCCTACTGAAGCTGGAAATATTCCTACTGATTTCAAGGAAATTTGTAAACAAAAAGGAAGTATTCATTAATTCATTCATTAGAATTAATGAGGTATGAGATACAAATGTCTCCTTGTCTGTTTTGGATGTAGCCCTTCTGAAGATAACACTTTCAGCCCTTTGCACACTTTGAACCTTGCAAGTATCTCTGCAAAATGTAAGATGTAAAATGAAAACTGTTTTTCCGTCCACTTTCAAGGATTTTTTTTTTTTAAGGTCTATCTTGAGTTGAAAATGGCAAGTCATTTTAGAAAAGCAGCATCTGCTCTGAAGCAACTGCCAGTTTAATATTTCTTTAATATATTTGGATACAGATAATAACATATTTTTAAAGGAAAAAATATGCCAGGAACAGTTGATATATCTTTTACCTAAAATTGAATGTTCAGTATGGGAAATACTTCTATATAGCAGTATTGCTATGATAATGTAGGAAATTATGCTTAACATTGTTATTTGAAAACCCAGCAATTTTATTGCACTTCGTTGTGAAATATTGAAAGTAGGAAAAAGATCCTCTTCATTCTCATACTTGCAAATGATCTGATGAAATGTAAGTTGGAGCATTTAGTATATATAAGTGAGGTATAAATTTATTCCTCTTTTTCCATAGCAGTGGTTTGAGTGAGATAATCCAGGAATACTGAGTTTGTCATGCAGCACTTTGTTAAGTTACCAAATCAAAGCAAACATTCCTAAAATGCACATTTTTCGTTCTATCCAAAGACAGCTACTTTGCTTTATTTATTTGTGTCTGGATGACTTTTCCTCAGGAAGCAGCATCCTGAACTGGCCCCTGTGTGATGGAAATCAGATTATCAGTGTGTTCAGAGCCCCTGCTGGAGTGTTTCTGTAGAGCAAGGCAGGCTGCACTTGGTCTTGTAGGATCAACCCTAAATGCCTAAATTCATCTTCAGGAGCCCAGTTTAAGAACCAAAGTTTGTAAATGTTGGATCAGTCTTTCTTATGCTCCTTGGCTGCATCAGAACTAAACTAAAGCTCTGAATCCAGATATTACTAGCTTCAAAATATTTCCTCATAGACTAGGGTATGTTTCTATCACACTGTCCTCTTGATGCACAGGGCTTCATTTTAAATATGTTTATTACCTTAGAAATAAACAAGAAGAAATGGCACAGGGGAACAATTTTCCTTATCTAAGTAAAAAAAAAAAAAAAAAAAAATATATATATATTTGTTACCTAAACATGTATTTATCAGTGCTGATGGCCTTTGTCCTTACTCCAGTGAACTTTTCTCACTGACCTCAATGGGAGAATGATGGGCTCTGCATTGGAAACTTACGAATATTTTTTCTTCATCATCCATCCATCTATTTTGGGATGTGCTAAATGCCTGTTCTCTGTTGTAACATTAGCATCAGTATGTGGAAACTCGGGTGGCTAAAATAAATCGGTGAAATGCAATATACATGACTTCAGAGGGAGCTGTGTGTGCATTGTGGAGCACAAGTGCCCTGTGCCTGCTCTGCCATGCCAGCCCTGCAGCCAGGTCCCCATTGTGTCCCTCACAAGGGGGTGCAAGCAAGGCAGCCACGAGCTGTGTGCTGCCTCTGAGCTCTGCCAAAAAAATACTTTTTGGTTGCCCTTTAATGGCAGTAAAATTAATACTTTTACCAGCCTCAAATTATGGGGATTAAAAGATCTTTAGTATTTCACAAAAGCAGTTTTTTGGATCTTTTGTATTGTGGGCCCGATTGTTTGCTGAAGGCATTGAAAATGATATTGATCATGTGTGAGGTCCTGATTTGTGAGGCAGCTTTCTCTCCTTGGCTTTTACAAGGCTTCTAACTAACCTGGGGCATTTTCCAGCCTTACTAGAGACCCTCCTGATTCATGTTAGTACGAATTAGCACATTGTCAAATTAGTTTGGCTTTTATTTTTAATGGAAAAATGAAAGGGGTAAGCTCAATCTTTATGGGCTGCAGTGTTTTCTGTGTTTTCCCACAGGGAAATCCACGGGACACCTTTGCAAAGTTGGACTTGGATGAAGATGCTGAGTGGTTTGTCCTGCCTTGGAGTCTCCTGCAGCCCGTGGGAGCCTGGGCTGGCTCAGAATGGTCCAGTCCCCTGACACTGATTTCTCATCCACCATGACCACAGGCTGGTGGGTGAGGAAGGAGCACCCATGGCTGCTGCCATCCCTGCCCCTCTGGCTTCAGGTAAATCCCCAAACTTGGAGCGTGACTGCCCAGGAAGGAGGAGGAGCACCTGCACTGCTCAGCTCAGCTCATGGCAGCTTGTTCCTCTGCACAGAGCATTGATCTTCAAGGCCATCCATGGTTAAAGGAGTGGGAAACATTCCCTGGAATTTACTGTTCCCTCTTTTTCCCTCTTAACAGGTAAGAGCTGCACAAACTCCCTCTATAATTGTCACCTAACAGAGAATACAATGACTAGTCTGTCATCAAAGCATTTAGGGATGATGATGATACCTAGATTGGTTTTCAGTGTGTTTTTTGTTTTTATTTTACTGTGATGTTTATACAAAATCTGTAAATCATAGGGATGTGATAAGAGACAGGTTGTAGTTGCTGATTGTAGCCCTGATTGTTAAACCTGTCCAATGACAACCAGCTCAGGGTTTAACATTTTTCAGTTGCACAGCCAGCTTTCAAGGTTACACATGGGTACTGAATGAAACAGAGCCCACTGGTTATTTTTAGAGAGGCTCTAAACAAGAAGTAAATCCCTGGAGCAGTGCTGCCAGAGATGCATAAAGTTCAAATCCAAATTAAAACTGCCTATCTTTGGCCTAAATTCCAGCTTGAACTTGAGGAAAACTGTGATCTATAATTTGAACTTTATGACAAAAACTTCTTTGCAATTCGTTTCTAATACCTGAGAATACATGAACTTGGAACAAACACTTGAAAAATAGAACTTGAATGAAAAATGCTAACATTTGTCCAGAAATGTAGTGCCTGTTCCTGTGAGACAGTGTTGTATGACTTCAAGTTTCAGTAGCTACACTGGAATTTGGAGAGTCTGATTTTTTGTGATTCTTAGTTTCAACACATCCTTGTGAGACCAAGTCCTACAATGTAATTGTAAATTTTGGGGGCAGGCTTATTTACTGATCCCTCTAATAATGATCTGTGATGCTCAGGTCTGGGTTTAGTAATGACCACAAGAGAAGATGAAGAAAGGAGACCCCTTGTCAGCAGCATATTTATGCAAAGTAGTGCAACTGAAGCTTGTTCTTGATTGCTTTGCTGAATCAGAGCCTGTATCTTCTTCCTGCCAAGGCAGAGATCTAATACCACTCCTAAATGCACTAGTAATTCTAGAAGCCCTAATGACAGTCAAGATAACACCACAGATTTTATAAATAAGGGTCTTTATTTAGAATACTGTCGAAAACATTCTTGGCAACCACGTCGTATAAATATATAAAGTTAAAGTTTGACACAACAAACCAAGCAATATTAAATATTTTTTAATTTTTCCTCTTTTTGTTTTAAGTTTTCTTTTTTTTTTTTCTTTTTTTAAAAAATTTATTTATTTTGCTCTTTTTTCCTTTTTTTTCTTTCCTTTTTTTTTTTTTTGGAAAGCAACTCTTATTTACAATTATACAAAAATTTTATAAAAAATGGTCCACAACCTTATTTTGGCCAGAATAGGAGTAATAGGAAGGATCTATCATGCCACTACTGCTGTAGATTTCTATTTTTCTCCACGTTCAAGAGCCAACTTCCTATTCCCCACAGCCCAGATTAAACATTGGCCATTTCATGGTATACAATTTTATCTCTAGACATATTAAATAAGTTTAGTTTAACAACCAATAAATAACTATGTGTACTTTGAAGTGATACAGGTTTGCAGAGTTATAAAATTGAAGGAATTTTCAGTGATATTTTAAAACTGGAACAAGTCTTAAGAAGTCTTTTCAACCTCAGAAGGCAGGTCTTGAACAGAGCAAATTGGTTTTGGTGCAGTCCAGCTGGAGGGGTCCTTAAAGCACTTGGTAGATGGGGTTGCTGCTGCTGTTATCCTGGGGAAGTGGGGTGCAGTTGGTGGGGGAAGGAATTTGGGCTCCACTATCACTCAGACTCACTCCTTCTGGAGGGGAACACGGACTCCCTTCAGCAACAGTTTCCACTGGAGGCAGTACAGGGCACGTGGAATTATCTGTGGAAATCCTCTCTACAATGCTTGAGAGGCAATCGAGACTGGAAACAACAGAACTCTTCCCGTGCTTTGGATCTGAAAAAACACACAAAAAGGCACTCAGATTATCCAGTGGGTACTTAAATCAGTGGGCAGTACACATTTGTGAGTATGTGAGGACTCAGAGGAAATGAACAGTGGTGAAGGATACCTATTATGAGAAAACAGATTGTAATTTCAGAATGGAAGAGAGGCCCAACCACAGTGTGCTGCTCTGGGGACAGGGAGGATCCAAGGCTTCACTGAGTCCACAGAAAGGGAAGAGCAGATTTGAAATCAATCATAAATTACTCCAACTTGGATCAATGACAAGGTAAGAAGTCTTCATGTAGAATATGGTTAAATACTGGAATAAGTTGCAGAGAACTACATACTTCTATCCAACGGTTAGATTTGCAAAATGGGAAACAGAGCTATAACCCATCCCCATATTTGCAAATAAACCTAGAGGAAATGCAGTGCCTCCAGCAGCAGCGTGGCTCGCTGGCTGCAAAGGCAGGTTCCTGTCTGGGCCAGCTAGGCAGGGAGCAGGCCCAGGAGAGCTGCTGCACTGCCTGCCTCTGTCCCAGCGTTTCTCAGCGCCCTTAGGGCACGCACTCACCGTTTGGGGACTCTGTGTAGTAACTGCTGTCGTAGCTGTTCCTTCTGCGAGAGCTGCAGGGAGGCCCGCTGTACTCCATCTGGGCAGGAGAGAAATCCCACTGAGCTCACACTCGTACACAAATCCCATCTAATTCCATATTCCAGGCTCTGGGCTGTGCCATCATTCCAGTCCTGGCTGAAATGCTATTAAGCTGTAGGTTCATTGAGTAAGGAAGAACATAACTTGGCTAGAAGGGGATCCACCCCAGAATATCGTGTGTGGCACAGCTGTTCCACAGGAAGGTTACCACTACTGCATTGAATGCTGCAGCTTTACAGATTAGATGAGGCTTTCCAGCATTCTGATCAGATACAGCCCTTCATGTATCTTTAGTTTACAACAGGGAGACTGAAAGGGGAATTATGTCTTTTAAATTTAGTTTTGGAAGAGTTTTCTAAACTTGAAGTCCTCTTTAAAAGCCTCTGTCTACCTTGTCCCTTTGTATTTCCTTCAGTTTCTCTTTCCATTTCTTATAGAAAATGCTCTGGAACATTGACTAATATATTTGTTTCCAATACTTTAATCCACAGTGAAATTCCTCTATTAAAAGAGGCTGTATCTTGAAGAGGAATCATTTGTGTAAATCTCTCCAATCTGTTAATTATCTCATAATGACAGATACTCAACTCAGTAACGATTATCCCCAGCAGAGCACAAAAAGCAATCTCAGGTCTGAAAGTGTAGCTCACGGTCTATCTAGAGAGCTGTCCTGGACTCTGGTCACCACGTCCCACCAGCCCAGAGTGTGAACCTACAGCCCCAGCCAAAAGGTACGGGGATGAGACACCTTGTCTGGCACCCACCCTCATTTACAAACAGGACTGAAAGCCTGGATTCTCCTTCCTATTGCTTGTAAATATCTATGGAGGGAATTAAGTCAGCGAGAAGAGAAATAGAGAATCTTTTTCTTAAGGGTCAAGAAAGATAATTCTTGTTGCTTAGACCCTACTCCTGTTGCCATGATGAATGGCACAAAGCAAAACCCAGACTCTTACCAATTCCCGTGTAACTCCCATGTCCTAGGAGGCCCTTGCTCTCTGCTGTCCTTAGAGGATTCAAAGGTAATGATACAGCAGAAGGTGGAAGCAGAGATGCCCCCAGGTGCCCATTCCGGGCAGCTTCCTAAAGTCCTCCCCCAGAAACTTAGCCCTGGCTCCTCCAGGACATGGGGAACCTGCCTAACTTCTTATCCCAGGGAACAAACGTGTAAGAGGTTCTTCTTCTTTCCCAGAGATCCTGCCATGTGGGGACCCCACCTCCCTTCGCTGCGGGTGCCCAAGGCATGAGGAAGGACTTTGTCTTCTGCCTGGGGAGGCAGCGAGGGCAGCTGCTCTAGGAAGGGCAGGAGGAGGCGACTCGCCCTGCTCAGGTTTGGACCAAGAGCGTCCAGGGCACCTTGGTGGCAGGCAGTCCTCCCTGGGGCACTCACCATGCCATCGGAGCAGTTGGAGCGAGGGCTGGAGGCGTCCGACTCCCCGCTGTAGTGCTCCAGCACCGGGTAATAAGCGTCCTCCTGCTCCCGCAGCAGCGCCTGCAGGCTCTCGATGTAGCGGATGGCGTTGCGCAGGATCTCCACCTTGGGCAGGCGCTGGTTGGGGTTGGTGGACGTGCAGCGCTTGAGGGTCTCGAAGGCCTCGTTGACCTTGCTGAGCCGCCGGCGCTCCCTCATGGTGGCGGCCTTACGGCGGTCGGCGTTCGTGGTCTTCCTCTTGCACGCCTTGCAGGCCCACAGCAGGCAGCGGCCGGCCTGGTGGTGCCCGCTGGGCGCCCGGACGTGCTCCTCCTCGTGCCCGTGGTGGTGCCCGTGGTGGTGCGGGTGCTCCTCAGGCTTCAGCAGAGCCCCGACGTGCACCAGCCGCGGGTCCAGGTCCTCGAAGAAGTGCATGTCCGACGTGTTGAAGCACGGGTCATCGTAGAAGTCATCGGCGGCTGTGAAGGAGCAGAGGGAGCCCTCCGTCATCTCCATGGGGCCCAGTAAGTCCATGGGGGCGGCACAGGGGACGGCGGCGGGGCCAGGGGGGACAGCGAGGGGCTCAGAACGGAGGGGCTTTGGGCCGGGCTGCTCTGCGGCCGGGCAGGTGCGCAGAGCCGAGACCCTCGCAGCCTCTCCCAGACGAGGCCACCAGCGCTGGCTGCTGCCCCGACCCCCTCCCCAGCCACGCTGGTCCGGGAGCGCCACTCGGGGCCGTATTTATGGCCGAGCCCCCCGGCGGGTCGGGCCGGGCCGGGCCGGGGCGGGTCGGGGGGCGCGGCCGGGCGGGCCGGGGGCCGGGGCCGCGGTGTCCCGCTGGGGCAGCGTTAGCCCGGGTGTGCGCGGGGCTGCATTTCCTTCGGCTTTTTTTTTTTTTTTTTTTCTTTTCTCAGCAGCCCGCCCTGCCGCCGCACCGGGGAGAGCAGCCGCCCCCATGCCCCAAAGTGCCGGGGCCCGCCCGCCGCTCTCCGGGGCACCAGCGGGGACAGCTCCGCTCGTTCCTCACGGGGAAGAAGCCTCCAGCTCCTGGACAGGTCTGTCCGCGGCTCTGCGGCCACACGGGTGAACTGCGGGGACATTCGTGGGGACGGGCCGGCCAGGGGACACCGCGGGCAGCCGGCACCGTGCGGGACGGCGGGGGAGCGGGGACACGGCGGGGATGTGCGGGGACACGGCGGGGATGTGCGGGGACACGGCGGGGACACGGCGGGGATGTGCGGGGACACCGCGGGGACACGGCGGGGATGTGCGGGGACACGGCGGGGATGTGCGGGGACACCGCGGGGACACGGCGGGGATGTGCGGGGACACGGCGGGGATGTGCGGGGACACGGCGGGGACACGGCCGGGATGTGCGGGGACACGGCCGGGATGTGCGGGGACACGGCCGGGATGTGCGGGGACACCGCGGGCATGTGCGGGGACACCGCGGGCATGTGCGGGGACACCGCGGGGACACGGCGGGGACACGGCCGGGATGTGCGGGGACACCGCGGGGACACCGCGGGGATGTGCGGGGACACCGAGGGGATGTGCGGGGACACGGCGGGGACACGGCGGGGACACGGCCGGGATGTGCGGGGACACCGCGGGGATGTGCGGGGACACCGAGGGGATGTGCGGGGACACCGCCGGGCCGTGGCCGCCAGCCGGTGGCGCTGCGGGCCTGTCCCAGCGGGGATCCCTGCGAGCACCGGCACCGCGGGCTCCTCTTCCAGCTCCGCTCACCTGCACTCGGAAACCTTTGAGAGATGGAGCTCCCTCCGCGGCGCTTTGCTGCGGTTGGATGGCTCGCGCGATAAGGATTTATTTATTTCTAGCAGTGCGAGAGTTTGGAGCTTGGGGAAACGGGATGGGTTTTAGGAACGTCTCTCAAGGGTGCCAGAGCTTTTGCTCTGTTTTTTTTTTATTATCATTTGTGATGAGAAATTGGATTCTTCTCAGAGGATTTCAGTAATTCAACTATGTGATTTCACGGACTTCATGATTAAAAATAATAGTGCATATATTTAATGTCCCACAAGCTAAAACTAATTTCTGTTCTGCAGTTATAAACGTTGGCAAAATTTCAGCTTGTTCAAAATCTGCAGGGCAAGGGGCTGACTGACAGAATCACAAAAGGTAAAAAAGGTCCATCAGTGATCAAGCCCCAGTCCCTGTGCCTATGACTTCTCATACAGATGGGCTGTCATGATGGTGGCTTCTTTTGTTGTTAAATGATTTGTTTTTTGGCAAAAATTCCTAATCTGCAGTCCTCATTTTCTACTTACTTAAATATCTTTGAGTACAGACCAAGATAAGAACTGTAAGTCACAATCTGTCAGTATCCCTAAAAGATAAAAATTTTATTTAAAGATAAAAGTATATGTTTTGGACTCTTTAGAAATTCATTTTTTCACTTCACCTGATTCTGAAAAGCAATATGTCCCAAGGAGGGACATCAGCTGCTGACCACCCCTACACACTTAGAAATGTATCTCCCAGCTGTTTCTGAGAGGCAAATTTCTGGAGACACTTCAATGTTATTACAGACGTTCTTTGATCCAGAAGGAATAAAGATACTTGGTTTTAAATCTTTATCAAACAGCTAACAAAGTAAAAATAATTTGTATTCAAAATAATGTAAGGTATGCAATAATGTAAAATAAGTTTAAATGAGAAAGAGTTTTATGCTGTAACAACTGAACATGTAAAATGAGATACCAAGGCCTGGTGCTGGCAGTTACCCATTCAAGACACTTAAAACTCTCTCCATACTATTGGCTTAATTTTTGGAAAAAGGTAATTTTACCTAATATTTAGTCAGTATTGTAGCCTATTCTGCCTCTCTGTGTTTCTAGCTTATATGTGACTCCAGGAAAAGACACTCAGGGACTTGAGTGAGTAGGCATTATCTTGGGCAAAGTGGTAACAGACCATGGGGCTTGGACAGCACTACAGGGAGTTTGCCAATAATTGCCCATGAATGTGGGCTCAAGTGCATGAATTCCTCCAAGTGAAAAGGTCAGGAGAAGGCTGTGACCACACAGTGAATTCCACACAGTGGTCTTCCAGTAAAGATGCCCCTGAGGACACCTTCCTTTGGGTCTGGACATGGTGATCCTCAGAGTCCCATCCAGTCCTAACAGTTCTGAGTCTGTGATTCCCTGCTGCTGCCACCCTTTCCATCCACTCTCCAGTGTCATTCCCAAAGACAGGTTTGTCCAGAAGGATGTTTTGCCATGTACAATGAGGCCTGAAAAAACGTCCTTGCAAAGAACAAACCCTGAGATGCTCTTCTTGGAGACCATGAAGGACAGAACAATCTCCACTTGGAGACTTCTAAGTGCATTCCTCACTTTGAGAGCAGGCAACCAGAGGTATTGCTTATGACAAGTATTTACAAGGATTCCATTGTTAAACCTCTTTGGAAGCCTCTGGGGCTGAAACTCATCATTTCAGTAAAGATTAGGTGTCTCCTGAGCTTCCAGTTTGGATGCTGTGTTTAGGGTACTGGCTATTCAGAGCTGTCCCAGGCTGTAGTTTGGTTTGTTTGGGCACTGCTTTGGAGGTACAGATCCAGAGAGTGTGGATCAACAAGCATTCAGCAGAGAAAGAGAATTTGCAAAGTTTCTATAAGAACTGCTGCCTTTAACTTCTTCTACATTCATCCCTGATATAATATTTTTCAGGATGTGATTGAAAAGGAAGCTGGGAAGGCCAAAGCAGACTGTACTTCCTTCGTTGAGAAACATGGATAGACTCATCCTATACACAACTGACAGGTATTGTTATAACTGAGACCATATTCACAAGCATATGTGCCCTCTCAGCAGAAGCAGCACGTGGACAAGAAGAGTTTATTATCTACAGTAACTGATTTGTCTTTTATTTTTCAGAGGATAGAGGCTGGGGAAACAACTGATTGTGAGTTTATCTGAAATTAACAGAATTCTCTTTTCAGGCAGAGGGCCCAGAATGTGTTCTGGCAAAGGAAAAGGAAGAGAAAAAGACTTAAATTTTTAGAGTGTGTGGATACATTTGGTTAGAAGATGAACATGAGAAGTCTGAGAAACAGACATGGCACTACTCATGGAAAAATAAGAGGCAAGTAAGTCTTATTTGGAAAAATTTAAAACTTGGGCTCTTTGTTATGTTGGACTTTGTTTAAGGTAAAAGTTTAAGTACTGTAAACCATGGAGGAGGCTGTAACTATGTTTCAGAAGGTCATCAGCTTTTAAAAGGTGAAGGTTGTTGTACAACATTACTAGTAGTACATGAAGTAGTTTTATACCGTGCTGGTTTAGAATTCAGTTAGTGGCTTTGTTCTGTTCACATTTAGTGGGCTGTATTTTAATACTGAGAGGGACAGATTCCATTGCTCTTATTCATGTTGAGTTGCAGTCAGTGGAACTAATTGTTGAATAAGGTATGCACAGCATGAGGATGGGTGATGGAATCTAGCCCAGATGGAAATATCTTTTAAAGTCCTGCTGTATTAAGAGAGCAGCAATCTCAACACAGCAAATCTAGCATGATTTTAAAAGTGCTTTGAGCCATTCCTGTGGCACATGGCAGTATTTTTACAGATGAATACAGAGGTTGTTTTAAAGTGGTCGTGTTCCCCATCCCCACCCCAAAGTTGAACCACATTCACAGAAAAGATTGGGAAAGCATCTGCACTGTAATTTTCTGTCCCATGTTACAACACCAACAGAAGGTGGGCTTTGCAGAAATTGCTGCTTAACTGCAGCTGTGTCAGAGTTTACTAGAAATGTTTCATTGTGTAGTGCTTCCATAGTAATGCAGTTTTCTGGCATTATTTTCATTCTGTCATACTCTTCCATCATGCACAACTTCCTTAGATGTAGAAAAATACTGGTGCAGTTTTGTAAACATATGCAAAATCTTTTGGAGAAGAATACCAGCATGTGTGGGTGGTGAATTGAGGAATACACTGGAGATGCAGACATGGAACTGAATTTATTTTCAAGCAAATCAGGAGTATCAGCGAAAGCATTACACAAAAGTGTGAGGCAGTCTTGCAATGAATCAAACCCCAACTGCATAAAAGATTTATATAATGACAAGAAAGCCCTAACTGCAGGCAGCTCATCCACCAGCTGCTCTTCTTAGTGACCTTGGAAGGCAGGGTATGGAATGAGGCCCTCTGGTAGGAGACTGATGAGAGGAATTTGGACACCTCTGCACTTGAACCAGGCTGGCTGACACTGCCCCATTGAAAGGCACAACTAATGAGCAGCCATTCTCTCTGATGCAACTCCAGTCAAGTGTGCTGGTTTTTCACTGTGATCTCATGCCCCTACTTGGGACCAAACAGAGAATGTAAGAAATAGCAGGAGTGCCACAGCAATACCTTTAGTGAGCTAGCTGAGATAGGGTCTGTATCATAATTAAAGCAATTACCCTTTCTTCGGTGACACTTGCAAAATATGCCCTAGAACCTCTAAGGTTCTCATCTAATGAGAACTCCTAATTTCTCTCTCATCTGCTTTCTGAGGATGAGAAAAGCCAGCTAGGCAATAGCTATAGAGAAACCAGCACATTTTCTTATTCCCACTGTTGAGGAAATGTTTGCATCCTTCATCCTGAAGAAGTATGCCACTAGAAGTAGCTGATCAGTAAATGCATTAGACTACTTATTTAAATTGCTACTATGATAGAAATAAGACAAAAAAACTTTGTTTTCAAACAGTCCTTTTAAAAAGTTCATTATGTTACTATACTTGTTAGTAATTTAAAATACCAAATAGCAATATAAAATATTCAGTAATATAAAACTAAATATTTGGATTTTCTGCCACATAAAAGCTTCCTTGCACTAAAGGTGCAGTGGGTTTTTATTTATTTTAATAAAAACTATATATATTCTTAAAATAATTTGCACTCACTAATCCTGTTAATCATTTAAAAGAGAGAAGAAGCTTAAGAACTTTTGGCTTCTAGGAAGAATTGCATAGATAAATGTGACAATCTAGCTGGCAACCTTGGTGTCATTTAAAGCAAATAGTGGTAAGGCTAGATTTCGGGCTGTGACTCAGCAGAGGATGAGGGGATGGGGTGATAAAGCATTGTCCCTCCTGAGCTGTGGTCCCAGCTCCAGCCTGGGGACAGCTTTGCCTGCAGCAGCCTCAGCATTCAAGGCCCTCCCTGCCCTGCTTCACCTTTGCTCCCGTGCCGTCGTTACACGGTGGCAGCATCGTGGCGCAGTGGATGGTTGCATATATTGGCCCTATGCCATTTCTGTGCTGGGAGCACTCTCTCTGGGGTCTCTTCAGACCTTGTGCAGCTCCTGTGCACTGCTGGAGAGGTGGGCAGGGGCTGCAGTGATCCCTGCACTCTGGCTCTATGCTGCTCCTGAACTCTTTCTGCAGCCGGTCCATAAAATAATCCCCGAGACTATTCCTGCCATCCTGGGAACAGTCAAGCCTGCGAGCATTGGTCAGCAGATCTCCCATCAGCTTGATCTTCTGGATTTTGGGCCCAATAAATTGTTTCTTGATAGTGCTTGCACTATGAGGGTCAGCATTTTCAACACTCAGGGCATAAAGCTCTTCAAAATATCGTAGCATAGTTTTCCATTGCACCATTGCTAGTTCCAGGGCTTTCATCAGACCCACTGCATAGTCACAGTTTGGTTTCTGAAAACAACAACAGAATTGCATTTACTCAAAAGAACAGCTCATGTTATCAGTATTCATCAATGGATTCCTGCAACTTAACCTGATGCTCTAATCAAGTTGCACTAGGATTTTGCAACAACTGCTTCTAGTTTGGAGCATCTATTGTTTTTTGCAGGCTGTAAACACAAGTGGCAGAACCCAAGCACTTCTTCAAGGAACAGATTTACATAGCAGCAGCTATGCCTGAAGAGGGTTCTTACACCAGGAAACCCAATCACAGAATGGCTGGGGTTGGAAGGGACCTTAAAATCATCTTGTCCCAACCCTCTGCCATATTCCACTAGACCAGGCTGCTCAAAGGCCCATCCAACCTAGCCTTGAACATTTCCAGGAATGGGACATCCTCTACTACTCTGGGCAATTTTTTCCAGTGTCTCACCACCCTTACAGTAAAGAGGGACTTCCTAATATCTGGCCTAAGTCTGCCCTCTTTCAGTTAAAAATGGTTATCCCTCATCCTAACACTGCATTCCCTGACAAGGAGTCCCTCTCCCTCTTTCCTGTAGGCCCTCTTTTAGTACTGGAAGTCCTAAGCTCCTCCTTGATGCAAACAGAGTATTAAGAAAGATTTTTACAATAACCTGTTTACTTTCTACTGCTTGGACCAAAGATAAGCATTCTGTATTAACTAATTTGGTAGAGGAGAATCAGCCCCTTGGTCTTAAACAAATGAGGGTGGGTTATTTTTTTCCTGAAAACTTTTGAGTTATTCCTTTGTACCTGTGCAAGCCCAAGTTAGATCTTAGTTCAAATTCTGAGCTTAGGAAATCACCTACTGCCCCAAGCTGGATGGTTCTCCTTCCTTACCACTCTTCTTAGGTGCTAGTCATGTCTAAGCTCCCCCTTAGGTTCAGTGTGAAGGAGGCTGGTGGGCTGTTTCAGCACAATTTAAGGAGTCATAATTCATTACAGCATACTGGAAACAGCAGTGTCCAGCTGAGTAGAAGAAAAGGGGAACACTCTCCATATTCTTTTGAGCTGAAAAGCAACCCCAGAGTTAGGACTGTATGTCTGCCAGTTTCTAGGCATCACAATCAAGAACAAAACCGTGTACACAAGCATGCCAGATATCTGGAAGTCTCACAGTGGGTGAATGCAGAGGTGTGAAGTACCACCAATATAATTCAGTAAGTGAAATGGATTACAGCTGCTTGAAAACGTGTAGACTGCTACATACCTGGATGGTTTTAGAGCAGTAATGGCCTCCTCTTTCTTGCTGATACTTCATCAATGCCTCTGCTGCTTTTCTCTCTTCCAGAGCTTGATGCAGGAAGAACTTTGAAATATTTGGTAGAGCCACATGTGACTGATCAAAATATTCACCCTAAGCACACAAAACAGGAGTGTTAAGATTTGCCAGAGATGGGACTCACCTGCAGCAGAAGGTGGCTTTAACAGAACTTGGGACACCCTTCCAATGGAAGGGGTTTTGTTCACAAAGCACAATCACTTTGGAGACCTTGAGCCAAATTCTACAATAAATGAAGTGAGTAGTTAGAGTATGAAATAAAAGATCTATACTTCTATTAGAACTCCTTCTATTCTTTAATATTGATCAGGAAACTGTAGTACTGACATTACTCTTGCAGTAGCAGTTAAGAGATCTTCAGAATATTTTATTTATGAGTGGTTAGCATGTGTTTGTTTTGCAATTGTGTTTTGTGGAGGGTTTTTGTTTTGTTTTTTAAACATACTCCCAGAACAGGGAACATAAAATTTATCCCTGCAGGCCTGCATTCCAGTCAAAAGTTAGCTTTCAAAGGTATGAGAAAGATGAGGCAAATACCAAAAAGAGAACAAGCACAACTTTGCATCTATTTATCAGCTTTATTATGGACAATGGTGTTCCAAAATAATGGATACTGCTACTGAACTATACACCTTCAATACTGGATGTAGCTCATGCCTGGGAAGGTGTGTCAGGAAGAACATAAATCTGTTAGAGCAAGTCCAGAGGAGGAAAACAAAGTTACCAGAGGGATGGAGCACCTCTCCTGTGAGGAAAGGCTGAGAGAATTGGGTTTATTCAGCTTGGAAAAGAAAAGCCTCTGGTGACTTAATTGTGTCCTTCCAGTACCTGAAGGGAGCCTACAAGAAAGATGGAGAGGGACTTTTTACAAGAGCATGCAGTGACAGACAAGGGGGAATGGCTTCAAACTGAAAGAGCAGGTTTGGATTAGGTTTTTGGGAAAAACTCTTTACTGTGAGGGTGGTGAGACATCAGAACAGGTTGCCCAGAGAAGCTGTGGATGCCCCATCCTGGAAGTGTTCAAAGCCAAGCTGGCTCTGAGCAACCTGGCCTTGGGAAGGTGTCCCTGCACACGGCAGGGGGTTTGGAACCTGATGATCTTTAAGGTCCTTTCCAACCCAGGTCATCGATAATTTCAGAAGTATTACAACCCTAAATTCTCTGCAGGCCTTGTTCTGTTCTGTATGGGAAAGTAACAGCTTAAACCACTGCCATATTTAACCATGCCAACAGATCTATTAGGTCTTATATTTAGAATATTTTATCCATGGTATGGCTGTCTCATAAAGAAAAGAATTACAGGCAGGTAGCAAAGAAGAGCCAGACTGGTTTGAGCACTGGCCCTGCACAGCTCTGATGTCAAAGAGAATGAGAGGCAGCAGATGGGACTATGCCAAGAACCAAAAGGAGGGAGCTACAGCATCCTCATCTGCTGCTGCCCCGACTGTGTGTGCAGCACAGCACAGCTCCTGTCCCTTGCACAGGCTCTGCACCAGAGCACACAGAACTGCATCTCGAGCTGCTGGCCTGGAGCCAGCCTAGGAGGGGCAAGCAACAAGTATGTGCATTTCCTAAGTTCCTCTGCTTCTGATTATTGTCTTCCCTGCTTAAATAGGAAATACTTTCACTTCAGCTATGTTGCTCTGTTTGGAAAGAAAATGAAGACATGTTAAACACAAAACAAAAGTTTATGTTTTTCTCTTATATTTTTAGGGCCCTCTTGGGATAACCTAAACCTGTGACACACATTCACACATGTGACCATAAACCACCAAAGAGAAAATACATACTGGAATGTTTAATTAAGAACATTCATTGCTTTATTTGCAGAATCCTTTTCTTCAAGTCACTCATTGCTGTGTCTGTTGACAGCACAGTCAGGATTGAGTGTTTTATAACCAGTTCCTCAGTGCAAGTGTGTGGCACGACTTCAAGTGCAGCTCAAGTGAACACATCTGCTTAACTGTTTAGGTAAGTCTTTTATGTCAAGCATTCACCATTTAAGATGTTCACATTTCTAGTTTTGATTTATCCACAGTCAAATTCTGAGTTTTCTCCATCCCATCCAGCTGCCAATCGCTACAACTTTTTTCTTCTACAGGCTTAACAGGTATTACTGCATACTTAAATTTTCATTGAACTTCTACTTGACACCAAACTCAATTGAAGGAACTTGGGGATATACTGAATGCAGTTTGTGTTGCTTGGCATCAGGAGGTACGGCATTAATAATTTTGATTTTTTAATTTTAACGTCTCTGTTAAGTTATATGCTTGCCTTAACACTTGATATGTAGTCAGATGCAATTGTGGCATGAATTTGACATGCTATCAGTGATAGCTTTTATAATTTCATGTCCAAAGTTCATGCCTGTGAAGTGAGAAACTGTTAATCCATCCACAACTGTTTACAGACTATAGTTAACAACACACAACTATTCAACAAAGTTTGAGGGAAAACCCACTCGAGCGTTATACTCCAAAGCTGTTAGCATTCCCAGTTACTGTCCCTTTTCCCCAGGTAACAGACCCTCTGTGACTTCCCAAAACACTCGAGCGCTCGTTTCCTTCCTCGTTGTTCTCGTGCAGGGAGAGAGAGAGAGAGAAAGAGAGAGAGAGAGAGCGAGCCCGGAGAGCTTCCAAACGGCCTGGTCAGGACACAGGCCCCGCTGTGCCGTGTCTCTAAAAACCCTCCTGAGCGAGCCTGGCAGCTCCTGTCCCCGCCGCCTTAGCAGCGCAGGGCGATGGGCGCACACCCTGCAGGGAGATGGGTACAGGGAGATGGGGGCACAGACACCCGCAGGGAGATGGGCAAAGGGAGATGGGCACCTTCCGCAGGGCTATGGGGGCACACACACCCGCAGGGCGATGGGCACAGGGCAATGGGCACCCTCCCGCAGGGCGATGGGCGCACACACCCGCAGGGCAATTGGGGGCACATACACCCGCAGGGCGATGGGCACCCTCCCGCAGGGCTATGGGGGCACACTCCCGTAGGGCGATGGGCGCACGGCAATGGGCACCCTCCCGCAGGGCAATGGGCACCCTCCCGCAGGGCGATGGGCACCCTCCCGCAGGGCAATGGGCACCCTCCCGCAGGGCAATGGGCACCCTCCCGCAGGGCTATGGGCACCCTCCCGCAGCCCGGCCGTGCCCGCGGCCGCGCCGCCGCCTTACCAGCGCCTGCAGGCAGTAGTGTAGCTCGAGCTGCGCGGCGGTGAGGCCGCACAGCGCCTCCTCCACGGCGGCCGGGAAGCCGAGGCGGACGCGGCCGGCGGGCAGCGCACGGTGCCCGGGGCAGGCGGGCAGCGGCACCCGCGGCCGCTTGGAGCGCGGCTCCGCCATGGCCGCCAGCGCCAGCGGCCGCCGCCGCGCCCCTTATAGCCCGGCACCTGCCGTGACACACCTGGCCCGCCCTCCCAGGGAGGAAGAGGAGGAGATGTGCGTGCCGATGCGTGCGTGCGGCTGGGCGGGCGCTCCGGCCGTCACGGAGAACCGGCGCGGTGCCGGCGAACATCCTAAGCAGCGAATGGGTGACTTAAAGATTTACCTTAACGGGTCAATTGATGTGTTAACTTGGGCACCTGTGTTAGCTTGTGGCACCTGGAGTCGTGCCACACACTTGTGCTGAAGAAGTGGTTATAAAACACTGAATCTTGACTATGAGTGACTTCAGGAAAATTATTTTGCAATGAGTGTTCTTAATAAAACATTCCAGTATGTACTTTCTCTTCAGTGGCTCATGATTACACATGTGTATATGTGTAACAGGTTTGGGGTATCCCAGGATAGTCCTACAAACATAAGAGAAAAACATAAACTTGTGTGTTTGGCATATCTTCATTTTCTTTCCAAACAGAACAACATAGCTGAAGTGAAAATATTTCCTCTTTAAGCAGGGTAATAGAGGAGAGCAGGGAAGACAATAATCAGAAGCAGAGGAACTTAGGAAATGCACATACTTGTTGCTTGCCCCTCCTAGGCTGGCTCCAGGCCAGCAGCTCGAGATGCAGTTCTGTGTGCTCTGGTGCAGAGCCTGTGCAAGGGACAGGAGCTGTGCTGTGCTGCACACACAGTCGGGGCAGCAGCAGATGAGGATGCTGTAGCTCCCTCCTTTTGGTTCTTGGCATAGTCCCATCTGCTGCCTCTCATTCTCTTTGACATCAGAGCTGTGCAGGGCCAGTGTTCAAACCAGTGTAAGCTGCTGGCTCTTCTTTGCCTGCTGTCTCTAATACATTGTGTTTTTGGGACAGCAGTACCAAGAGCTGAGGCCTTTTCCAGGCAGTCACATTCAGAACCTCCAGTACCAGCAGAAGCACCTGAGAGTGTGGCCAGGCTGGGCCCAGGCTGGAGTGGCAGGTGAGAACGTGCAGCAGAGGAGCCTGGGGAGGGAGTGAGCTCTGCAAAGTCCTGGGCATTGGGCAGTGTCAGTCTATGTCTTAGCTAGCGGGCAAATTTTTGGTTTAGTGCTAAAAATGTTGGTGCTCAACTGATCCTACCTATGCTTGTTAAACTATTTTCAGTATTTTAGTAACCACCAATCTTCACCTTGTACAGTAACTTCAAAATACCACGTTACTGATTTTTTCAACTGTTTTACCAGGAGGATGGAGCTTGGCATTTCTTGAGCATTTCTTTACCCTTAATAGATTCAGACCAGTGGAGCAGCAATATGAATAATCTCAACACCCTTTGAAATCAATAATTTTCTGTTCAGTGACTTTGTTTAGTAAGCTCAATTATGGAATATTTTTCTAGCAGATCACTCCCTCACCAGCCCAGGATGCTAAGGGCAGAATCGTTTTCCATTGCCTGTTTTAATTGTTATTGGATCTGACTGCCTAGAGGCCAGCATGCATCACCTGAGAGTAGTCAAGTAAAGATGTGAGAACATTGCTCATGAGAAACTTCAATAATTCTTAAATAATTCTTATGCCATCTCATATGCTATTTAGCCCTCTTTGTTTGCTGTAATTATCCATTTTTTACTTCTGATTCTTCATGTTGTAGTTAAATTAGAAGTTTTGCTTCAGAAAAATCAAACAGCATTTAGCATTTGGGTAAAATTTCATGTGAGTAAATATAACTGATGTTTGCAAGACTAAAGTAAGTATCCAAAGTTTGTAGTTGTATTTTGTTAATTGGGCATTTATTATGATAATTTCTGAGCATATCAGCTCATAGAATTTGTCTCTGCATCAGTGGATGTTAGAGCCTTGGAAAACAATATGAATTTATCCCATGTTAGTGATGGACAGCTAAGAGACAAGGGCAGTTCTTAAGGCCATCTGTGATGCATGGAGCTGATCTGAAAACTGACTCTCAAATTCTTTCTACATTGTATGTTCCTTTTATTAGAACACCATTCAATTTATTTTGCTTTGTGCTTCACAGAATTAACAGAAGTACACACCATTTGCATTGTTATCAATTGTATTATGGAAAAATTATATGACAAAGTAATATAGGGATTCTTGCTACATGGCATGAGGTGATATTACAATCTGGACTGGGGAAGGTATCCTCTGCTCCAAAATCTTGTGGCCTCAAGAAATGCAGCATTCCAGGGAGCAGGCACTTTGTTCAGTTTCTTAGTTACAACTTTTCAGCAGAGAATCACAGAATATTCTGAGTTGGAAGGGACCTACAAGGATCATCAAAGCGTTGGTTGCAGGCACATGCCTTGATAAAAGGTATATTTTAATTTTTATGATTTGCCATGCTTTTGGTACAATACATTTTAAAGTGTGTTGAAAGTGTATGGCAGAGTGGGAAGCCAAACCACAGTGTGATACACAATTAAACTACAATTAAAATTCCATCAAAATAACCTCTCTTACACACAAACCCATACCTTGTCTACTCCTCCCCGCTCCTTTTCCTGTGTATTCTTTGTCAGAATGCAGTAGAGATGATTGTTTGTTTCAGTGGGCTTTAGCAACCCTCTCAAAATATTCTTTTAGTTGTATCTGGCTGTTTTCTACCCTGATTCTCTCGTTTAAAGGTCGACTCTTTAGGCTTCACTTTGTGATCTGGGGTTGGTATTGTTCATTCTTTCACCACAGGTAGTAAGAGTTGTGGCTGTTGCTTCTCTCTGTGCTTTGCAAATAGTCTGTGTAATGCTGCCAGACTTTTCTCTCCTTCAGTGCCCATCAACAGCTATGATGAAAACAGAGGGCTGTGTGAGGAAAAAGTAATAAACAAATAAATATCCAATATGTATGCTTGTGAATTGGCCTTCTTCATTCATCATTTTGTTGTGTAATTAAGTGAAACCAAAGCTCTCTGGCAGGAAATTAGGAATGATTCATATGAACACCCATGAATTCAGGATTGCTTTTATTGGACTTGAAGTCCCTTCACCCATTTTTCTTATGCTTTTCTAGTCTCAACAGGTGCTTCATCTCACTGTTTTATCCAGTCTCACTCTTTTTTCTTCTTTTATCCACGGAGGAAAAGCCAGCAAGACTTCTGAGTTGTTTTGTTGCCTTTTTGCACTGTATGACTCATAAAGTTAAAAAAGAAGCCTGAAATTTGGGATGTTACTACTTAAGTAAGCATAGCAAAATAACCTCTTTTAACTGACTTTCAGTAAAAGTGGTCATCAGCAAAACATGGCATGGCCCTGGGGAGGCTGCCACATGGACATTCTGGAAAATATTTTTTGTCTCTTTGTCACTGAGCAAATGGAAAGAGGCAGTTTGCTAGAGTGCTGATTTCAGAAAATCAGCATGTTTTAGTGATACAAGAGAAGGATTGCTCAAAAAGAAAGCCTAGTCCCTTTGAAGTCAGTCTTGTTGCTGTCAAACAGAGCAGACAGAAGACTGTATTCTGGGTTTATAGGTACTGAAAATACCACAGTGCCAGATCTGCACGTATTTTGCATATATTCAATTTAATAAAATGAGGTACCATAATGAAATTCCGTTTGAAAAATACTTGGATTAACTTTTAATTTTGGAAGTAATTTTTAAATGCCTTTTTTTGGCACTCAACTCAAATACTCCAAACCTTAGTTTTAATTTTCTTTCCTTTTCTAGAGTCTCAAAGATTTCTCCCTGCCATTGAGATGTTTGTGTTTGCCAGACATCCATTACTGCAGTGTTTGAAGGCAGATGAGATGTTTGAGGATGTTCCCATCTCTGGAAACAACCGTGCCTTTTTTGCCTCCACTGAGTTTTCCCACGTAGCTTGATAAAGTTGCTTCAGTAGCTTGATAAAGTTGCAACACTTTTCACTTCTGTTGTAACTTTTATCTCTGGCAGTTGTTTCCAATGTCTTCTTTGGCACAAGTCTGCATGGCACAGATACTGAGGAGTTGACTCATTGCTTCTCCTTTTGCAATGAAGTTCTTCCTTAGGGAACTTTCTGACTGCTGGATAACATAAAACATTGTGATATATATATATAGAATCCTTTGAAACTTTGCTGATTGAAATCTGTCCCTCAAACAGAATGTGCCCACAGGCATATCTGTGCTGTGTCTAAAGCTAACACAGGAGACAAGCTTGTAAGAGTTCCTGAAGTGCAAGCAAAGCTTATCTTTAACCTTGTGTCACAGAATACATATAGGAGCGTTTTCTAATCCGTGCTGTTTTCTTCTCTGCACTATTTAAATTGGATTATCTGTAATTAATGCTTGCTACTCCCATGGGACCCTTCCAGGAGCAGAGTTTGGTATGGGCAGCCTCAGTCAGGGGCTGCTCTGGGGCTTTGGTGTACAGGGCACATCCTGCCCGTGCACCAGCAGCCCTCACCTGCTGCTGCTCCCCAGGCCCCCTCCCTTCTTCTCTCTCTCCCTGAGGGCTCTTTCCCCCTGCTGCACCACCACAGTGCCCAGGCAGGCTCATCCCCTCCTTTGCTGCTCTCTCCCTTCTCTGGAGCCCGGGGAAAGCTCCATGCTGGCAGGAGGTTTGGGTCTGTGTGCAGCTCTGCAGTCAAGCCCAGAAGATGTAAGTGCATCTCAAGTGCACTGACAGACTCTTGCTGTGACTGTTGTGCCACAGCCTGGTTTGATTTGCCACCTTCATCTTTGCCGTGGTGTCTCTAGTCCAGCTGTGTTTGTGTGACTGCCTGCAGGTCACATGGGCTCTGGTCATTGTTCAGCTCATGGCTAGGTGCTGTATGTCACCATTTTCACTTCAGCAATTACCACTCTGCAGTTTTAAATGTTGACAAGTCACCTCCACTGAATTGTTCACCGTTGTCTCTGCTCCTCATGTTTACAGAATCATTCCATGTCGTGACCCAGCTCACCCATGTCTGTAGGAGCCCAGGCTCTGGCAGCCCTGAGGAAAGCCAAGGCTGGGCTTGGGCAGAGGCAGAGGGAGAGCTGGAGCCCAGGGGAGCCTGTGGCTGCAGAGGACTGGCATTGGCCCTTCCATCTCCATTTCTGCCCTTGGAAATACACTTGAGTTTAAAGTGCACTATTCATTTTAAGTGCTACTAGCTGATACTACTTCTTCCATTTTTCTAAAGAGGCTGTGCTTAGGAGTAAGTTTCTATAAATTCACAGGATTCATCCGAGATTTTGCAATTGTTATTTCAGGTCACATTTTAAAAAGCATAGGCCAGCAAATGTAAGGCTCATCCATGTAATCTGTCTGTGCTATATCATAAATCCAGTCAGTAACTGCAGGTGGAAGGCACAGGGCCTTGGCACTGGAGTACATTTAAGGGGATTCTGTGGAATTTCTGCAAACATGAGGCTTGCCCCAGGCAATGTGTTGCATAAGGGAGTTGTGCAATGCCAAACTGCCTAAAGTCTGTCATAATTTGTATACTTTGTGTACTTGCCTTTCTATTTTACCTTCCTTTCCACAGCTGTGGGTTAGAATGTGTACTTACTCTTGGACAAATGAGACTTGACATATAGAAAAAGGCAGTGCCTTTTTTTGTGTGTGCAGCCTGTGCCATCTTAAATCAGTGACCAGGCAGTGCAAACTTCAGGAGGTGCACTCAGTGCTCCAGGTGGCCCTTGAGGGGACACCAGACTCTTGGAGATGCACTTTGTACATTCTCAGAATATCTGGGCTAGCAGAAGTAAACTGTGGGCAAGGGCTGAAGATGCAGAGACCATTCTTTGTCTTGTGCTGTTTGCTCCTGCTGGTCAATGTTCATGGAGTCCCTGTGTACCAGGAGCACTTTATCCACTTTATCCTGAAGTACAGGGACTCCTGGGATTAATGGTTTGACTGATGCCATTTGCTACTTGGCTTGAGAGAGAAGACATTAAAGCCACAGTTGTGGTAAGAGGAGTGTGAAATGTTTGCAGGTGAAGAGGAAATTATTCTAAATATTTTGGCTTTTGTAGGCACCAAAAAATAATGAATTATAATTTTTGTGAAAGAATCCTTTCAAAGTCTAGGTGAAACTGCTTGAGAAAAGAGAGAGATGAAATTTTAATGTGAACATTCAACAGCTAAATGTTTGTTTTAAATTTTGTATTAAGATGGAGCCTGTGACAGTGAATCAAACAGAGCAGAAGTAGATAATTTCACTCAAACATCATGGACCTTAAAGGCAATTCTAAATTCCAGTGAAGTAATTCCTCTTCTAGTTCCAGTCACAAATGCCCCTTTCTGGCTGCTTTCTAATCAAAGCACCTCTTTTAGACCATCTTCATTGTCTAAGTTTTGAGATTCCCTGGGGTATCTCCTTCCCTATCATCTTCTGCCTAATTCCATTTTAATGGCTTTAAATACATTTTTAAAATCTTACTATGATAGGTGTTAGACTGTAGTAACTTTGTGGCAGTATGTCCCAGGCAAAGTCTTCTCTGCCAGTTTGCAAGGATCAAACAATTTGTTTTTTCAATTTCAGTGTCTTTATGCAGAGCACTTGTGGAATTGAGTGTTCTCCTGATTTCACTGGAATTATAAGGTAGAACTCAGATTATGTTTGGCTCCTATCACTTAAAGCAGTCAATACCATTAATTTTGGGAAATTATTTATTGGGATCTTTAGGATACAGTAGCATTACCCACAGTGATGCAGTGAAATGCTTTACTTTTTGATTTTTAAACCACTCCAGTTGCTCTCTCTCTGTTTTTATATATACATATTTATTTTTTCCTTTTTTTTTTTTTAGAATTTAGAATTTACCGGGCTGAGTATTTACAAATTTCACAGAACATTTTGTTCTCTGATTTAAATCCTGCATACCAAGTGCCTGCCTGGGGCAAAGGCAAAAAAGAAATTTGCTTTGATACTCCAGAACTGGTTGAATAAATCCTGTGCAGCTGGCCTGTGTGAAATGTGCCCATGACAGCAGCGAGGATTCTGAGGGATGGGGAGAGCTCTGTGCTCTCAGATGTTGCAGGGTTTTGTTGCTTTGCCTGGGAATGTGGAGGTGTCTCTGCTGCTCAGTACAAGGGTGCAGAGTGGTTTCCTCAGGCATGTGTGTGGACAGAACTGCTGCACAAGTGTGCAGGGCTGCCTTCTGCATATGTTTGTGCATGTTCTGCTGTTTTCCAGCTTTGGAACTGTGGTTAAAGCCTCAGAGGGAGTGTGTGAGTCTGCAGCAGCTGAGAAGGCATTCCCAGCCCTGGAGGTTCCTGTGTGGTTCAGTGTCTGCCCCATCCTTGGTGAGGAATGGTCTAACCTGTGCTGGGTGTTCATCAGGGGAATTCCTGGACGTTTATTTCAATGTTCAAGCCAACACAGAACAGGTTACACTTGTCTGTACTTGTGGGTGAGATGTCAGGACCTGGTATGGACTGGGGCCTGCTTTTTCTGCCTGTACTGTTCTCACTGCCAGCTCTGTGCATCCAACTGTCTCTCATCACTGTACTTCTCTTGGCAATATAACCCAGCTGAGACATGGTCCCGAGGGAAAAGTGGCTTAAATCTGAATCTTGGAAAGTCAAGAATTAAAAGATGCATAGGTCAGGAAAATAAATTTTGGAATTCAAAGTTATAAAGGCTGTGACTGGTTCACATGAACAAGGTCCTGTTTTCCTCTGACAGTGCATCAACAAGAATTTGGAAATCCTGTTTTTACTCGAGTGGTGTGAGCAGAGTGCTTTTGGCCATGCTCTGCAGTGCCATCTCTGTGAACCCAGCTCCATTCTCAGGCTTCAGAGAACTTCCAGGTTCTCTAGAAAGAAGCACAAGAGTGTCATTTGTTTCTGTGTCATTTGTCAGGATCATACATTGAAATTATGGTCTGTCCTACAGGGACCACTGGCTTGAGCAAGTGTATGACAATTCTTAGGATACCTGTGCTGAAAGACTTTTGTTAGTGGACCTTAATGGAGTTTGGTTTGATTTGTTCCAGAATGGGATTGCCCTTGTTCCTGTTGCTCACGATCTGGACCCCAGGAGCACTGAGGACTCGAGCAGGACTGAGGGATGCATGGTAAGGTTGTGTTACCTGTGCTCAGGAGGATGGTGAAATCTGGCATGTGTAGCTTGTGACTTTCAGCTGTCTGGTCTGAAGCAAGGGACAGGAAAGTTTCTTTATTGATGGAAGATAAATGCAAAGCAAGGAGAGGAGGTAAAAAAATCCTTAGAAAAACTAAAAACAGAAGAGAAGCAGCACGGAGAGTGGGCCAAACCTTGTGGTTGTGTATGTGAGCATTACTCATATAACTTCAAGAGGGTACATGCTTTAACTGAGCATGTACCAGCTGAGGACTTGGCCCATAATGTCCTTTATAAAGCTCTGGTTCCTCCCCAAATAGTTCTTCCCTCCCTCTTCAAAGGGCAGCTGTTGTTGGTGGAGCTGGTGATGATACTGGATTAGTGCACATGCAGTCAGCCTGCTTGGCCTCGGCCCTTTGGACCCAAAATGAACTCCAGCTGCTGCTGCCCAGAGCAGGTGCTTCATCCAGCCCCAGCAGCTGTTGGAATGTACTCTGACATGGCCAAGAGGAGGGGGGAGGTCCCTGGAGTACCCAGAGGAGCAGAGGACTGGTAGCAGCAAGGAAGGAACAGGAAATGGGCCATGGAGTCCTCTTTGTTATACCCAGCAGACACAAGTTGTTGTAGCATTTCCTGGTGGAAATAGGGAGCAGTGGCTGTCACTGTGCATCCACTGAGCCTGCCCAGAACCGTGATGGATTATGGTTCCCAAAACGAGGCTGAGGGACCCCTAAAGACCAGCAGGGCTGGTTGTAGTTACTGGTTTAAAGCTCCAATGAGTGGCCCAGCAAAAGTGAGATTGAGACTGGGCATAGAACAGTGCACAGGCTAATGGGCTGCTACTGTGAGAGCTTGGGCTTCACACACACTGCTAGAGGGAGGAAAACAAAAACAGGGATAATCTGGGGTGTGAAGCAGGGAACAGTGCCAGGGAATGGAGGCAGAGGGGATGGCCTGGGGGTATATGGAGATGTGATAGTTGGGAGTTTAAGCTCAGAGTTTGAGGAGAGGGCACAGACAGTTCCTGTCAGAGACAAAGCAGCAGCAACCCATGATTAGAGTGACAGGGACAGGACAACGATGAAGGTTTTGTGGAGTGAGGGAGTCTCAGCCTTCAAAGGGATGAGGGCAGCTTGGAGTAAGGGCAGCCCAGACCCACAGCAAGAGGTAGTGGGGAGTAGTCCCCTGCAGAGCAGGGAGTCTCACAGGATAAGCTGTTCAGAGTCATTTGCATCACAAGCAGCCCTTTCCAAGTCCCTTCCAGCATTCCTTCAATTTATTCCCCTTCAGCTCCTATCACTGACCCAGCAGTGGCTGCCGTGCAGTCGGGCACTCTCTGATGGTTCCCTTGCTGTTAGCAGCAGTGTCCTGGCCTCCCTTTCCAGGAGCAGACACTCTCTGGTTGTCTCTGCATGTGTCACTGTTGGCATTAGCACCAAGTTTAATGTGACTCCTGAGGGTCCCATCCTCTTACCTGCATTCATTAAAGTTACCAGAGTTCTTCCACTTTCTCTGATAGGCTCCCTTTATGTCCCTGTCCTGTGTGTGGTTTTTGTCATATCCCATCAGCCAGACTTTTCATTCTGTGTGTCTTTGCTGATTGCTCAACCAGGTTTCCACTGAACCTCCATAAGGAGAGGGGTAAATGCTAAGCAAGGATTCTTCCTTGTACAGCTGTAAAAGGACTATTCAGGCCAGATTTCATTCCAGCATAGCCTAAGAGTAGGAGAAAACATGAATATCAGGGGCCTCTCTTTGTCAGGAAATGGGATTTCCGCAGGTGCTCAGTTGGAGATGCTTTGCATGTTTCTAAGGCTTGGCACAAGGCATTGCTGAATCCTGATTCAGGATGCAAGAATGTCTCATGACCCCTGCCATGAAAACTGGTGTCTGGCCATGTTTGGAAATCAGCCGTGGATGATGAGAGTAGATGAGTATGGGTGAAATGAGCAGCTTGGCTTCAACACTAAGCAAGACTTGTTAAACATTGTAAATACAGATGTCCAATTCATATTTTGAATAATGAATATTATGAACTTTTCTGTAGCAAGTGGTAAGAAGCTGGATCATCTTTCTTCATCTGCTCACTGCCTTCACGGAATTTGCAAGTGTGACAAAGTATTTCGTCCCTTTACAGGATTAGGTAAGATTGGTAACCATAATTCGTGTGTAGAATTGCACAGAATTAGTCTAGATAGTCAAATATATTGATTTACAGTTACCTACCTGGTGGCAGGGAAATCGTTTCCATTTTGGTTTATTTGTTTCTTGAGTTGGTCTGGTTATGCAGCTGACTTCAGTTGTTTCTTCTTTTGGATGAAAATTTGCAGCTGTACAGGCCTGTACAATTCCTGTCCCAGTGTAACTCTTCCATCAGGTATTCCTGCTGTTTGGTTTGCTTCTACATGAAAAAGAAGGAACTGGAACAATAGTACCGGAAAAACTACATGAATGAAATTGTCAAGGCTGTTAAGGAAAGAGATGTGTTAGGAGCAGGATGTCCCTGTGCTCATTCTGTTCTCACATCCCTTGGGCAAGTCACTGTTACATGTGGGAAGGAGCCCCACACACAACTGTTACCTGTGAGCCAGGGAGACATCCGTGCCGTGCTCCCGTGGGTGTGCCAGCAATTGTCTGTGCTGTCCCCTTACCTGCCTGGCAGCGTGGCTGGGTGACACCCACACCCTCTGAGCGAGTGCCAGCTGCTGCTGCCCTGCCTTCTTCCTCTGCACTTCTCTTCCTCAGCCTGCTTGAACTCCAGATGAGTGAAAGTTCAGCTTTTCAGATCTTGGTGGAGTAGTAAATTCTGCCAGAAAGCAAACCAAATGCCATTTTCAGAGTGGCCCTGTATTTAAGTGTGGCAGCACATTAAATTTGGTATTCCAGAGGTTTCCACATGACCTACCTGTGGATAGGAATTTTTTGAAGCATCTGTCTTTTGCTGATTAAAATGTAATTAGCTACCAAGGATTTAAACCATACCAAAGGATGTGGGGCAATGTCCAATGTCCTGTCTGGTGAGGAACAACGGCGTGAAACAGTTTGGGTGTGGTGGATGATAATTTACTAACTGCTGGATTCAGACTAAGGAAATAAAGAGCTTGTTAGCAGGCCTCCACATTTAGGGGATCTGGAGAGCAAAGAGGTTTTCTTTATCTGAGGCCCATGTTATGCTGTGCAGGAATTCCCAGTTCAGGGTCAAAAATACTGAGGGTGCCCTTTCACCAGAGAGCTGACAATTAGCTTGCTGCCAGTAGGAAAAGCAGCCTTTAAGTGGTGAGTGAACAGAGTGTCAGCAATGGACCTGGAGAGAGGGGCAGCACACACCAGAGCCTGTGACATTCTTCACACCTGCTGTGGGCCATAACAGGAGCTGGCTGCCTCAGCCCGTGGCACGACAAGCAGAGCATTGTGCTGTGACACAGCCTGGACAGCGATTGAATTACACACCCATTAGGTCCTGGCTTCTCCCTGTCACTGTGGACAATGGAGAATCAGAGAAGTGGACATGAGAGCTTTAGCAGGCCTTGTGCTCTCCAGCAGAGGAGGATTAGTTTGTAAATGGTAAATTGTGTTGGGGCCAAGAGTCGTAAAACTGAACTCTTGCCCTGCTGCTGCCTCAAAGGCACAGGCTCTGCAGAAAAGCCCTTCTCCCCCTTCTGCTAAATGCTGTGATCAGGGGAGGGTGGGCATGTGGAATCTGCTCCTCCTTTCCTCTGCCAGAGAAGGAAGAAGAAACTGGTGTATTTGTACAAATTTTGCTCCTCACTGTCTCTTGCTATCTTTTCTAAGGAAGGGCATGGAATTAAATTAATCATTCTTCTGCCATTTCCACAGGGATGCAGATTTGCCCCTCACCGAGGTGCTGCTGGCTGTTCCCTGCTGCTGGAGGGTGTCTCAGAGCTGCTGGAACCTGCAGCAGGGCTGGAGGACTGCAAACCCTGCATGCCTTCCCTCCTGTCCCCTGCTCCACAGGACTGCAGTGCCTGTGCTGTGCCCCCAGCTCCCTCACCCTCAAATGTTCCCCCTCGTGCCTTGGAGCAGGCTTTGCTTTTGCTGGCAGTGTCCCTTGTTGCCATGTCATCCATGAAGAAGATGGCTTTATCCTTGCCTTTATTCCACTGGGACCAGCTGCTCTACCCACAGGCACCAAAAGTGGCTAATCTTCCAAAACCTTTTTAAATTTTCAATTGAAGCTCTGCATCACATGAACTTCGTGGGGTTTTTTGAGAGGTAAAGACTTTTTTTCCTTTTTCTTTTTTTTTTTTAGAAACAACACCAAATAAAAACCCAAACCCAAAACTGACAGAGAAAAAAAAAATTAAGCCACATATTGAACCCAAGTTGGAGAAATAACTGCATTGTGTGACTGATACAGTCCATGGGAGTACAAAGCATTCCCAGTCTGCTCTTGCACATCCACTCCCTAGATCTATTAATAGCTTTTAGGCATGAGCATAGACATGGAGATGGGCAGGAATAGTTTGCCATGCAAACATTTATCTGGGAGCCCCATCCAATTTTCTAAACTAAACTAAAGATTTCAGTGTGATAAAGTTTAAAGCATTGTTGGAGATGGGGGGATGTAACTGCACTTAAACTGAGGTTGGATTAGGCATTCTCATATCTTGGAGTCTGCAAGATATAGCAGTAGATATAGCAAAGATAGCAAATTATATGAGCAATGGAAATATGTGCTTCTTAATCTATAAAAAAAAAGGACAGTTTTGAAAATCCATCAATCTTTCAAAAATCTTAAGGCATATTGATCTTGAATCATCATGGGAATTCAACAGGGGTGTTCCTGTTAGTGATCTAAAAATATAAATGTGGTTGAATGCATGGAAAAATGTATCTAATTCCACTTGTCTTTATTACTGCAATAAATGATACCAACTCTCTCTTCCTACAGACTTTATCTCATCTGTTTATAGTGCTGGCATTTATTTTGTTTTGAGCTGAGAAACAAAATATCTAGATACTGTGAGGTTGTAGAGGCTTTATGAACATACCATTTAAAAGGAATTGTTCCTGCTCTGGTAACTAGTTTGAACTGGGAAAAGATACTCATATTTCATACTCCTGAAAGAAATAGCAGGCTTGCTGTAATACAGCAGTTCTGAGTAATCTGCTCATAAATGATCCATTCCAGAATGATCATTTCTCTAATAGGTGGCAGATCCTTAGTAGTTCTTACAAATGCTCAAAAAGTCTGCAGGGCATGAAGGCTTTGCTTTGGTTTAGTTTTTTTGTAAAGTTTGGTAAAAAAGGTATGAATGAGAAATTCAGCCATTGTTCAACATAGTCAGTACTGATAACTGAGAGTTCATTTTCAAAACTGGAAAATAAAAGCTATTCTAAGTAGTCACTGCTGGTTTTACTGCTGTGGAGCATTTCAGAGGTAAGTTTTAAAGAAAAAAAAAAAGGAAAAGCAGTCATTCAGTCATTCCCGAGTAGTGATGCAGGAATGGCAGAGGTTAATACCACTGACATCATGCTGGAACTGTAGAGCATTTTGTTAATGGCTATTAATGCCCTGCTGCTGCAGACAGACAGTGCCAGCTGCCTTTGGGGTGCTGCCTGTGCTGGGAGGGACAGGGCCCTGAGGAAGTCTCAGATCTGCTCCCTCCACTGAGAGAGCAGGACAGGAGGCTCTGAGGGAAGGCACTTGCAGTGCCTGGCTCAGAACAGGGCTTGGGCAGTGAAGCAGGAGCAGCAAACCCCTCCAGAGCCACATCCAGGGGACACTGAGGACTCCTGTTCAATTCACATCTCCAGGACTAAACTCAACATGCACATCCTTTGGAGGAAAACAGGAAGGGATTCAGAGAATCACTCGTGGAAATGATGGCAGTAAGCCTGGGGAAGAAGCCTAGGTTCGTGTAAGAGAGCTCAGAGCTTTGTACACAGTGGGAAGGAGTCAGAAATGCCATAGGTGAAGAAGAAAAGCCCCTGAGAGGAAGGGAAAGGAACTTTGTAATGGCAGAATGATGATGGATATGGAACAATTAATTAGCTTTGACTACATCATATTCATTGTACACCTAGATTTGTGGGGTTAGCTGCCTCACTTGGGGCTGGCTATTACTTTGTGTAATACCCTTGAATTTCATCCACCATAAGGGAACGAAACAGATACAGAAAAGTGCAATATGTCAGTGTAGCATATCAAATCGAGACAGGCATTTTGAGCAGTCTGTGCTGAACAGAGGTTTAAGCCTGCATTAGATTATTCCTTAAGTGTATTGTTATGACAAATCTGAAAGGAGCTAAAAGCATTTCAGTAGATCAGAAAAGAAAACTTTGATTTCCTTTCCCACAGCCTGGAGCCAGAATGGCCTGGCCATGTACAATCACCCCAGGTGAATGGGAGCAGGACCCCTGCAGGTGAGGGGTGAGAGCTGTGGGTACCTGGCTCACCAGGCCTCTCCAAAGGGTTCAGCTTCCAGATCTCTAAATGCTGTGCAATGGGACCTGAATAACACACTGAGAATGTTTAGCCAAGAAAAGCCTGCTGGCCCAAGGACATCGTGGTGCTGACTGCTGTGGGATGTCCCACACTGACTCTTTCATGCTAATTCAAAGTTACTGTATCACTGCTTATGTTTTCTAAAAGGGAGAATGTGAGTTTGATCCCATGAGCCTCAGGTTTGGGGACACAGTTTAATTTTAAATTTCATTAATTTTGCACACCCATTAATTATTAGAAATAAATGGAAACATCCATGCAATAATGTACATGTAGTCCCCAGTTGTGCAGCCTAATATTCAAACACAATGATTTGTACAGACTTTATTTTCTGGTCACTTTTACAAATAGAGTTGCCCATACAAATAGTTTGCAGTCAGTTTCCCTCAGTGCAAAGTGTGAGCAGCAGGAGCAGAAGGTCGAGGGGAGCAGTTTTTCCCCTCTTCACAGCATTCAGTGTCATCATTGCAGGTAAATTGTTTGTCTGGCTTTAAGGATTTTCTTTAATATTTTTTTCATGTTTTTCTTTTCTTTAGCTGCCTAAAATGGTTCATGTTACTCTTTCCAGTAGCTCAAACTGTAATAATTACTACAAAAAATTTGCAAGGAAAAAAAAGTGTAACCAAAAACACTGACTATTTTGAAGAACTTCAAATTAAAAGTAACAATGGAATTCTGTATTTCTTCAAGAAAAGAAGTCTTCAAAGACTCTTACTCATTAACTTCTAATCTTTGATTACTCTTTCTGGGAGTTAATAGAAGAATTTAGAATGGCTGAGATTCAAGCTTGACTTTTCATTTGCATTTCCAACTGGAGCAAATCAAATGAAATAGAATGAAGCTGAGGAAGTTTCTCCTCACCCCAGTCACTGTGGGGTAGCCCTGGCAATGTCGTGTATTTCTGGACTTTGCCTCTTGACATTTTTCTTCTGGGGGTGAGGAAAGAGGAGAATTTGTCTTTAATTAACAGTTAACAGAGCAGCAATGAGCCTCTAAAAGGTGCTTTTATCTTAAAGGAATAAATAATCAATAGAAGGTCATTTCTGAAGGATAAAATGGCAGTTTGGCTGGGCTGGGGTTTTTTTGGTGGCTTTGGGTTTCTTTGCATATAAGGAAATATGGTAACTGGTGCCTCTTATTATGCCTCTAATGTAACTAACTGACTCTGGAAGCTTGATTTATTATGGATTTGTAGCTGGTAAACAGGAAGTTAAAAATAATTTCCAAAACCTGATCTCTAGCAGATGAAGATCTTGCAGGAAAACAATCAGGTATGTTCCAATGCACTGAGATTTGGGTCTTCTTCTGGGTCTTGCCTTATGAGTCTGTATAAAATACTTCACTTCTTCCAGGTTTTGAATATGTTGCCATTTCCCTCTCGTTGCCAGAGTGGTGCCTGTCTGGAAATGAATCATCCTGTATTTGTGTAAACATGAAGTGCTGGTGTGGAGGCCTGGCTGTTGACTGTGCCATGGTTTTGGCTGTGGAGGACTGCTGTGTACAGAGCCATACGTGGAGCTGTTTCTGCCCGGGTTTGGGGGGTTGAGATGAATTCTGAGTCTGTTTATTGACCCTAATGTGTGTGTGTGTGTTTCCTTCCTTCATGGAAAGAGAATAGGACTTTTGAATTGGTCAAGACAAGAGAAACAATCAGACTTCCTTGTGGTGTGTTTTATCACTTGTGTGCTCACTGCTGACAGAAGTAATTCCCTTACTTGGGGTCATGTGTGCTGTCACCTTCACTAGCACTGTGACAGCAGCAGCAAAAGGTTCACCAATTATTAAATGGACTTTTATGGGTAAAGTACATACCTTTCTCTAGGAAGAAGAAGTGTCCTACCTGGCTTCTCTCAGGCAACAGCAGGAGTTTTAGAATTGCAGAATGGCCTTAAAGATCATCTCATTCCAACCTCTCTGCCATAGCAGGGACACCTTCCACTAGAGCAAGGTTGCTCAGAGCCCCATCCAGCCTGGCCTTGAAACACTTTGGATGGGCCATCTGTGCTTCTCTGGGCAGCCTGTACCAGTCTCATCACTCTCACAGTAAAGAATTTCTTAATATCTAATTTAAACCTATTTTCTTTCGTTTTAGAACTGTTCCTCCCATGCCATCCCATGCCTTGATGAAAAGTCTGTTTTCAGGTTTTGTAAGCCCCCTTTAGGTACTGGAAGATGCTATAAAGTCTCCTCAGAGCCTTCTCTTCTCCAGGTTGAACAGCCTCAACTCTCTCAGCCTGTCAAATTTCTCTGGTGTTTGAGAAATGCTGAGGAGAACTTGTTTTTCTGCCTTTCTTCCCCTCCTTACAAAATGGAAGGACTTGCACTCCTGTTACTTCATGGGAGCTATATTAACTCAGCACAGGCTTTTCTATATGAACAGGGTTACAGAGCTGTGTTTCCAAATTGATAATACCAGAGGAAGGTGTAACAGCATAAGGGAAATACGAAATTGAATGTCTTAATGAAAGGTGCAAACTGCAGATGTGAGCAAACTGCAAAGCTGTTCAAACTGCGAGGGAAATGAGGGAAGCTGATTTCACTGAGAGCTGAAGAGGGTAAATAAGCACCTTGAGTAGAAAGGATGCTGGCAAACACTGGGGCTGGGGTTTGGCTGCTGGGAGCCATGTGATGCTCCAAAGCTAGGGTTTTTTAGGGGGCACAGTGTAGAGTTGAATGGACTTATAGATATGAGCACTTCAGTCATGTGCCTCAAAAGAACATCTCTTCAACCTGTTATAAATAAAAGAGAGAAAGTGGAAGAACTTTGTTCAAGTATCTGGAAACAGGCAATCAGACTTGTCTTGCCAAATAGATGGTGTAGTGAGTTCTGTCTCTGAATCTGCATATATGCCACTTTGAAATGGCAGAACAGGGTTTGTAAGAACAAGATTTTGGTTAGTAAGGCTTAAGGTTGAAGGCAGCTCCTTGTCCTCAGAGACTGCTTTCCTTTTAAAAACCGAGGCCTTGGCTTCCCCTGCCATAACCCTGTGGCCATTGGCAGCACCTCAGCCTGATCTATGAACTTAAAACACATTTGATCTCTATGCTGGTGCTTGCTGCCAGCTCCTGCCACTCCACCTGAATAACTAGAACGTGCTCATAAATCAGAGAGAGCATTCCTGGCTGACACCATCCCAAATGCCCTACTGAGCTGAAGCCTGTGTTAGCCATCAATGCCTCTTACATAAACATGTCATACTTTAAAGCAGGGTCTTGCCAAAAGCACAAACAATATGCTGCTATGGAGGGGCCACACAAAGTCAAGAGCTGTTAAGTGGGGGGAAGAGGAGGAGAAGAATCTCTTGATGATAAATATATCTACCAGACACATATGGAAAGAAAATAGTTAAGTCTAGCTTGCATTTGTTTCAAAATGAAATAGTCAGATGTGGAAATGGCTGTCATATTCCCTGGGGAACTTGGAAGCTAGGAGCTACAGGAAAATAACATTTGTTATATTCACTTCAGCCTGGTCTTCATCCCATACATGAGATACTCAGTAGTCTGCATATCTGATTGGGTAGCAAAAAATCCTCAGTTGCATTCAGTTTGCTGTAGAAAGCTGAGTAAGAACAATGGCTCAGGCTTGTGTGTGCCTTCAAAACCACTTCCTAAGCCTTGCTGAAAGTCACCCACCAACACTGAGGCTGGAAGTTCCTGTCCCCTTAATCCTCCCTCAAGCTGATGCCAATTTTGGGCATGGTAAGAGAAATATTAGGGAGCATCCCAGGCACACCTTTGTTGTAGGACACAGCTGGGTGATGTGTTTGTGTCGGTGCAGCCTTTGATGTGAGCTGCTGAGGAAAGTGCTCTCCAGCACAGCAGCTGGAACACACACAGCCAGAAGGGACAGCAGGCTGTGAGGAGTGTCCCTGGCCACCCCTGTCAGATGGGCCACAAATCTCGGGGCTGACAGGTGCCCGTGCTGGATCCTGCAGCAGGTAGGAAACCTGCACGGTGGGTGGCCACACGGGACACATGACTCAAATTCTCTGCTCGGGGACAGCCTGTTGCACAGCTTGGTGCAGAATCAGGGACTTTTGCTTTTCCTTAAATTGGGCTGAGTGTTGTTTATGTTCTGACTTTAGGTTGGTGTGGGAAATAGAAAAGGTAGAAAACTCTCAGCGAGCTGTGTGAAAGCAAATCTCAGAACGAAGGAATGCAAGAATGCTACAGATGCAAAGGCAAGAAATAATAAGGCTATGAGCTGTGTAGAGACAGGCCTTTGGAAAATGTTAAGCAAGATAGTAGAAATATGTAAGTTTGATAATGAATGTTTATCCATTGTTTTTAAGTTATTACAAGCAAGCATTGTTCAGAGCAAGATGTATGTGCAGCTTTAATAATTGGCTTAAGAAAACGCTTGTCAGCTTTTAACATAATGGTATTGGCTAAAAAGTTGTTACAAGATCTTATAACAAAGAGAATTTTGGCTGCTGTTGTCATGGCAAGAGCTTTCACCCTCTCCTGGGTGTCACTCTGTAAAATGAGGCTGATGACACTGCTGTACCAGCAGCCCCATCCCGTGATTGCTGGATATAGAATGTATATCATAATATAATAATAACAACAAGGAAACTCCAACAGGTTGGGTTCAATTCCACACTCTTCAATAGTCGTGATAACCTTAAGGTTAATTTGTAGCATTAAGGCAAGAGGTTTTTGTGGAACACAAAAGTGAGGCTGCAGTTTTCCCAGTTGCTCCTGCTGAAAGGGTTGGGCCTCGGGCACCACTGAAGGTTTCCCAAGGGGGGACACCCAGCGAGGGTGAATATTCACATCCTGGGAGGGCCTCAGGGTCTTTGGGCATGGACTAGTCTTATGGAGTATCTAAGCTATCCCTGTGGGTGATTTCTGACTGATGAGGAGGATTGATGAGTGTTGCTGTGCTGTGGGAGCCTGAACCCTAATTAGCATTTGTGATGGTGATGACCTCCCAAAAATGCAGGTGGGAGACACGGCACAATTTTTTTCCACTGCCTGGTTTCTACTGCCTTACCCTCTACCCATATACATTAATACCCCTCACCACCTCTCCTGTACATGATTTAAGGGCTTTAGGGATGGATACAAAGCCACCAGCCTGCAGGAAATGGCTGTTTCCACCCTAACACCTTGCTGGTGTCACCTGGCAGCAGCTGTCCCCTGCTGTGGGCACTGCAGTGCCTTGGGCCAGGGCTGTGCTTTCACATCCCAGCCTTCAGAGGGGCAGGCAAGCTTTGGGTCAGGGGCTATAGCTTTTACATGACTTTTCTCTTAGAAGCAGAAGGCAAAGGCTGAGGCAGCAGCTCTGGCCCCGGGGAGCTCGTGGCTGCTGTGCAGCTGTTTGGGAGCTGGGGAGGCTCCAGGTGCCACAGGGGCTCAGGCAGCCCCTGGCCATTGGCAGCCCTGCCTGAAGGGCTGTGTAGGTGCTGGGGGGGTTTTTCTTTTTCCAAGGAGTCACTTGATAGGGTATAATCCTGTAAGATACTCAGCAAAGAAGCTGATACAGGAAAGTATTTCTACAGATGCTTAATTTTCAGTGAATAAGTGGTCCTTTTATGTGGGTGGGAGCACTCACGTGCTTAAAGTTAAGCACATGCTTAAGTGCTTTCTTGGACTGGGGCCAAGATGCTAATGTGATTGAGGTTCCCTTTCTCAAGTAACTGCAGCGTTCAGGGCTTCACGTCCTGCAGGATTACTGACATACACCCATGACTGGTGAACACTGGACACTTTTGTTCTTAAACGTTTCATTTGCAGCAAAACCTTCATGCAGTGTTGCCGTGTTATGACTTTTCGACTTTGCATACAAAGAAGAGCTCTTTGCTAGGCCCGGGGCAGACTTGAAAATAAACCCTATTGCTGACCTCAAATTGGTTTTCTTAAGAGGATATTTTATTTTTCTGTTTGAGGACAATACACAGATTTTTTTTGCTCTGACCCCACTTGCCTTATCTTTAAACTGTTCCTACCACACTTCTGGAAGAAAATCAGCCTTTGATGGGCACAGCTCGGATGTTGAATTCCAGCTGCTGGGAGTCCCCTGTGTGTGGTAACCAGCCCAAAGCACAGCCCAGGTGTGGAGGGATGTGACAGGGCTGTCACCTGTCTCGGGAGGGGCCCCAGGTGAGCCCCTCGGTGGCCCTGCTCACCACTGGGTGACACTGGGTGACACTGGGTGACACTGGGTGACACAGGGTGACACTGGGTGACACTCACTGTGCCTGGCAGACAGCAGGGTGCTGGGGCTCTGAGCACACAGCTGCTTCTCAAATTATCATGCACAGGGTCAGGGGTCACTGCAGGAAAAGCAGATAAAATTATGCTGCCACCATGCCACAGCAAAAAAATGGTAAATTGTTTGTTTTCTAGTGGGTCTGTCAAGCTGTTCTACCGTAGCAGACATGTGAATTTCACAGCTCACTTTATTTAAAACTAAAAGGGTTTGTCTGCTAAATATTGTGTCAGAGATTTCTTTCTGTTAGCTGCTGCTCTTTGACTGCTGCTATAAAATAGAAGTTTTCAGACATTTTTGGTGTTTGCTGGGTGGTGAGGGCGTGGGGCCAGCAGGGTTTGTGTGCTCTGTGTGTGAGCAGAGCAGGCTCCCCTGGGATCCTGGGCCGTGGGGTGAGCTGTGGGCAAGGGCTGGGCACAGGGTGAGCTTCTGGGTCCCTGGCCTGGGCAATGCTCTGCCCCTGCTCACGGCTGCTGCTTCTGCTCCTGTTCCACAAACGGGGCAGATTTCATCCTGAGTGCTGCATCCTCACTTTCCTCAGAGCTGGCTCCTTTCTGCTCTCCTTTCCACTTGAATTTGTAGTGAACAAGGAATGGTGCTTAAAGAAGCTTGTGGAACTAAGAGCGAGATCCAGGCTGGAAAAACCATAAGAGTTCAAATATGTAGGGTATGTGATGCTTTCTCCAGCTTTGACTTTTTTTGAGTTCCTTTTTATTGTGAATGGCTTGTTAATTTTTGTTAAATTCTTCGACCATAACTGTGACCAAAGAGAGGAATGCATTTGACAAGTGCAATAAAGCAACTGTTCCATGTTTATGGCAAGTGCTATACTTTTATGCTATTAATTCAAATTGCCTGGATTTTTATAAAACTGGGACAGTATAGGATTACCTACCTTGCTAGAACAGTTGAAATGGATCACACTACAAAGTAGACTACATCTCCCTATCAAATTTTAGAGGAAATAATCTTGCAGTCACTGGGGAGGCACATGTCTCTAGAGCACAGCTTTTAGATGCATTTTTTGTATCCAGCAAATGTTGGGAGTCCTAAAGAGAAATAACAGGAAAATTCCACTGAGTAAAATAGAATAGTTCAGTGCAAAAGGAAAAAGAGTTGCACTGAGTGTGAGGTAATGACAGGAGGACACAGGTCACTTCAGAAATGTGTCTTGCTGCACTGCTGAAACTAAGCAGAGAAGGTGACTGCAGTGCTCAGTCCTCTTCCAAGAGGAAAAGTGGTGGGAAGGGTGAGCAGACATCTGCTGAAAACCAGAGCTGTACAAATAATTGGTTATTTTTCTTCAGTCCGATGGCTGTACAGGCAAGGAAGAATTATTTGGGACCAGAAAAGTCTTTAGAGAATGAAGAAAGCATTAATGTGTTCCAAGAGCAATACACTGCTTCAATTCCAGGTATTTTTAATTTTTTTTTCCTAAGTGACAGCAAGAAACCTTGGGTCTTGTTTGTTTGTTCGTTTTTGTTTATTTGTCTGGGGATTTTTGGCTTTTTAATTAACAGTTTTTTGAGAAGTCATTGAGAATTGAGAAGTCATGTGCAGCTCCAAGAGGGAGGGAGTGTGGGGTCCCTAACTCTTTACCTGTGTCCAGCAGGGTCAGCAGTCATGTCACAAAGCTCTTGGTGCTCTCCTGTGAGCCTGGCAGAGCAGGAAGAGGATCTGAATTCAAGTTTCTGCATCCAAAAATAGTTCTGACCACGAATGAAGGATCTGAATTGGAAAACCTGATAAGGATGACCACAGTGACCAGCACATGGATTCCCGTGCATGTGTGAAGGAATAATGGAGTTGGGGCAAGATGGACCCCCCAGGTCAGCTGGGAAGGCTCTCCCAGTCAAACCTGGCCCAACATCACTTGAGTTTAGGATAAGTGCAGGTAAGTAATGAAATCCTCTTCAGTACACCCAGGCTTCCTTTGAAAGAATTTTGGTACAGAGATCCCTGCTGGACCCCGTGCTCGTGACAAGCTCAGTCACTGCTGGGCAGTGAGAGCAACCCGAGAGCCAGAGCTGGACCCTCGGTGTCCTCCTGAATGACTCCGTGGGCAGGGACAGTCACTGTGGCAAGAACAGCTGGTTCTTGTCTCAGGGTCTCAGTGGAACCAAGGATTCACATTTTGGAGGTGGCTGCCACAGAGGCTGACCCCTGGTTTTTGTCAGCTCCTCATCTTGGTGGGGTGGGCTCAGCTTGCAGTGCCCAGGGAGCAGCTGGGGTCTTTTTGAACTGCAATATTTGTCTGAGCCTTAAGTGTCACCTGAGTTTGAGGTCAGTGAACCTCACCGTTCATCTTGGACAAATTCTTCCTATATTGTCAGGCTTCTGTTCTGGAAATGAAGTTAGGATCCTTGCTGTCACCTCATGAGGGACAAATATCAGGCAACAAGAAAGGATTTACCACTAATCCTGCAAAATTAACTTCATAACAATGTTGATCACTGAGCAAGGAAATACAGTGGGCAGACAGCATCAGGATATCCCCATTTGGTTTGAGCCAACCTTTTCCTGATTAACAAATGTAACATATTTCCTTTATAATACCATTCTTGAACTCTTACATTTTATACCACTATCTTAATCACTTCAAAGCCACGGTGTTTGCTCAGGTCCTTGAAGTGACTTCTAACACTAGTAGCAGAATGATCCATTGATGCTGTGTGAGGATAATCCTGAAGTCTGTGGTATGTCATCAACCAAAGTGTGTGTAATTCCCTGTTCATTATATTGGTTTTTTTTTCATGTACATGAGAGGCAGGCTTGTATTTGAGGTTTTCACTTTAGACCTCTGTGTCTTCTGTTCTGAAAACAATGATATTTAACATTTCTATTCCCTAAGCAATTCTGAAGAAGCTTTTCCTCAAAGGTTTGGGTGGGTAGAAGTAGAAAAGTGAAGCTGTCTGCTTCTAGGGAGGCTTTTCTTCCGTGTGTTTCTCTCTTGGGGTGCAGTGTTCAATGCTCTGTGGAGCCCACTGTGTGTCACCCCACAGCTAATGCCAGCTGCAGTCCCGGGTGCTCCCTCCTAATCTCTGCCCCTCATGCATTATTTCCTCGTGCAGCACTAGCACACCCCAGGCTGATCCTCTGTGTCTCCAAGGCTTTGGGGAATAATCTGCAGGCCCTGGGGGGGTGGATGGGCTGTGCTGGAGGCGCCGTGCTGCCTGCAGGGACTGGGGCCAGCAAACAAAGCTGAGCCCAGGACAATAAGGCAGGGACGATGACAGACAGGGCAGGGCTGGCTCATGCCCTGTGCTCCTGGACCACAATATCAGCCCTGCAGACTGTGCTGTGTGCTTCTCTCGGCACTGCTGCCTTACTGCCTGCACCTGCCCGTCCGAGGGCAGGCAGGAATGAAAGGACATTTTACAGAGTTTCCAGGGTTTGTCAGTCACTTACTGCACACTGGGATTTCAGTGGGTGCTCCAGACTCCTTCTGTCGCTCAGCATTGCCAGATAACCCTGGGCTGAATGCTTTCCTTCTTAGTTTGCTTCCCTCTTTCTCTGGAACACAAAATCAATGAAAAACAGAAATGCAGTTTAGCTACAACCCCCCAAATGCAGTGTTGTCACGTCTGAGCCCATCTGACTGGCCGAGAGAGCAAACACTTCTCACTCCTGGCTGCCCCTTCCCTTGCTGGCCAGCAGCAGGCAATGGTGTCCTCACGTCCATGGCCAGGTGGGGCTCAGCCTAATGGATGGGCTTAGCTCTCAGTGTGTGCAATAAGCTCAACAAATGGAAAAGCAAAAGGAAGATACTCCTGTAAGACCAACTATGTTGTTGAGATATGTATATGTCTCTTCTTTCACTGAGCTGTGGTTAATCAAAAGATTCATGCTGGGTCATGTCTGAAGAAGAGACTCCCCCATTTAATGTCCAGCCTGGGTTGTTGTTTCAGCCTGAGCATGTGTGCTTTGCTTTTGGTGTATTGGAAGAATGTAATAATGTGAAAATTATGTGGGAAACACATGACGATGCACAAAATGATGAAAATCCACGGGTAGAAGGATCTCGTTAAGTGGACTTAGGAGACTCTCAAAAATACCATTTTAATGTGATGTGGTTCACATGATAACAAGATATTTTATTCCACCAGCAAAGTGGAGCATTATCTTAGAGGACTGGATTACTCATGGCACAAACGTGGCTGTGCTGTGCAAACTTTGGATGTTCTGCCAAGGGCAGTTTGTGGGGGTTGAGATGAAGCTGTTTCCTAAACTGTGAAAGTGATCCCGGGTACCCAGCCTGCTGGAATGCCTGCAGGTTTTCTGGATTCCTTCCCCTTTAGGGCCACTCGCAGGGAATCTGCTGGTGCTGCCTCCCTTTTCCTGCCGGGAAAAGCATTGCTTTGACCCGTTTTGTTTCCTGCAGAAGGAGCATTTACAGCAGAGCAGCCTTTCCTGTAGGGAAGCAAGGCACGGTGTTGGCCTCGGGCACTGGAACAGGTGAAGGTAACCCTCAGTGTTGGAATGTGACACCAGACCCACAACAGCAGTGGGAAGGAGTCGAGTTCCAGTCAGATCTACTCTCACAGCACCTCAGCTGAGAACACTTGTTGGGGAAGGTCTCATGTCATGCAGGTGAAGGAAACAAAAGGCAGGAAAAGAGATTTTGGCCTCGGGCTGAGGCTCTGCAGGGCTCTTGCTCCTCCTGCCCACCTAGAGGGGACGTGCCCTGGCAGGTCCCACACAGTTTGGCCATGCTGGGCTTGCTGGAAGGACCGTGCCTGTCCTCAGAGGGATGCCAGCAGAGCAGCAGCTGTGCTGCCCCTGTGCCAGGCTGTGCCCAGGGCTCCACAGCCTCTGCTGCCCTTTGCTGCTGGCTCTCAGCATCGCTGGGGAGGTTTGATGCTGGAGGTGTCAGGGTGGTCTCTAACTGCTTGAAGGTGTGCATTTGCACACTGTGTCTGTTTAAGAACCTGCTTTGTCATGGAAGGGTGTGGAAGACTAATGGAGTGAAGCTGGCAAGCAGCAAATGAAGTTGGAAATGTGTGCTCAGGGTGATCAAGCACAGATTATATTCCCAGGTCTTTGCTTAAGTGCCTTCAGATTTTACAATTCATTCATTTTTTTTGCCTGTGCTGTACAGGATGCTAATTCAGGAGTTAAAAATCTAAGGGTCATTTGACTTTGTGGGGATTTCCAGGCTCCCATGATGGCACAGTCAGACTGGGATCCTGGGAACTCTGTCTTAGAGCAGGACTTGGGGTTGAAGGTTCTGTGGAAGTACAGAAAGTCGGATTAAATTTCAATCAAACCCAGAAGGAAACAGTAGAGGGCTGAAAGAGATCTTCCCTCAGCTGAAGCAGTTATTCTCTTCATACCTGTAAAAAGGACCTTGCCCAAATTGCCTTAATTTGCTTTAAAGCACATCTGAGGCCTCAGGTAGATCTCAGCTCCAGTGTATTTACTGCCCAAACAGAAACAAGGCACTACAACCTCACCCTGACTTTACTGGAGTCAGCTGCCACTGCTCTGGAGCAGAAGCAAGAAAAAACAGAATTAATATGTGGATAAACAGCCTATTAATTTGATGACAACTGTTGCTCTCCATTTCAGGGTGCAGAGAGCAGCCTGGGCAGTGAGCTAATGAGAACAGCAGAGCCCTGGGGGAGCTGGGGGGCAGAGAAGAAAACAGAACAAACACTCCTTTTGTAGCTTGGAGCTGAGGGGATTCAGCCAAAGGTTAATTGCTTTCTACCCTAAAATGCTGTGAAGTGTTGCTGCGTGGTGTCATACAGCTGCTCCAGCCCAGCCCAAGGGTGTTGTTTCACTGGTGGGTGGCATGAGCCAAGATCCCTTTTTAACCTCACGGGGGTGTTGCAAGGTCTCTTGAGTTAAGGCTTCCAAAAACCTGGTAGAGCCTGGTTGGTATTGTTTAACTGCATCATGGCAGCAGTTAGCAAAAACACCGGATTGCTCTTCAGTAGGAATTTCTTTTTTAGGGCATGCAAGGTCATTGTTTCCTCTATTCTTTGTTAGACAATCAAATGGAAGGTGCTACAGGAATCAAAAGATAAGGACAGAAATGAGTAAACATCACCTTACTGCCACCTTTGCCTCTGGTGTGAACTTTAATTTTAATGTTCAAATCTCTTATTCCTAAGACTTCTGTTTCCATGCACAATTCTGCTCATGCAACTTCTGCACAGTGTAGAACTTAAAGCAATAAAATAACCTTCTATTAGAATGGGGCTGTTGTGACAGCTTGGAAGCCTCCTTCTGGTTGGTTGGACATCAAAAATGTCAAAAAACCAGAAAGTTATAAGTGAGGAAAATCATCCTGTGCTGTTGTGTTTTGTGACAGTGCCCAGGTTCCCTTGTCTGGAGATCATCGTGGTGGAAGAGAATTAGAGTGTTTAAGCTGGAAGGGACCTACAATGATCATCTAGTCCAATCCCAACTGATATTTGTGAGATTAAATGGAACTAAATAGAAATGTGATGTCTGATCTTCCTGTAGAGTGGGTAAATTTCTGATTTTAGTGTTTGTATGTGAAGTCTCAATATTGCAAATAATTCTAATATCACTTCTCTGACCTGTTTGTCTCAGTTTCTCTTGGCTGGTCACTCTGCCCATTTCATTGTGAACATTTTTACTTTACTTTTGCTGTCAAAACTTACTCTAGTTCATGACTCCACAACTGAAGTTTAGCATATGTAGCATATATAGGGTTTAGTTTAGCATATATAGGGTTTAAATTCATGGCCAGCAAGTCTGAGCAAGTGTGTGCTCACTGAATGTCATTGCTGGAGTGTTTTAGTGTTTTACTGCCCGTTCAGGCGAGGAGGAGCTGTTTCCTCTGTGATTCTTATAGCAAATGACAGGATGGGCTGAGAAAGCCCTGAAGGTGTCATTGGTGTCTCTTCCCATCTCAGTCATGAGTGCATGGCTCAGCCTGCCCTGCTCTGTGCCCAGCCTGGTCCCACCCAGCCACCAAAAGGCCAAGTGTGGGGGCTCAGCACTCTCCAAATAACCCAACTTTCCCCAGACTTCATTCCCCCAGAGAGGAGAGGTGCAGGCAGTAAGGGAACTGGAGACAGGAGGGCTCTGGGCTCTTGTTGTCCCCCATTTGGTCCCTCCCTGTCTCTTTCTGATAATGCAAGAACAGTTCTCCTGCTCCCAGGGAACAGTGTTAAGTCTCATGGTGCTCAGGCAGCTGCTGGTTGAATTGGGAGCACAGACAGCCCTTAGTGCAGTTTTACCACATGTGAATGTTTAAAGCATTTTTTCAAGGAGGTTTTGGGCTGTTCTGCTTTTGAAGTCCCCCATTCCAAAGAGGGTGATGTATGTACCTCTGCTTTTGTTGGAGCTGGGTATCACAAACAGGATGAGCCTTTCTTTCTGCATGTCAGTCCAATAGAAAACCGTGAGTTCATGTAGGAGAAGCTTGTCTGACTCGGCAGGATTGCCTAAAGTTTCAGAAACAACTGCAACCCATCCTGCCAGGGGTAGAGCTGCATGGTGCCACTCCTGTTCTCTGTTCCTTACTCGTTCTCTGGCCTGATTGAAGGTGCTGATTTGTTATTTTCCAACATGAATGGTCACTGAGCCCATGGGACCGGGGACAGGGCTTGTAATGCTGCTTGCATGACTCTATTAGCAACAATTTGTGTGAGGAATTTGGTAGAATAGTTATGAGCCATCTGCCTGCATCTGCAGTTACTCAGCAGCCTAAAAGTGCCCTTTGCAGTCAGCTTTACTGGAGCTGACCTTAGTAAGTTCTTGCTTTTCGTTCCTGGAACTGTTGCACAAAGTTAACGTCAAGAGCTGTCTTGGAGTCCTGGATCTTTGCAGGGAAGCAGATGGGAATTCTGAAAGGTTCTGCAGAGTCTGAGACATCTCCAACATAGCTTTAGGCTTTTGTGACTATTTCATGGGAAACAAATCTGTCCTTGTTTTCTTTTTTTTCCCACTTGATAATAGCATTAAACTCATTTTCTGCAAACCTGCTTTCAACGGTCTAGCTAATTTATACTGGAAGTAATTGGACACACCTAATGAAAAGCACAGTGGAATTTTGCTATGAACTGCAATGTTCTCTTCAAGTCACTGGTCTCTTCCATTTGATAATTGTCATAACAGTGGTTAAGTAACCTGACTTCTCCTCTTCCCTGCCAGTGATGAAAGCTTAAAATGGGTCTTCAAAACTGTCACTCTTCTCTAAAGTTTCCTTAACAAAATGGCATTTATTCCTGTCCTAATATCTTGCTACCTAACATTAGGCTGCTGTTCAGCCTTCAGGGAGCTCTGGCTGCAATAGTTACCCAGGCAAGGGCTGGAGATTCTTTAGGGTGCTGCTTACCTGGAGGAGTCCAAGGGTGATGCCTTTGGTGACCTCAGTCTCCTGTTGTGTAGAGACCAGGTTCATCTACTCTCAAATCCATTGTAAATTCATGTGACCTGCTTACTCCCTCATTCCATGGTGGGATTCTGGTCCAGACCCAGAGCTGGGGTGTTTCTGGGCAATTGCAGCTTTTCCTGGTGTGGCCCTGGCAGGGCAGGTGCTGTATGGACAGAGTGTTGAGTTCTTCCTTCAGCCCTTGTGTAGGATGCCTGGTCTCATCTCTTCATAGACAAACCAACCTTGTCTGTAGGTGCATGCAAAAAACAAACCCGAAAAACCCAAACCACAACCAAATAACCCAAATCCAAGCCTAGAACCCCCCCCCCCCCCAAGAAATCGAATAAAAACCAAAAAAAGCAATGTGGATCTAAGGTTTTTTTAGCAGTCACTGTCTAGCCTAAATTCTATGGGACGTCTTTATGTTACAGATTCCTTTCCCAGAGGGTTTTTTAGCAATCAGGAGGGTTGGAAGGTATTTGAGCTGCTACAGTATATCGTGCTCTCAGCAAGAGTTTCTGCTCCCTTTCCAGTCCAGAGAGGGTCTTAGCCCATCTCTGTGAGCATAACTGTAATGCTAGGAATTATTCCTTGTGGAAACTTTAGCTATTGTGCTTAGTGGGTTTACAGGAGCTTTTTCAGTCTGCTTTTAATGTATTTGTGTTGGTGGGGATTCTGAGTGGAATTACATGCCCAGGCTTTCAGGGAACTGCTGTAAATACACAGATCCTCTCTAGTCCCTTACCTCACAGTAGCAGCTGCTGTGGTGCTGCAGAAACTTCATAGCTTTGACTGCATCTTATTAGTTCAGCACACTATTAATATCCCAGAAGCTTTTTGTATTAGTTTCCACACTTCATATTGGTCCTCCTTCCTTCTTCCCTGCCCTCCCTTCACATTCAGTCATTAAACTAAATTCATCTTGGGCCTTTTTCATTTAAGATGCCCTTGCTGCCCACACCAAAGAGGGGAACCAGACTGGAAGCAAACCAATTGTGCCAACAGTCACCTGGTATATTTAGTGGCAATGTCATCTAACATGCATTTATGTTAAGAAGTGGCACCTTTCTGCTTCTATATGGAGCTTTTGTAGTGCTGGCAAAATCTTTCCAGAGAAACAGCTGCTGATTGGCTCTTCTTGTCTATTTGGGGAAGGATCTGTCCTTAAATACTTCGTTATTCTGCTTTCTAAAAACGGCATCAAGCACTTGGCACTATCGGGACCGGACTCGAAACTTTTCCTGAGATGAATTGGGTGCTTTGCACCAAGACCCGGTGAATCCTTGTCTCCCCTGGAGCAGTGACTGCACAAGCACCAGCAAGTGGCTGGAGGTACCTCCAGGGCAACTCCGGGCTTGAAAATGCAAATCGCAGTCACCCTCCGGAAGGCTTTAAAATCAAAAGCCACATTATCGTGGCTCAGTGGCTGCTGAAAAGGCTACAGCACTGAGATGCATCTCAGCTAATACTTCTTCTGAATGTAAGGCAATCCTGTCCCAAATGGCAGCAGTGCCTTTCCAGGGGCTGTGTCTGGGGAAGGGGCAGAACACAGGCTGTGTTGTGAGCAGGGGCTGCAGCCAGCTTGCCTTGGGCAGCCTGCTGCTGGCCAGGGGCAGGGCGAGGAGAGCTGCACCTGCATCCAGCCCCCAAGTGCATGTCTGCCATCCAGCTCTGACCGAGGCTCTAGGGCGAGCAGGACAGGAGTGATTTTTCCTTTTGGTTGGCTGTAGGTGCTTCCCACTGCTCCTCAGAGCTCACAAGGAAATATCAGTGACAAGGTCAGTGACATTGAGAGAGCTGGTGGAGCAGCAGGGGAAGGGTTTTACCCCAGAGCCCAGGGGTTTGCTCAGCTCTGAGCTCACCCAAGGGAGAGCAGGGAGTGAATCCCGCAGTGCTCCTGGGAAACAGAGGCTAGCTTAGGACAGCCTGAGGGTCTAGGACACTGAAATACCTTCCTGTCCAAAATAGTTTGAATTAGTTGATCTGCATGGCATGCTGCCAGGCTTCAAGGAGAACTGGGGAGGCCTAGCTACTGGTCAGCAGGCTGGACTGGGTGGTAGGAAGTTATTAATAGCTGCTCCTCCATGGAAAGAATGAGTTTGGCTTAGACATGATGTAAAGCTGCTGGCTGGAACAGCAAGCAGATGCTGGAAGTCTTGTCTATTATCACTTGAATGAGCTCCTTATGCTTATGGAGAGCCTGGAGCCTCTGGAAATGAGCTGTGAGTTGGTGCAGGTCTGAAGAAAAGGAGCTGCCAGCTCTTGGTCAGCTTCAGGGAGTGGTGGGAGTTTCTTCTGTTCCTCAGCAAGTTTAGGTTCCCTCAAGTTCCCATCTGTAAGAGTCAGCTCTTTGTTTCTGAAGCAACTTAATTTAAGGACAGAGAAGTAAGAAAGATGCTTTTCCACATACTAAGAGTTTTGGAAAGAAAGATTATCTCAAAAGCTCAGACAAGACCAGTTTGGAACAAAAGGTAGAGGAGATTGGGTGAAATAAATAAATAAAAATTCTCTTCTTGAGTGGAATGGCAGTGAGGAATTTCTTATGGGGGATTTATCTGGATCAAAGGTTACAGTAAAGCACGAGTAATAGATTTGTTTAAACTATACCAGCTGGTCCTCTCCTTTTAAAGGCTGGTGGGCTTTAATGATGCTGTTGTGGGTATCTGTTGGGCTTGCTCTTGAGCACTCGATTAGAGTTTGGCATTTTTAAGGTGAAGACTGGGAAAACCAAGTGGTGTTGCATTCAGTCTGAAGCTTGTATTTGCCTTTGTATCCTCCAGTTCCCTTCAGGAACTTACCAGTTTCCCTGCAGGAAACTACCACACGGTCTGGGTTAATACACAGAGGTCCCCAAGCCAAGCCCTGCTTCAGTTTTCATTATTCATCCCTTGTAACAACTGGTGCTTCTTAAGGGAGCTGCCAGTCCCAGAATAACCACATGGATGGAGTTTTTTCATCTCCCTCATCTTAAACCTCACACTCCTGCTTAGAAAGAGGGAGAATGAGCAAGAGTCAATGGAATATCCATTTCTCATTCAGAATAGTTCTTGTCCTGACTATTGTAGGGAAACTCTATTTCCTTGGTTTCCTTGGCTTGCTGCTGATCTCTGCTCTTGGCTGTTTGATTTCCACCCTGGAAAACAGGTGTAGGGATGCTCTAAGTAGCAAGAAGTCTGATGCATGCAGTGAGTTCCTTGCAGACTCTAAATTACACTTTTCCTTCCTGTGCTACAACCTCAGGTCCCTGACCTGCAACTGCAGCATATTTTCTGTGACTAACAGCTGTAATTCCCTAATTATCATGCTCTGTTCTCCTGCTGTGCTGTAGATTTTGTTACCAAGGAAGCAAACCAAGTTTCCTCGTTCCTACTCTTGCTCTGTATGCTCCCAACTGTTTTAAATCCACCATTTGATGCAGCCCATAAAGACAAATGACTATCTCTTGTTTCAAATATTCAAAGTTTCCAGAACATATTACGTAGCTGCAGGCTGGGGACAAAGAAGACAAAATAATTCTTTCTGGCTTTTCTTTTAATGAAGGCAGCTGGTCCAAAGCTTTTGCTAGATTAGAAAAAAGTACCTTAATTAGCTGTAGCCATCCTGTGTGGAGTGCTGGGCTAGAGGTGCTCTCAAGCAGTGGGCCCAAGCAAATGGAATTGTTGCAATGGTGATGTTACTGGTGACTGACAAAAATTCTGTAAACCCCTGGAAAATGGAGGTGTGCATTAAACCCTGATGGCAGATTATGTGTGTGCCATAATTTCCAAACAAGCCTCATCATTTGAGGATGGCTAACAAGGGGTCAGTTCCTTTTTGCCTCCCCTGCTTTTGAGGCTGGGGGTAAATGATTGTGTGGCACATGGAAAGGAGAATAAGCCTGTGCTAATCTAGATGATTAGATCAATGCAGCCAGACTGTATTGTGACAGATAAGCAGCTGCTCAAAATATCACAGAAATATATTAAGAAGCAGAAAAAACCTCCTGGTTCCCTAAAAAACCCACAACCTAATGTTTACCCTTCTAAATATGCAAAGGTATATTTGACTACTGCGTGTGCCAAGGCTTTACTGGATGATGCCCATCATTCTCCTGCAGGATGCACAAAGGCAGGTTTGGCTTTTTAAATCACTTTGGATCCCATCAGTCTAACGTGGCTGTGCCCACATTTGCATCAAGCCCCCATTGCTCTGGGTGGCAGACAGGAATGATTTCCCTGAGCCAGTAATTAATTCTTGTCTCACTCCAGAAATATCATCCATGAATGATGTCTCCTGGGTCACAGGATAAAAGTTACTGGCTCCATGTGGGAGATTTTCTGCTTGACTCCTCTGACCATTAAAGTGAAGAGGCTGCTCCTTACTCTGGATCACTGGAATTAAATCCACAGGTGGGTCTAGAAAATGTGACACCCAAGGTGGGGGGTAATGAAGGAAATTAATTACCTGTTTGGCCTCAATCAGAGGAGAAGGAAAGATGAAATACAGCTGCCAAAGAAAAGGAGTAAGTTTAGATAATACAAAAGACATCCCCAGAAGTAAGATTGTCCAGCATTGCTTTATTTACAAACTTCACCAGGGACTTTGGGGAGTGCATTTTGTAGCTGGCAAGCAAGGATCAGATATGGATGCACATGAATCTGTGGGCACCATTGTGGATGTATTTTCCACTACAAAATAATGATGGGATAAGCTAGATAACCCATGAAGACACTTTTGTTCAGTTTCTGGAACTCTGCTCTTGTGCCTAAGTGTTTAAATATTAAGTATGGTGTCCTTAGCATACACATGTCAGAATTTATTAGGGTAACATGGAAACTTTCCTTTAAGATGCATTAAACTCAGAGTTACAAACTTTAGCACTTCATAGAAACCCAAGCTGTGGTGGGACTTCAGCAGATGTTTGGACTTCATGGCACCAGGAGCTGGTCTTATGCTGTACTAGATTGTACCTATAATAATCTGATTTTTTTTTTTTTTTTTGTGAGAACTTACTTTGTTTGCTATGATTGTACCTGGTTTAGGTTTCTCTGTTTGCCTGCTGAGTGTGCCTGTCCACACCTAAGAGGCTGTCTCAGGATGGGAGGGTTGTGTTACCTGTCCCACCCTGTGTGACTCTTCACCAGCAAGGCATGCAGGTCCCCCTCACCCCTACCACCAACAGCATTCTTCCTCACTGGTGTTAAAGTCCTTTCTAAAACGGGAGTTGGATGTGTAATTTAATACCTTTATTCAGAAATATCCCTTTGACAAGGCCTGGGATAAACCTAGCACCTCTCTGTTGTTAGTGCTCATGGAATTGGTGCCTCAGAATGGTGGTGCTGGAGGTGGTTTCCATACTCGAGTCTCACTGAAGGTGTGCACTCCCTTTGTGCAAAGTCGGAGCTGTTCAGTGCTTCCAAATGTCAGAAACTGTGCGGGTGAAGCTGTTTTTTCCCCAGTGAGCTCCAGGGACACGTGCTGCTGGTGGCCTCAGGCTGGGAGTGAATTTGGGGGTGGCTCTTGGTGAGCAGAGAGAGGGACACTGAGAGTGAAGGACTCCAGGGGGGAGGAGAGTGCCCTCACCTGTTCCTGACTCAGAACAGAAACAAAAGTTTTAAAAGCCCTCAAACCAGTAGGTCCTGGTCAGCACAGGGGCATCCTGAGGTACCATATGCCCCACTTTATTGTGCAGGCTTCCACCACAGCAAACCTGGTGTGCCCAGAATCAGTGAAAATACAGCTTTTTGCTCCAGGTTTGGTTTATTTACAGCACCAGGAGCAGTTATGTGAGAAAGGCAGGTCTCCTGCAGGGAGGGGGAAGATGTGTGCCCATCAAAGCCGTGCCCAGCAGCATTCCTGCTGAGGCTCTCCCATCTGAGCCCTCCCTCTGTGTGGGTCACACAGGGGAGCAGGCTGACCCCAGCACACAGAGGAGTTTGGGGCTGCCTCTGATGTTTGCTGAGAGGGCTGGAGTGAGGGTCTGCTTCTCCTCAGAGGGGAGAGGGGCTGTGGTGGTGACCACCTTCCTGCCATGGAGTGTTTCACGTGGGAAAGTGTGCTTATACTTGGCAAATAAAATGGAGCTTTGACCAGACAGTTGTGAATTAAGGCAGCCAGCTTGAAGCCCACACTGCAGAGGGATGCTTGCTGTTCCATAATGCTAAGGTAGAAAAGCTTTCTTGTTGTTGCTTTTGGTTACTTGGCCTCAAACAAGTTACTCGGGTAGGACACTGAAATTAGCCACTATTATTGAATATTTGGGGGAAATGAGTGTCAGTCCCCAGCTTGTAGCAGCCTTCTGCTCCTGAGCCTTGTCCTCAGCACTGTGCAGGCTGAGTGTGCACCAAGCAGGACCTGGATGCATCCTGATATATCCAGGGCGAGTGCTCTGGGAAGGCTGAGCCAGCCTAAGCCAAATGTGCTGGGAATTGTTGGGTGTTTAGTGAAAGGTGAGGAGAATGGAGGCGGTGGATGCTGCCCTCCCTGCCCTGCTCTGCCTTGCTGCCGGAGGCAGCAGGGTAAGGAAGGAGCTGCCTGGGAAAGCTGAGCTGGGGGAGCAGCAGGAGCAGCCGGGTCCTGCTGCAGCTCAGTGTGTGTGAGAGTGGCTGCTGGGCTGAGAGAGAGAACACGAGACAGTCACGATAGTAACACACGTGGATTTCTTTAGGGAAAAAAGGTTAATTTTATTGAAGGGACAGTTTGTATTTAAAGCATGTTACAGAGAGTTAAGACAGGATAGTTGTTTATTGGATAATTGGGAAAAACATTTGTGAGACTGTATTTTAGAATGTGTCTCACAGAAAAACACTAGGTGTTAATTTTTATCGTGAATTCCATTCTGTTTTGGTTGGATTTTATTTTGTTTTGACTGGATTATCATTCTGGGAGAATTTTTCTCCAGCTGGAGCGAGAACGAGCTTATCAGGCTGGCAATGAAGCTGAAAAGCTCCAGCTTGAGATATTTTTCAGGTTGTAACTTTTCCAGCTTTCTACCAGCGCTGTCCACACGTGAGTGCTGTGCACTGGTCTGAGGAGTGCAGGGGGGTGTGTTCTGTGCCTGCAGCGTGCTGGGCAGACACCCGATGGCTTTGTCTGACATGCAGCAGGGGTGCTCTGTGCATCCCCCCAGCCTGCTGCAGCCCTGCATGGGTGCAGGGGGTGCAGTGCCTGCCTGCTGTGCCACCGGGGTCTGTGTGTGCCGCCCCTCCCCACAGCACAGCCCCTGTGGGAGCTGCAGCCCTGCCTGCAGTGTCCTGGCACAGGAGCAGCTCCTGGGCCACCCCCAGCCAGGAGGAGCTGCAGCCATGGCACAGGGAGGTGCTGCAGCTCCTGCAGCCAAGTCTGCTCTTCCTCCTCAGGGAAGCACATCTGCAAAAAACCCCAAATCCAAAGTTAGAGACATTTCTCATTGCAACAACCTGGGTTTATAACTCCAGGGGAGGGTCATGTGCCAGCCTGCTATGGGAGATGCCACTGAGCCAAAAGCTCAGTAAAGCTCGGGCTCTGGAGCTGCTTTTTTACTGTTCACCAGTTTTCAGTTGCCCCAAACACAGAGGAACAGTGCAGGGAGGCTCTGAGTGTTTGTTCTCAGCCCACTCAGTGTCCCAACTCCTGATTTATAAGAGCATCACCTCATAAGCTGAACCACAACTGTTCTCTGGTTTTCTTTTTAACTTACCTGAAAGAAAACCATATATACATCATATCATGCAGACAGAATTATTAATTTTTTACTTACAAAGCAGCTCCTTCAGTCTGTTGCTAGGAATGTGCCTATAAAATACACTTTAACAACAAATAGATGAAGAAGGGGCAAGGGGTGCTGTACATACCTCAGAGCCAGACAAACCCCATGGCAGCAATTTCCTTCAAAGGTCTTCCACTGTTTCACCATCCACCAGAAAAGGCTGATTCAGGCTGCTGGCCACGTGCAGAGGGGATTTCTTCAGCAAATTTCTTGCACAGAGCCTGTGGGCTCAGCTGCTGCCTGAAACAAGAATCACACAATAGAAAAGCTGCAAAGATTTGACCCAACAGCTGCTTCACCTTGTGCACAGATTTAAAGCAGCAGAGCCCTTTCTCAACCTGGCAATAAAATCAGGCATTTATATTTTTTTAACATGTACATAAACGATGTCTCTATAGATATGTGTGTGTATTTATGCACACACACACCCAGCCACACATAAGTACAGATATATTTACATATGTCTACATATATATATATATAAGGGGGAAGGTGTACATATACCTGACTAAAAGAGACAGTTGGGGCAGCCAATTAACAATCAACACTTTATTACCCAGTTCAGCACAGGGTGCAATTCTGTCCACCTCACAGGCCCAGCCAGTAAATTCAAATGCAACCTTTTGTGTTTTAGCCTGTGACAAATGGCACGAGTGCAGCCTAGGGGCCAGCAGCAGCCTGCCTGCCACTGAGGGCCAGTCAGACCCATTCCCACCTCAGCAGCTGAAACTGTGTCTTTTTAAAGCCCCTGTGTCACAATTTTTAAACAGCCAACGAAGCGAGATTGAGGGGGAAGCGACAGCAGGAGTGGAGGAAGTTGCATTTCCAGAGATTCCAAGGTTCCTGAAGTCAGCCAAGAGGTTCCCAGCCCCTGCTCTGGGGTGAGGATTCCAGGTGCCTGTGGGGAGAGGGTTTCTGCCTCTCAGCCGAAGCCCACCATTGCTTCTTGTGGTTTATCCCATCCCAATGTCTTTCCTCCCCTGCCTCAGTGTTGGGAGCTCAGCTCTTGGTTGAGACACAAGCATTAGGTCAGGCACTGTGCATTTGTAGCTGGAGTGTATATATGTATAAATAGATATAATATTTTCAGCTAAATAATAATATATCATGTCTATTGACATGTGTAGATATACATAAAAGATGTAAAAGGTCTTTTATAAAAAGACCTGTACAAAAACATCTGGCATGTCTAGGTGACCATCTGACGCTGCCACCCACAGGAGTTGTCACCAAAACTGACTGAGAGCCCAGGCACAAATCGTGCAGTGCAGGGTCACACAGCGGGGCTGTGCCTGTTGGAAGTGAGGGCACGGGGGGGTTACTGTGGTTTTTCATGAGAGGAAAGCATTTACAGGAGCTCCAAGCCAATTCTGTGGCTGTAAGAGGAGCCTGCACGGTCCGTGCCGGGGCTGGTGCTGCTCAGCAGGTCAAGCCACAGAGCCCTCTCTGTTATCTGCACCAACCCTGCTCCCCTGGCCATGTCCTGCACACGCTTTGCATTCCTCCTGCTCTCCCCACTTCTCCTCTCCCAACAAAGGCTCTTTTTTCCAGGAGAATTAAGGCGCAGATCGTCGTGTCTGTTCCGAGGGCAGAGTGTGTCGGTCTGTCCTGCTCTGTGAGGAATATTGGCATTCACGGGACTCCAACAGCTGGAGCCGAGCATTTCCTTTAACTGAACAGGTTTGCAGTCTCTGTGTGCTGAAGCAATTCTCCACATCACACAAGGCTGCATACCAGAGTAAAATGAAAATTTAGGAGCGCTGGCTAACAAGACCGAGCAGCTCATTGTTTGAACAAGAGGCCGATTGTCTGGGTGCTCAGTGCCCCATTCCTCCAGCATTAAACCCACACGAGGGACAGCAGCCTAATCCACAGCTCGCTGCCAGGTGCTCTACAAATTAATCTTCCACTTACCGGGCCTATTAGTTGTGGTGTTCTTAAAGGTTTGCAACCCAAAGAGGAGAGTGACTAAAATCTTCTCCTTGTCACAGACGGGCATGGCAAGGTGGTGATGTGAAATGTCAGCTCCCTTGGTGAGGATGATGTGCACCAGGAGGGGAATGGCACCCCAGCACAGAAAACGTGTTGGAGGAAGAGGGATGGGCTGGGAAGAACCCAGAACCTGAACATAGGCCACCATAACGTGCAGGGCTGAGCCACTTTGGTGTTTATGAAGACAGGAAATAATTTTTCTTTTTTATTTTACACAACACAGAGACCCTCCTTAGGTCTCCCAAAAAGCTTAGGGACCTGCTTCAGATCTGCTTTTGCCAGGACATCTCACTCATCTTCCAAACAAGGTATGAGAACAGAGGAGGAAGAGAAATCCTGCTCTTTATTTGTCTGCTACTCCCTTAAAATCCAAGGAGGAAAGGGAAAATACTCAGCTGCAAGCAGGTGATCAAAACAGGAGCCACATAAACATAAACATTTGGAAGGGTGAAGCCTCAGGAGTGTTTAGCAGGATTGCTTCCAGTTTTCCTCTGCTCACATTTCACTGCAGACGTGATTCACTGCAGAGCACTGCCAAAGCTTCCCACAGCACCAAGGCACGCCGAACTTGATGCAGGTAAGAATATTTACAAATCCTGAATCTTCCCCCAGCCTGCCCTAATGTCCTCCCAGCAGCTGGCAGTCCCATCTGGCCCCTTTGGGCCAAATTCTGCCCTGTCACAAATCCTCTTCCACAACCGTGAATCTTCTGTTCTGCACAAACCCACTTGGCTGGGTACAGCACCTCAGCACCCTGGGGGTCCCAGCCTGGTGAGCATCATCATCATCATCATCATCATCATCATCATCATCATCATCATCATCATCATCATCATCCTCTGAGAGCCATTTTAAGGCTTTTTCTCTCAATCTTACACTGCTCTCACACTGGCACCTCTGGCCCCATCCTCTAAAATACGTCTCAAAAATGGGAATTCCTGTCTGCACACCCTGGGTCCACACGTGCTGAGCTCAGCACAGCTCCTGACAGCCTCCCCTTCTTTTTAAACCAATTGTGAAAATGCAACGGTCTCTGCCAGGAAAGCTGTCCCTTACCAAGGACAAATCATAAAACCTTCTCCAATTGGCACCTTTTTATTGAAAAGGAACAAGGAGACACTAAATGGCCCACAAGCCAGCATCTATCCAGAGAGAAAAGGTCATGTGTCACTGGTGGGGTTTTTGGGGTCCCTTTGGGATCCCTGGGACTGCTTCTGCAGCCCTCAGTGACAGAGCAAATTCCTGAGCCTTGCCCAGATGGAATTTTGGCTCACAGGGAGCTCTCAGAGCAGTGGGGTGAAGAGATTGGGATATGCAGAAAGGCACAAATCCATGGTTTATTCTATGGAGGCATCCTGTCTGCATATACCAACAGCTATTGTTTTACAGGGGTTTTATATCTTTTGAGGGTTTTACAGTTTGCACCAATTACCAAGGGAATTCTACTTTTAACCAATCCCCGAGGGATTTTACATTCAAAGCTGGCCTATGGATACTAAAAGTAAATGAGCCACTAATATTGAAGATAGGTAAGAGGGTCTTCCAAGGGGGGGAAGCTGAATTCCTTTAGTATTTGTCATTTCACAATCCATTTCTTATCTCTAGGCTCTGGTTTTCCAAGGGGCTTGTTCTGAGGATGCAGGGAAACTTTCTTCTGTGTTTTCTGCTCCCTCCACAGTCATGTGCCACTCACCCACTTAGGGACACTGCAGAAGGGACCCGGGGTGATGAGCAGGTCCTGTCACCTCCCTGCAGCTCAGCCCCTGCTTTGTGGCTTGGAGCCCTGCCTTGGATCACCACCCACGTGCTGCAGTTTCAGGCTCCAAGGTTATAAGAGAAAGAAATAAGCAAAAATGCATTTTTTAAAAGACTTGGTATTTCTTCTCCCAGTCACTCTCCATTTCAGAATATTCTTCATGTCCTTCATCAGTCTTGTACTGGGTTACAGATGGAAAATATTAGCTCTGGTTTACAAAACATGGCCCCGTTTCCTGTAACACAGCACAGGTTGGACAAATCTGTCATTTGAGTAGAGTGTCTATTCTGTGGCCAATTCTGTAATCTACAAGCAATGTGATCCTAAACGAGGAATCTCGTGTTAGCAGCCAAGATCGGAAAATCCCTGTTTAGTGTGATTGCTGCCAAAACCACCTCACTTGCTAAGGACAAACTAATTTTCAATCTGCACTTTAGAAAACTAATTTTCAATCTGCATTTTAGAAGCTATTGCCTTTCTTCTTTGGGTTTTTTGTTTGTTTGTTTGTTTGTTTGTTTGTTTTGATTTTTGGGGGGTTTTTTGGTTTTTTTTTTTTTAATAAATCAATAAATCATAGCTCATTTTTTAAGATGACAGAAATACACGCCATATTTTAGAAAGGGCAAAATGGATTTAGAAGAGAGTTCAGGGTACATGAAAAATACCCCACTGCCTGCTAAAAAAATTCTATTTTTGAATATAATTTAAACACAACTTGAACAAGTGCTATTTTACAAATAGAAGAGTTGTAATTCAGAACAAACAGCAACAAGACCATAGTGTACAACTAAGAGCAGAAGAGCAAGAAAGCAAAGAAAAAGAAGTGTTATATGCTAGAGACAGGACATAGATCAAGGATGATCTATACATATATATATATATATATATATATATATATATATATATACACACACATATAGATACAGCTTTAAATGAGAACTTGACCTCATTTGCAAGATGGGTCAAGGCAATATAAATAATGGCAATGGGGATATGAGATTATCAAAACTAAGATGGAAGTAAAGCTTAAGAAATTTAATATATCCAGGTTGGGAGACACAGAGATGAAAAGCAGAGGAAGTTACATTAATTATTAATGTTAAACTTTGCAGTTCACAGATACTTCTAGCTGATAAAAAAGAAAGAGCCACTACACAAGTGTCAACAGTAGCCTTAAGTCAGTATGCTTCAACTATTTATTATTTCAACTATTTATTTATTTCAAGTATTTAGGAAAGGGGAATTTCTGGAGTACCTGCAGGGAAGAGTCACAAAAACTCCATCTTGCTGCAGAACTGGCCCCATTTGCTTGCACATGCACTTTTTTCAGTGTTAGAATTCTCCCTTCTTTGCCCTTCTAAATGCTCCTTCTGCAGTTTCATACCTGAATGGATTCTGTTTTAAGAAACTAAGTATGGGGGGTTGTGGGGTTTTCATTTTGTTTGAGTTTTTTTAAAGCTAAATATTACTAATGTTATTTTTTCTCGCCTTTTCACTCCTTATAAACATTCAAGTTCACACACATTATAGCATCTCATGCTTTTCCAGCCCACTCGGGAGGTTGGTGGCTTATCTTGGGACAGGGGTGGGAAAACAGGAGGAGGTTGCACTGTCAGAGCAATCAGTGCCTGGAAGTTTCTCATGGAGAGATGCCTGAGCAAGGCTCAAGGCTGTAAGAGCTTGGCAAGAGCTGTACACACAGAGAGCTCCAAAGGCCAGGACCAGGATTGTCCAGGTGTCAGTGTCTGCCCTTTGCTGTCTGCAAGGTGAAGGGACACCTTGGTCCTTCCCAGTTTCATAGTGCAAAAAAAAGAAAAAGTCTCAGTTTTAATTCCCCAAGCTGCCTCAGCCCGTGACCTTTTTCTCTCTTGCCCAGCTCCCTGAATGGCAGTGAAGAAACCCCTCTGAGCCAGGACACAGGGCCAGTGCTGGGCTCGCTTTGGTGGTGGCCCAGCCCCTCTGTACCCTGGCCCCTCGTTTCTGTGTGCCCCACTGCAGCTCTGAAAGTCCTGGGGAGATTTCTCTGGCCCCTTCTCTCATCCCAAGCATCATCTCTAGCCGAGTGCAGGAGCTAATAATATCCCTGTGCTGCTGTAATATAGCATTTCCTCCTCTTTCACTTTTACTGCTTGCATTACCAGCTGCTCCTTTGCCTCTGCCACATGAGTGTCAAAAGAAGCCATAAATCACCTTATGGCATTCACTGAATGGTGAAATTTGTGCTTTCTGCCCTTCTGGGGGACTGGGATTTCAAATACACCTTCTAAATATACTTTAAGATTTAAATATTTTAGTTAGCATTCAGAAGATTTTTTTAAAGAGACAAGACAAACCCAGCTTTTCTTGGAGAAAGCATGTACTGACATTTCCTCAAGAAAGTCACAGCCACTGGCTGGCACAAGAGGGACAAAGCCACAGTTCCAAGCCAGGGGTGTGCTGGTGACCCCAGTCTCAGCTATGAGAACCAAAACTTTTCCCTGGTGTTGTTGGGGAGCTGGAGCTTCCAGCAATTTCTTCCTTCAGTTGCTATTTCCAATAAAACACAAACCACCAATATTACTGTTCATGTAAATAAAAATGCAGCAAGTGCACGTTAAAAATGAACAGAGTGTATGATTATGAATATATGATATGTGATTTATTCTTATCAAACTGACAAAAAGTTCCTCTCTTAATATTGACATTAAGATGCTTTGTCGAGATAATTCCCTGAAATATTTTTTGCAGTGACAGTGATTAGGTTTCAAGCATTAGATGGAAATAATGAACGATTCACCAAGGGGAAACAAAATAGAGCTAAATATTTTTTTTTAATTCAGCAGCTAATTTAGAACAACTGAAATTTAAGCTGCTTGCATTCATCTAGGAAATACTAACAGGAGTAACTATTTGCTCTCTGCTAGCAGCCCTTCTTTGGTTTCACATGGATAATAATCCAGGCTGCTTTTGCCCTCGGAGCCAGGAGTTATGTTTCCCACTGACCTTCTACAGAGCCTTCCAAAAATAGGCACCCATGCAGTGCTGGTGGCTCTTCCTGCTTTGCACCAGGCATGCAGAGCATTTCAGCTTTCATTTTTTAAAAAAAAACTCTTTTTCACCATTTCTCTACAAAGATGGCCACAAAAGCACTAACAGAAGTTAAATGTGTTTTTTGCCCTCTTTCTCTTAAATGAATTCTGTTAAATTTCTCTTCTAAAGAAATAATTTTAATATATTGCCACAAACAGTCATGAATGACATCTTGGAGCTGTCAGCTAAAAGAGATTTCTTTTTAGGTACTTGCTTTCTCAGGATACATATAAAATTTTTTCCATGTGATGACTTAAAGTCTGATGACATTCATAGAATGCACAAAATATAGAAATGAAGTGATTGATACACTGCAGTCTTCCTGCCCTCTGAAGAAATACAGAGTGAACACCTACACAGCAAGGCCAGGACACAATGGACTTTAATAGATTTAATATTTTATTAATATATTTAATATTTAAATCTATTTAATCTAGTTAATATTTTAATATAAAAACTTTTAATTTAATTATTAAATATTCCATTAGATTATATTTAATTTATTTAAAATTATATTATAATTCTATAATAATACTTTATATTATTTATAAATTTATTTATATATTTTAATATTTTCATATTATTTATATATAAAATATATAAATATAAATATATCATATATAATAATTATAATATTACAATAATTATAATATTATGATATATTGTATATTATATAATATAATATTAAAATTATTGATATTAAATATTGATAAATATTATTTATTTTAATATAAACCCTTTTAGAGTTCCTTTCAGGTAAAAGATAAGTAGAAACACAGACAAGTTGTTCACTTTTAAGATGAATTTTAATCTCTACTCCTTGTTTCCAGCTCTTGACCAAAAGACCAAATGGCACCACACTTTTGTTTTTAGCAGAACAAAAAACTCAAACAACTCATTGTTAAAATGCTTGAAAAGCAAAAGCCTTTCACAAGGAATACTGCAATAAATTCATTTTTGCAAGTGACACTAGATCACAGAGCTATCCATATCTACTTTTGGGAATGAAAAAACGTGCCAAGGTCTTTGACAGCACATTTTCCATTTATCACACATTCTGTTTTATCCCATTTTTTACAAGTCCCACAATATGCTTTTTGCTAAAGCACAGTAGACTTCTTTTTTTCAGGAGAAAACATTAATTGTTTTAATTGTTTGGAATTTCATAGCCTGTGCAGGTGTGAAAGGCACCAGTGACTATTCCTGCAGGTGGTGACCATTTCAGTGGTAAAACACCTCCAATTATCCAGGCATCAATTGCACTTTTCCCTTATTCTTAAAAAACCTGAAACAAACCCCAAACACACACATCCCCCCACCCAGTCCTGCAGGGATTTTATGTAGCATTGCTAGTTTTCTATGGTGATTTTTATATTCCCACAAAGGAAATCTTCACAAGCAATTTTATTCAGATTGCTGCTGTGTTAAGACATTTTCAATTATAGACCCATTCCACCCCCAATATGATGGATTTAAATAACATAACCATTAAGAGCATGAAAATAAGATCCAATAAGAAGAAGTCATAGTCCAGCTCCAGCACAGCAGCCTGTGGGAACTCTTGGTTTTCAGACCATTCAAATGTGCTTCTAAATGACCCTACAGACTCACAGGAGCCTTGGCCAGGCTGAACCATCCCCAGTGCAGGCTGGCCTGGCTCAGCACATCAGCTGCCTAAAAACCTTTGCCTGGGATAGGGAGCCACATTCCCATCCCAAATGGGGGGAAGCTTTTACCCTGTGGCACATTCCAGAATTCCTAGGGCTGAATTCACATTTTCCCAGTGCTGGATTTCCCTGCAGAGGCACACACCAATCTACAGCTGATGAAATAATCATTTAGTCCTCTGGGAACAGAAAAATAATGTTCTGAATATTGCTCTAAATGCCACCCAAGGGCTCAGGAGTTCAAATGGTGACTTGGTGTGTGAGCTGCACAAGGGGCACCAAGTGAACAGGAACAGGAGGAGTCTCTGCAGTGACAGGAGGGAGTTCCCTGGGGCACACCTGGGCATCATCTCTGCAATGCAGGTCCCCCTCAGTTCATGCATGGTGGTCACAGCAGCATTTATTGTGCTCATAAGCAACAATCAGATGAGCATGATGTACAGCACTTTTTATTTTTTGTTTATCCCCCCTACCCTTCCACCCCAAACTGTGAGCACAGAATATTGCAGATATCTAGAGGCTCAAGCTCATTTTATATATAATGTGCTATATAGCATAGCCAGTCTCCATCCTGTTCACCTACCCCAAAGGAAATGTTTGAAACTTCTTATTTAATAGAGGAATTGAAATGAAAGAATTTTCAATTTTCTTCCTCAAATACTCAAATATTTTGGGCACCTGAAGCCATAGTTTGGATGTGAAATCAACTGTTCAGTGATTTTCCTTTCAAATTCCCCTCACACTATTGCTACCTTTGAGGGCACATGGAATAAAAGTTTTCCTATCATTAATGGAAATTATTTCTTAGCTGCCTCAATCAGCTTATGTAAGCTACCAATGTATAAGAATTTCCAATAAAAAAAATATATGTGCTAAATACCAGCTGTGTCTGAATTCTACCTAGAGGTGTTGAGTAGACACAAGGCCAAAGGTACCTGGGTGAGCAACAGAGGCTGCCAGCAGGAAAAAAAAATATTACAAAGATGACAAGAGAGGCCTGGTTCTTTGCTAATTTGTTTACAAGCACATGTATAGATTCCTGTTATAGATAAATCTGCATTTAAATTGCTATTTAATTATTTACTTCCTTACCTAGCATTAATCAAAATTTTACTGAAAACCTTCCTGGCCTTGTGAAGAAAAGAAACCACAAACTAAAAAAAAAAAACAAGCAAACCAAAACAAACAAAAAACAAACAAAAAACAAACAAAAACTCCCACCACCCAAAAAACCCCCAGAACAAACAAACAAAAAACAAAACAAAACAAACAAAACTCCACAGGCTATTTTGATTCAAATTATTTTCATAATTTTCATTTTGGAAAAGCAATTTTCTGCATTTTTCCTGAGACTTTTTGGACAAGGACTATACCAATTCCTGTTATCCAGATGTGGAAAGCATTGGTACCAAGAAGTTGCATATAAACATCAGGGCCCACAAAGATATTTTAAGGTGACGAATAAGCATCACCTCAAAATTAAAACTAATAACAGATTTAATGTAATTAACTGCATAAAATAAACCTGAGCATACAATATCAGGGCATGCAAGGAAGAGCTTTAGTGTGAGCAGAAGATGAGAGTGCCAGGGGATTTCTGCAGGAGGAGTCACTGACAGGTGAGGGATGCCCACAAGACAAGGAAGAATTTGGCCTGGATGTCATGAAAACAAGAGTTTGATCCACAAATAATCCAGCTGGCAGCATCTCATAAATGATGCACTCTGTATGTGTGCTCAATGTCAAGAAATGGTGAATCTTGTTGTATTTTCAATGTTTGCAATCATCTGTCAGTGTCTAAACACAGCCAGAGCAGAGGGAGCTTCTGTCACACCCTGCTCTGCTTCTGGGACCATCCTGAGCTCGAGAAGAGCAAGGAGCAATTTTCTGTCTATTCACTGCTGCTACTGGCACCACCTAACAGGACTCTTACCTGAAAAAATTTGCACAGTTTTTATTAAATCTGCAGAACGAAGCCCAGCTCCTGTCCACCCACTCGGAATGATTCCACCAACATAGGACACTTTTCACTTTTCCAGGGTTGGTGCAATAACCTGAGTTTCCATCACCATATTATGTTTTCACAGAGTTTCACCAACCTACATCTCTCCATCGCAGCACCACGACACAGTCACCAATACTGACATTATTTAAAGAAAAAGGCCAGACTTTTGCATAAATAGATGCAGTGCTTGAGAAGACTCTGCAGTGACAGAGAGGGTCCAGACCAGTTTTTTCTTCCAGGTCTTCTCAAACCCCTCACCCAGCCATGGATTCAGAGCCAGGGACCTCACAAGCTGCAACCCATCACGAGCTGTCAGCAACCTCCACAAATCTCACACACATCTGGGGCTTATCAAGCCAGCAGCATTTTTCCTACATTAATCTCCACTAGGCCTGCCCCAGCTTTCATTTCAAAAGACTTGGCATGGTATCTTCCGAAAAAAAAAAAAAAAAAGAAAAAAGAAAAGAAAAAGAAAGAAAGAAAGAAAGAACAAAAAATTTTAAAAATTGCTCGATTTTCTCGAGATGCAGCTGGGTAGAGCAGTGCCTTTGAAATGTGAGCACAGGGCAGAGATGTGGGAGGCACAGGGGACTCCAGTAATGACTGCAAAGGTTTCCAGGAGCTGCCTTGGCTGATCCCTGCCCTGCTGGCCACGTCAAGGCAGCAGCCCCCACTGCTGACCTGCTGGAAACTGCTCCTGCACCCTGCAGCCCCCACCCCTCTGCTCATCACCCTCCACTGCCTGCAGGACCTGTTAGAACCTTCTCATTAAATCCTAGAGCAATAATTAACACTCATTTTCTTTGGGCCAAGAAATATCAGCACAACAAAAGCCCAGGGTCTCAGTTTACTTGAGCACAGCTTTCAGTACTCCCATAGAGGGCAGGTGGGGCAGGTAAATTGTCATCCTTATGGGTCTAAAAGCACAAGGGTAGAGCTGGCTGTGCTCCACACAGATGAAAAAAAAAAAAATAAAAGGACTAATGGTGTTTATAGTTACAGCCCATTTTCAGCTCCAGCTGTCTCAAAGCAGAGTGACATAAAACACATAAGTTCATTGTATTTCACAAGAGGCTATCCATATCCTTTCATATCACATTAAAAATGTCAAAATATCTTTCTGTCCAGAGCGTGCATGCCAGGAAAAGGTCAGAGCAGCATTTTCAGCGTTAAGCACACGGTGCTCATCACTAGACCAACTCTTCTCTGCCATGAACATCTCAAACTGAGTTATCAACTCAGATATCCTTCCCTCTACAGCAGTGACACATTTAAAATCAGAAAATTTAACACTTCTAAGGTCAAGGGAATGTTAAAAATTCAATTTGCATTTTCTCCAGAAATTCAGCAAAGCGAGTTCATTGTTAATATTTTCAAGAAAAGAACTGGAAGCTCACTGATCTCTTTATAGCAGTCTCTATATGTTCTAGGAAAGATTTGTTGCAATGAGAGCTTGAAATTACTCACTTGCAGCAGCTTGGGAGCAGCTTTCAGTATCACTGAATGTCCAAGGCTCTATGAAATGAATGGGGCACCAAGAATGCTTGAGTCTTCATGCAGGCAGGAAAAATGGCAACTAAAAATGAAGTAACTTAAAATATCTTTTCAAGTGAAACTTCAGAGCCAATTCATCCTGGTCCTGAAGAAGCTGTGAATTTACAGCTCACTTACTATCCTGAGGCAGGGCTGGAGTGAGGAGATGTTGGAGTCCCATCAACTTTGACATAGGAATATGTTACATTAAGAGACAAGGAATTTAATAAAAACAAGGTTTCATTAAAGGACTGCCAGAAACACCCATTCAGCATCTCAGGGGAACTCTGCTCTTGAATTACTAATTGTTAGCAGCCACAAAATATAACTGCACACCAATTATATGATGAGCAATCTGAAAAAAAATCTTTCCTCCAGTCACATTTCTTTAAAAATTAAACGTGATGAAGACTCAAAAAGATGTGAAATCTCATCCCTCTACCTCTACACTGAGTTTAGAATGTCCCATCACTTCTGGGTGACTTTTACAAAGCAGAGGAAACTTAGGGGCACAGGGATGAGTGTCTCAGGGATCACAGAACCATTTAGGTGGGAAAAGACCCCTGAGACCATCAAGTCCAACCTTTGATTCATCACCACCTTGTCAACTGGACCATGGCACTAAATGCCACATCCAGTGGCACTGGACACTTCCAGGGATGGTGACTCCATCCCAATGCCAGACAACCCATGAAGGAATTGTTCCTGATTGTCAGGATCATCCATTCCTCTCCAAGTTCCATACTGCAAACCCAGCTTTTCCAATCTCTTAATAATCTCTTGATAACTCTTATATTTTATTTTCTGTCATGAGAAAGAAGGATATTTCTAAGTTAAAGTTTTCCCCTCAGCTAAATTGGTAATTCCCCAGCAGTATCCTAACCTTACAAGAAAACTTTGAAAGAATGACACCAAAATGAGCACAGCTACATTAACACAACCACTAAGGTCAATCTTTCCTTTCTCTCATTTACTGTAAATCTCTTTGGAGCTGTGGAGATCCATCTCTCCATGTCCAGATGACCAGCCTGTAATAGAAATGTAATACCAGTTTGTATCTATTGACAAAACACCCCTCAGGCCACCCAGGGGCAAACTCTGGAACCATCAATCATTTCTCTGGCTTCATCTTTAAGGGAAGTTGGGAACATCAAAGAACAGTTTCCCATTTAATGTGAAGCAAAATGCAACTTCACAGGAGACCCTTGACTGCTCTTACCTGAGAGGTGTTTTTCTTTTCCTTTAAATGTTTCCTCCATGCTACCTCACCTTGGCCCATTTCTTTATCTCAAGCACTGTTACTCCTAATGTTTGGTCAACTAGAAATGACACTGCCACCTTTTCTGATGCCCACCCATGTCCAACCGTGATCCATCAGCTGTTTGCCATCAACTGGAGCCATTCCTGTCTCTTTTTTTAAAATACAACAAGGGAACACTGCCTGTTCTTGTTGCACTCAGATTTATAGAAACAGACTGCTGAGTTGGAAGGGACCCTCCAGAGTCATGGAGTCCCACTCTTAGCCCTGGTCAGGACATGCTGAGAATCCCATCACACGTCCCAGAGCATTGTCCAAATGCTTCTTCAGCTCTGCCAGGCTGGTGCTGTGGCCCCTTCCAGGTCCCCAAGGGCCTGTCCCAGTGCCCAGCCACCTTCAGGGTGCAGAACCTTCTCCTGACACCCAGCCTGAACCTTCCCTGAGCACTTCATGCCATTTCCTCAGCTTCCTTTGATAACATATACTGTATCCATCCATATTTGGGTGATTCACTGATTTTATTTCATCAAGCTCTCGTGAAAGTTGAGCATTTCAAGCTGAAATGGTATGGAGTGCTCAGGGTTTAAAATCCTCCTGTCTTAGAGCTTCTGTCTCCCAGTGCTCAGACCCCTGAGCCCTCCAGTGCCTTGCCAGCTTTCCTTGGCTCTGCCTTTGCCACCAGCCAAACCACAGACACAGCACATTTCATTTACATCTCCTCTGCTCTCAACCCTGGGGTTAAGTCATGTTTTTAGGAGCTCTGCTTCTTGTTCATGGCAGTTTTTTGCAGATATATCAGGAGGGCTGTTAAGCTGTTAGGCTCATGCCTCCCCCAGATTTCAACGGAACTGTTTTACTGCAGCTTTTGTTTGCATTTATTTTACAGCCTATATTAACATGGCTGTAATTTTTTCAAGTCTCTAATTTTTCAAGTCTCTAATTTTTTTCAAGTCTCTAATTTTTCTGCTCTTTTTTTTGTGTCTCCTGTGTGTTGCATCCTTTTCTTTCACTAAAGCTTTTAATCAATAAAATCCAGTGAAGCTTTCATTGCCAGCTGCTTCCCCACCCCAAACAATTCTCTTTCCCCACATCTATTGCAGGACACAGGGTATAGCCAACACCACCCAGAACGGGGGGCAGCTTCAAAGCAGCCTCCTATTGCCACCCTAATTCCCTGTCACCTCAGAGATTCCATGTGCCAATTTCTTCAATGAGGAGGCTCTGCCAGCAAAGAGGTGAAATTATTGTTTTAATATTAGCCTTCCTTTTATCTCTGAAAAGGAGCATTTGTTTTGGCACCATCAGGACAAACCTTAATAAACTGACTGGCAAACAGTGTGTTTAGCAATGGAAATGATACCCGGCCAGGGATTATAATGTAAGCAATAAAAGGGAATAGAGAGATTTAGGAAAGGATGTGATTTATAATGACTTTAAGGAGGATAAGCTTCTACATCTGTGATTGCTTGATTCTATAATATTTTAATTGATTATCAGAGCTAACAGGTTTATTTTTTCATGTGAATAAAAGCTGGTTTACTTCAGCTTTCGTTTGCATTTATTTTACAGCCTATGTTAACATGGATATTTTTTCTTAAATTTTGGCTCCATCGAGTTGTACTCATTCCATAGGCTTAGAAATCTAAATTATCTGGGGCTGGGGGAGGGAGCCAGGAAAGCTTGTGGCTACACCTGTTACTCTGCATGGCAGTGGAGGGGGTTTTTGGGATTTCAGATGAAAAGCAGTGTCACTGTGCCCTGACTCACCATCCTTTTCTTCACTCTGAGCTGACAGCAATTCCCCCTGGGGCTGGTTTGCAGCCGTGCTGACAAATTCAACACAAACCCAAACAGTGCAGGGAGGCACCTGGAGCCATCCCTGCAGGTTTTTTCACCCCACTGAAGGCAATCAGAACTGAGCTGGTGACTCCCCCCGTGCCTTCTCTGAAACAAGCCAGGGCTGTTGTTAATTATTTCCCTATAAACTGATCATTCTCTCACCACCTCGAGATTCAGGTGCTGGTAAACATTTAAGTTTCTTTAAACAGTTACAGAAACTCACAGTGCTGCTCATATTGGGTTGCTCTTATACCGTAGTTTTAACTCACATTTACAAAAAAAGGTGGGGTTTGATAACATTTTAATAAAAATTCTATTATTTACAGAATGTATTATTGATAGTTATTTGCTAACAGGGTGCAGGAGTGAGGAAGGGGCACACCCTGAGCTGTACCTGCTTGAGAATATCAGGCACCTGTTTGTGAGGCTTTCCAGTGAATTTTCAGCTTCTGTGCAGTCCCCCAGGCTCATCCAGCATTTGGGGATGGAGCATCACAACAGTTATGGTTGGACTCTGTGATCTCTAAGGGCTTTTCCAGTCTGAATCACTCCATGACTCCACACAGTTTTGGGGCTCCTGAAGGCACCAACCAGGACAAGATAAAACAAATCCTGGGGAAGAGGCAGAAACAGGTGAAAGCTCAAAAGCAAAAATAGCAGAAGAAAGAATTTTCTGTCACTCAAACAAAAAAACCCAAACCAACGAAGAACAACTCCATTAGAAAGATTTTAAATCTAAACAGCAATGACATTTTGAAGAACTGACATTTGAAAGCTCTTACCTCTTTTGACAAAAAATTCAACTCCTCATAGCACTGCATTTGCTTGAAAATCAGGTTATACTACATTAATCCCATTCATTTCCTAGCTGGATCTTCCAACTAAGATTTTAATAAATCTTTTATTCTCTTATGAACTTTCAATAAAATTTCAGTGTAGTTTCTCCACAGAAAGCCCTGGAAGCAAAAAAACTTTAAGTAAAATTTACCTCACTTGATTCAAGGGGCTGTGTAAGAACAGACTCATTTTGGGGAAAAAAAAAAAAAAGGCATAAAAAAATCAAGGCCTACCTGCAGATGGTGAACTCACCATGGAGATGGTAAACTCTCCCTAAGCAGTGAGCAGTGCAGATATCCTGAATGAATAAGTAAAATATAGGTTCAGGTTAGGTGGATTCAAATTTCCACTGTGAAAGCAAGAAAACCTGAATATCTAAGTCTAAAAATTATTTCAGTGACATTTGTACATGCAGACCAGCCTTTACAGCTGTCAACATTTAACAGAATAATTAAATACATTCTTAAAATTCAAGATTAAAAAAAATGCTTAGTTTTCTCTCCCTACAAAATCTTCCAACAATTATTGTTCCCTTTCAAAGGAGAGCAAGTAAAGCTTCGCTTTTGAAGCACGCATTTGATATGCACACATGCAAAACATTTGCTTTTATTAGAAGGGCTGGGGAAGAAGAAAAAAAATAAAAACAAATGGTCAGCCTTTAACTGGCCCCTGCAGTGGATATTTTTAAGGGAGTAAACATCAAATGAAAATGAATCAAAAATGAATCAAAAATGAATCAAAAATGAATCAAAAATGAAGGCGTCCCATGTGATGCTGTGCAGCTCAGAGTGGGACCTGGCCCTGGGGAGGTCAGCAGGGATTTTGCATTTTGGGCTGTGCTGACACGAGCACATCTCTCGTGGCCAGGGCAGACCTGCAGTGCCACTTTTACCTTCCAACACTTGATGGAGCAGTTTCCCTGGATTTCCCTGCGTCCTGCTCCAAGTACCTTCCTGCCACCTCAATCCATCACATCCCCACCAGCTCGGTGCTGGGGAAAAAAAACCTGCACAAACCCAGCATCCTACCAAGTGTAACCTTATACACAAACAAAGAAACTTAACATTCAATTCCTTACATTCATATCGCTAATTTAAAAAAAATAAAATGCTGCAATCCCGTGTTGTTTAAGTGAAGCCATTGCAATGTATTCTGACACAAGGAGAATTAAAAAGTGTTTGGACACACAGTGCAGTTCTTGGGGTGTCCCATGCAGAGCCAGGGCTTGGACTCCATCCTGATGGGTCCCTTCCAAGTCAGCCTGTTCTGTGATTAGGCAGGGATTTGGAGAACAGGCCTTAGGGCTTTGTTCTGGAACTTCTTCCAGAACAGAAATTGGCTGCCTGGCAGACAGTGTCAGGTATGGCCAGCATCCTCCAAACGGGACTGAAGTTTGTCTCAGTTTAGGACCAAACCTCAGCATGGGCTTCCCTGCTTGTGTCAACACTGTTAGAAATCTGCTTCTCTTTCACACAAAACCTCATAGGGAAAATAAAGAAGAAAAAAACCCAAACTGCACAGAAGGAATGGACCAAACTGATTTGGCAAAAACGACACCTCATTCTTACCTTATGGAAAATGCTCTCACTTCATTACAGATACAAGCTAACCTAGAAATAAGGATACAGGACATGGTTCTGAAAAAATCCTCTGTAATCAATACACTGGCAAAATACACCTTCAGCAGCAGCAGTTCAGTATCTGCCTTACTTACTAATCCTTTAATCTTGTCTGCTACAGCCAAGCTGAGAGTGCCAACAAATGCCATGCCATGAAAGGTGGGTATTCCCACATACCTTCCTATGCTTTGCATGATTAGAGCTTAATTCTATTAATCACTAACTTCCTGAATGAAAATGGGGTTTGGGCAAGTTGTCAGGATTTCCTGATGACACTTGGGAACTGCAGTCTTTGGCTGAGAAGCATCCTTTTAAGCATAACATGAATCAAAGTTGCTTCCTCCCTTTTCTGTTTGCAAATTCCAGCAGTTTCCCTTTGTGAAAAGTGATTCTTACTGTGTATTTTTAATGTCAGATTTTGTACAGCCCTAAGGGTAAAAGGTGGCAGAGCTGGTGCCATGGCTGACTGGGGAGGCACATGTACAAGGCTGCAGACTGCTCAGTGAGATCTGTTTTAAACAAAGCTGCTGCAAGTTTCTCACAGTCTTGTGTCTCATAGTCTGCAAGGCATTGATTACTATTTTGATTAATAGAAAGACACCCTAAGAACAGACTATTGTCAGTTCACATCTCAGTGATCAAGCCAAAACTTCCTATATTTCCACTGGAGTAGACACTCAAAAGGTAAAGAAAGTCAGGGACAAAAAAAAACCCCAAAAACCAGCAACAACAAATCCTGAACAGACACCAAGAAAAACCCACCAAACCAAACCAAACCCCAAAACCTCTGCTGTGATCCCATTGGATACAACAGTAAAGGTCAAACAAAATCGTACAAGAGCAGCAGGAGGGGAAACTCCCTTGGCATGAGTGTGTGGGCCTGGCCCCTGGCGCTGAGAGCAGAAACGAGGCTGCATTGACAGCAGTAAATTACAGAACCTCGGCTCTGTCCCCCTGCAGCTCCCAACAAGGGCACGGCCAGGAGGGAACAGCAGCAAACTGCACATTCTGGCCAGGGGCAAAAGCTGCTCCCTGCTTCTTCCTGAGCACTGCAGAAAACTGGCCTGGCTACTCTGGAGCAAACAGATCCCTTCTTGCTCTGCCTGTTTCTCCCGCAGCTCTGGCACTGCAGGCTTGCAAGGACACCTGAGCCCTGGAAATGACTCTGCCTCTCCTTCTCCATGGTGTGACCAAGACAACGGGAACATTTGATCCCATCGCTCCAGGGCTGCACGGGGCACAGTGGGATCCACCCTGCTGCTGTTCAGCTGGAAAACACCCTGCAAACGTGCTTAGCCCGTGTGCTTTGTCATTTAGCATTTAAAAAAAAAGAAGAAAAAACCCCCCAAGTAAACCCCACCCTGTGGGGGAAACAGATCAGTGACGATTAAAGCAAGCAAAAGTGAATTTCTTCCCCCAGGGCTCTCCAAACCCCATCAGGACCTTTGAGACTACTTGGCTCAGAGGGTTGTAGTGAAACTAAATCCCAGGGCCACGGCACCACCCAGGAGGGCACCAATGCTCCCCTCACACTCTGCATCCTCAAATTCCCACTGTCAGAACCCAAACTGAGGAGCTCCCAGCCTCACATCCTGACTTTTTATGGCACTTTCCCTCTGCTGTTAGCAGGTTTCTCCTTGCCAAGCACAAACAGCTTTCAAGCTCATGAAGCTCATCACTGAGCAGACCTTATCTGAAAGGAGCTGCTGGCCCTCAGGAACGTAGTGGAAAACATGAAACCACAATGAAAGTTATCTCTGGAAACTTCCCATGTGATGAGCTTAAACTTTGTTATGGTAAATATTCTGCTTCTGTTCAGCAACAACCTTGGCAGAGTTACAGCTTTTTTCCCAGAAACCAAGTCCTGTATTGCTATGTGACAAAAGTAAATAATGACTCATTAAATGATCCTAAGAAGAAAAACTGAAGGCTTGCTCCTCTCAGAGGTATTTGCACTGGGAAATTTGATAATGTCACCAACCAGAGCAGCAAACATTACTTGAAGGTTTTCTGCCTTGGCTGAGCCAGCCAGGAGCACGCTGGCAGCACTGCTCTCCGTGGCTGTGCAGTCACCTTCACAACAAGGCTTTGTTTTTCCATCCTCAAAGACTGACACACAGAAAGTTGCATGTCCAAAGGGCAGCGTGAAGAATTAGCAGCAGTGTCCCAGCCGGTGCTCGTGGTGCCAGGCTGTCCTTCAGAGCCCAGCTCTGTCACTGCAATGCTTACTGCAATTCTACCTGAGCTTACCTAAAAACACTCCACACCCAACTCCTTCAAGACCCTTTCACAGCACTTGTGCTAAACTAAAATCTCGTGCAAGACTCCCAGAGACAAGAGGCAGGAAACCACAACAGAGACTGTGACAATGTGAAACCCCTGATCCTCCACCACGCAGCAGGGACCTGAGGCCAACTCCAAAGGCAAATTTAGATTTAAATAAATTATTCTTCACCTCCATTTCACAGCAGCTAAGGCATCAGCACTGGCACAGGCAATTTGTTTTTGCCTCCTAAGTTACCTTCCACAGAGCATTGTCTTGGCTGGGGTTCTGATGGGGGAGAGGAAAGAATGAATTTTCTATTTGCAACCACCCCCTTGGCATTGTAAGGCCTCGGCAACAATACTCCTCAGCAGCCTCTTAAGCACCTACAGAAATGGTGCCTTGATCTTTGATAGAGACTAGAGAAGCAAAAGTCATCTCTGTTAGATTGAAAACGAGGTCAGCTCCATTTAAGAACAAATGAAACCCTTTAATGCATTTGTACAGCAAAATAAATTATCAAATTCATACCTGGAACTTTAGTTTATTAGATGTACTGTCTACAGGAATGAGGATATTCATTCATATTTACAGCCTGGCTCTCAACTATTGAGATTTACCATCTTTTTAAGACATTTTCATCCAATTACATATAATTAAATCAGATACTATCTTTCTACAATAATTTCTTCACAGTGTAGGTTTATAACTGCATTTCTTGTTCTTTTAATGGTCGTGTCTTTCCACGTGCACTCCTTGGGTACCTCTGGGATCACTAGGTCTCCCAGAACTGGCTGCTTTTCCAGGAGCTCCCTGCACACTCCTGGCCACAGCAGCCTGGGTGCCAGCCCAGCTGCAGCTTGCACTGCTGAAATAAAGCTGGGGAGCAGCAGCTTCAGGGCAGCACTCATCACCCTTTCTTCATCTGACAAGAAGCTGTGCCTGGACCTGTTTCAGAGGAAAAGCAGCCACTGAAGAGGAGGATGGATCTGCCCAGAGAGGGATGATGCTGCACCTGCAGCCCTGGGCTGGGCTAGTCCTGAGAGCAGGAGGAACAGAAGGAACCTCTTTAACTGCTTGCACTCACCCTTCCCCATGTGAAATCACACACTGCTATTCAAACTACACAGCAGTGATGCTAACACTCCAACCTGGGAGCCTTCTCCAAGGCCTTAAGTCAGAAGCAGTGCCCTTTTGAGGGTCAGTGTCAGAAAGCACAGAAAGTTCAAAACTCCTCAGCTTTAGGGCTCTAACATGAACCTGCAAGCAGCTCATTCATTTACCCTCAGCAGCACATCCAGGTGTCAAAGGAAAATGCACAAATGCTGCCAGCAGAAAAGCCAAGCTCCAAGGACAAATGTTCTGCACAGCAGGGACTGGTCATTCTGCTGTCCTTGTGCTGTGGGTGGCATTTTGGGGACTTTCAAACATCCATGGAGGTGCTTCATGGAGGAAACATAACAATATAAAACTGGTCTTCAAAAAGGATGAAATGAAGCGTGTCTAAGTCCTGGTGGCACCTAGCAGCACTATTCAGCATTCAGGGCAATGCTTTGTCAGAAGCTCTACAGACACACTCCCCTCACATTACTTATGAATGAAGGAGCCCTGGTTTAAAAAAGCAAGAGCAGCTGTTAGGCTGAACACTGGGTTCTTTGAAAGTTATGTGACATCTTTAGAAGGGAAAAAAAGCCATAGCTCTAATCACAAAAATGTGTTGCTTATATAAGTGATGAAATAGAGGAAAGAGTTGAAGGATCATTATTTTATTTTTTTTAAATGACCATGACTAATGCGAGTCCTCTTTGGTTACTTTGCCACTGAAACATCAGAGTGTAAAAATATTACCCACCTATTTGGTGCCTGTTGGAGTAAGTCACTCTGCTTGTGCTGCTCTATAAATAATGGTATTAGTGGCAGGGAGTCAAACCATCTAATACAAGCAGATCCCCAGCACTTTACTTGTCTGGGCAAGCAAATGCTTCAACTCCACACATCTCTTAAAAGAGCAACTGTTGGCCAGTAAATCTTAACAGTCATACTTTTAGATTGTGCTTTGTCTGGGGTTTTTCATTTATTTATTTATTTATGACAGTTTCTGCTTTTCAAGAATGCACAATCTCCTTTCAGAGTTAGGGTTTCCTTAACCATTTCCTGCAGGCTACACCCTGGCTTTCTACTTCTATTTTCTTTCATAATGTCCTTGTAACTGGATCACAGGTAGAAATAATTCATATAGATAGAAATAATTCACTATGCCAACTCCATGATAAGAAAGCCTCCAGTATCACTGAAGGCAGGTGGTTTTCAGAAGCAGAACACAGGCTGCACAATCAGGATTGTCAGTCACTCATGCTGCACCAGGCAGAATGTGAGAGAAAATGGAACAAGCCCCCAAATGTCAGGTATTCCTGCCACAAAAAATAATGCAAGGTCATGCTGGCATCAGAAGAGAAACCACAGCCAGCTTGTATTTGATTAGGAATATTTATTAGGGATATACAGGTGAAGCCTTTTGCCCTATTGAAAGGTAATGGCTCTAACAGCCTTTTTATTTTGCATAAAGTTAAGATTTGATTTAACTAAACCCTTTTGGATTAAAAGCCTTCAGTTGCTCATTTTTCAACAGAACAAGGGGCAACAGGTTTGATTAGTCTAATTTATAGTCTCTGATGTGGGCGAGGAGGAACTTGCATTTCAAAGCCTTAAAGTTGTCAACACTCCTTGAATAAAGGATAATAGTTTCTGTTTCAGGCTGCACTGTAAAGAGTCGTTTTTATATCAGCAAGGATTTACTTTTCTTTCTAATATAGCAATTTAATTGTCTAAAAAGCTATAAAATGGGATGGATAACATGCCTGAATGGCACCAGCTCCATCCTTACACTGCCCTACCCCTCCATGCACAGAGGGCACCCAGGGCAGACTCCACAGTGCCTCCAGCACTCCCCTCTGCATTTGCCTCGGAATTCCTTGCTGAAGAAACTGCCTTGCAGTGCAATAAAATTCACATTTCACCTGAATCACTCCTCACTATGACAGCAAAAACCAGCCCCAAACTGAAACACACCACAAAACACAGAGAAACACAAACTTCTAAGCAAAAAAAGTGACCTAAACTTAGCAGTGATTTCATCAAAGTCTCCTCATTTCCAGGTCTTGAGTTGAGATCAGTTTTGTAGGTTCATCATTTTAGTTAGTATTAGTATTTACAAAAAAAACCCAAACCAAAACAAAATGAAAACACGTAAAGAAACATTCACTTTCTTCCTCAAGTGGAAAGTCAGATACGAGAGAAGATTAAAAAGAAATCTGAGTGAGATTCAGTTTGAACCCCAGTTTCAGTTTTCACATTGAATTCAAACTGCTGCATCTATTTTTTAAGCATCATTTATGAAAATTTGAGAAGTCCTTTAAAACACAAACTTAAGGTGAAGTTATCCTATTACACTATATTATTATTTCACTATTAATTTTCAAAAGTGTTAATCAATTTTTCCACTACTGAGATTTTAGGCCTGTTGCTCTCTGATGTCCTTAACAATGTAAAATATTTATAAATAAATTGAAGAATTTTTTTTACTCAAAGGTTGCTTTAAATATCTAAAGGATCATGCAATAGTGTTTTGAAAAACAATGAGAAAATAAATGAGGTTCCTTTTGCCTACTACCAGAAAACACGATCTGGAGTGCCTCCATGCCCACAGGATAAATGGAAAATAAATCCATTGGTTTCAGCCCACAGCCATACATCTCCTGCAGCTCAGAAGTGACTCCCCCCAGTCCAGAGGCATTAAGCATTTGCAGGGGTGAGGGGGTGTCAGCTCAGCCCATCCATCCAGCACAGTGCACATCAGCCCCTGGTGCCTCTGGAAAAGGAACCAGACACTTCCCTAGGGCAAGGAGGGATGAGCTCCATGGCCTGGGGGAGTGCTGGCCTGGCCTTGCAGCTCAGGAGGCTGCCAGAGGTGAATGCCTGAGTGAATGTGGATGTCCCACTGAATGTGGGTGTTTCATTGGATGGGGATGTTTTACTGAATGTGGATTTCCTACTGGATGTGGATGGTTTACTGAATGTGGATTTCCTATTGGATGTGGATGGTTTACTGAATGTGGATTTCCTATTGGATGTGGATGGTTTACTGAATGTGGATTTCCTATTGGATGTGGATGGTTTACTGAATGTGGATTTCTTATTGGATGTGGATTTCCTATTGGATGTGGATGTCCTATTGGATGTGGATGTTTCATTGGATGTGGATGTCCTATTGGATGTAGATGTTTTACTGGATGTTTCATTGAATGTGGATATTTTACTGGATGCGGATGTTTCATTGGATGTGGATGTTTCATTGGATGTGGATATTTTACTGGATGTGGATGTCCTATTGAATGTGGATGTCCTATTGGATGTAGATGTTTTATTGGATGTTTCATTGAATGTGGATATTTTACTGGATGTGGATATTTTATTGGATGTGGATGTTTCATTGGATGTGGATATTTTACTGGATGTGGATGTTTTATTGGATGTGGATGTTTCATTTGATGTGGATGTTTCATTGAATGTAGATGTTTTATTGGATGTGGATGTTTTACTGGATGTGGATGTTTTATTGGATGTGGATGTTTTACTGGATGTGGATGTTTCATTGGATGTGGATGTTTCATTGAATGTAGATGTTTTATTGAATGTGGATGTTTCATTGAATGTAGATGTTTTACTGGATGTGGATGTTTTATTGGATGTGGATGTTTTACTGGATGTGGATGTTTTACTGGATGTGGATGTTTCATTTGATGTGGATGTTTCATTGAATGTGGATATTTTACTGGATGTGGATGTTTCATTGGATGTGGGTGTCTTCTCCCTGCCCCACACGCCTGGACCTGCAGCACCTCAGTGTCTGCTCCAAGGCTGCAGCTCCCTCACAAGGTTCATGTCAAGGTAAGGGGAAGGACCAAAGTTTTCCTTGCAACCAGTGCTGCCTTGTGCACCTTCCCAGGAAAAGCAATTCAAGAACATGATTTCAGCTCCCCTTTTCCCCATCCAAACTCACCTCTCTCACCACTTGTTTGAGCTATGGCAGCACAGACTGCATTCAGAACCACAAACCTTCCATGGTTTGATTTCACTGCAAGAAAACTCACTCCTCTCTTGCTACAGGACCAGGGAGATGGAAGAGAACAGATAAATAAGAAAAGAATGAGACCATGTGACACTGCTGTGGATTTCCCCTGGTGGTGCCACCACTCAGTCTGGGCAAAGCCACTGCAGGGGCTGCAGCCCCATTGACACAGCCCCAAGTGACACCTTGGGAAGGAGAATGCTGAGAACAGGGAGCTCTCCAATCATTCACAAATCATTTCCAGCCCTGAACTCTCCAATCATTCACAAACCAATTCCAGCCCTGAATTCTCCAATCATTCACAAACCATTTCCAGCCCTGAATTCTCCAACCATTCACAAACCATTTCCAGCCCTGAATTCTCCAATCATTCACAAACCAATTCCAGCCCTGAACTCTCCAATCATTCACAAACCAATTCCAGCCCTGAACTCTCCAATCATTCACAAACCAATTCCAGCCCTGAACTCTCCAATCATTCACAAACCAATTCCAGCCCTGAATTCTCCAATCATTCACAAACCAATTCCAGCCCTGAATTCTCCAATCATTCACAAACCAATTCCAGCCCTGAACTCTCCAATCATTCACAAACCAATTCCAGCCCTGAATTCTCCAATCATTCACAAACCAATTCCAGCCCTGAATTCTCCAATCATTCACAAACTAATTCCAGCCCTGAATTCTCCAATCATTCACAAACCAATTCCAGCCCTGAATTCTCCAATCATTCACAAATCATTTCCAGCCCCGAATTCTCCAATCATTCACAAACCAATTCCAGCCCTGAACTCTCCAATCATTCACAAATCATTTCCAGCCCTGAATTCTCCAATCATTCACAAACCAATTCCGGCCCTTGATGGTGCCCCTGGAAGCAGTGTGGGTGTTAATTAGCTCTGGCAGTGCAGGCATTAATTAGTTTTCCCCATACCCAGAGAGCACCAAGAGCTCAGTCTGGCACCTCCAGCTGCTTTTTATTCACTGCCCATCAGCACTGTCAACTAAGTAAAGGCTTTTTCCACAAACTAGTTTTTAAAAAATTCTGCTTTTTTCAAGTGAAAGTTCCAGTAAAACACTGAAGGGGTAAAACACTGAACACTTTTAATTTTATTGCTGTCAGGCAGACCATGAACCATCACATGATCACATTCTTTCTTGCATTCATGAGTTTGATGTTTCCACTACACAACAAAGCTCTTGCATAGCTGGAGGCATATAAATAGGTGAAGATAAAAAACTGTTTGAAGAGTTTAAATTTCAGCCTTGGGTAGAATAGGAGCCTGAGTCATGCCCTTGTGTAGACAGCATAATTTTCTGTGCTCAACTCTTCACATCTTTTAATCAAGCTGGAAAAAATTCTGAGAGAGGCATGTTCCAGGAGCTAGAGGGATACAGGGCCAAGATTCCTCCGTGTGCTTTTTACTAAGTGAAGGCCACACTCGAATTTCTAGGTAAATAGTCAAGGAAAGAAGGTACAAAGTTTTAAAATTAATAAACTGATTTGAACAGGTGGGAAATATTATCATTACATAATGACTTCTCTGGGCAGATTAACCTTGAGTCTCAAGAGACCTGAGAGTTCAACAACATCAGCTTTAATTGATGCACAAAGGTGTAAGAGGTTACTCTAAACCTACCTGAACTTTTCTATGTAGTTGTTGAGCTACTTCACATTTCATTTGGGCATGGGAATAACAATAATAATAATGGTAATAATAATAATAATAATTTTATAGCATAAAAAGAAACATATATTTCAGCAATTACCTGGACTAGGATAGAAGCAAGAAAGGAAGTTGATGTGCAGGCCTAGGAACCTGTTACTTCCTTCAGTTTAAAATATTGCAGACAGGTCAGTCTGAATATGTGCTAATACTCAATATTGCAATAATGATCTATCATTACTTAAATACAGAACAAGAAGGTCGTTACATGTCAAATTAATATTATTGACTCGCAACACCAACTTAAATTTGCTTCTAACGTGCATCTTATTCCCAATACTAAGTGAAACTGCAGGCACTTACAGAGGAAAAGAAACCCCACAACCAAAGCTTATTCCCTCCTACCTCCAAGTCTGGAGCACAGATCACGTTAGGGGCATCAGCACTGCATCAGTCCCTGATCCAAAAAGCACCAGCTGACCTCAAATAATGAAAAAGCCAAAAGGCATAACAATGTGATTTCCCCCATCCACCATTTGTTACTCAAGCTTATCAGGAATAGAAAAAGGGAAAGAGTAGCTTTCCAAATACAGAGCACCTCCAGTTATTTCTCTAACTTCTGTGCTATAAATAATTAGATTTGCTTCTCTATTGATGTTAATCCTTATAATATTGACTACCGTGTATTAATTAAAAATTAAGAAAGTATATTAAATATTAGTTAAGTATTAATTTTCCAACATTAAATTCTGTATTACCCTTAATTTAATTTACCTAAAATAATAAATACAAGAGAGCCCTTATTTTGGCAGCATATTGTACTTTGGAATAATTTAATTAATCTGGTCTTAGTAAAATTTGGAATCAAAGTCCAGCTGTTGAGCTGTAATGATTCCTGAATCCCTGGTATCACACTGAAAATGTTTCCTTCCTCGCATTACTGCAGGACGTCTAACATTTGGGAAGTTCACAAAGATAGTTTTGTAGTCAATTAAAGCTTGTCCAAAGTGCTGTTTCTTCTAGAAATAGCGACAATCAGAACTGAAATGTGCTGCCTTCCCTGGCCACACCTGATTTCAGCCTGATGAATCAAAACAAAGAACGCATTGAAGGGGCATTTTAATTTGAAGAAGTGTTTTAATCAGCAGTCTGAGGTGGTTTTCCCCCCTCCTATTCCACTGGCTAGTTTTGGATGCAGATACTGGTTTTGTAGGCGCCTTTGCAGTTTTGAAAATTTGATTTCCATGGCCCTCCTGTTGTGATTATCTCCGGAGCTGAAAGGTGGCTCCCCCTCGGATATACAGCATGCAGTGAGAGAAGAGCAAACTGAGGGAAGGGAAAAGGGGAAAAGGAAAAAAAAGGGAAAAGGGGAAAGGGAAAAAAAAGGGGAAAAGGGGAAAGAGAGAAAAGGGAAAAAAGTGAAAAGGGAAAAAAGGGGAAAAGGGGAAAGAAGAAAAGGGAAATGGGGAAAGGGAAAAAAAGGGAAAGGGGAAAAAAAGGGGAAAAGTGAAATGGGGAAAGGGAAAAAAGTGAAAAGCGAAAAAGGAAAAGGGAAGGGAAAGCAAGGCACGGCAATATTCATATGTCCCCCTCTATTCTCCCCTCCTATTCACCATGCTCATGTCCACGTTTCTGTGGCTGTTTGCTGGTGGCTGGGGGACTTTGCCCACATGCCCAGCGAGGCACAGTGGATGCTAAAGGCCACCCAAAGCACATCCCTGCCCCCCTGCCCTTACACTGCAGCTCTCCTGCACTAGCCCTGCAGGCAGCAATGCATTTCCTTCCCTGCTCAGCCTCGGAGCCGCCCTGGCAGCCGAGCTTTCCTCTGACTTGTGCAGCTGTGGGGCTGGTGGCCCTCCTGTCATCCCCGCCCTGCTGCCCCTAATCCAGCGCTGGCCACAGTCCCACCAGTGCCTCGTGAAGAAACAGCTGGCAGTAACCGATCCCTCTGTAATTGTGGCCAGTTAATAGCAGAGGATAACACCGAGATAAGGACCGAGGGCTGGTGGCCAGCTGCTGCCGAGTTAACCCTTCCCTGGCCTCACCAGGGCTGCACTGTGCCCCTCTCCAGCTCCCCTTCTCTGCTCCTCCTGCCCTTCCTTCACGGCTTTCCTGCCTACCTGAATAATTGATTTGCAGCCTGATTCTTCCCTCCCACCTCCTGGTCACGGCTCTCCACAGCCACGGTGGTGATGGGATGGGGTGGAGCAGGAGCCCTGCTCTGTGGGAAGCCTGGAACTTTCTGTGCTGACACTGACCCTCAAAGGAGCACTGCTTTCAACATGAGCCCCTGGATAAGGCTCCCAAATTCGAGTGACAGAGTTAAAATCACTGGTGGGCAGTTAGAATAGAGGTGTGTGATTGCACATGAAGGGTTTTGAATTTGGGGTTTCAGGATGTAGCAGTAGGTAATGGGATAAGATGGAGGCTCTTGGGTGTTGTCTCTTCTTCGTTCTTGTTCCTTCTTCATGATTTCAGGCAGTAGTTTTTGGTGGGACAGAAAGTACTGCAGTGCAGGTCACAGGTGTTTGGTTATTGGGCCAAAAGTATAAATAATATAAATGTTAGCTTTTAATGGAATAGTTCACCTTTAAAAGACCTTGTAACTAGCTAGGTACACCCCCATTTTCACTCACTTTTAGCTTGTTGGCTGGAAGTGTTGCAGAATTCTCTGTACTATAGATAAGATTTAATAAACAACCAAGTCCAAACAAGAAAATCAGTCTCTTATGCATTCAATCCTGACTCTGAGTGAAGGCAGAAGAAAAGAGAGCCACTAATATGTGCTACCACTAATAAGGTGGTGCTGCCATCACTGCTCCATTTTAATGAGGTCAAAGAAGAAAAGTGACTTCTCCAAAAGCTCAGGTCCAGATTTATGCTGCTATTCACCCAGCACAACCCAGTTTAAGCAAAGGAGTTGCTCTGTGTTTCAATCAAATTCAGCCTTCAAGTCCTCTCATGCAGTCTGTATCTCCCCACAGACAAAGAGCACTTGCTGTTCTTGAGCATCAAGAGTAAGAAAAGCCCAGAACAGACTTTCCTTGCTGTTCTCTGGCAGGTACCAGGCAGATCTTCTCCCATGCCAGCAGCAGTGCCTATAAAGACCTGCTCTATCCCCTTAACATCACCAGCATTCAGCAGGAAAACCAGCTGTGGTTCAATCACAAAAGACATCGTGTTACAATAAAAAGACATCATCGAACCAACATCAGTCCATGCAGCAGCAAGAAGTCACCATCAGGTCAACCCCTGTATGACAACACAGACAGTGCTACTGTGAGAAGCATCAACTTCTGTTATATCCATCATGTCTATACTCCAATAGTTCACCAAACATTTTCATTCATCTCATAAAATAAACCTCCGAAACTATTTCAGAGATTTCATAGGAAAGTCTCTGGGGGTTTCTCTCCATTGTGTCTGCTTGGGAGGAAGAAATGTGATTTGTGCTGATGCACATCCTGTACAAAGAGAGTCAACCTGATTCAGTTCATCCAGCAAGGCAAGTGAAAAGGCAGCAATCTAAACCTTATATTTAGGGCAAGAGGTTTTTCCTCTCTTAAGAGGTGTCATGAAAGTGCAGCAGACTTGGCTATCTCCATTGTTTTGTCTGTCAATTAGTAAGGAATTGAAGGTGTGGCTGCATGTACCATTTACCCCTCAGCCTTCTTCAGGCCACTCAAGCTTCTGAAAAATGAAGCTTGAGCTTTCCTTCAGCTCAGTTTAACCAGGAGCAAGTTTGGCTCTAGCTATTAATGACATTCTTATCTGTTTTTACTTTCATTTCTTTGTAGGTAAAAGATAACTGCTCTGGAGAACTGGATTCTTCTCCTCTTGATGAGCTAGATTTTTATTAACAGTTCTATTGGGAATGAGTTTCCAGATGGTAATTTTTAAACGTGCCACTTGCAGTGTGGGTGTGCCTGCAGCAACACAACAGAGCAAGCATCTCCTTGGAAATACTGAGCTACATTCTGCAGTGCCACAGAGGCATTTCTTGGCTAAAACACAGCGATGGCTGTGGCTTGAACCACACGGAACATAAGAAGACTTCACCCCAGTCCAGACTTCACTGGGATTAAGCCAAGCATGAGCCACACCAGCAACGGGACAGCGACCGTCACTTGATGCTGTACAGCGCAGGGATTACAGTGATTATACATCCTCTAATCCCGCTTCCTTCTGGCAAAACAATAGATTTACTGTGACTTTGTGGCCGCTGTGTGTCAGTCAGCAGCGTTTCCACAGGCAGCATTCCTCCCCCAGCACTGCCACGCTGCTCCCACTGGGCCGAAAGCCGCGCGCTAAACCCGCCGTGCATCCCCTCAACTCTGCGTCCTGCAGGAGCAGCCCAGCTCCTTGGAACGGCACTGGGCTGTGCCTGAACATCTTGTTTTTTCATTTGCCATGGACATTTGTTCTCGCAGCTGACCACTGTGCAGGAGAATTTGCTCATGTTCCAGGAAAGGACAGCTGCGCCACAAATTACCTTAAAGCTCCTTGCTCCAGGGATTATCTGGGCACAGTGAAGTGTGTGTATCCTAGGGCAGGGGTCTTTTCTTACTATAAACAGAGTTATTAACCTCTTATTTACCAGAAGTGTTTATAAACTCAGTAATGGAGACAGTTTGGATGTCAGTAGTGACCTCTTCCTGGTAATTTCTTGGAAGGTCCATCCATTTGCACTCACAGGTTGGTTTTCTTGACTGCTTCTTTTTTTCCATGAATTACATCTGCCTCTATCTACCTGTCCCCAGGATGGGGATGACTGCATGCAGGACTAGTGGCTCCTTGTGCCATGTTCTCTTCATGGATCCTGCTGCAGTAAGCTCCCAGAACTCTTCCAGCATCCTTACTGAGCTAACTCTACATTAATTATGCCAAGCATGTCTTGGCTGTCAGCATTCTTCTCTTGGCATTTACAGGACATGAAGGAGCATCATTAAAGCCAAAGACAATCCAAAGAAACATTTCCACCTCTACATTTGTAAGCAGCACAGCAGCTACAGAAATAAATCCAAGTGCAGGCAAGTGTCATCAGCTGACTGTGAGGAACTAGCCAAGGGAAAGGCAGAGACAAAGCTGGGGACACAGCTCCAAAGAGGTGACCAGCTTTTCACAGATCTAAGTTAAAATGAAGAAATAGCTCTATGGACCTGCAATTCCAGCTATTTGAAATCAATTCCTTTAGTCTTCTGTTTTTCTCCTTTTATGTTTTCCTTTAATGCAGACATTTCAGTGCAAAGAGGCTTTACACACACACCTCATGTAAAAGTGTTTTGCCTGCCTCAGGCTGAGATCCACGTGCTGCCTTTTCACTCCTGCTCTAAACCCAGTTCCTGCACTTTGGCACTGCAGCAAATCCTGCTACTACAAACAGCTCTATCCATTTTCAGGAGCAGAGTCCTGGCTCAGTCCCCTCTAAGTTCTTCTCCTCTCTAAAGCATCACAATAAATGAGAGGTTGACAAACTCATGCACAAACACACTCATTATACAAAACACGAATCTACAAGTAATAAAGTTATACTTAAAATAATAGAAAGGGACCTTAATGGGACCCCACCACAGAGAGTTCCCTGTTTTCACATCAACAATGCACTTGTGCAACTAAAATATGTATCTTCAGTCTAACTTCTAACATGACTTGAGGGGAAATCTCATGTATTCTCCAGCTCTTCATTTGTAACTGGATGCCAATAAAAGGGTCTGGAAACACATGTCAATTGAAACCCTGAACCTAAGAGATACTGTGCAAATAAAAAGAATACATACTAAATTGAATATACATTTGTATCTCTTCAGAGGCATCCCTCAGTGTGCCTATTAATCAGTCTCATGATTTTTTAAAGGCAGCTAAAATCACACTGTAGATACCAACAGACAGCCAAATACAGGAGGGATTTAGGAAGACATTTTTTAAATGCAGAAAGAACCCTAGCAATAACCTCCTCAAAGTTAGAAATCAGATTCCAGATGTCAAGGCAAAAATCAACGACAGCTTCTTTTTAAAGAAACAAACAAGCAAACAGACAAAGAAACAAACTATGAAACAAACCCCCAAAACAATCCTACTCAGCTTCTTACCAATGGAAAAAGCCATTAAAGTGGTTTTCAGTATTTTTAATCATAAGCTGCCCTGATTGTGACCCTCCATGTTAAGTGCCACAATGTGATTTGGCAACACGTTGACTGTCCTGCACGGAGCCAAACACTTCCTGCATCCAGATAATCCTGTATTTAATTTTTAGACCACTCTTCCATTCATAATATTCATTAGCCATAACTCTGAGCTATTTGCATACATCTCATAGCTTCAAGATCTTACCTAATAAGAGTAAGGATATCACTACATATTAATTCATCAAAGCTTTTGCAAGTACAAGCTGTAGCATCTTTCTAGGAAGTGTCTCCATTTGTTCCATAGCTTTCACTCTGATTCCAGATTGCATTATCACTGTGATGTTTTTATCTAGGATGTATATTGTATTACACTCCTAGGAGTCAAGGGTTAGATATTGCTGGGAAAACTATGCAACACAAATTCCTGAAGTGTACTGGCAGCCCACAGCCACATCAAAACCAGTCTAAAAATAAGTCAATTTGCTTTGGTCCAGAAAGCAAAGTACTAACAGCAGTGATGCCTTGTCAAGCCTCTAAATGGGGGAAATGATGCCCTAAGTTTTAGCTTTCATCTTTTCCAGATTCTGTACTGCATTAGTATATAACTCTGAATTTCATACAAAGCGTTAGCAAGTTCTCTTCAGAGTTCAGTCAGACAAAACAATCCAGCCTGAGAACCAAGGACACCATTGCAGCTTCAGGCCTAAAAAATATAAACACCAGCGAATTTAGGAGAGAATCTGGGAGGGTGGGACTGCAATGAAGCTGCAATTGGACAATCAACCCCAATATGGAAATGGTCCAAAACTTACAAAAGTGTGAAAACTCATGAAAACCTATAAAAGTGTAAAAACTCCTGACTCTGAGTCCATCTTGGGTGGAGCCACAGCTGGGCTCTCATACTGCCCAAGGTGACTCCTTTAAAAAGCCTTCGAGGTGGAGTTGTGTCACTCTGTTTCCCTTTCCCTCTGTACCAGGAAGGGCCCCCAAACAGCTGGGACACATCCCATTTCCAGAGACTGCATTTCACACACTCCCATTTCCAGACACTGCATTTCACACACTCCCATTTCCAGACACTGCACTTCACACACTCCCATTTCCAGGCACTGCATTTCACACACTCCCATTTCCAGACACTGCACTTCACACACTCCCATTTCCAGACACTGCACTTCACACACTCCCATTTCCAGAGACTGCATTTCACACACTCCCATTTCCAGAGACTGCATTTCACACACTCCCATTTCCAGAGACTGCATTTCACACACTCCCATTTCCAGAGACTGCATTTCACACACTCCCATTTCCAGACACTGCACTTCACACACTCCCATTTCCAGAGCCTGCATTTCACACACTCCCATTTCCAGAGACTGCATTTCACACACTCCCATTTCCACAGACTGCACTTCACACACTCCCATTTCCAGACACTGCATTTCCATACACGGTCCCAAAAGCAGGGAGAGGGACAGAATGTCCTGGAGCTCCTGCAGGAAGGGAAGGGCTGTATGTCACCAAGGAACATACCATGCCCTCCACCCAAGGCAGAAGGGGAGATGAGAGCTCAGCAGCTGGGGGGAATCACTGAGTAAGACTGGAAACCTGATGGAAAGGGTTTCACTTCCTAGGCAAGTCTTTGGGGTGAGGAAGAGGGAAGAGATGGAGATTAATTTTTTTTCCCTCTCCTAGAGACTTTGGAGTTAAGAAGAAAGCATTTGTTCAGCTGGGATGACAAAGAGCCTGGAGCTCATGGTTTAGGGGCATTTGTTCCATTAACAGGAAGCTTCATATTTACGAGGCAGAAGCTGTGGAATGTTTAATGACTTTTATTCCCAGGAAGGAGCATCAGGATGTTAATGACCTTCACAGACAGCTCTGGTGGGAGGCAGAGGGAGAGGATCTTCACTTGCACATCCACAGGGACCTGCAGGGCCCCCACGCCCAGGGCAGAATTCCCGAGATCCCTGTGCTTGTCTCATGCAGCAAAACAGAAAAGGTGCCACTTAAATCTTCCCGAAGGGCCATCTGAGGACAGCCTGGAGCACATCCAGAGCCCAGCTGGAAATATTCACCTTTGGATTCACCAGCACCTGACAGGACCCTCCAAACCAGGGGAGCTCTGTGCAGAGCACACAAGATGCCACCAATTGTTCAAGGCCAGCAGAGCATCCAAACCTTCACAGCACATCCACAAAATTTCTGCAAGCCAGATTGGCTGGGGCTGCTTCTCCACGTCCCTCAAAGAGTTAAACAAATCAAAGCTCAACAATTCCACAGTGTTAATTATGTTAATTTCTATGAAAACAATAAAATGTGCTCCACTTGGGTTTCACTTCCCTTCAGTCTTGCTTAACATGCATTAGTTAAGGAAAGAAGGGACTGCCCTGCTACAAAGCATCTGAAACCACAAAAGAAATTCCTATCAAAACAGCATCTCTCAGTTTTTATCTCCTTGCCATCACTAGGTCTAAAACAAAGATCCATTTTCAAGTGTTTAGACTTTCTGAAAAGAAAAAAAAAAATAGGGCTGAAAGAGTTAAAGTGTTTATTGTGCTTTTACACATTTTAAGATATCATCTTTCTACAATGGCAGTAAAATCAGCATGTAGCCTTAATTTTCTATGGTTGAACCTTGAACGTGAATCATTATATTACAATGTACTTATTGATTTCAACAGGAAGAGGATTAAGCCCAGAAAATCAGGTTAGGAACCTGAAACTGGACTGAGGAAAATGGAATTTTTCTGGTACTAAAAACTTCTTATGTTATGTAAAATACATTAGAATTTTAAATATGAGATTTGGCCATTTGGAAAATATTCTTAACATCTTGAACTCAGCAGAGATGTGACAAGGTCAGTGAACTGAAAATCCAATTAGTAAGCAGTGCTTTGAATAAATATTACCATTACTACACAGATGTCAATATCTGATTTTACCTGCTTGCACAAACATACACATATAAAATGAATGGTGCTTAAATGGAATATTGAACAGGTACAAAGAGAAAATATTTTTCAGCACTGAGTGCAGTTTGTTGGCCACCAGCATCACATATACCATGTGTATGTAATACATGTGCACATGGAATACACAGTGTAGATACACTTCCAGTACAAACAGGACATCAGATTGAAATTTATTTTTCAATTTCCCCGTTTTCAGGAGTCTTTTCAGTTACCTGTTTATTGGAAGCACCAGGCTAACTTTTGTGCTTAATTTATGGGAGAGCAAGTAACACAAATTTCAGCTGCACATCCATTTACCTTCCATGCATTGCTATTTGCTAGAGCTGGTGGCAGCAGCCCACACCCCCCACATAATTTACCCAGAAGCCTCCCTTGTAAAAAATCTTATTTTGAACGTTTACCATTTAAACAAGCAAATAATCGGGACAGAAATTTTCTGTAAGGGATATTGTCCTCCCTAAGTTAGCAGTGTGTGCTACCAAAGATTGCACATTCAAAAAGCATTTCTCAATTGCCCTGGCCAAGGCTTTTCTTGCACAGGGAACAGCAGCATCTCACACACTGCTGCAAAGATCTTCAACTGCTTTGAACTTCAAATGACCTGGTAGCCAAAGCGAGCTCTGCAAGCACTGAGCAGTCACTTCAGTGAGTAAGCACACAACTCACTGACATTTCCAACTTACTACAAATACTTGAATCACAATAAGCTGTGCCAGAGGAGAGGAAAAATAATTAAACTTTAGCAGGAAGACAGGGCTGCTGGTAGCACATTGATGCAAATCACTCCTGTGGTACTTTCTCATTCTTATCTAGAGCACTTTGGGGCAAATAGAAAAGGCTGATAAAATATTTTGAGCTATACAAGGAGATTTTAATTAGAATATGAAAGTACTGGAAGTGATAAACCTTTCATCAGGCAAGAGAAGAAAACGCAGCAAGGAAAGGAAAGTAATCAAAAACCTCACAGCTCAAGGCATCTCTCCCTGTGCTGCCTGAACACTGCTGCAGTTTGCTGCTACCAGTGAATGACAGAATGCTTTGGGCTGCAAGGGATCATCTCCTTCCAACCTCCCTGCCATGGGACACCTTTCACTAGCCCAGGCTGCTCAGCGCCCCATCCCACCTGGCCTTGAACATTTCCAGGGTTGGGGCATCCACAGCTTCTCTGGGCAGCCTGTGCCAGTGCCTCATCACCTCCACAGTGAGGAATTTCTTTCTAATATCTGATCTAAACTTTTTCTCTTTCAATTTGAAGCCATTACCCCAAGCCTGGGGAAAGTGACACTACCAGAGTACTCCAAATCACAAAGACACAAGGGAGATTTCTTGTTAAGCTGCAAAACTTGTCTTGTGAAAGAGCAGATGGCACTAAGTTGGCACAGATGGCACAAAATCGTTTAGGGTAAATTGCAGTCTAAGGTAAATCTGCACAAAAAACTTTAATTCTGTTTCTAATAATTTCACTGTTAATGGAGTTAATCATATGGTCACTTGGGAATAAGCCATTTGCACTGAACTCAAAAGTTAAAAATTGCCATATGGAAATAAGCAAACACTCCCACTACCCACTTCCACCAAGAGATTTCCAAGCCTTTCCAAAGTTAAATTAACAACACAACCAACAAACCCATAACTGTCTTTATGTTTTGGCTCTCCAAGCTTAAGATGAAGTTTCCAGAGCTCCAAGGCCCTGCATCTCACCTGGCAGCAGAGGCACAGCATGGTGCTGGAGGAGCATTAGAGAAGGCAAAGCACCCCAGGAGCGTCCCAGCAGCTCTGTGCCAGCTCCAGCACAGCCACAAAGGAGCAGGGTGTGCATCTGCAGTGCTGGTACCCAGCCTGGGGCACCTGGGATCAAAGTGAAATTTGGGGCACAGAGCAGGTAAAGGTGACAGCCAGGGCATCTCACCTTTGGGCACAAGCCCCAGCAGCAGCAAGGCTTGCACTCGAGGTAAGAGGCAGCAGTAACAGAGTTTGCCACCCATTACTCAGTCATGCATGAAGGGGAGCATCTGAAAAATGTTGCTGCATTCTGGAAACACACTGCTCTTACTTGATATTGCTGTATAAGCATCAAACTATTTTGTTTTAAAAGCCATGGTAAATTTATGAATGAAACTGTGCAAGAGGGATTTAATGAGAGATCCATAGCAAGTGTTCAGTGGTCTGGATGTTGCCTGCCACCAGGGTAGCATGAAATCATTTGATAATTAGACCATGGCCATGCAGGATTAGCATACCTTAAAAATATAGGGCTGCATTATTTTTATTTATATAACAGATGGATATTTTAAAAGGTCGTGCATTTTTTAATGAATGCAACATCACGCCAGTGTTGACAGAAGATTTGGAAGTGCTACAATCTGGCCAAACCTAAAGCCTAAAAACGATACCTTCCCTTCCCCCTGTGTTCCAGTCATGGAGCCAACAAAAAAATGTGCAAATGCTGTAAATTTCCTTCCAGAGAACAGCTTAAATGCAGCATTTATAGGGCACTAGGTTATATTTTCTCTCATTTCACATCAATTACAGGTCCTGCAATACAAGACTCTCACTGTTAGAGCTGCCTGAAGGCAGCACCTCCTCCTTTAGCCTTTAGACCCATGAAGAAGAACTTGTGTCACCTGCAGTAACCCCACTGCAGCCCACTGCCATCAGCAAGCACAGAATTTGTCACTTTGCCTTCATTATCGAGGGAGGGACTTTTTTCCCACCTCTAATGCTGAAAATCCCGAGAGGCTCCCTGAGGAACTGACTCCCACCTTCCCTATGTAAAAACTTCATGATAATTAGGCTTGCCAGTCCAATCTGGAGAGAAAAGCTTCTAAATGTTTTCATTAAAAACATGAGCCCTCATCTCCTTTCTACTCCTCTTCCAGAGCAGAAATGAAAAGGATGAGAGTCATGATCTAAGATATTGGTATTTCAACTAAATATTTGAAAATAAGGAAGTTGCCAGAAAACCATTTTTTAAATTTTAGGGATTTTAACCAAATGTGGTTTTTTGGTTTTTTTTTCAATTCAAAGTTGTCCCAAATAGATACAATAAGCATTTGTTTATATTTCCTAGAGGGGTTTCACTATTTTCTGAAGAATCACATTACTTTAAATATCCAGGAAACCAAAAGCTTAGGAAGCAAGACCAGAAATCACTGGCAGATCTCAAGCCAACATCTCCACAATGAAAGGTCTATAAAACAGAAATATGTTAAAATTCACTCACCTTGTCGATCTTTTCCAGCTAATAGAAGACATTGTCACGGAAATAAACATTTGACATCTTTGCAAATTCAGCTGTGCTTTCCCATCTTGAAGGTTTGCCTGATGCCCATGTCTGTCTTCAGCTCTAGAAACACAGGGATAGTTTTATAGCTGTGACACAAAATAAATGTACCTGGAAACACACAGGAAACACCAAACAAGACAAATGGCACTCAGCTCAGCTCCATACAATCCAATATTACCATTAATCACCTCCTGTGAGGTGGTCAGATAAGATGGGCCATAATCACTGCCAGCACAGCTGATTTTTGAGCTTGTTGAGATACCTTTAACTGTTAAAGGTGAATTTAATTCCAACTAATTTTAATAGTCCAAAAGTGAATTACCTAACCATGTTTTACCATCTAGGTTCTCTGCACAGGGAAAAGGAAAGATGGCACATCTGGAGGATAAATCACCATATCAATCTTGGACACTTATTTCAGGCTGGGCTGTGTCACTCTCTGGATGCAGCTCTTTGGTGATGGATGAAGCCAGGACACCTGAGTTAATTCAGATTTCTGTGTTAGGAACAGCTGATGAGAAGTGATGTGATCAAAGCCTTGGTGAGAAGCCCATGCAGAGAGCAGATCTGAGGGGACTATTTCCAAAGAGGTTGGATGCCCTCATCACACTAAGAGGGGATTTTTCCAAAAAATCACCATCTGCATAGCAGCTGTTACCTCCTTTTAATTATTCATAGCCACTTGTACGGGGAGAGAGGTGGTGGTGTGGGCAGAAGTAAAAGTGAGGGCAACATTTTTGGGATGATTTTGGTCTGACTTCACGGGCTGCATAGTTGGGAGCTGTTTGAGGGGGTGTAACTTGTGACTAATAGTTCACATTGAGCTGCAGCCCAGCAGATGCCAATATCTCAGATTAATTTACCAAACCACCAGGCAGCTCTATCACTAATTAGAGGGAGCATTACTCAAGAGGCAATTATCCTGAGTCCAGATCATGTACTAATAACCCCAGAGAGTGAGCATTTAGAAAACACAATTAATATCATTATATTTCTCCTTAAAGGCCTCTCTCAAGGGCCAATATCCATAATTTCAAGACTCCAGCTGCCAAATCTCATATTTTCCCGTGAATCAAGGCTGGGTAGGCTTGCTCAAGGTAATGAAATCAAATGTTTTTAAAATGAGATTAAAATGGGCAATCAGCACTATAATAACCAACCAATGTTTCCACTATAACAACCAACCAATGTTTCCACACCCAAATACAAAAAATTTTATTCAAAGATGGAAAACCACCTGGCATTAGAAAGATTTTAATTCCTAGATTTAATGAAACAGAAGCCTGTGATGTTTCCCTCCCAACATTAGGAATCAGTTTTGTGAAGAAGCTCCATGCATGCAAACACCAGTGAGGAGAACAGGGTTATTGGGGTGGAATAAAAGGTCTGAGACTTTTAAAGAAAAATGTTAAGAAACCTCATTTTCCAGCAGGTCACTTTCAAGCAAAGGACTCAATACAAAGAAAATAAAACTGTTTAGAACTCGGTCATTGTCACAGCCCAAGCACCTCCAGCATGGAAGGGGCAGATGAAACCCACGTTGAGGTTCCTGTGGTTCCCAAAGATGTGGAAGCACAAACAGGGCACAAATAGGGCAAAAACAGGGCACAAATAGGGAACAGGTAGGGCAAAAACAGGGCACAGATAGGGCACAGATAGAGCACAAATAGGGCAAAAACAGGGCACAAATAGGGCACAGGTAGGGCAAAAACAGGGCACAGACAGGGCACAAATAGGACACAAACAGGGCACAGACAGGGCACAGACAGGGCACAAATAGGACACAAACAGGGCACAAACAGGGCACAGACAGGGCACAAACAGGACACAAATAGGACACAAACAGGGCACAAATAGGACACAAACAGGACACAAATAGGGCACAAACAGGGCACAGACAGGGCACAAACAAGGCACAGACAGGGCACATCTCCTTCCAGCAGATCTGCTCTGTGCAAATGCAGTGCAAGGTAAATCCACGGTGAGAGCCTTTGGACAGACACAGATGGGCTGAGGACACGTGGAGGACACAGCACACAGGCAGGAATAATGGATTCAATCTTCCCTCTTGTTTCTCCCAGCACAAGCACACAGTTTTAGGAGCAGGGATTCAGCACGATGTTTATTACTTTAGTGAAGGAGCAGCAGTGTTTGGTTGTGGTCACCAGTGTCACCTCTCTGCTCTCCATCCTGCACCACCTTTTCCACCAGGAGCTGAAAGTTTGGGGCTCAGCTGCTCCTCAGAGTTTCTGCCTTGAGCTGCTAAAACCACGAGCTCTGCTCCAGTGGCAAGAGGAGGGACAAGATGCAGCAGAGGGAAAAACGTTGGCTGGACTAATTCCTGCCCTGGTTGTGTCCCTCGTGCCGGTGTTGGGCATTTCACACCCAAGACTATCTCAGTGGAGAGCTGCTCTGATTAATCCCAGCCCTCTGGGGTGGCATCTGCCAGCTGCTCAACCAAGTGAAGCTTCTCCTTTGAAAACGCCAAAGCGTGAATTTTAAGCACGTGGTGCTAAGGATTTAACTCTGCTCAATGCCTTATAAACAGCATTTTTCCCCCCTGGATTTCCAAAGGATGGACTTGTCCCAAATCCTGTCCCTTTTTGCTCTTTAGGACACAGTTTTTATAAAGGAACATGATCTGCAAAACGAGCAGGGACTGCACAAACAGGGAGTTTAAAGACACATTTGGCCTTAGGTACTGAAGGGTGACCATCACTACACAATTACTCACAACACAGCCAAACATTGCAGTCAAACTGAAAGTTGATTTAGAAAAAAATTCGGGAAAAGAACGTGCAGAAATTCACCTTTTCCCCCGTTTTTCCAGTACAAACAGTCTGACAGTGTCAGAGTTGTTACAATTTGATGAACAAGTGGTTTCCAATTTTTGTTTTGAATAAAATCACATAGATGAATTTTGCATTTCTGAGGCTGAAAGTGAACTGTGATGAAATCAGAAAAATATTTCGATTTTTAAAAATCCATTAGCAAGTCTTCTTCCTTGATGTACTATTTGTGATATCAGCAAACCCTAAAATTACCCATGTGCAGCATTGAAGGAAAATATTAGTAAATCTAGTGTTTCATCACATAGCAAAATTAATTATAACAAAATAAGACTTCCTGTTGTTTATTAGGTATTGTAAGAATGAAATGTACAGTATACAAAATTAATATCAAAAATGTTCACATGATTGATTTTAACAACACATTTTTCTTTGGATTTACTGCAGACAAGTAGCTTCCAAAAGGGATAATTGAGATCTATTTATTCTTATAGATCTCAAGTGTATCACTGCATGCTACCTATGATTTTAATCTACAAAATAAAAGCTACTGGATTTTTGCTTAATCTCAGTCAGAATCATTAAAGAAGAACAGAAGAGTAACATTAGCTTAGAGAAGAAAATAATTAGCTCATTTTAAAAAAATTAATTTTTCAAGTTCATGAAAAAAATTCTTTTGAAATTTCAAACCTTACAATTGTACATTTTGAATTTCAAGCACTTACCATAAGAGGCTGCATCTACTATACAGGTGACAAAGATTTTCAATTTTGTTTTTCGTTGAGGCAGATATAAAATCCTCATTTCCTTTTTCCTAATGAACTTTCACATCTTTAAAATAAGTGTTAAACAGCATTCATTCTCCTAGAGAGACAATTTAAGTATGGTTCATTTCATAAGATGAAAGTTTTCGTTTAAGTTATGCCTATACAAAGGAATATAAAAGGGTTTTTGTTTTTTAAATCTGTGTATTTTCAGTTTATGTCATATTGTTTGGCAGAAAGATAAAGTGACTAATGGCTAATCTAGACAGCCTAAGGACAGCAGAGCTGTTCTATCTACACATGCTTGCCACGATGCTTTTCACAACAATATAAAATACACTAGAAAAACTGAAATAATTCCCAGGGAATATTCCACACAGTTATCAATATGAATAATGTTTCCCTGACTAAAAAAAAAAAAAAAATTAATCCTAAATTGAATTTCTTATACATGCTCTACTTAGCAACAGGAATATGATTTAAACTGAAAATTCTTCTCATATTGTCCAAAGAATTTTTCTTAATACATACTAAACATACTTGCACAATTAAAATCTTTGAAAACAGTGACCTGCTGCCAGGTAAGTTGGGCAATGATGTCAAATGGGGCTTGACAAAGAACAAAACAGATGGTGTTCTCTCTGCAGATGTCACTAATGGAAATCACCTTTTATGTTGGCACGGATCACAAGAACCCTTAAAACAATCCCTGTGAATGAAAATGGAAAGAAATCACAATACCAACGATGCAAAGCCACTTTTCAGATATTTAGGGGAGTACACAGAAACGTATTTGTGGTTATATTATAAAACTATGCTATTAGGCTTGCTGTTTTCTTTCCTTTTTGTTGTTTTAAGACCATTGGCAGGAGCAGTCGGTGGGCTCCTGGATGGAGTAGCTGACCCAGGTGGAGTTGCTGGAGCAGTAGAGTTGCACAGCCCTCCTGTGCAGCCCCAGCTCCCTGCAGCACTTGCAGAAGCGCGCGTAGCTGTTGATGTTGTAGTTGTAAATGCTGGCGGACGGGCACTTCCCATCGCACGACACGATGTTCACCTGCCAACACACGGCCAGCAGTGAACACACACCAGGCACCCACATCCCGCAGCAAAGCAGCGAGAAATGACGATGGATTTCCTCCACCCTCACGAAATCCCACCACGCCTGGAAATCACCTCTGAAGAGCACTGCCCTGACAGATCTCAATTTTAATATTACTGATGTTAATGGTGACTTTTCTATCCACTTCAGTGGCAAATTTGCTTTATTTTAACAGACACAAAGGAGCAATTTCAGTTTCGAATTTTAAAGTATTCGTTACAACCTTGGCTTGAACACAGCACCAAATGCTGTGTCCACAGCTGCCTGCAGGATTCATTGCAGTGATACCCAGTGCAGCAGCTCTGCATCAGGGGATCAGCAAGGAGGAATAAAAGAACCAATCCTTTGGGAAGCTGAGGGGAATTACTACTAATGATAACAAATGTGTAATATAGACTGTAAGAAAAACAGGCTTAAGAAACTGATAATTTTTTTTTTCTTTCAAATTTAATAGTCAGGATTTGTGTTTCTGTTCAGTGAAACACTGAGAATAAATTTCCTGGCTGCTCAACAGCTTACTGTGCTAAATGTACTCTTGGAGTCATTCTAGAGGCTACAGCTGTTTCCCTGCTCTGTTTTATGGCAGCTTTTCCAGGCTCTCGCACATCTCACACGAGACGTCTGTCTGCAGCCTTGCTGCTGCTCTCAGCCCCACTGCTCAGCAGGACATGCTCGCTGTCCTCCACCACTAAATCCTTTCACAGACACACAGAGTGCCTCATTCTTCCTGCACATTTCACAGTAATGCTCACCCTGCTGCCTAAAAAAAGCTTTCGGGAGCAGGATTCCTTTCTTCACGAAGCTGGCATTTAAACACCGTCCCTGGGCAGATGAAAAATGACACACAACTGCAGCAATTTCAGCTGCAGAACGGCAGGGCAGGGCTCAGTTGTAACCGTCAATTTGCACAGAATAATTGCAGTACAGGGTGCAATGAGACTGCATGGACATGCACCTAAAAGCCCACGAAAAGCCGTGTCAGCCTCCTTTGCTCATCACTGAGGGGGCTCAGAATGGAGCTCTGTGAAACACAGAAACCTCCGTGAGGGGCTGCAGACAGCGGCCTCGTGGAAGCTGAGTTCCCTTTTTTCCCCTTCTTTTTACTATCTCCTGTTTTTCCTGCTCTGTGGGAGGAAAGAGGGCGCTGCTGTGTTTACTCACTGGTGTGCTGCTCCTGCAGTCGTTCTTGCGGATGGTCATCCTCACAGTCACCTTCTTACAGAATTTACCATCTTCCTTACCTGCAAAACGGGCACACATTTACAGATACCAGCTCCAATTTCCAACATTCCGGCGACAAGAACGCTCCTGACCATTTAATGGGGTCAAGAGACACAAAAAAAAAAAAAAATACCAGTAAATCACTGCACATAGAAAACTTTGGTGAAGTGACAGTAGCTGCATATTGAATCAATTTTTAAATTATTTCATTTGTTAAAGTATCTCTTTTTATCTTTAACAGCTATAATTTATTCTTCACTCAAAAGCCTTTTATGATCAATTTTACATAAGTCACTGTTTTCAAAAACTTATGTAAAATTGATCAAACTCTCCTGTGAGAAGACTTATTAAACTTGTTAATGATACTAAATGTTATCATTATCAAAGGGTAAATTTGTTAATAAAGCACATTTTCCATGAAATAAATACAACAAGCTTTGATAGTAGCACTCACGTTCCAGTGGTATAAACAAAATTTAAAATAAATACATAACAGAATACATAACACAACCTGATGAAGAACAGGGTTTCAGGGGCCTTTACATTTCTGTATGATTTTATTAAATCAAAGAACACCAGTGAACAAATAAAACATTTTATTTTCATTATTTCCACAATTTTTCTCATAGAAGTATGTACAAGGCACGTGGATGAAGTAAAAGAGATCACAAGAAATCCCGAAATTAAATGAGAAGTTTAATTTTACAAGGGAACGCCAAACATTGGATGAAAACCAAAGATGTTGAGTGTGAAGCTCAGTTGCAGAGGCCAGGAAGAGCAGTATCCCTGAGGATGATCTGTGCTGGTAAATCACATCCCACTGCACATCTGGAAGAGAATGAAGAGCCCATCCCATCAGAAGATTTCCAGTGTTTCACCCCAGACTTCACAGCCACCCTCCCCTCACAGAGCTGCACTTCCTGTGAGCCAAGAAATCCGAGGATGCTGACAAATGGGAATTATTGTTCTCTCCAGAAAAGAAGGGCAAGAAAGGACTCGTTGGTTTGAACAATTCCCAGTATGGAATGTGACACAATTTCATTGCACCTTGATGTCCAGTTCCCTGCTCCAATCACTGCCAAACCACTAATATTGCTTCTTAGAGAAACAGTTTGTAAATACTGTTTGTTTGAGGGGTTTTATTTAGGTTTTTTGTTTGGAGATTCTCTTGCCTTTTTTTTTTTTTTAATTTTATGAGCCTGGTACTCTTTCTAGACATAGCAGAGTTTTCTACAACATGACAGAAAGGAAAGCAATAAATCTTCTTGGAAACAAATAAAAACCTACAGACAAATACCTGGCTGCAGCTTGACTGCCACTGATTACGTTTGCTTAGGGAAAAAATAAATTGAGAAATGAAGAAAAAAATAAATTGTTTTTAAAAAAAACCCAACTCACCGTTATTTCGTGTTTTTCATGGTTCATGTTCTTTCTTCTTTTACATGACACATGGTGTGTAGGGTGGAGAATTCAGTGCAGCTGTGACTGTGACTTCATCCAGGCTATGGTGCAAGTACATTGTATCTCATACAAAATAACTACAGAATGTATTTCCATGCATGTATTTTAACACCCAGTGCTTCTTAAATGAGCTTTACAACAAATATATGTTTACCTGAAGAACCTCACAAAACATGGGAGCATTTTATGTGTGTCATAATATAATGAGATTCTTTTGCACCATCTCGATGGTTGAAAATCCCTGCCTGGTTCTTGGAGTGACCCCTAACACTGTGGTCACTTACAGTGACAGCAATATGGCAGTGAAATCCAGATTTTGGTTTAGTAGTCCTGGAGTCCTAAGTGTAGTTTAATGTAGGATGGATCACTCAGTGCTGTAGAAAATTACAGCCAACATCATTTCTCTTGCAGAAATTTGGAGAGTTGTTTTCACAAAATAAATGCCAAAACAAGCACGTTACAATTCAAAGAATTAACATGCTTTGTGAAAAAGAACAAAGATAATCTCCAATTTTCATGGACTAAACACAGGCTTGCTGTTTTCAGCATATTGTCCTGACTGTGGATGGGAAAACAATTACTTGCTTCTACTGTACATGGCACTGGAAGCAAAACTGTATGACACATCATCTACAAAAATGTGGCTGGCACAACAAGTTTTAACAAGCAAAGCAATTAGTCTCTATGTTCTAGTGCACCGTAAACACGATGGGATTATTTCCCCTTTTAAACAGCCATTTTACACATGCAGCAAGCTAAGGACTATGCAGTGCTCACTACCAACAGTACATTGTTGGCTGACAACAATGCACTGCCCACACAGTGCAAAGTGAAAAACAAAGGGGGGAAGTGGAAAACAAGGCAGGGGCAGCTGTGGCTGCAGGGGAAGGAGGGCTCTGGGGCTCCTATCAGGGAGTACATTGTTGGGAATCAACAATGGTGCTGTTCGGCTTTCGGGGTCTCAGAGGAGGTACCTGGGCAGGCAGCAGGGGCTGCAGCAGGGACTGCGCTAGCAGGGAATGGGAGCAGCACTGACACTGGAGAACCTGGTGAGAATATTGCACAGGGAACACTGTTACAGAGCATTTCCGGACAGAGCAAAACATCTGGGAGCTGCTAGGTTCTGGGAAACGGGATTTTCAAATGGCTGGGAGAGACCTCTGGAGGTCATTCCTGCTTCCCTGCTCAGGGTTCCAGCAGCTGGGCACCACGTCCAGGCATTTCTCATTGCTAAACCAGGAAGAATCTGGTATCACATAACATAATCTGCTATAAAATAAATTGTATAAAATTGTATAAAGGTATAAAATAAATATAACCAAGCCAATCTGGTATCCTGAGTTCAGTATGTCCCTTGGGGGCTACAGCAGAGAACAAGTGGACTTTCCTCTCTAGGCTTTGATGGAGCTCCTGGCTCTCAATTTTCAAGACTGAAAAACTGAAAATAAAAATCACAATTGTTTCTAACGGCACAGTAGTTCAGAAGAAAAGAAGACACTGACAATCCTTCCCATAAAACATCTCCCACAGTCACAAGTGACTGAGCCCTGCTGGCAGCCCTGGGGCCAGAATGAGCTGCCTGGTCTGTGCTGTGCACGAACAGCTGAGACCAAAACTCCACCAATGCATTTGCAAAGGCATCCCAGAAATCACCGAGTTCTTCAAGGGTTGAATTTCCAGGCATGCCCCAGGTTAATTTAACAATTAAGGAGCATGGTTATAATATTTGTCTAAGCATAGCAGCAAGATCTTCTGCCCTGTTGAAAAGTACCTTAATGCACATTTAACTGTCTTCCTAATTAGTTCAGAACCTGGTTAATTTGGCTGCTAGGGCACTGAAGGGCAATGTCTGATAATCAAAACCTGAGCTCACAGTGCCTGTGGGGAATTTGCCACAGAATTAGGCAGGACAAGGGCTTGAAACACAGCTCCAGAGGGAAAAACTTGGATATTATCATTCCCTCACAGTGGGAGCACAGAAAAAAACCCCCAATATATAAATCTTGCATAGCTTCCATAAACCTTTTGCTACAAAAATAATACAAATCAGTAACACCAAAAAAAAAAAAAAAAAAAAAAACACCAAAAAACCCCCAAAAAATCTCCCAGCCTGCAGCACATCCCCAGAGCAGGGAGTGTGCACATGGGACCAGGTCAGGCAGTCAGGGCAGTCCCAGCTCCATCCCCCCCACAGAAAACACCTGCACTTTTCTCCAGCTCTCTCCCACACCTTCAGGTCACTCTTTCAGCCACTTATGCAAAATAAGCCAGATTTTTGCATTTTAAAATATTATTATACTGCCCAGTATAAAAATCTCCTTTTCAGTTGCTTCTAATAGGATGAACTTCAGGCTAAGGCCTTCATGAAAGCCAAAATGTTTCACTCATGTACTAATGTGTTAGGAATAAAAAATATTTCTATTTTCTTGATTTCTATTGGGACATAGTATCTTTCAAACCTATTCTGTATAGAATTTCTTATTCTGATTTTTATTCTCCAGAAAATATCTATTAGCTCTCACAGAAAATCAAGAAATGGGGAATTTTTAAATTGTAGAATCTTTTCAAAGATACTGCCTGAAGGTTTCTTAACTGACTATTAATTACTATATTCATTATTTACAAAATTAACTTACAAACCACATAGCTCAATCTTCATTTTTAGAAAATGTGAAGATATTACTGTAGGTGAAGCATTGTTTCAAGATGCCTTGTACCTTTTCTTTTAATAAATGCAGTACCTAAAATTTTGAGTTCTATACAAGAACTACAAAATACCCGAGGTAGGAATTTCAGTGACCTGACCAGTGGAATAAATGTTTCCATGTTGAAGTGTTTTCTTTTGATTTAACTCTTTCTTTTGACTATTTTCAGAGTTATTTGCATGAGTAAGCCTTTGAGATGTGACTCAAGCTCTCACATGGGACATAATCCACTTTATTCAGAAGGTGACAGATCAGAGGGAGGCAGGAATTGTCAAGAGTCACTTACATGTTTTGCAGCATCCTTCTAAAAATGGCACAACAGAGCCTCCAACCTGAGCAAGAGATAAAATAAAGAGGAAAAACTTGATTTTTTTCCAAGCATTCACTGCCATGTATCTGCACAGTCAGAAATATGTTCCAGCTAAAGCTCTGCATCATTGTGCCAAGCCTGGTGAAGGATGCAGGACTGAAAGTGAGATGGTTCTGAAGAACCAGCCCACTGCTCTGTGTGAGGAAGAACTGCAGCCACTCAGCTCTCTCCTTGCCTGTGCAGCACCTCCACCAAGGGGAGTCTCTTCCCATCCACATGTAAGTGCAGAATTACAGGGAGCAGGAAGAGAATTCTCCTTGCCTCCACTTCCAGGCACTTGGCATAACCTCACTTTGCAAATTCAAACAGAACTTTTGTTCTTGCTCCAAAACCAGTTCATAAAACTCCGTGTGGCACTGCAGAAAAGATGCTCCTGATTTCCAGACAATCTTGCCTCTTTTTTCAATGTTTTGTTCATTGTGCTGAATCACATTGCTACACATGGAAAATGTTAGAAAGGGGAGGCCCAGCCCAGAGAAACACCCGAGTTCAGACAGTTGTATAAAGACTGGTTTAATATTACAAACCCCAACTAAAAAAAAAAAATAAAATTCTAAGAATCAGAAGAGGTGTGTCCAGCTGGGTAACTCAGCAGCCTGGTGGCACAATGGTCTCAAGTGTGGTTATACCTTGTACCTTTAAATGGCTGGGAAAAAATGCACTACAAAAATTCATAATTTCTCCCTTCTTGAGGCAAAAGCATCTTTTGTCAGAGTTAAAATCTTTTCATGCAAACATAAATCACAGCTGGAATGCAAACTGTGTCTTGTGCACTGACCTTGACACATTCAGTCTCATTGAAGGGTGGGCATCCCACTGCAGAGGAAACCAGGACTGGTCCTATTGCTGTGCTGCTGCATTCATATCTGATGCAGTTTGAAACCCAAACAGCACCAGGCTGCCAAAAATTTCAAAGCAGAAACTTTACTCAGCAAAAACAGTATTTCAAGTATTAATTAAAACAATTTCATTGAATGAGATCTCTCTTGAATCAACAGTAATACAGCAAAATGTAATTAGGATGTATATTCAAGGTTTGTGTAAGTACTACATTTGAAAGTCCAATAAAAATTACATAATGCTAAGCAGGTTCTAAAACAGTTGAGCTGATGGTAATTCTCTCATATATATCAGAATCCTTGAATTTCTGTTGACAGTTACATGGTTGACTCTCCAAGAAATTCATGTTGTGTACATGCAAAACTATTCCAGTATTTGGCCAAATAAAGCTCTTTCCTGCACGTTTTGTATGGCAAGATATGTACAGGATTTCATAATTTTTTGTTTACTTCTAAATATTTTGAGGGAATAAAACATGCAAACTCACCTTAAAACTGGTGACTGTGCCATTGCTGAAAGTGTGGAGACAAGACAAGTTCTTGCAGCTACCACAGCAAGTTGTTAAATCTTTTGGAGGCTGATAGACTTGGTTCTGCCAAAATGAAACAGATTATTCCTTGTATGAGACCATCAATGTTTTACTACTGTAACAGGCAGATACCAAACAGGCATCTGATTTTAGGGATATTTTAAAAATCACTTTCAAACTCACATGGCTTACATTTGCACACACTGCACACTCATGAGGCTTTTATAAAATAACTTTGATCTTAATTGAAGTAAAAGGGGAGGAGTTCCAAATTTGAGGGAATTAACTGGTCTTTCCACCATTTTCAAATGTGACAGCTTGCATCAAGTACCACTGAAATTTTAACTTTTTACACATTAGACATCAAGCAATTATAGAATTAGAAAAAAAAATTCTGTATAATATTCCCATGGTAACGTATCATATCTTGCAAAAAGACAATGTAACATTTGCTTATTTTAAAAAGCTGTTTTCACCACATTTAGAATTCTTCTTCTATTCAGAATTATTCTCTTTCTGATTTTTATTCAGCTGATGTCTGCCAGGAGTTTGTACCAGTTTGCCCATAATGCAGCTGAAGCTCTGCAGGGGTGTAAGGAGGCAGCATTTAATCCAGCCATTAATCCAAGGATTAATAATAACATGCTTTGGTTTGTGCAGATTTATGCAGCAGAGAAAGCAGTGGAGGGAGGGAGGGAGGGAGACTTTTATAAACTTGCATCAGGACTGGGGCAGCACATCATTAGAGGGAGATCTCCTAATTATCCTCCCAGCTCGCTCTGTGACTCTTCTGTTCAACAAAACCCTCCACAAACAGCTCAGGCCACCAGGCACAACACACAAATTTTAATTTCGGAGTTTCTTACAGCTTTGCACTTGGCAGCACAGTCTGTGGAAGATGTGTTTATCTGGTAGTATTTAGTGGAGGGATCAAGGAGGTTTGTACAATAGGAAATGTGGCAAATGCCACCTGCCCTGTGCTCCACGATGCTCTGCCCAGGAAGCAGCACACCCCTCTCATCACTCAGGCAAACTTTGTCTCTCACTGCAAGAAAACACAAACAGCACTCTCAGCACAATCAGCTTGGCATCAAAACTCCACTGAAAACAGGAATGAAAAAAGCTGCTCTGCCTATTTCTGAATTATGGGCCACGTTTTCTAACAAATCATTAATAGGAATCTGATGTTTCACTGCAGTCACCAAATATTTTAATATACAGCCACGCACGAAATTTAATCAAGTAAATAATATTCCACTAGCTGCACCCAAGTGACAGTGCAGGCTTCTTTAACTGCTTTATTTTGGAAGACTACTTCAGGATAAGAAATGTAGAAATTACACTAATTACAGAGGACACCGAGGAGAATTAGCACTCTTTGTGAATTAAGTAAACGAATCCGGTCCTCTTCAGTGCCACGTTCAAAGTGAACACCTGATCTTTAATTCCTAATTTCCCTTAGCACCTGAAAAGCTATTTATTTGAATTAAATCATTTTCTGACTTACCACATTTGTACTTCACACAGTTACAGACGTTTTCTGTACTGTTCTGAAACAGTTCATCTATCTGAAGTTTCTGCCCCTACAGGTATAAAAACAGGGAAAAAAAAATTATACATGAAGCAACAGCAAGTTTTCTTATTTATATAATCTCTTCCTTTTAAACAACTTTTCTTCAGAATTTAGGGAGCAGTATCTCTTGAAGGCTCTGCTTAGCCTGAGTGCATGATGTATGTTAACATATTCACCACAGCAAACAATAGTGACAGTGATGCTTGAAAGCATTTGGGTCAACATTTAAACCCAGAATTTTATCCTGAATTATCCTGTGTGCATGAAAGCAGTCCTACTCTACCAATATATTGGGGCAGAATATGGTAATAAAAAGTTCTGGAAATATTCAGGGTTTTAGAGTCATTTTATTCTGCAACGTATGTAGACTTAGGTGGCTTCTTACAATTGTATATCTTATTCTAAAGTAATTTTTTTAAAAAGAGGTGATCATGTGCCATTTCATATTTGCCTGATAAAACTATTATTCAGATACTGATAAATAGATTGATTAAGAAATTTATAAAAGAACAGGGACAAGATAAATTTCATACCAGTTTGCACTGAGGTTTGGGGATTGTTTCACATGCACATTCTGAAACAAAATACAACACCAGAAACAGTAGTTTAACAATTTATATGCCACTTGCTTACAACAGAGAGAATAAAAATTCCAGATATAAGAGTCAGCAACCCAATACAGTAACTCATACAACACTTTCAGGGTGGTAAATAACCCAGTTTGGACAGAAATTCTACAGGATGCAAGAAAAGCAGAACAGGCAGCTTAGGAAGTTCTGTGGCATGAAATGACTTTTCTGTGTTGTTTGTTCGTGGGCAGCTCACAGGGGTGTAGTTGGCTGAAACCAGGTTTAACCCAAGGTGGGAGGTTTTGAATTTTGGGTGCTCTTAGGCATCCAGCTCTTGGGTTATGCTTTTTAAAAAGCTAAGCAGGTAATAGTGGGTATAAAGTTATTTATTGCAGAAGCACATCAGTGTCAAAGCAAAAACAAAGCAAAGTAATGGTAAGAGCACATGGCATAAAAGCAAGTGGTAAAAGCAATGGCATAAAAATCAATGGCATAAAAAACAGTGGCATAAAAATCAATGGCATAAAAAGCAGTGGCATAAAAAACAGTGGCATAGAGCCCCAGCTCTCCCTGATTCACGTTCTTTTATAGAAACTTCCCAACAGGCTAAGACACAAACTCAGACCACTGCTCCTTAACCTATTAGAATTCTGGTTTCTTAGCCAGGCTACATATAAACGATCTTCATGGCCTATTTTGTTTTAACTGAAAAATGTAAGCAATATTCTTAACTTTAACTTCATTATGTCTGCAGCTGGGTTCTTGGAGCCTCCATGGAAACACGAGCACCTAGGATTGTTTTCTAACTTTCACTAGAACATGCACTACTACTCTGGCATCTAAGTCTTTTACTCACTAAAAGCACTTAAAACTCATTTTACTTACTCATTCCTTACTCATTTTATGTACTCACTCACTCAAGCTAAAACCTAAACTTTCACCTCTGCCTTATGTGTGAAAAACTCAACATATTTCAATCCACCCAAAGGCTTTAGTTCAATCTCTGCACTCTGATTTTTCTCTGAAGGATCCAGAGAAACTCCTGACTTGCTGCCTCCAGCACAAGGGGCCAGAGCTGCTGCCACCTCTCATTGCCTAAGGCAGCTCTGTGAAAATCAGGGATTTTACCACACGTCCTGAAGGGACAGCACTGCTCCGGGCTCCACACCTCCACCAGAGACATGCCCAGCATGCATTTGAATTCAGGACAACGGTGTGTTTCACAGACTAAAATTGAAGGAAAGAAAGCACAATAAACACAACGTTCTCATTTTTGGATGAGTGGAGATATTAATCAAAATACTTGCAATAAATACATTTGGATAACACCTTGGTTTACAAGGCAAACAGTAAAAATTTGACTGTTGGCTGTTGTGTAATAACAGTATGGAGTACAAAATACTCCAGGCAAGTATTGAAATAATTTTAAATATCAAGAATTTGAGGTCTGAAACTACTTGCTTGTCTCCATGATACAGATATCAGAAAATGCTTTATACACATGAAGTCTTAAAAATAAAGGTGATTTGTTCAGGACTACAGATATTAGCTTGCTTATACACCAAGTGGAGCTGAATCTTTAATCCACCACTTTGACACTGAACATCCACACCACAAAATTTCCCATGTTCTCTGTTATTTAAAATAGTAAAATCAAGTCAAACTTACTGCACTGGTATGCAGGGCAGCACCTGTCAGTAGTGTTGCCATCCACAATGAGAACTTCCCCTTCTTGACATTTGGGAATTTGATCTGAGCAAGGCCCACATGCTGCAGAAAACAATTACTTAAATTTAAAACCTTGGAAGAAATTTTACTACTGCCTAGAAAATTAGCTCTAAGTCTGTCCCAGACTCATCTGAAAGAGAGCAGAGGTGTCTGCATTCCTGCTTTCAGACCCTACACAAAAGGCTGATCTTTGCACCTTGCCCCTTTTTCCTTTGCCCCCTGCTATAAAGAACACTTTTTTTGTGAGCAAACATGATTTTCCCTCCTTCTCCTGTTATGAAAAATGTTGCTAGGTCCTTTCTCCTATTAAGCCATGCTCTTGTTTTTTTCAGGAATCTTTGATCCTCAGTGGATGCATCCCCTGGATCCCAGTGTTATCCTCCCACTGAACACACATGACAACCACAACAGGAACTTTTCAATGTACACAGTGCAGAGACCCATTTTATCAAAAAGGAATCAAAAGGGGACTCTGCAGACAGTGAGAAGAGCCAAATGCTGCCCATTGCTAACACATGGTCAAAGGAATCTGATTACTGTAAATAACAGAATTGTAATTCACTTTTCCAATTAACTTTTCCAAATTTGTAATTAACTTTTCCAAATTTTTGCACGTGGAAGGGACTTTTCTTCCCAGATATCTGTCCAAAAATAAAATAAACTCAATAGCACCTCATTATGAGGTTATAAAAAAAAACCAACTGCATGGTAAGATTGGAACACACATACTAATGGCAAAGGTGCAATTTTATTGGTGAATTAAGTCATTAAAGGCTGAACCTCAGAAGAACTGAATAAACATGCATAATACTCTAATGTGGGATATTTGCCATCAATTAAGATGGGCCATAGCTGAGACAGCAGGATGCAGGGAATAAAAGCCTATATAAATTCAGTCTTCTTTCAGATAAAATATTCGTGCATCTAGTTCATATTCTGCATATGGACAATCTCAAAATCCCTGAATTCCTTCATCCATGGACTGCACCACCACTCCTTGCCTTGACCAAGGAATATTACTCAGTAGCACAAAGCTGCTCTGTGACTCTTGATGGCTGTCACCACTTCCTGTATTTTAGGAAATGAATGCCAATTTTTTTAACCACTTTCAAGCCTTACTGTGTTGGGAGACCTGAAGGAAATACAAGGAGTCTTAACTGGCAAGATAATAACAGACATAATTTCATATGCAAAACCCCACTCAGGCACAGTACCACACATATGGGAAATGCAGCAGGTATTCTCCACCCGGGCAGCAATCAGTGTTTGATCATCCTGACAGCTTGGCGTCTGCTCCAGTGGTTCACATTTTTCTGGATCACATTCTGAAAAAAAGGCAACAGATGTATTTATTCCTTCAGAGGATGCTCAGCATTCCTGCTCTGTGATGCTGCATCCCAAGCACAGGCAGAGTGGGGTGGAGGTACCACAAGCTGCTTTAGAAGAACTTTTGCCCCAGGATCTTGCCTGATGATTTAACACAAGATTGCATCACATCTGCTCAAACTGAGGCACCCACCAGCCCCGAGCTCCAGACAAAAGTGAATTTTGTGAATGGCCATGGTATCTACACTACCCTTATCCTTGCCAGTTGATCCACTTCCTTTACTGAATGTCTTTATACAGAGTGCACTATTTTAAAGAAACCTACCACAAACGTAGCTGGGACAGCAGGATTCCTCACTGTAGTAGGTGACCAACTTTTCCAAGCTGCTGCACTCAGGAATTAGGAGTTCACAGAGACTCTGATTACAAACTGTCACATAAAGGGACAAAAAAAAAAGAACAAGCACCTTCTAAACTATGCATTTATAAGTTGAGTAGAGCAGTGACAAGAATATTTGTCGTTAGATACCCCAAAACTCCAAATTACAGGCATAAGAAAACCAAAGTGGAGCAGCAAAAATCTCCCATGAGGCACAATTCAGAAATGCACATCATTTACAACTCTCCATGGAGGCAGTGCTGAACTAGAGCTGAGTCCTTGTGAGAATTAAAAAACCAAACCTCCTCTGGAAAACTCACTGCAACACCATACCACATGGTCAAAACATGAAAATTGCTTGCAATTTCTTTTTGAAATTTCTAAGCTAAGCAAGAATTAAGTGAAAAAAAAAGCTTTTCTATAATTTTTTACTGCTCACTTTATATATTAAACAATAATTTGATTTCTTTTTCCTCAGAATTATACAGATCATTTGTATTTGGATGTTAAAAATAAAGCAGTAATCTCTAAATTTGAGGGGAACACAATTCATATTCACACAAACACAGTTTGTTTCAGTCCTCCTCCTATCCTCTACCTCAAAAGCTATTGGACACTGAGCCAAGCAGTTTCTACACTATCTGTAAATCCAAAGTAATTCCCATTTCCTTCAGAAGTAGCACGCATAGCAGGGATGTAAAACCTCAGAGAAAGGACATCTGCATATTCCAGCAGGCAGTATCCACAGCCTGGGGAATACTTGTAGCCGTGTTTTAACCCTTTAAGTGAGGCAGAAATAAGATGCACAGCTCCATGGGCGTCTGTCCTGGCAGGAAGGAAGAGCCAAGTTTATTCACAAACACACTTGGTTTTATAGCAGGACTGCAACTGCCAGAGCAGAGAAAAGGGGATTGGTTCAGAGAGAAGACACCCCATGGCCAGGGCCTGGGCACACACCACAACAGGGGTTTGATTTTGTTATTAATTCCTTTTTATTGTGACCAAATGATCACCCTGGGAGAAATTCTCCCCAGCCTTGAGCTGGAGCAGCTCATGGGCTGGGAACAGAGCTGAGAAGCTCCAGCCTGGAATATTTTTCAGGCTGTAATTTTCTTCCTTTCTCCATATGTGTCCCACAAACACTCACCACAGATCTTCTGAGGACAGCACGTGAGATCATCAGGAACGAGCAAGGGCACTTCAGCAAAGCGCTGGCACTCCAGGCTGGGAATGTCTGAACAGTTGTGCTCCACTGGGACGATGGTGCCACTGCCAGCACATTTCTGCAGGCAGCATCCTCCCGAGGAAGTTCTCCACATCTCCCCCACGGCACGGGGAGTTCCTGAGCTGTCTGTACAAGCTGCATCACGACAGCAGGAAACACAAGTGATTCCTTTTAAATCCCAATTTTAATCACCATTTTTTCACAGTGGATGTGGATCTCTGAAGCATAAAGGTCCCAGAGTTTTAAAGGCTTGATGATGCCCATCACCCCACAAAAAAGGAATGAGGAGACAGTCTGCAATGAGTTTGTATAGCAAAGCAAGACACTCAGCACCCTCCAGAAGACCCAGATCTCCAGTTTGTCTGGTGTCTCCACTGCAAGGCCAGTCACTTAAAATCCCAACCCAGTCCTTAATTTTTAAAGTAATGATCTGAAAAGAAGTTACTTTTGTATTTGATAGAAGTCAAAACTATTATTAATTCACAGTGCTTTAGTAGTCTGATTTATCATAAACTGAATCTTTAAGGGGAGAAGAATTGGTCCATTATTTGGTGTGGTGATGCAGAATTGCAATGAAAATAAACATGAATGCTGGCAGGACACACACATGTATTATTCCAAGTGTGCCATTAACTGCTGCTGCATGTCTTTGAATGCCATTGGGTGTCAAAAGGTTGGACCCTTGGCAAAGGGCTTGGGTGGAAAGGAGGCCAAGACTAAAACACAGTAATGGAATGCATAAACTTAAGCGAAGAATGTGAAGGGCATCCTGCAGAGGAAAGTGAGCAGAACTGCATCACAGAGACATCCCCTGCTTGCTCACCTGCACAGTTAATATTTACTGAACATCTGGAATCCTCCCACCAATGACACACTCACAACTCACACAACCCCAAACCAGAACTCAACCTATGAATAATGAACTATCTGACCACCAACTTGCAGATAATAAAGAGGAAAAATCACATCCAAACGTATGTACCACATTTTTCTGGAGGAATGCAGACAGCAGCATGAGTGTGGTGCAGGATGGTCCCTCCAGCACAGACGCAGCCTTCTGTCAGCACTGAGCAGGAGCCTGAGCCCAGAGGAGCAGCCTCCCTATCCTGGCAGCTCTCTGCAACCTCACAGGCAGCTATGCAGGGCTGGTAGGAGAAGCTTTCAGAGCAGGGGAAGGCTGGGAAGAGAAGAAATAAATCAGGCACTGTTCAAGCTGTAATCCCATGAGAGAACACACGATTGTCTTCTTGCCAGCTTCCTGTGCTCACCAATTGAGTTGGATTTACCAGCCTGAAACCCCAACACAAAGCAGTTACCTACATAACAATTCCAAATGTAAGGAATTTGCAAGCACTTCTCTTCTTCACGTAATACCATTCTCATCAAGCTCCAGTTTGCATTTTGGCAGCAGAGGTATCAAACCATGCAACAAAAACATTTTCAAATACTACACAGATCAATCACAGAGTGTTCTGAATAACTTGCAGTGGCCAAAGACATTACTATGCATTACTGTGATATAAAAATAAGTGTGATGTGTCCCTTCACAATGCATAGAATACATATTTACAGCTATATTTTGTAAGAGCTCCTTTGAACAGTTACTTGCTAATAAAATCCATACAAACAGAAGAATTAAAAAAAACAATTGGCTCCAAACCACAGAGCTCCTGATGTTATCACTGAAGGGGGCTTTTCCTAGGTGATCAAGGACAGCATAAGGAGATCCAGCTACAGATCCCATTTGGCCTCACATTTCAGTGTGGCTATGGGAGAATTCTGCTGCCGGGATACCCTGAGATCTCAGGTTTTACCCCTTACATTCCACCCAACCTCAAAGGTGTTTCATTTCTCTAATCCCTTCTCCAAAGGCAGTTTCTGCAGCAGCATCAAAGCACATGAAGACTCAAGAAGCACTGGTATTTTCAACTTTATAATAACTCTTAAGTGAGGCAAGTTTGGTCTCTGTGAACACTACAGGAGGGCACACATGCAGAATACTTACGGCAGTAATCAGAGCTCCTCCACTCTATGCAAATATTGAACTTGTTGCACATTGCCACATAGGCAGCCAGGGAAACACAAGGATTTCGAATGTACTCGGTGTCTCGAGCCCATAGATCACAGAATTGTTCAGGTGGAATCTAACAAAGGCAAAAAAAAGAGAGGTGCCACCTTCACAGAGGCTATGCTAGGTAGGAAAGACTGCCCTTCAAAAATATCCACTACAAAGAAGCCAAGAGCTCTTGGTTCATGGTAAACCTTCATTAGTGTAGAAAGATAACCTAGTAGTATTTAAAAGTAACACTTCCTGAACACTGACATGATTATACTCCTTAGTTTAATCTCCTACAAATGCCAAGGTAAGAGGTAATTGAGTTTTTCTAGTAGAGGGCACAATTACTTTGTTCCTTCTGACCTCTATGGTTTTATCTATTTTTGGTCTCCTCTTCATCAAAATCAGTGATATACAAAAGGTCAATAGTAAATGTACTCGTATGACCACAAGTCATTTATTTGCACACCAGGAGTTTGTTATTTGCTTCAGGCTTGCTTTCAAGGGTCTGCTCTGCCCTCTCACATCTCCAGGCTGGAACTCTGCCTCTGGAGCCTTTGAGAATGCAGGTTCTCAGATTACCTATTGCAATTTGGGACTTGTTAAATTACCGAAGGCTTAGGGATTAATTAAATCCTAAAACTATTTTCTTTTACGTTTTTCTACATCTTATTGATACAGTTGAATTATCTGTGACTGGTTTATGAATGATGTGGTATTTCAAAACTAACAGAGGTGAAACTGAAAGTTGCTTTTTGCAATTCTACCATACTCTTCAATTACTTTTACCTTGCAACTGTAAGCACACACAAAAATACACATTTCATTCAGATATGGTTACACGGAGCCTCACATTAGTGAAATTACCAAGTGTACAAAATTATATCTGAGCTGCAGCTCTCTCAAAATGTAAGCTTTGGAATAGTTAACATACATAGGGGTGACAGCTGCTGAAGGTCTGGTTCAACACCATTCTTAAGCACTCTGAGCAGTCCATGACTGAGCAATTCGTTTCCTGATGCCTGTCTTCTCCAACATACTTCAACGTGTCTGGCACTTGCCAGCTGTCTATAAAAGCTGAGGGGGAGCTGCTTTGGCTTAAAACTGTCCTGTTGGGTAGCATGAAGTCATTTTCCAAGCTTCTATCACAAAACCCTATGAATTACCAGAAGGGGAAAAAAAAAAAAAAGAAAAAAGAAAAGCAGGTTAAAATATGTGAAATATGTTTGAAGTGGCATATTCAAGAAAGTAAACAGCTTTTCAAAATCTCATACAACATGACAGCATCACAACCTACAACAGATGTAAAAAGGCTTTGTTAGGGTCAAAATAAACAAAATTCAGAACAATGAAGGAAAGCAAAATAAAGATGCATCTCTGAATGGAAATCTACTGAACATCAAAGAGCTGCTCAGAGCCCAGCTAAGAAACTGGAGGTTTGGTCCTCAACTCCACAAACACTAAAGGAAAATGCATTTTAAAAATGGCTGCAAAGTACCTCCATGTGTAGCAACAAATTCAAACTGTAAATATTATCAGAAAAAGGAACAATCATAAAATGCAGAGATGCTTATCTGATACCAGAGGGCAGCATCACATTTTTCTTTCTGTTTTAACTACAATAGTCAGCAATTTGGAAACACTTTGGAGCAAAAGGAGCAACATAACATGGACAGTGACTGTGGTCAGTGAAGAATATTCAAGTATTGCAGTGGTCTCCCTAGATTATGCTTTAAAAACCAGCAGGTAGAAAAAAGCAGAACGATGGATCAGGCCCCATTCTTTCTTCCTGAAGAGTTTGAGACTTTTGTATCAGGCTTCTAGAATGTTTTCTTCTGTCACATCCACAAGCACAATCCTAATTCTTTATATATTCAAAAAAGTGTTGGTGGATTCCACCCCGTTCTAAAGAACTGTTCTGCTTCACCATTTTTAGCAATTCCTGCTGAACATCAGTGGCACAGCACCAGGCTCTCAGAGAGCAGAGCAGCTTCCCAAACTGTTTGTGATGGAACTTTTGGAGTCCATTTAACACAGATAACAGCATGTGAAGGTTCTGAAAGGCTCAAAGGATTGCTCTCATGTCAGGAACATCTTTTCTCACTTCTCTTTCACACTGACGAGGAGATTTAGAGCAGCAAAACTAAAGCTTCACATTTTCCTTGGCTGCATCCAGCTGCACCTAGAACTGACATGCCTGAAATCTTTTTCAGCAGCTTTGCTGCAGAGATGTCCATGTTCCCTTCCCACACCCCTCCCCTCCCATCCCAGCTCTTCACCACCTTTGGAATCCTTCCAAAGGATGCTTGTGCTACAAACCTGCACTGATCTTTTCAATTTAGCATTTCCATGAAGAAGTCGAGACCCACCAATGGTGCAGTTCAGCTAAAGGATATCTGAGAAAGGATCTGCCTGTATCTGCACCAACACAGGGAGCACAGGAAGGATTCAGGCTGCACTAATTCACCCTGAAAAGCTGCAGCACAAAAGCTCATTTGGGGCAGGCTCTGTAAGTGGCACCAGGCAGAGGGGAGCCCCAGAAACACACAGCACATGCCCTGAAGCTGTACTTGGAACCCCATCCACGCACAGAAATGTATTTTCATCCAGGCAAAATGCCTTGTAAACCAGGAACTGCCACGGGAATCAAACAGGTAAAGGCAAAAACAATTCTCTGGATAACTTGAATCAGGCCTATTATAAATACAATGTGTGATCTAATTACAATAACAATTGGCCAAACAGAGTGAGAACTACACTGAAAACAGAAGTTAGGGAAAGTAAGAGATAACAATCAGATTTCAGAAGGGTGTGAATTCAAACTCTTTGTGAGGAGGACATTTCTGTCAGCAGGACTGGGAACTGGACTCAGCTATTCCTGGCATTTGATATTGAGCTACAGGCATTTGCCCTTTCTGAAACTGGAAAGATATCCACTGTAATTATATGATCTCCTTAATCCTGATTTCCAGCTCCAATTTACAGCACAAATTTACAGATAAATTTATAGATGCAGCTACCACAGTGGGGATTTACATCAGCAAATACATTCTTGCAAAAGCTGTAACACCACCAGCTTATTCAAGGCTCTACTTTTTAGAAAAAAAGAAAACAGGGGAAACGATTGAACAGACCTAATACAGTGCAACGTTATTAAGAAATTTCCTCTAAAGTATTTCCTCCAACAGTTAAACTAAGATTGGTCTCTGAAGTTTACATTTCCTGGGAATTCTGACCTTTAGAAACTGAAAATAGCACGTACCACTTCCTGTCACATGGATATCAAACACTAAATCTGCAAACGACTGTATGAAATTATGGATTCAGACATGCCTTATTTATTTGGGTTTGGTAACTACAATCATGCCTGTGGCTCAAACAGCTTACAGACAGAAGCAACACTGTGGGCAAAGAGTGATAAGAGGAATAACTACAAAATATAATTTCAACAATAAACAAAATCAGTAACAGATTTATTTTAATAGCATCTTAAAATCTGCAGTGATCTGCAGTAAGTTTTGGGACAGATCCTGCAGTAAGTAGTTCACATAATTAGGAAAATGTGTCTCCATAGCAAAGCATCCAAAAGCTTTTATTTCTTGCACTATTCTGTACTTACCACATAGTCCCAAAGCTCCTGGCTCTCTGGTACTGTTCAAGTCAATAACCATCACTCCTGTGCTGTGAAACCACTCAATTCTGATTTCTGTTGGGGTCTCAATGGCATACTTGAAGCCTGAATCTTCCACTTTATATCCATATTTTCTAACAGTAGGCCAAGCAGATCTTGAGTTTACAGTTATCTAAAAGACACACAGAAGAGAGGTTAATTGTCAGGCAGAACTAAGGCCAGATTTTTGACAGCTTAGGAATCTAGAGTTACAAGTAATTTCAGAAAAAGTCAGGCTTTCCTCCATAAAGTAATACAGGCACCAAAGGTACTAAAAATTAAAAAAAAAAATTAAAAATTGATGTGCCTTGCTCTGAGACTTACCTGGTGAAACTGTCCTTGGATCTTTGAATTCACTTAATTACAAAATTGTAACAATGAATCACATAACCCATGGTGCTCTACTCCTTGGTATCCACGTGAGGAGGCAGCTGACTGCAGAAATGAGGAGTTACCCAAAGGAAAATAAAACCCCTGGAAATACTCACTTTTCTGCTTAAACGATTGATAATAATTTGGTTTGATGCAGAAGTTAGGTTCAACATTGCCAGGCACAAAGAAGTTGAATTTGAATTACTCTGTGGAGAAAGCAGAAATACATCATCCATAGCTACAGTGTGCAAAATCTGAATACTTTAGTTGCCTCCTGGTTTTAAGTACGGTGACACTAAGGATTTTTGGGGACTATACTATTCAGAGAGGAAAACCATTATTGATTGCAGTTTCAAGCCAAGACTGCAGAGTTTATCTGGATAAACAAACAAAATACTGTGACCTCACTGTTTTCAGCAACTGTGCCATATCATACAATCTTGGAATTAAAACAGAAGTACAGGTTTTCAGGGGGAAAAATATGGTGGACTAGCTGTTTGGACAAAAAAAAACCAAACTACATATCTGAAGGCCAGCAAGAATGAGACTGGGAATGATGAATCTGTCTGACATGCACAGCACAGAAGTAATGGCTCAGGAATAAATGCATACATAAGGGTAAATAAAACAGAAAATGTTGAATATCAAGTATTATTATGCTCTTGCCTTTCAGATACATCTCACTAGCAGTAACAGACACCTTTTGTTAGCTGATAAATGTTAGTTACCATTCTACAGTCAAGGACATGGATGGTTATAGTTTCATCTGGAGTTTGACTAACAATGTAGGATGCTTCTTTGAATAAAGCCAAATGATTCCCATCATAGGTTACAATGCTCAGATCAGAGAAAATGGTGCAACGACCTAAGGGGGGAAAAAAAGGTAAATTTATTTTCTAACTTACTTTAGAATTCTGTTAAATCTTACAGAATATGAAGATAAAGCAATAAATTGTATGAGATGAGCTAAGAGGTTCATATATACAGCACATATTTTCACATATTTGATACTGGTGCATCTTTGTAAATGGACAGCAGAATCAAATCCTGCATATTTTCAGAGGGACAAGCTGTAGACCTCTGCAATCAGCTGTTTCCTTACAGTTCTTGCCAACAAAGATTTGCAATTTTTAGAAACCCCAAATTATGAAAAATCATGAGTGACAGCAGATCATGCCAGGTCCACAGTTCCTCTGTAGCCTTATTCCTAAGTTTCAGTTTTCCTCTACCTTATTGCTAAGGCTTTTGTTCTTCAGTGGGCTTGGAGTTCTACTCTGAGATATTTCAAGCTCTAAAGCCTAAAAGTTAAAATTGCTTACCTCTGCATACTTTATTTGCTGTGATAAAATTGAATTTTCCTTAAGGTTTGGATTCTTTCTGCCCAATTCTAGGTAATTGATAGGAGTGACTACAGTACAGAGTCCCCACACTGCTAACAGAAGTAGTTACCAGTCTAGGGAACCTTTTCATCCTGAAGTTAAAAAATGAACCAAAAAAAAATCGGTATTGATTAGATGTCCCCTGATCAGAGAGATGACAAGATGTGTCTAAGTCAGACCTAAATATACCCACTGCAGATACCTAACACTGAGTATGTTAAAGGAGCATTTTTATTTTATGTCCCTGGATCTAAAACTACTATTATAAGTTTTCTCAGACAATGAGTAACCCCCAAAAAATGTGCATCTTCTAATTCTATGCTGTGGTATAGGTGTGTCAGTTCTTACCCTTCTCACAGATGCATTAAATTGTTACCTGAATGCACTCCAAAAGCACTGCAGAATTAAAACTCACATGCACATTCCCACTTTGGGCAGCATTTGTCACCATTTGTTTGAGCAGCAAGTCCTAAAACTCCACAGCTGGGCTGAGCAGCACTGTAGGGGCAGTTCTGTGACTTGTTCACCTGGATCAGCTGTCCATCCAAACAAATGTGCTCTATGCACTCACTCTCTGGGATTGGCTGGGGCACATGCAGTAAAAGACAGAGGTTACCACTCATACCAGTTAGTACCACAATATTGTATAATTTTTGTTGAAAAAGGGGTTCACATTCTTCAGGCACAGAATACTTATTGATCCCCATGATGCTGATGGAAGCTGGAAGCAAAGAGAACCTTTGAAAACCCGACCATTCTGAGGACAGATTAACACTGCTGTCCTGCAGTAAAGATGAGAACAGCACTACTGAATTTTTAACTTCTCAGTGAAAAAAGTTGAGAAGGGAAAATATGGAAAGAAAGAAGCAGGAATGGTAACAGGCATGTCTGGAAAGATGTCCTTTAAGGAGGGCAACATGACAAAACACTGACACTGGACAACATGAACCATAGGGACCAATATGCCACATTTTGCCAAAAAAAACCCCAAACATTCTTGTAACAGTCACACTCAGAAAACTGAGGCCTAAAACCCAGTGTAGTATAACATTTCAAAAAAAAGGTCCTGCATAATGAAGTTATCCAAAGTTTCAGATATAATGGATAACAATCAGGCTCCCTTGTTTGATACAGATGCTCTAAATCCTAAATCTCAAGGCATGGCTCACAATTTAACTTTTTAATCAGTGTGTAAAAGTAATTAAGGCATTTTCCAAAGCAGGCAGGTAATTATTTTTATCAACTCACTGTACAAGTTTGAAGAGTTGCTGTTTCTTGAGGCAACATAAAAGGGGATGCTGCAGCTCCTGCCATGGCTTCAGCTACTGCCAGTCCATCAGAAAATGTTGCAGTCAGGCCACGAAGAGGTTTGGTAGGTAAAGAAGTAAAAGAGGAAAGTGATGGAGCTGCTGTGTCATTTGGATGGTCAGACACCATCAGCAGTGAACCCACAGAAGGTGTTTGCCTGCCAGATGTTATTCCAGATGTTGAAGTCTGAGCAGCACTGAGTGCTGAGGGAGCTGCAGAGGAGAATGGTTTTGACTCAGCAGGTGAATGCCCAGTGGACACAGGGGAAGATGTGCTTGTGAAATGGGGAGGGTGAAACGTCTGAGGGGTGACAGCAACACCCTGAGCAAGGACAGACTGGAGCCCTGCTGTAAACTGTGACTCCTCAGCCTTCACCGTGTGCAGGGCCACAGCTCCTTTTGCTTCTGGAGTGACAGAAGGGGAGCTGGACCCGGGCTCTGTGCCTGCTGCTGCCCTGCTGAGGGTCTGCCCAGCACTGCTGCTCTCTGCAGAGGCTGGGGCTGCAGTGGGCAAGGCTGTCCTCGCTGGGACCAGGCTCCTGGAGGTGCTGGCTGGAGCTGCCACCTGCTGAGGTTCCCCTGTCCCACTTTCCCTTGACGTGGCTCCCAAGGCAACAGGAATTTCTGTCGGTCCTGGTGGCAAAACCATTGAAGAGGTTGACTGGGAATCCCGTGAAGCTCCAAGTGTTTGTTTTGAATCAAAAGATTTAGTAAACGAGGCCTGATGTGTGAATTTTAGATCTGTAGCTGCCTTTTGTGTGGAAAATGAAGGAAAAGGTTCTTTTTCAATTGTTGTTGAAGAAGAGGAAGCAGCAAGCAGCTCTGGTGAGAGAGGGGGAAGTTTGGTGCCATGAATCAGGTCGGCTGTTGCTCTAGCTGGGACTGCAGGCTGCACAACAGAAGTTCTTGATACAAGTGGCTGAGTGACTGAACCGGTTAAATGCAGATATCTCTGAGTTGGTAAAACAACTTTGGTAGGACGTGCTGAGGTAGGCAGCACAGCTGGAGGAGTGCCTTCAGGCACTGAGGGAGTCAGTCCCACTGCAGCTCCAGTCGTGCCAAAGGCAGCTTGTGGCTGACCAGGGGATTTTGTCAGAGATTCTGCAGGATACTGGTGAACTCGGCTTGGCAGTGAAGGTCCAGAGGTGTGACTGTCAAGTTCTGTGGTTTTCTCAGTAGAAGGTGGTGGTCTAACACTGGTCCTTGTGGTCTGTACTGGAAGTTCAGCTCCTGAAGATGTCTGCAAGGAGAAGGGACCTGCTGGAGATGGAGGCAGGGATGGCTGAGCTGCAGCTTCTGCAAGTTTCACTGCTTCTGTTCTACCTTGGACTGCAGGCTCTAATGCTGTAGAAACCAGTTCAGTTTCTACTGAGTATTTTGGTGCAGTTGTCACTTCTGGTAGCAGCTGTGTTAAAGAAGGTGAAGAAAATAATTTATCTCCTAGATACTGAGAGGTGGAGAAAGTATATAAAGACTTTGTTACTGGAATTGCAACTGATGGGGACAGAGAGGATTTTTCTTTGCCTGTCACTTTTTTGGTAGTTAGGAGCTGACTGCTGGATTCAGAGGTTGGGGAGACTGTGGCATCAGTGATATTCACTAGTGATTTTTCATCTGGTACTGTTGTTATTGAACTTGATTGTTCTAATACAGATAAAATAGAGAAAGCTGGGACTGCAGAGGTCTTTTCTGTTGTTAACACAGATTTTTGTACAGTTGTTCTAGGATATAAAGAAGTTATTTCATGGGATGTATGCACGGGACTGAGAGTTGTCAGCAGTGCTTCTTTTCCATCTGAGGGTAGTGAAGGAAGAGAAATGTTTAAAGATATTGGAGCACCTGATGGTGAAAAAGATAAAGCAGATGGCTTTCCAGCAGAGATGGCAGTAATAGCTTCTATTTGTGATTTATCAGGCTGTGGTGTCAACAATGTGGTTTCAGTGCCACTGGAGAGGGCAAGTGCAGACCCAGGGATGGATGTTCTTTGCAGTGATTCTCTTTCTGTCACTGCAAAAGGAGCTGTGATGGTTTCTTTGGTTTTCACTGCTGATGTGGTAACACTCCCTGAATATACTGGAGTGCTTGTCTTCACTGTACTTGAAACCAGAGTATCAGAGGATACTTTTCCAGAAAACAAAGTTGACTTTGTGGCCATTTCAAGAGGGGATGTTATTTTGGATGTTACCTTAGCAGAAAAAGGTGTCACACTGATGGTTTCAGCCATGACAGGATATTTAATGTATAATGTAGTCAGGAACTCAGTTGTGTTTAGAACCATGTGTAAGGGATATCCAGTAGTTGAAACAGTTTTAAATGTTTTTTTTAATTCACCTGAAGCTGGAGAAGCAGCAGTAGGAGCAGACACTGCAGGTCTCTTTGTAGAAAGAATGAAGGATTTTTCAGTACTAGAACCAGGATGTGCTGGATAGGGAGGGAAATGGGAACTTGGTGTATGCTCCACATGAGATGTCACTTTTGGGATTTCCTTTTTATGAGTTGTAAATGGTAACAAAGTTGTTTCTGGTGATCTCTCTTGGGTTTGTAGAGTTGTCATCTTTGGACCTAGAGCTGTAGTGAGAAGAACCCCTGGAGTACCAGTCAGCTGTTGAACCATTCCAAGAGGAGGCTCTGTGCTTGTCTTTCCCAATGAAGTGGGTGCCATGGATGTTGGTGAAAATGTTGTCTTCACACTGTGTTTGGTTAAAACAGCTGCTGCTTCTGTTGTTGCTGAAGACAGTGGCTTTAACAAAGATGAAGTAGTGAGTACAGGAGAAAATGATGTCACTGTAACATTAGCTACTGTGGTAAAAGACTGTTCTACACTTATTTTTGTCCCTTCTGAAGCTCCTGTTAAGTTTACTGGTGGTGTATAAGAAGACACATCCAGAGGTGATGCAGAAACCTGTGGCACATATGCAGTAGTTTTTTCTGTTACTGATTCAAATGAACTGGGTGTAAATGTTGTAAATCCTTCTTGTTTTACTCGTGCTTCTTTCGTGGGAGGTGCTCTTGTGGCCGTTTCTGATAACTCCATTATTTTAGTTTTGACTGGCATTTCGGTTGTACTAAGCATAAGTGGTGCCCCAGTAAAGAAAGCAGCAGCAGTTGGTTTGCTCTCTGATTCTGTTCTCGTGGTCCCTGCTGGTGTAGCAGCTGCTGCCTGGGTTTCTGTAGCCCTCAGCAGGTGAGTGGAGCCAGTGCTGATCAGCTGCAGCCCCGTGGAGGCTGCAGAGCTGGAAGCAGATGAAAACAAAGCAGAGATGTCAACAGGAGCAGACAAGCTTCCACCAGATTCTGTTGTCCCAGCCACTGCTGTAGTGCTTCTCCCAGATGTCATTTCTGTTGACTGTGAAGAAATATCTGGTGATAAAGTTGCAGCTGGAAGCGTTTTATTGGATGTAATGGCTGGAAATTCTGGTTTCCCTGGAGCTGCAGTGAGTGGCAGTTTTGTACCAAGTGCTGTTTCCTTTGCTTCAGGTGCAGGAAGTGAAGTTCCCTCTCCACTGATCACTGCCAGACTTGCACTTGGGGGTGGATGTGGAGCTGCTGAGGTTTGAATGCTGAGAAGCAAAGGTGGGCTGTCATCTGCAGGTTCAATGCCTGAAATCAGACACAAGAAAACAGCCTGAAATTCTTTAATATGGTGATGCAGCCAGCTGAGTTCTAGGTTAACTCATATAACTGATCTTTTCAATTGCCTTTCAACTTCTAAAACTCATAGACAAATTAAGAAATAAATTCATTAAATCATTTCCCTGACTTCTAATGTTACTGAAATGTTTTATGAAGAAAGAACATATTTCTTAATTTAAAATTTGTCTCATATTTTTTAGGAATTAAATTATTTTAACTAAAAGGTATGTTTAGTGAGCTCAAGGTTCACATTACTAAGGTCACAAGTTACACACATGTAGGCATTGATATTTGAAATTATGACTGAAGAACTAATTAATTATTAAGCTAATATATGATACATATAAGTTTTCAGACATACAGTCTTCAAAATACACGCATCTTTGAGTGATTTCATCCAGCAGCATGTTGAGAGGACAGGCAGGGATGCATCCTTCCACTCTACGAGAAAAATAATTAGTACTAACAAGTTGAATAATAACTTCTGGATCAAGCATTCAGTTTCAGGAAAAGAATCTACATATTTGTGTTCAAGCAGACTGTGTTCCACCTCTGTGTACTCCTCCAAAATGTCACTGCCACGACCTGCACTGCCACTCAGACCAAAGGAAAGCAAGAACTCTGTGACATTCAGATTTGAAACGAGCACTCACAGGTTCAGGAGTGAATACTGTTGCTGCAAGAAACACTCAGTGTTTTTACATGTCAAAATCTGAGTGTCAGTTTAACCGGATTTAGCACAAGTTCCCCTTCACAGGAAAAGCAAGGCCAGAGATAATCGCTGCAATGACATAATGGAAAAGCAGGGGCACAACTGTTTGAAATAAAGTTGTGATAACCTTTCTTTATTAATACTCTATAATACTCCCAAAATGAAAGCTACAAAAATAGCAGTCACTGCAGAATCTGACAGTACACTAAAGGCTGAAATGTCAGGTTTCTGAGGCTGCAGCAGCAGCTTTTATTCCATTTCTTTTCTCTTTCACTCCCCTACGTACCCAAGAGCACAGTCCTGATACATCAAGTGTACATTCGGGCCCTGGTACTCCTGTTATCCTGCTTAAATGTCCTGCCTGAATGACACACCTTTCCATACAAACACACACACTTACTTTGGCACTGTCTGACAGTGTTTTCCCCAGGGGTCCCTGCACGTCTTGAAGCAAGGGCTGGTGCAGGAATCATAACGCCACTCACAGGGGGAACGGGACAGGAGCTTCCACCTGACATCTGCAAAAGGGCACATCTGTTACCCTGGTATTTCCTGAACACCCCCAGCTGTCACTGAGAGGAGTGCCCTGCATTCACGGTGCACACTCTGTGCTCACTGAAAGACTCTCGGGTCACCCAACAGAACCCAAAGCCAAAAGCAGCCCAGCCCTCGCCCATCTGCACACAGAACAGAACAGATTCCTGCACAGTGCTGGATTAGCCTGGGGACTCTCCCAACACGGCAAGATTTCCATGATTTATCTGCATTTCCTGCACCCTGACAGCCCAGCCCAGCTCCTCCAGTGGCACTCAGGGCAGGGCAGGGACACTTTCTGTGCAATTCTGCCCGCAGAAAACAGCCACCATCATCATCATACCTCAATTCCCTTTAAACTGCTAAACCTGAGCTCAGAGCCAACTGAGAGCAACTGCTCTTAATAAATGTTTATATTATACACCATGAAAATAAATGCTAACTACTTAAAAGAATTTCCTTTTAAGTATTTTTAAAGTTTTCCTGATCTTTGCTTGACTGAGATACAAGGAGTAGCTCTTTTATATCTTGAAGACAGACAAATTTTCCATGAAGATACTGAGAAGGTTTTTTTCTGCAATTTAGGGAATTTGCATTTACAAGTAATTACCTCTCTGTCATTAGTAACCATTAATGTCTTCTCTTAAAATAAAACAATTCTCTTAAAAAGAGAAATCAAACTCAGACAAGAAGGTGTGCATGTTGCCATCTAGTGTTACCCCTTTTACATCTCATTTTATCCAGGAGTGTAATTTACCACTACTTTTAAAAACACAATTCTTATGACAGCAAAATATGCATTTATTACATTCTCACAAGAAGTTAAGTACATGTGACAGAATTCTGTGACCCCTTCTGGTGACACCAACATAAGTTACATAAATCTGATGAAGGGAATTTTTTTCCATACGTTTTGGTGACTGATGTATGAGGTTTTGCATGCACAGGCTGGTTGAATGGTAAGGCTTAAGGACAAAATAAAGTACATAGCAGAAATACAAGGTTTAAGGACAAAGAGAAAATATAGGGCAGAAAGACAAAACATACCAGAGACCTGCTGGCATGGGCAATCACCAAAAGTAGTGATAACAGGAAATAAATCCAAGTTGAATCTAGGAAATCTCATTCATTAGTCTACTCTAGATTAAGTATGGAGACAAATCCACAACTTTTAACTCTGGCCACAGAACTCACCATTGACCCCAGAGTTTCAAACCCAATAAAAGTACAAGCTTGTAACCTGATGAAGATTGCTGGTTTCTCAATTCAGCAGAACAGTGGCTGTGAGTTAACACTTCCAAGTGCTGGGAGTTACACACCATGTTCCCTTCTCCAAATGAACCTGCACTTGCATGAAATGACAGCCACGTTTTCCTCAAGCTTTCCTACAGACTAAGCTCACAGAGTCTGGTGGTGCATGCCTGGGCAGGATTTCGGGTGGATCTCCACATCAATGCACAGCATTGGTTGAGTGTTTCATAAATGCTGCCTTGAGTCAAGAATGAAACCATGATTGTTCACAAATTTTGTCTCTACTTCTGCAAAAAGAACTATGGACACCAGAAGAATTTGTGAACCTGGTCATAAAAAATTTGCTTTCAAAGAGCTGTAGAACCAATGAACATTTGATTTTCCAGTCAAGGGATTTTAGAGAATTGAATATGCCAGGCCAAGCTATACCAGTGTTTTTAGTGTTCAGACTACATTAAAGAGCTCACCCAATCCCCACAGCAAGAAATGAGTATTTGTATGACTTGGGTTTCCTTTTTCTCAGGAAGTTCTCAGGATGTCTCTGTAAACCCATAAGGTATGATGATATATGTGCTTTGTTATGAATTGTGGGAAAATTCTTCAGAGTATTAAGAAAACATCAGTTCAGCAATTCATCATATTTAAAGTTTTCACTATTTCCAACCTAACTTCTGGAATGCCTGAGCATCCCAAGGATCAAGCCACTGTAAAACACAACAAAGCAAAACAAAAAACAGCCCCAAAGCACCTGCCCTGCACTGGCACAGCCTCACCTCAATCCCTGTGTGCAGTTCTGGGCACCACGATACAAAAAAGGACATGCAGCTGTCAGAGAGTGCCCACAGGAGCAGCGAGGATGCTGAGGGAGTGGCTGAGGTCACTTGGGCTGTTCAGCCACCTCCACCACACGCTTCCCATTTGTTTAATGCTCCAATCGCCCCTCCAGGAAGCAGTACAGGAGCTGAGTGCAGCAGAGCTCCCTCAGCACTGCACAGTGACACCCAGGGCACCCAGAGTCCTCACGCCAGGCGTCCTCAGCACGATTCCTCGTGCCGTTTGGAGCTGTGTCCCCTCGCCGAGTGTCCCCCTGCTCGGTGACACAGCAGATGCTCCCCGGGACGGTGCCTGCCGTGCTGCCTGACAGGGGCTCCAGCTGAGCCCAGCACGGATCTGCCACCCAGCAGGGGCTGAGCACAGCAATGCACACACCGGGCAGCACAAAGCCCTGAGGACACGAGCTGCGAGCACTGCCGGGCATCAACAAGACAACACACCACAGGATAATACACATATGTTATACTGCACACTGTTATACCCTACACTCTTGTGTCTGTAATTGGATATTTTATCATACTGCTGCCACTACCACCATATATGGTAAAATATCCATCCATCTATTGTGTCTATAATCAGATATTTTATTATACTGCTGCCACTACCATATATGGCAAAATATCCATCTATTGTATCTATAATTAGATATTTTATTATACTGCTGCCACTACCATATATGGTAAAATATCCATCCATCTATTGTGTCTAAAATTAGATATTTTATTATACTGCTGCCACTACCATATATGGCAAAATATCCATCTATTGTATCTATAATTGGATATTTTATTATACTGCTGCCACTACCACCATATATGGTAAAATATCCATCCATCTATTGTGTCTATAATTAGATATTTTATTATACTGCTGCCACTACCATATATGGTAAAATATCCATCCATCTATTGTGTCTATAATTAGATATTTTATTATACTGCTGCCACTACCATATATGGCAAAATATCCATCTATTGTATCTATAATTGGATATTTTATTATACTGCTGCCACTACCACCATATATGGTAAAATATCCATCCATCTATTGTGTCTATAATTAGATATTTTATTATACTGCTGCCACTACCATATATGGTATAATAGCTATCTATTGTACTGTACACTGTTTTGTCTAAAATTAGATATTATACTATACACTAATATATCTATAATATATATATTATACTATACACTAATATATCTATAATATATATTATACTATACACTGTTATGTCTAAAATTAGACATACTATACACTAATATATCTATAATTATATATTATACTATACTACTAATATTATATACCGTATAATATACATATATTAACTATATCATACTATATATAAAGATATTTCCCAACTCCATTGCTTTCACACTTTCCTGAACACCAGAGGAGCATTTTTTCCCCTTTAATTTTGGATTTTCTTCTTCACGGCTTTCAAAAATAAAACCGGGGTAACAACAGTAGCTGCTACCATTTAATGAAGATTTTTACTGTTTTACCACTGACAGATCACAAGGCTCTGCTGAGCCACAACCACCTTTCTTAGTAACTTGGCCACTTCTTTTTGTGACTTGACAATTCTACTGTTCACAAGTCCACCTGACCTTCACTTTCTATGCTGACTTTTATGTCCCAAGGACAAATTTTGCCATTGTTAAAATCTCTAAAATATTAATAATTCCAAGCTATTATCCAAACATGGCTCTTTACTTAAAAATAAACCCTAAAATTTGAAATGCTCCAGTGTTAACAAAAGGTTATATTTAAAATAAAAATCTAAAAAATAATTTAAAAAAATCAATTATTTGGATTTTCGTTCTTACCTGATTTTTTTTCTTTTCTGCTACTTTAACACAAAATTTTAAAAACAACCTAGTAGGCATCAAAATGGCTTTAGAATTAGTTCTATTTATAATGGAGGCAAAACTCTGCTTGGTAACTTAGATTGCCTGTCTCCTCAGTTACAAGTTTAGAAACACGAAATCCAATCTACCCACTGAACACACACAAACCACTAACAAACCCTGCTCATGGCTCCTACGTTTCTGCAAGGAGAAATGTAAGCAAATATCAGTGGAAAAACTCAACTTTGTGCCCAGCCAAAACATCACTGGCAGCAGAGCAGAATTCCCTGCCTCAGTTTACTATTTCAATGTTAATGCAGCTCTTTAATCTCCTCCTTTGTGTTCAGCCAAGAATGGCAGGAGAGCTGGTGGCGTTTGGGGGATGAGAAGGTTGTTGTTGCTCATGAGAAGGTTGTTGTTGCTCAGAGCTGGTGGCATTTGCAGGATGAGAAGGTTGTTATTGCTCAGGAGAAGGTTGTTGTTGCTCATGAGAAGGTTGGTGTTGCTCAGAGCTGGTGGTGTTTGTTTGCAGGGTGAGAAGGTTGTTATTGCTCATGAGAAGGTTGTTGTTGCTCAGGAGAAGGTTGTTGTTGCTCATGAGAAGGTTGTTGTTGCTCAGGAGAAGGTTGTTGTTGCTCATGAGAAGGTTGGTGTTGCTCAGAGCTGGTGGCATTTGCAGGATGAGAAGGTTGTTATTGCTCAGGAGAAGGTTGTTGTGCTCAGGAGAAGGTTGTTGTTGCTCAGGAGAAGGTTGGTGTTGCTCAGGAGAAGGTTGTTATTGCTCATGAGAAGGCTGGTGTTGCTCAGAGCTGGTGGTGTTTGTTTGCAGGGTGAGAAGGTTGTTATTGCTCATGAGAAGGCTGTTGCTCATGAGAAGGTTGTTGCTCATGAGAAGGTTGGTGTTGCTCATGAGAAGGTTGGTGTTGCTCATGAGAAGGTTGTTACTGCTCATGAGAAGGTTGGTGGTGTTCATGGGAAGGTTGGTGTTGCTCATGAGAAGGTTGGTGTTGCTCATGAGAAGGTTGTTGCTCATGAGAAGGTTGGTGTTGCTCATGAGAAGGTTGTTATTGCTCATGAGAAGGTTGGTGTTGCTCATGAGAAGGTTGGTGTTGCTCATGGGAAGGTTGGTGTTGCTCATGAGAAGGTTGGTGTTGCTCATGAGAAGGTTGTTATTGCTCATGAGAAGGTTGGTGTTGCTCATGAGAAGGTTGGTGTTGCTCATGAGAAGGTTGTTGCTCATGAGAAGGTTGGTGTTGCTCATGAGAAGGTTGTTATTGCTCATGAGAAGGTTGGTGTTGCTCATGAGAAGGTTGGTGTTGCTCATGAGAAGGTTGGTGTTGCTCATGAGAAGGTTGGTGTTGCTCAGAGCTGGTGGCGTTTGCAGGATGAGAAAGTTGTCACTGCTCATGAGAAGGCTGGTGTTGCTCATGAGAAGGTTGTTATTGCTCATGAGAAGGTTGTCACTGCTCATGAGAAGGCTGTTATTGCTCATGAGAAGGTTGTTGTTGCTCATGAGAAGGTTGTCACTGCTCATGAGAAGGTTGGTGTTGCTCATGAGAAGGTTGGTGTTTGTTTGCAGGGTGAGAAGGTTGTTATCGCTCAGTGTCGGTGTGAGTGCAGATGTGATCCAGATGTGATCCATGGCACACCTGGCTTGTGCAGGTACAGCAGCAGCTGCTCAGCATTTCCCTGCCCCAGGGCACACATCGTGATCTCTTGGGCCAACAAAGCCCAAGCTCAAATAAACCCACCAGAAACTCACTGTGAGTGAACCTGGACACTCCAGAAAATGAACTCCACTGCTGGAAACGGGCAACAGGGAGTTGATGCTAAAATAGTCAGTAGCATCATGTGAAAAACGACTTAAGGTAAAAAGATTAAACTCATTAAAATGAGTTTAATTTTCAGGCTTGCACCATGTTTCTGAATGTGACTGGTTAATTAAAATACCAAGATTTAAAGGAACCAAAAATGCTCTGTATCAAACTTAAACATTGAAAATACCTCTGTGCAGTGTGCCTATACTTACTGAATCCTGGTATTTTAATTTTAGCTGGAAATTCTCTCTAAAACAGGCCTTGTATTTACAGCAAGTTAGCTATTACAGCACATAACCAGCATGATTAAATACTTTGTTGCAGAATTTATATGGGTCAAGTCATATTTTCATAACTACATAAAAATAACTCAGTGATCCTAAACGGGTGACAATTAGATGAATGATGAAAGGTAACTAGTTCGAGCACATTATTTTTTAAAAGGGTAAGAAAACAGAGCCATATCCATATTAAGGTCATCAATTCCCTACATAGACTGATTTCCAAGCAATCTCAAATGGGAATTGATCTCTCTTACAGGACACCTTTTTGTGCCTGGTAAGAGGAAAGGTATTCTTTCTTTTGATTGAATGCACACCAAGTCGTTTGCCAGTAAAAAAAACTCCTGAATAGAATGAAAAAATGTATTCTCTTAATAAGTAAACACTACATATCAAAATTCAGTTTTCTCCTCAATTTCCTCAAGTGTTTGTGGGAACAGGACAGCAGAAAAAGCAAAGCATAATGAAAATAACCCCATTTTAAACCTGAAGCGACTTATGGCAAAGACTTCACAGCCTCGGTGTGTCCCAGTGTGACAATATTTATTGCAATGAAACTGGAAAAAGTGACACAGCAGCTGACTTTAAAGAGCTCTGTGCCTATGCTGTGCTGATCAGGTCACTCAGGATTCTTCCTCTTGCATGTGCGTCACAGAGCACGAAGGAGTCTCATGAGGAGCTTTCTGGCCAAGGGGATTTACTGGGCCTATTATTCTGCTCCTGATATTTATCCTCTGCTTCTGCAGGAATAGCTGCTCCCAGTTCAGGGGTTTCTGATCTAATATGCAAAGCATTCACAATAGTCAGCAGGAAACCCAATCCGCCTCTGCCTGGTGTAACTTTTCCATTAACTTAAACAAATGCTGCTGTATTTTTAGACCATGTAATTACCCTACATCAGCAGGCTGGCCCTTGTGAAAGTCCACTGCAGAAAGATTGGAGCCCTATGCTCCTCTGCTTATAAAACTCTGAAACCCAAGCCCTCGGATGTGGTGATTAATGAAATACCTCCTGATCATTTGATCTGATCCCACTCGCTGAGGTAAATTGTTTTAGTTTTCCATTGGCATAAATAGGATTTTTTGGTATAATGACAGGAGGGTAAAGACTTCACACTTGAAAAGACATTCCATTCTGTGTTAATGGACGACCACTGAGAATTGGAACATGCTTTAACCTTCTTCAATCCTCCCTCAAAGACAAAAGACTAAAGGAGATATTTTTGTTATGTCCTAAAAGAGTTCCTTGCTTGAAATGCTGTACAAACATCCTGGTAATGGCATCAGCCCTCTAATTCTGCTGTTCACAGACCTCAACAGCTCCGTGATTACAAGAATTTGTCAAGAGGCAACAGGCATTTGGCAATGACAAAATCTGTCATTTTTCTGAATTTGGAGTGTGCCAGTCAACAGCTGCATTAGGCTGTCAGGATAATGGACTGCAGAACAGGGCAGAGTCACAATGGCACCATTAACACTTGAATTCAGTGTTTTGATAACAAGGAGCTCCACGAGGCATACAGTTGCCTTCTTCTGTCACAGAAATCAGGGATTGCTTTGGGTTTGTCTGTGCCACAATTCAACATGGTCACTGTAAAACACGGCCAGGCCATGCTTGATTTCATACAATATTTCATTTGCCTTCTTGGCTTGTAAAACACATTTCAGAGAATGAACAACTGATTTTAAAACATGGTATTGCCAGGAACATCTATTAAAATGCTTCTGCTAAATAAATATATAATGCATTAAAAACTACAGTGCAATAAGAATTTTTTAGAAGATAATCACTTGCAGTGATTTTGTAATTATATATACTACACTTGGTTTCTGCAAGGAATTGTTGTCACTGAATTTCATAAATGAGTATGTTTAATGTATCTAATGTGTTAAGGCAAGTAAAAGCTAAAGCAAAGAATAGTGACATGAATAATCTGCTTTGCTGTATTTTATACCCCAATATAACTCCTTGTATGTTTTTCCTGACCTCCAAGGCCACCTTCATTTCAGTGCATGGTTCCACTTGTTTAAGAATATGTAAAAACTGTAATTCTTATTATTTCTTTTCCATACTGGTCTTAAAAAAAACCCTTTTTGGGTTTTTTACCACAAACCAGAAATAGCTTGACTGACATGATTTTCTTTGTGTGTGTTTTTGTCAGCTCTTGGAGGAGCAGCATCTGCAGCCAGCTCCATTGAAAGGATCCTCAGAGTCAATACCTTCTTCATTTCTGATCCTCGTGTGTCAGTGGAATGGAGCTATGATGGGGATGGGAATCTCACAGGGAAGCAGAAACGCCCTCACAGCAGTCTGCTCATTCCAATGCTGCATCTGCTCAAGGAGCACCAGGGAAATGAACATCTGGATCCCCAGGAAGGGATGACAACCTGCAGCTGTGCTGACCGAAGCACAGACACAGCATCTCTGAGGGGGCAGGGGATAAAAGTCCAGGTGTTGTGCAGGAGATAACGGGGTTGGAAAGGTGTAACCCACAGGCCACGTCCTTGGCACTGGGTGGCAATTACTCCTGAGGAGGCCACAAGGTGAGCAATGAAAATTCACTGACAGAAAGCTCCCCTGGCAGAGGGCAAAGGAGAGAAAACATGGTCCACACACCTCAGCTTTTAGAGATCTGCTCTTTTCTATCCCCTTTGGGAATCCATTTGTGAGTATGAATGTTCTACTCCTAAAGAATTTTCCTACCACCTCCACAGCAAGCATTGCCCAGAAACTATACACTGGGATATGTATTTCCCAACCTGTTCAACAAATAAAACAAAATTATGCTTTAAACTATTTAATGGCTTTTCACAAGAAAACAGAATCTCATCTTCACTACAATTCCCAGGGAAAAACACTTTGAGCCTGGATGTCCTGGAGTTCCCACAGCTCCCAGTAATGTAGGGGAGAGGTAAGAAATCTCATCCCCTCTGAAAATTCAGCCACCACTTAGGCTGGATTTGCACAGGGAGAAAACTGCTGTTCATCACATTCAGGTGTAATTACCTACCCACAAGTTTAAAAAGGGTTGACAGTCTGAACTCCTCTGAATGATGGTACTTCAAAAGCTCAACTGAAGAGGCTGAAATGTGGATGAAGTATCCTGGTTTTGCAAATGACTCAAAGGAACTGTATCCTGAAAGCCACGTATTCTTGTGAATGACAAATGTAGATCTGTTGTGAAAATCTTCCCATTTTTTCCATTTAGAAACAACAAGAGTATTATTGGAGGCCAACTGAAGAAAATAATTTGGTCTCTCAGCTGTTTCAAATGAAATCAAGCTGGAATCTGGAAAAAACAAAACAGAAGAGAGCACACAGAACTTCTTTATTTGCTGATATGTGCATAATAAAAATAAATAAATTAAAAAATAATAATAATAAAAAGTTCATTCTGATGTACCACTACTGATACTAGCAGCATGAGGAATGAAAATGGACTTTGGCCTCACCAGTGAAAAGCCTGAATCTTGTAAGAAAATGCACTGTGTATGGAATGCAGAGTGCTACACTGTGATGGTTATTTAGTTTTCTAAATACTCTACATATTCCAACAGGAATACAAAGAGATTGAGACATTTGCCCACATCAGGATAAAGGAATAGAGCCTGCAGTCAAGCAGAACCTAATTTACAGTCTTTACTAAGCCATTTATTTAATACAAACTTTAACTCTGTCTAACTACCTTTAAAAGTACCACTGGCCATCAGGAATTGATAGCTTAAAAGCTCAGCCTTTCATTAAAAATAAATTTTAGAACTGTATTTTGCATTCAGCTCTCTAGCTCTCCCTCTAAGAACATTAGAGCCAAGTCTCCTTTTCTGGAATGTTCCCTCATGATACCTTACCCTGCAATACTTCTGATTTCAAGCAGCCTCTGCACAGGCAATTGCAGGGCATCAGATCTCAAGCCTGTTACAGGCATCTGTTGCTCACAGAATTACTTCATTCTATTTTGCTGTAAACTCTGCTAGTCCCTTGAAAACAGCCATTAATCTACTGTAAAATCAACTAACCCTCCAGGACCGGGTAGCATTTCTTAAAAAAAAAAAAAAAAAGAAGAAATGCTTAGGAAACAAATGATCTCTATTAAAAGGATATATTATCACATTCTGGTATAACACTTCTGGAAGACCACCTTGTTTTCTGAGCATAAAAGCTTCAGATAATCTGGAAAACCCAGCAGTGCTAGTGAATGCCTTTCTATGAAGTGGCTGTAGCAAGCAGCTCTTTGCTAAGTAACAAAGGACAGTCAGTGTGATTTTTAACACCTGCTCTACAGCCAATCCGTGCATTAATGCCCCAAACCCTCCATTATCCACGAATGGCCTGAAACTGATAAAACATGCATTTTGTCAAGAATGTCCTATAATGATACAGCATATTGATTGTACCAATTCCTCATGACCAAATGATGAAATGCCATTTACTCAAACTGGACCACAAGGCACAAATTCTATTTGCCAGGTTAAATTCTGAGCAAGAGATTTTTACAGGGGAATAGAACAGTAGGACTGACCTTCCCTTTCCAAACATAAATTGAACACAATGTACAAGTGCCTCAAAACTATGACTAATAAAAGAAATCTGTCCCCAGCTATTCTGTTACATGAGCTCCTGTGTCAGTTCTACATACAGCAGTATTAGTAATCAAATGTTTATCATTTTTTTAAGTGACCCATACCCCTCCTTTGATTACACAAAGCCAGCCAGCCACCTTCAGGCTGCCCAGACTGTCAGCAGGGGACTCTGGTCAGTAAAACCTTGGATACCCAAGTGCTCTGTGGCCATTAAAGCAGAGAACTTCAGCGTTTAATTAATGCCACAAAGGCTGGATGTTCTCCTGTAGGCTTTCTGCACGTGCCTGAAGGTGTGCAACACAACTTCCATCTGATGGAGAAGGAAGTTTCTTCCAGGGGAAATTAATAAATTAATTTGGGAGCCGAAGGGGCAGCAGTCAGCCTGGAGGGCCCCTCAGTGTGTGGGGCAGGAGTGATGGGGCACAGCCAGGCAATGGCAGCACTTCTGTGGCCACACTGCCCTGCCATTCCTGCCCTTTGCACCAGGAGAGGTCAGTGAGCAGCCCCCCTCCAGTCCTGGGCTGCAGTTCCACTGTGGTGGCTCTGAAGGCTGGGCTGGGGGGACACAGCTCCTTTTCAACTCTTTACAAAGCTACACTCTAAAACTCCGAGGAAATTTTCACAGACATTGAAGTGCACTTTCAGCTGACCAATAAAACGAAGATTTTTTTTTTTACCAAGTCTATTGTTAAAGACAAGGGCAGAGCTTGCTGTGTCTTATTGAAGATGGTAGGTTATTGTGACTTTACCGTGTGCTTTGGGTTTATAGAGTCCTGAAGTCAGCATAAAGCTCACGACATGCCCAGGAACAATATCATCTTCTCTCACAGGGAACACAGCACCATCCACCAACTCTGCTGCTATTACGAGTTTTCCATCCAAATAGCTGACCAGCTTGTATGGGCCTTTTCCCAGAGCTGTGGAGAAACAAACAATTATTTTTCATGCCAAGTATCACAAATGCTTGAGCTCTAAACAGAGCACATGCAGAAAAAACACATCTCACTGCTCTGAAAATATATCTAGGTGCCATGCACCAAACTTGAGTGAAAACCAAAATAAACCTTTTTTAAAAAATACTTGTTCTAAAAACTGTTGAGAATACCTACTTTCAGTTTTCAAGATTCATGATTAGCTTCTCCTTTTCATCCCTCTCATATGCTTTGGTCTCATAATCACTTTATTGAAGTTGCTGAACCCTCAGTTATTTGATTTAGGATCCTCCTAAATTACTTATTTGTATGGTCAAAGTGATTATACACTTCCTACTACTCTTTAAAATCTATTTCAATGTCCAAAGCATGAGGAATATTGCAGAGAATAAAAGTTTATTGTCAACAAGCATCAAAAGAACTCCTTGAACACTGCAGATACAAACCACCACTGTGAAGCAAGACAGGAAGAAATCAGCATCATAAGCAAAGAGCAATCCTATTTTATCTATAAAAAAGCCAAAAGCATGCAAAGTTATTTTACAAACCTTAAAATGCCACACCTTCTCATTTACATCAAACTAGCACTTTTCAGTCTATTAATTACTTAATGATTTAATTGTTTAATCGTCATACATCACTGCAAGGAAAATTAGTTCGACTTGCATTCTTGGGAGAAGTTCAGGAATAAAAAGTATTATGAAATTAAAAGCCTTTGAAATTGCAAAATAAAGCATCAAAGCAGAATCTCAGCGAGCTAAAAACATAACATTCACAAATGTTCATTAACACAATTATTTTTATACAAAGATTCTAAGACTTAAATAAAAAACCCCTCAAGATTCTATTGATATTTTGTCACTTCCTTTAGAACTTACCTTTGTTGAAATATTCACAATCATAAGCTAAAAAAAGAAAAAGAAAAAAAATGCAGTTATAGGCATTCTACAGATAAGCAGGTTTTCTATTCCCCATTATGATTCAGATGTGAGCTCAATGCTTGGCCAAATTACATCATACACAAACATTTATCCAAAAGTTATTGACAAATATTTGCTGTACTTTGGACAAAATGCTAATTCAAGGTACACAGATTTAAAGGAAGAATTGCTCCCCAGCAGGAAACACTAAGCTTATACACCTACAGCTGTCTTTTTGTGACCTCTAGTGGCTATGACTGAGCTCCACATTAAAACACATCTTTTCTATCCGAAGTTAAGAGTAGTGGCCGGTTTGCTGTGTGACCCTGAGCAAGCTGCTTACTCTCTCCGTCCAACTGCAAAGTTAGAAAATTGCTTTTTTCCTTCCATTCTCTGCATCTCTCCTCCTTTTATCACATCTTTGGGGAAATCACAGCCTCCTGTCAGGCACTTCCAGTAGGTGTTAGAGCAAAAGGCCTCAGACTTCTTTTTGTTGTAATTTCTAAGATAAGATCATGACTATGTGCTACTTAAAAACGTCCTTGTTTTTCTTCAGAAGAGTTTTATACCTCACACTTGCTCTGGGGGCTCTAAAAAGGCACCTATGTTTACTAAATCTTATTAAGTAAAGTTCTCCTGAGGATGGAAATCCCTGGAGCTGCCAATTTTGCATTTTTGGTACCCTGACACAGACTCCCCATGACTCGTCCTTTCACACCACAGGACAAGAGAGGAAAAACAGAAAAGCATCACTCACAAACACAGAGGAGCACAAGCCCAGCTAGAGCAGAATGAAACTGGAGTGAGAGGCACCAACCCCTGTCCTGTCAGTGAGGACAGAGTGAATCCACAGCCCAGGTAACCTGGTGGGACTGACTGTGCCCCAACCCCTGCCCTGTCAGTGAGGACAGAGTGAATCCATGCCCAGGTAACCTGGTGGGACTGATCCTGCCCCAACCCCTGCCCTGTCAGTGAGGTGAGATTGAATCCATGCCCAGGTAACCTGGTGGGACTGATCCTGCCCCAACCCCTGTCCTGTCAGTGAGGACAGAGTGAATCCATGGCCAGGTAACCTGGTGGGACTGATCCTGCCCCAACCCCTGTCCTGTCAGTGAGGACAGAGTGAATCCATGCCCAGGTAACCTGGTGGGACTGACTGTGCCCCAACCCCTGTCCTGTCAGTGAGGACAGAGTGAATCCATGCCCAGGTAACCTGGTGGGACTGACTGTGCCCCAACCCCTGTCCTGTCAGTGAGGACAGAGTGAATCCACAGCCCAGGTAACCTGGTGGGACTGACTGTGCCCCAACCCCTGTCCTGTCAGTGAGGACAGAGTGAATCCACAGCCCAGGTAACCGGGTGGGGGACTGATGGAGCAGGTGTGGCCCCCACAGTGGCAGTGCTGGTGACACAAACTTACGACACACTCTGGGCGATCTCCAGTCCACAGCAACGCCGTGCTGGCAGCACTGGTGGGCATAGGCTGAGACACTGGTGCAGAAACACTCACAGTCACCCCCCTGGTCACAGCCACAAGTGTCTGCCAGGCAGTTGGAGTAAAACCAGGTGACATCAATCTGGAAATGGAAATTTTGGTAGCATAGGGTTAAAATGTTTCTAAAATCATGGGAATTGCACACAGTAGATTCAGGGGGTGGAAAGAAAGGTTGGCCTGGGAAAGTGAATGAATATTGAGCTTTGTTTTTCTAGATCATGTGAAGCTACACCTGCATAATCATCACGTGATAAATGATATGATTGTTAAATGTAATGGTTATTTGGTAATTGAATATGATTATTGGTTAATCGTAATAATAATCATGAGAAAGGATATTTGGGGGGCCTGATGAAAATGACAAAAATTCATGCTTGGATAAGATCAATGTATGCAATAGAACAATATGGGTTTAATAATTAATATATAGTTATATAACGAAAAGGGTATAAAAATATTCCATCTGGGATCCATGTCAGTCAGATTTGGGTCTGCACCCCTGATTCCCAGAGCTCTTCAATAAAAGCACCAGCATATAATCATCCTGTGATTATGTGTTTTCAACACTAACAATATCACTTATCAAAAGCACTCCTGTAGACACAAAGCTATGGCTCTTACAAAACAGATCAATATTTTAATATATCAATACAGCAAACCTGGAAGTATTAAAGATTTCACTCTCAATGCTGCCTGAGACATGATAAAAAACGTTCATAAAATCTTGTCCAGCACTTAGCAACACAATTCAGTCAATGACCCAGTCAGAACAGGCACATCCAGATACTGACCTGGGCTTGTGTTTTGTATTGTTTTGTGGTATTTAAGCCCTCATAAACTGTGAAAAACCTTGTAAGACTAAACTGATCACAAATCAGTAAAACTCAAACTTTAAGGAAGTCAGATACACATAAAATGTAAGAAATCAAAGTAGATGGAAAGCTCCTCTTAGCATGTGAGCAATTCATATCATCAGACAACTTCACACAAGAATTTGTCATTTTTCCTTACAGTACCTTCAAGTCTCGGGTGAAAACTGTCAATGCTAATTTGCTTATTGAAATGTCACACATTCTACACAGATTCACATGTAAGTTGTCTAGGAATGAGTTCTTCCCACGTGACACTGCCTATTTAATGCATTTATTTATACATGCATGACAAATGTGTGTGCCTTGTAACACATTTCATGAAAAACGAGCACGTAGCTATGCTCGCACAAATAACGCTTGTGATCAAAAAGAAAAAACCCCAAATTGGGTGTGCTTTTATCTTCATTAATTACAAATGCTGCAGAGGAACATTTCTCCCTGGGGCTGCACTTTCACTGGTTTATGTTCAGCACAACTCACCACAGGGTGGCAAGCCCCAAAAGCTTCACTCAGCAGAATCCCACATTCCTTCTTGGCAAAGGGCTCCCTCAGGGGGTTCACACTGCACGGATTTCGGATGTCAGAGCTGGCAGCACACTAAACCGGGAGGCAAAAATCGAGGTGAGGAATTCCTTTCATGACCACTTTGTGTTCTGAACTTGCAGACCGTGTTTTTGGGCTTTTCTTAAAATTTTAGGGAGATGCAAAACCGTGACACGAACGCGTCATTTATGAAACCAAAGCAGGACTAAGATAGAGAATTAAAAGCTAATGAAGGAGAAAAGGACAATTACAGAATTTGAAGAAGTGTTTCACTGGCCTGAAAGCAGCAGAAAAACACCCACAGGTGTGATGAGGCCCAACGTGCAGCAGCCACCCCTGAACACTCACTGCCATCCATGGCAAGGAGCACTCAGACAGTGGAGGGCCAGAAATAAAATCTTGTCACCCTAACTACCAGGAAGGCACATGGCTATGAACACCACTACAAATATTACCTTAGAAAACGTTCTGTTTCTAGCTTTACAGCATATAGAATTTTTCTTCTTTCCATTGCTATGGTTGCACAGTTAAATGTTTCCCAGCTATGAAAAATCAGTTAAACTGTCAACACACTGTAAAGTGAAATCAAAATCCTTCCATTATAAAAGAACCCCACTACTTTAATCTTCAACTGCAATCAAAACCATTCAAAATGTTGTTGCAGCATTTTCCTTTTTTCTATAACACTCTGCAGCAAAAAAAGTGATTATTTTCTTTTCTTTAAGAGATTATGACATCTTTAAGAACCACTGATATTGTAGTTTGTATTGCTGCCTGACTGATGCTTGCAGGAATTAACTTCTGATTTCATTTGAGATGAATTTAATGATATAACAGCAAAAAATCTACCAGCAAAATACACCATCAAGCACATTCTCTTTTTGCCATGTACCTCTACAGCTGTCCAACTGTTTCCAAACTCTAGTGAGTTTGTTAATTCAAAATTATCTGGAGTCCTCAGTTCATTTACTGTCTTCAAATCAAAATTTCCACATAATCCAGTCAATTCTCCCTGAGAAAAAAAATTATATAACACACATACATATACACACATACATAAAAATGTATTTTCACCAGATGAAATACTATCAGTCATGATCATTTTCAAAACTTGCATCTTCAGCTGTTTAATTATAAATTTAATCACATTTTGATCTTTTTTAGCTAAATTTCAGTCAGAACAATTCAGCTGTTCAATCACAAGAATTCAGTAACAAAGCTATGGCAGACATTTTATTTTGGCAATGTCTCTATTATGCCCTTTCAGTTATGTATCCCCAAGCCTTTAAAAAAAAGAGAAAATATTTTTATTCAGAGAAGGGAGCTGTTAGCCAGCTATGTGGTTTTTTAAGCCTCAGCAAAATAAAATCTGCTTCAGTCCTGTAAGGAATGAATACTGAAGGAGAGCTTTGCCCCAGAGATATTGGTCTCTGTTGTTAGAGAAATTATTCAGAAAAGAGTAACTAAAACAATGAGAAGGAATATTTTCATTGAGGTAGCTGAACGGTTCTTGCATTTATTTCTGACAGTCTATTCTCTGAATAATTGTCTTGTTTAACAAGATTTACAGAAACACCCCAGAGAAATGGCAATTAGAATGTGGGCTTGCACCTACCTGCCACTGATGGCCCATCTGCACATGAACTGTTGTTCTCTGGTCCCAGAGAACCGTGATGTGCTCATCAGGAAAATGAACAACAGTGAAAAACCCAGCCCTCCATATCTGCAGGTTCTGTAGGCCATCTATGTGACTAGACAAGCTCTGTCCAAAATAAAACAAGGGGGCTTATAATGGAAATCATATCTTCAAAAAATGTTCACTTGACAGGAAATGAAACATCTAATTAAAATGAAAAACGTTGTTCTCAGACCCAGCCCAAAGCAGACAATGGCAGAGGGAGAAATGCTTAAGCAAAGGGGCCTGGACTTGGAATGTGAACTGCATTGTACTTCTATGGTTTTTCAATTTTAAAAGTTGATTTTATACCAAATTTACAGGATGGGTAATGGACTGAGGGTGAGAATGTGAATGATTCACCTGGGAGGGAGCTGAGTAGTCTTAAGGCTCCTGATTATGATTTTCATTTATTTATAAGCAATTCTGCCTCACATGCTTTTTTTGAATATAGACAGGAAAAAAGATGCATGAAGCGTCCTCTGGAAAGAAGAATGGTCTAAATCTGTCTGTAGATTACAATCTTATTTACATAAAACATTTTTCTCCCAATTTACTAACAATCAGACTAAAACTTATTTGCAGCAGGGACTGAGATGCCTGGTATAATTACACAGTAGCTCAAAATTCCTTTCTATGGTCAGTCTATAAATTGGAAATAGTACTATTTATACTATAATCATAAATACTAAAAGTCTGCAGAACAGAGTTTGCAGTTTGGCCAAAACAAAAATGAAATTCATGCTGAGGAAGATATCCCAGGGGCTGTAATTAGTTGGGATTTTTTAACTGTATAGAAATATTCCTGATTAGGCTCTTAGTCCTAGTGGAATTAATAACAAAACTCTCACTGACTTCAAAACTCCTGTATTTCTCCTAAGGTATTAAACAGGAATTAAGGCTAAACCAAAGAGCTACAATCAGCTCATCTAACGTTTTTGTCAAATATAGACAAGATTTTGTCTGAGGTTTCCATGGAACAATCCAGGTGTGATCAGCATTCACTGTAAAGATCTTTACACCTCTGCTGCTGCAGTGGCACAAAAAGGTTTTGGTTATGAAAGGAAGGAACATCCAGAGAAGTACATGTGCTGCTTTTTGATCTGCAGTAAGAACTGAAACTTACTGGATTTCCAGTTTCATCATCAAATACTAAAAAAGATTTTCCAACATTAATGAAAACGTTTTTTCTGCAAATGATTCCAGTACTAAAGCAGTCGATATTCTCTGTAATGATAGAAAGGCTGGTTGAAGAAGTACCCTGAAGGAAAAAAAAAACCACAAATACCCATTTATAAATATAAAACATATCAACAATATAAATATTATAAATATTATATAGATATTATAACTATTATAAATATTGCTAATATAAATACAATATAAATACTGTATAGATATTACAGATATAAATATTATATAGATGTTATAGATATTATAACTATTATAAATATTGCTAATATAAATACAATAAAGATATTATATTGATATGATAACTAACCTAAATATAGCAATTATAAATATTATATAGATAATATAAATACAATATAAATACTATATAGATATTATGAATACTATAAATTTAGATATTATAAATACTATAAATATAGTTATTATAAATACTATAAATATAAATAGGCATTGTCACAAAAACCAATATAATAGTCATCTTGTCACCTAGCTCAATTAGCAGAAACCTCAGTGCATGTTTATGTTCTGTACGATTCAAAGCCTGAACATGAATGAGGAAATGTATGAAAATGAAATAAGCAGGATGCAGGGGACAGTGACAGGCACGGGCAGGGCACAGACAGTGACAGGCACGGGCAGGGGACAGTGACAGGCACGGGCAGGGGACAGTGACAGGCACGGGCAGGGCACAGTGACAGGCACGGGCAGGGCACAGTGACAGGCACAGGGCACAGTGACAGGCACGGGCAGGGCACAGTGACAGGCACGGGCAGGGCACAGTCAGTGACAGGCACAGGGCACAGTGACAGGCACAGGGCACAGTGACAGGCACAGGGCACAGTGACAGGCACAGGGCACAGTGACAGGCACGGGCAGGGCACAGTGACAGGCACAGGCAGGGCACAGTGACAGGCACAGGCAGGGCACAGTGACAGGCACGGGCAGGGGACAGACAGTGACAGGCACAGGCAGGGCACAGTGACAGGCACGGGCAGGGGACAGACAGTGACAGGCACAGGGCACAGTGACAGGCACAGGGCACAGTGACAGGCACAGGCAGGGCACAGTGACAGGCACGGGCAGGGCACAGACAGTGACAGGCACGGGCAGGGCACAGACAGTGACAGGCACGGGCAGGGCACAGTGACAGGCACAGGCAGGGCACAGTGACAGGCACAGGCAGGGCACAGTGACAGGCACGGGCAGGGGACAGACAGTGACAGGCACGGGGCACAGTGACAGGCACAGGGCACAGACAGTGACAGGCACGGGCAGGGCACAGTGACAGGCACGGGCAGGGCACAGTGACAGGCACAGGGCACAGTGACAGGCACGGGCAGGGCACAGTGACAGGCACAGGCACGGGCAGGGCACAGTGACAGGCACAGCAGCGCGGCTCCGGGGCTCTGCGGGCTCACCTTGACCAGGTAGACCTTGCAGGTGCCCGGGAAGTCGAAGGTGAGCCCGTCGAAGGTGCGGTAGTGGCGGTCCCCGTACGCCGAGCACATGGACGGGCAGGGCTGGAAGCTGCACTGGAACGAGCCGTGCTGGCACACGCTGCCAAGGAAAAGCAACAACGGGAACATCAGGTGAGGGACCTGCCCAGAACCCCGGGAGAGAAACCAACGCTGCCACCCGGGCAGGGGCTCCGAGCAGTGCTGGCACGGCAGGGTCTGCTCCGGGAACAAAACGGGCACAGAGAACTCGGGCTGCCTGCGCTTCTTCTTCCCCGAGAATCTGCAGGCTCCAGAATGTGCAGATACCACAACAACTCTCACAAACCAAAATGCACAAAAAATACAACCAAGAAAAGGAAAAACCCAGCACGACATAATACAATTTATTCTCCAATACAATTTATTCTCTAGTGCAAAGCAATGAAATGCCACAAGGAGAAAGTTTTCTTTTTCAGCTTTTCACCAAACGTTTTTTTCTGTACAAGCTCAATCTTGGAGTCAAAAAGCAGTGTGTCCTGTTACTGGAGTCTTCATGCATTCCCTGCTTCAATGAGAATTTCACAGAATTCCAAGGAAACACGTCAGGAGCTTTAGTTTGGTGCTTAGGTTCCTTCAAAGAGCTGTGTGGTTGGACTTGCTCTTTTTGCAGATGTCATCACCCCCAAACTCCAGCCCAGCAGTTGAGGAGCTTCCAGAACAATTCGAGTTATGTCTGTAGCTACCTTAAGCAACAAAGGGTTTTCAGCACACATCTGCTGAATTCAGAGCTGGCTGAATTCCCCTGCAGCACAAGAGGGTAAGTGGATTCTCTATGCACAAGAGGCTGGGCTGTATTGGATATTATGCCTCTACCTGAATCACCCTCTTTACTCTGAATAACATTTTCAGAAATGACATAAGTTCTATAACTAATGGACAGAATATAATTTCCTGCATCCACAAGCGATCATTAAAATATCATTTCTATGTTCCCAAATGACCCACCTAAATTTTCCTTGATAAAGACAGCAAGCTGGTGTCCTGACATAGCTTTAGTATAGCTACCTTTATAAACATAGGTTAAACTAAATATAGCATGTGATATAATTTTGGTACATGTCTAAGTTTACTTTAAAAAAAGAGAATTTCCTCATTAAATGAATGATGAATATTTTACAATTAAAATCTTAATCTGACTTACAGAAACACTGGATAAATCTCTAACAATTGACATTTCATATACTGAAGCAGCAGGCCATGTGAAGTTTTTTCTCAGTATAAATTTTTGTCAGTGTAACTTTTCCTTCATATTCCCACCACAGTGCCAGTACACCACTGTTTTCAAAAGGGCAGCAAATACCTGGAAAATCCAGGCAGCTCCAGCTACTGGCAGCATCAGGTTTCCTCCTGTTCACTCAGCAATTAATTTGCACCTACGTGGAGCCAGTGCCCAGATTTTCCAAGGCTCTGCTTATCCCATCACTGATTTGATCCACTGCTTGTGTTTGGCATCACTGTATACATCAATACACTAAAAATAGGGCTAAAATAAATTGAAAATACACGTGAGAAGTGTTTGCTGCCCCAAAGCACAAGGACATGGCATAGGACTGGCTCACTGCAGTCACCTCAGAACTGCACCAAAGGAGAGAACCTCATCTTGCTGATGGAGAGAGGCAAACACAAGAATTTATGCTTGGACTGGAAAAGTAAGTGCTGCTTCTCATGTTCTCCTGAGACATCAGGTTTTAGTTTTGCTCTTGGCCCATTCAAATCCTTCTCCACATGCTGATCTCTTAAGGGCCTGTGCAGAAACATTTCTTAACATGTAAAGCCTAGGGAGATCCTTTTCTCTTTTTCAGGAAAACATTTATGGTCAGAAGGAAGGGATTAAGAGGTACACGATGCCTTTAAAGTCCCCCACACCAGCCTTGTTTCATACTGAGTGAACCAACATTTAGTTAACAGACTCTAGAGAGCCCTAGCTGGAAAAGCTGAGCTATTAGAACCTTCTAACCTTCAAATAGAGTTTTATAAAGCATATTTCTAAGAAGCATTTGTGAAAGAATGCAGGGGGCTCAATCCAGCAGCCCAGAGAGTGACCAGGAGCTGCTCAATGGTCCCAGCACGGTGACAGCACACAAGCACACCTGCTTGCACAACCTCACCTGACCTGGCACAGCACGCCATCAAAATGCTGCTCTGACAGCCTCAGCATTAGAACTTGTTGTGTTTAATGTTGCCACTACATGCTACATATTTCAGGTACTTGCACTGAAAACTGAACTTGGGAAATCTAGAACCACAGGTCAGTCAGACCCCAGAGCTTGGGCTGGAAGTTCCTGTCAATTCACAGGGAGTTTGGCCAACTTATGAAATTCCTTTGTTTGTCATGCTACTGTTAACAGAAAAACCAGATCAGTATTTATGCTGCTAACACTACACCAAGTATGAGTAAGATGATATTTAGTATCAGCACACACTAATTCAGTGCACCAACCCCACTATATGATGATTTTCTGGATGCCTAAGTGTGTTTATTTGCACAGAAGCACTCTCATGCTTTGCACCTTTCCTTTAACTATCAGATACACCTCGGCAAACCCACTCAGCAGACTCAGAGATTTTATATGCTCTCTATCAAGCAGAGCTTGTTGCATTCTCCCCTCTATTCGTGAGCACCTGATTGCCAAAAAGCCATTATTACTTAATCTATTTTTGATTCTGGACACGGAAGGCTACAAAAGCCATGACAACATGAAGGATTTGTGCATGAATTAACAAGTGTCGCCTCGGGGAATAAAAAAAATAAAGAGAAGGCTAAATATCCAGTGTCTTTCTGCCTGCACTTCTGCCTTTGGTGAAGTCTCATACAGATGAGATGGGGTAAATGAACTGTCTGTGATGCAAGCAATCCCACAGCAGGTCCGAATGGAAACAAGGGGGTGAAGAACCCGGGTCGCTTTACCTGCCTGCCCACTGGAGACGGCTTCTAAGTCGCTTCACCAGTCGACCAGAGGGCTACAAATCTCTTCTAGAGCAGCTACTGAGGACCTGACGAGAGGCAGAGGAAGGCAGTCAGCACAAGGCTGGACGGGGCACGACATCCAGACAGGGCAGAGCCTTCCCCGGGCTGGGCAGGAGCTCAGCTCACAGGACACGCCAGCTACACACGCCTGGTGAGCCACAGCAGGGACAGCGACAGGGGCTGGGGACACACATTGAGAGCTGGGGAATTCCAGCTTGGGAATTCTCTCCAGGCCTGGATTTCTCCTGACTCTCAGCTCCATTCCCAGGCTGCCAAGCTGACTGCAGCTTCAGTTAGGGAGGAGTCTCCCAGGGTGACAACACGGTGACAAACAGAGTGGAATTCATCACCAACATTAACCCCTGGTGTCTTTGCCGTGGGACACATCCTGAGGTGCTGTCCCAAGGATGTTTGTCCCAATTGTCCCATGAGCTCCTGTCCTGTCCTGGCTGCACTAACACACTTTAAATCCGGGCTGGCTGTACAATAAATTGGCCTTTTTTCCCCAAAGAGCTCCGTGTGTGCTGCTGTCCTTTCTCTCTCCTTTAAGTGCAGTGAGCACAAGGGCCCTGCTCTGCAGCCACAGCACAGTTGGCTTTTCTGAGGCTCTGTGACACAAACACAGGGAGCAGAGCAGGCAGACATGGCCAGAAAGGAGCTCGAGTCAGGATCAGGCAGCCGGGGCTGCATTTCCACAGCCCCGTGAGGCTCAATGAAATAAAATAAAATGTCAGTGAAACCCTCCTGAGAGTGCCTGGGGACACTGGCAGGGCAGAGCTGCATCCCCAGCCCTGCCCAGTCAAAGTCTGCTGGCTTGGAATGATCCTGCCTGCTGGAATTCTGCCTCTGAACTGGGCTCAGTCCCCAGTTACCCACACACACAAAGCCAGGGCCAATCTCAGCTGCTACTCGAGGTTGCTCAGTGCTCCCCCTGATTTCACACAGTACTGGGTGCATATTTCAGGACACAGGATTTTGTTCTGGTCTCTAGACTGCTCAGACTCAGTGCTAAATGTGAAAAGGAGTAAGTAAAAAGCTCTTTAAAAAATGTCACTCAGCTGTAATATTTAAGGGATTTGACCTGTACTTTAAGAATACTAGCCATAACCTTGAAAATAAAAAAAAAGTCATTTTCTAAATCAAGATTTTTAAAAACTAAAAAGATCCCAACTCACTGTTATTTTGTTATGTAAAGCACTTTGAAAGAACAAAACCCGAACCAGTTTTAATAGCTCTTTGAAGAAATGCAAAGTCAACATAGATGGTTTAGATAATCAGTAGATAATCTGCTGTGAAATTTATGATTAAAACACGTGAAGGAAGAAAAAAAAAAAAAAATCGACGTACAAATACACAACTAAAATGAATTCATCACTTAAATAGATCTCCACTTACCATGTATGACAGGAAGAAATGACTTTGTCACCTGGAAAATATTCCTTTCCTTTCCATGAGCATGGACATTCATCTGCATCCAAGCACACGTCCCCATGTTTCACAAGACTGTCAAAAAAAGAACAAAAAATACACATTCAGCAGCAGTATAGCTGATATCTGGGTAGAAAAATATTTTCCTAAACTTTAAAGTTAGCAGTTTTGTTATTGAGACCCAAATAATATTTAAAGTCTCCTGAAACTGAAAAGGCACAACTTTACTAATAATTATTTATGAGCAATTTGGTATCTTCCTGTCACAGGTATTTAATATTTAATCCTTACTAAGTGCCAGCACTTTGGGCACTAACCCTCTGAAGACTGACTCATTAAAATACAAATTTTAAGGTCAGGGAAACTAAGGCTTTCTAGAAATCCTCTGAATTTCACCAAATTTCTTGTAACTCAGCCAATTAAATTGCATTTAACTGAAGCCAAGGGATAATCCATGAGATGTGGGAGCCATCAGAGCCCTTTGTTCTAGTGGAACGTACTCTTAATATCCAAAATTAGTAGCATATTTAATTAAGGATTTTTAATCAGGATTTCTTCTTGTCCTTTTCTTTTCTTTCCCTGATTTAAGAGTTTTATTTTGCTGCAGTTTTTCTATAGCTGTAGTTGCACCTCTGGCTCCATGAATAATTTAATCAATACCAAAAGAGCTATACTGGCTGCATGAAATGATTGTAGTCAATAATAAGTATTGATTTCTCTGTGTGCAGCAGGAGAGGCAGACGTGTGTCACTCACCCCGCTGGGCACACACAGCCTGACACACAGGGCAGGTGTGCTGGCCACGTGAGGTTCAGCAGCAGGTTCTCACAGCTCCTCTCTCTGCTCAGCTCAGCATCCACCCCTGCATTGCTGCAGTTGATATAAATCTGGCCAGCTGGGCAGCTGGGTGCTGGGGGAAAATGGACAAACCCTTTAGTCTTCACACTTCTTCCATTCAGAAACGTTGTATTCTGTGTGTGCAATAAGCATTTGTAACACACCACTAATATTAATAACATTCACTTGCCTCTCCTCACATTATCTGGGGCAAAGCTGGCCTTTGTTTGCCCTGCTGAAGGTCTGCTGTTTATCATGCAGCTAAGCTTATCTGTGTTATCAGGCAGAAAAAATTAGTATTTTAAAGTACTGGGGGGAAAAATGTTGTTCAGATTTAACAGTATTTCGAACAGTTAGGCTGGAGCATTACTCTCAAACACACAAATAAATAATTATTAATTTGTACACGTTGCACTGTCTTCTAGTTCAGGCAAGGGGTTCCACAGAGACTGGAGGAAATGTATTCACTGAACCTGAATTATCCTGTACCTCTCTTCACTCACCTACTATGTTGTTATCACAGTTCATGACACCATCCCTGCAATGGCTGCAAGAGAAATACACAAAGACGTACTGAGAGCCAGGAAGATCTAAAATATTCATATATTCTCTTTAGTAATGCAGAATAAGTCAATAGAAAATACTTTTATAAGTGTTTGCACTGAAGATTATAAGTGTGGATAAAGTGTGCATTGCTTTAACACACCAAGAACATGAGTTAAACTTCAAACTCTTGCTTTATGCATAATGTCATCATGAGTTAAAATGCATGGGCTGACAGAAAAACAGGAATATACCCCCACACTGCTCCCCAAAACACATTTCTCCTGCATGAAACTGTCCCAACCTGCAAAAACTCAACAGGACACTGTATGCAGGGAAGCACTGAGAAACCCAACACTGTCTGCTCCTCTCTCATTTGAGCCAAAATAGTCCAGTACTTTCTGAAATGGTCGCAGCTCCTATTGCAACTCATTGTCAGGGAAAACTGTAGCAGTGCTGGCTGAGTTTCAGGTCCTGGCCTTCACCTGAAGCCATGAAATCCAGCATTATTTTCCCACTCTTTTGCAGTGGTTAAAGCATCCCCAGGATTCCTATGGCTCGTCAGCAGATTCAGAGTCAATTTTTTTATGTGTTACAGCTTCCCTGAGAACACATTTGGAGTCGTGCAGGGACCCCAAAGCCCTGCAGGAAAAGTGCTCAGGGACTGCACAGCATCACTCAGGCAAGAGGAAAAGGAGCACCAGAAAGAACTGAGAGGAAGGCAACTCAAAGGCTGATATAACATCAATGAAAATATTGTAAAGAACTGGTTGAAAGCAACAGAGCAGAAAAGCTATTCCATAGAGAAGAAATTCCAGTTTGAAAGTGGGAAGTTTCAAAGATGAAGCAATTGAAAGGAATAAAGGATGGGAAGAATATTTTAAAGATCATAACTGTTTCTAATAGAAAGTGACAGAATAAAGACTTCATCACACAGCATTTGTTTTTCCAGTTCATCCACACATGTATTCCTACATGTTTCCTAATGTAGGAATTACTTAGCACAAAGCAATTCACAGGGGCTGACAGTCTGTGCCTCTACATTTGAGAGCCTTTCCTCTCAACAGATCTGTATATAGCCTTATCAAAAAAACACCTCAAGTAAAAATCATGGCTAAATGGAGACACAGATCTCTGATTCTAGCTAAAATCCTAGTAGCTATAAATCAGCAGATTTTAATTTTACTAGAAAACATAAGCTGCCAGATCCCAAAAATTCCACTGCAATCAACTTAAAAAGGATTTTTGTCTATGGCAATTTTATAAAAACTACATTTGTGGACAATCACATGATCTGCATTCAACCACATGGGCCAGCAATATCAGCTGAACTAGACCTTTGAGGAGGAAGAGGAGGATTGAAGATTAACCAGGAGAAGTTCCTCCTTTTGCCTGCCAGGGCTGTTTGGCACATTTTGTAAATAAAAACAGGGCAGCCAGCTTTGCAGGGCCCCATATGGGCACACCTAGGGGATCTGCCCTAAGGTAAAAAAATAAGCTAACTTGATGAGCAATACATGGATTTATAATAATCAGTATTTATGGGCTGCTGACACGAGTGAGAAAGTTTGTGTGTGCTTACTAAGTGCCCCCATTGCAATAGGAGTCTGAGAACACCAATCTCTTTGTAACAAACTAAAGCACTACCCTGATCTAGCACAGACATGATTTGGTCTGCTCTGCTCTTAATTAAGTGCTGTAACAACTGATCCAGGCAGTGAGAGCTCAGATATAATTCCTGAAAGCTTGTTATTTACAGAACTTGTCATCCACATCACTTGACCTTCTCCAGACAAACAACTGTTGAAATGATGCATGTGGCAGGAGCCAGGATCATCTCACAACCTTTCTTCTTTAATGGCATGGCTGCAGTGATGCCAATGGAAGAGCAAGAGGACAAGAACAAATGTCAAATGTAAGGAACAGGAACAGAGATGCTTCTTTACCATTGGCTGCAGCTGACAGATTTTTGTGCTGTTTCTTAGCTGATAAAAGCCACACTGCTGTTTTTACAATGATTCTATACTAGTGGAAGACAGACTCTTAACAATTCTTCATAAATGGATTTAGAATCTGGTAAAGGGAAGGAGAATAGCAATGAAGATCTATGGACAGTCAGGAAATGTCTGTGCCTTTCTGGAGCTCTCTACATTAGTATGGATATAAGAAATTATTGTGGCTTTTCCTTCTGTTTGCACCTCAATCTATTGCATTACAAAGCACAGCAGCCTGAAAAGCCTAAGTTCTAAAGTACCTTTGTCAAACACAGAAAACTGATGCAGGTTTATTCTGCAGGTTTCATTTAAAAATAACTAAAACAACAAAAAGAAAACCCAACAAACGAGCCAAAATTATTTGCTAGAGCTCTTAAAGTGACACAACTTAGTTATGTGAAAACAGTTTTCACAGTATCTTACCATTTGCCTAAAGATGTCATGACATGTTCTCCAGGGGGATAGTCAATTCCTTGGAAATAACATGGGCATTCATTTCTGGAATAGAGGAAAACCAGGTAACTGATTAACCTAAACTGAAAAAAGAAGATAAAATTCCCATTACTTGCTGTTAAAATGTCAGTTGCTTTGTTGGTTTGGGTGAGGCTTTTTCTGTTAGCCAATGGTTTTGTGGTTGTTTAGTGTTTATTTTTTTAAACACAAGAAACTGATCTCCATACTGCCTTCTAACTCAAGTACATTTCAAACCAAATCAGTGGGAAAATGGAAGCTTATGTTTTGTATGTCTTACATGCCAAAAACCAGACAGAATGTAACAGCTAGCCCTGGTGATGTTGGCTGAGCATCCACGTTCTAGAAAAGCTATTTTTGATCAGCACAGACCTCGGTTTTGTATAATTCTAAGAGACCCTGTCAAGTTGACAGAGGTGTGTCATCTACAAGGGTCCAAGTTCACCAGGTCTCCCCTCTGGCTTGCAAGGTGCTGGTCTGGAGTGTGAGAGCTGCAGCCTCACCCACCTGGGCACGCAGCGCTCGCTCTGGGGATGCAGGAACATTCCAGAGGGACAAGCACAGCCTTCAACACAATCACTGCTGCATGCCTCTGGCACAGACAGGGCTTGGCACGTCCTGCCACAGGTAGACCCACAGGTACTGTACTCCTTTGTGTCTTCACATGAAAGAGCTGCCCAAAGGAAACAAAGCTCTCCAGTTACACCGCAAGACAATCAAGCCCCTCCCAGCAGCTCTCCGATGAACATCTCCATTCTTTCCTTCCCAACCACGGCAAATTCCACCAAAATTGCCATCTTGGCACTCTGCTGTGTAAACTACACAGACACAGGAGTAACAAGTGCGAGGAGTCTGTGCAGTTAATCCAGATTTACACAGTGGGAACCAAACAGCTGAAGCCTTTTTGCCTCTAACTCTGAGCATACCTGGCACTTGTGCATGGGCTTTTGGAAATGCACAGCACCTTAAAAAATACCCTTAAAAGCTTCAGATAAAACACATGTACTGCACAGATGCTGCACAGTACCATATCACATTTTCTTATATATATATATACACACATATCTGTCTCTCATAAATCTCTACTAAAAAATACTGAAGCTCTTAAATACTTACAGATTCACATATTTTAAATGCTACAAGCATGACTTTTTAAATACACTGTAAGAAAACTATACTTGTTTCCAGAAAAGTAAAATAAAATCCAATGGCCAGAATGACTCCTTCAGTCATAAGTGGACACAACCATTCCTGCCATAATAAATGCAAACAGGGCAGTCTGGTCAGATATATACACACAGATACTCCACCTTGACATGTTTGAGCTGGACCAACTTAATTCTCTTTATCATGCATCACAAGATGGATAATTACATGATGTGATGACAACTGCTAAATGTTAAGTTTTGAATGCTCCTTAGAAAAGATTCTCAGACTTGTTAACGGAGCCAGACCTGCATCAGAGGTGTCAGCCTCAGGTTGTTTGATAGGGTTTCCAATTCTATACTTTTTAAAAAAATGTATGTGAGGACCCAACATGTCCTGTCAATATCTTACACATCACTAAAAATGGATCTAAACTAAAGAATTGAATATTACCCATTGCTTGTGAGGCTTTATGGAGTAGGTAACAAATGTCACCTTTATCTATAAAGATACATATATTCTAGATTCCTTTATTCATTTTAAACTAAACAACAACAATACCAAGTTTCAGCACTTGGCATTTCAGTGTCACTGGCAGTAAGAATAAGCCAAGAGATTGTCAGACAGCAGAAGTCAACAGTAACCCAACTAAAACTGCTAAATACTGCCATTCCTCACCTCGTTCACTTAAAGATTTAGATAAACCTAGCATCTACAAGGAAAAGAAATCTATTTATGCTGTTCATGAATAATATCGATATGGTATGAGATATGTAATGCCATATAATAAGGACAGACATTTTGAATTCAGAATACATTTGAAGCCCTCCAACTACTTCAAAAATATTTTAAATGTTTCATAAGTTAAACAACTACAGAAAGTAAACTAAGGAAGAATCCTCTAAAAACACTGGGATGAAATCTGTCTTGACAGAAAATTCTTTAAAAAAAGAACCTTGTCCTGTGCATAAAAGGTCACACTAAAATTCAACTTTTTCTCATTTAAAAGACTGTATTGATTTAATTTTATTTTCTGATTGTCTCTAAAGTCCTCTAAAAGGCAGTAATTATTGAAGTCTAGAAGTGAAAGGGAACTCACCACAATCCGGGACAGCTCCTCTGAAATCGATTACAACTCCAAACCTTCGGCAATGATGAGCGTAATGAGCCAGAGCAGAGCAAAAACAAGTCTGTCCACATTTGCAAGTGTCTCTTCTGCACTGCTCAAAATAGGGAACAGGGCTCAAATAGGGGTAGCATGGAGCAAAAAGATCTTTCGTAAGGATGCTACAAGCTTCCGCTGCGTGAGAGGCTACACAAATAACAGATTAAAAACTGTTTCAGTGAGGCAGTTCAAAAAGACTTGAGAACAAAAAGTGTCTTCTATACAATGCAACCATTCATGGTTATATACTATTGCCACATAAGTCTTTTATTCTTTGCTATCTATCCAGCCCTACAGAAGGACCAACATTCATGTCCCAGTCTGTTGCCAAGAACGCAGCTTTTAACTCTGCACATTGTGCAAATACTCAAGACACAAGTGATGTTGTAGCAGGAGACATGACAATTCCCTAGCACTGCTGAAATTACAACAAAAACCTCAATATTCTACCTCTTTGTGTCCAACACAAGAAGTGGTAGGAATTGTCAAATAGATGTAAGTGATCTACAAAGTTCATCATTATTAAAGGATGACTTAGTGATCATCTCTGGTCCTCATGGCATCAGCCACCTGCATATTATCCCAACTGGACTTTTTCAGCCAAATCTATAGGCTGGCAGTGCATAAGCATCTTTCTCCTACTCATCTCTTCCATAGCAGACAACTAAATCAAGTATTTAGTTTTTTCCAGCATTCTCGAAAATTAATATTGCTGTACTGTCGAGTCTCCATCTCAACTACCAGCATCACCCATACACGAGATTCTACCAAACCTTAATGCTTGTCTGACTTCATACAGGGTAACTACAAACCAGAAATAAAGATGATTTTGAACACCTCTGCGAGTATTACAAAATCCTCAAATAATGCACAATGTGATTTTTTTAAGGGATTGAACTCAGCAGCCTCTATACTACCCCTGGGTACTAATTTCCTCAAAGGGCAGGACTGGTTATTCCTGCACGTGCTCTGTGCAAAGGGGCACAGGTGTGCCGAGCAGAAATGCATTTGTCAGGGTGAATTCGGCCTCCTGCCCACCTGCCTGCAGATGAACATCACACGGGTCCAGCCGGGAGCTGCCGTGCCCAGCAGGGCACGCCGAGGACGTTTTCCAGGCGTTTCCAAACAGCTCTGGAGTGCTTTCTGTTACTCCAGCTGGAGAGCTTGTGCAAAACAGGAGTCAAGTCAGAAAAGGTGGGGGGAATTTGCAGGGTGGTCTCAGTTCTTACAGCCTCTGATTCAAGCTTCTCTCTCACTCTCTCACTGTTCTATATTCTCATTCACTTGCCCCTAAAACTGTAATCATAAGTTTCAGGACTCTTTTTTTTTTTTTTTTTTTTCCCTGGGCCTCTACCAAAAAAAAAAAAAAAAAAAAGAGAAGAGAGATGTGCTCTAGAGACTTTTTAAGGAAGAAAAGATCAAAATAGACCAAATTCCATTTTTATAAGAGAGCAGGGAGCATCACTGTCCATATAGTTTCAAGTCCCTTATTTGTCCTTTTGGCTCCTTAGTGATATCTGACCCATTTTTAATCTCTCCTCTACCTATACTTTCCTCTCTGTTGCTGACTTCCCAGGTTCTTTATTCCTTGCAGCAAAGAGAAAAGAAAACCCCAAGCCTCCAGAAACACACAAGCAATGGAACAGATACCTGAGGCCCAGGTAACTGAAGCTGAATAATAAAGATTTTGACCAGAACCACCAAGGCACAGCAGTGCTGTACAGAGAATGGCCAAAACTGAACATGGAGAGTTGGATTTGAGGGAAAAGACTGCACTGGACACAGTCAGGAATATTGCCAGGGACAGCTGGGAGTGAGGGTGTTCCAGAAGACACCACTGCCTGTGGCAAGGCTCCCAAATCTGCTGTGGATCAGTTTGGCTGTGTATGTATCAACTGCCTTGATGCCACAGTCTGTGCCATGTCTCAGCACAGGTTTAAGGGCCTTTATTTTTTACAAATACCAACTATTGTACAGCTTCTCATTTGTATGACAGCAATCCAGAGACTGTCGTCAAAAATACTCTGTAAAACTACCTGTAAAACAGAAATGTCTTTAGTAGTTTTACATAAATATCTCTTCACTAAGATGCCATGTATTTTCTAGCCTCATTATAAATAATAATCTGATAATACTTTGCAATCTGTAACATTGAAACTGTTCAAAGTTCCACTATATTTGTATATCTGTATATTTGTATATCTATCTTGTTAAATGGGAACTATAATGGAAAGCCTTTCCATTTTCCAGTTAGTTTTGAGACAGAAAAATTCCAGCTCTTCCGAGAGCATAAAGTTTCTCCATGTTTCCTTTTTTTATCCAGTTGTGCCCTAAATTTGTGTACTTCTCCCAGCTCCAGTAGGCTCCTCTGATCCACTGGAAGCCAATTTGATTGTAGAGACATGAGCTGCAGAGAAACTGGGCAAGCAGCAGCTTTGCTGGTGCTGCTCGGGCAGCCCTGAGCACAGGGAAGGCAGCAGCCAGCTCCCGTGGCTGGGCTGCAGGCACTGAACAATGGAGGCTCTGTCAGACAATATTTTAGGGCTCACAGGAAAAAACAGGAGCTGGAAAGAGAAAGAGCCTTGCAGAGAGGCAGAAGGTTCCTTATATAAGCCACTTTTTTGGGGGGCAACATTTTTTCTGGTAAAACAGCCCTTGTGCATCACATATATTTCACAATAATTCTATATTAAAATATTTTGAGCAAAACCTGGCTTGATATCCTGTAGCTGAAGCTAAGACTTGCTGTTAGCAAACTGAACCCTGCCATCTCTCTCACTAATTCACAACTTCAACATCAATTATTCTTGGTATTTATCCTTTCAGCTTCAATACACACTTGATCTCCCACTCTAACTACAGATACCCATATAGTGGCAGATAGAAATCTTGCAGCTCTGCATACAGAAAATCATCCTCTGTGTTTCCATTGAAGGTTCCACAAAGGCCCACGGTGTCATCCTTCCACTGCCCATCCAGCTGCAGGTAAAGCCTCAGTCCTTCTCTGTCATACAGCATCTGCAGCCCAATCTGGGTCTTCACTTGCACAAATACTGAGGAGAGTTTCCGTATTTCAAATAACTCTGGGGAGTAAAAACCAGACATTGTTGTAAAATTCAATCAGGTTTCCTTTGCCTTTCATTTTGTTTCTTGTCATTTCACTGCTGTTGGCTCAAATCCCTTTTGTTTTCCTATTAAGGCCCTATTTTCCTCTAAACATTAATTTCTCATGAAAGGTTATCCTGATTCAAACTTAAAGAACTAAACAAGAAACCTGTGAGGCTCACCACACTTTTTAAAAATGCATTGAGAGTTCACTGAAATATCCACAAAGGCAAACGAAGAGAAATCCATCTAAAGATATAAACATTGCAGACCACTATGAGTAGAGAAACTAACCCTAAAACCAGGAGCAGGATTCCTGTGTTAAAAACTTTTTAGTGAAATTCCCAAAGAGCCAAAGCCTTGCATACATCAAATGAACTAATGATTTGCATATTAAACTCTCATTAAAGATAACAATAAATCTCACAGTCATATATTCCTATGCAGAATTCCAGACACCTTCAGGACAGAGATTTAAAACCTCAGAGCAAAAAGAAACAAAATTAATTTTTTTGGCTGAAAAGATATAGCTCATCTCTAAGGGGCAGTAGGGGTCTCTCTGCTTAAATTTACTTGAGTTGCTTCCAAAAATGGGAGAAGAAATGATTCCATTCAAGAATCAGAGGAATTTTCCCTCAAGCAAGAACTAAAAAAACCCTTGAAAATGTGAGGGATGGCATTTGGACTCATTAAAATGAACAAAACCTCAATGTAAGAGACAAATAGCCCAATGCAGCTACTGCACAACTCCCACCATTAGTGTAAAAACTCCATCACGAATTCATTTGTGAAGAATTTCATAATAACAATAGTGGCACTATATAAAATATGCCTTTGAACCTCAGTATGTCAGCAATATTAATATTGACACTACCACAACTGTCACTGCACAAATGCCATTGACATACTGCTCTAGTGCTGGATAAGAGTTATATGATTTTTATTTCTCCTTACCATCTGCATAAGGCAGGTTAATTTTGTACTGGTCATAGATCAAAACATCTCCTGAATGAGTCAGAGTCACTTGCCTCTTGGGGTCCTGCTTAAGAATAAGGCTGACAGATTGGATACAGGACCCATCCTGGTTCTGCAAGTGAGAGCAGAGCAAACAAGACACATTAGACTTCGTGGGGATTGACAATTTTAAGATATACCTGCTCCTTAGCAGAGTGCACTTATGAAACATGCAGCTTTACAGCTAAGTTAAAAAAATAAATTAAAAAAAAAAATCAGTATTTGGAATTATTTCCCAAATGTGTTTAATTATAACAATAACCTGCTATGCAAAAACAGTGCAGAAGTGGGATTTGGAAAGAGAAATTTAAACAATTCTCACATAGCTTAGTACTAAGACACACACAATTCATGAGACACCCTGATTAAATGATGCACTGAGGCTGAGCTGATGCTCACTAACAGTGCTGCATTATCTCCAGAGCAGTGCACCAACCTCCAGATTTGTACTGTAATGTGTTCTGACATACCCAGGGTCTTATAAAGCATATTTTAAGACCTAAAATTCTTTTGAAGGCAAACATTAATGGAAGACAGAAGCATCTTGTGAATCATTATTTAAATCAGCACTGAAGTTCATTATTTCTGAGGGGAGCTGTAGAGTGGAGCATGTTCATAAGCTCTGTGGATGAATATTGATAGAACACAGCATCATGACAGCACAGAGTACCACAACATCCAACTGGCCCAGCTTGCCTCTTGCTGCTCCCACTGCTCATTCTCATTTACATTTCACTTCTCCAGGGCAAAATGTCATGTAGAAAAAAAACATGAGTAAGAACACTGCACTGCAGTCTAGAAAAAACATTATTAAAAAATACAATCCTAGACCAATCCTATTTACTTCTTTTTATACCCACACTCTTCAGTGAAACTTAATTGTCAACGGTACCAAAAGCAGCTAATTGACTGAAATTCTACAACAAACACATCTCCATTAATTAACATGGAAACAAGTCAGAGCAGTGATGAACAGAAGCCAGTTACAATCAATTTTCAGGCAGGACTCCCACTTTGCAGAGTAACTACAGGTACTTTGGCTTCCAATGTCAATATGGAAAGAATGCTTGTTAAAGCAAGTGTATTAATAGCAGATTTTTCTTAACAGGCTGAATGTGATCACTATTTTATTTTTTTAAAAGGGAAATGTTCTAGCAAAGAGAATCAGGCACAGAGGTGGATTGAGAGATGAATTCAACCTCCCCATGTCAGCACTGACCTTGCTACATGATAAAAGGCATAACAATCCCAGTCTCCATTTTTGACTCCTTGATCTAGAAGGAAATCAGGTTTCTGACAGCCCATACTACATCCAAATCTCTTGACCATGGCTTGAGACATCAACTTATTTACACTGGCTGGATGGAGCTGGGACTGTCCATTCCCTGCCATCCACACATGAAAGGGGGAAGCACCCAACTCCTGTTCCTTCTGTCCAGCCTCCTCCACTGCAAGACCTTGTATCCATTTAACAGCTATCCCAGAAAAATGACACAAATTGGGTCCACTCTTGTCACACTATTTGTTCATTTTACTCTCATCTCAGAAATGCATCTTCCATGTCTCAATGCTGCCACAACAACATCTCTTACCAACACCATTTTGAGCACAAATTCCAAACAGTCCAGAACAGACACAGACATGTGTGAATTCCCTTGGTCAAAGAGCAGGCTGGGTCTCCCTGCAGGAAATTCTGCAGCCAAGGAATAACCCCAGAGGTGCTGCAGGCTGCATTACCCAGCCCCACTGCCTCCAGTGAAGGCATGGCTGATGATGAAACAGCCAAGTTTTAATTGCTTCAGTGCTGACACTCAAGAAATAGTCAAGATAACTTTTGGACAGTTGCACAAACATCAAAATTATACAGTGAATGGCACCATTCACAGTGACAGGAGATCAGAATGTTCACCTCAAAGATTTACACTTTTATTAACTCTCTCTGACTTTCACTGGGCCTTGTTTAACACGTTTAAACGTTTCCCTGCTTGTGGAAAACCATTCCTAGAGCTGCAGGGATGCCTGGGCAGCACCACAGGGCTCTGACAGATGCTGAACTAGCAGATCATCTGTCAGCTCTTCAAACACCACGGACACAAGTACACACAGTGTGTAAAGATTAAAAACTACATGCAGAATTTCCCTGTCCCTAGATAATAATGCAACAGTGATCTTTCACCAGCAGATGAAGTGATAAAATAAAACTTGAAAATAGGAAGTTATAAAAATAATTGGAGATATTTCATCAGCTCAGCCAGCTCTCCCAGAGTGCCAGTGAAGACAGATGTCTGCCCTGTGAAGCCATGTGCTTGGGGCTTATCTTGCTGTCTTGCCTCTTTACTAAGAATTTCGGTTTCTGTGCATTTCATTCAGCAGCAATGGCTGCAAATTGACAATATCGTTGGTCTTTAAAAAGCTGAATAAAAGAACAGCAGGTGGCATGAAGAGCAGAGGAGAACCAAGAAAACAACCCTACACAGTATATACATTACTACACTGCATCAACAAAAGCTTTATTATTCCTTCAGGCTTAAACTGGAGGAGAAATTCTGCCTGACAATTGTTCTCTGTTCCAATAGAATGTTTCTTTCACAGCACTGCCCCTGCCAGTTTTTGGCAGGTGTTTTCACAGGAATGGCCATTTCTCTCACTAGACACTTAAAAAAAAAAAAAATCTATATTCAGAAGACCTTCTCATCATACAAACAGTGAGGCTGCCACCTGAAACTCAGATAAGGTTAAGCTGTGCTGATCACTTGACTGATTCTCCTTCCAGAAAGTGCTTAAACAAAATTTCACATCGTTTTGAAATAACTTGTTGCCTGATGACTGTTTATGTCACCAACTCGAAGGCTCAGGATGACTGGATTCTTTGTGATTCAGAAAGCTAAAATCTCCCCAGGTATTTTCTTTCCACATTTTCTAGTCTGCTTGAATGAGATGGGAGTGATAAGGCTTTTTTAAAGAAGCACATAAAATCTCAAACCATCAAGAAATATGAGATTGCACATTACAAATCTTTCAGCTTCCCATTTCAATTCATTAATTTTAATAAATGGGAAAAAAAGATAATGGAGGGTGCCTGGGGAACTGAAAAGCAGCTCTTCTGCCAAGTGCTACCAGCTGGTTGAAAATTAGACACTTGAATAGCTGCTCTGAAGCCCCACATTCTTGCATTATACTACAAAACCTGTTCTCACAACCCTCCTACCACCTGTACACTGAGAATTAAATGAGCAGCATGTAGCCCTGATATCCCATAATCTTCTGATTACCCACTGATTGTTAACACCCAGAATGCTGCACTCTGTACAGTCCATACCTGTTGGGGACTGATCAGGTCACCTTTGCTAAAGGCTAGGTGAATTACCCACCATGCAGAAACCAAGAAAATCTGGGTTTTTTACCTACAAACCACCTGGCCCAGAGGCACATGAAGCAAAGTCACTAAGGCAGGCTGAAGAATTCAGGAGTTACTGCAAGGCAAAGCTGCAGAAAGCAAAGCAGCTTTGTTCTCACTTTCCCCCACAAAAATTAAGCACAACGACTAAACCAAGCAGCACAGTTCTGTCTGGTTTTTACACAGAAGTGTTCTAACACAAAGGAATGACACATCCATGCTGTGCCCATTACCACAGCAGGTATTTGCTCAACTGAGGGGTTTTCACACTGGTCAGGCTGCAAGGTACCTTGCTGGGAGCTTCTGCAAAAAGCCACTTTGGCCTCAACTCTCCTTTGATAAAAAAGTTTCCTGGACAGCTTGTCTGGGGATTTGCTTTGCTTTTCTTCCATGATAGAGTACAGCTACACTATACACAACCACCTTTCTTGGACTCTGCAAAATTCCAGAACTATGACACTGACTGAATAGATGCATGCTTATGTTTGGTTTCTCAGCTATGCTTTTTATTTTCTTTTTTTCACTGAGGTGATACTAACTTAATCAGCTCCTCAGGACTCCAAAATGAAGCCAGCCCAACTTGTTAAAACAAAACCAACTAACTAAAATATGCAGTTATAGTGGGGAACTGTAACAACAACCAAATACACCTTGAAACAGCCTCAATCTTCCTATAAACTAGAAATACTAGCAGGATCACAAGAATAATGCACACAGAGGTTAAAGCCTAGAAGCTTTTTAAACATGCATGTCCTTGCCAACATTTCATTTCATTTCACAGTCCTCACTGTAACTCTTCAAGCTCAAAGAGCTAAAGGCTGTTAGAGTGTCACACAGCAATTTTATTTGCTACCCAGGAATCATCCACTTTTCCAGGTCCTGTCACATATCTCACCTGGTATCCTGATACACTCCTCCTAGAAACCACAGGAGAGACGTTTATTTGAAACTCTGTAGTCAAAAACCTTACCAGTGTTCCACACCTCACACAGAGTTTTAAAATAGATGGAATTGGACAGAAATGGACATACAAAATAAAGGGAAGAACGAGTTTTGGACTTAAGGCAGACAAAATATTCGGTGACACCTGTGCACAGCATCAGAAACTTCCAAATATAAAACGGGACTAGCCTTAGAACCACCTCCAATAGCACCCTCAGGATCAGCTACACATTCCACAGGCTTGCAGCTTGCTTTCCTTCTGGAATGCCTTTTTCCCCCCTGAGCTAAGGCCCTCCAGGGCAGCAATGTGCCAAAGGCTGCAGCCCTACCTGTCCACAGGGAGCGTTCTGCAGGGAGATGGTGAAGGCGGCCGAGCTGTGGCTCTTGGCCAGGATGTACTGGCAGGGGGCTGGGAAGGTGAACCTGCGCCCATCAAACGTCACGAAGTGAGAGTCTCCTGTCACTGAGCACTCAGCTGGAAAAGATCAAATAATGCACATAAACAGGGCATAAAGACAGCACACTCCCCACAGCTATCACTGCTGCACAGCTCGTACACTCTGACACACCCTGTAACTTAGAAAATTGTGTTTATGGTACAGTTAGGAAACCGAACTTTTCCTTGTTTTTCTTAAGGAGTTCCTGCCTGATGCCAGGCCAGGATGCCTGAACTGCTCCTCCCTCAGAAGGGGACAATAAGATCTGTCACCCTTATATTATGGGTATTTGATTTGTGGCTGTCAAAACTGATTTTCAGGAACACTAACACATTCAACTGTTAAGTTAGGCTATTTTAATATTTAATCTACTGAGTGTGTAGATTGAAATAAAAATGCAAATTACATAATGAAACGTCATATTAACATCTAAAAGTAATATTTACTGAAGTAAGAATTGAGGTATTAAACAGTAAAGTATTTGAGACTTTCACTTACCTGGGCATGTGAAATTTGTACAGATCCACTTTCCTCCAATGCAGGTGCTGAAATCAAAACAAAAAGATTTTATACTTTAATTCTGTGAATGATACACAGCTGTCCTCCAGTTGTCCTCCCTGGATTCCTCCTCTATGGAATGAACACCACGAATCTTGAGCCTTACAAAAGGGTACAAGGAGTTATCACTGTCCTTAGAATGGCTGGAAGCTTGTCATGAGGACATGATCATGTGCCATTTCCTCCACACATCCAGGGTCACTATCATTTCTTTTTAGCTCCTTAATAATCATTAGGAAAGTTAAGGATTAATAGCATTGAGAAGAATAAACACAAGCAATTTGAATCTTACAACTTTTAAAAATAAGAATTGTTAGGGGGGAAAAAAAAAGAAGATGTACATCTGCAAACTCATCCATTTTCTTCAGTTAAGGTGATCCAATAAAAGGGACTTTCTCTTCCTACACATTTTTCTTTCCAATTTATAAAATTAACTTAGAAATTCCAGAACAGCATCTTAATGTCACAATTACATTAGGCTCTTGGTGTTCAAGTGGGCAATACAAACAGGACACAAAGTCAGCACAGTTCTCCCGTTCAGATTTGGAATTCTAGATTGTTTTTATTTTTAAGGGAGAGTTCAAAGTGAAAAAACAGCATAAACATTACAGTATTCTCTGCAATATTTGTCATTTTCTCTTCTTCCACATTAATGGCTTCACAATTTATCTTTTCCATACCTTCAAAACATACACAGAACAACAATTTGTTATGTTGAAGCAGTGAGTACTTACCAAGTTTATCCAATTTCTAACTGAAAGTGGCCTTGAAGTTGTTTCTTATGATCATTAAAGGATTTGGTTCACAATATAAAAAGAAAAATTACTCACCAATTATTACATTCTTCATAAACCACTGAACCCATCTGAAAGAAATTTCCATGGTAGTCACAAGGACAGTCCACAGGCTTCACACACAATTCATTTTCATAAATTAAGCCTAGAAGAAAAAACAACAAGAAAAAAAATGAAATATCCATTACAATGGCTGACAGAGCACTAACAATTATATTCAAGAACAACACCACTGGTCATTCATGTATGATAATAAAACTCTAGACTATTTGCTAGTCATTTCCTCCAAAAGAAGTGCATTTGAATTATAATAAATAAACTATATTACAGTGATCAAGTCACTAAATTTCTTGAGATACAGTAAAAATAGTGCAAATAACAAATATTTAATTACTGGGTGAGAGGGAGAGGAAACCACATACACAAAATAACAAACCCAAACACACAGGCTGCTTTGAGCACATTTGGCTTTTTTTTTAACACAGTTGCAAATCCTTTCCTCTGTGGTCCTCATTTTATTGATTTTTTTTTTTCTGTCATTTTTTCCTGATTACTATAATTATTATTATTCTTTTCTGACCAGAGGACAAGAAGAAAAAAAAAGATTTATCAAACCATAAAAGGCATAATTATGACAAATTACTAAGCTTATAATTAATCAGTGTACATGTAAGAGGCAGGACTTGAAGATCCATGGCATGACTTTCTCTGTCCTGTTTTAGACAGAATTCTGTACTCAACAGAAGCCAATAACTAGGGGAAAAGTGGATAATCAACATCTATCTTGGTGATGAGGGCAAAGTTTTAATGACCACACTGCTAAATGCCTCACTTGCCAGAATCATACAACAGTCCAAGAACCTCAGTATCAAAACTTGTTTCTGGCTGCAGGAGTGACTTGTATTTATGTCATGGTTTTTGAGCTTTCCTAATCACCCTAACCAGGAAAAAAACCAAAAAAAACCCCAACCCCAAGCCACCAAAATAATTCTCCCCCTACCAACAAAAACCAATCAGCAACCACAACAACCAGGAGCATGCCTGCCCTGTAACAGGGAAAACCTTCTTTTTCAATGAAATTGTGTAGCTCTACAGCTAGAACACGAATCTGAGCTGAAACCTATTCCTGCTTTTTATAGGGAGGAAAAGGTTCCTGTCAGCAAGAAAAAACAAAGTCAGCAACCCACACTGCTGGCACTCAGTCTCCAAAGAGCTCCTGCTTTTAACCTGGTCAGGTCAGAGAGGGATGCAAACTTGGGGAGGTGTGGACACACTGTTAGAGATTTAGGAAAATTACAGCCAGGAAAACCCTTCTCAGGCTGGAGCTCCTCCTGCTCTCCCAGCTCCATTCCCAAGGTGGGAACATGCCAGCTCTGGTAGGGACAATTTTCCCCAGGATGATAATTTGGTCAAAGCAGGATGGAATTAATAACAAAGATTAACGCCTGGTGCCAGCCATGGGACTCATTGTGTTCTCCCAATTCTCCAAGGAGCTGCTGTCCTGTCTTAGCTCTGCAGAAAATGCTATCAATATGAACTGTGCTCTCAATAAATGCCTTCTTTTCCCTAAGGAGGTCTGTGTGTGCTGCTGTCACTGCTCTCTGTCCTGCGCAGTGGCCACGGGGAGGAAGAAGCTGAATGCTGTGTGAAATCAGATGTGTGTGGGATGGAGAACTCACCCTCGGGGCAGTGGCTGTGTAAAATCATTTGTGTATTTGAGAAGAACTCACCCTCGGGGCAGTAGCTGTGTAAAATCAGATGCGTATTTGAGAAGAACTCACCCTCGGGGCAGTGGCCGTGTAAAATCAGATGTGTATTTGAGAAGAACTCACCCCCGGGGCAGTGGCTGTATAAAATCAGATGTATATTTGAGAAGAACTCACCCTCGGGGCAGTGGCTGTGTAAAATCATTTGTGTATTTGAGAAGAACTCACCCTCGGGGCAGTGGCTGTATAAAATCAGATGTGTATTTGAGAAGAACTCACCCTCGGGGCAGTGGCTGTGTAAAATCATTTGTGTATTTGAGAAGAACTCACCCTCGGGGCAGTGGCTGTATAAAATCAGATGTATATTTGAGAAGAACTCACCCTCGGGGCAGTGGCTGTGTAAAATCAGACGTGTATTTGAGAAGAACTCACCCTCGGGGCAGTGGCTGTATAAAATCAGATGTGTATTTGAGAAGAACTCACCCTCGGGGCAGTGGCCGGGTAAAATCAGATGTGTATTTGAGAAGAACTCACCCTCGGGGCAGTGGCCGTGTAAAATCAGACGTGTATTTGAGAAGAACTCACCCTCGGGGCAGTGGCTGGGTAAAATCATTTGTGTATTTGAGAAGAACTCACCCTCGGGGCAGTAGCAGCCATCGATGCAGTGCAGCTCACTGCCAATGCACTGGGACTGCTGGTGACACGACTCTGGGCAGCACCTGAGGCACTCCCTGTAGGTCAAGGGTGCAGGACAGGTAATGGCTGGAACGGAGAAACTGGAGTTTAAAGGTCTAGAGCTGCTGGCACAGGGCTGCAATGGACTGCACACGTTTCTTTCAGGTGTGTGTTTTCAGGCATGTCAGCTGGGGGCCTGTTCTCTAGATAAACATCCCCTAAAACAATGGCTTTCCTAACACACAGATATATGGATTGATATATTTTTATCACTATATCTACATATCAATATAGATTTATATATATTTATCAATATATACATCAATATATACTGCTATATATTTATATATTCACATTCTCTCCATCAAAGGTGCATTAAGAAGGAAAATCTTAAATTACACGTCCTCACAACAGAGCTATTTAGAGTCTCAGACCATCATCAGAAGCACTCAGGACACCCATTAATAGATTTTTCTGGAACCACAGTGGTTCTGTCATGGATGACAAAGCAGTTTTGGTCTCGTGTTCCAGGCAGGTGAACAAGTTAAATAACCTCTGCCAAACTTACTTTATGTGAGTTGTAGGATGAAGTCTTATGCAAATGCAATTTAAATTTATTTTAAGACTCATGACATATACTTTATATATCACAAAGCCATGACTTCGACAATATTTGAAAGAGTAGCTCCATGAAACTAAAAATGATTAAAGAAAGACATTTTAATAGGCTTAGTGCTTGAAATGAATTCAGTATAAATTATACAAATTAAAGAGAAAATCCATTCCATCTATGCAGCCTTGAGGTGAGTTTGACTCACTTAACAGCTTCATTAGGAATTATATTAATCCAAAACTGGAGAAAGGCAAAGAACTAAAGCTGCAAAGGGCACCCTTCTGGAAGGGCAGGGAGCAGAGGCATTACCACACTGCTGGACGTGTTCTCTCCATCCCTGCAGGGGCTTTCCTGCCTGGCCACACGCTCTGGAATACTCGGTGAGGGCTCGGCACCACGCTGCATGCTCGGCTGCTGACCTTGCACACACACAGAGGGACACCTGGGTCAGTCGTGCACACCCTCAGAGCCCCAGGGGCTCCTGCACAGCATCCACCCCACGCTGTCTCAGCCTGCTTTAACAATGCTCTAAGGTCAGTGCTGCTGGACCAGGTGAAAAGTCTTAAAAGGATAAAAAAAAAAAAACAACAAACTTTCTGCCATCCTTGAAGAGAAGTCATCAATACAAGTATCAATACATTTGAGACCTGACACTATTTTTCTGAAAAAACCCACAAAAGCCAGAAATACAGCAGTATAAGGAGACTTCAATAAAAGTCTTGTTTTTAAGGCAGGAGTAACATTCTACAGAAAACTCACAAGAAGGAAGTGTAAAATCTGAGCCACCAGGATACAAGAAATGGACATTATCTTCTGACCTGCCTTTTTTTTTTTAATTTAACTAGTCAGAAGTGCTCAGACCAGAGTATAGCAGGTTATGAAATGTTAGCATAAATTCAAATGGTTCTCAAATTCCTCTTTTCAATGGATCACCACCCAGCCTGCAGAACCTGACCTGCTCACTTTTTCATTATAATAAGAAGGCTTTAGAATGGCAGAAAGCACCTAAGGATGTTGTACACTCAGAATCAAAACAGGTGACATGTTCAGGGCACACAGACTAACACATCAGAAAAACATCTGGGCCTGACTTTGGTCATTCTTATACAATTCTTATTTCTTATATAAAGAAAGCAGGAACGGCTCCACAGCAGTAAAACCAGAACAAGTGAGAAAAGCAAGATAACAGAGCAATGCCAGATAAAAACTCACATGCAGAGAAAGCCAGAAATCAGTTCACTTAACATTGAAAATTCATTCTTATGACAGAAGAACTATTTTTTTTATAATAGCTTTGGAATTAGCCAAAAACATTCACTTACATGCAGAGATCATTTGTGCAGCTTGCCATAAAAGAAAGAGGACTCACATACTCATGACATGGCTTAAATGGGGGATGTAGCAGGATATTACACAGAGCATACACCCTCTGAAATGAAAGGGACAGCTGTTGTAATGAGGTTTGCAAAAATAAACACAAGCAGAATTAAACAGAATGCTGTGGAAAATCAGCATAGTCTGTGTCTAGGAATCACTTTCCTCTCAGCAGACAGAAGCAGTTCAGCAACACACTGCTCCCCATGTCAGAGTTTCCATAACACTGGACCTTTCATGCAAGGTCACACCAGTGGCACTAAAACACATCCCTTCCCCAAAAAGGGCACAGATAATCTTTCAGCTAAGCCAAGACGACCTGAAAATGCCTTTATTTTAATTGAATTACACAGTAAAAGGGAAGAGAAATAAACCATAGCTGGCACCAGCTTTCGTTTCAAAGCACTTTAATTTAAGGGTTATAGCCTGAAAATACTAATTAAAAAGAAAAATTATTTCAAAGTCATGGAAAAAAGCCACAATAGTTCTCCTTTTAAACTCTGGCAAATGAACTCTGCTCTGACTCTGGTTTTGCTTCCCTGCTTCTTTCTTTCCTTCCTATAGATAAGTTCTAGAAGAATCTCATATTTTACAACTTGTCACTCATTCAGCTTCATAGTCAAACACTTCCATTGGCTGCTGTGCAGAGAGTATAATATTTGAAAAGTTCAAGAATTAAATATGGAAGAAAAGGGGGGGAGCAGTGGGGTGATGAGAAGACAAGGGAAGACCTGCTGCAAACAAGCATTTTAATTAAACTATCCCCAAAAAGAGATATGAATATTTTCAGTCTCCTTCAAAGCTTTTTAAAATTCTCAAACTATTCATTGAAAACTAAAATTAAGTCAAATTCTTGCTCCAATTAGGATCACCAGCTATGGCAATACTCCTTTTGTGTAGATGCAAACCTGCAGAGATTCATGGCTCTGTCTCAGACACGGTGGTTCATTGAGCAGAGATTTATCCCAGCTGGCTGCTCCTTGTGGAGGATTTTCCTCCCAGCTCTCTGCAAACTCTGTCACATCATCTGTCAGTTTTCCTGGACACAAAACACACACAGAGACACGGTGACTTGGAATTACAACTGTGCTTCCACAGGATTTCCCAGGGAAACGTTTCAATATTCAAAGCACAGCAAGAAGAGAACACCTAACCCTTCCTACTACTCAGGGAATCAGCTGAAACCAATCTGGTTTTTCAAGAAGAAAAAATTCTTTTAAAAGGAACTACAGAAATGGGTTTTCATAGAGCATAAAGCAGATTACTCAGGCAATTTGGCAAGGAAGGGATTTAAGGGAGAAGGACTGTGCCTGCCTTAGTCCATAATGCAATAAAGGAAAGAAAAGCTTTAATAAATTAATAAATAATACATAGGTCTATGCTGCTACTTTGTAGCAAACTCCCAACAGGGAGTCTAAAACCCAAGAAAAATGAGGCATTCCTGGGTCACTGCAATGGTAGAAAACAATTGGATTAGCCAAATAAAGGTGTGACTTATTTAAACAGAAATGCCCATACTAGGGTTAAACCAATTAATCCATCATTATTATTATTAATATTATTATTATCCACCTTGGACATTGATTACTGCTTGGATTACCATAAATGCATGTCTTGCCACATGTTCACTCCTGCTGCTCCCCAGGCTGAGTGGATAAAGCTCCTGCACAGGGAATTCACTCCCTTGTGCTACAAATGAGCTTTAAGGGACTGAGACAGGTGAGAGGGAAATGACCCCTTGATCTTGGTATTAATATAAACAACTCGATTTCCTCATTTCTGAAAGCATTAGCATATATGCAATGCCAGATCAAACAGGATTTGACAGTTTTCATTGATTTGATTTACTAATTATTGATTTATTTCCAATAGCAATACCTCAGGCTTTCACAGGTTGCAACATTTCTAAAAGGGCAGTGAACATCTAAAAACAGATTTTACCTTTCAGGTCCCAGGAAAATGAAGTACAAATACCATTGTAGGTAATTGAGTAAGACAAGTTTAAGATCTTCCTCCCTAGAGCCCCACCTACATTGAAATTGGGCCTCTTCACTAAATATCAGTTAGTGGAAGAATTTCCATACCATATTCTCCATTTCAAAAGTCACTCACCTTAAATTCAATCAGCATTACAACTGAAAACTAAGCAAAGTAACATTTTTTTCCACCAGAAAAAACCAAAACAACAACCACCACATCAGACAACAGGAGTATCTCAAGTACTCACCATAACTGGTTTCCAGATCATCCTGCACAACTGCATTATTGTTCCCACACAGTCCCTGGGTTTTGCCCAGGTACTCTGGTGCCATTTTGATGTACACTGCAGATGTTCCATCCCAAGCCAGGGTAAAGGCATACTGGTGCCTCACCAGGAAGTATCCAGCCAGTTTCTGGATGTGTAAGTTCCCAATAACATAAGGCAATTGTACTCTGGAATGACACACAGAACCAAAAATAATACTGCATTTCAAAATGGAGCCATTAAAAATAAATTACTTGCTGATTGCCTTCCTCCTACAACTGAAAATCCCTGATTTAAATATTGAATAACTCCACTAAACCAAATGAATTTGCAAATAGCAGCAAAAATCATGAATGCCAATGATTATACTTAATTCTATATACCACTAATTCAGCTATCACCTTTCTCAGACACTCCTCTGTAAATGGAGAGTAATTATTGCAGCTGTGGTCTGGATGCTTTTTCAGCTTACCAAGGAATAAGTTTACATCTCTATTATCACAATAGTGCCATGATATTAACTCCAGTGGAACTACAGCAATAGAAACATGACTGCAATTACCCAAATCCTTTATAGGTGACTTCACTGCTCAGCTCTATCTGTTCATCTCCAGAAAAGAACAAACTAATGGACCTTTTGCAGGAATAAGGAGAAGAATGGCATTCAGGATCGTTATTCACCTGCCAAATAAAAATCACAAAGTCAACATTTTAATCAAATTCTTTGCACTAAACATGTAACAGAACTAATACTCCCAAATCTGCACTCAGCATGGGAACAAGAAGTTTGGTCCCCCTCTTGTGGAAAAAACTGAGCAGTGTTTTCACAGCCACGGTCATGGAGTGGTCTTTTCACAGCTCTGAGTGAACAAAGCAGGCTTTGGAAGGACACACATCCATCTCATTCCAGCTGTTTGCATTCTATGCTACAGCAACTGGCAGCCCACATCACGTTCAAATCACATCTAAATTACATTTTGCAAGCCCCTATAGAATCGTCTCAAGTTAATGTCTTAAAATTAATACATTATTAGCATTTCAAGACCAGCTCAAGAGAATGTAGAGGCAGCATTGCCTACCTGTATGGAAAAGCTCTGTTCATCCAGCTCTGTGTGCCTCACGAGGGCGTAGGTGGATTTCCCAGCAAAGTAATAATAGAGCCCATCAAAAGTTTCGAAGTGGTACTGGCCCCATGTCCTGCACACATGATCTCTTTCAGCACCTGTGTTATGCACTAACAAAGGGAGAGTCACCTGAGCGCCGGCGCTGCCCTTTGATTCCAGCAGGAGCTGGGACGGGGCAGTGCCCGAGACACGCCGGGAAACACGAGAACACAAAGGGAAGGAGGGGAAAAGCTGCAGCACGAGGGGAGCCTGCAGGCACGGAGCAGCCCTGCGAGCCCACAAAGTCAGGCACGTTTCTTTCCTGTCCCCTCACCTGCCTGGCAGCGGGGGCCCGAGGCGTTGAAGAGGCTGCAGTCACAGCCGGCTCTGTGCACACACTGCCCCCCATGGAAACAGCCGAGCGGATCTGGGGGCACGAAAACACGGCATGTCAAACAATTCTGATCGTCTTCTTCCTTAACACCCAGGCCTGTCACTGGGTGTGCTCTGCCAGTGACAGGAGGTGCTGACTCAGCATTAGAGTGTCCTGGAGAGTCCAACCAGCCCCACAGAAACGAAACAGTGTGAGAGCTTCAACTCAGCTTACACAGCCAGAGGAACAAACCCATTTCATCCTTAGAGAAGCCAAATCCAAGTGTCTGTGACACGTTAGTGTGACACGTTTTCAGTGTCCCAAGCAGCAAACGGAGGGAGTGAACAAGCACTGCACACAGAGGAGCCCCTGCCCACCTGCACACCCCCGTGGGTCAGCTCTGCCAGGATGGCACAGTTTATTTCCCCTTGGAAATCAAAGTGTTCTGATCCCAGCTGTGCACCCACACCTGCCCGCCCTCCTCCCCCTTCCAGCTTCCGAGTACTCCAACCACAAGCACTTCCCACAAAGACACAGATCCCTGACTTGCAATGACAGGTCTGGGTTTGGGGAGGGAGCTGTTGTTTTGGTTTTTTTAATTTCTATTCTCCCTGTGAAGATCCCTATCAAAATATGACAAAAGTTTTCACAGTCTAAAGGAAAGTGCACACAAACAGAAACAAAGTGTCCTGTTAGTAAATTTAAACTTCGTGATTAAAACTTTTTTTTTTAAATTGTGATCCTTTTACTTGTTTGGCTAGTATTTGCTCCGATAAAATTTGTTTGGGAAAGGATTTTAATTTTTATAATTTACTATTATGCAACCACAGTGGTTTTTGTACTTTAGAATACAAACTGAGATTGCTTTTGTTTCAGAAAGCAGACTAGTTGCTCAGAAGAAACTGTTTCAGGAAGATACAAACTGAAGGCTTGGCCTTCTTTTCTTTATCTTTACAAATACATCACTCCTGAAAAATAATCCCAGAATGGTTTTGATTGGAAGGGACCTTAAAGGTCACCTCATTCCCACCCCACTGGACCAGGTCTCTCAAAGCCCTATCCCTCCTGGCCTTGAACACTTCCAAGGATGGGATATCCACACTTCTCTGAGCAACCTATTCCAGTGTCTCACCACCCTTTCAGTAAATAAATTTGCATTAATATCCCATCTAAACTTACTGCCTTTCAACTTCGAGCCATCACCATTTCCATTTGCCATCACATTATAAATACTAAGTAATTATTTGAAGTTTTCCAAAATATCCAAACAATTAATTTTGATTCCCTTGGTTTCAAGGAGCAGTCTCCCACCCTCCAACCAAATAAATAAATAAATAAATAAATAAAAAGGCCATGCTCAAAAGAACAAAGCAAGTAGATAAAATAAAAGGCAATGCTGGCCCAACTATCCTGCTCCCTTCCCTGCCTGGCCAGCACCAGGTCAATAAAAATAAAAATAATAATAAAAATACTGCAACACCGTGCAGAAAGGTCCCTCCCTGCACTGCCTGAGCCATCTCATTTCCATGCTCACTGTGACCAATCTTGTCAATAATGCACAAGCCTGTTCCTCTTGTCAGAGAGGCAGACATTGATCCCTTTCATCTTGAGACCTGTGTAACCAGAGCTCTGCTCTCTGTTCTTTGCTCCTCTAAGATTGTGCCCTCTTGCCTGTCCAGCTCCAATAATGTGCAATTAGGCTGCAAGTCATGTTCCCCTGAGCTGCAGAGGAAGTTATCCCCCTTTTGATGTCTGAGGTTGAATGACTCCAGTCTGAGCACGGCTCAGGTAACCTGCTCCAAGCCGGGTTTGTTCAGCCGACCTGGGGACCCTCAGTGCCACTGCCATGGACCTCCCTGGCTCTCTGGAGAGAGAAAGGCTGTCAGTCAAACCTGAATCAAAAAACCAAATGACCCAGTCATAACCATTTCCTTTTTTATCAAGTTCTCTTCTGTCTGTGTATGATTCTGAGAAAATATGATAATTTCAGCTGTTGTGTTTATTTCTATCCCTTTTTACATCATTGTTGAGTATCTTTCCTTACACTGCATAGAACAGCTGTGTGTGCAAACATGAGTTATCCCCAAGCAGGTAATGAGGAAAGCAGCATTGTTTCAGATCACATTTAGTGCTCCTACTCCTGTAAATGTGGCCTCCTTTCATCATCCCATTCTGCTCCATTAACACAGAAATACTTCCTAAAGTATTCAGAATAAATGTCCTGTAACAATGGGGTCATTCTAATCTTTATCATTAAAGGAATATGAGCTCTCCAAATAAGCTAACCCATATGACCACATCAAAAGTTTATCTCTCCCCTAGAAATGTGAGAAACATTTTAATACTTGCAGAAAGGGAAAAGACATCAAGACTAACTGGAAGTTAAAATTAGGAAAACTTAAAGAATATTTTGTCCTCCATTAACCTGAAAGCAACACCTATTAAATACTCCTCAGCTCCTCTTTCCCCTTTGACATCATGCCAGTTGAGTGCACTGGCTTGGAATCTGAAACTGAAAACTGGTGAGACTTTTCTAGCAGAAAAGAGCATCCCTAAGCAGCATGATTTGACTCACATAAGTAAAAATGGGATTTCTAACCAGTGTTACCACTAAAACTGATGATGCCACCACTGCTGTGATGAAGCAACCAGCCTCAAATTCCTTCTTTATTGAATAAGTGAAGGCTTGGGATCATCTTATAACACAGATCTGAATTCTTCTCTGCTGCTCTCACCTTAAATACTCCAGCCCCCATACCTGCTGACCAGGCTGCAGCCCCTGGCTGGGGTTATTTTAGTCCCCTGAGCACGTGGACCTCCTTTTCAGTTCATCCCACTTTTAAATTCTCCTGTGAGCAGTGGCAGAACCTTGGGCCCGTTATTTATCACAGCCTTTGAGAAAGTGTGGCTGGAATCCAGCTCACATCACTGCAAGGGGCTCTGCAGTGCCCCAGCTTCACACACAGACATTCCTGAGCAGCATCATGAGAGCTGTTCAAAGGCACCTTGCATCTTCACCAAAACACACATTTATTTTGAAACATTTATTTTGAGACTCTTCACTTCAAGGAAGGACCTACATCCAACACAATCAGGCTGACTGAAGAGAAACTAGAGGGTTTGCATCACTAACTAAAATTACTCTGAATTATTTTGCCTCATTCTTCTCTTTTGGACAGGACAAGCAAGACACAGACCCTTCTAAGGGTTAACACTGAAGATCTTTATCCTTTAGCAAAGATATTTTAGGCCTGTCCACTTCACTTCTGAAAATAAGACAAATCAAAAAACCAAAGATGCACATTCCTCAAGCAAATGCCCACCACTGCAAGCTGGTGGCCAAGAGGACCTTATCCTGCTAACCCATAGACCATACACACAAAAAGCATCTGCAGGTTACCTCAGCAAAAGGAAACAAACCATCTCCAAGCACAAAAGAATGTACAGGACATGCAATTTAATGGTGTCTAAACATCAATCCACATTTTTAGGTATGTCACCACTAGAGAAGATTTCCTTTCTGAAAATTCTTTATTACAAAAGCTACAGTCAGGAACAGTCTTTCAAATTATCAAACCAGAACCAAGTGTAAACTTGAAGCTAAGTGAAACTCCATGACAAGTTTCCATATTCCTGGATACTTCTGGGACCAAACAAGGTAGAGCCTCATCATCATTAAGGCCTTTAATAGCTATTTTAGGATTAATTTTTTCCTTTCTAAGAATGATTAAACAATGGGAAAAATAAGGGACAAGAGAATTTTCACTTTATGTAGGAATGTAAATAACTTACTGGATGGTTCACATTTCATACTGTGGATTCTCCTGTTCTGAGGCAAGGACATTGCTGTAGGTGAAGTATTATTAACTTCCATTCCAGACTCCTTTCAGAAAGAACAAAGAAATCAGCAGCTATAAACAAGACACCGAAAAAACTCCTTGGTCTTTCAGTAAATTTACCATTTTTATTAAGATTATTGCTTCATATTGTCTTACTATAAAGTTCTCAAAAAACCTGAATTGTAAAGGAAAAAGTACACTCTACTCAATACCACTGCAATATCTTTTCTTTTTCCTTCCTCTTAAACATAATTCTTACTGAAGATTTCTGCTCAGTGGGCTAGCTAGCCCAGAAAGAAACAAAAAACTTATTACTATATCTTGAATTCTTGATGGGACAATTGGAGTGGAGCATTTGCTATTATTGCTGGTTGGTTTGGTTACCTATTTGCAGTTATGTGACATTTTTTCTTTGCTGAGCTTTTTCCCAGAAAGAGCAGGGGAAAAAACAAAAAAGAAAGGTGACTCCCTCTGAGGAGCCACGAACAAGGACTACAAAGCAATCCTTCCTTTTCCCACCCTCGAACAAGGCAGTGGGAACCACACACCCTCATTACATTTCAGCAACGTGCCATGAGCGACACAGTCGGGCTGCCAAGATAAACCACATCCAAAAACCTGAGTGCTGAGCTCTAATGACCCGACACTGCCAGCTCGTTTACCTCCACCGAGAAGCAAAAGGCTCCCACAAAGCAAATGTTTCTGATGAGCCAGAGCAGCCCTCAGCTCCACCTCGAGCAAGGATGCTTTGCACAACACAACTTCATGAACAAGTTAAAGCTCTAAATACATCACACAGGCTTCTCTCGCTGCTTTCACACTAAACTCTCCTTCAGGACTGACAGTCCTCGTGGCTGGGGCATTCGAGGGCAAGTCCTGAAGAATCACCAGTGGTACAACAGCCACCCCAAATACGGATGGTATCACAGTGCTGAGGCAAGATACGAGAAGTTCATTATCCCGATGACAGCCAGAACAGCCATCCCTCCATCCCGCACTCTCGGGGGGCTCTCCCCGGGCAGCGGCGCTGGCAATCCCGGCCCCAGCCGAACCCATCAGCCTCACGAGCCCTGGATGCCATGTGCGGATGCTCTCGTTCCGGCAGGAAGCCGCACATCCCCGGGGTCCCCAGCGAGGTGCAGTGATACCCAGCCCCGCGGTGCCCAGCCCAGCCCGCATCCTCACCTGCACCGCTGCAGCGAGGCCGGTCCTGCTCCGGGCTCCTGCCGTGCTGCCTGAGCTGAGAGGGAGAGAAAAGAGCAGCGTTGGCTCTGCCCGGGCAGCGCAGACACCCACCCGGGACGGGACGGGCAGAGCGGGCACCCACCGGACCCGAGACGGGACGGGACGGGCAGAGCGAGCACCCACCGGACCCGGGACGGGACGGGACGGGCAGAGCGAGCACCCACCGGACCCGGGACGGGACGGGACGGGCAGAGCGGGCACCCACCGGACCCGAGACGGGACGGGACGGGCAGAGCGGGCACCCACCGGACCCGAGACGGGACGGGACGGGCAGAGCGGGCACCCACCGGACCCGGGACGGGACGGGACGGGCAGAACGGGCACCCACCGGACCCGGGACGGGACGGGACGGGCAGAGCGGGCACCCACCGGACCCGGGACGGGACGGGCACCCACCGGACCCGGGACGGGACGGGACGGGCACCCACCCACCCGGGACGGGACGGGACGGGCACCCACCCACCCGGCCCCAGAGGGGCAGCGCTGTGCCCCGGCCGGCTCTCACCTGCGGAGCGGCGCATCTCTGTCAGCGGGGAGCTGCGCCCAGGCACGCCACGGAGACAGAGCTGGAAGGGAACAGGGGCAGGTTAGTGACGGTCACACCGCCCTGCCCGCCCGTGCCGTGCCCCGCAGACACTCACCCGAGGGCAGCCAGGAGCACAGCAGCGCTCCGAGCAGGAGCCGGGGCTCCATGCGGGCAGCAGCGCCTTTTCCCGCGGAGCTCCGACCGCTACCTGCGCCCCGAGCTCATCCCGCCCTTCCGGGCGGGGCGGCCGGGGGGTTTATCCACCATCCACCGCCCACCGCCCACCGCCGGCCCCCTGCCCTGCCCTGCCCTGCCCGGCCCTGCCCGGCCCTGGCACCCTGCCCGGACACCGCCCCTCGCCCCGCAGCGGGGTCCAGCCCCGGCCACCGCATCTCCCTCCCTCCCTCCCTCCCTCCCTCCCTGGCCGTGCCGGGCGCTGCCCTCGCCGCCTCCGCACATTCACCGCGGCTTTTCCGCCCTCGGGGCTTTTGGGAGGCGGCTCGGGTGGCCGGGCAGCAGCAGCAGCCGCCGCTCGAAGCTCCCGCGGACCGAGCGCTCCTGCTGGGAACTGCAGAGCTCAGCACGGGACACGGCCCCTCCAACAGGGTCAGGACTTGAATAATGACAGCCATAAGTGAGACACGCTGAATGCAGCTAACGTGTGTGGATGGTTTCCACGGCTTCTGATAACTTATTTTTTACTATAAATTTACACTGGAGCTCTCTGTGGAGCCTTTTCCATTTTCTTTCTTTCTTTCTTTCTTTCTTTCTTTCTTTCTTTCTTTCTTTCTTTCTTTCTTTCTTTCTTTCTTTCTTTCTTTCTTTCTTTCTTTCTTTCTTTCTTTCTTTCTTTCTTTCTTTCTTTCTTTCTTTCTTTCTTTCTTTCTTTCTTTCTTTCTTTCTTTCTTTCTTTCTTTCTTTCTTTCTTTCTTTCTTTCTTTCTTTCTTTCTTTCTTTCTTTCTTTCTTTCTTTCTCTCTCTCTCTCTCTCCCCTTATGATTAAATTTGCTTCCTTCCATTACGTTTCTTCCCTTTGCTCTCCTCCTATCACTGTTACCTTTCCTCTGTTATTTTCCCTTTCCCATCTGCTGCTGTCTCTCTCCCCATCATTCTGCAGGTTTGCATATCTTATGACAGAAGCTTTAGAAGCTGCCCATACCAGGTGAGAAACTGTCTCACATAAAAAGGGGCCTTTTCTGACTGCTTTGGGAAGTCTGTTAACAGTAAGTCATTAAAAAGATCTTTTTTCTGCCTTTGTAATTTGTCCCTGTGGATTGTGTTTCTTGTGTTTCATTTCTAATGAAATGATGGAAAACCAGTGATGTTTCCACTGAGAATTCTGCTCTCCCCTGTAAGTGTTGGAGGGAGAATGTGCTTGAGAGAAAAGAAAGTGAGGAATAAAAGATATCCTTTAATTTGACACAGCCTTTTCCAAATAACCCCAAACAGACTTTTAGAATTCCATGCCAGCCACAGCCTGTATCTGCTCCGAGTGCAGCATGTGCTTGGCTTAGGTGCACTTTCACCGATCCAGGTTACATTAATGGAAGTAGAGAGAGTAGATAAAAGCAACAGGGATCAGGTTGCACAACACACACTTTAATGTATTTCTTTGCCTACTAAATGAGCTGCTCACTTTGTTCGTTTTCCCTTTATGCCACAAGTAGCAAACAAGAATTGAAGCTAATCTAGAGCCCATTTAGATGCAATTTGATTTCTCTCTAGGAAAGATTTCATTATCTAAAAATACTTAACAGTCATAATTGTACCATATTTTAATATATGGTGCATTTGAAGCAATGAGAACTTCAGAACCATGTCATAAATTTACTGATTATCCAGTTTTGGAGCATGAGTTAACTTTGTGGATTCGTTTGCTTTGTATTTGTGCACAGTGGAGCACAGGAATTCGTGTAACAGCACACTAAGAACCACCAAGTTTGTCATCCTTTCTGCACTGGATCCTTTACATAGTGATTCGGAGCAGTTTTCATATCACCAAGTGAAGTTAATTCCACAATCGTTTACTACGTGGAGGAGTTTCTGACTCCCGGGAAGTTTATCTGTATTATAAAAACCAGTTACTTTCTTTCAAATGTACATAAGTTTGAGCTTATATAAGATCTATTCCTCTAAAGCCTTCTAGAAACAATTGATAGATATCAATGGTTGTTCTAGACTATATATAAATTTAAAGGCTGCGTGCATGGGTTCTAATGAGTGCTTCAATTTTTTTGTGTCTCCTTCCTCTTTTCAAATACAAGATAGTTTTGTTTTGCATGTACATGGAAGAAATTCTATATCTGTGTGCTTAATTCTGTATCTGTGTGGAGAGAATAGCTTTGTGGTATGGTGTGGTACTGGAACTTAGGTAAAAATGATTTATGTATTAATAGTTGCAATTTTAAGAGAAAATTGTTTACTGAAAACAAGTGTATTTATTTACATACAGGCTCAATATGCACTCTCCTCATATTCCTGACACTTGGTATGAGAAATGGGTAATGTACATCCAGTGGAAACGTTCCAATACAGCAAAATCATCTGAAAGGGCTAAGAGCAGTTTCTAAGGAGCCGGCGTAGCTTACAAAAGTCATCACACAGAAATAATGAAATAGAACACAGGGGGGTTTGTGGCAGTGTGGAGTTGTGGGGTTTTTTTTGTTTTTTTCTCTTTTAAATCGCGTTTTTATAAGTGTTCATACAAGTTTCCACTCGGCTGGAAGGCAGAGAGGTGAGTTAGCTGTCGTGAAGTAAACTCCGGTGTCTGTGGTTAAAGGTGACTCTGGGAGCAGATATCCTGCACTCGCTGCCCTCCTGACTGAGGAAATCCAAGGTCTTGTACTACAGTAGGGGAAGTGGGAGAAGAACCAGCTCAAGACAAAATAGCATGAAAGAGATTAGTCCGAAATCGTTTCCTTTACAGGTGATCCGAGCTCGATCCTTCTGCAGTTACTCACAGCGGCCACGTCAGAGGTTCTGTTTGTAAGCAACAGCATCGTGTTGGTGGGAAAGGCTGGGGCGAGTCTGATTCAGGCAGAGATGCATCAGCTTCACTCTGCTTACCTAAAAATAAAGACGTTGAGATTATTTGCCGTACAACAATTTATTGAAGCAAATTTTTTCTTTGTTTGGGCTTGGATTTTTTTGGTTGGTTGGTTGGCTGTTTTGTCTTTAACCCAGGTGTTAGCATGCCTTAGAATTCACATCTTCGTGCTTTCCTCAACTATGAATGTTACTGACACGCATGCACACCTACAAATACAGGAGAGAAACTGGTACGGGAGTGCCGTTTGAGGAGAACCAGTTGTACAAAGAAGCGCGGGTGGCACACCGCGGGGCAGGGGGTCGTGTATGGATGGATGTTCATTTTCCTTTCGCTCTCTCGGCCGTTTCGGCCGCAAGCCCAGGCCGGGCGGCGCTGCCCGGCGGCGCTGTCGGGGATGCTGGAGGCGGCGGCGGCCGCGCCTCTCACCGCCCCGGGGCGCGGCCTCGCCCGCGCAGCCGCCCCGCACGGCTCGGGCACGGCTCGGGCACGGCTCCGGGTACGGCTCGGGCACGGCTCCGGGTACGGCTCCGGGTACGGCTCGGGCACGGCTCCGGGCACGGCTCGGGCACGGCTCCGGGTACGGCTCCGGGTACGGCTCCGGGAACGGCTCGGGTACGGCTCGGGCACGGCTCGGGTACGGCTCCGGGCACGGCTCCGGGTACGGCTCGGGCACGGCTCCGATACCGCTCCGGGTACGGCTCGGGCACGGCTCCGATACCGCTCTAGCACGGCTCCGGGCATCGCTCCTGGCACGGCTCGGGCACCGCTCCCGCACCCCGCAGCATGGAGCGCCGCGTCGCCCGCGAGTTCCGGCACAAGGTGAGGCGATGGGAGCCGCGTGTAGGAGTGTGTACACACTGTGTGTGTGTGTATATGTGTGTGTATATGTGTGTGTATATATATGCGTGTATATGTGTATATCTGGGTGTTTGTATGTATGTGTGTATGTCTGTATGTCTGTATGTGTGTATATGTGTGTGTATATATGTTTGTATATGTGTGTATGTGTGTATGTCTGTATATCTGTATGCGTGTATGTGTGTATATCTATGTTTGTCTGTTTGTCTGTCTGTATGTGTGTATATGAGTATATATGTGTATATATGTGTATATATGTGTAAAAATGTATGTCTGTATGTCTGTCTGTCTGTATGTGTGTGTGTATATGTGTATATATGTGTATATATGTGTCTGTATGTCTGTCTGTCTGTGTGTGTATATGTGTATATATGTGTGTATATGTGTATATATGTTTGTCTGTCTGTGTGTATATGTATATATGTATGTCTGTATGTCTGTCTGTCTGTATGTGTGTGTGTATATGTGTATATATGTGTATATATGTATGTCTGTCTGTCTGTATGTGTGTGTGTATATGTATATATGTGTATATATGTATGTCTGTCTGTCTGTCTGTATGTGTGTGTATATATGTGTATATATATGTATATATGTCTGTCTGTCTGTCTGTATGTGTGTGTAGGAGCGGGCGGCTCTGCCCCTCCGGCCGGGCTCGGCCCTGCCCCGGCGCGGAGCGGGGGAGGAAGGGACAAGCTCGGGGACTTTGCACTGCCCTGGCAGCCTGCTGGGAGGGCACGGCTGTTAAACCCTTGGAAAGAGAGCGAGAGACGAGGGACGTTCCCCAGTGCACGAGCTTTTTCGGGGCTCGGAACAACTGACTTTTTGTTTCAGACCGCGTTGGAGCCGGTGCTGCTCGGGGCTGGCGCCCGGGCTCGGCTCCCTGCGCTTCCACCTTCGCTTTCCCCGGGCGGCTGTGCGCACCTGTGCGCTCCTTTGCGCTCCTGTGCGCTCCCTGTGCGCTCCTTTGCGCTCCCTGTGCGCTCCGTTGCGCTCTCTGTGCGCTCCTTTGCGCTCTCTGTGCGCTCCTTTGCGCTCCTTTGCGCTCCTGTGCGCACCTCTGCGCTCCTTTGCGCTCCTGTGTAGCAGTGGAAAAGGGTTTTAACCCTTTAAGTGAGGCAGAAATAAGACGCACAGCTCCATGGGCGTCTGTCATGACAGGAAGAGCCAAGTTTATTCAGGAACACACTCGGTTTTATAGCAGGACTGCAACTCCCAGAGCAGAGAAAAGGTGATGGGTTCAGAGAGAAGACACCCCATTGCCAGGGCCTGGGCACACACCACAACAGGGGTTTTATCTTTGTTATTAATTCCTTTTTATTTTGATCAAATTATCACCCTGGGAGAAATTCTCCCTAGCCTTGAGCTGGCCCAGCTCATGGGCTGGGAACAGAGCTGAGAAGCTCCAGCCTGGAATATTTTTCAGGCTGTAATTTTCTTATTTTCTCTATACGTGTCCCACAGCTCCTTTGCGCTCCCGTGGGTGCGCGGAGCGGCCCCGCCTGCCTGGCACCGTCCTTTTGTCACTTACCCACTGAAATTAGTGCTCGGCAGAGCGCGAAATTGCATGAGCGAAGGACGCCCAGAAAGCTCTAATTAAGGAAAGGAGGAGGGAAATAGTTTGCAAGTGTAAAAGATGTTTTTGCCAAGGCGTTTAGGACTCTCTCAGACTGAAGTTTTCTGTAGCGTTTTGAGTTTGATTTGCTTTGTGAAGGAAGTTGTGGTTAGTTTTATTCTTTTTTTCCATTCTTTTTTTTTTTTTTTATCAGCTAGGACACACAATGTCTGCAAAATAAGGTTTTATAGAAGTATTTGTCACCTGGTAATAAACACATTACCTAAAGGATTGTTAGGATGAATTAGAGGGCCAGTAACAAAAGCTCTGTATGTCAAACTGGAGAAACGCTGAGGACCTGGCCATTCCATAATGATGACTGCAGCCATTAGCACGTTGTTCCTGCCTTGCTCCCTGTTACTGTATAACTCAGCAGTGACTTGTGCAACGTTTCTGTAAAGACTCTGCTGTCTAGGTGGGTGGTTACTGTCTTGAACTTTAAACCTTCTCCCTTTCATTGCTGCTATAATTCATAAATCATTCAAGCCCCACCCCTGATAAGGTAAGATGTATTGTCAGGGTTGCTGCAAACAGCAGGGATGCAGTGACAGCTTTATCTCAGTTAGAAGACAGTGAAACAATTATTTTCTTTCTTTATTTTGTATCATCCTGCTTCTAGTGACCTCTGTGGCATCCACAGTCTTGAATGCTTACTCTTCCTTTGACATACCAGTGAAGATGCTCACAAGATCTAAATTTCCTCAGTTAATGTCCATTTTCTTTCTTTTCTTCTTAGTTTATTTCTTGTTAGGGATTTTAATCAGTTTCCCTATCAACCAAGCAGCAATGTAAAATATGTAATAGATGCAAACATACTGACCAGTTTTTCCCTTTCCTTCAATAGTTTTCCAAAATCTGCGTAGCTTAAACAGGACTTCATACTCTTCTTTGAAACCTGGCAAATTGGGATAGTGCTAACATAGTGCATTATTGTCATCTGACTTTTTCCACACCAAAAAGTGCTTTTCCCACTTCTATTCCACTGAATAACATAGGCAGACTTCTTAATATGTAAACTACTTGACAAATTTCTTTTTTCTTTTTTTTTTTTTCCACATATGTAGGTGCAGATTGTGGGATAACTTTTTATTAATTTCTATGAAAAGCAGTGCAATGTATGTAGTGAGAAATAGAGCATAAGCTGCTCCTTGTATTCTAGGATTATCAGTGATACAGCTGCTCTGAAGATTCTTCAAATAATCACAGGAGGGTTGAGGGTGGAAGGGACACCTGGAGATTGTCTGCCCCAACCCCCCATGCTCAGGGCCACCAAGAGCTGATTGTCCAGGGCCATGTCCAGATTTTTTGTCCAGGTTTTTCTTAAATACATTGGTTTAAAAGGTGTGAAATCACCTCTCCCATGACTCTACAGTCATTTTCTTAAGAAATAGATACTAAAATACTACTGTGATCCAAGTTATACCATGTCATCACTGGTGCTTTGGGTTTTTTTAAAGGTAGGAGGGGCAGATATTTTAGGATTTATGAAATTAGAGTGAGTTTTAGAAGCTGATGGCAAGTCCAGGTAAATCAGGTGTCTACAGTAAGACTTGACCCCAAGGAGTTAAAGAATTAGGAAAATGGCAAGAGATGCAGGTGGCTGTGAAGCTCATTGATGGAATGGGAGGCAGCAGGAGGAGATTGTTGTGTTACAGAGGGTGGCCAGGATGATGAACCCAGCTGCAGCTTTCTCAGTGGGTTAGAAATCAGGGGGGGCCTGGGCTGTCTCAGACCATGAGGAAGCTGCTGGTGTAGGATGCAGGAGTCAAGCACAAAGACTGAATATTTTGTCAGGAGAAATAGCAGAATTTAAATGAAGCTCTCCATTTTCTGAGAGGAAGCAGGGATGTATCCACAAGCAAGCATATCAGGAGAAAAATGGAATGTTGGTAATTTTTCTTTCCATGTCAGGAAAAAGAGATGATGATGGTTTTGCCCTTTGCTGAGTAAGGTTGGTGCACTGAAACATTAAATGCTTTTTGTAGGACACTGCTCATGCAGTGTCTTAGCTAACTTTGGGGATTGAGCTCTGTATTTTACCTGTCACAGAAGTGAACAATTGATGCTGGAATTAGTTTAACCTTGAGTTTTACCTTTTCAATTATCCTTGCCTTGAGTCTGTGCACAGTATTGCTGAACTTTTGACTGCAAATAATTTATTTCCTTTTAAGACAGACTTTATCCTATGTGTTTGGAAATTCAGGGTTTACTCACTGGTAGAACTGTAAAGCAATCTTGACCTGCTTGTAGCTTCCTGGCCTTTAGGTGTTTTGAAAGTGTCTTTTTCCAGAGGAGACAAGTAACAGAAAACCACCTGTATGCAAAGTCTTGCCAGCTTTAGAGAGCCAGAAGGAAGGCACAAGTAACAGAAAACCACTGGTATGTGGAGTCTTGCTGGCTTTAGAGAGCCAAGTGGGACAAAAGGAATATGAAGCATGTATTTAGTTTAGAACATAATACAAACCATGGCAGACCTAGAAAGAAAGGGCCTTTCTTTAAGTATGCAAATTGCTTCTCAGCCTTCAGTCACAGTAATATTACCCTTTAGGTCAGGTGGAAATTGTTTTCCTAAACATCAGGCTTGTCCAGATGTAAAACTGACTGTTATGTGACCTTTCACTACAAGTAAGATTGGGGGGGGGGGGTCTCACTTTCTTTGAATATAAATTGAACTCCTCATGTCAGAATTCGGTTTTGGTTTTCTTTTGCTTTAATTTACTGTAATTATCCAAGAGCAGGCACAGTAATATGAGACTGCTTTAAGTAAAGGTACTATTAGTGGGGGAGGAAAGAATAACTAGCAAGTTCTATCAGTTAAGAGCTGGAGCAGAGGTGTAGCAGTTTGCATAATGCTAGAAGTGAGCTCCTGAAATCGCTGGTTTGGGCTCCAGGACCCAGATTCCATCTGTGACAGCATGTGCTACATTAACGAGTGGCCAAAAAGGTTTCTGAAGACATTTATTCAACAGTACAGTGATTATCAGGTAAGACCAATACGGTGTTCCTGTAAAAATGCTGTGAGGGGTAATCGAGCACACAGAATGGATCAGCACTCAGCACCTTGTATAATTGTCATGCTAAATTGTGGAAAGTCTCGTTGGAAGTGTGACATCGTGAGGGAATGCTCTGTTGTAAAAACGTGGTTTTGCCTCGATTAAATCTTTGCTCTATGGCTTAAGAATCTGTGAAAGTCTCTCGTGTTTAGCATTTGTGGCCATTAAATCAGAGATTAACGATAATGTCTCTGGGTTTTCAGGTCAATCTGTTAATTGACAATGAAGCAGAGAAGGATTACCTTTACGATGTGCTGCGCATGTACCACCAGTAAGGTCCAGCTTTATATTTGGTTGTATGGAATTTTACTCATATTTTTAAATTTGAAGAATTAATATTCATTATCTTAAGTAGTCTTCCCATATGCTACTAGAAAAGTAGTTGAAATAAGAGGGTTTTTTATCCTGTTGAATGAAGTCTTGTGGTTTCACAGCATAACCTGCAGGTGAAGAAGGAGCATGCCTGTAATCACTTATAGAGTTACTTTGGTTTTGTGACTTGGCAGAGTGTAGTGGATGCATATTTGGGGGTCTGTGGGGGGAGGCTCTTGCATGATAAAACTGTTCTTAGGAAACAGGAAGGGAGCATTAATAAAATTCATTAATATTTCCAAATAATGCTTATTTATTTGGTACAAAGTTTTCACTGACATCGCTTTTCAGAGAGTTTTTGCTAACTTTTCAGATAAAAATTCTGCAGTCGTCCTTCAGAAAGCTGGAAAAATTTAGTCTTGGAATGTGTTTGGCATGTTTAATGACTCTGGCTTATTACAACACAAGGGTAAAAATGGGAAAGGTGATAGGCCTGTTACCAATCCCTTTGCTGAACTGATTTAAACCACAGTTGCCTCAGACTTGTTTGGTTGCAAATGACATCAGCCTATGATCCATCGTTTTTCAAAGAAGATGAGAATATATTTTCCACTGATCATAGAGAAATGGCTCTGATAAACATTATTTTCATTCATATTGTAATTAAAAGCTTCTCAGCTGAGTGAAATGTCGAAGTTTCCATCTGATGTTTGCACTGGGCTGCAGTTCTGGGGTATTCAGCTGCATCTCTGATCCAGTTTCACTCAGGTCTGTCTAATTGCTTTTCCATTCATAAAGACTGTTGTTTGGAAAGCCAGTTGGTTCAGCAGATCTGAATTATTTAAAATCTCCTTGCAGTTACTAAATTAAAAATGCATATGATAATTTTTCTTATTTTTTCACAATTCCAGTGAAATTGGGCAAAATTTTCAGTATCTCTGTGAACATATAATGATGATGCATCACTTCCTGGGAATACATTATGAAATGTCCCAGGCCAAAAATATGTGCAATTTCTGTTGGAGTGATCACTTAATATCTGTTTCACTGGGAATAGCATTTCCAGAAGCATTTGACCTCTAATCCCATATAGGTAATACCTGATCTGTAGTTTTAATGTCCATGCCTATTAATAATAGGCATATAATATAAATATCAATAATATTATTGATAATATAATTACTATATTATATTATATATTATTGCATTATATATTATATATAATGTATTATTTTTATTATAATAATTATAATTATTATTGATATAACATGAATATTAATAATAATTAATAATTATAATATTGCATCCCAAGAAATGTAAATTAAAAGAATGGGAACAGCAAATAACACAGAAAAAATTTAATTGATATTTTATAGTAATAGGTCCATTGAACCTTAACTATTCCTCCACTCCTGTACAATAAAGTGTATTTTATAGACCTGTAACTTTTGCTTATCTCTCATGAAAGATGTTCACAGCAGTTTAACTTTTGTAGGTTTTGTTCATTAGTTAATCACCCTTCAAATTTGATTTTGAACAAAAGTTGAAACTTAAAGTCTTTGCTCTAGCTGCTGAATATTGTGATTTTTTTATTATTTTTTTTTTCCTGGATTGAACTGTTTGTCAGTCCTCTAAGTTCAGGAGAGGAAGGAGCTTCTAGCCTAGATTGACTTAGAAGAATCCCTACCTAGCAAGGAAACCAAAATCCCTTAGGCAGGTTTGTCTCATCTGGAAAGTTATTTTCAACAGTTCCATAAACCCTGTGGGTAGTCTGAGAATGAAATTGGAGATTTCATCTATAAACGTGATGTGCATGACCTCAAAGAGGTGAAGTGAATATTTAGGAGATTCAGGTGTTTTGAAGCAAGTATTCTTTATTTACAGTAAACCCTGTGGGTATTCTGAGAATGAAATTGGAGATTTCATCTATAAAAGTGGTGTGCATGACCTCGAAAGATGAAGTGAATATAGCGAGGATTCAGGTGTTTTGAAGCAAGTATTCTTTATTTACAGTAAACCCTGTGGGTATTCTGAGAATGAAATTGGAAATTTAATCTATAAAAGTGGTGTGCATGACCTCGAAAGATGAAATGAATATAGCGAAGATTCAGGTGTTTTGAAGCAAGTATTCTTTATTTACAGTGAACCTTGTGGGTAGTCTGAGAATGAAATTGGAGATTTCATCTATAAACGTGATGTGCATGACCTCGAAAGATGAAGTGAATATTTAGGAGATTCAGGTGTTTTGAAGCAGGTATTCTTTATTTACAGAAGGTTTTCTCTCTCAGGGGCTATTTTGCTTTTGTCAAGCCGGTATCTCTATCAATATCATTTTCGGTGCCTAGGAAGGACACGCAGATGCTGAGGCCACCACACCTTAGAGCAGGAAGGATTTTGTGGGTGTTTTTGCAGGTCCATGAACCTGCCCGTGCTCGTGGGGGACCTGAAGCTGGTGCTGAACGAGCCGGCCCGGCTGCCCCTGTTCGATGCCATCCGGCCCCTCATCCCCTTGAGGCACCAGGTGGAATACGATCAGCTCACCCCCAAACGCTCACGGTAGGACAGTGCCGAGCAACAACTAATAATGATAATGATAAATGCAGCTAACTTAAATGCAACCAGGAAATACTCTGAATTTACCTTGAATCTCGGTAAAATGTTGTTCGGCTGCATAGAGTTGGGCATAGTTATTTTACTTTGCTGTCTTTGCTAGAAGTGCAGCTGCCTGTACTGTACTGAAATTGTTTGCCAAGTAGTTTTATCTAGTAAAAGCAAGGTAAAGGAGTCAAAATCAATATTTTCTCGTTTTTCCTGCATTTAATAATAATAATAAAAAAAAAATCTCATAGCTCTAACCCTCTAAAAGCAGTTTCGTGATTGCAAATGTCTTTATTCATGTGAATAAACTTGATGGCTTTAGCTAATTCCCATCCATCCAAACTTCAGTGAACTTGCTTTTTTTAATGCCTAAATTAGCCATTATTTTTCTCTGGCATAACTTTCATATGAAACATTGCTGAGATGAGGTGTTCTGCAGCTGACCACTCATGTGTTTAACATTTCTGCAGAAAGCTGAAGGAGGTGAGATTGGATCGTTTGAATCCCGAAGGGCTTGGATTGAGTGTGAGAGGTGGAGTGGAATTCAGCTGTGGCCTCTTCATCTCCCAGTTAGTTAAAGGAGGGCAGGCAGACAATGCTGGACTTCAGGTAAGGAAATTCTCTTGGTGTTAGGTGCTGAGGGTTGTTCTTTAACATTTAGGAATTGCTTTTGCTGAGACACTCTTTGATTTTCTAATAGAATTCTTAAGTAAGGCCATGCCATGGTAAATACCATTGTACCAGTGGTGAATAAAGTCATTAAAAATGTTCATTTTGCTTTCCTTGATGATGTGTAAACTTTTTTTTTTTTTTTTTTCTTGTTTGAGATATGATAATTTTTGATGGTTAAAAGTTTTTCTGGCATATTTGTAATTCATGAGTAGCAAAAGTTATATGTAAGCAGATGGAAAGAAAGATCCCTAGACTGTGGAAGAGTGCTTTAAGTTGCCAAGTTCTGATGAAATGATGAACAGAGTATATAAATACTAAAAGTGTTAACTCCATCTTGCACAGATAGAATTTGTGTAATGAAATATTTACTTCAGCTTCATGTATACATTGTGAGGATTTCAGTTTATGCAATAAAAGGGAGAACATTTTTTTGACTATTCTCAGTGTCCTCTGTACTGCATAGGATTGCACTTCCTGTTATTGAATTTTGGGTACATGAGCTTGCCAGTAAGGTTGGCAAAAATAATTACGTGTACAAACACTGCAGTACTTTGGCAATTTGCATTAATGAAGTTTCGGGTGTTTGGTTTCTTTTTGAGTGTGACACTGCTTAGTGAAGAGAAAGTGAGAAATTGCTGTGCCAAATGTCTGCATCTTTTCATCAGAATTTGAATCTGATAAGGTGTGTTAAAGGTCTGAGTTTCTGACTGGAAAGGCTAATAATAATAAGCCTGGCTGCTTTTAATTTGTCAAGTTTGAGTATTTGCTGAGAGTATTGATGGCTAAGGATTATGTTTAACACTAGTCCAAAATATATTAGACTAGCATGATTGATTACAGTGTTTAATTAAGCTAGCATGTTTTGTAGATATGCTGCAGTATTATCTCACAAATCTCTTAGATTAAAAAATAAAAATAAATATCTGTCAACAAGGCAGTTTAAGTTAGATTTGTGTTTGTGTCACTCATGCTGAAAGCTTTCTAAAATTTAAACAGTTCCTCTTTGTGTTTGCATACACGTGCACGCCCTTCTGTTCGTGCATTCATGGCTCTAGATCCCATTCAGAATCCCCCTTGAATTAGTTCCACCCTCTGTCAGCCTGCTCTGCATCCAGGGGGAAGCTTTAGAAACTCCTTGGAACAAAACCACAGGCTGTGTGTGTACAGAGCTGCTAGAGGGTGTTGTAGCTCAGCACAAACCTTGTGCTCTGAGTGTTGTCAGCCTCATTTCAAGATGGGATCTGCCCGTGGGCAGGGGAGGATGTTGGTGCTCCCTCTCCATCCTGTGCAGTGACAGCAGGAATGGCAGGTGTGGGCAGGGGAGGATGTTGGTGCTCCCTCTCCATCCTGTGCAGTGACAGCAGGAATGGCAGGTGTGGGCAGGGGAGCTGCTCCTGGGCTCTGCTTAGCTCAGTAGGAGAGATCCCGTCTGCTTCCCTCCCCAGCTGCTAGAAACTTGAGAAAAAGGTCAAGAGCAGTCGCTTACATGGCTTTTGTAAACATCTTCTGGAGTGTATTGGAGGGCACTAATGGTGCTGATCAATGAAGGGTTTATTGGGCACTGCCTTAAATTGCCATGCTGACACATCTGTGTTAATGCTGCGTTCCAGCTCTGCTTGTTCCAGACTCGTGTTCTGACACAATCACTGGATGAGGGGTGATGTTCAGCTCTTGTGCTCCCATTGGGATGTGTGAACACAAAAAGGCCCCGTGGCTTTCTGTGACCAAGGTCACTGTAGGACGTGTTGGTGTCAGTGAGGGGGATTGTAAAGGATCTTTGGGCTGGAGTGTAGAAACCCTATTGTAACTCAGATCGTGGGGTTTAGCAGATAAAGCTCGAGACTGACTGAATTTGTTAGGCTTGGATTATATGAATTCATAGGGGCAGATGGTGCTTTGCAGCTCCTGTAGCTGCCTGGCTTCTGGTTTTTGATAGGTGCTGTTAAAGCTCAGCCTAAAGTGCCTGAATAAAAGGTGGCACTCGGCATTTTCTGAACCTCACTGAATAACAAGACCTGACAGGCAGCCCATTGTTCTAAATTGCTGTCTCACAGTAAAGCCAGCTGCTTCTGAAATTTCACCCACCTGCTTTATTTAACCAAATCTCTACACATTTTCAATCCCAAAAGTGCCGTCTGAGAAAGGTAGAATGATTTTCTATTATACCATCAGTTTTACATCCTGCTGCTTTTAAAATTTCCAGTTCAAATTGCATGATTCCTCCTTGAAGTACTTTCCAAGTTACCTTAAAATGACCAAATAATAACGAAGGTTTCTGTGGCACTTGTAGTTTTCACCCTTTTTTTGACCACAGTTTCTCTAAGGGCACAAGTATTTTGTCCTTCCATTAAGAAATGGACTTCATTTCCCTCCCCCCTCAATGCTTTTTGATACTTGTGTGTCAGGATTCTGCTGAATACAAAGAGATTGGTGTGAATGATGAAAGTGGAAGCAGTATACAAAATGGGAAATTTGAAACAGTTGATGTTATTATATGAAGCCCTTCAATTTCCTAGAAGCACTAAATATTATATTTCTCATGTTAAAAGTTAGAAATAATAGGCATTTTAATTGAGCAAAGTTAGGTTTGCATCTTTTTTCTAAAAAGTCTATCATCCCTCTGTTTGATAGGGAAAGGAGAAACTGTGATATAATACCAAAATAATTGTTACTGTTCTACTCTGCTCAGTTCCACTGACTTTTATCTCTACAGTTCTGATTCATTAGCTTGGTACACAGTGATACCTGTATAAAAGTAACCAAATACATGAAAACAGCTCTTAATTACCCCAATATTGGATACCATTGTTCAGGAAAAGCTGTTCAAGCATCCTAAAGAGAAGCAGTTTGCTGCATGCCCATACATCTCCTGCAGTCCAGCCTAGGTGGGTTATTTGTAAAGCAGCCTCAGTCCTTGTCTGTCAGCATTACAAATGGCATTGGGCTGAGTGAAGAGTGAGTTTCAGAAATAAGATGGCAGTCTAGTAAAGGAGAGTGTTAAAAGTATCTGTATGGGAAAAGCTCGTTCCTATACTGGAGGGAAAAATAAAATATGCTCTTGTGTGCCTTTAGAATTTTCCAAGTGCCTCTTGGGGAGACAAGAGCAGATTTGGCTCAGGGGGTGCTGAGAGCCTCAGAACAACACGAGTTCTGCTCATACAGGAGCCCCATTTTCATTTGCAGCCCTAAAACTGGGGGGCTTGTGTGTGTTGAGGCATTGCAGTCCACAACTATTGCATCAATAATTATGACAGGTTACACTTGTGAAGAGTCAGGTTTTTGCAAAGCCAGGCTCCACAGTCTGCACCATGTGCAAGATGTGGGTAAAGTTTTCTTTGAACTGAAAGAAAAACAAACACAAAGCCCACCCTCCCCTGCTCTTCAGCACATTTGTCAAATGAACAGGAAATGGAGAAGGTGGATGGACGTGGTTTTAAATCTTTGCAACAAGTTGGTGAATGAGTGACAGAGCCACCAGAGGTGTAGCTACAAGCTGCAGACCTCATGTGCTCTCCTTGTCTGGTTCTGTGTTTTTCCTACAGGCTCTATGTTCAAAAGCCTTCATTTCTGACCTATTTCTGCTCTTACCGAGGATTATTTAAAAAATCTGCCAGTCGAGCTGTCAGGAGTGCAGGCCACTGGATGAGGCTTTTTTGGATGCCCAGCAGAGGGAGTGGATGTCCCAGCAGTCAGGGGCAAGGGACCACAGTCCTGCTCTGCCTCTGCCAGTGGGGTCTGTTCTGCAGGAGTTGCCTTTGCTTTTGCAGCTTCTGGTGCTTTATTCTGCCAGCCAAAAATCCTCAGCTTCAGGAGAAAGTGTGACACGTGAGCAGTGATGGCAGAGTGGACGTGTTGTTAATGTTTTGTGTAGTATTGCAGAGGATGAGACACTTCCCACAAGCATTAGAAAAGCTTGTGAAAGAAATGAAGTTACATTGATGGGGTTTTTTTGGTTTTTCTTTCTTTGTGCTTTTTTGTTGTTTTCAATTGGACAGATCAGAGTAGGAAATTAAATTGTCATTATTACAATATGAAGAAAGGTGGAAGGTGACAGTGTGCCTGATGTCCTGTCACCCCATGTCTCTGTTTGTGTTAGTCTCTAGAGCACAGGCTATATTCAGGAGTTTCTACTTCAGTTCCACTCACTCTTCTCATACAAAATGAAAGCACAGAGCTTCTCAACAAAGTAATTGTAGATTTGTTTTTTCAAACGAGCTTGATAGTGCATTCCACCCAAATTTTGTTGAATAAAAATATAGTTGCTTTAGCTTTGTTGAAACTTGAAATCAGCCTAATGCAAATACCAGCATGGAAAACTTAAACCCGAAGTGAAATTTGGGAGCTTGACACTTGGGTCTTTAAATGGAACATTTTAGGCAGTCATTAATTAGGGATAATGCTGCCATGAAACCACACACATCTGTGAGAAGGAACCCAAAGTTTCATCGACTAAGAGCAAAATCCCAGGCTGGTGATGGTAATGAGAAAAGTCTCATCAAATATATTTTACATAACAAATATTCACAATAGTTCAGAGGAAATGCTGCTGGAGAGGAGTAAACCCAAATGATTGGCTTTGTCCATGTGCAGATCAGAGGTATGACACTGTTGATGGTTTGTTGAGGTAATTTCCTGGTGATCATTTGTGTATTTTACTGTGCAGTGGATGGATCTGCATTGATAATGGGAGAAATCCTGCACTAATTTTCATACAGCCCCATCACGTGGTTCATGCCAAGTAAAAGTCTTTGCTTATGGTTCTCTAGCCAGGACCTGGCAATTTTCAGAGCAGATAATAAGGCACTACTTTAAATGAAATAGGCAATGTCTCCATCACTGATTCCTTCTCAGCCTACCTGGATAAGAGGATCACTGGGCAGAGCTGATAAAAACTTGGAAAATTCTCTCTAGTCATCCTAGCATATCAAATTTGGGTTTATATTAGAGGAAGGGAAACTTTCTGATTGTATTCTGATAAATAAGATATGAAACTTTGTAGAAGTGGCTGGAAGCAGCCTGTCTGTTCTGCACTATTACACTGAACACTGCCAGGGAATATCCTTGGGGTGCTGCCACTGGATTGCCAATCAATGTTAAGGGCAGTCACATGGACCAGGGGTATAAAAGTATAAAAGAAGAAAATTTATTTGAATTCAAACACAGACTCTTGTTTTTAAGGTAATCTGTGGAATACAGATCTGCTGTATAGTAGACAGTATTTCCAAAATTGTTATTTGGCCATTAATTTGCTCTTTTGGTGTTTGCTATTAAAAACAAATACAGGTAAGTCTGATCTGGACATTAGCTGAAATGCAGAAATTATTCATGAATCAACATTATCTATCCTTTGCATCACAATGATTTCCAGACTGTATCCAATCTTGAAAACTTGAACTCACCATTTGCTTTTTCCTCTCCGGTGCGTGTGTGAGGTTGGGGATGAGATCGTGCGCATAAACGGATATTGCATTTCCTCCTGCACCCACGAGGAGGTCATCAACCTCATCCGCACCAAGAAAATCGTGTCCATTAAAGTCAGGCGTGAGTAACCCCCACAAAGCCTCGCCTCTGTCACCGAAATTGCTGTTAATAGATTGCTCTTGGTCTGCAGAAACTGAACAGTGTATTTTGCTTTTTCAGATATTGGCATGATACCTATCAAAAGGTAATGGCTCTTCGTTTGAAAACGCATTATTCGTTTTCTTACAGCTTCTTCTATGCAAAGAATCTGTGTTTAATTATGAAAATGTGTGAATGCTGATTAAAATGTCACATCCTTTTGAATGAACAGGCTGATGTCTTGTTTGATGAATCTGATTTTATTCCAGTTGCCGACTTAAATGAACCAATTTCTGTTTCCTCATTTGTCACAGACATCTCCTGGAAATTTAATTAGCAATGCACCTCTCTTAACAGAGAGCTCCACTGCTTCTCTGTGTTTGTAGCATTTGATGATGGCTTCAGAGTTTAGAAAAATTTAAAATTGTTTTGGTCTTCCAATTTTTGTTGAAAAGCTGAATCTTTAAGTGGAATGTTTGAGAGGTGTTAATGACAGGAGGTGTCGCTCTGCATAGAAATTTGTGTAAATGTTTGAGTGTTTATGGTTCGTTTTGTAGTCTTCCTCTGAAACAATTGTTTCACTTGAGAGGACTTTATCAGTTTTATATTCAGCCTTTTCCAGCCCAAATAATTGTATCCTTATTTGATGTTCTATTTAAATTGCTGGAAAATAAACCAAATGTGAATGAAAATCAAAGAAAGTTGTGGATGCAAAACAGAAGGCTCCATTCCAAAGTAGCTTCTGGAGCACATTGACATTTATTTTGTCCCATTATTTAAAATCATTTTTCCTTTCAGTTCACCAGATGAACCCCTTAAATGGCAATATGTGGATCAGTTTGTGTCAGAGCCTGGGGTAAGAGATCAATATTTTGTTCAGTGTCTTCTGGGGACTCTAATGGTTCTGAAATACTTTCTCCTCTGACCTTATCAGAGAAGCTGCTGTGTGCATTGCTATCATGCAATATCTTGTTGACAGGATTCTGTGAGGAATATCTTTTGTGATATGAAATGATTCTGGAGCTATTAGGTAAGGAAAGGGCAGGACACAACTGAAATCGCTTTTGCTCATTAATTGCTCCTTCATTTTGCCTGCGCTTATTAACTTCCCAGACTGTAGTTCTACTGCACAAATCTTTATCAGATTGTTTGGCCTCTTTTAGGCAAATTAGTGGAGGAATTACAACTTTGAATGCAAGTGACTTCTAAGGGTTGCAGAAGTGAAAAGAAACACCACAATTACTGTTCTTTTCCTTTCAGGAAGACAGACTTAGTTACACAGTGAGCCTTCTCATGGATTTCTCCAGCCCTTTTGTCAGGGAGCACCCAAATTATTATTTTGCCATATCACTTTCCTCTCATTTTCCTTCACCCTTTCCTGAAGACAAAATTTGACTATTTAAGTAATCTTCTCCAAATAGATGAGTTCAGCCTTTCACCTCAGCCACGCAGCTCCACTGAAATGACTCCACATTCATTTCCAGCAGGATGGAACCTTGGAGCCTTGAATGGAGCCTTGAATCTTATCTTGATGCTGGCTGGGATGAAATCCTGGCTGCATGAAATTTTATAGTGGTCTTGATACGAATTGAAGCCAGAATTAACATGTGCAGCATTGTTTAATCTGTGCAGGAAGGAAAGGGCAGCATTGCTGGACTTGCTTCCTCTGGAGGGAGAGACAATAAAGAGAAGAAAGTCTTCATTAGCTTGATTGGCACAAAAGGCATGGGATGCAGGTGGGTACACATCTTTTATTTATTGTCACTGTTTTTAAAATGAGACCCTCAAGGCAGTTATTTCCATCCTTCTTGCATATGATGTCAGGAAAATAAAGATCCATGCTGGATCATGGCAGCAGCAGGATGTCTGTGGCACACATTACATATTTTTAGGCAAAGCATAACCTGTGGTACCAGTTCTGTCATAAAGAAAAAACTTTAAATTTTAAGAGCAGACTGGACGTGCCTTTGTACAACTTGTCATGGAATTGGATCATTTAAATTCTTTTACATTTTGAAATACTTAAAAGTGCTGCTGGGTGATAGAGCAAAATTCCAGCACTGTCCACTGCCAGGTTCACTCCCTGCACTAAGCTTGCTTTCCCTGACCCTTTCCAGAACTAAAACACCATCACAAAGCTATTTTCCATTTCTAAGATTAATGTTGAATTTGTAAGGTATTTTAGAAATTGAACTCCTGTCCTTGCAATACTTATGGAGGTTTTGGAATAGAAGGGATACTGTAGGATTTCTTGTATATTTTGAAATGTATAGTTGAAATTGTCAGGACTTTTTTCTCCTGTAATTTGGAGGATGTAAAGGTTTTGAAAAAATTACTGACAAACCTGGAGGGGTGGTTGAGCATTGCTTGTTGAATATATAATCTATAAAAGTAGTTTTTGTATCTAGGCCCAGATTAGATGGCAGCTTAAAGTTCCTGAGCTGGATGTTGGCCTCTGGATGAAACTTCCTTCTTACTCCTAATAAGTAATCCTAACAAAATAACAAAGTTTTATACATACAGTACCTTGCAGTTTGGTGAATAATCAGTAATTCTAATTGTGTTACTTGCTGGCTTTCAAATATCCTTGGTGTCCTGGTCCTTTACACAGTGTAGATCAGTTCACATCAGCTTCAGCATGTAAGGCAAAATACAGAAGCCTGAATATTTTCATTTTAGCTTTTTCTTTAAAACCAGTTTTATGGTATAGGGAATAGAAAAATAGGATGATAAACCATTGTGTGTATACTGGTAAGTTTTGGTGTTGGTTTCAGAGTTGGCTAATACCATAAATATTCTTTAAGCAAAAAAAAAAACTATGAGGAAACTAAAATTACTCACTGTATTACACTGTACTCCTCATAAATGTTATTCTATAAATATAATCCAATTAATGTTTGGGATTTTTTTACATTTCCAGTATTTCCAGTGGTCCCACACAAAAACCAGGCATTTTTATCAGCAATGTTAAGCCAGGCTCTCTTTCAGCAGAGGTGGGCTTAGAGGTAAGGTTGCCACTTCCCAAGGTAGGTACACAAGGAATTCTTGTTTTCTAATCACAACTTGGAGGATTCTGTCGAGGGTTTATTGTGGGGTTTATTGTTTTGGGGGATTTTGGTTCCCAGTGTAGGAGATGTGCAAGCCTGAGCTGATTCCCTCTGCTCTGCCAGTACCCACGATGGTTGTATTGATTGTGTTAGAGAGCACATCTTTGGTTGTATTTAATATATGTACTAACTCAGCATCTGTATTAAAATTTGCATTAATTTCTTTAGGTTGGTGATCAGATTGTTGAGGTGAACGGAGTGGACTTTTCTAATGTAGATCATAAAGAGGTAAAATTGAGTCTTCTTAATTCCCTGGATTTGTAGTTGTCAGCTTATTAAACATCTGTCCACAAAAAGTGGAATATTTTGATACTGAGCTATTGACTCAGGGGGTTGTGTACTGAACGTGGGATTTTGGATATTTGCATACCTAGCACTCTATTTAGTTCTGGAAATTCCAGCCTTGGCAGCTGGCATCACACTGGCCTTGTATCCCTTCATTCACTCTGATTTTTATTTTATTTTTTTTTTTTAATTTGCAGGCTGTCAGAGTGCTCAAGAGCAGCCGTACTTTGACCATCTCTGTGGTGGCAGGGGCTGTAAGTAAAATAAATATATTTGTAAAAGCACAACTTTTGTAAGCAGAAAATTGCTATGTAAGTAAACCAATGGTAAAAAAAAAAGGATAAAAACAAAAGGTGTGTTTGTGTATAAAATCTAAAGCTCTGTCAAACCAGGACAGTTTTGAGTGGTGTGTGGTTCTTCCATACCACACCAAGTATTCTCAAATAAAACACGATTGTGAGCCAATGTCAAACCATTCCCTTGGCAAGGAATGGAAATTAACTTTATTGTAATGGCCTCTCATGTTGGAGACATTCTGTTCTAACAGATACCTGCTTCTGCTGACACGTGGAAGGTAAATTGAATTTGAGACAAATTATTTTCAATCCTGAGTAGCTGATGCCTTAGTCTTGTTCCAAGTTAGTTCCTTTTGTAACAGTTTATCTGCTCTCATTAGTGTATTGACACGCTGAAAATTGCCCAATTTGTCATTTACACTGCTCTGTGCAGCAGAACCCTGAGCCTTTGGGGTCTAATCTAAAGCCAGCTGAAATTAATTAAATCTTCCCTCTGCCTTCAGTGTGACTTAATAATAAATGTTTTAATGTTCTTACTGCCTTAATCTTTCTTTTAGAAAGTGTGTACTTGTGTACACGAGGATAATCAAGTTCTATAGACTAATCAAATACAGTGTTTTCTAATTGCCTTTCAACTGAGTTAAATAGGGGAAGAAAAGATTTAATAAGTCACTTCAGCTACTTCCTAAGGGCTTGTGTATACTGTGTAGCTGCATTAAGGAATTAATAGTTTATTTGAGCTGCTCTCACAGTAACAAAAGGTGAAGTTGTCCAGAGGCACTGTAGGCATTGTTTAAACAAATACTCTGGGCTAGTTGATTAAGCTCCAGGAATTCAACATCCTCAGGACTTCATTTCAATCCCAGTTATGTTAACAACTTTGAGACTGTGAGCTCTACCTCAGCGTGCATCACTGGGGTGGTGTCCCTAAAATGGCCAATTGTTGCTGTGGAACTCTTCTGCTCCTTCACCTTGCATGTCTCTTCTCAGTCTTTGTCTGGAGAGCAAAAGGAAACAGTTTCTGAAATACGGTGCAAAGACATTCCTCAATGCCTGGTGTTGTTCAAGACATCTACTTTGTGCTTTAGAGACAGGAAAAATCGTACCTTCCTAATTAACATGGGATTTTAATTTCAGAAATTAAAGTTAGATTAATGTTACCAAAGTGTTCTATGTATAGCAGTATGGAAATATCTTTCTTGAATAATGAAAGCAATAATTGTGAAGCAAGTGAAACGGGAACAAAGCCAAGTGAAATACACAAACTCTACAGTGTTTGGGGATGTATTTCCCTGTATTTGGGCTCCTGAATGATGACCCGTTTCTGCAGAAGCCAGGGCCAGGAGCATTAAAGCCCAGTAACTGTGTAGTTGTCCCCACACTGGGAATCATTCAGTGTTCTGTTCTCTGCCATTGCATTGCTCAGTGAGATTTCAATCAAGTGTCATGTTGTGATGTGGATTTTTGTCCGGGTGACACACTGAGCAGGTATTTGGCATGGTCCCTGTGGTGGTGCTGCTGAATTCAGCAGCTGCCAACCTCCTCGGAGGTGTTTGGCATGTGAGAACTCAGGGCTGAAACCAGAACAGATCCTTGGGGGATCCTTCGGGGTGAATCCTCGGGGAGAGCACGGTGAGGGATGGCAGATGGCATGGCTGGGTTAGAAGGATTTCCTGGAAGAGCTGCATTCGTGGCTGCTTTCCCAGCTGACTGGGTGGTGGTTTTGGCTGCAGGGGAAGGAGCTGTTCATGACTGAGGAGGAGAGGCAGAGGGAAGCTCGTGTCCGGGAGCAGGAGCGCCAGGAGTTAATGCACCAGAAACGGCTGGCACTGGAGACCAACAAAATCATCAAAGAGCAGCAAGAGAAGGAGAGAATGTGAGACCTCTGTAGCACAGTCCGAAAAACTTAGCTTGGGTTTGGAGAGGGATGGAAGGCAGGAGCACATAATTATTTCTGTGATGCTTCTCCCAGAAGTGAGAAGATTCTCAGATTCACTTTGTTTTGCTTTTGCAGAGTCTCTGTTTATAAAATGTTTGTCCTGTGATGCTCTTGATGTTCTGGGCTTTCAAAGCTGATGCCATTCAAAGCCATCTTGAGTAGAAGGGTCACTCTGCTCCTGTCATACCCAATGATTCCATGTGATATTCATTATGTTCCTGATGCTATTTACTCATAGAGACTTTATACTCATACAAAAACACGCTATAGAAGGAGGTAGTGACTTAAAGAATTAAAAAGATGATGTGTCCTTATTATGAAGATGGTCAGGAATGTCCTCAGGGTTCCTGGGAAACCATACTGAACCTTGGGGATCTCAAAGATTCCCTTTAAAACAGAACATTTTCCCCCGATACAAATGTATTCACTGTCTGCATCCTTTACTAACTGTATGCTGACACACTTTGTTCAGGTTCTTACTCAGAAAATACTATTTTTATCATGTTGTCCTGGTTCCTCTTGTTATAGAAGAAAGCTGGAGATTTCCCAGAAGGCTGCAGAGGAAGAAGAGAGATATCGCCGAGAAATAGAGCAGTGAGTAAAAACCTGACACAGGCAGTGTGGGAAAGGATTGCACAGGCCTGGAAAAGGATTCCTGGTGCAGAGGTTGTGGCTGAAAACATTCTGCATGTTGCTTTCAAATAAACTTGTGTAGTATTTTCCTTTGGCTAAATGCAGGATCCAGTACATATCAGTGAGCACTCCACATCTCAAAAATAGGAAACTGATCTGAAAATAATCACCTGTAAACATGAGGCTTATGGCAATAATAAATTCAGTGTGATGTTGAAGTTAAGCACTTATTTTAAAAGTGTTATTAATATATAGAGAAACTTAAGGTTAAAGAAATTCTACATTCCAGAACTTGTTTACTCTCTTGTCACTGAAACACTACTTTGAATTCAAAGAGGAAAGAAGCAGTACTGCTAAGAAACAGATCAGTACTATATTTTTAACTTGAGCATTCTTTAATATTTGGAAGTTTGAAATTAACTGGTTGTTACCACAGTAATTAGCTTTCCTTCTAAATGATGCTGGGAAATTGCATGAAAATGTAAGCTGCAGAATAATGCCTGTTTTGATTCAGCCTTTTAGGGCTAAGATTGGCTCTAAAGTCTTTGGCTTTGCCCCTTTGACATATTAAGGGGGTTTTAATTCATTTAAAGTGCCTTTTCATGTACTAGCTAAGATTTTCTGATAGAAAAAGAGCAGGGGTTTCTGAATTTGTAAGGTGCATAAAGAAACATATTCCCCAGTTGTCACAGGGGAAACATCTTCTGCCAGTCCTGCTGTGGGCTCTACATGGGTGAATTTTTATGCATTTCCCTTTTCTGATCCTGGGGAATTGGTAACACCCTGCTCTTTATTGTGGAGCTCTGTGGAAATTCCTGCAGTAGCCAAAAGCTGCTGTGAAAGCAGGGGAAGGATGGCTCTGTTCTGCAGACCTCGAGTGCCTGTGTGTTGTAATGAATATTGCATGTCTGCTGTGTTTTCTGCACTGAAAACATCTTTATTCACTCGGGGAGGGCTTTCATGCCCTGAGGGCTGCTCAGTGTAAGGTCTAGACAACTTCCCACTTCCTTGGGCATTTTTCAGTGTTGCTCAGGCACTTTTAATGCTTTTCCACATCACAGTCCAAACTGTTGGGTCGGTGTCCATCTCCTGGGTGACAGAGAGGGAGAATGGGACCAGAGGAACCGAGATGAAATCCAAATCTGAGATTTAATGAGCAGTTGTTGTGGCAGGCTAAAATACAATATTTTTCTGTATTAATTGTTTTTGCTGATCGTGCCTTGCCTTCTTTTAAGAATCCTTTCTGCAGGAATTCCTTGTATAGAGTTGCTGTGCCCTTTTTTTGTATCTTACATTTGAAAAAATTTCAAATGTACCTAAATGGCAGAGGTCCCAGCTCTGTGTACTGCAAGTTACATTGTCACACCAACTTTTAAAAACTAAAATTAAATGAAAAAACATTCTGTCCATTGTTCCCTGCCAATGCCTCTAAATATTTAAATAGTGAGCTCAGTTAAGATTTAAGAGTGTTTTGACTCAATGTGAATATTTTTTCAATTCACTTTAGGTAATTTAGAGATGCAGAAGATAATCCAAATATAAATAACATCATCTATATCTAAGACCTGTTAAATTTTGGCACCACATAATCAGTTCAAGGCAAGCTGTAGTTAAGGATAGATCTTGGATTATTTAAGGCAATGTATATGAAGTTACACGTTATTGGGTCACTCAGCATTTCTGCTGTGGCATGCTTGGTATTTGCTGAATTTTTGTTTGAGAAGCTTTTTTTCTCTGATCATGGTGCCATTTACCATAAATGAGGTAATTGACTTGTTTTGCCTGCTCTTTTCCTGAAGTGTGACATTCTCTGCATCACCCCATCCTCTATTTGTACTCATCTATTCCCCTCTCTTCTCTTCTTTTTTTTTTTTTTAATTTTTTTCCCCCTTAGAATACAGAATTTAATTTGGTTTCTGTTTCAACTATATTTATTTCTTTTTGGGAAAAGTCACTTTTTATGGCAACTTAGGACTAAGAGTTTAGGAAGCAATCATCCAAATAGATTTAGAGATAGAGAGAGGAGACGGATATTTTTACAGATTTTTTAAGGTATGATTTGCCATTGTGACACCTGATTTAGGTGTATGATAGATGTTCTGTCATTCAGTGTTTCAGTTAAAACTGACAGTTTTTCTAGTAAGTAATCCCAGTCCTAAAAATGAAAAATTGCTAAACGAGAGATGGTATTTTACTTTATTTAAGGTGATAGTGTGTCACTCATGGCTTTGTATCTGTGCTGGTGTTTATGCAACACGCCTTAGAAGTCTAAATATTAAATAAGAACACCTTACACTGTATTTTGCACATTATCTTAGTAGCTTAGTGAATGAAACGTTGATGAAAGGAATTCAGTTGGGAAAAGGAAGCAGTTTATTATGCTTTATATTCAAGAGAAACAGCAAATATGCTGAAAAATTGGTAATGAATACATACTGATGTTGTTGGTTTTGTACTCAGAATATCTAACTGCATTTGTTTTCTCTAGGATAACAGCAGAGGAAGAGAAATTTAAGAAGGAGTGGGAAGAAGACTGGGGTCCTAAAGAGCCACCCAAGTCTCTAAAAACTGTAACTGCAGAAGTGCACTCTGCCCCTCGTTCCAAACACAAAAGTAAGTGATTTATGTCCAAAATTGCCTCCTTCTTTTTGTCTTGGGCACATCACTGAGCTGTGTGGAATGTACCACCAGTTATTTTCAGAAGGCTGGAAGCACGTGATAAATCAATTAAATAACTCTTATTTAACAGGTGCCTCTCTTGCAACATCTGCATCCATTCAGGTAGTCTCGGTTTTTAGCAATCGGCAGCAGGACAAATGAAAGGAGTGAGGCTCAGTGAGGAATGGCCTGAGGCACCAATCAGCCTCGGTGGCTCAGGGTTTGGGGCTTGGCTGTGCTGTTGTTTCTGTTCAGTGTTTACCTGCCAACCCTTCCTCAGTCCGGGCTGGGAGGGATCTTGGAGATCACCTTGTTCCAGGGTCACCTTCCCCCCCAGCCCAGGCTGCTCAGAGCCCCACCAGAACATCCTTGGGCAGGGATGGGGCATCACCAGCTGCCCTGGGCAGCCTGTGCCTCACAGGGAAGAATTCCTTCCTGCTGTCTAACCTAAATCTATCCCCCTTTCGTTTCAAACCATGCTCCCTTGTCCTGTCCCTCCATGTCCTCTGAAAAAAGTTCCTTTTTAGTTTCCCTGTAGCCCCTTGTAGGTGGGTTCAGGCACCTCTGAGCATCCCCAAGGGCTCTGCTGGACCATTCCTTACCCTGGGTCAGCAGAGCAGGACAGAATCCCCTCCTGTCCCTGCTGCCCTGGATGCTGCTGCCTCTCTGACTTCTTTTTCCTGGAGCTCAGCTGGCAGTCAGGAACCTAAACTGGAAGCTGCAAATATTATGTGGAGAGTGTACTGAAATTTCATTGCACAAAGAAAAATGTGGAAAGTGCTTGTTCCATAATTCACAGGAGACCTGGGACAATTCCTAAGCTGATGTTATTTTAGTATATTGTTCTGTGTGTGACTTTGAGGAGGACTGCTGATGGTTCCATTACAGGAAAAGCCACCAGACTCTGCAGGCTTCCCTTCACCACCCAGCAGACTAATTATCCACATTCACATTCTAACAGCTCCTCAGGACTGGAGGAGGTTGGAGATTGTTTAAAAAAAAAAAAATTAAAAACAGGCCCTACTTAAATCGATTCTGTAGGAAAACATCCCATCACTAACTACATTTTTTGTTTTGTTTGTTTCATGGAAACTTCTAGTCACACATTACAGATCTCTTTTTTCATCCCATGGGGACCTCCAGTTGCTGTCACTTCTGTCCCCTCACCCCTTTCCTCCTTTGTTTCTCTCGAAGATTTAAAGGGAGTTGCACATGACCAGCTTGAAACAGATGACTTGGATGAAGTGAGCACGAAGCAGGACAAACAGGTTTGCCCCTCAGCCTGACCTCCTCTCCTCATTCAGACTCTTCCTGTGTCTCAGCTCCTCCTGACAGTCAGTCCTGACATTGAACTGAACCGTTTGGTTTTCCTAGGGCAATGTGTGTGCTCCTTTGGTAAATGATGAAAGATTCTGACACTGCTGCTGTCACTGCATCTAAAGATACCTTGACATGAAATCTAATAACCCTACAGAAACGTGGACTGTATTGAGTGCTCAGTGTTTCTTACATAAAGTTACAGCAATAGATTCTTTTGTATGTTTTTACTTAGCAATATATTTTATAGTATTTATGCACTTGGCTTGAAATATTGTGTCCTGGGAAATGGAACTTTTCATGTCTCCTCAAAAGCCCTGTTCTTCCACAAGCTTGAATGAGTTTGAATTAATTTTAATTTTCATAAGGCTTGCTAAAGCTCCTGTGAAGTAGGAGTATGACCATAGAAATCTTAGCAGTGCACATGCCTGTGTGCTTCTGAATGAAGATTACTTGTTGCATTTTCTTTGTTTGACATAAAATATATATCATTAAAATAAGGGAAACATTACTAAATGCAGTAGAATCGTTTATCAGGAATTTAGCTAAGAACTTGTCATGTAATATCAAATCTCTGGTGTTGTGCCTTCAAATAAATTTTAATCAGTTACACATATCAGCACAGATTGGTTTGAGTACAAGCCTGTCGTTGGTTTTTCTTCAAAAAAATCAATTTTCCTTTACCTTTTGTAGCTTTTGGATGGTTTTATCGATATGATGGAAAGTTTCCCACAATCCGGAAGGTACCAAGTTTGAAATGTGAATTTGTTTGCTGTGTGTGTGTTTGAATTGGAATTCCCCTTTGTTCCTCTTCCCTGTTGTTAGCAAACATTCTTTAAAGTCAAATGCTCCTTCTTTTAACGTGTGCCCCAGTTAAGATGGGATGGGTGAGTCCAGGACTTTGTCCTTTTGAGTCCTTCAGGCTCTGAGCTCTGCCATGTGCAGAGGGAATTGTAGAGCAATAGAATTTAACTATAACAGTATTGTAGAACAACATTTCACAGAAGGGTTCATTACAGGTGGGCTGTGCACATCTGCATCCTCTCCACAACTCCTCAGAATCGTGCCTATATAAAAACAGTACAGAGAAAAAATTCCAAGGTATACCTTTGCAAATCTCCCTGCAGGAGAAGGGCTGAAGGCAAAAGGCTTTTAGGCAAAAAAAAAAATGAACAGTCTTTAAGCTGAGAGAATATTTTTGTGTCTGTAGAGCTGCTGCTGAAGTATTGCAATTTCAATTTATGAGAGTTTCAAATAATGTTTGATGCTTGCTGTTGCTTCCTTCTCTTTATTTCTTGCAATGTCTATTAGCCATGTTACAGGGGCTTGCTCTTGTGTGCTCTGGTGGTGGATTTTTTGGTAATTAACTGTGGCAAAAGTGCCATGAAGATTTTGTGTATGTATCTGGCAAGAACTCAAGGTTTCAGAGGAGGTCAGGATTATTTCTGACAGACAAAGTGTTTGTGTCACTGTTGATTTGTGTCACTTTACTTTGACTTTGTGTGCCCAGGATGTGCCTGTTCACCCTGACAGAGATTAGGAGAAGATGATGCATTCCAATACCTTTTTGTACTGCTAGTGACTGTGAGCCATCATGGATCTGTAACCTGTGTCCAAGCCAGGGCAGTTAGGATTTTTATCTGAAAATTATAAATCCATTTTATGGGAACTCTTCACACAAGGAGGGCAGTGTTTTGTGTTGCTGCTGACAACTATCGTTTAGAGAATGCCCAAATACCTCTTCATATACTAATGATTTTACACAATTCCTGTTGAACTTTACCACACAGTGTGCACTACAAGCTTGAAAAAAATTATTTTTAATAATTTGCTTCTGCCAGTGATGGATTTTCATCCTGCTCTCTATTGTTAGTGATTTTTTTATTTGGTTTAAAAACAAAATTTCACTCTGTACTAAAAATGTCTATAATGGGAAGTAAACTGAATCCATGGGGAAAATTATAGGAAAGGATGAATCATCCTGTTGCATCTCAATGCTGTGAATGCAGCTGAGAGAATCAGACATGTTCATATTGAAGGCTTTGTTTTGTGGACTGCTTCGTGTGCCTTGGAATTCAGTAACCCTGCAGATGTTGGTACCTGGCAAGTTGTCCTGCCTGATGTTACCTCTAGCAAATGCATCTTGGAGATTGGTAGAGGATGATCTTGGCTCTTGTTGTTCAGGTAAAAAGTAATTGTCCCTGAATAAAACACACTACAGAATTAGGTTTGTGTTCAAACAGTGTGAACAGCTACATTGTTTTAGTTGAGCTTTATCTCCAATGTTTTTGGGGTTCCTGCTCCCCTCCCTACACCCCCCCCAGGTAACCATGAAGCAGCAGACCACATCCCACTGAACCCAGCAGTGCAAGGCTCCAGTTAACTGCTAGACTGGGGAATTTCCCTGCCAGGGAAAATGTCTGTTTTCCAAGGCTTTGTTATCAATATTAACGTGCAAAAGGCGGAAGGAAGACAAATAATGCTCTTTAACGTGAAGCAGTTCGTGGTGGTTTTGGGAATTCAAGGCATGAAAAGTCAATATCTGCTGCTGCTGAGAAGAAGAAAATGCAGGCTGAAGCACAGCCTCTCTGGCAGTGGAATAATTGCCAATAAGTGGCCACTGCTCCTCTGTTTTACTTCTCATAAATAAAAGGAGGGCATGGATTTCCAGTGTGGGCTGAGTACAAAGGTGAAAGGGGGGCAGAAATGGGGCATCACTAAAGCAGAAATAAGGAGCAGCTTGTATTTTAAAAACAACAGGAGCAGAGGCTTCCAAGAGACTGTGTAGCTTTTCCTTTTGTTTGTCACCATCATCTAGAACTTTAGAATTATCTGTATCATCTCTAACTTGGTGCTGTATGAGTGAACTCACCTGAGTAGATTTTACCCAGAGCCTGTGGGAGCTCTGTGGTCTCTGTGCTGCAGTTCTCCCTGTGGAAGCAGCTCAGCTTCTGCACTGACCTGAGCCTTTCCTTTAGGATTCCCTATTTCAGTTTTGTTAGGGGATGCAATGCTGATTTTGGGGTATATGCATGAAGCTGTTGTGTGCATGGACTATTGACACCTGCCTGTGCATGAGCATCTGTCACCTGAAAGCAGTCAGTCTATAAATAAATATATAAATATGTAAATATATATAAATGCCAAAACAGAGAGATGGCAAACCAAGACCCAACCAAAACTGTTTGAATATTCCAAGTTTTGTAGTAGGCCTGTGTTCCCTAAAGTTGTAACTTTGCAGAGGAACAAAAAAGTTGAATTCTCTGATCTCACCCAGCTTATATTCGAGGGCACAAGCCCTCCAAAAAGTTTAAATTTCCTGCACATTGCTGGATAAATGGACTTTGGATTTTCTTTTGGAAAACCATCTCCATACTTGCATAGACTGAAATTAATTTTTCGAGGCAGACACTCATGTACAAGATGGAAGTTTGTGGTGCTTTTACCTGATGTAAAAATTTTTGTTAAAAAAAAACAACCTTCTCAGAAAGGGAAAGAACGAAAGAAGTCCAAAAGTGATAGTTTTTGTGAACAGAAGAAGAATAAAAAGGAAATGGAGTTTGAGCAAAAACTTGCCAAGGAGAAAGAAGGAATGCTGGAGAGAGAAAAGCAACTGAAAATAAATCGTCTTGTGCAAGAGGTATGTTGTGATCTATCAATTGCAAAGGCACACTGAAAGAAAATTAAATGGATTTTTTTGTGGAATTATTTTAGCAGGACACTTGTTTAATGATGTCAAAGATAATGAAATTTTAAAAGCTGTTTTACTGCAAAATTCTGTTGCTATTTTGGTTATTTCTGGTCAGCTTTTACCCAAACAAGGATAGCTTTGCAGTTGTGTTCATGTGTAATGATGAATTTAGTGAAAAACAGCAAAATAGGAAATTCTTCTTAAAAGCAGTATTATTATTATTACTATTATTTATTAAACTATTCTAGGTGGCATTTCACACTTTTGGAATGTGTTTGTATTATGCCCATAATGCCTGTAACCCTTTCTAATGCCCCAATGTTATGGCCAAGGTATCTGAGACAGAACGAGAAGACCTGGAGGAGTCAGAAAAGGTGCAGCACTGGGTGGAAAGGCTTTGTCAGACACGGTTAGAACAGATTTCCTCTGTGGAGAATGAGTCTCCTGAGGTAAAATTCCAGATTTTCCACATATTGCATGATCTCCAAATAACTGAAAGCTGTCTCCTAAAAGCAATGGGTTTTACCAGTGAAAGATTTATCTTTGTCTTTCCCCCCCATCCTCTTTGAGAGAGGGAAAAAAAACATTAATTGATGACAATTTAAATAATTACTTTTCCCTATATTTTATGAAGATTTAAACATTATTTTAATGAACTGATTGTATTTTGTCTCTTAAATGACTTTATCACCACTAAATTAACAGTTTTATTGTCTCATGAAATATTTGGGCTAGGTGGGACCTGGTACCAGTAACAAAAGCTAGATCCAGCTATATTTATTAATATCATGTGAATATAAGAACATCATTGATGATGAGCTCGTGGAAGCTTCCTTGTATTGCATGAAACAAAGGAACAGGATAAGAAAATGACAAAAAAATTACAGAACTCACAAGGAGCAGGGTTTGGGCTCGTGCTGTGAGTAGTCCCTGTGTTCAGGGGAGCTGCAGAGAGTGATTTCCTCGGGGCCTGCTGGTTGTGGATGTGGAGTGAGGCTTTCCCACCATCCTGCTGCTCTGCCTGTTTCCCAGGGAAAGCCAATTCCAGGAGGAGCACTGCAGTCTGAGCTCCCGTGGGATCCCCAGGAACTGCAGCCACAGAGGGGACCTTGGGGAACACTTGCATGATTTTCCCTCAGCTCAGAGTGGAGCAGCTCTGGAAAAAGCAGCTGATCTTTTGTTCCTCGTGGCCCCAGGCTCAGATCCATGTGGTTTTTCAGTACAGATCTTTAGTGGGATGATTATGCAGAGTTTTTATCTCGCTATCACTTGGCAGCTTGTGTTCTGCTAGAACTCTGTCCCCCTTATTTTGTGAAGTAAGAAGCAATATTACAGATTACAAACACTGCTGTGTTTTCAGAGCTCTACCTGGATTTAAGACAAGCACTCTGTGTTGTGTTTGCTCCATCAATTATTCCATTATATTCTATGAAATTGCCCTACCACGATTTTTCTACAAACCTACCCAAGCAGTTAAAACATGTAAAACACAAAACCTGAGTGTCCCTTAGGGCTAAATGCAGCTGAAAAATAGTCAGGTGCTACAGGTTTGAGCTGGTTCTTGTAAGCAAGAGCATTCAAGATCTCAGCCTCTGCCAATGAAAAGTTATTTTTCAGCAAAAAGCAGTGAGCATGTTAGATCAGAAGAATGTAAAAAGTGGTACCCACTTGAGGGAAGTGTTGCCATATTACAGTAAGATTAATGTGTCTGTCAGCTTATCTATGTAAGGTTTCCTCAGCTGAGTCTACAAAAGAGCAAAATGTCTGAATTTTCTCAAATAGTCCGGGTTGATCACTGATAAAAGGAATGTTAGCAACTCCAACAGCATATGTAGACTCCTTCCTTACACACATCCTTATTTTTTTGGATGAGCTGCTTATTGTGTTCCAACTCTGCAGTTGTTTAGTACCCCAATAGATCTGGTGCGGATTAACAGAAATTATAAGATCTCAAGCCCCTTGTGCATTAATATAAATTATAAAATCTCAAGCCCCTTGTGCATTAATATAAATTATAAGACCTCAAACCCCCTGAGGTTCTGAATTTCATAGCACACTAAACTTTTTGTTTTGATAGCTGTTTAAGCTTAGTTTCCCTGCTTGTACTCATGTGTGGTTATGTTTACACAACTTTAACCCCTTTCCCTTTTTTAATGACATAAAATCTCAGAGCCTGTCTTTGATTATTTTCCTTCAAATAATCACCTTTTCAAGGAATAATTTTTGCTTTCTCCTCGAGGCAATGTTGTGTTACCTTGGTCTGTCCCGTGGTTTTGTCTCCTGAACACTTCACACTGTTCAGGGTTTTGTGGGGTTTCTTTTGTCGACCCCCGTACCCCAACAGCTGCCACCACACCACTCCCACTTTTTTCCTTTTTAACCTGGAATCCCAAGGAGAGCTTTGTGGTCACTGCACTAAAAGGAGAGAGAAAGGACAGCAACACACACGGAGCTCTTTGGGGAAAAAAGGCCAATTTATTGTACAGCCAGCCCGGATTTAAAGTGTGTTAGTGCAGCCAGGACAGGACAGGAGCTCATGGGACAATTGGGAAAAACATCCTTGGGACAGCACCTCAGGATGTGTCCCACGGCAAAGACACCAGGGGTTAATGTTGGTGATGAATTCCACTCTGTTTGTCACCGTGTTGTCACCCTGGGAGACTCCTCCCTAACTGAAGCTGCAGTCAGCTTGGCAGCCTGGGAATGGAGCTGAGAGTCAGGAGAAATCCAGGCCTGGAGAGAATTCCCAAACTGGAATTCCCCGGCTCTGTCAATGTGTGTGTGCACATCCTTTACCCCAGCAGCTGCCCCCACTGCCCTCCCGTTGTTCTCCTTTTTTCCCCGGAATGCCGAGGAGCTCTCCGGGCAGTGTGTGTGTTCAGTGTGAGTGGGGAGGCTCTCCCTGTGCAGGGCTGAGCACTCTCGGCTCTCGGGCTGTCGCAGAGGTGCTGCAGCAGAGCTGAGCACGTTCTGTTCTGTCACACACAGCTGCTGCCTGCACGTCCCTGTCCCGGTGCCACCTCGCTGCGGCGCTTCGCCGGGGGGCTGCAGCTGCACACCACCGACCTGGATGACATAAACCTGGATGAAGGTGACAAACCCAAACCTCCTCCTCCTCCTGCTCCTGCTGTCGCCCCAGCAGCGCCAGCCCAGGCACCTCCTGCCCCCAGTGCCCCACGAGGTCCAGCCCTGTTGGTGACTCCGGCTCCCCAGGTGACCTCGGCATGTGTTTGGTGCCTTCTCCATGTCCCTGCATCCCTGACCCATCGCCCTCTGTGCCCCCGGGCTCTGCCCTTCTGTGCCTTGCTGTTAAAGTGAGGGGCTTGCTTCATTTTTTCAGAGGTAGTTTCATTTTAGTACTTTTTCAATCTAAGTCAGGAAGGCTTTGCTCTCCTGCTCTTGCACCTTGTAGCCCTATTGGTTTCACATGTCCTAGGCAGAATGTATCAGCTAAAAAAAAAAAAAAAAGATTATTTGGACTTGAGCGATTAAAGATCTAAAACAACCAAAAAAAAGCAGCCACAGGAAGCAGATTTAATTCATTGTTAAATTTGAGAAAAGTATCCCTGTAGTGAAAATGACCTGTGGAAGTGCTTTAAAAGTGTCATCAAACTGCTTTGTTAGGTGAGAAGAGTGGACAAAGAAAATCGGCCAAAAGTCAGAAGTCAAACTTCTAAAAGGTCAAAACTGTGTAAAATAAAAAAGCAAGAGCTGGTAACCCGGTTTGACTTTCTGCCTTTTGAGAAAACATCAGCTTTCTCCTTATTACAATCTGAGACCAAAAGAGGATCAAATGAAAGAAATCTTGTGCCAAATCTGACTTTAGGGAAAAAATGGAAGCTAATTAATCCTAATTCCCCTCTGCAGTGAGAATCATGTACTTCTCTTTTGGCAAAAGATGCTTCCTTGTCTCGAGCAGCACAGGAGGATCCCATGTGGTCCCTTCAGGGGGATCCCGTGTGATCCCTTCAGGAGGATCCCGTGTGGTCCCTTCAGGAGGATCCCGTGTGATCCCTTCAGGAGGATCCCGTGTGATCCCTTCAGGAGGATCCCATGTGATCCCTTCAGGAGGATCCCATGTGGTCCCTTCAGGAGGATCCCATGTGGTCCCTTCAGGAGGATCCCATGTGATCCCTTCAGGAGGATCCCATGTGGTCCCTTCAGGAGGATCCCATGCGATCCCTTCAGGAGGATCCCGTGCGATCCCTTCAGGAGGATCCCGTGTGGTCCCTTCAGGAGGATCCCGTGCGATCCCTTCAGGAGGATCCCATGTGATCCCTTCAGGAGGATCCCGTGTGGTCCCTTCAGGAGGATCCCATATGATCCCTTCAGGAGGATCCCGTGCGATCCCTTCAGGAGGATCCCATGTGGTCCCTTCAGGAGGATCCCGTGCGGTCCCTTCAGGAGGATCCCGTGTGATCCCTTCAGGAGGATCCCGTGTGATCCCTTCAGGAGGATCCCGTGCGATCCCTTCAGGAGGATCCCGTGTGATCCCTTCAGGAGGATCCCGTGCGGTCCCTTCAGGAGGATCCCATGCGGTCCCTTCAGGAGGATCCCGTGTGGTCCCTTCAGGAGGATCCCGTGTGGTCCCTTCAGGAGGATCCCATGGGATCCCTTCAGGAGGATCCCGTGCGGTCCCTTCAGGAGGATCCCGTGTGGTCCCTTCAGGAGGATCCCATGTGGTCCCTTCTTTCCTGCACAGTTTTCTGCCCGTGTTCACTGACTGCACTATTGGGTTTTGGGGGTTTTGCACGTTTACTAAATAGTCCTTGCATGATTTTCCTGGGGTGGGGAAGGATATCCCTTTTTGGTGGAAAGTGGTAGATTCTGTGTGAATAATTGCCCTGATGTGACCCATGAGTGTTGTGTAAATTTATGTGCTGCTCTGACAGTGCTTGATCTGTGTGGTTCATACCTTTGAAATGCCAAGACTGTGCTAGATCTGCTGAAATGGAAATATCAGATGTTCTTATGGATAGCAGGTTTCCCAAGATATTTGCAAAATAAAAAATGATGTGAAACAACACAAGTGTACAAAATACTTGTGTTGAGAGGAGAAATAAACTCCTCTAAAGAGAACAGAGAATATTCAGATGGAAGGAGTAATACAGGAACTGATCTGACCCCAAAGCAATACATTCTCATTTCTCTTTCTGGCACTTTGTCACTGCTAGCTGTGTTAGAGAAAATAAATTAATAATTAAGAAAAATATGTTAGGTAACAACAAATAACCTAGCCTTTAAAATTAATGTCAGTTTTCACTGAATATAATTAGTGTATATGAGAAAATAACTAGGCTCTTAGTAAAATGAATTGAGCCAAAGCTGATTTGTTTATAAATAGATCATTCAGTATTTCTGATGTCGTTTCAGAAATAGAAGAAAAATCCAAAGCTTGACAATTTATTTTTCCTACTACAAATTTATTTTTCCTATTACCTCTTACAAAGTCAGTTTTAAAACCCACAGATAAGCAAGAGCAATGCATTTGTGTGACTGTGGATTAAAGATCTCGTGTTTATGCCTGATAAAGCCAAAAATAAGACAACTGTAGTTATCCCATAAGTTCATATTTCTAATATTACTCAAGCTGGTAAATCTTCTCTACATTGCTCCATTTTTGGTTTTAACCCAGATCCTTTAATTTCCAATTCAGCTCGAACAAAACCTGACAAAAGGAATAAAAAATCCTGTCAGAGATGTTCTTGAGAACTAGCTATTAAAATATCTGGTATAAACCGTCTGTTTCTGCAAAAAAGCCCAAAATAAAATTATTATTAGCTTTACCCTTTATGTGAACCCAGCCCTAAGTGTGTTGCTGTTTAGGTTGTGAGAGACACCTCCCAGGCTGGCAAAGCACCGAGCACAGCCCTGGTATGTCCCCTGCTGTTTGTCATGCCTGGCCTGCCGTGAATTCCATGAGTTTCCCATGCAGTGCTGGTGGCAAGGAGTTGCCAAGGGCGTTTTCACTCCATTTTATTTCAAACTGGGCACACGGAGTGATGTGTGTGGGTACTGAAAGCACTGAGTGCCCAAGGATTTTCTGTCCCAAGGATTTTCTATCCCAACAATCAGCAAAAATGCTGAAATCCACGTTTGCATGTTGTGGATGTCTGTGTGTGCTTTGCTCTTCCATCAAATCCAAAACTGCTGGGTTCAAACTGTCTTTTAAATATAATGGGTGCTGGGGATTAACTTTCATCTCAGAACCACCGTTCGTTTGCACTGATTTTGAGTCTGAGTTATCAGATGCCCCTTCTGCACTCTAGAAAAATCTAAATTGTGCAACTCCAGGAGAAATCATCCAGTTCCAGTGCAGCTTAACAAGTTGGTGTCTGTGAATCTGTTGGTTTTGATTCTTCTAAGTTCAGAATGCTTCATGATGCAATTTACTTTGCTGTGTGGAACAACATTAGTTGAGTGATATCCACAGGGACTTTCAAATATCTGATTCAAACTTTTAAAAGAGTTATTTAAGAAAGGAAAAAATGGGAGGAAAGCCCACAGGGGAAAAAAAAAACCCCACACATGCAGAAAAAACAAATAAAAAAATCCAAAAAGTGGCTTAACCTATTTGCTGGATGCAGATAAATAATTTCAGGGGTTACAGCTTGTACCATAGGAAAGATCTCTGGAATACATCACATTTCCTATGAGAAACACTGAGAAAAGTGTCCCAAGAGCTGCTGGGGTTGGGTCAGAAACTGAAGGCACCAGGGCTCAGTTCTGAATTGTTTTCTTGAGTAAAGCTGTGCTGGATGTATTGGGAGCTCTGGACCAGGACAGGCTCAGTGTGCTCAGCCTCAGGTGCCTGTGCCTTGTGGGGTCCAGGGCAGGGAATAAACTAACCCTGTGAAACCAGGATCATTCACCTTGGAATTCCTTGTGGGAAGCTGTTTGCTGCAGCCCTGCTGAATTTCGTTTTAAAAGATCTATTTAGCCACGGATTAGTTAAAATCTGGTTTTGGGTTCACTGTGTTCTTACACTCAACTTCAGCAGTTTTGGGCTTTTGTTTTCTGCTAACTTCTCATTCAGTTTGTTGCCTTCATGGGAAAAATGCCAAAAGCAAGGCTGAGATTTTTTTCCATAATCTTGCTGGTGAAGCCAGAATTGAAGTGAAAAGCTCTACTTGGATACAAGAGAAATTGTGTGTTTTGGTTTGACTTTGTAAGCCTCAGTTAAAATAATTCTGTCAGCCCTTCTTTGTATCAGTGTTGTTCAATTCTTTATGATAAACCACTTGAATTGAGGAGTCTTGGTGAAAGGATGGAATTGCACAAATGAGGTTGTGAACTGTAATTTTCTCAATTTACCTCCATAGCAGCTTGCTCCAAGTCCACCCAGCCAGCGACACCCAGGGGTGCCAATAGTCTCTAAACCAGTTATGCTGCATCCTGACCCAAACTTCGTGGTCAGGCCAACAATCAGGTCAGAGGCCCTGGTAAGCCTTTTAATATCCTTTTTTTTCTTAGTGCTGCACTGCTGTGGGGATTCAGGTTTGACATTGTTCTTGGAGATGTCCCCAAAGAATAAATCTTTGTCCCATTTCCTGCTAACTATAATGCCTGTATATTTTCAAGCAGTCACTAATGGTAAGTACAAAACAGTATTTTTCCCATATTTTTTCCATGGAGGAAAAGCCACTTTTAGTGACAATTTTTGTACAGGGGTGCATAATTCCAGAGCAGCATAAAGCCCTAGAATTTGTACATCTTATTTCTCGTTTATTCAGATGCTGGGTTTTATTTTTATAAATTCTGAATTCATCAGAAATAATGAAAATTAAATCAACTGCTTTTTTCCTTTTTAAATGATCATGAACATACTTGAAGCTACAAACCCTATATAATTTATCTTATATATACATATGCATACATTTAAATATATCTATTATTTTCCAGGGGAAAAAATTGTTGTTGTATCAGACTCCAATATACTGGCCATATTCTTTATCTTATTTCTTTTCCATTTCTGTTTCAAATGCAAGTGAAAAGTCAGAGACTAAAGCTTTTAGGATCAACCACGTAGCATCCTTGGGAATTGTAGTTTATGGGGGAAGGTGAAGCAAGGCTTACTGAGCAAAAAATGAGAAATATTGCTGAGACAGATGATAACTCCCAGCTGACAGTCCTTGAAATTCACCTAAAATAGCTGGTGCACTAATTAGTGGTATTTATTGTGGAGGGTCATCATGACCTAAGCTGTTAGTAGGGGAGTTCTGTGTTTGTTGCATGCATTTGTAGAAGAGTGACAGAAAAACCATCAATCTGTCTTGCATTTATTTAATTAAAAGCTATTTCTGGCAATAAATTATGTGCACCATATTCCTAGCTGTGTTTCATTAAAATATGATGGTTTTCTTTATGATTTTTCATTTTAATAATTTAGATACTCTTGTTCCTTTATTTTCCCCAGCTATATTTTGAACCAATTTAAGTGATACTTAGCAACCACTTTTCCCACAGCCAGAGTCATCTTGAAGGTTCTATATTATAAATTAATGGTAATTGGAAGCAGTTTTAATAAGTTGTGTAAGAGAAGGCAGGCACAGGAGCTAAAAATAAATTCAGATCCCTCCAGTGGAGATGCTTGCTTCAGTTGGAGCTCTCATTTTGATTGTGTTCAGTAATTTAACATCTCTAAGCAATATGCAGTCCCTTAGCAGAGGAATGAACAAAGTCATAATCTGCAGTTAATATCATCCAGCTCTTGAAAAAGTGTGTTTATATGAACTGGTTTGCAAGGGGATAATACTATTCTGTGTGATCAAACAGTCGTGGTATAAATTTTAAAAGGCACTTTTTTTTTTTTACTGACTACCTACAGTTACTTTAAGAAACTGGCAACAAGATCTGCCTCCATGGGAGATGTTTTATGATTTGTTATGCATGCATGCACATTTTCCAAATCACAAGTCTGCTAAAATCTCTAAGATTCAATCATCTTCCTTCCCAAACTGCCTCAGATTAGTTGTGAGATCAAAATTTCCGAGGGAGCAATATTCTGGTAGGACTTTGAGAGAAAGATCAGTCTATAAATTGGTTTGGCAGAGATTATTCCTCTTACCTCCCTTGATGATTTACTGCAATAAAAGGTATTTCTTGATCCTCCCTGCAGTGAAGTCACCAGTGGTATGTGAAATAAAACTTCCATGGTGCTGAACAGGGAGATTACTCCCACCAGTTAAAAAAAAAAAAGACAAGTTTATGACAAAACAAACAAGACAAGCCTGTGTCCAGAAGTTACAGGGATGCTAGTTAGGGTTCATGCAGGAGGGGTTTGGCTGCTTGCTGTGTGGGATTTTGTATTTAAATTCATTTTTACACTCAGGGCCAGTCCCACAGCACAGCACGGGCTGGCTGCTTCCTCATCTTCCTGCATTTCACACACCTTCTGGAATTCCTTTTGTGTCTTTATAGCTTTTGTATCTTAACTTCACATCATGCACGCCACCTTTTCTACCTTGTTTTTATCTGAATTTAACTGTCCCGAGGACAAAGCTCAAGAAACTGAGGTTGATGGATTTATTTGATTCAAGCAGATAATCCAGTTAGCGTCTATTCGAGCAATTGACTCGTAAAGAAGATGAAAATCATGCACCTGAGAATAAAACAGGCGTGCAAGAATGAGTAAAATTCTCCTGTCACCTGGAAGGTAGTTGGGCCAGAGAGTCTCTGTTGTGACTTAAGTAATCTTGTTAACTAAATCCAGGTCAGAATTACCAGGTCTTTTAACAATTGATGAAAATGAAATAGTTTTCAGTTACCTACAGGGAAATGATGGGAGATGTTTAAACCTTGGCCTGGAGCACTGAGGGCTGCTCTGGGTCAGGATCAGTGTGAGCTGTACAGGAGAGAACTCGAATTCACTCCTGGCAAAGCCAATTCAATTCTGGCTCAGAGAACAGGAAAGATTGTTTTGGTTTAGCAGTGAGATTTCCAGAGATGCAGAAGCACCAGGAATATTCATCTCTGTTCTGCCATCCCTCACAAACTTCCTGTTGTGTGACTTACAGGGCTCTGCTGCACTTGCTGCTACAAAAGATTTGTCCTCCCTTATTCTTTTGTGGCTGGATGAAGAATTTCTGAAGGGAAAAAATAATATTTAAGCTTTCCTCTAATTTGCAAGATTTGAAGCCTGATTATTCTGCAGGACAGAAGTCAAGGCAGGTGCTCAGATACCACGTGGCAAGATGGGGGAGGATTGGAAATTTCAGTTAATCTTGGTTATACCCATACCAAAACAATCTGTGTGTCATTTTTATCATAGTTTGGTTTTTGTAAGAGAAGTTCTAAGGAGATTTGTGGAAAATCCTTCCAAACTTGCCCAGAAATCCTCCAAGACAAAACCTCACAATTTGTATTGATTAAACACAAACCACATTTCGTTAACTCTAGAATCTTATTTTCCCAAGTAATGGTGACTATAGGACACTGAAAGAAACATTAGTGAAACATGCACAGTAATTTGTTTGAAAGCAAATTGAGTTTGAAGAGGTAAATGCTTGGTCTGTAGAAAATATTTCTTGTTTCAGAAGACTGAAGGACATGACCTGATTGGCTGCAAGGTTTTGAGTGGAGGCCTGGGAAGTGTCAGTAGTGTTTTGTATGATAATATGGGATTTAGCCCATTTCATTTTTGAAAATTTTTGTAGACTAATGAGATATTCTGCATTTTCAGTGATTCCAAACTACAGTGTGCCTCTCAGAATAGTGGGAGTGACAGAAAAGCAGAATGAATATGGAATTTGAAGCCAAATGCAACAAAATAAAATCCATTAAATAATAGAATTCACCTCTTCAGGATAGGAAATCCTTGGTAGGAAAGCAAATCTTAAATGCATAAGATTGCAAATACATACATTTATCATGACTTCTCAATATTTTAGGAACTATTGTTTACCATTTTGTCCATGCTTAGGGTTGGGGTTTTCTTCAATTTTTTTTCTCATCTATCATGGATGAGACAGCCAAGCACTGTTTTTTAGAGATTAATTGTAAAAGCAGTCATGGAAAATATTTTTAAGAAATCTTGTGGTATGGAAATGTGCATTATTTATGTAGTTTCTCTAGAATTCTTTCCACTTTGCCCTCAGTACTGTTTCACAGTGTGTGTTCTCTCATTTTGAAATGATACAGGGAGCAAGCACTAACAAGTGCAAGTGTGATTCAGTCCCTAGGAGAGCAAAAAAAAGCAGTAAGATAATTTATGAGTAGGTGATAGTTATTTACAGCAAAAAGTTAATACCTGGTTTGGCAATTTTCTTTCTTTTGCAGCCACAAGAGATGTTTAAAAGGATGGTGGTTTACAATTCATCATTTAGATCTAACAAAAAACAAGTAAAAAAACCCATTTTCCGTGTTTTGTGTGGTCTTCTTGTTTGACTGATCATAGATTTAAAACTTTCCTTTCCAATTCTGTTGCTCAGTTTCTAAAACAGAAGATGCAAGCCAGCCCTAGTGCATGAGAACTGCTGCTCTGTGTAAGCTCCAAGTGTGTGCCTGTGGCTCCTGCTGGTCTAGGCAGAAGAAAAATGAGAAAAAATCCTTCAGGTTGCACCATCTATAATTATTTATGTGGTTAAGTGCAACCTTTAAGATAATTGATCAGTAACTGATCTGACACTGATATTCCGAAGATTTCCTTGTTTCTTTTCGTGTCCAGCTGCAATGCTTTCAGTAATAAACACTTGATCAGTTTAACAAATAGAGTTACCATCATAATGTAGTTACTGGTAGGAAATAGAGCAAGTGGGGAGGAAATCCCTGCTCGTTCAGCCTTGCTGTGCTCTGTAGGATTTCCCCACTGCATTTTTACTTTTGTTCATTTCCTCTGTCATAATGGTCAAGTCTTCATCTCTTTGTCTTTGCTTGGCTGGTGGTTCAATAGATGGTTCCTTGAACAAGTGAATTTTCTGCTGAATTTCTGCTCTGTGTAAAATGTGCCAGTTTCTGTACCAAACCCCTTTGTCAGTGCAAGCTCAGTTAGATGCATTGATGTTATATGAAAAGTTGGCACACAGTAGTGAGCTCACAGTGTGAGCTTTTGAGCAGTAAAACTTACATTAAAAAGATTAATAATATTTTTTTCTTCTTTTAATCAGCTTCAATCTATATCTAGAAGGGAAACCTGACTGAAAAAAATCCATCTTTGAGATTATTTATTTGCCAGTAAATGCCAGTATGTTCTGAATACATAACAATTGTGTTCTCAAAAGAAGTGGTTTTTTGAAAAATTTGTTATTTCTGGTCATGAGTTTCTCTTTCAATTATTTGGTGTTGTTTTTGTTGTTGCTCGGGTTTGTCTGTTTGTTTGTTTGTGTTTGTTGTTGTTATTTCAGGTCTCAATTGCTCTTGACTATTGTTGTTAGAAACCAGGGAAGCAGTGTCATTAGTATAAGTGTTTGTGTTTTGGAGGTTGTTTTTTCTTTAAACAGTAGCTCAGCTTTCACCTGAAATCCAGACAGAGAGTTGTTTCAGTGCAATAAAATATTTTACTGCTCCATTTTCAACTTAGGCTGAGTCCCCTGAATGTTTTTGTAAGTCAGGAAGGGATTTAAAAGGTCCTGGTTGGTGTCAGGGTGGGCTCAGGGCTGTGCTTTCCACTTGGTGCTCCTTGGTTCATTGTCCTGGCTTGGGTTTGTGGGGTTCACTCTCATCTCTGGGTTTGTGGGTTCACTCTGATCTCTGGGTTTGTGGGGTTCACTCTGATCTCTGGGTTTGTGGGTTCACTCTGATCTCTGGGTTTGTGGGGTTCACTCTGATCTCTGATTTTGTGGGGTTCACTCTGATCTCTGGGTTTGTGGGGTTCACTCTGATCTCTGGGTTTGTGGGGTTCACTCTGATCTCTGGGTTTGTGGGTTCACTCTGATCTCTGGGTTTGTGGGGTTCACTCTGATCTCTGATTTTGTGGGGTTCACTCTGATCTCTGGGTTTGTGGGTTCACTCTGATCTCTGGGTTTGTGGGGTTCACTCTGATCTCTGGGTTTGTGGGTTCACTCTGATCTCTGGGTTTGTGGGTTCACTCTGATCTCTGGGTTTGTGGGGTTCACTCTGATCTCTGGGTTTGGGGGTTCACTCTGATCTCTGGGTTTGTGGGGTTCACTCTGATCTCTGGGTTTGTGGGTTCACTCTGATCTCTGGGTTTGTGGTGTCCATCCTGGGGAAGTTTACTGCAGCTCAGTGCATGCCTTCATTCTGTCCTAGCAATATTTGTACATTACTGGATGCAGATACATCTCTGGCACATAGTGCTGTGAACCCGAGGGGACAGCAGTTGAGGTTGAATCTCAGGGAATGGTTTTTCACCCACCCCAGGGTGGTGGGGCACTGGAAGAGGCTCCCAGAGCTCCAGGAGTGTTTGCACAGAGCCCTCAGGTGCCTGGTGTGACTGTGCAGGGCCAGGAGCTGGGCTTGGTGATCCTTGTGGGCTCCTTCCAACTCGGGATATTCTGTGTTTCTATGACTTTTGCTTGCAGATTGGTTTTTTGGTGATTTTTTTTTTTTATATTTTGTGTGTTTGTTTTTGTGGAGTTTTTTGGGTTTTTCCTGTTTAAAGATCATTTTCCCAGGGAAACTTCCTTCAAGGGCAACATCTGTTTTTCATGAGGACAACCTGGGACAAACAGTTCATTGACTTCCTTTAGATTTCATAATGACTTGGTGGCTTGGCTGAGATTGCAGTTCTTTTCTCTAAATTACTTGCTCCAAACCCATAGACACCTACTTCAGCCATGATTCCAAAAGGCAGTAGTGTGTCAGTTATTCAAAGCATTAAGAGCTTTCATTGTAAAAATTTCTTTTACAGTTTTAGTTAAATGGTTCATAATATTAATACACTTTGTAAATTAACAAATGATTGGTTGAAGATTTTTGCCCCGGGATGAAATTCTACCCTTGCTGATGTCTGTGATGAAATTCCCATTTAGCTGGTTAACAAATGTAATGAAGTGTAACAGACTTAATGTTATGGGTGAGATCAGGACCCAGAGGGTTCAGTCACATCCACATTAGGCAACTGAAAGAGGTGAGAGAGGACAGCAGAGGAGGTATTGGTGTTTTCTGCTGCAACTTTGCCATTTAACAGCCAGCCCTTAAATATACCACAGGAATCTCGAGCTGTGTGTTTGGTTTACAAGAGGAAAAAGGCTTAGCTGAGTCTGACAGTGGAATAGTCTTTGTTGTCAAAGGCATCCAGTGGAAAAGAAAAAAAGCTTAAATCTTGCTGAGCCTAGCTGCAGTATCGTCCTCTACATTTCAGACATTCCCTTACAAAACTTTTAAGTTTTAAGCCAACTCCCTGAAACTCCACATCAAGAAGGAGAGAAGGGGCTGAAAAAGAATCCTAAAACCCAGACAGGGTGGAGCAGTATTGCTGCCAGGTGAATTGCAGCCTGTTACCATCCAACATGTTGGTAAGAAATCCCAGGATTTCCCAAGAAATCCAAGAAATGTTGCTCCAGAGAGTGTGGCAGAGCAGACCTGCCTGTGGTGTTTGTGTTCTGTCAGGGGCAGAGAGGAGCTGTGGAGCTGACAGGTGATAAACTCAGAGATGCTCCATGATCTGACCAACTCCAATTATTGCTCTGTCATGAGGTTTTGAAATGTCTTCTGACTGTCAGGATGGACTCTCTGCTGTCTCTGTGGGCTTTTCTCCAGGTACTGTCTTCTTTCATAGCTTACAGAATTACATGTTCTCTCATTAATTCTCTTATTAATAAATAAGATGGAATTTGTGTGTTAAGTATGTGAGTGTGTTGCTGGTTTTGCGATTAAATATCATTTTATTCTCAGGGCTTCCAGAAGTATGTGGAAGATTTTGATCCATATTCAATGGTAAGGAAATAATTTCAACATGTCTCACTGTTTAATATGAAATACTCTGGGGAAAAAAAAAAAGCCAAATCCTTGATTTTGAGGGCTGGGAGTAGGTAAGATTCTTTCTTGTTGCTTTTCTTTGTCTTATTTGTCTTTTCTAGTCATGTTGAACAGGAATGTTCTTACAGGAAAAGGTGATGTGGAGTTCTGATCTTCCTCTTACACTATTTTAGAGGAGGGAAAGATCCCTTTTCCCCTTAGAAACTACCTAGATCAGCCTAATTGTTTTGTGTTTTCAAAGTGGAAATGATTAATCGTTATATCTTTTCACAGTTTACCCCAGAGCAGATTCTGGGAAAAGATGTGAGGCTACTACGAATAAAAAAGGTAAAGACTGTGTTGGTTGTTTGATATTTAAAAGGTTCATGTAAGCATTTAATGTACAGCATCATTTACTGGGAAGAAGGAAAGACTAAGCTGCTGTTAATGGCAAAAATTAACAGACTTTTCTGAACTAGAACTGGTTTTTTTTCCATAGGAAGGATCGCTGGACCTTGCAGTCGAGGGAGGAATTGATTCTCCAATTGGGAAGATCGTTGTGTCTGCCATCTACGAGGATGGGGCTGCAGACAAACACGGTGAGCAGCAGTGGGGACTGTGGATGCTGCAGCCAAGGGTCTCCTTCTCCTGACTGAGAATGCTTGCCTGATTTCACAGCCTGGTACTGAAAGGCTCACTTAGATTGCCCAAGGACCCAAGTTCTGTCTCAAGTTTAAGGGCAGCCCCCGTGTGCTGCTTAAATTTAATAATTATGTAAAATTTATAGAAACCAACACCTGATTCTCTGGTGTATTCTTTAATCAAGGAATACGTTCTGCATTATTTCACAATTCCCAAGCAATGACATTTGTAGTGGTTCCTTGTGCAAAGCAATACCTTCAATAGCAATTTGTCTAGTTAGGCAGCTGGCTGTGCTCCCCAAACCCAACTAAAGGCCAGAGCCCCTGAAGCTTGGCTCTTGAAGGTGCAAGAACGTGCTCAGCAGCACACCTGGGCTTTGCACCTGGTGGGAAGACTGTGCCATCCTTTTCCTGAGAGCTCTTGTGATGACCAGGTCAGGGAGGGCAGCATTCCTTACAGAGCCTGTGCTGCCCTTGTCCCAGCCTGCACCTAAGCTCAGGTCACTCCTGCTATGAAAACATCTCAGTCATTTGCTCTCCTCAGTGCTTTTTATGGCCCTTTACTCTTTTTAGGTTCCCTCACAGCTAAGGCTGTCCTCTTACCACCCTCCTCAAATCCTGTTCCAGTTAACTGGTTGTTAAGCAGAGTTTCATTCCAGATTGGCAAAATCAGTTCTAAGGAGCAAACACTACACATACACTGCAAAGCAATGACAGTCATGCAAACCTTTGACAAGTGCCATTTTATTCCTTCAGGAATTTAATTCGTTTTGCCATTTTTATAGAATCATGGAATTTTTTGGATTGGAAGAGACCTTACAGATCATCTAATTCCAAGGCTCTGCCGTGGGCCACGACACCTTACCCTAGACCAGGTTGCTCAAAAGCCCCATCCAGCCCAGCCTTGAACACTTTCAGGGCAGGGGCAGAGTAGTAACATCCTACATCAGTCCCACTTTGTGAGCTGTAGAGCTGGATGACCCAGGCAAACTGTAGAAAATCACATGGAAATAGTTTCTTCCTGGTCATGATCAATGTTTGGCTTAAAAATTCCTTTTGTGCTTGCCTGCAGTAAACTTGCTACAATTTTTAGTGCAGATCTTTGCATTCACTCAGCACTGCACAAATATGGCAAGGAAAAGACTCCTAGAATTTTGTTGTGCTTACATGTATAACACATCTGTGTTTTCCCCAGGAGGAATAGTGAAAGGGGATGAAATACTGGCTGTGAATGGCAAGATATTAATTGACAGCAAGCTGGCAGAAGCACAGGCGACTCTAGGAAAAGCCTGGAACATGGGTGGGGTAAGTGACCTGGACCACGGCTGCATTCTACCCACAGAGCTCATGTGAGAGATGCTTTTGTGTCATGGCACTGTCAGGTCAACACAAACGAGTTTACAAACATCAGAAGCAGTGGGTGTGTCAGGTGCTCCCAGAGAAAACCAGAATCTGCTGCTGTGCAGCATCTCTGAAAACCACGTGTGTCATTTACTGGGAAATTCCATGGCATTCAGCCACGTGTCAGGCTTGGCATTTAAACACATTACATGCTGAGTGCTTACAGTACCTTTAGATGTAGAATCACTCTTTGATATTGAAAATTACTTGCAAGCTGATTGGAATTTTTTGGTAATAGCTTATCTTTGATTTCTTGATGTACAAGGAGCTGCATTGAGTGTTCCCAGTGCAAGAACTGTACTCATTGCTCAGATGACTGATACAGGATGAGTCTTAATTTTTTTTTTAAATCTTATTGCAACAGTAGATTTTTCTTTAATTTCAAGATACAAGTCAAACAGCTCAATCTTTAAATGGTCTTCCTAAAGAAGCTTTTAATAGAGACGTTGCTGCTTCTCCCTGTGGTTTTCCAGGAATAGGTTAATTCCCTGATTATCTCACATTCCATGGTGGTCCACTGGCCACCTCTGAAAACAGTATTTAGGATGTTAGCCTGACAGATGTTACAGATGTTAGCCTGTACTTTTCTTTTTCAGGATTGGATTGACTTAGTCATTGCAGCATCACCTCCTAAAGAATATGATGATGAAATGTAAGTGCATCAGCTTTTTTTCCTCTGGGGATTAAAAGCTGAGTAACAATCGCCAGTTTGCTTTTTTTGTCACACATTTTTCAAGTGTTTTGTTCTTCTTCTTGACTGTGTAACCTCCTGCTTCACATGGTTGCTAATTGGATAGGAGTTGTAAGTAGTTATAAGTAGCTGTCATGTATTACAGCAGTGGTTCCCAGAACTGCAAAATTGTGATTCTCAGAACTGGTTGTACGTGACTACACACTCATACTTCTGGTTTAAAGTTTGAGGATTTGGGGGTTCGTTTTTTTTTTTAGAAGTTACACTTCACTTCAGTCTGAATCATTTACTATATTCCCATAGATCATAATTTAGGGAAATAAATCCCCATAAGCATTCTGTATCACAACCAGACGTTTAATTCTGTTGTTTGGTTTGGTGGTGGCTTTTTTTTTTTTTAATTAGATTGCAGCTACTGTTCTTGTCTAAGCAAACTTATGTAAAATTTTCAAAAGACTTTAAGTGATTGGAGTGTCCTGGAAATGTTCACAGAATCCTTGTTTTAAGGATAATCAGTATAGGTGTAAAAGAGAAGAATCTACAGCTACAAGTGTGATAGAGGTATCAAGTCTGTACAACTTGCTTTACTTTGGACAGTTTCAAGAGCCAGACCCATGTTTTCTAGTTTGAAGAGAATATTTGAAGATATCTTTTCTACCAAGTAAAATGGCAGGGCAAGGTTTTGTAGCCACTGTTAACCTGGCTCTTGTTCTAGGCAGAATACTGAAGTATTAATTGCTGTAAATCAGTTTAACTGGCTAACACCAACTGTAGATTGACGTGGAATTTTATTTAATACCTGTGCATAAACTAATGGGCAAGGAAATAACTGTCACTGTTATTTTTGTTTTCATATCTTGTGTATTTAGCCCTACCATTCCCTCCTCAGCAGTCAGTCCCAGCACACACAGAAAGGTTTTTGAAGGCAGTGCACCTGTGTACAGACAAGGCTATCTCCTGCAGCTGTAACCACTGCAGTGTCCCTCCTGGTGAATAGCACACCTGTCTGAGCATACCTGCCCATTGTGGCCACGTTATTTTTCCAGCATGTGCCTGCCTGTGCATTGCTTGCCATCCTTGCTTTTGTTCCTGGCATGCTGGAGCTGGAGTGTTCTTTGGGCTTTTGCCATGCCTGTGCTATTAAAATATGAATATTTCGTTTCTACCTCATAAAATCCCTCGGATTTCCTCTGCAGGATTGGTTTATCACCTGCCAGACTGTTAAATAAATAGGCCCTGTCTAAACAAATAGGATTAACCTGAGGTTTTTCCCTTATCTGTGGACCACTGCTGTGGCTTTGTGAGTTCATAAGTAGAACAGCAGCTACAAATGATTTTCTTGTGAAGGCTTGTCCAAAGAACAAGTTTCCATTTGGATTATTCACAGTGTGCCTGCAAACGAGTATCCATGAGTGTTGGGTTTTCACTGAAGTTTGTCTGTGTTAATTTGTCATGTACCTGTACTGTGGGTTTGTTCTGGAATTATCCTTGTCTCAGAAATTCAGTTTACTCTGTAGGGTTTCTCTGTGGCTGTAGTCACTGTAAGTACAGTCATAGACCTCTAGAACTACCAAGGTTAAGATTTCTTGTTGCATGTGGGTCTTCTCAATTATTACTTATAATAAAAATCAAAACTACTTAAGATCCAATTTAAAAACTGTGCTTACTGGAAAGATTAAAAGTTTCATGAGAGCTAACAGCATGTTTATCACTATCATTTTCTTTTTTCCCACAGGACATTTTTTTAAGGAAGACTACAACTGTTGAAATGGAATCTCTCCTCAGCAGAAACCCACTGCTCAGTAAATTAATAGGAAATCATTAACCACATGAAATGCATCTTTATTGACTCACCTGTAAATTGAACTAGAGACATCAGATTCTTCAGACAATTTGAATAATTTATTATCATTCTCTAGATATACAGCAAATCTCTTTTTGCATGATTGAAAAGAACTGCTGACCAGCAGAGTTCAGTCTGTGAGTGCTTGATCTCTTTTTGCTACCTTGAGGGGCCAAATTCTGCAAATCATCTCAGTTTTCCTGGAATAGACTCTAAAATGACAAATGAAGATAGAACACAGATGTCTGTTCCCACCTACAACACTTCTGAATACACATTCACAGGCCAGTCTGGGTGTGAAAAGAATTATATTTTTACTTCCTAGATAGTGATTTTCCTGGGAAAATGGGAAAGTACACAGGTAACTTCTGTTCTCCTGTTCTTGTAGCTCTCTTAATGTCCATTTTTGTGTCCCAGTTCTGAGGTTTTTTTGAGCATAAAAACCCTGCTGGTGAAATAATTGGGAATACCAGGAATGTGAGCATTATAAGGAATAATTTTGATTGTGTTGCTCATACAGTATAAAGAATCTTCTGTACCAGCAGAGTCAATAACTAGCAAGGAGCTCAGATAAAATCATTATGCATAGTCACAGTCATACTTCTGAGTATTTGTATTGGTGGCAAAAATTCCTCCCTCATATAGTCATGGGTGGAAAATTTGGGTGTGATTCAGAGTCTGCTGTTTTGTGCTTTGTTCTTAGTGAGCCTATAAATGTGAGTGAACTATGCAGGAAGCCACCAAGTGTAACTTTCTGCTCTTGGTGACTCTGTGCCTTGGGTTTGAGTAAATTCCTCAAGACCATAAAATCAACACCAGCTTGTCTTTAAGTATTATTGCAGTTGAAAACGTAGTAAATCTATTATAGAGATGCCTCCTTAGAAATGTCATTGTCTTCTTCTTTTCCTCTACCTGCCAGTTTGTGTTCTGTTTTTCGTGTTGTGTTTAGATTTTTCTCACGTGTTCTACTGAGAGGCAGTTCATTGGCATATCAAATTCCCACTGAAGTTTTGCCTTTTCAGGGTTTGAAAACCCTCCTCCAATACAGAAAAATAACAATTACATTCCTGAGAACTCATATATGTGAGATGCTTACATAAGTTAATTTTCCGTATTTGCAGTATTCTTCCAGTATGCCAATTAATGTGTGTGGCAGGGTATGTATGTTAGAATATTTAAAATGTTGAACTCTTACAACTAATCCAGAAATAAAATTGCATTTGCCAAAATGGAAAAGTCTAGTTCCCATTTGTCTCTGGGTTTGTATCATAGTAATAGTTAATCTGCTGAAGTACACAGATTTCTGAGGTTTTTTCAATAACAGAACCACTTGGAAGAGATTGCCACCCTTGTGGAGCTTAAAATTCACTCTGCACAGAAGGAAATTTTCCCTTGGCTGAGCTGCAGTAATCTTTTACAGAGTTTTTGGGGACAAATCTGGTCATTGACAGTTGGCAAGCTACCACAGTTGCTACAGCATTTTTTTTTTTGCCAGGTCTTAGCATGCACCTACCCAGGCCTGGAGACTTCCTAACCATAAATTGATGTAAATGCTGAATGCACGGAGATCAGCAGCAGGAGGGGAATTGCAGCAGGGTCCCGGTTGCCCACACACTGCAGCCATCTGGGCTGTGTGACTGCACCAGACGTGGCTGGGGCTGCCCAATGTTCTCCCTGGGCTGCTCAGCAAACGGAGCCACAGCAACGCACCACAAAGAACTTCAGTGCTTGACTGTGCTAAACACTGCCTCAGCACACCAGGGAAAATAACACAACCTAGAGGTGAGATATTAGAACTGTTTCTACTGGTGGTGGTTTTTTTTCAGAGACAGAAGGAGCAAGACTGAGCTGGGAAATCTGTGGGAGTACCAGCAGTTGAGTTGTAGCCTTGCTTCTTAGTCACAGAACTATCTTTCTTCTCCCCATCTCTCCTGTGAACTTGATTTTCTTAGATACAGCTTAAAATGCATGAGAGGCAGTTGAGGAAATGGTTCCTGCTCAGTACTTCAGGGATATGAAGCAAATGTTGCACTGAGAGTTTAACCTGTGCTAGGATGGCAGAGTTGCTTTAGGCAATGTAAGGAGTGGTGTCAGGAGAAAGGAGCCTGACACTTCTGGAATCTTAAAATGATCCTAAGCCATTAGTCAGGTAGTTTTTTTACTGTATCTCTGATTTTCAGTGCCCTAGAACTGCATCCCATCTTTCATTTGCCTGCTAGCTCAAGGGGTTGGAAAATGCTACAAGAAAATATATTTTTCAAGCAGCTTCACTTTCAGTTACTTTGATGTGTGTGAGCAGTGTCCAGGGTGTAAATAATTTAAACAGGGGTGCCCATTTTGGGTTGCTACTGCACTGTTCCTTGGTGGCTGTCAGTCATTACATGTGCCTCAGCCCTGTTCAACAAGGCCAGCTTTGAAAAGACAACAGTGAGAGCAAATGGGACTTTCTCTTGTTCAGCCAGTGCTGTTTCCTTTGGGAGTGTGGAAACTGTGACCTGATGCACGGAGCAGGAAGGAGTCCAAGTACTTCAGTGACAGTATCACGAATGCTTCCAGCCACTTTGAAGAGAAGATGGCTTTTTGTTTTTCATTTGCTGTAATCTCAGAGGGAATATGTGTAGTTTCTCAGAGCTGTTTGTTTGGTTAAGACTGCCAAACCCCACTATCTCTGTCTATGGGATAATAACCCAGAGGAAGACTTTCTCAGAGCTGTTAACAACCATTCTTATTCTCTCAGGAATTCCTTGGCCACGTTGTCTTTAGCAAACCCCTCAGAGCTGCTGAACTGGAGCACGAATTACATTAGAGACTTGTGAGTTTGCCATGTGCTCTGGGAGCCCGTGCGTGCCTGTGTGCAGGCAGAAATGGGAGCCCTATGGATCAGAACCGTGGCATGCATGGCAGGATAGGAAATACCACGGGTTTGTGCTCATATGGATATTAGCACACGGAGGTCTTTGAGCTATTTATTGCTCCCATTCTGCTAATTCATCCTTTAGCTACTGTTGACCACGTGGCCATGGCATCTTTTAGAAATCGTGCACACATTTCAGAGAAGCTGTGGTTTTTAAAAAATGCTCTATTCACAAAGAAATGTACAACAGAAAGAGGGGTGCATGCATGTACATACACTAGTAGGGATGTTAAAAATCAGCTTAATTTGAGGAGCACACATGTACAAATAACCTCAGCACTTCACAAATATGAGACATAACGTGGGCATACATATAAGTTGGTAAAACCCCTCTCACCAATGGCTTTGTCAAAGCATGCCTATCTGGTTGTGAGGAGTTTGATATGCAATAATTGATAGAGGTCCTCCTGTTTGCTTCAGCTGGATGCTGACCCTGACAAAGTGTGGTGAGACTTTGGCTCGTTGCTGTGGAATTCTCAGCTGTCCTTCACCATAGAAAACCCCCCTGGGATTTCTATTGATAGGGACAGATACCTTTCCACCATCTAAGGACAAGGTCTAGCATAGAAAAGCCAGTGTCTTAAATGTAAATACCTGACCCTTAAGATTATAAATCAGATGAGTCCCTTGTAATCAATTTATGCTAGATCCTCATACTGAGTTTGACCTTCAGTGTTTTTTCTGCTGTCTGCAATTTTATCTTTTGCAATTGTCCTTGTTGTCAGGACATTTCTGCTTTTTTGACTGACAGAAATTTCTGGATCAGAATTCAAAATTTCTTTTCTGCAGACTTGAGATCTGAGGTGGCTCCAGGTGTTCACAGGTCACAGCAAACTTTTTTAAGGAGACTGACTAGGATGCTTTCTTTCCTTCTCCTTAGGGAAGGCATCCAAAAGTTTGCCTGTGCTGGAATACTTCTTCCTCCATCACTAGAGCCACATTGATGTGTTATTGAAGGACACAGATAATAGCACATCACTTTGATGAGACTCAGGGTCTACTTATATTTACAAGGTAACTTTTGGTCTCTACTGAAATAATCTAGAATGAAAGAGGAAGTGGAGACAGGCATAGGAAAAGCAATCAATACAATTTCTGTTCTCTAGGAAGGAAGTTTTTGACATGTGAAGCTTCAGAGGATCATGGCTTACAGTTAAGGAAGGAAAGTGTTCTCCAAACTGTGCTGATGGCTGCATACCATACCAGTGTAACAGCCAGCAGAGGGAAGCTTTAGGGAATTAAGCAAGTTGCAGCCTGGCAGCTCTTGGATATGTAAGGGTGAATTGCTGAACTCAGAATGTTTGTCTGTGTGGAAAAGATGTGAGTGTGATGTCGTGCAGAGAGTTCCTTCAGGATTCACAGAACCTGCTGCATGACTAGCAGTGGGAATCCCTGAATTGTGCTCGAGAAATGTTTGCCTCTGACAAAGCAATCATGGAGTGAAACAAGCACTGAAATACCTGCTTCCATTTAAGCACATGGGCCAATCCCATTGGCATAGGCTGGGTTCAGTAATCCTACTCAGTATTTTTCTGGATGGAGGCCTGAAGTCAAAATCTGAAGGCAATTGATGCCTTAGTCCTGGACATGCTTAGTATGGAAACTTGTTAATGCTGAAGTTCTGGTATTCATAATGAATTTTAGTTCCTCCTCATTTTCTCAAATAATCTTTCAAGGTTATTCCTCCCAGCAGCTCCCACTGCCCATTTTCTTGGCTTGTCCTCATCTTATCTTTTCTCACCATTTCTCTTCCAAGCATCAGTAAAACTCATTAGTCTTCAATAGCTGTAACAGTTTGTTTATATGGTGCTGAGAGTAAAGTTTGGGAGAAAGAGATTGAGATTCTCCCAACATAAACTAAGCAAGATAGAAACCAGGCAGCCTTTTTGAGAACAAGGACTTTTCTAAACAGTGAGGAAGGGAGAGGGAAAGTAGATAATGGTTGTTCTTTATGCAAAGCTACACCTATGCATGTAAAACCACGAGAGTTTCAAACTACTTTTCCTGAATTTTTTTTCTCTTCCCTTTGCTTTTCCCCTAAGCAGTTCTGGATGCTTTAGCACTGAGACCCCATGCTCATGCTGGCAACAGCTTGAGGCTCTTGAATATAAATGCCACTTAACAGAGGGCAAAGAACACTAGCTAGAAAACATTTTTAGAAACCCTCGAGAGAAAATTAAGCTTTGACTAAAATCTTGTAATAAGTATTTCCTTGACAGGGTGAAATAACTTCTCAGGGTTATCCTTTAAAACTAAGTAGATTAAAACTTTGCAAATATTAGTGTTTTTGTTACTCTTTCTCTCCCTCCAGTATAAAATGTGGAATTTTCAGAGTGGAGACACCCACGAACTGATTTTAATTAGCAGCAATTCCAACCTCAAGGAAGGACAGAGGGAAGGAAAGAGAAATGCATGTTCCTGTTTCGATTGTTCAGAAAGAATTGTGGTGAAGCAGATCTCTGAATGTTATTAACCTGCTAGGACAGAAGAAATTTCATACTCTTCCTCAGTGGAAATCAGGCAGCTGCATCTAAATGCAGAGGAGTGACATACATAGCAAGAATCCAGATGGAGAGGACACATAAGTATTTTCTCCAACAAACATATAAATCTCTTACTGGTTATTTCAGAATTTACAGGTGGGTGCAACATAGTTTATAATGTTTTTCTTCTTGGAGAATTTAATTGCAACAAATTTCAGTTAACACTTGTAGGGCTGACTGAAACAGAGGTGGTGGGAATATGTTTTGGTTGGATCATTCACAGGGAAAAATTAATTGAATGTATTAAGTTGCCATTAAGTTATGATGATTTGTCCCATATTGTACTGCTACAAGAAAGCTGTGTTTGTTTGTTGTCAGCTATAACAATATTTACATTTCTTTGCCTCTAGCCAGACAAACAGATGCAGGGATGATTTTTTTCTATTATGCTATTGAAGTACATCAGGAATAGTATAACTTCTCAAGGATAAAATTGCCTGATACTGCCTTTTCTAATGATGTCTTTAAACTCGTGTGTACATGAAGAGATGTTTAAAATGCCATAGTAAATAGATGGGGGAAAGTGGCTAGATTTATAAATGACACAAAGGGACAAAATTCTTACCCTTCTTTACACTAGGACAATGCAAGTGACCTTTATACAAGGGACATCACCATTTTCCTAGGAGCTGATAACACCTGAGTATGAAATCTCAACTCTTCTTTCTTTAATATTGATGTGGTCTCTTCATCACATCAGCAGGGCCATGATCACTATAGCCAATGCTCCCAATTGTGGAAGAGAGAGGAGTTTTTATCTAGCTGTAGCATGGCCCTTTCCTTATCTTACAGTATCCTGAGCCTTCACTGCCCAAACCACCAGCAAATGGGGAGATGCCAAGTGCTTTATCACGAGGTGGTGAAAAGAACAGTTCCATTCAGAACTTTAGTCCAGTTTGTTAAAGAAGCCATGGCCAGTTCCACAACTGGGAATGTGTAAGAAGCAATCTTACATTTTCTGCCCAGTTACTTCCAGCACGTTGTGAGGATGTGAGGCAGGGGAGCATCATCCTAGTGCTCTCCACTGCCTGTGGCTGTTCCTGCCTGACAGCTGAGAGCTGTGGAAAACCTCCATGGCTGAGCCTCAGCCCTCGACATGGCCCTTCACATCGGGGCTGCCACTTTTGGATGCAGACGTGCAGAATATTCCCACTGGCTCCTCCTGCTGCCTTATCACAGGAGACAAACATAGCCCGGGGAAAGGGTGCTGAGAAAGGCTGCCCAGAGCTGGGAGAGGGACACAGAATGGGCAATGACTCCGTGTGGGAATGGTGCCCTGCACAGATGGCTCTGACACAGCCCCCTGTGGGGTCAGGTGAGCAGCCAGGGCTGCCCAGGTACCTGCTGGGAAATACCTGAGGCTGCTTTAGCAGGAGTCTCCACCCCAAGAGATGTGGACACACCGTTAGAGACCTAGGAAAATTACAGCCAGCAAAGTCATTGCCAGGCTGGAGCTTCTCCTGGTCCTCTCAGATCTGTTCCCAGGCTGATGCCTTGTTCAGCACCTGTTTGGGAGACTTTCTGCCAGGTGATAATTCACTCAAAACAGAATGGAATGAAAACTTTAGATGAACACCTGGTACCAACCATGGGACTCATCCTGAAGTGCTGTCCCAGAGCTGTTCTCCCAATTATCCAAGGAGCTGCTGTCTTGTCTTAGCCCAGTGGAATGTGCTCTAAGTAGGAATCATGCTCTCAATGAAATGTCTCTTCCCTATCTTGAGGGGGACCGTGTAGCTGTGTGTCCTATTTCCAGTGCTCCAAAGGGTTAAATCCCAAACCCACAGCTACAGAGAGACTCTGCAAACTCACTACAAACATAATTCCTGTAAAGAAAGGCGTTTCCATCTGCTGTGTTTTCCAGACTGGTCTCGCTCACCCATGACTGCAGGCGCTTTAGGAATTCCTGGTTACCCGAGTGGAGGCTGCAGGGTCAGTGTGGGGGGTGACTCCTGGGTGCTGCTCACCTGTGTGAGCACCTGTGGCACCTGCAGGAGCAGCTCAGGCTCTCCCTGGCCCTGAATCCCAAGGATTTGCTGTCCAGAGCCTGCCCTGGCTCACAAAGCCTGTTTCCTCTTTTCCTGCCACGGTGTTATTTTCTGCTATTTGCTTTTGCTCTTTTAAAGGAGGAGTTAAGAATTTTCCCTCTTTTCCTTGACTATAAGCACTAATTAAATGTGATCCAATCTTGCCAAGAGTTTTAGCCCCCTTGACTCTGCATTATTTTGCCCAGCTTAAAGGGATTTTAGAAGGTTTGGTACTCAGTCTTATTTATTGTCACAAAATTTTAACTTTCCTATACAAATTTATAGACTGTGTTAAAAAAATATTTTTCTCTTGCTATAGAGAATGAAAAATAATGCTAAATTTTAACACTGGAGGGAGTTGTACAGCCATCTCTTACTTTTTTTGCCTTTTTACAAAAGCTACTCAATTCCTCCTAAATATTGTATAAAGGATTGTTGCCCAGAGCAGAGATCTGTGGCTGGTTAAGGGCTGAGGCTGTGGACATCTGCCCAAAGTGAGGATATTCAGGAATTACTGCTGCAAGGTAAGAGTGTCATAGACAATTAAATTTCCTGCAGAGCTTCACACCTACAAATCCAGGCACAGCAAAGTGCTGCACAAAAAACCAACACTGCACAACTCCAAGAGATAACGAGCTTCAAGTTCAAGTCATTATAAAAATAGGAAAAAGATAGAAAAAAAATTACTACTGGCTGTAAGTTCAATTACTAAACTATTACATTAATTTTCTTTATATTTTTTATGGGTATTGATTGTTTTAACTCCCTTGAGCCTCTGCAAATCCCAAATGTAGTCTGCACGTGGGCTGAACCCAAGAGAAATGTCTCCCGAAACAGGCCTTTTAAAATTAATTAGTTCTGTGATAAATCACAACAGGGAATTAACAGTATTTGCTATACAGGAACAAACCTTTTGTGGATACTCACATTTTGGGTTTTTTAATGAATCCATAATGTGATCTTTTGTCATTATTTTAAGAGCTAGAATAAATGTCACATTGCAACCGATTAAAAATAAATAGAAGAAAATTTTGAAGTGCAAAACTTCACTAAACTACAGCGCCCTTTGTTAAAATTTTCTGCACAATTTTGTCAATTATTTTGTCAGTTTAGCAGCACAAGATAAACACATTCCAAATCCAAGTCTGAACTGGTAGCTTTGTTTCTCTCTAATTGTTGTGTCGATTTTACCCACTGGAGAAATTGAGGGTGACCTGGAACAATTCCTGGTGGTCAATAAATAAATCAACTAAAACTCTGTATGCCTGAGCAGAAAACCGTTTTATATTCTGAAAAAGATAGATGACATCTTTGATTTGTTTCTAATAATCTCCAAAAAACAATTCAAATCTTAGTTTTCAGCCTAATTTGTGGTTTTTGAAAGGGTTCCAAGAAAGGCCAGTGACTTTTAGCCTTGTTATCTTTTGGAAATGAATGCTGGATATTTGTTATGGTTATTTGTTAGAGTGTGTAATTCTTTATAAACAGAATGATCTTTTCTATACACGAGGAGCAGCATAACAGCACTGAACTGAATCAGTAAAATAATAACTTATTATTATTATTATTATTACCAGTAAAATAATAACTAAAATAATATTTGCTGAAGAATCCCACACTGCAGCCAGCACACGAGTTGTTTATTGGCACGGGTTAGCTCACAGCACTCAGCTCATTCCCCAGAGGAAAACACAACACTTGTACTACAAATCCTACACAGGGAGTACTCAAAGCATTAACCATTTCGATCCTGGAGGTGAAACTAAGGTGGGAGTGACCAGTGAGATCATGCAGAGATTGTAAAAGTCCATCAGTGCACAAGGAGAGGCAGGAGTGAACAGAAAGTTGGTTTGGTGGAGAATGCTGGTGGTTCAGGAGGCAGGAGAGCATCAGGAAATGCTCGGCTCAGGCTGGCCAGGGAGAGCTGCAGTGCCCCAGCCTGACCCGGGGCAGGGAGCCCCAAACGGGGCAGGCTTTGTTTAACACTGCAAAGCAGAGTGGATGAAGAGAAAAATGAGATTTTCCACCAGGTTTCAGGGGCCAGGTCAGCACTGCTCTGCCTCTCTTGAACCAGGAAACTGCTAAACTGAGGAGCTATTCACAGAGAGATTAATTGGCTGCGGGTTATATTGGATGTTGGAGAATGTGCTTCATAAAATGACTTCATGATAGAGGTCACTGATGTGGCTGAAGCCACAAGAAGCCTGAACACACTTAAAGATAAGCTGTTCCAATCTAAAACACTTGTTCTGAGTGTTTGCCTGAAGATGATTGCCCTACAAAGAGTTTGTATTTTGTTTCCACTCAAAGATAGATATGCTTACTCACAAGTTGTTCCTTAATTTTTAATGAGGGAGAGTAATTAAAAATTAATAAGGTTTATTTAGAGAAAAACGGCTATTTCTGTGAATCTGTGCACTATGATTAAGCTGAAAGAGGGCAGGCTGAGTTTAGACATCAAGAAGAACTGGAACGTTGTTATTGGAAGTGGGAGTTTTTTCCAGAGTTTGTGTGTGTGTCCCTGTTTATTGCCATGAATGCTCAGCTTACCAATTTCAGTTTACCAACTGTTTGGATTTCTGTCAGTCTGGGGTTTTTTCTGTACTTCATTAAGTCATTAATTCCCCATTTAATCCACCATCTTTCTGCTCAGGGTGCCAACACATTTCTGACTCAGCTTCAGCTCTGTGACAGATCTGTTGTGGGACCTGAACTGAGAACATGAATTTTAAGTCACCACATTAACTATGTAATCCAAGCCGTGTCTGAAAATCATGGAAAAGATAAATTTCAAATTCAGAACCATGGGATTTCCTGATATTTTGTTGTTTGAGATACACGGTTTTTAAAATGTTGTGACTGATGCCTTGTAGTAGAGAAGATGGTCTGAGGGTTCAGAAAACATGCAGAGGTTGGGTATGTGAGCTCAGTTCTTGGATTTCTTTGGAGATGTTGGCAAACTTTTATTTCTGTCTAAAATTCTCTGGCCACAGTTATTTCTTCCTCAAATCTTAACCATGATTTCAGCCTCCATTTTGCAAACTGCCAAGAGTTCATGGTTGCTGCTGGTTCATGTGTAACACAGAGATCTTGTGTCACTTGGGGACTCAGGAAATGCTAAAATATAAATGACTTTTAAATTATCTGCATGTAAACTGCTCATACTGTTTATTAAATAACTATTAGGATAACAGAGCTGAGCTTGACCAGAAGCTCAAATGAATTCTGGATTCTGTCCAAAACTTAAAATAATTATAGTCTTTCCAGTGTGGGTGTAACTTTCACATTTGAGAATACATATACACAGGATTTAGCTTGGGGTTTGTGTTTTCATTTTTATTCTTAACCACACTACTGTAGCTCCAAAAGACCATGTATAGGAAATAACGTTCCATGCAGAGAATTGCTTTTTCTTTGCTCCTGTCCAACAGCAAGATCGATAAAAGCAGCATGACATAAGTAATTTTCGGGTCTATTAGTGCAGCTGTCTGTCCTAGAAATTGAATGTACTCTGTTATGTTGAAGGAAGAAGGAAATTTTTCATTTATGGGTTAATTTCCCTTAGAGGCATTTAGCCAACTCGTAGCTTTTGCATTTTGGAGAGTGAAGCCTGGATGTATGGGCATTGCTTGTTTGCATTTCTCTTTGTAGGAGGTGGCAGTTGTGTTAGATACTCAGCAAAGCAATGGAAAAGCTCCACTAGGAATGAAAGGAGCTCCAAGGGAAACGATTGGGTTATGAATCTTTTTGTCGAGCATTTCATGGCTACACACCAGAAATGTTTGAATTTTGGGCATCGATTCAGCCTGTGCTGGGAAGTGTGTGCCAGGTGCAGATTTGTGATGCACAGCACATTTTACTTCCCAGCGCTATCCCCCAGCACAGAGGTATTTGATCAGAGGGTTTTTTTTTGGCTTTGGCTCAGCTGAGCCTTCTTCTATTAAAGAAAAAAAGGGTTTGGAAAGTTTTATTTGTAGGTTATTTTGGTGTACCTAAAAATACTTCGGGAGTGATTTGGATTCCACTCAAATTAATGATCTGATTCTCAGAGACTGAGGTAGTCTTGGTGGAAGGGGAAGAACAGGGTTTAACTCATTTTAGGAGTAAAAAAAAGGTAAGGCACAAACTCAACAGCTGTTCAGGACGTAATGCTGAAGTCTCCTTTGGGAGGAGGGTATGGCTGAATACGTGGTTAATCTAATAATATCTTTATCATAGTGGAGGAAAAATGCAAAAGCTGACAAGGTCGAAAGAACACAATTCCCGTAATCTGTAATTCCTCATTTCTAATTTAGCGTTGGATATTTAATGTTCTGCCATATTAACGATGCATAAAGCACTCAACACCGAGCCCCGAGAGCCCTGGAACACGGGACTGCTGCTCTGGGGTACGGAGGGCGAGGATGGAAAGGGGAAAAGGGAAAAGGGAAGGGAGAAGGAAAAGGGAAAGGGGAAGGGGAAAAGGAAAAGGGAAAAGGGAAGGGAAAAGGGAAAGGGGAAGGGGAAAAGGGAAAGGGGAAAAGGGAAGGGAAAAGGAAAAGGAAAAGGAAAGTCTCCGTCCTCGCCGAGGGAGACTCGGGGCTGTTCGGGGGCGGTATCGGGGCAAAACCGGGGCTGTTCATGGGCGGTCCCGGCGCTGTTCGGGGGCTGTACCGGGGCCGTACCGGGGCTGTTCGGGGGCTGTACCGGGGCCGTACCGGGGCGGTACCGGAGCTATTCGGGGGCTGTACCGGGGCTGTACCGGGGCGGTACCGGAGCTATTCGGGGGCCGTACCGGGGCGGTACCGGAGCTATTCGGGGGCCGTACCGGGGCGGTCCCGGCGCTGTTCGGGGGCTGTACCGGGGCCGTACCGGGGCGGTCCCGGCGCTGTTCGGGGCCGTAGCGGGCCCGGCAGGTGCGGGCAGAGCCGCGGCCCCGCCGATGTGCGCGGAGGCGGCGCTGGGCTGCGCTCCCGCCATGGCCCTGGCGTTCTGCGGCGACGAGGGCAACTCCACCGCCTACAACGTGGACCACGGCGTGCTCAACAACGGCTGCTTCGTGGATGCGCTCAACGTGGTGCCGCACGTCTTCCTGCTCTTCATCACCTTCCCCATCCTCTTCATCGGTGGGTGCCTGCGCCGCTGTGTTTGACCCCTTTTTCCTCCTGCCGCTCTGCCCGCGGTGCTGCTTTGCCGTGTGCCCCCGCCCGCCTTTGTCTCGCCGTGGGTTTTCCCCCGCCCTCCTGGCCTCACCTTGCCGTGTCCCCCGGCCTGGCCCTGTCCCCTGTGCCCGCTGCTGCGGGGATGAGCTGCGGGATGCGGGATGGATGCTCCAGCAGCCGGCTGTGCTGCGGGGATGCGCTGCGGGATGGATGCTCCGGTAACCGGCTGTGCTGCCGGGATGAGCTGCGGGATGCGGGATGCGGGATGGATGCTCCGGTAACCGGCTCTGCTGCCGGGATGAGCTGCGGGATGCGGGATGGATGCTCCAGCAGCCGGTTGTGCTGCGGGGATGCGCTGCGGGATGGATGCTCCGGTAACCGGCTCTGCCCCCGCACCGCCCGCTGTCCGTCAGGACGGCGGCTCCCGTGTCCGTCTGTCCGGGCAGCGGCTCCCGTGTCCGTCTGTCGGGACAGCGGCTCCCCGTGTCCGTCTGTCGGGACAGCGGCTCCCGTGTCCGTCTGTCCGGACAGCGGCTCCCGTGTCTGTCTGTCGGGACAGCGGCTCCCCGTGTCCGTCTGTCCGGGCAGCGGCTCCCGTGTCCGTCTGTCGGGATAGCGGCTCCCCGTGTCCGTCTGTCGGGACAGCGGCTCCCGTGTCTGTCTGTCGGGACAGCGGCTCCCGTGTCCGTCTGTCGGGACAGCGGCTCCCGTGTCCGTCTGTCGGGACAGCGGCTCCCGTGTCCGTCTGTCGGGACGGCGGCTCCCGTGTCCGTCTGTCGGGACAGCGGCTCCCGTGTCCGTCTGTCGGGGCTCAGGGCAGGAGCGGGTGATGCTGGAGGGGACCGCAGGCTTTGCCCCGCAGGAAAAAACGCGCTATTAAAGCCCAGGAAAGCTGACAGGCGAGCGCTGCGTTATGAAATGACAGTGCCAGCAATTACTGCGGGCTCCCAGCCCCTCCTCATCACAAATCCTGCCGTCCCCGGGGTTTGGTGTCACACGCCCGGCACTGGGGACTGTCACTGCCCCGGGTTCAGGGTGACACTCCTGGGGACGGGAAAAGCATCTGGGGAAACAGCAGCCAGCACGGCTGTGCAAACGGGGTCAGCCGAAGAGATGCTTAGGATTCTCTGCCTTTATCTGGAATCTCTCACTATTGCTAATTTCTAGTGAGATAAAGCTTCACACCTTTTATTCTCTTTTTTTTAATTTTAACGTTTTAAAAGAATCGAAGGGAAAAGAAGTAGTGCATTTATTAGAGTGTTTGTGTGTATTTATTATAGTGTTGTGTATATTTGTCAAAACCTTAATTTGTTGTTCATTTAAGCTGTGAATAGATTTGAAAAATGTTTAGTGCATGTAATTGCTTGATAGTAAGTTGCTAGCAGTATAGGAATTTAAGGCTGTGCCCTGTCTGAATTACTGATTTTATTCCATAGGAAGTGAGATAATGAGAGCAAAGTTCTGATAATGTTCAAATATATGTGTGTTTAAAACACAGCTGTGTCAATGTTGGTATGCAAGGTTGTCACATGTATGATTTTGGATTTTTTGTAAGCAGGAACTTTGTGTGTCACTCTTGTTTAGAAAGCTCTCTATAATTCTCTTTCTCTTTTAGGATGGGGAAGTCAGAGTTCCAAAGTACATATACATCATAGCACATGGCTTCATTTTCCTGGCCACAATTTACGTTGGATACTGACTTTCATCCTCTTGTTTGTGCTGGTGTGTGAAATTGCAGAGGGCATAGTGTCTGATGGGTAAGTGTATATCTGCCTTCTCCTGGCAGCACTGAGCCATTCAAAGCTTTCAGGGTAGCAATTTCCTCCCGAAATTCTCATCTAAGCCATATTCCCTGTGGTTATGAACATAGCATCTGTTTTCTTAGTGACTGACCTACCAACCTTGCACCAGAAATTCCACAGACCTTGCCAAGTGATGTGCACACACACAAGTGACCTTCATCATTTTTAGTTCAGCTTAATGACACTGTCTTTCCAAAGAGTAATCACAGATAAATGCTAATGATTCAAGCAGATGGTGACATTTTCATGATATGTTTTATGTCCAAGGACCCAGTCCCACAGTCCTTACTTAAGAAGAACTCCCATGTGTACAGCAGGTCACACCATTCACCCCCAAGCTGAGTTCTTTCCATCTAAAAAAAGGAATGAATCTGCTGGGCCTTATGTCACACCTCCCAGAGTTTCATCTGATGATTGTGCACTAGATCTCCTACAGTTACCTGGAGCAGAGCAGCTCATATTGTGTGAGCATGAGCCATCATCTGCTATTCACCTTAGGATGTCACTAAACAGAAATCTGTGGAAAAAAATTATTCCAAGTGAAACAAGTGATACAGGAGAAGGATTTATTATGAAAAAATCTAATTATATAACAATGAATATGATCTCTTCCTATGAAGAGAGGCATGATTTTTCATATCAATTATGAATTTGAACCCAAGGATTATGAAATGGAAGCTCCTCATTCAATAGAACAAAACCTCCCTGATGAGCTATCTATAAAACAAGTATCCACCAACCAGTGTGAAATGCACTGCAGACTTCTGGTGTAGAAAATGATATCATTATTCTTTTAACTTCTCTTAAACATGTATAAATAGGATGTTTCTCAGTGCCAGTTTTTTTTTTTTAAAGGAAATTTTCTCTTGCTTATTCAGAGTTATCAGGGTGTGGGATGCTCAGAGCTATATCTCCTGCTTTGAATTTTCTCCTCAGCAATGCCTCTCATTATGTTTATTTGCTGTTTAACTTGACTCAGAACGCTGCTGTTAAGTAATAGGTGTCACCTGATGAGAATCAAAGCTTGGAGCTCTGCTGGGGGAGTGCCAACCCACAGTCGTGCTTCCCGAGCTCTCAGCAGGCTGGGAGGGCTCCAGTGAATAGAGGAGAGTTCTGAGACTCCTCAGCTTTCTAAGAACCAAAATGGATCGTGCTGGTGAGTCCTTTTCACAGCAACTGGGTGCTGAAGGCTTTGGCATCTCAGCAATAGAAGCAGCCTATTGGAGGTGCAGTTATATAGGGGAATTCCAGCAACTGTGAAATAAATAGATTTTAAAAAGCCTCCCACTGCTGCAGTGTTACCTTCTGAAGCTTAGGCTGTCTGAAGAAATCTGTTCTTGTTGGGGTTTTTTTTGTCCTTGCTGAGAATTCAGCCCCGATGTACAAAACCTCCTGGCTTTACTGGGGATTTCAGAGAACCCTTTCTCATTTTGCTGTATTGACATCCAGCTGTTGTCAGCAAGAGGAATTCAGTGTTCATGGCAGGCTGTGAGCATGGCCCCAGCCAGCTCTGCAGAGTTACCACAGTCTTCATTGAGGGAGGGCTCTCCTTTCTGGAGCAGAGATGCAGGAAATGTTTGTCCCGAGCTCCTGTGCCTCTGCTGGGCATTTGGAATGTTCTGCTCTCACAAATGTCACGTCCTGTGATGCTCTTCCACCTCCCTCCCAGCACAGCTCTTCTTGTCTCTGCAAACTCCACAAAAGCAGTGTTTGATGCAGCAAGGAGAAATCCATTCCGAGGACAAGGTGTGAATTTCCCCGAATGTTTTGTGTCCTGAAGTCATCTTGGTCCTCTCCTGGTGAGGCTGGGAGACACAGGAGATTGCAGCCCTTGCTGCACAGGGCACTAAATGCTCTTTGTGAGAGCAAGGAAAGGGGAGAGGCAGAGAAAAGAAGTAGGAGGAAAGAGGAGGGAGAACATATTTCTATTGAACACTGCACAAACCAACAGCATTGGCCAACAATTCCAATATTCCCCAAGAGCTGCTCCTTGGCAGGACCCCTTCTGCTGCTGCCTGCAGCATCAGCACAGTTTTGCTTTATAGGACAAAACCAAAAGGGTGTATGATTCTGTTTTAGGGGGTTTTTTGTTGGCTTGCAGTCACTGAAGACAGACCTCAGTGTAAGTAATTTCTGTGCTGTGGTGCTGTTCCTTCCCCCAAACTGAAACCAAATGAAACATTTCCACAAAATGCTTCTGTAGAAAATCTTGAACTGTGCTGTCAGTTGGTCTTATCTGCATATTTTGATGGACAGCTCCCAAACTAGTTTAGCTTAAATTAACTTTTCTCATTTTGGAGATGAGCTCCTTGTCCTAATTTAAACAATGTTCCAATTGATTTCAGTAGGAAATACGAGTACACACCTTTCATTTTCAGCACGGGAGGAATTTGAAATCCAACTGTGTGATTTAGGAGCATAAATTCAATTAAAACTTGGAGGAGTTTTCATCCATAACTCATTCTAGAAATTCGTACATCAGAGCTGGGTACAGGCTACAGTTCTTGAGTTAAAAGAAGAATATTTAAATAGCTGAGAGGTTTGACTTTAACAGGTGGTTTTTTTGTTTTAAAGGGTTTCTGAATCTCGCCACTTGCACCTGTACATGCCAGCAGGAATGGCATTCCTGGCAGCCATCACATCAGTTGTCTATTACCACAATATTGAAACATCCAATTTCCCCAAACTGTTAATAGGTATGTCTCAAAACCTGTGCACCTGGAAGTGTGGCTGTGGTGCTGTGTGTGTGCTGCCTGGGTGACAGGTCCTGCATGGCCAGCCACCCCTCTGTGCTCAAACATTTCCTTGTTTTAATGCTTTTAACTTCTGATCATATTCTGTGTAGTGTTTTCAGGGATGCAGTGAGCCAGAGGCTTCTCTAGGAGAAACTGCTTTTGAGGGGAATTGTTGACTCTAAATGCAAACCCCCTGTTTGTCAGCCTGTTGTGTGGAAGTGAAGAAATCCCCGTGTGCGTGGTCTGTTGAAGTGTGCAGGGAGTTAAGGGTGACATCCCTGACTTTCAGTCATGAATATCTTTCTCTGCCTGCTTGCTCTTGCTTCATGTTCCTAAAACTCCCTTTGACAACTGCCTCGAGGCTTTTTGAATGGAAAATGCAATGAATAGGAACTACCTACTCTGTATTTTGCAGGATTGTGAATAAACTGTAGCTACAGAAAATCCATGGCTGCTGACAGCCATGCAGTTGTTGGTGTGTTCTCCTCTGTTTCAGGCTGACATGTCTGCATGCTTACTCACATCCTGTTGCCTGTTATTCCTTTGGTGGTCCTGGCTCATGGAATTTTGTTTGAGCTGGATTTCTGTATCAATAGATCCTGCTAAAGTTTGTCCTGTGTCGTTGTAGCTTTGTGTATTAAAGTTTTGTTCTGGTTGTTGTCAGGTGGGGAAAAGGCAGTAACAGCTAGGTTTGAGAAAACTTTTAAATATGGAACATTATTTTGATTATTTTGGTGGGGTAGGTGAGAATCCTGTTCTGCAGAAGGAGTCTGTAACTCCTGAAAAAAAAATTCCTCTCCAAAGACTCAGATTTCTATCCAGGCTTAGCAACCTTTAGGTCTTCTCATTTGGGACAGCTTTTCTTCTTGTACCTTTCTTTTAAGCAGCATCTTTTTTATCCTTTATGAGCAGGTGAGGTCATTTAGTTGCTTTTTAAATAACTCTGCACTGTATTTTTAATGCCTTCTCACAGGAAGGGATTTTGTCTCAGGAAGCAGTGCCAGCCTGTTGCAGTTGCCTGTAAAGCAAGCAGTGATTTTTGTGGTTTTGTTTTTTTGGTTGTTTTGTTGTTTGGGCTTTTTGTTGTTATTTCAGATGTATAATGTAGTGTTAAATAATTTAGTGTCACTACCACATTGCTGCTGTTAAGTCTTTGAGAAGGGTAGCACAGAGTTACAGCTGGTGGTTGATTACCCTTTTTTGCATAATTCCTGCTCAGCAGAGTTGTCTTTTTTATGATAATTTTTTTCAGTGTTCAGAGTGCTGATGCTAGATAAACTCTGGACAATTCTGCAATAATAAAAAGGTGTACCAATGAATACCAACAGTTACTTAAGTATTATGGATGAATTTTAATTTTGCAAGAATTTCCAAGGAATAGACTCCCTCAGAAAATCTGATTTTAAGAGCTCTTAGGCAAAAAAGAAAGTTAGACCATTACAGTCTTTACCATTTGGTTTGTCCGATTTGAATTTTAGTCCACAATTTTCACAAGCTGATGGTCTTTGATTTTTATTTTATTTTTTCTTCTGTTTTTCTTTTATTTGTCCTAAGACAGAGATTTCTGAAAGTCTCTGTCCTGTGTTCTTAACTGCACAAACCGTGAGGATTTTCATCTTTCAACCTGAATTGCCACTGCTGAGTCTTGAGATTTGGGATAATGAGCACTTTTTGCAAATGAGGCCGGTAGAGAGAGTTAAATTCTTCCTTTTGTCAGCTGCCAGCCCGCTGGGGTGCGGTGTGGCCAGGAGCAGCTCTGCTTTGGAGCCTCGCTGGGATGGGGACACGGGAGCCACGAGGGAAGGGGAGGCTGGTGATGATTTTGTGGTGGGTGTGTGGGAAGCAGGGGCTGTGTAGGAGAGATGTGAAGTCGCACACACAAAGAAAAAGGTGTCACACCTGAGCATCGGTGGATTTCCAGCAAAGGGCAGAGCATCATCTGCCCCAGGTGCGGGGTGGAGGCTCCCAGGTGTGGGATGGAGGCTCACAGGCTCCCAGGTGCAGGATGGAGGCTCCCAGGTGCAGGGTGGAGGCTCCCAGGTGTGGGATGGAGGCTCCCAGGTGTGGGATGGACTCCCAGGTGCAGGATGAAGGCTCCCAGGCTCCCAGGTGCAGGGTGGAGGCTTCCAGGTGCGGGATGGACTCCCAGGTGTAGGATGAAGGCTCACAGGCTCCCAGGTGTGGGATGGAGGCTCCCAGGTGCAGGGTGGACTCCCAGGTGCGGGATGGACTCCCAGGTGCAGGGTGGAGGCTCCCAGGTGCAAGATGGACTCCCAGGTGTGGGATGGAGGCTCCCAGGTGCAGGGTGGACTCCCAGGTGCAGGATGAAGGCTCACAGGTGTGGGATGGAGGCTCACAGGTGTGGGATGGAGGCTCACAGGTGTGGGATGGACTCCCAGGTGTGGGATGGACTCCCAGGTGCAGGGTGGGCTCCCAGGTGTGGGATGGAGGCTCCCAGGTGTGAGATGGAGGCTCCCAGGTGCAGAGTTGGTAGCAGGATCAAGTCAATGGAGCCGTGGCTAAAATGTGTCAGCCCAGCAGGGGCAGCTCTCCCCGAGGTGCTGCAGGCGACCCTGAGGGTCTGTTCTTTATTCTGGACACGGTGACATTGTCCAGCCCCGTGAGATTTTGAGATGGGATCTTTTCTTAAAGATCCTTTCCACTCTGTGCCTTGAAGAAACCAAATCCATTTGTAACAAACAAATGAGAGGTGGGTGCCATGACAGACGTGGGGATTCCTTGTGTGTTTCCTGTGCAAAAGGAGGATTCAAAGTTTCTTTACTGATTGTGGCACTGCCTTTCAGCTTTACAGGCACTTGGATATTTTGAAGTAGTCATCTTTATTATTTCTTACCAAAAAAAGTTGACAAGGTTTGGAATACCTGACTGAAGGGAATGGTTGAGTTAATGAGTTTGGGTGACCCAGCTATTTGGAACACCTTGGTCTGGTCTGAATGTGTTTTTCTCTGGATAATTTTGGTCTTTAATTATATTTCAACAAGTGGAACTGTTCCCATGAAGTGCTGTTTACTCTCTCAATAATGCTAATTTTAATTAGCTCTTTGCACCACATGGTTGCATAATATTTGTACAGTTAAGCAGGACTCATTTTAAAATAGTTTTCATACTGGATTGGAAACTCTGCTGAATGATAGCATCTGATTCCACTACTTTTTAAGTTGGTTTCTTTGTTTAAAAGATAAATAAACCTCAAAAATTAATAGTAGGAGAAAACTATGAAGTAACAACAGGACTCTGAGGTTTCAATATGAAATGGGCAGTAGTGTGGGAACACATGATTTTTTTAAATTTTAAAATATTGTCCTTGTTTTAATCTAATCATAATTATATGACTGCCTTCCTACTACTAGGCAGGGATATATTTTTCTGATTCAATTTTTTTTGTCCCTTTGCATTGTAGTCGTTCCCCTTGGAATTAGTTTATTCTCTAAAATGGAACTACCTGCATAAAAATATTGCCTATTGCTTAGTACAAAAAATTTCTTTCCAAACAGGCCTAGGTTAATTAATAAATCCCATCCAATTAAGTGTGTGGCTTTTTAGACTGGGCTTAATTCAATAAAGGTGTAGAAGAGTTTGAGTTGCACATTGCTTTATTTTTCAGAGGTGTGGCCCAGGTGAGAACCTACACCCTGGTGTTGTGGGTTGAAGTGTCTTCCCTTATGGCCCAAGAAAAGAAAAGAAAAAAGGTCATTTAGGCATCTAGAACAGGTCTAAAGCAGTAATTAGTAATGTGTATTACTTTACACATTACAGTAAATGTAAGTGTGCCTTTGTGGTCTGATCACTCTGCAGTGCAGACCAGTGGAAGTTCTCAGAAATAGTTTCTGAAAACTCTCAGCCAAAATGTACTCACCAGCCAATTAATAAAATCATTATCTGTAAAGAATAGAGCCACAGTTGTATTTTCCAGGGAGCCTTGGGTGAGCAATCTCCAGATTTAGATATCCTTGTGTATCTAAAGTGACCTAAAAGTGACAAGCTAAGTAAATTCAGATGTTTCTAAGGAAGTGTGACAGGCCACTTATCACCTGAGAATGTTGTGTTTGGCACTTTATAATACTTCTTAGATAAAAGAGAAATTAATGTTTTAACAATAATAAAAGGTCATACAGACCCTTATTTAAACCCTAAATAGGAGAATGGCTCTGCCAGTACTTATTTATAATTCCAAGACATACATAAACACCTGTTGGTTATTTTTTTGGAAGTCCTGCACTGGTGGATATTTCCAGTGTGCAATGTTGAAGTCCCTTTCATTCCAAGAGGGATGTGTTCTGTGCTGCTGGAAGGATGAGACAAAGCCAGGTTTAACAGAGGTGGTGAAGAGCAGAGCAGCATGGAATGTAAATCTTGGGTGAAGGGAGATTTTATAGGCAGAAGAACTGCAAAGAGGGAGGAATAGAGCTCAAAGGAAGGGGGGAAGCAGTGTGAAATAGGACGAGAAGAATCGGAGTTGGGAAGATGTTAGGAAGCCTCACATAAAAAAGCTGAAGTTTTAGAAGAGAATTGTGGTCAGGATGTCTTTTACACCCTGTGTGGCCACTGAAGGGCAGGGCACAGATCCCTGAGCACTCGTGTTTTGGGGGCTGGCCTCTTCATTTTAGAGGAAGAGAGGCTCCCTTGGCACATGTCCTGGTGCCCAGTGTTCTGAGCTGGTCCTTTCACTGGCCTCGTTTGCAGGAGAGGTTTTAGCTTGATTTCTGTAAAACTGGCAGTCCCAAATCTCACCTGGATTTCCACATTGGATTTAGCTTTGCTGGGAAAGGGCAGCCCCAGAGTGGATCTCCAGAGAGCTTCTGGTGCCTCAGGGCAGCTGGAACACCACCAAGTGTTGGAAATTTCTGCAGCTTCCTGATGATTATCCATATTTCAGCTAGACTTACAGCTGCTAATGCCTGGGTTGGAGTCTTTGTCTGGCGTTCTGGAAAGCACATCCAGGCTTTTCTTGGCAGCTGCAGCTCTTTCCATCTGTTGCACCCTGGCAGATAGAGCAGCAATGAAAGATTCATTGCAAAGAATATAAACCTGGGAGGCATTTCCTAAAGAGCTGGTTTATAGTGTGATGAATGGTGTGGAGAGCGTTTCCAAGTCACCAGAGCTTATTCCAGGGATTATTTATCTGCAGCACGAGCACCTGCAGACAGGAGGGTTTGTAGAACACCAAAAAGTGAAAATTGTATTGCATGAATGCCAGAATATCCTTCCTTGATGTGACTGTTTTATTTACACTGGGAATTACATGTGTAGAATTTGTGTTGAGCAATAGTGCAGCAGCAGTTTGGACAAAGTATTTTAATATCTGTTCCTGCCACATCCCAAAGATTCAAAGGGAAATTTCCTTCAAGCCACATTCATAGCAGTCCTGGAGCATTAACCAAAGCTGAAGAACATTATTCACAGGCTCCTGGAGCATTAACCAAATGTGAAGAACATTATTCCCAGGCACCTTCACTTTTGGAGCAGCACCTCCCTTGAGCTGATCGTGTAGGCACAAGTTTAGAGCAGATGAAATTTCCTTCAGCAGACTTCACTTTGTGAAACTTTTGAATTATCACTAAATCTAATAGAAAAGGCATTTAGGACTAACATATTGTCTTAATATTTTAATGTTTGTGGAATTAAATTAGGCTTCTGTTTGACATGAGAGAGGCTACTCTGCTTTTATGTATTTTGTTGCAGTCTTCCTTAATTATATTTTGTAATGCCATTGTATATTTTTGCAACTGTGGAGCTGGTTAATTTGTTTGTTTGTTTGTTTGTTTTCTCTGCAGCATTGCTGTTCTACTGGACTTTAGCTTTCATAACTAAAACCATCAAATTTGTGAAGTTCTGTGATAATGGGGTTGGATTTTCTCAGCTTCGATTTTGCCTCACAGGACTCTTGGTTGTTCTTTATGGAATGCTACTGGCTGTAGAAATCAATGTCATCAGGGTGAGGGTAAGTAACTATGATAGAACTCTGTGGTTTCTGTGGTTTTTTTGGTTGCTTTTTGGGTTATTGCTATTTTTTTTTCTTTTTTTTATTCCTTTTTCTAGGTACTTGGTCTAAAATGCATTTCTAAAGGAGAAAGAAAAATCCAGTTAGAAATAGAAATATATTTGACAATCCAAGGTTGATATTATTTTACTAGGCCAGATGAATCCATAATTTCAAAGCATGCCAGACTGTTGTTGGTAATTTAAGATCAATTTCATCTGCTTGAGTTTGCTGTAAATTTTTAAATTATTCTGTTTCAGTCGTGACAGCCAAGTGTTTCTGATGCAAGAGAGAACTGGTAGAAAGGAATTGTCTGCTCTGTCAGAGAGTATCTCAGACACACAAATATCTCTCATTTTCCAGAAGACAATCCCAATAAGTGATTTATTTGGACTACTGGTGTTCCTCCCAGCTATATTTTTTTTTCTCCTCTGCAGTGTCTGCAGTCATAATCTAAACTGAGGCTTTGGAGTCTGCTGGATACAGAAATGCCCAAGCTGCCTTCAGCTGGCACTCACCAAGTGTGCACAAATCAAATTTAGGAGGGGAAGAAATTGTCCCGTGTGAATGTTGTTGCTGCAGCCCCAGCAGCTCAGTGTTCTGAGCTAAGGGATGTGAAGCAGTGTGGGGTGGGAGATGGATCCCAGGGATCACTCAGGGCACTGCCTAAAGTGTGGGACACGTATGGAGAAAGGAAGAAAATCACAGCCTGAGAAATATTCCAGGCTGGAGCTTCTCAGCTCTGTTCCCAGCCCATGAGCTGCTCCAGCTCAAGGCCAGGGAGAATTTCTGCCAGGGTGATCATTTGGTCACAATAAAAAGGAATTAATAACAAAGACAGAACCCCCGTTGTGGTGTGTGCCCAGGCCCTGGCCATGGGGTGTCTTCTCTCTGAACCAATCTCCTTTTCTCTGCTCTGGGAGTTGCAGTCCTGCTATAAAACCAAGAGTGTTTCTGAATAAATTTGGCTCTTTCTTCCTGTCAGGACAGACGCCCATGGAGCTGTGCATCTTATTTCTGCCTCACTTAAAGGGTTAAAAGCCCTTTCCCTGGCTGCACCTAAAGCTCCTGTGTCCCATGCTGTGCTGGGGCTGGACTGTCTCAGTAATTGGGGGATCAGTCTCTTCTGACATGTCTCCAGTGAAAGGACAGGGGGAATGGCCTTAATGGAGGTTCGGATTAGTTACTAGAAAAACTTTTTTTTCACTGAACCAGGGGGCAGGCACTGGAATAAGTTGCCCAGGGATGTGGTGGAGTCACCACATCTGGAAGGGCTCCAGGGGTGTCTGGAGTGATGCTGTGGGGGTGACTGTGCTGGTTCTGGTTTGGTGGTTGAACTGGATGGTCTTGAAGGTCTCCTCCAACTGTGATGATTCTGGTTCTGTGAGGTGTGTTGTTTTTTCCTACAAGTATGCAATTTTTTGCACAGTGAGCAGAGTCATAGTGACTGGTAGGAATTATTTATTTATGGACTGGATTCCTCTGATTATCCTCAGTACTGAGGAAACTGAATTGCTGTGCTGGTTGTACTGGAATGCCTGTTAAGAAACCAGCATTGATTCATTGATTATCTGCCATGTCCTTATCTGTTCTTTGTGCACTTGTATTTTCTGTGCATTTACCATGATTCTGCTGGCATTTTTCTGGATTTCAGAGGTATGTTTTCTTCAAAACTCCTAAAGAAGTTAAACCTCCTGAGGACCTCCAGGACCTTGGTGTCAGGTTCTTGCAGCCCTTTGTGAATCTGTTATCCAAAGGAACATACTGGTGGATGAACACATTCATCAAGACTGCCCATAAAAAACCAATAGACTTGAAGACCATAGGGAAGCTTCCCATTGCTATGAGAGCTCTGACCAATTACATTCGCCTTAATGAGGCCTTTGAAGCACAGAAGGTATGCAAGGCATGGGGTCATTTCTGTCTGCTTACTCACAGCTCGTGGTTTTCATTCATTTTTTTCATCATATAAGCATGACACAGAGATGTAAACAGATATGAGGCAAATGAAGTCCATATACCAAGAGCCACATTCTCAGTTGTACCTCGTACAAATAATGAAGTTTCTCCAATCACGTTACTGGTTAAATGTGTGTAAAATATGTACAGCCTCTATTTTAATGTGGAGAGTAATCATGGACTGTGTCCACTGAACACCATTATTTCTCCTAATAAGACCCTGGAAGCATTCAATTACAGAGTCAGGATTAATTAGGTCTTTCAGGGCTATTTTTTTTCCATGGTATTTCAGTTATAGTTTGTCCATAGGAGAGTTCAGGGCTGAAACTACCCCGGTTCTAATGAGTTTTCACTCAGTGGGAGCTGAGCATATACAGGATTTTAAGAGAACTTGTTTGCATCCTGCCTAAAATGCGGATGCTTGCAGTCTCTGTGTTCACCAGAGAACAAGAAACCTGTCACTTCCCTCCCTCAGCAGGGCACAGGCAGCACACTTACTCGATCCCTGTTAAGGGCTGGAATGAAATCATGGTTCTTTTTGTGGTGGGAAGTGCAAATTATTGCTTTGTTCTGACTATAAAAAGAAACAGTAGTTGTAGTTCCTCTGCTTTCTACCTGAGACATTACAAATGGTTGTCAATGAATTGAGGCAGTGATGAAAACACCAATGATTTATCAGACCTGTGGTTAATGTATAACATAATTCTTACTAAATTTAATTTAAATTCTGATACCAGAACAAAAGATCATCATCTCCCCAAGGCTCCAGATCCATCTGGCGTGCTCTCTGCTGTGCTTTTGGAAGGCCCCTGCTCCTGAGCAGCACATTCCGGATTCTGGCTGATTTGCTGGGCTTTGCTGGGCCACTCTGCATCTCTGGGATTGTTCACAACGTTGGGAAAGGAAACAACACCATCCGTCCCCAGGTACTGCCAGAGTCACCACAGGAGAGCAGCTGGCAGGGGAGGCTGGGGCTCTGTGGAGTTCTCAGAGAGGAGAGCAGGAAAACTCTGCTCTGGGTTGGTTTTCATTAAAGCTCTGCTCTGCGTTGGGTCTCAGTTAGGAAAGCTCTGCTCTGGGTTGGGTCTCAGAAATGAAAACTCTGCTCTGGGTTGGTTTTCAGTTAGGAAAGCTCTGCTCTGGGTTGGTTCTCAGTGAGGAAAGCTCTGCTCTGGGTTGGTTCTCAGTGAGGAAAGCTCTGCTCTGGGTTGGTTTTCAGGAAAGCTCTGCTCTGGGTTGGTTCTGTTAGGAAAGCTCTGCTCTGGGTTGGTTCTGTTAGGAAAGCTCTGCTCTGGGTTGGTTCTCAGTGAGGAAAGCTCTGCTCTGGGTTGGTTCTCAGAAATGAAAGCTCTGCTCTGGGTTGGTTCTCAGAAATGAAAGCTCTGCTCTGGGTTGGTTCAGTTAGGAAAGCTCTGCTCTGGGTTGGGTCTCAGTGAGGAAAGCTCTGCTCTGGGTTGGTTCTCAGTGAGGAAAGCTCTGCTCTGGGTTGGTTCAGTTAGGAAAGCTCTGCTCTGTGCTGGTTCTCAGTGAGGAAAGCTCTGCTCTGGGTTGGTTCTCAGAAATGAAAGCTCTGCTCTGGGTTGGGTCTCAGTGAGGAAAGCTCTGCTCTGTGCTGGTTCTCAGAAATGAAATGTCTGCTCTGTGCTGGTTCTCAGAAATGAAATGTCTGCTCTGTGCTGGTTCTCAGAAATGAAATGTCTGCTCTGTGCTGGTGAGTGCTGTGAGTGTGATGGTGCTGCCTGGCAGCCACTCTGGCACTGTCAGGGAGTGTGCCCACTGCAGGGCAGCCAAGGTGATTGAGGCACTGGAGCCTCTCTTGCAAGGACAGGCTGGGGGAGCTGGGCCTGTTCAGCCTCGAGAAGTGGCTGGGAGTTTATAAATCAGTTTATACAAATACCCAAAGGGAGGTGTCAGGAGGATGGAGCCAGGCTCTGCTCTGGGCTGCCAGGAAACAGGACCAGAGGCAATGGGCACAGACTGATGCACAGGAAACTCCACCTGAATATGAGGAAAACCTTCTTTAGAGTGTGGGTGGCTGGAGCAGGTTGCCCAGGGAGGTTGTGGGGACACTCGATGCACCCTGGCCATGTGCTCTGGGGTGACCCTGCTCGAGCAGGGAGGTTGGACCAGGTGACATCCAGTGGTCCCTTCCAGCCTCACCCAGCCTGTGATGCTTTTGGGGGAAAAAGATGTTGAGCCACGCATCAGTTCAGCCTTGCATTGTGGAAAATATCCTCGTTCAAGGGACAGTGAAGCATATCCATCAATATCATAAGGAATTTAGGTACAGCCTTGAGGAGAGATTCAATCAAGTGTGTGACTGAGTGCTTTCCAGAAAGGAAAAGTCTGCTTTTAATAGGCTTGGCTTTTCATTTCCAAAAATGAGGGATGTCTAAGGATTAAAGCAGAGTTTTGTCCCCATCATAAAATGCCAAGTAATTTAACTGTGACCCACTAGTGCCTTTGGGGAGGTTAGTTTTGAAAGATCACTGAAACACATTTTTAAAGGATGCCATTTAAATGAATGTTCTCCAAGAAGAAGCAGACATATTTCTTGATTAACTAAAAATAAAAATGTAACTCAGGAAGCATCTTTTCATTATAAGGTGAGGTCACTCAGGCTGGATTTCTATGAGATAGATCAGTTTATTTCTGCAGCTCACTTAGTGTCTGATACCAGGCTTTATTTCCAAAGTCTGTTGACACTAATGGAAATATACCCATTCATTCAAGTGCACTTTGGATGAAATCCACTGTAAATATTGAAGTCCATCAGCTGCAGTGCAGAAAATTTAACAAAGGCCTCAGGCAAAAATTAACTGTTTGTCCATTTTGCAATCCTTATCCTAATATTTGGAAACTTTATTATAGCAAGTAGGTTCAATGCAGGAAATGAGAAAATTAAGCAGGAAATGAGAAAATTAAGACTACAGTACTATGTTGCAGCAAAGTACTGTGGAAGCTCTTGAGCTTTGCTTTTCAATAATTTGTTTGGGATACTGTTTCAGCTGAAATTGTGATTTGATATAATTTAGAGATTGTCCTATTTAATTTTCCTATAAAAGTGTCAGCCAGTGTTTCTCTGTGAAAAAGAGAAGGTTCAGGTCTGGTCCTGGTAGTCCTTGAGCAGAGCTTCACCCAGCCTGGTGTTGTCAGTCAGAGCTGAGCAGCTCACTGTTGTCATTGGCACCAGTTTGGGATCACCTCCCACAACACACACTGGTGGTCACAGTCCACAAGTGACACTGAAGGCTGTGGTTTAGCTCTGCTAAAATCTCTCCAAGAGGCTTTTCCTCATGTTTTGACATTGTGTTTTTTCTGGTAAGGGTCTAATCACATTTAAGTTTGAGAATTGCTTTTGCTGGGTGAGATGGAATATCTTTCTCCTGGAGAGTTTCTATTCAGAGCAGCTGGAGGCAGAGTGGGATGTTCAGGAGGGCTCCCAGGTGTGTTCACACACTTCACCAACTTTGTCAGTTTTGGAAAGAAATACCCCAGCTCTGCTGCTGGGAATGTTATATCCCTGCTTGTAATGAGTCAAAAGAAGAAAACTTGGCCTTTAGTTTGCCCCTGTGAGCCTTACAGGTGTGAGGAACAAGCTTTGTAAAATGCTGCCATATGCAGATGAAGATAAGTGGGGGGAAATTGTGTTTGCAGGCACTGGAAAGAGTTGCCACACAGTGGGACAGAATCAGGTCAGCAATCCAGATTTTGAGTCCAATGGAAAGTGTCTTTTACCCATCTCTTACCCAGCTGCATCTTAAATAGTTTCGATTGAGATGTAATGAGTCAACTGTGTCTTTCAAAGAGAAATTCTCTTGGTGAAACCGCAGGCAAAGAGATCTAATAATGGTTCTGTTGCTCGGGCCCTTGGTGACAGATAGAACCCACATGGAGCTGTAAGTCACATCACATGGGTGTCACAGGCAGCATTCACTGCTCTACTTAGTGCTGCAGTCAGAGCACAGCAGCATCTTAAATTCTGTCATGCTCTTCACGTTTATTTATAACTCCAGTTTCAATATTTATGGCCACCCCAGAGGGCTCCTGTGACACGGGTTTCTCTGAGTGTGAGTCATGTCACACTGAAGAAGGGACTGGCAGGATGATAACCTTTGTCATTTGCTGGTAGCATCTTCCACGTTGCAATGTCAGGATTAGCAGTTCCAGTGCCAGGAGTAGCTGCTGACATGACACATTCAGAGATGCAGCAAACTCATTATTTAAGAAGTTCTACAGGTCATAGGGCCCAGTGGAGCAAAAAGCCCAGTATTGACATTAAGATTGTGTGAGTCTGGAGTCTTTATGCATTTAAATTCCAGCTTTTTGCTCAGCCTTTTACTGGTTAAAGCAACTTTTGAGAATTGGTCTTACCCTGAAGTTGTCAGGGAGGTGGGACAGTGAAAATTCCCAAAGCCTTTTCTGAAAATAAAACATTTAATTATTTCCATCGACTTCTAAAACAAGATTATTTGCCTTATGAATGTGAAAGGTTCAGGAAGTGCTCAGGTATTTCTGTGTGTGGGCACCCACTGTAGCTTGAACACAGTGTGTGTGCTCTGTGAGCCACAATGGCCTGAAAATGCATCTGAGACTGGGCAAACATCTTGGTGCCACCAGCACGTGTGTGATCTTTATGTGTTTATGTTTGTCCTTTCTCTCTCAAGGCAGTGTTAGAAGAAAGAATGAGAATATTTGTCTTCCTCTCCCTCCTTGCCTGTTATGCAATGTTTGGATGCTGCACTAGAATCTCATTGCTAGACAAGCATGGTTGGTCAAACATAGTTGTGGAAAGAAATGTGGTTTTTTACATACAGTAACAAGTGGTATTGGCTGCAGAGGTTAGATATACTGGCCAGATGTGTATGGAGGACAGCACTGAAATCCCAAATTTGTAAGATTGAAAATAATCTGGAAGAGAAACTCACTTTAGGTGTACTATAGACTATTTTTAATATAAAATCCTACTGTAGCCTATTTGAATTGCTATGGGATAAGTAATAAATTAGGGCTTTAAAATCCCTTTAGGGTACAAATAGGTAAAATATAAAATTATCTGAACTATAATTGCTGACATGTCTTGTAATTGCTCAGAGTTTTGCCCTTAATACAGATTTTAAAATCTTCCTTCTTTCACATTCCTTGCTACCCCTGCTCCTCTTTTCTCCTCTGCTTTATCTCTGGCAATGATTGGGCACTCTTTTGGTTCTTTTGGCCTATTATTTTTTTTTTTTCCTGGGCTGATTTTCTTATCTCAATGATTTGAATTGGCTCAGGAAGAAATCCAGTTAGCTGCCCAGTAAGCAGCAGAAGCGTGCAGGTTGGAGCAGCCTGGGTATAAATAAGAATAGGGAGAAGTTTGTTCCTTTTCCAGCTGGCTCAGCCAAAAGAACAGTTTTAAAAAATAAAATTTTCCTCCTTATGAACTTGCCATGTGGGGTTTTTATGAGGTTAACTGCAAGGTGCAGATCAGATCTAATAAAATGTACAGACACTGAGATTTGTGGAATATTGCTGATGAAGTGTTATAGCAGTTGTGAAAAGTTCAGTAGCACAGAAACAGAGGCAAGAAAAAATGTGCTGAGCAAGGGATACAAGAGGAGTGTAAATGGCAAGAAGGCCTCTGGAAGGGAACAGAAAAATCATTTTCCTAATTTTGCCTTTAATGGAAGCCCAATCCAGCAGTCCAAGTTTTGAAGGAGCCCAGAGGAGAAAGGTGGAGACATTTTATTGACAAAAGGCTTCCCATGCTGAGCCAGCCTCTCAACTTGTTGTGGTACCAAAGGTGTCAGCTTGTGAAATAAAATCTGAAATAAATGCAGTTTTCCCATGGAGCTGTAGACTTGCTTCAAAATGCACTTTGGTGATCTCATGAGTTTGATAGAAGGTAATGGCCATTTATAAAAGTGAACAAGAGGCCAAAATAATTTACATGGTTCCAGGAGTTTTGGGTATTTTACAAGTTCTGAAGGTAGTTTTTAATGTTCAGTCACCTGAGGTGCTAAAATAATGAGAGTCATTTTTCCCAAAGGTTGTTAACTGTTCCTTTGTGATGATGGGCAGTGCACATGTTTTAATAAATGACCATATGGAGATACTCAGTGTTCTAGGGGTTTGTCAGGATATCAGAAACCCTGTAAACCTCCTTGTGCATTGGAGTGAAGCTGGCTGAGCTGGCCTTTTATCACACTGCTTCTGCAATTAAATAATAAATAATAAACTCAGGGTTCAGACAAGGCTGGGAGCACTTTCAAAGTAATAAACTGATTATCTCTGCTTATTAATTATGCAAAGCAAGGAGTTAAATTACCATTGCACCTGATTTCTGACTTTTGTTTTTTATAGACTAAAATTCTTGGTGTTTTCTTTATTTCATCGCAAGAGTTCCTGTCCAATGCTTATGTTTTGGCTGTACTCTTATTTTTTGCCCTTCTATTGCAAAGGACATTTCTGCAAGCATCATACTATGTTGCTATTGAAACAGGAATCAACTTGAGAGGCGCCATACAGGTACCCAATAAATGATTAATTAACCTTTTCAACCCTCATAAACGTGTAGTTGTGAATATAAATTCCATAGCTGTTAACTTTTGAAATGCTTCTCTCCTGAAATGTGTTGAATGTGCATTGCTGTTAGAAATTGTGTTAGCCCTGAGTTCTGTTTCCTTTCCTTATTCTGATGATTTTATTTAAATGTTTATTTTTAATATCCAGTGCTGTGTTTCTTCTTACCTTCATGCAAAAATTTGCTGACAGTAGAACTGAATGTAACTTTTGAAGTAATTTAGGGGTGAACTGCACCTCTCCCATCTCCAAAGCATTTTTTGGTAATGTCACATGCCATGCAAACATCTTTAAAATGTATTGTAAATAAGTTTTGGACAGAGGGCTAGGCTGTGTTCCCAAAGCATGGGGTAGTGTTTTATTCCATGGCTCATGGCACAGTGGAGTCTGTAAATGAACATAAATCCCTTTGCACAAACGGGCTCTGCACTTGGTGTGTGTGTGACAGCAGCAAACCCGAGTTTGATGTGGCACACCGAGCTCTGTGGCTGGAAAGGAGAGAATTTAAATTTGGTGTGAGGTGACAGTGTGGGGCTGCCTGGAGGACTGAAATCTGCCCTGTGACAGCATGAAAGGCTGGCTTAGGGTAACCTGTGAATGACACTGGTTGTCCCTGAGCTGCTGGGATCCTGGGGCAGTGTCTGTGATGGATGGATGCTTTCCATAGCAGCCTAATAGTTTAATTCTCTTTTGATCTTACACTTGGAAGCACTTGTCAGCTGACAGACTTCTGCATTCCATCCACTGCTTTTGCCTGACTGGAGTGAAGTATAAAAATTCTATAGGGAAAAAAAAAACCAAAAAAACCCCAGCAAACAAACCCACTACTTGTATCAATTGGAAGAGCTGCAAATGACTGAAAAATACAAGGACCAAAGCAGGGACAATGGGGGAATAGTTGGAAAAATAGTGCTAAATAAATTTTGTTTAAGGAAAACCTTTTATTTGCTGTTCTGGATATTGGAGGTCCAGATAATACCAGTTGGACTATTCAAATGGAACATTTTTAGTCAGCACTCTAAGCTGCTAAGATCAGTGTTAATGGCAGTCTCTGTGCCAGTATTTTTATAATTTTTTTCCTGTGTTTTTTTTTCTTTAAATCTTTCCTCTCTTCCTGTCCTGTGTAAATCTGCCACTGTTCAGTGTGTCCTATTTGATTTTTCCCAGACTAGCTGGTAGAAGTATGCTTTCATTATTCTGTACTAAATTATTTTTATACCTGGTGCCGATTCTGCACTGCTTAATTCAGTACAGACTTGTACCTGTGACATTCACTGTCTGTGAATTGAACTTTGTGACAGAACTGAGTTCTCTCAGCAGAATGAGCAATGAGCAATGCTCTCAGCCAGGAACATTGTTCTGAGGTTGGATGGGACCTGAATCAATTGCCAGAGAAAAATAACAAGAGTTATAACAAACTGAGGGTTATTTACTGAATCTAATAATGTCTTAGTGTTAGTTACAGGAAGGGCACTCTGAGGAGATGCTGGAGGTATAAATCATTGTTATTAATGAGATTCTTGGGCATTTTTGGGCAGTAAAGGTTTCATTCTTTTATTGATGCACAGGGATACAAAAAGGACAACCATGATGCAGTAACAGCACTGAGCTTTGTGTCAGTGAAGAATAGCAGCTTTAAATTTGACAAAATAACACAAAAGGCCAAACTTTATTCTCTTCATTCAAGTTACTGGAAATATTGTTTTCCCTCAGCATGCTGAGCCTGGGGTTTAGATGGAGCTAGAAATCTCACTTTATGGATGCCAGTACCTTTTGATCTCTCTTCCAGACAAAAATATACAATAAAATCATGCAGCTCTCAACTTCTAACATGTCTATGGGGGAGATGACAGCAGGCCAGATCTGTAACCTGGTTGCCATAGACACCAACCAGCTGATGTGGTTCTTCTTCCTGTGCCCCAACCTTTGGGCCATGCCAGTGCAGGTAAGGTGATGGAATGTGCTTTTGTTCCCAGTGCACAGCACTCTGGGGTGGTTCATTGGGAGCTTTATCAGAGTGGGGATATTAAAGACGTTAAAGAATAACTTGAAATAAAATTTCGAGCTATTAACATTTAGAAACATTGCCTAGAATAGTTTCCACATCTGTGACTGCACTTTAGGTATTTATGATTGAATTAGGATCTTGGCTGCTGCCAAACGTGCTTTGCATTTGTAACAAGAATTTACAGGGTGCAGCAGGTTGCAGTGCATTCATTTATTACAGCAGGGAAGTGAACATGAAGATATTGCAATATTGATATATAATTTCAAAAAAGAAGATAATTCCAATGAAAATAAATGAAGATAAAATACCATATTAAATATGGTTACATATTGGCAGTTTGTTGGTAATAATTTGGATATCAAGGTATTTTCCTTCCTTTTATGGGAGGCACAGTAAGAAGTCAGTGATTGTAGAGTGTTAAAATGATATTGCTGAAAAGCTATGGAGCAAGAAGATAATGACATGATAATGTCTAGGGTATCAATTATTACAGACAAACTATGTGCAAGCCACCAATTCCATGTACACTTATTTCCTCTCTGGCAGCTCAGAGCAGTGAGTGCTTCAGTGCAGCTGAGAATGACTCAAGTCCATTGAATATTCTGTGACAACACTGTGCTCTAATGGGCCAGAAGTCACAGGCTCATAAAGATTTCCTGACAGTCTGCAAAAAATGCAATTATATTTGCATGACAGTTCCCCCTGTGATGCTCCTTTCCACAGGAGGATGCTCGGGGCTGGAATGTGTTTTGTGGGTGGTGAACTCCTTGCTAAAATCTGAGAGTCACACTGGCCACAAAGGCTTCTTCAAAGTGTTTTTCCTTAGCATTCATTCCGTTTTATGCTCTGTGTTTTTACCTTGTTTTATGAGGCAGTGAAAACCATTACAGGCTGCTTGAAAGATGGCTATTACTGCATTTCACAAACTCCATTATTATTTAAACCAGATTTTTAATTGTTTTGTAGCTCTTCATCTAGCAATCAACATTTCAGCATCTGCTGTAGAATTTGTGATGGCCATTGGTGACAAGTTTGGTTTTCTGTACAGTCCAGACAATTTGAGCCCCATCTTTGCTCTGACTGGAGTCAATGGGAGCTTTTTCAGTGCCTGAAGTTGCTGTTTGGGTGTTACTGAAATCCATGAGAAGGGGCCCAGGGTTGACAGATGCCCTCAGATGGTTTGGCTCAAACCCTGGGAGCAGAGTGAGGCTTTATAAAAACCTTCCTGCCCTGCCCTATAAACACCCCTGGGTGATTTCATTGTGGGTATTAAACATTCCTGTATTCTCATCTCTCTGCCTCCTTGGTAGGGATAGCTTACACTTGTCATGAAAGGACATTTGTCTCTTTCAAAAGTGCCCACAAAGCAGTTTCTGGCTGAAAGGATTTGCCATCTTCAATAAATAATCAAGACAAAATAACCAGAGCTGTTGGTGAGCTTTTCACTCCTGATATGTATCTCTGGCTTTGGGATTTTGATGAAAGAGAAGCAGTGTTTCATTACACAGGCATTTTTTATTTTTTTTTAAATATGATTTTTGCCTTCTCAGGAATATTAATGAGAGCCTTTCCATCTGCCAGATAGTGTCCCCAGAGCTCAGATGTTACCTGTGTTCTCTTTATTCTTGCCTCTGTGCTTTGGGATGTGATATAGAATTATGTTCAGTAAGATTTCAGCTCTTTTCAGATACAATTCTTTTTTTTTTTCCCATACCTGCTGAACGTATTTCAAAAGCTTGCCTGTATTATCACACGATAAAGAAGATGGAAATGGGATAATTTCTCACTTGTTGGAAACATGGGATTTTTATTGCAAAGACTGCCCCTCTCAGGAGCTAGGATAAGGGTTGGAAAACCAGCTGGGCTGGATTGCTCCTTGTCTATGGCAGAAGCTGATGCTCTGTTTTTATAACCTGGAGGTCCCATAATTAAATAAAAAAAATAAGGACATGAGAAAATGTCCTTGCCAATCATCCAGTAAAAGCAGGAGAGCAGGCAGTGAGTGTTGTGCAGTGTGTTCTCACTCCCCAGTGCTCTCCTCACAGCACCTGGCCACGATGGGAGTGAAAATCTGCATTTGTAAAGACCAGGATTTGCTGTTAGGAAGGAGAGCTCTGACAGGGGGATGTGGCAGAGGCTTTGTGTGGTTGGTTTGCTTCAGACACTCATTAATCTCCTGGCTTCAGGTGCAAGCAGATTGCTCACTTACTCAGCACTTAAGATTTTTTTAATTTGCAATTTAATCTTGCCTCTTACTAGATTTGTGGTGCATGTACAATGGGATTTTACTTTCATGTCAGTGCATATGTTTTAAGTCAATGCTGAGGCTCATTTTGAGAGTCAAGTTGCAGTTTAGTTCAGCTGAGGAGAGGCATCAGAGGGTTCCTAAGAAGAAAAAAAAAATCTTTTTTCTCTCTGTGCTTTAAAAGGATGGAAATGTAGAAACTACAAACTCCTTTTTTTCACAGAAATGTGTGGAAATAGGCAGATGACTGCTGAGCTTTGAAATGATGGCAGACTGCTTCTGTGAAGGTTCTGAGTGCACAAACAGAGCAAGAGTAGTAGATAACGCTGTAGGGAAATTTCCAATTATTGGGGTTTTTCTAATGAAGGGAAATTGTGTATGAAATTAACTTTCTATCCCTGTGTCTTCTGATTGATTTATCAGCTTACACTTTTAAATACTTAGATTGTTCAGGAGTAAGTCATTACAATATTGATAATTAAATTTGATAGTTTGTGTTTATTGAGCTGCTTACAGTAAACCCTCTGCATCCAGACTGTGGCTTTCTCTCTAGATCCTTACTTATCCAAAGACAAAGCTTTTTTTTTTTTTTTTGCTCTGTTTCTCTAACCCTTTTTCAAAAGTAATGGCACTGTAGGTCCTTAAAGCAGGTCCTTCTGTCAGAGATGATCTGAGGTGACTGTTCTCAGTGGTATAATGTGTTATTTGGAAGTATTTTCAAATTAAATTTTAATTAAAGGTGTTTTTTTCTAAAATTTATTCATTTTTAAATAGTTTTGAGAGTGAAACCATAGAAGGTACAGACAATTTTCTGTTACTGTGCATATACAGAAGCAGAAATACAGGAATGGCCAGGCTGGGAGGGGCACTGGGGGCTCTCAGAGGTGACACTGGCTGTGCCAGCAGCGCTGAGCTGTGCTTGGGCATTGTCCCTTACCCTGGAATTGCTCTTTGTGCTGCAGACCCCGAGATCTCTCCCTCACCTTCTTTTATTGCAACAGATCATTGTGGGAGTTCTTCTGCTCTATTACCTGCTTGGAATCAGTGCCTTAATTGGAGCAGCAGTGATCATAGTCCTTGCCCCTGTTCAGTACTTTGTGGCAACAAAACTCTCCCAGGCCCAGAGAAGCACGTTGGTAAGTGTCTTCAAAGTCATTTGTGATAGAAATATCATATCTGGTAATTAGGGATTGGTCTGTGCTTGCAATTACAAAGCTGAGCATGGATGTTGACCCAGAATTCTCAAACATTTCACAGTGTTCGAGAATGTGACATTGTAAGTGTGAGCAGTAAATAGGTATTTTTGGGGGTTTATTTTTTTCAACAAGTATGGTTCCCTAAGAACGAAAAAAAAACCTTTAAAACCACCCCAGTTACAAATACAGATGGTCAGTAGTCATTGACTGAAGTAGCTTTGGGCACTGCACAAATAAGGGAGTTGTGCAAGGGAAAAGAAAGAAGAATGCTGCATCCAAACTCGGATCCCAGACGTGGAAATCTATCAGATTTATGTAAATAAATTTATTTAAATCTATCAAACAGATTTATTTCAACAAACTCCATGCAGTGCTGACTCCCAAGGTGTGTTGCCTCACTGGGGACTTGGAGGTCTGCTCAGTCACAAGCTGGTCCTTGATCCCTCATTTGGCTTGTCTGCATCACTGCTGAGAAAGTTCCCTTTTGCTTCCCTGCCATTCCCTGCCCAGCTGCTCTGGACTTCATTCCCCCTTTCAGCAGCTCCTGCACTGCCAGGGAAGCCTCAGGAATTTGTAATGGAGCCAGAGCTGGCTGAAATCTCCTCCAGCACAGGTCATGGGCAGCAGTGGGAGCTTTTTGTGCATCCTCCCGTGTGTAGAGGAGTCCCTTCCCATCAGCAGAACGCCCACGTGCAGAAATGTGCCCAGCATTATTCTGGCAGCATCCAGTCTTTCAGTGGGTGTCCCCTGGAAATTCCTGCACACGGGAGCAGCCTCTTGGTGACAGAAACGTGCAGCTGTGCTCACAGTTTTTGTGCCACCCTGGTGCTTGGGAAACTGGTGTTTTTATTGTGCTGCTCAGGTAAATGTGGGTGTGAATGTTGCAGGAATACTCCAACGAGAGGCTGAAGAAGACAAACGAGATGCTTCGGGGCATTAAGCTCCTTAAACTCTATGCCTGGGAGCACATCTTTCACAGCAGCGTGGAGGAAACCAGGCTCAAGGAGATGACCAGCCTCAAGTCTTTTGCCCTTTACACCTCCATATCCAGTAAGTCTGTTCCTCCAGCCTGAGCCACTGCTCACGTAACTGCTGCTGAATTATTAGCTGCTAATGAGTTTACCATTTCTCTGTCGAGATCATTTCACTTGCTCTAGGCTCTGATCTGTATTTCTCACTTTCCATCTAGTCAGACCCTCCATTTAATTCAGTAGAACTTTGCTTGTTTGGGAAATATGCCTAAAAGGGAAAATAAAAGCTTCAGAGAATTGACTTTTTCTGGACAAAAGCTTTCAAGGGACGAGAGATTCACAGACTCTATTTAGCCAGCAATATTCTCTTCTTGAGCACAGCATTCAAGGGGAAGCTGATGCTGAAATTTATTTATTCTTTTGCTGAGGGTTTTTTCTGCATTTTGTACAATTCAGAGCATACAAATAATATGTGACAGATGTTGTCTTTGCACTGAAGTTCCAACAGACAGTACTTACATGTTCTTACTAAAAACTTGGATTTCTTCTTAAAATAAGTGATTCTTAAAACCATTTCTATACACTGGAAAGAAAAATATGAGCATCCTGCTAATTTCATCATTCTGAATCCAGACTCTTTCCTCTCCTGCTATTTTTCAAACTGCTTTAAGACTTTTTTAAAAGTACCTACAGCAAATGGAACTCTGTAGTTGAGGGGATTATATGCAATACCTGGATAATTGCTTCTGTATTATTTTAGAACTAATTGGTAAAGTCACAGTGAAGAAAATGCAATCTGTGAGATATTAACGAAATGGAACATTTTAGCAAGAAGTTTTTGAACACTACCAGGTACCTGTACAAATATGTGCTGGGATGATAAGGAGGCCTGGATGTTATGGTCACATGGGTAATGTACTCTAAGATCATGACCCCACTGAATTTAGCTGATATTAAATTGAGGTGCTCATTGTCTTCTGAGACCAGAATTTCTCTCTGGCAATCCAAAGCACTGTGGGCTTGGAGAGGAGTTTCTGCTTTGACATAAAACAGAATTTAGCTGCAGGCTGTGAGAGCAGAGACTGTCTTACACCCAGATCAGCATAGTGGGTTCCCTTTGTCTGCAGTGCATTAAAATCTATTTATAGTCAGGGCCAAGGGTTCAGCTGTAGGGCTGGGAAGGATTATTGGATTTGAAATCCTCACAGAGTCATTTTCAACAGCTGGGAAAAGGTGAATTCTTCCCAGGGGTACTGGTTATTCTGTCAAACAGTGGCATAAGAATCTGTATTATTAGAAAAACTTAAAATAATTTACTGAGGCTTCTTGAAACATCCCAGGTTTACAATTGCATCCTTGTTTTGTATTATGTGTGATATTTAGGTATGTGTAAGACACAGCTGGGGATAAATCAGTGCAGATTTATGTTGGTCATGCTTGTAATTTTGGCTTATAGAGATTCTTATTGTTTCAGCCTGGGAGTGCCTTACACCTTCAGACTTCAGCAGAAATTACACTTATCTTTGCACTTTGGCACACTAAAAAGGGAATGTAAATATATGAGGATTTGCTCTTTTCTCAAACCTTAAGTATAATTAGAATGAGAGGCATAATCAGCCCAAAACACGTTAGCTGATATTGTAGTGAACACGATTTAATTTCTTTAGGGGAAAAAAGAAACATTTAAAAGGCAGTAGAGCACCACAATTTTATGTATTTGTGATCTAGAGAAAGGCAGATGCCAGAACACTAAGAAAACAGAAAATAGATTTTTATATTTAGTTCTTTTAACAGAGTGTTGAATAGACTCTGGAATTCTTTTCTAAGTACACATAGCAGCTAACAGAAATAAAGAATGTGGTTGGCTGGAGCTATTTTATTCATAAGGAACAGATTTGCATTGGATTACAGAAAATATACCTACACGTTTCAGGGTGGTGTTGGCTAAGCTACAAGAAAATTCCATTTTCAAGACCACATGGAAATTGGATCTCGTGTGCCTCTCCCCTGTGCCAGGATCCAGGCTCTGTGAATGTGGAATTGTTCCTGTGTTCTCAAAGAGCTGTCACAGAAATTACCTCTTGTATTTTAATTAAATGCCCCCACCAGGATCCAAGTTTATCTTTACAGGATTTACTATACATTAAAACTCAGGGAAGACAGAGAAAGAAACGAGTGGTTTTCCTCCTTCTATGATTTTTAACCTAATCTGTCAGAAGCAAAATAACTCCAGGCTTTCTCACAGGAAAATAACAGTGGTTACTGTTACTAAAATATCCAGACCAATTGAACATTTTTCCCAGTTTTTAGCCCACCTTTTTTTCCAGTAACAAAGTCCTTTTGACTAACACTAATTAAATGTAAAGCCTTAGCTGCAACATAGAGTTATTTTAGAAAACATGATTCTGGACACTCACATTATTGGGAAAAAAAAAGTTTAAAAAAAGGAAAGCAACCCCAAAATTCCAATAGCTCATATTTGGTTGAAAGAAGTTTGAAGTCTTTGTGTGTACTGGTGATCTCCCATAACAGCAAAATTCACATCAACTTCTTGGGAGCCACCAAGCAGCTGAGATGTCTAAAGTGCAGCAGGCTTTGCCAACCCCCCAGGATATTTCTCCCATCCAGTTTCCCGTCTGGCAGGTGTGATCCTGGGGGCAGGAGCAGAGCAGGATCCATCTCTGAGCACTGATGGGCTCTGCCAGGTTCTCTCAGCACATTCAGAGCCTGCAGCCTCTCAAGGCAGGGATGCAGGCGCTCAGAGGGGCAGAGCTGCAGGCAGCAGAGCTTCCCTCCCGTCCAATTTCTGTGCTGGAAGGGCCAGGACTGGTCAGCAAGCTGAACCATTCAAGAGGCAGAACACAAATGCTTTGTGTTCCAACACACAAAGAACGTTTTTCTCAGAAAATTGTTTTTTTTTTTCTGGGGGTTAGGTGTAAACTATGCATTTCTAGACTTGAATACATGTTAGTCTTTCAAAGGCTAAGCTTTTATTTTTTTATTACACACACTAACATATTTATATTTTCGACTTCCCCTCTCTGACAAGGAATTAGAGCTATATGCAATAACTCAGCTGTTTTATATAAGCATGAGTACAGAATTTAAGATGAATTCACTGGAGAGAGCTTTTCCTGTTTGAACATTGTTATATCCAAGAGAAGCAAACTACAGGCACAGCTGAAACACAAAACAAGTGTCAAGCCTTTTTCTGGTACACCTGCACTGATACCTGAGTTCTGTTTTAGCTCTAGAGTCTGTATTCTTTCTCTGTGTTCCCTACATGTTTGTTTACATGAAATAAAGTTGAGTGAAGGTCAAAATGAAAAGGTGATGATTAAATAATATCCTCAGGTTGTGATAGAGGGGACAGACATGCAAGGTAAGAGGGTAGAAAACACCATTGTGAAGCGGTGCTAGTATTATTTTAGCATTTATCATGTCAATGAAATTTGTTTCTAAATGTTCCTACGTGTTTTCCTTCACAGTCTTTATGAATGCAGCAATACCAATTGCAGCTGTACTTATAGTAAGTATGGACTTTTCTAAATAGTGTAAATTGTGACTGCATTTTCAAGTTTAAGTGATGTGGAATTGTGGCAGAACAGGCTGCAAACCTGCAGCTCCCCTGGCAGAGAATGGAAAATGCTCATTGTGGGACCAGGAGCAGCCCAGAGCCTGAGCACCCCCCAGACTGTTGGGAGAGGATTAATTGGGAATCTGTAAAGGAGGTGCTTGTGAAATATGAAGCCTTTTTCTTTCTTCGTGGCCAAGCACTGACTGATGTTTGTCTCCTGGCAGACGTTTGTTGTCCATGCCCATCTGACAAGGAAGGCTGACTTCTCCCCTTCGGTGGCCTTTGCCTCCCTCTCCCTGTTCCATATCCTCGTGTCTCCACTGTTCCTGCTCTCCAGTGTGGTTAGATCGACTGTAAAAGCATTAGTAAGGTAAGAGCTGTAAGATTAATATCTCCCACCTACCCAGTTTCTGAGAATGTGTCCATTGCTTATTTTACAATTTCAAGTTTGGAACTAGCACGGTGATTATTTATCTGTTCTTGTAAACTGCTTCCCAGCTTTGTTTCCCCTCCATCAAACATGTGGAAGGGTAAAAGGTGATCACAGAAGGACGTGTGTTTCAGCATGTATCTCTTGTTTTTCAGCTGCTGCCTGTTGGGGCAGAGTTAGACTGAAACAAGCAAACAAAAAATCTTAAAAATCACTTTAAAGAGTCACAGTCAGTTAATGACTGTCTAATCCAGCCTTGATGAACTTTTACTTTCCGATTAACATGTCAGTTTGAGGGTTCAAAAGCTAACCAGATAACAACCAGTAGAATTGCTGTTTCACTGGGCATTTTGAGTATCAACAGATTATTGTAAAAGCCTCTTAATGCTTTTCCATATGCACTGTAACTCTACCTGACTGCAGAGGGAAGCAGAGTTGGGGCTTCCTTCTTTATTAGGACAACTTTATGACCTCCAGTGAAGCTGTCTGGCAAACTTCTTTAAACTCTAGGACAGATACTGGACACCAGCTCTTGCTTAATTCCCCTTGAGTTGCTTTGGAGATGGGAGACTGCAGCCCAAGGCTGAGATTGCCTTCAGTGCCTGACATTTCCCTGACAGTGCAAAGTCACAGCTGTGCCCTGTCTCCTGAGAACTGTGAAATCTGAGAGTCTCAGCAGCTGGCAGGAGATGTTTTGCAGCCCCTGTGGTAGTCCCTGGAGCCGTGGCAAATTGTCTTGCAAAGATGACAGCCAGCCAAGTGCCTGGGAGCCCACACTGCCACTGCCTCTTACCAGCAGCCGTGGATTTTGGCTTCTCCAAGGATTTCTTTGCAGATGAATTGTGCCTGTTAATGGCACAGGAGCAATTTCAGAGCGATCAGTATCAGCCAAGTATTAATTGTGGCTAGCTGAGAGTTCTTCATGGCTTATTCTGGAGATACCTTCCTGTTGGCATTTGTGGTGCAGACAGGAATCAAGCCCTGGAACAGAGCTGGAATCATCCCTCCCTTCCTGGCTGTATCACCCAGGGAGTGTTCCAGAGTGCTGGTGGTGCTGCTCTCTCTCGTGCCTCACCCTTCAGAGGAATATTCTGGAAGCATGTGCCAGATGTTGTCAAGCCATGCAAAGATGTGCTTGCTTAAATAGTTTAGTAAATGTTGAAAAGCAGACAGTTGAGTTTGCAGCAGTTGAGCACAGCTATTGTTTGCTTGCTGTGTCTTGCTAAGAAGTAGCTGGTCAGGTAAAGGTGACCTAACTTGGCCAAGTTGGATTTCAGCCTTTTTGGACTGAGATAGTCTAACTGCAAAGTGTGCAAAGACAGCTTCTCCTGAAGTGACAGAAAGGGACTAAATGGAGCAGAAGGTGATCCAGCAGTGAAACCAACGTGTAAAGGATGGTGGGAGTCCTCACAAACCCTGCTCTGTCAGTACTGGCCTCAGTCTTTGATGCCTGGTGCTATCAAGGACAATAATATCAACCCATAACCTTGGCAGTGTCCTTGTTATACGTGTGCCCCATGGCAAAGCATCCCCCTGGATTGTCCTTGTCACACTCAGAGCCACGCTGTGATTGGCAGATTCAGAGCTGCTGGTCCATGTAGGACCTCTGAAAATGTTCCAAGTTATGGGCTTGGGTGTCTGCTTCTGAGAGGGACAACTGTTCACAGGCTTTAGGAAGGTGACAAATTCTGATACCTCTTTGTACAGTGATGCTTTGGGGTTTTTTTAATATGTGGAGTGTTTCTACTACTGAAAATTAAAGCCAATTGATGCATTTCCTCAATGTGTCTTTAGGGACAAAGGATGCACTGTATCATTTTCAGTCAGCAGAGGTTAAGCAGCAAGAGTGGCATTATGTGTCTTACTGGGTTTAATATCAAACCACCTTTCCAGTCAGCTGTGCAAATAACCGTGTTTTAATCAGTGTGTCCTTTCTGTGGCTTAAAAATAAGTTTCCCTGTGGAGATATTGGAATACTGGAATTGTACTGTCAGCAAGAGCTCTGCAGAGAATGTCCTTTTTCTGTTCTTTAAGAGTTTAGAACAGTCTGGCATCCTGAAATAAGAGCTGTTGCCTCTGACACAAGATTTTCTCCCAGCTCCACTGTGTTTCCTCTCAGTAATTGCCTCAGGAGCAGTAATTCCAGAATGATGCAGAGCATTGGGCAGGGGTTTGCAGAGAGTACAGACAGCTGGATACACAACTAGAGAATAAAATCGAATGTTGGATGGCTTAGAGACATCTTCTTGTTTGGGTATGCCTGGTGTGAGAATGCTTGCTGTCCTCTCAGCCCTGGAGCAGGTACCTGGGGGATTTCTGTCTGCTCCTTCTGTCTTCAGAGCAATTTATCAAACATCAGTGTAATTTCCATGCAGACAATAAAGGTGCAGCTGCATATCAGATCCATATAGGCAGCATCTAAAACTGTCATTTAGTCCATTCAAACACATTTGAAATGTTCTTTTAAATGTTTGCTTCACTGAACAGAAAAGGTAAGATTCCTAGCCCTGTTTTCCAGAGCTTTGTGCAAATAAATATTAATATCTCTGGCAATGAAGCTTCTGATCACTTCCTTTGAGAGAAAAGACCTTCCCTTAAGGAATTCTGATAAAAATTTTATCCCAAATTAATAATTTTTCCTCTTACCCCGTCCCAAATAGTTATTCCCCCCCTTTCTGTTGTTCAGTTTGCAGTACCTGCTCTAGCTAAACTGTGTTCTGACTCCATTCAGAGATGCCCTGATCTCAGTCCCCAGCTGCCAACAGCAATGAGGCAGAAAAGCTCTGCAGCTCCTGTGCAGGGAGTCCTGGGTGCTTTGATCTGTGCAGGGCAGAGCAGGGGGGCTGCCTCGGCCACTCTGTGGTCCCTGCCTCTGGCCATGCTTTGCCATCAGTGGGGGATCCCAGGAGCTTCTGAGGAGAAACTCAGTCTCCTTCTCAAGAAGAAACCCCTGGTACTGAAATACAAAATGAATCTTGGCAGGTTTATTTTTATTTTATAAGTCTGGCATCCTAGCAGATCACCACATAGCACAATGCTGCAGTGGCATTGGTTTTCCTCTTTCTCCCCAGGCAGCCTAAGGCTAAACATTGAAATCAATTTTTTTCAGCTCTTGTCCATAAATTTATTTTTAGGCCTTCTGGCACTTTATAATTTTGAAGACTGATAGTTAACTTATTTCCAGCTAATTGAGCTCCTTTGATGTTGAGTTCATGATTCAATCCAATTCTTTCACAAATTTCATTTTCTGTCCCTGTGAGTAGATTAGACATACATTTTATAAAGTCAGGTACAGAGATAAAATTGATGCCCTGATCTGTTAAATGTCTTAATAAAGTCATATTATCTCTTAGCTAATTAAATCTTAAAGGAACTAGTGAAAATTTTATGCCTTCTTCTTTGTTGCTGGTTGGCAGATTTCTTTTTATATCTCATCTGTTGAATACTATTCTGTTAAGATATATTCATTTATCTGGTTACTTTATGCACATCGTATTTCACCACAGCTGCTTGAATTCGGCTCAGGGTGTGCAGCTTTCATAAGACTGTTCAGTAGGACTGACTGGGCCACTCTTGATCAGCATAAATGACATGAATTCTATTTCATGGCTTCAAAACAAGCCACTGTTGTGGCCCTTCTGTATCCCACCAAATGCATGGAAAAACCTTTGTGTGAGATCTCTGTGCTGCTGTCAGAGGGGATGAGACTTGAGGAACTTCTGTCTGCACAAACTGTGAGGATATCAGTGTTTATTAAGAGCAGGACAGGTTTTGAAAGTTTCCTTGCAGTCACAGGGTGAAGGGGTTTGGGTTTGAAGGTTTTAGAATACAGCAGTAGGTGTGGGACAAGATGAAGGTTCTTGGGTGTTGTCTCTCCATGATTTCAGGGACTCGTTTGTGGTTGGGTAATTAGTGCTGCACTGTGGAGTTTGGTTATTGGGTCAAAAGTATAAATAATGTAGGTGTTACTTCTCTGTTGGACTGTTCAGCTTTTAAAAACCTTGTAACTAGCCAGATTAGTCTCAATTTTGCTCACTTTTAGCTGGTAGAAGTGTTGCAGAACTCTCTGTACTTTAGATAAGATTTAATAAACAACCAAGCCTGAACACGAGAAAATTCATCTCCTTCGTGGTTTTAATCCTGGCTCTGAGTGGAGACAGAAGAAAATGAAGACAAGCCATTAATTAGTTACCACACTTACCCTTCCCTTTGCACGTCTTCACAGCCCTGTAACAAAACAAGAAGAAACAAAGTGCAGCAGGCAGCAGCTGGGCCACCAGAGGGGAGGCTCCGAATAAACACTGCAGTGAGCAAAAGTTTCACTTCCAAGGTTGAGGTGTGATTGTGGGGTTTTTTCCCTTTCAGTGTGCAGAAATTGAGTGAGTTCCTGTCAAGTGAAGAAATTGGAGAGGAGCATGATAAATCTTCAGAGCTAAGGAGTGCAGATAATCACAGCAAGTACCAGGCAGTGGTGAGTGAAGCTTTCTCATTGCCAGTGAAGTGGCCGCAGTCCTTTGTACCCAGAATAAATTTCTCACTGCTCCATTTCCTACTGATTATTGCTTGGAATTGCAAAACCTGTGTTTTAATACCCGGAACTGTGTCGTTCTCACTCTGGTTGCCAGGCTTTAGGACGTTTTTGCTGATGCTGCCACCAATTCGTGCCTCTTTGTGTCTTTTCTGCTTTTGCCCAGCCCCTCAAGGTTGTGAACCGCAAGCGACCTGCCAGGGAGGACTGGAACAATTACAGCTCTCACATCAGGAGACCCGTGAACGTCACAGAGGCTGAGGATTTCTGTGTAAAGGTGATATGAAGGTCACTCTAATAGCACTTGTATTAGCTCACCAATAGGCACTTTTGTACCCTGAGGGCAATTTTAAGTTCAAGAGCCAGCGTTTGGGGTGAACTGTGAGCCACTTGTGCACTTGCCAGGGATGAACCTCCACCTTTCTTGTATCTGTCTGCCTTTTTAAGAACTAACTACTAATCTCTGGGTTTCGATTAATTGCAATTATTCCTCTAAATTTCACCCAGCCGTTTTCTGTTTCAAGTCATTAGCCCTCTTCTCAGGTCCAAAATTTTTAACTTGCAACAGCCTATGTTGGAAGGAACCTCAAAAGATCCCCTGACCCAACCTTTTATGTATGCCAGACTCTTTCTTCCAGTTCCAGGGGCTGTATAGAATAATGGGATGAAGAAAATCGAGAAGAGTTTGTTCTAGACATTCCCAAAATAATCTCATCGTGGATCTTCCCCTTCCTATTTTGGAATTCCTAGCAGCTTTTCCCCAGATGAAACTAAAAACTAGCTCCCAAAGACCCAACTTGTCTGAAGGAAAAAATTACGATTACCCATGGCATTTTGAAGATGGATGTTTTTGATTTGCTGTGGAAATGGCCAGAAATAATCAAAATCCTGATGGTTGTTATGGTGATGAAGCTGTTTATTTAGGAAGTCTGCTGTTACATTTGCATTTCCAGCAAAAGAGGATGAATAATTCAGTTTCATGGGACTAAGCAGGACAACTGGTAATGCTTCCAGGTTTTTTTTTTAGACCTGCTGAATTGGTGCAGCATCCTTCTTGAACAGACTTCCAGGAAGATAAGAGGAATATTTGGAGGAGAGTTTTGGGGGCAGTGTTGGGTCAAAAGGCTGCCAGGAGTGACAGAGGAGTTTGTCACAAAGGAGAGGCCAGTGGAGGAATCCCTGTAGGGAACAGAAAGCCAGGCCCAGGGACAATCTTTGGCTCCATCTGCTGACACCATTGCCACCATTTGTGCAGCTCCTGGCCCAGGCAGGGACATTATTTGAGAGAGGATCCTCTGGCTAATCCAGAGGGAGGAACACAATTCTTGCTCTTGCTCAAGATGGGAATATCCATTTTTCTCAAGGGTGTGATAAAAGTGTCCCTTTCCACTCTTCTTAGATGAAAAATCGTTGTACCTTGCATGGCTGAAAGGCTTTGAAGGCTTTAGTGGCTCTGAAAAAGTGAGGGAAGAGGGAGCTGGATAAATGCAGGCCTTTGAAAATTGTTTCCCATTCCTTGTTTCTCACAGTATCCATGGAAATGTCCATTTAAAGTCTGAACAGGCTTCGTTTCCTGCTTTTAGTCTTTTTCAATGAAACAATTTCTGTAACCAGCAAAACCTCGATTATCTGAGAATCGTGTCAGAAATACAAAGGAAAATGCTGTAATGGGCAGCAGCATCTAATTTCATGGAAGGTTCTGCAGGTCTGCTTGGAATTTGGGTGATAGAATTGCTGTAAAAGCTGCACTGTGTCTCAAGTGACATTCAGGGCTCTGCAGAGAAAAAACTGGGCATGGATGTAATTTAATTGTGTTGGAATAATTTCATTTATTACATGTACCCACCTTACAAACAATAGAACAAGAGAAACTCTAAATGGCAACTTCTTTTCCCCTCGTGAATTCTCAGTAATTTTTTAATATTCTAATGGTGCTTGTTTGAGTTCAGAGGTTCCTGCCCCTCGAAGCACAGTCCTTTACAGAGTCAGTCACTTCAAGATCCATTTCCTGCACTGGGCAAAGGCTAACTCTGTTGCTGTGCTCGGTGTAATGAAAAAAGAAATGTCTCTAATGTTGGGGAAAAAGTGAGCTCTAAAGCTGAATTTGTATTTATCTTTTCTCTCCATCTTGGTATAGATCACAAATGGATTTTTCACTTGGACACCTGAAGGTCCTCCAACATTGTCCAGTATTGATATCCGAATCCCTCAAGGTACAAAATTACATCAGCTTAAACAGAATAATGTATTTTTCCATAGTTATTTGGTAAATCATAATCTCATGTTTGCCTTCCACCCTTGCAGGCCAGCTAACAATGATTGTGGGGCAGGTGGGCTGTGGTAAGTCATCTCTCTTGCTGGCCATACTTGGTGAGATGCAGAAGATCTCTGGGAACATATCCTGGAGCAGGTAGGGGCATTTAATTAAAAATTCTAATTTAATTTTAAAATTCAACTTGACCAGAGCAGTAATGCAGAAAAAGCCCAAAATCTCTCCTGAGAGCTTGTGGATTTTCTAGATACACAGCCAAGATAAAAACCTTCCTCTGAGATCACAAAGAATCCCCAGCCAGGGTGAAAGATGCTGCCCATGCCATTAATAGGAAAGGAGAACCATTCTTGGGCACTCTGCACTGCAGCAGCACAACCTGAGTGAAACTGCAGCTGATTGGGAATTAGAATGGAGGAGCTGGAGGTGCAGAGTGGTGTTTGCACTTGGAGGCTCTCGAGGAGCAGAGCCTGGCTCAGGTGTGTGTGTGTGGCTCCATCCCTGCTCCAGCCTGGCCAGGTGAGGAGCTCAGAGCTCAGAGCCACCCCCGGGGCATCCTGCCTGCTGTGACAGCCTGACTCAGCCCAGGGGACACCTGGGGCCACTCAGAGATTCCACCCATGGCTGGCTTTTGTATTGGCCTTGAAGGGAGGGGAAAAAACGGTACTGAACTCCAGCAGCTTCTGTGGGGATTTGTTCTCTTGACCCTCGGGCAAGGTGACAGATGGTAAAATATATTGCAGCTCCTGTGTGGAGTTTCCTGTAAATTCCTGCCATCTCTAATACACAGTTTGATCAATCTGTGAACATTTTTGGCCTGTTTATTTCACAGTACAGACTTCCTACCCATACAGACTGCACTTTGCCCCTTTGGTTTGATCATTTGTAGGCAGAGCTCAACAAACTGCAGAAGGACTGAGAGAAAGAATTAATTTTATTTCCAGTTGATGGGGAATGAAGGAAAACCAGGCTACCTATAAATCAAATCTACACACTCTGATGGACAGATTGTCATTGTTGCCTAATGGATTCTGCAGTGATTTTGTGGAACAGTTCCCTGAATTCCTTGAGTGTTTGTCAAGAGATAGGATTTATATCCAGCCTTCATGTGCAAGCCAGTCACACTTCTCAGAATTGCACGTGCTGTGACAGCAATGGTACAAGGAAGGAAGGTTGTCTGTTTTATAGGTGGGGAAAATGAAACATAAGAAGGTGACCCTATTAGTTAGTGAGGAAAACAAGAACAGAAGCCAAAGTTCCAGAATGTGGTGATCTATCCATGAGAATATACTTCCCAAAGCAGAAAATGAGACTGTGCTGAGGAACCATACAGAATCCCTGCAGCCTTATTAGGAGAACTAATTTCATTTCAGCAAGGCTGTAGTTTTTTACAGATGACATAACATGATTAAGAAGTGTAATTTGCATGTCTGATGCTAAACTAAAACAGATGACATGATGTTTCTGGTCACAAACTGCTGTGTTTTTAAATAGCACTTGTTTAGAAGTGTGTTCTTCACAGCAGTGGAAAGGTCAGAACTGGTTTTCATGTCTTCTCTATGTGCCAAAGTATCACAAGGTGAAATTCAGTTGTTATCACATTTGCTGTGCTATGTGTCAGATATGTAGGAAGGGGCTTGTGGCTGAAACAATGTGAGCCCTGGCTGCCCTGGGACAGTGAAGTGTTGTCTCATCTTTCAGAGCTCCTGCCATGAGCCCTGCTCTGCTCAGGGTGATGGGAGCAGCCAGGGTGGGCTGCAGCCCTGGGCTGGATCAGATGAAACTCCCTTAATTTGATCAGAAAATACTGGTGCCTGACCAGCAGCCTTATCCCAGGCTGAAGGGGAGAGCTCTTCTGCAGTAATCACCAGCTCAGGCAATGCAAAGTGTCACCAAAATCCTTTCTGTCCCCTCTGACAGCTCTTGGGGAATGCTTGGCTTCAGTCATTCGTGTTACAGAATAGACCTGAATTAGTTCATCCAAATTCCCTTCCCCTTCCCTTCCCCAAGGTCAAAGCTGTGGAGATGAAGGATGGATCCTGCTGGGACATCACTCAGGGCTCAGGAAATCTGGATGCTATTCCTGGCCCTTCCCTTGCTCTGACAGATAACAAATCATTTCCCCACTCTTTACCCCCATGCTTGATGAATAAAACAGGATTAACTGCATATAATATTTTGCTTGTTCCTTATAAAAATGATTTCAAACCCTTTAAAAAGTAATGTAATTTATTCCTGGCCTAGGAGGGAGATAATCAGAAGTGAGCCATGGCTCACTTGTGGTATTTTTATTGTTTGTGTTGCAATGTGTGTCCAGAAGATCCAGCTCAGATTAATGCCCCTTGTCCAAAGCAGCCTGAGAGCAACTCAGTAGAAATATTTTATAAAATGGTTAGGGATTTAACAAAAATAGAGGAATCATTATTTACATTCTGCTCAGGTGGTAGATGGTAATGATTTGACCTGTTATTGAGTAAATAATTATAATATATGCCATGCTCATTTCTTCTGGGCAGTATCTCACTTTTTACAGTCCCAGTTCAAGTCTTGTTGGAGTAAATAATACCAGAAAACTGACCTAATTGGAAAACAGTTTGCTCAAACATAATTATGTCATTTGTTTTAAACAGGACTTACATTCTTGCATGTGAATCTTGAGCCCTTATAATGTGAGGGAAGATAAAAACTTAAGGTTGTTAAAAGTAGGTTTTCATCTTAATGTGGAATTGACTGCTTTCATCCAATTAAAAAAAAATTGAGGTTGTTTTTATGCCTACAAAGTAAATTGGTTTTTAAAAATACATGTTTACTGGAGTTTTCAGAGACATCCAAGTACTTAATTTTATTTAAGTGGGGAAATCAAAATCTGAAGGCTTGAAAATCTCAGTAGGCTCATCTTTGCATCGTTAGACATCTAAAATACCTTGACAAAGTAGATCTCGACCTCATTATCAAACATATGGTACTTTGGCATTTCAGCACTGGTAGGAGATCCAGGCATTCTGAATTGCCAAGAGTGTGCAGGAAAAGGGGGAAAGAAGGGATAGAACAATTGGGGGAAATGTGGGTTGAGAAGTTTGAGCTAAAACTCCAAATGGAGAATAATTTTCCTGCTGCAGAATAGAAAAATTTATCAGGGGAGTGATATACAACTGGCTCAGGGTCTTTGTGTTGTGCATGGAAAGGCTGGAAAAGCTTTTTTCTATTTCAGGCTGTCCCTAGTCCCTGTAAAGAATGTAATTAATTGTAATTAATGATATACAACAGGCTCCTGGGTTTTTGGGGAATGGTCACCTAAGGCTGGTGGAGTGTGAATTTACTGTGGAAAAGCTTTGCTCAGCACACAGACCTTTGGTGACTGGCTGGTGCTCCCAAATTGTGCAGTAAATTTGATTTAGATGTGGTCATTCTTTATTATGCATGAATTTTATGGAAGTGTCTCAAACCAACCTTTCAATCTGCAGGTTTGGTTTTTCTCTCCTGGATATTTATAAGCAAATTGTGTTGGCACAAAGTTAATGAGCCTGTCCTCTTGAAAGCATGAAAACTTTGTTCCTCCTCGATTTTGTTTATAGCATTTGACACAGATTTTTCACTCCTTTGAATGGAACTGAATTTAGCATCAGTAATGACTATGCCCAGTCATCCTGTCAAAACAACTCTGAACATCTTTTTTACATTCAAAAACAGCAAAACCAAAACTGTCTGTCCTTTGGACCTGGCTACATTTCCACATCACCCCAGGGACAGGGCTGACACAGAACAGTTTGTGGCAACTGAAGGGGGATTTGGGTTCACATTAACCCATTATGTGCTGTAAAGGTGCAGTTACTGTCGTGGGAAAAACCACCAGGATCAGGAATTATCATTTTGTTTTCCTGGAAAATTAACTTTTTATAATGGAACTGCATTCTTGTCACAGCAGGACTTCTCAGTTCTGCCAGCACCTCCAGGACAGGGTGGGTTTTATTTGTTGGGTTGAATTAATGTTTATAAGGTAAAAAAGGGTCACCAAATCTTTTTGCCTGATGAAATCAAGTCAGTTTGTGTGGAAGGAACAGATGCTGCACTGCAGCCCTGTGATAAGTAATGTTTGCAGCCTGTGCACTAAGTGGAATTTAATAGTTTTTCTTTCTGGGGCAGATTGCTGGTGCTCACTTAAGTAAACAAGTCTTTGCTTTCTGTTTGTGATGCAGCTGCACTTCTGACAGTGAGCCGGGGGAAGATTTCAGGTATGGGATTTATTGTATGCAGTCATTGCTTCTACTGCTGAATCAAGTGCACTAGAAAGAAACAAAATCTGTGCTTAAGATGTAGAGTCAGAATTCTGAAAATCAGTGAAATTTCAACTGCATCATCTCAGGGTACAATTTTTGAAACCACTTATGCAAGTTATGAAAATAAGAGTTGGGTTTCTGTTATGAAAGCATTGCCATTTAGAGATTTTGAAAATTGTATCCTCTTATGTGTTTGAAAATCTTTCTCTAAAGATCTGAACCAGAATATGCTGCACTTTAAATCCTTGATACCATTTTTCAAAGGTCTCAGTTATTAAAGCAAATTCTCCTCATTACTTTTCTCTTCATTTTTTTACAACCTGTCATAAGTTTGTTTTCTCACTTGCTATTCTTCAGGCACACACAGAGAAGTGTGGAGAGTCAGAGATTAGTCCCTCTGTTGGCACAGAAATTATTTTTACCTGATTAACATAGCTCATCTTGGATTTTGGGAATATCTACCAAATGAGCTAAGAACAAAGCTTGCTGATTTTGGGGCACAAACCTGCAGAGTGGTAAATCTTGTACAGGTGGTGATCCTGTTCCTGCTGGACTTAGTGAGAGCTTTGCTATTGGAATCAGCAGTGTCATATGGCCTCCCTTTCCTTCACTTAGCCTAAATTATGTGGCTTTTACTGACAAGAATATTTTCTTGGTTCTGTGGTTCTCCAGCTGTTCCCCTGCCTTTTCTTTGGTTTGCCAGTTCTCCTCTCCCATTTACTTTTATCTCTCAGACTTGTTGCCTGGTTATCAGACTGACAAAAGTGCTGCTCCCATCTGTGTGTGCCATAAAGGAGCTTTCATACAGCTCTGAGTGTCTGAGCCTGGTAAAGGACACTCTGAAATTTAAAGTCCTTCCTGTGTTCAGAGAGGTTGAGATTTCTGGGCCAAGTTGAAGGGAATCCATTTGAGCCCATTAAGATACAAGAGAAGAATCAGGATTAGAATCAGAATTAGAATCAGAATTAGAATCAGAATTAGACAGTCTCATGGTTGAAGCTGTTGTGGAAATGGTTGGCCAAGGCTGAGATAACATGTACAACAGCATGGCAAGAGTATTATAAAACAGGAAAGAATGTTAGACTGGATGAAACCATTACCTACATTTTCATATATTTTGGGAGTCCTAGCTGGTTTAGTGCTGTAAGAATACCCCTGGTGGTTTTGTTGCACTTCTTTGGTGTTCCCAGAAGATTATTTTGGGTCAAAGTCTTTTGACATCTTGAGCATTTACTCAGGTGTTGAAGGCTTTCTACAAGGTTGTTTAGCACTTCTCCAAACTGAAGCTTTAACTCTCCCCTTTTTAGGTCAGTACCAGGTAGCAGAGAACTTTAGCATAAAAAGAGTTTTATTTTTGCTATGGAGTCATTTTGCTGTCTTTTTAGTTATAGCATAGTGCTATTACTTTGTGGTGTTATTTGCACTGTCTGAAACGATTTGATTTTTTTAAAACCCTTTTTGTTTGTTTTCTACAGCCCAGAGAAAGAATCTTCTGTTGACATGGAATTCAGGTACAACATTTTAAAAACTGATGGGAACCTCCAGAGGTCCCTTCCAACCTCGGCCATGCTGTGATTCTGTGAACATTGCTCAGCAGTCTCTGGACTTAATGAGTTTAATGTTCCCTCTTTGAAGACAAACAGGATGTCTCTGTATGCAGCTACTGCAAGATTTCAAATAAAAACAAGCAGGTGACCCTTGAAGTTTAATAATGGCAGAAAGATTTCTTCCTGAATGCTCAGGACTGCCAATACCAGAATGCTCCCATACTTTCTATCAGGCTGAAAAGACAAGAAGTTTTTTTTTTTTGCATATGCAGTGATAATACAGAGCAGTACACATTTCTCTCATGTCTGGAGAACATTTGAATTTGAGTTGACTGATAGTAGAAGTTAATGAATTGTGCAAAATAATCAAGATAAAACTGTAGTCAGCAATCCCAAAACACACAGGAAAGGCCTTGCAATACATTATTTCCTCTATCATCAGAATCCTAACTCCATTGCATTTTAAGTGCATCTGTTCTCTTTCAAACATTGCCAACAGCTCCGATTTTGTAAGTTTATTAAGGCACTGAGATTCATACATGAATGTCCCTTCACCAGTTGTGTTTGATCTTGACGTTCTACTGCACCTCCTGGATTTAACAAAATGAAATGTGAAAGTAGAGATTAATAAGTTTAAACAAACAACTCCACACCTTCTCTGGACAATCTGTCCCAGTGCTCAGTCACCCCCACTGGAAAGAAGGGAATGTTGTTCCTTTTGACAGTGTGGTTTGGGATTAATTAATCAGATTCATTATTAGTGAACAGCCTTGATTCTGTATTAGACAAAGCTCAAAGTCTCCAGGGAGCTCAGGGGTGTTCTTCTTTATTTCTTGCAAGGCTGAATTTTTCTGTCTGCATCTCTGTGGTAATTAAGAGGCTGTGGTTTGTCTGTTGTGTTATCAGAGGGGGAAAATGCCCTCCACTGCTGAAAGCAGCTGGTTATTTGTGCAGTCTGGGCCAGAAACAATCACTGCCACCCACAGAATAACCCCTGGAAAGCCTTTGTCTCCTAAACCATTGATTTGCTTTCAGTCCTAAAACGGGAAAACCTTCTGTGTGTTCAAGGCAGGCTTTCAGAGCAAGTCTTGCACTCTCCACTGCAGAGTGTTTTGTTCTCTGGATTTTCAGTCACATGTGTCTCACAGTTTCAGAAACCATTGTTTGATCGTCTCTTTACCACGAGCAGCACTGTGGACATGCAATACATTTCATGTAATGTGAAAAAGAAGCTTGAAGGCACTCACAGGCTTTTTGTTTTTATCAAAATATGATCAGTCCTGATAGGCCACCCTCGTGTCAATTTGCAATTAGGATTAATTTCGAGGATCTTACAATCTCCTCAGTCCATGATCAGTTTTGGCAAAGCTCACTGCCTGTTCCTTGATTGAATTCTCAGTGATGTGCTAAAAGCAGGATATAATCCCAATGGGAGTGGAATTCCCAGACATTCCAGAGTGCATCACACTGGCAGGGCCCATATCTTCAAAGGACACTTCCTGCAAAAGTTGTAAAAGCTTTTTCCTCAAAGCCTTGCTGCTGTTTTTTCAAAAGGTAAATTAGCAGTAACTTTTTGATCACATTAAGAACTAAGAGCTGCAAAGTCACAGTTTCAAGCCATGGAAAGGAGGGGAAGGGAATACATCTTCATCTTGGACTGCTCAGAGCAATTTTTTCCTCAGTTATTGGAATGAAAATTTCATACTAATTGAAAAAATGTCCCTCTTGAGGCAGACCTGAATGCTCTTTGAATTAGATTTTGGGGCTGCAGCCTGGGCTGCCTAAGGGATCTTTTCTGCTTTCTTCTTTTTTATTTTTCCTTTTGTTTAGCTATTTCTGTTTCATTTTCCAGTAAAGAAAATAGATAAAACATAATTAAATTCTAGTGAACCATCATAAATTTCAACTTGGAAGCATGTTAGCAGAATAGTGGAATTGTGTGTTCTTTCAGGTCATCAATGAAAATTGGATCCTATCTTGGTTCCTGAGCAAGCTTGGTAAAAGCCTGAAATAAAAACGAGTAGGGCAAGTGACCTTAATTTATAAAGAGAAATAAAATGTACTTTGTCAAGTCATGGTTTGAATTGCTTTCAGGTCCAGCTAGAAATAGGTTTCCATGACAGGTGTGCAGCAGACAAGGCCATGTTTGGGTGACAGGTCCAGTCTTTTTATTGGATTAGCTGATAAGGTTAGGAAGAAAACAGAGATGCTTTTAGGGATGTGATCCCCTGTTGGGCCTCTTGGCAGAAGGGTTGATATGCCAATGGGTTTTCCAGCAGATAAAAGATGTTCCCTTTCTCCCAGCTCTGCCTTCCTGGGGTCCTTAATGCACCACTGACAACAAAGGCACAAATTCTCTGGCAGGCAGAAAATTTCCTTTTTAAATAGCAATAATAATATGAATTTCTATGAAATAATACATGCATGGTGAGTAAGATCCTGTTGGCTGTACCTGGTAGATTGTCCCTTCTGACAGTACATTATGAGGGTCATTCCACTGGGGGAAATTTAGCAAATTTTTTTTTTTTTTGTCTGTTTCTCTTTTCTTGCCTTTTCAGGCATAGAAATGATTTACTCATTTACTTTCTAATACAGTTTTCTTCTTAGGATAAATGGGGGAAATGGCAGAAGGAATTGCCTTTGTGCATGTGTGGAGTTGTTTGGACCTTTATTCAAACACTTTATAGAATGTCCCTCCTGAAATGTGTTGCCTTGTGGTGATCTGCTAGACGTTTGATTTTTTTTTTTTTTTTTAATAATCTATCCAAACAGAGCTGGATTTCAGTCTAATTTTGCTCCTGCCATCCCCTCTGCTCAAGAGGCAGCTTTATTGAGCTAGACCCTCCATCTCACAGTAGGAGGAGAGGGAACGAAGTGAAATTCAGTTGGGTAAACAATTTCAGTGTTCTGTTGGAAATTCATCATCTTATGTATTTCCTAGATGGAAAAGCTATTGATTATCCAAAAGAAAAAAAGGAAAGCATTTTTGAAGACTAATAACTAGTTCCTTCATTTACAAGAAAATGGTTTTCCAAAAGCAGCAATTGCACTGGCAAGCTGGGAACTGCTGTGTTTGTTGTATTTTTTTCCCCAGGAAAAGAGGGGCAGTAGCTTATGCATCCCAGAAGCCCTGGCTGCTCAATGCCACGGTGGAAGAGAATATCACATTTGAAAGCTCCTTTAACAAGCAGAGGTAACAGCTCCCAGCACGGTTCTGTTCTATCCCCTTTTCCTTGAACCTGAGGTGTGTGGCTCACACATCTCCTGCAGGAGCAGGGCTGAGTGTGACACTGTCCCTGTGACCATGGCTGAGTGTGACACTGTCCCCCTGACTGTGTGACACTGTCCCCCCTGTCCCTGAGTGTGACACTGTCCCCCTGACTGTGTGACACTGTCCCCCTGTCCCTGAGTGTGACACTGTCCCTGTAACCATGGCTGAGTGTGACACTGTCCCCACTGCCCCTGAGTGTGACACTGTCCCCCCTGGCTGAGTGTGACACTGTCCCCTTGTCCCTGAGTGTGACACTGTCCCTGTGACCATGGCTGAGTGTGACACTGTCCCCCCTGTCCCTGAGTGTGACACTGTCCCCCCTGTCCCTGAGTGTGACACTGTCCCTGTAACCATGGCTGAGTGTGACACTGTCCCCCCTGTCCCTGAGTGTGACACTGTCCCTGTAACCATGGCTGAGTGTGACACTGTCCCCCCTGTCCCTGAGTGTGACACTGTCCCCCCTGTCCCTGAGTGTGACACTGTCCCTGTAACCATGGCTGAGTGTGACACTGTCCCCCCTGCCCCTGAGTGTGACACTGTCCCCCCTGGCTGAGTGTGACACTGTCCCCCCTGTCCCTGAGTGTGACACTGTCCCCCTGTCCATGGCTGAGTGTGACACTGTCCCCCCTGTCCCTGAGTGTGACACTGTCCCCCCTGTCCATGGCTGAGTGTGACACTGTCCCCCCTGTCCCTGAGTGTGACACTGTCCCTGTAACCATGGCTGAGTGTGACACTGTCCCCCCTGTCCCTGAGTGTGACACTGTCCCCCCTGTCCCTGAGTGTGACACTGTCCCTGTAACCATGGCTGAGTGTGACACTGTCCCCCCTGCCCCTGAGTGTGACACTGTCCCCCCTGGCTGAGTGTGACACTGTCCCCCCTGTCCCTGAGTGTGACACTGTCCCCCTGTCCATGGCTGAGTGTGACACTGTCCCCCCTGTCCCTGAGTGTGACACTGTCCCCCCTGTCCATGGCTGAGTGTGACACTGTCCCCCCTGTCCCTGAGTGTGACACTGTCCCCCCTGTCCATGGCTGAGTGTGACACTGTCCCCCCTGGCTGAGTGTGACACTGTCCCCCCTGTCCATGGCTGAGTGTGACACTGTCCCCCTGCCTGTGTGACACTGTCCCCCTGTCCATGGCTGAGTGTGACACTGTCCCCCTGCCTGTGTGACACTGTCCCCCTGTCCATGGCTGAGTGTGACACTGTCCCCCCTGTCTCTGAGTGTGACACTGTCCCCCTGTCTGTGTGACACTGTCCCCCTGCCCCGTGGCTTTTCCTGAGTGACACAAGGCACAGGATTTGTGTCCCTCGAGCTCGAGTGTCCGAATATTTCCATTTGCAGGACCCTGTTTGTTTGTCGTGCCGTGCTCTCTCCCCTGAGTGACTCATTGGCCTCTCCTGGGAGGACATCACCCGTTTGGGAGTGGGAATATCGTTAGTGAAGCATTAATGGGCTGCTTTGTGTTCAGCAGAAATGTCCACCAGACATTGTAGAATATTTAGAAATCATTTGCTGGTGTTCTATTCCCCCACCCTTAAAAGGAGTGGTTGATTATGTATTTGCATCCTACACTCTTTTATTTTATTTTTTTTTTTTCTGTCGTCCTTGGATAGTGAAACAAGAAACAAAGGCCCTGGGTGTGGAAAAAAACTGCTAAAAATAGCAATTTACCTTGGAAGAAGTTATGTTTGTTTTTCCTAGGTTTAACTACTGAACATTTCTATTTGGGAAGCTGACCTAAGATCCTTTTTCTTAGCTGAAATATTACTTTCTTGCATGTGATTGAAAGAGATCCCATTAGAACAATTAGCAGCTAACAAATATCTTTTCCACTGTGTGATTTTTTCCAGCTGGTTAATTTTTGTTCCTCTGCAGGTAGGAAATGTGCTTCTCCAGCAGTATCTGTGTGGATTTTGTTGCCTTTTTTGTTTCCACAGGTACAAAGCAGTAATTGATGCTTGTTCCCTCCAGCCTGATATTGACATTCTGCCTCATGGAGACCAAACCCAGATTGGAGAGAGGGTCAGTAAACAGCTCCAGGCTTCTATTTTTGGTTTAAATATATAGAAGGGGGTTTATTATTTTGTTGGTTCTTAAAATCTTACAGGTTATTTGGCAACAAAGGTAATCTTTTAGTTAAGTGTATGTTTGGGTCATTAGCCTGAAAGCTCATTGCTCAGTGAACATGGAAACACTGTCATTTATGTGAGGTGCAATGATTTAAATGTGCTGCTATCAGAATGTTTGACTGTTCTGCAGCTGCTATTGCAGATATCCTGACCTATCAGGATATTTTTTGGTTTCTTTAGAAGTAACAGAAAAATAAATAATAATACTTTTTTTTTTTTTAGAGCCCTTTCATTTCCAGAAGGGCAGGTGTTTAATCAATGGCTTTATCACATCAGGGAGTGATGAGAAAGGAAACAGAAGTCACAGATTTGGAAACTATTTACACTGGCATATACTGGTACAAAAAAAGAACCCCAAAAATGCCCCTAAAACACCACAAGGATACATTACAGGCCCACACTTCAGAAACATTTCTCGTGTTTCTCTGCCTAGAATAATCCTCTGTGGATAATCCAATCAGAATGAGGAATATGAGTATTCAGTGATGTTTTCTGCAGCAGTCTGATTGTTTTTCTCTCCAGGGCATTAATCTGTCTGGAGGGCAGCGCCAGCGGATCAGCGTGGCACGGGCACTGTACCAGCAGACAAATGTCGTGTTCCTGGTGAGCTCTGAGCTCCTGTGTGTGCTCTGCCTCCAGAGCATTTCCTGTGTCCTCCTGTGTGTGTTCCATCCTTTACAGCATTTCATCTGTGCTCCTCTCTGAGCTCCTGTGTGTGCTCTGCCTCCAGAGCATTTCCTGTGTCCTCCTGTGTGTGTTCCATCCTTTACAGCATTTCATCTGAGCTCCTGTGTGTGCTCTGCCTCCAGAGCATTTCCTGTGTGTGCTCTGCCTCCAGAGCATTTCCTGTGTGTGCTCTGCCTCCAGAGCATTTCCTGTGTGTGCTCCATCCTTTACAGCATTTCATCTGTGCTCCTCTCTGAGCTCCTGTGTGTGCTCTGCCTCCAGAGCATTTCCTGTGTCCTCCTGTTTCTACTCCATCCTTCAGAGCATTTCCTGTGTGTGCTTCTGCCTTCACAGCATTTCATCTGTCCTCCTGTCTGTGCTCCATCCTTTACAGCATTTCATCTGTCCTCCTCTCTGTTCTCCTGCATCCAGAGCATTTCATGTGTGTGCTCCTGCCTTTACAGCATTTCATCTGTGTGCTCCATCCTTTACAGCATTTCATGTGTCCTCCTCTCCGTGCTCCTGCCTTCAGAGCATTTCATCTGTCCTGTTTCTGCTCCTTCCTTCACAGCATTTCATGTGTCCTGTGTGTGCTCCTGCCTTCAGGGCATTTCCTGTGTGTGTTCCATCCTTTACAGCATTTCATCTGTGCTCCTGTTTCTGCTCCATCCTTTACAGCATTTCATCTGTCCTCCTCTTTGTTCTCCTTCCCTTACAGCATTTCCTGTGTCCTCCTGTTTCTGCTCCATCCTTCAGAGCATTTAATCTGTGCTCCTGTTTGTGCTCCTTCCTTCACAGCATTTCATGTGTGCTCTTTGTTCTCCTTCCTTCACAGCATTTCCTGTGTCCTCCTCTCTGTGCTGTATCCTTTACAGCATTTCATCTGTGCTCCTGTTTCTGCTCCATCCTTTACAGCATTTCCTGTGTCCTCCTGTGTGTGCTCCATCCTTTAGAGCATTTCCTGTGTCCTCCTGTTTCTGCTCCATCCTTCACAGCATTCCATGGGTCACACACTGAACGTTTTGTTTTGCTGAGCCGAGCCAAATGTGCACTGTGTATTTTATGTCTCTTGTCAGCCAGCCTGCATTTTGTAAATGCTGCAGATAGGTACTGCACATTGAAATGCTGATGCTTGTCCTCTCAGTGTGTTGAAAATTCAATTTGACCCTTGCTTTTATCTTTGGGTCTTAGAAATGTAATAGTTTCAGCTGTATTCATGAAACTCCTAAGGTGTCTCAGGCTTAAAATTAATCTTGTCTCATGTCTGGAAGTGTTTCCTTTCTGCAGCAAACTAAGCTGCTTTTTCACCCTGAGCTGCCTGTTGCACATCCTGCCCCAGCTGCAGCTGAGGAAGGAGAGTGACAGCAGGTCCTTACAGCCTCACAGGTGAGGAAACAGATGCATCCTCCACACTCACTTGTAGTGAGCTTGCAGGCTTTCCAGTTTAGGACTTCCTTCTTTAGCTCAGTTTTCTAGAAGGTTTGGATCCAGCTGTTAGGACAGTGAGACATGAACCATGTAGGATTAGAAAAGCTGTGCACAATAGGTGTCATCCCTAAAAGAAAGAGAGGCTATCGAGACCTTTCACTGTAATTAGGGTGATCATTGTGTGCTTGCTCCATGTGTAGGGCATTTCCAGGCAGAAATCAGAGTGCAGGAGAGGAAGGAGCAGTTGGGTCAGGAGCTGAAAATCAGCAGATCCACTATTGGTCTGTAACTTGGTTCTGCCCTTTTTGTCCTTCTGTGAAGGACACTCAGTAACCTCCTAATAGCAGCAGGTTCTCTTATGGATTAACGATGGAGAAACACCTACAAATAAACTTGATTTCCGGTATTAATATTTAGAAGATAATCAGGAATCCTATACGTCAATATTAGCAAACACTCTGTTCTTTTAAGGCCGGTTTTGTAAAGAAATACATACAAAAACTTGAGTGTTCCAGGTATAAATGTCATAGGGCTGATGTTGAGGTCTGTGCCAGGTCAGAGGAGTGCAGCAGCAGGGCTGACAACATCCTTGTGAGCACAGTGCACACACAGCTGGACACAGACTTTTAGAGAAAATTCTGGATCATGAACTTACTGTGTTTCAAAAGGACTTTCTAGGTGCTTTGTGTTGTGATGCTCTGGTTTATTAGCATCTAAGTGGTCATATTTATCTTGTTATCTTATTGCTCATTTCAGATGGTTTTGATTTTTAATGAAGCTTGGGTTTAGTGTAATATTATAGTGTGAAATAGTAACACTAAGTAAATCCTACAGCCAGTATCACTATTGCAAGCAGAAATACCAAATCAAATCACAAGGTTTGTGATTCCATATTAATAGGATTAGTAAACAAGTTTCCCAGAAGATGGTACAGATTAATTTATGCCTAAATGAATTACATACGATTGATTGATTCAATAAGATAATGTGGGTCTCAAATCAAACATCTGAGCTGAGTCAGCAAAATTATCAATATTACTTCTTTTGTGATTTTTTTTTTTTTTTTGGTGATTCTTTGTTAATAGAGTACTGATTTTTGAACACAAAAAAAAAAAACCCAAACCAAAAAACCAACTAGGGGCAGTGATGTTCAAGGGAAACAGAGCTATGCTCATTGTCCCTGTCAGTAATGCAGTATGTGCTGCAGACCCACACTGGGACATTGTGTGGAGCCTGGCTGTGTTCTCCAGCTGTGTGAGCACATCTGGGGGGAGCAGCAGGCCCCGGAAACCCCCACAGAACCGACGGATTGGCACAGCTGGCACTACCCAGCGCTGTCTGCAGAGGCACACCTGAGGCTCAGGTGTCACTGCAGGAACCTGTTCCTCAGCACAGCTCTGCCCTGGTGGCCTCGTCCCCCTGCGTCCACCTCTGCTCAAACCTGTCACCTTCCCCTGGGTGCCATCAGCTCGGCCTCCAAAAGCTGACCCCGTTATCCTCGTGCCAGGATGATCCATTTTCTGCCCTGGACATCCACCTGAGTGACCACCTGCTGCAGGAGGGGATCCTGAAGATGCTGCGGGAGGACAAGCGCACCGTGGTGCTGGTGACACACAAGCTGCAGTACCTGCCCCACGCCGACTGGGTGAGCAGCTCTGCCCACATTCTGCTTTTTCCTCCTTTTCCCTTTTTTTCCCCCCTTTTCCCTTTTTTCCCCCACCTTCTCTGAGGAGCCAGCAGCGTGGCAGAGCTTCCACTTCAGCTCTCCACCAAGCAACAGTTCGGTGAGAAGACAGGGAGTAAAGGTATTTTGATGATCAGCATTTTTGAATTTTGAGATTTCCATCTTGGAACACATAAATAGGTTGGATTTTCATAGAGCTGCTACTTAATATTCTCATGAAAGCAATTGCATTTAAAATATATTGAGTATCCCGAAACATTGGTTCTGTTGGAAAATTTTGGCTGATTTTTTAAATTGAAAAACAGCGAAATGTTTGAGTAACACCTTTGCCTCTGCTGGGATGTCACTTGAAATTTGTGCAATCACAGGAAAAGGTGCATTTCTGTGAGGTGGATATTGAGAGGTTTGAAAATATAAGGAAAAACCCAGTATTACCTTGTGGTTAGTACTGCTACATAATGTATTAACAACATCTTTGCCCTTTGTGTGTGGGCAGGATTTTAAGGAATTCACAGTATTTGATTGTTCTGTTAGGTTTCTTTTTTATATCTTCTGCTTTAGAGAAAAAAAAAAATGGAGCTGTGCTTTCTGTACCAGTTTGTAATTGGAAATGTCGAAGATGAAGAGGGAATTTTTGGGGGTTTGGATTCTTGTTTTTTAATTCACTGGTTCCCATTGGCCTTGCACTTATTCCTGCAGTTTTCCAGCCTCCCAGGTCTCCTTGCCCATGGTGATTGATGACTGCAGTGTTACCTCCTAGCAGGACTTCTTTTCTTTTCTTTCTGTCTGTCTTTCTGTCTTTGTTTTCTTTCTTTCTGTCTTTCTGTCTTTCTTTCTGTCTTTCTTTCTGTCTTTCTGTCTTTCTCTTTTTCTCTCTTTCTTTCTCTCTTTCTCTCTTTCTCTCTTTCTCTCTTTCTCTCTTTCTCTCTTTCTCTCTTTCTCTCTTTCTCTCTTTCTCTCTCCCTTTCTCTCTCTCTCACATCTTGCACAGGCTATAGCAGCATTTCCTGCTCTCAAGAAATAATCATATTTCAGCTGCTTCCTGAGCTTCATCCTGGCTTAGCATGAATCTGCAGCTGGAGCATTTATCTTGTCCCGATGGGTTTTTTGTTTTGGTGGGCACCATTTGTTATTGATGGTCTCTGCCCTGTCCCTCACTTGTTTACCCTTAGAGTTACCCCTGTTCTCAGCACAGTCCTGCTTTTCAAATTAATGTCCCTTGGCATACAGGAATTTTCTGCCTTCTTCCCTTCCCTATGAGGGGCCAACTTAAATTCTTCTTTTTTATTGTTAGCTATCTGCAATTTTTAAAAAGTATATCCAGCTATGGCCTTTCATCACTGGAATTGTTTTAATTTTCTTTGTAAGACTCATTTCTAGATGTTAGTGTTATAGGAGATGTTGTACAAAAATTACTTTATTTTTATTATCTTCTAGAGGTGTAATTTTTTATGAAATATACTGTTTCAAACAGTAGCACAGGAAGGATTTGTATGAACTTTATAATAAAAAGTATTTATTGCAAAATACAAAAATGTTTTTTCCCCAAATGTGGGTTTCATTAATCCTTAGCAATTCTTACCCAATGGAGTGAAGAGGGAATATTTATTGTTTTAAAAAATTTTAAATAAAAATATAGTTTGAATTATATGTCATAGCCCCTCTAAATCCTTTCAACAAAATCCTCAGAAGAATTCGAGGTCCAGCCCAGTTGCAGGTTTTCTGAATAAATTGATCACCAAAATATCCTTGTTTTCTTTATTTTTACCTTCTCTCTGCTGTAAATTCTTAGCAATAAACAAAATAGTTTATTTCCCCACTCCCTGCCCGTGGAAATTTCTGAGTTTCCAGGGAGAGAGAAAAATAAATAATGCATGAACTCCTTTGTAATGTTGGGGGTTTGCAATCTGCCTTGCCTCCTTTTCCCATTGTCCCTGCCAGAGTCAGAGTGGCTTCCTCCACACTTGAGAGGTTTTTTTTTTCTTGTATGCAAACATGATTTAATAATGAATGCAGAATAATATTAATATGCTGGGTGAACTTCACCTGTCAATAGCTAAACATATTTGTTACAAATTTTACATAGGAAGAAGATTGCAATTGATTTTTATCCAGCCAGTGCTTTGACATTTCCCATTGTGTTCCATGGACACAAACCTGGAAACTGCTCCCTGCTGACTTTATCTTGCATATATGTATATATTTTTCTTTTCCAAGCTGTGCCCACTATTTCTGCTCTTAAAGCTTTAGGGGTTCAGATTCGCTGTCAGTCCCTGGTGTCAGGGAAGGAGCCAGAATGCTCTTGTCTAATTGCCTGAATGAGGGCAAAGCCTCCTGCACTCCATTCTTGCTAAAAGCTTTTTCCTTTCAGGAGGTGAGAGAACTCTGAAATCTGATCTTGCTGATGACTTGTGTTTAGGAGGAGTCGTGTGCCCCCCTGTCTGCCAACAGGGATCCCATTCTTCTTTTTTAAAAGCAGCTTTTTCTGAAAATGTGGAGTGCAGGAAGCTCCTGGGTTTTCAGCATCTTGAATGAAGGGGGTGGAGTCAAGACAAAATGTCACTGTCTTTCTAGAAGACAGATTTGGTTGTGAAAATATTATTTATTTAAGAAAAGAGAAAATCCTGTCGAAGCACAGCGACATAGCTATAAAATAAATAGATACACCCAGCTATTTATCTCACCACTCGTGTTTCTGACTTTTTAGATAATTGCCATGAAAGATGGGAACATCCAGAGAGAAGGAACACTCAAGGACATTCAGAAATCAGAGACTGAGCTCTTTGAGCACTGGAAGACATTAATGAATCGACAAGACCAAGAGCTGGAGAAGGTTTTTGATGGGCAGGGCAATCAATAGATGCAAGAAAATGTCTTTTTTGGGGATTTTTTTTCCCTTAGTTTGAAAGGTTCAACAAGAATTGACAGGCTGTGTGTGATGTCTGACTTAATATGAATCTAGGAATAGTGTTACCATTATTATTTATCTCTTAAGATAAATTCCTTCATCTGCACATCTCATATTTCCTTGATGCTGTTCTAATCCATTCTTGATAGGAAGCCCTATCAAAATATTGTCACCTAAGGAATATAAACACAGCCACTTTAGGAAAAGCTTTGCTAATATTGACAACTGGTTTGTAGTTATGCCTGAATTTCCTCACTGCCTTGGGTGGAAGCTTTTCAGATATGCCTGTTTTAAATTCCTTAAATGATGAAAATGTTTTGTCTTTCATATTTTTATAACAGAAGAATGAGATATTGACTTTAGTTCTTATTAAGTTTGGGATAACTGGCCAAGTTAAGATTCCAGGAGGGTTGGGATTGGCAACCTGAAATTGATGTCAGATATCTCATTTCTGTCCTTTGGTTTTACACAGAGGTAGCAAATCAATCACTTGTGGCTGCCTGCCGTGAGATTCTCACTTCTGTTTTTCACTGAGAGGAGACAATTTTATCACGAGTAGCAATTCTTTGGTATTAATTCTGTGGCTGAAAACACATGGACTGTCCCTTTTTCAGGAAACAACTATTGAGGAAAACCCAGTTTTGGAAAGAACCAATCTGCGGAGGACGATGTATTCCCGGGAAGCATTGCTCAAAGATGATGAGGAGGATGAAGGTAAAGGGCACCCCTTGAGCCAGTACATCACTGTTTCACAATTAAATTACATAATTATGAATTCACAGCCTTCAAACTGGAAAGAGACCAGAACATTTTTCATGTGGGTCATGATTTATAGGAGTGCTGTTTCCACTGCTTTGACCTCTGACTGGAGTGATTGCAAACATTCACAAGTCATCACTTCCTCCAGACTGGGGAGGTTTTTTTCTTATATGCAAATATGATTTAATAATGAATGAAGGGTAATATTAACATGCTGGGTGAGCTTTGCCTGTCAATAGCTAAACATGTTTGTTTAAGGTTTTACATAGGAAAAAGATTGCAATTGAATTTTATCCAGGCAGTGCACAAACACGATTGAAGGATCACTGAGTGCTGAGGTTTGTGCATCCTTTTCGTGTGCATTACTGTGAAGTGTAGCAGGTTCATACATGCAGGCCTGAGCAGATGTTTTGACTTTAAGGCCACCCCTTGTCCTGCATGTTAAGACCTGCTTTGTGGCTGCCCCTTGCCAATCCCTTTGCTGTGTGTGCCAGCAGGGCTGTCCTTTGTTCTTGCACCTTGCAGAAGAAGTAACAGAGAGCGATGATGAAGACAACCTGTCTTCAGTGCTGCATCAGAGAGCCAAGATGCCCTGGAGAGCCTGTGGCAAGTACCTGAGTGCAGCAGGGATCCTGCTGCTGCCCCTGCTGCTGCTGTCCCAGCTGCTGAAGCACACGGTCATGGTGGCCATCGACTACTGCCTGGCCCTCTGGACTGAGCACGTCATCTCTGTCAGGACAGAGCCCGAGACTAAAAACTGCTCCCAGTGCATGGTAGGCACTGCCCTGCTCACCTTCCTCCTGGCATTGAACTGGGGCTGTTCCCCACTGCCAGCCTCTGCTCCAGGATTTGTGTGCAGCCCTCTGCTTCTCTGGCAAAGAGCCTCTCCAGAGTGGTTTGAAGCTCAGTGCATTTTTTGAGTACACAGTGCAGTAAAATGAAGTTAGGTTTGGTGTGTTGTTCATCTTTTGTTCGATTTGTTGTGTTTTAGTCACCAAGCTGATATACCTAAGCCTGGATTTCTAAAGTAATTTTGATATCAGAGTTCTTTTTTGTTTTCTCTGCTCTGTTGCATTCTCACAGCAACCTGGGCTTTTGATGGTCATCTGTGACTTTAAATTTCTGATTTATCACTTGCATTCATGCAAACACTTCTCTCTCCAAAGAATAATAAATTATGATTTAAGATGGGTGAAAATCATGGACAGTTTAATTTAGGGAGCAACAAGGATATACTCTCACATTTTTTCACTCTTGTGCTTGTATGTTTGCAATAATTTTTAAACATAATTTAAGGTGAATAACTGTGATGTTCTTTGTTTCTTAGGAATTTGACCATTCTCAATATTCAAAAGTTTTCAGCATTCTTTGCTGCCTTGGCATCGTATTATGTCTTGTCACATCAATAGCAGTGGAGTGGACTGGCTTGAAAGTCACCAAAAAGCTGCACTCTTCTTTACTAAACAAAATTATTTTGGCTCCAATGAGGTATTCCTTTGATTGCAATAGCAATTTTATTACAGTCATTTTGTCTTCTTTGTTTCAAGAGAGTCTCCTAAGTGCAGTTTTTACTAGGAAATGATTTTGCATTGCAGATTTTTTAAGATTTCGGTAAAAAATCACCAGGTGCCAAGTTTCTGAGTAGTTTCTGAAAATGGTCCCCAGGCTACTTGAGTTCCTGGACACAAATCAAATGCCTCTCCTGCCCGACTGTGACTTCACAGATTTACTTCCTCCCATATTTAATTTCTCTTTGCAGTTTTTAATTAGGGAGAAAACACAATTATTGATCAATATGTGGTACAGATAATTCATTGCATGCTTCATCATCTTAATCACTGGAAATATTTAGTGTCAGGCAGTGATTGTGCAAGTCTGGGAAAGGTAATTAGCTGAGACAAGTGTCATTACAGGCATCATTAGGGTACACTGGGATGTACTTTGTTCCAGCAAAGGCCTTGGATGTCCTCCATTTGGTTTTTTTTTTTTCCCCATGCAAGAAAGGAAAAGTGTATCTTGATTCAAACCTGCAGCTCTAGGAAAAAAACCTTCTTATTTTTAAGGTATCTATATTTGACCCAGAAATCATGGAAAAATCTCATCCATGAAAAAACCTCCGACTTTTTTTTTAGGTTTGTTTTTTTTTCCAGCTTAAAATTAGACTTCAGGTTCCACATGAGTTATGGAACAGCTCATAGTTGCAGAACAATACTGCAGTCTGCTTTACATATCTAAATGTCTTTTAATATATTATTCCAACAGTAGTTGTTCTTGTTACAATTTTCTGTTCCTAGAAAGATGCAAGACTTTGCAATGTAGCTTCTTTTGAATTTTTCATGAATTGAAGTGGCCTCAAATTAAAATCTGAGAGGATTTTTTCCAAGTGCAATCATGTGATGCCCGTGGCTTAGGCAGCAGAGGGAGCTGAGGACATGCTTGCAGTTGGAGGGTTCTCAGTGATTGTAAATTCAAGGCATTTCCATTGAAGTGGAAAGCCATAAGTACTGGGGAAAATGAGAAATTTTGCTATGGCTGTCAATTTATTGGATTGTTCTGTGATGTAGCACCTAGCTTAGGGAAGACAAAATGATAACATGAATCAGTTCTAATATCAGTGTTGTCAACTTTGCCATTCCTTGCACCATTTTAGGTTTTTTGAAACAACACCTCTGGGAAGTATATTGAACAGATTTTCAGCTGACTGCAATACCATTGACCAGGTACTGATTAAATCTTTTCAAGCTCTCAAGTTATCCTGTCTTAATCTAAACAAATGGGGTGTCATTTATTACAGACTTACCTAGGTGGAGCTCACAGATGAACTGTAGTTTTGACTGTATCAGTTTCCATCTTGATTTTCTCGGTTCTGAATGAGTTCCTCATCTTACGTGCCCAATGAAAAAACTTTTTTTTTTTTTTTTGCTAAAATGTCCTGTATTGAAAAGGGAAGCAAAATAAGATCAGTTGTGATATCCCCAAATTAAAGAGTGTCTCCTTTTTTTGTAAGTGGGTAAACACATTCATTTGAGGAAATGAAATGAGGAAAAAGCAAATGCTCTTGCCCAGAATAGAAATGACTAAAATTCAAATTACCATTACTTAGCCCAGCCTGCACTGCCAGTTCATAGGATTTATTCAGATGCTAAAATCGTCCACGGCATCACATGTGTGATCATTTGACACGAGGACTGTGTCCATAATGCAGATGTGAAGCAGCTCCTCAGAAATCCCTTCACACGCCCCCAGTGGTGAATTCAAGAGCAGACCTGTGTGCTTTAATTACACGAGGAATAAAACGTTTGAGCGAGCAGGAGAAAGGAAAATGAAGTGATGTTTTATCCTCGGCATGCTCTGGAGGACTGTGTGCTTTTTTTTCTTCCCTGTGCAGCACATCCCGGCTACCCTGGAGTGCCTGAGCCGTTCCACCTTGCTGTGTGTGTCTGCCCTTGCTGTGATCTCCTATGTCACCCCCATGTTCCTCATTGCCCTGCTCCCCCTGGCAATCATGTGCTACTTCATCCAGAAGTATTTCCGAGTTGCATCCCGGTAAGAAAGAGCCCAGACCCTTCTGGCAATGGAAAAAAAATATTCCTGCAGTGCAGAATTGCAGTGCAGGGGAGCCCAGACCCTTCTGGCAATGGAAAAAAAAATATTCTTGCAGTGCAGAACTGCAGTGCAGGGGAGCCCAGACCCTTCTGGCAATGGAAAATATTCCCTGCAGTGCAGAATTGCAGTGCAGGGGAGCCCAGACCCTTCTGGCAATGGAAAAAAAATATTCCTGCAGTGCAGAATTGCAGTGCAGGGGAACCCAGACCCTTCTGGCAATGGAAAAAAAATATTCTTGCAGTGCAGGGGAGCCCAGACCCTTCTGGCAATGGAAAAAAAATATTCCTGCAGTGCAGAATTGCAGTGCAGGGGAGCCCAGACCCTTCTGGCAATGGAAAAAAAATATTCTTGCAGTGCAGGAGAGCCCAGACCCTTCTGGCAATGGAAAAAAAATATTCTTGCAGTGCAGAATTGCAGTGCAGGGGAGCCCAGACCCTTCTGGCAATGGAAACAAAATATTCCTCCAATGCAGAATTGCAGTGCAGGGGAGTCTGTGTTTGAATTTGGTGCTGGTGAGGCTGTGGCACCGTCTGCAAGTGGGACAGTGGGAATGTCACTGAGCTTCTCTTCAAACAGAACTTTGGGGAGGTGTGAGCAAGGGCTTTTGTGCATGATCAAAGGTTTTTGGAGTTCACCAAAAAGCCCAGGTGGATTCTGTCCTGCCCCAAGGGCTGTGTGCTGGGTACATCCACGAAAATGTGGTGACAGGACAGGGAAACTGAATTCTGCCTGTCCGGGTGGAATTTCCACGTTAAGTCAAGGAGAGGCTGCAGAATGCACTATAACCATGGTGGTACCATGCTGAGGATCCAGTGAGCACGAGCCTCCTCTCCTCTTCTGGGTGCCTGCTAGTTTTTAAAAATATGAAAATTTTAATTGTGTCTGAGACCTTACTCCTTCTAAGATGATAGAGGTTCCCTCTTGTTTGCAGCAATGCAGAAATATCCCCTCATATATGCACAGATCGAGAGGGAGTCTGCCACCAATTTACTGCCTGCTGGAAGAAGTGGAGACTAAATAGATTTCACCCTACATGTGCTCTTACTGATATGAGGACTAAATAAGACATTGAGAAATGCAACCTAATAATGAGTGCAGACTCATTTACCGAGTGTCTGAGATACTTGTGGCTCAGTGGGAAGTTGTGCTGTTATCTGGGGGTGCACTTTGTCTGCTGCTTAACTTGAGCTCCTATTTACAGCATTCCATTAAATTGATATTCAGTACAGAGACAGAATGGTGTTTAAATCAATAAAAAAATGGAGTACAAGAAAAAGGAATCTAGGAGCAAGGAGGGAAGGCAGAGAAGGGAAAGGATCCATTCAGAACTCCAGCTAGTTAAATGTTAAAAGTCCTCCTGGGGAATTCATTCCCCTGCAGCACTGCTTTGCAATCTGCCTGAACTTTACATATATTGTGATTCTCTTCCTTTTCACTCCCTGGGCCTGATTCAAGTAAATAGCTGCACAGCAAAACTGGTTTTTTACAAAATTCTTTTCATAACCCTCTGCAGGGACCTGCAGCAGCTGGATGACAGCACTCAGCTACCATTACTCTCCCATTTTTCAGAGACTGTGGAAGGTCTTACCACCATCCGAGCCTTCAGGTATTGCTATTTTTATAAGAAACATAGGTATTCAAAAGTGAGGCGATTTTATGTCTTAAACTGTTCTGCCTGGAAGATCCAGAGTCCTCACAGCATGGAGGGGATGTGAATTTTAATCATTTTGTGTGTAAAGGAGTTACTGTAAGAAAAGCTCATGTGGGTCATCTGCCCTGTGGTTGCTGTCCAGACTCTTGCATGCAGCCTGGAAAAAGAACTTGGGGGCAAATGTGATTTAAGCAGCTAAATGAGGCTGCAGTTGCCAGCGTGTGTGGTGTGCAGATGATGGGCTTGGACAGTTCCCATGGCACATGTAACATGCACCAGCTGGGTGCAGGCTAATCTGTGTCCATGTCCTGGCCAAGCTGTGCATGCTGCTGCCTTACAGGCCACAGTAGACCCTTCACTGATTTTGGAAATAACGAGCTGCAGACCAAGTGTTTCCTTGCCTCTTTTGTTTTGCCATGCACAGCAGCTGCCAGGAGAGCAGCCCAGGCATACCTGACAGCCTGCCTGGCTCCTGGGTGTGTTAGGAGACTGGCAGGAATGCTGAGAGCTCAGAGGTACCAGTAAAATCACTGCTGAGCTCCCCAGCTGCCTTCCTGCACTGGGGCTATTCCTGTCTTTTCCCAGCTGAATCAAACACTGTCAACTTTTCCACTGGATTCTCATCCAGATGATGTCTACATATTTTGGCAGTTAATTATAACTGCAACCCTTCTATCCTTGAAACAGGAGTGTTGATTTATTCCTCCTAACCTGTAATTGTAATTGTATAATAGAAGTAATGCACAAAGCGTTAAAGCATTTTCAATAGGGTATAAATAGATCAAAGAAAGAATAACCAATTTAAGAGTTTCTTCCTTTTGGATTGAAGGGAGCTTACCCAAGAGTGGCAGAGAAACCTAGTGTTTTCCATTAATTACTGTTACTGAGTATTTAATTCATTAAGTGCCAACCATGTTCTATAGTTTGTAGTTACATCCACGTTCAATTTAATGGAAAATAATTTTTTCTTTTGATTTCTGCTTTTCTCATTCCTATATTCTTTCACTTGATCAAGAGGATCTTTGAAGCATTATGGCTGTCTATTTTCTGATGTTGATACAGAAAACAATATTCAATGGCACTAGCCAATATTTTCAGTCTGTCAGAGCTTCCCTCTTAATTTTTCCCGTCACTTTGAAATGAATTCCTCTGTCAGAGAATTGTGTTTGGTGCCTTCTTTTCCTAAAATCCTGCAGTAAGTGATGTCTCTGACCCAGCCAGCCACGTGTGTTCAGTGAGTTTTGTGTTCCATCTGTCTGCCAGCCTTCTGCCTCAGCTGCTAACCCAGTTATTTTTAGGACTGTGTAGCTTTTCAGCTGCCTAACATATTAGCAGGAGTGGAGTTTAGACTTGCTAGCATGAGCATCCCTAAAAATAACACTAAATAACACAAAGACAGGAATTCATTCTGTTAGGAGGTGCCAGTTGTTCCTGAAGCGTCCTTCCCCTCGGTTACTCTCCATCCTGGATTTATTCAGAATGCACGTGGAAAGAAATGTACAAAACAATCTGGGGGAGTTCAGAAAGGCAGCTACTGCTGCACCTACAAAAACACCTTCAGCAGATGCCCTGGCCTGATTTCTAGTTTATTTTGATACTTCAGATAGCATTTGTGTTAAGCAATCAACAAAATGTAAATGTGGAGAATTCTGCAAAGACTTGTCTGTATTCTTTAAGACCTGGTAATCTGGGGACACTTTCTGAAGAGAAATTCTGATGTTTTTGCGTGAGTCCAGCAGCTGTGGTAGCTTTGCATCCCTGCTGCACGTGCATGAGTGACTCGTGATGCATAGCTGACATTCCCTGAGGGGTATCTGCACCACACGATCCCTGCTGCTCTAGAGACAGGGGACTTAAATGTGCCTGGATTGCTCCCAGGAGCAGCACAGCCACGTCTGTGTGGTGAGGAGCTGAGGGCAGAGAGCCCTGAGGAAAGGAAGGGCTCCCTAGCTCTGCCATGGTGACACCAATGCCTGATTTTAGGAGCAGCCATTCTGCTGTGCAAGCACCCCAAGGTGCTCACAGCCAGCCCAGACCCTGGGCTGCACCCAGAGCCCCGTGGGCAGCAGGGCAGGGAGGGGGTTCTGCCCCTCTGCTCTGCTCAGGTGAGACCCACCTGGAGCCCTGCACCCATCCCTGGGCTCCAGGGCCCTGCTGGGACCCTGCACCCATCCCTGGGCACCCATCCCTGGGCTCCAGGGCCCTGCTGGGACCCTGCACCCATCCCTGGGCACCCATCCCTGGGCTCCAGGGCCCTGCTGGGACCCTGCACCCATCCCTGGGCACCCATCCCTGGGCTCCAGGGCCCTGCTGGGACCCTGCACCCATCCCTGGGCACCCATCCCTGGGCTCCAGGGCCCTGCTGGGACCCTGCACCCATCCCTGGGCACCCATCCCTGGGCTCCAGGGCCCTGCTGGGACCCTGCACCCATCCCTGGGCACCCATCCCTGGGCACCCATCCCTGGGCACCAGGGCCCTGCTGGGACCCTGCACCCATCCCTGGGCACCCATCCCTGGGCTCCAGGGCCCTGCTGGGACCCTGCACCCATCCCTGGGCACCCATCCCTGGGCACCCATCCCTGGGCACCCATCCCTGGGCACCCATCCCTGGGCTCCAGGGCCCTGCTGGGGTGAGTCCAGAGGAGGCCACCAAGGTGATCAGAGGGATGGACACCTACAGGGAAAGGCTGAGAGTTGTTTGCTCAGCCTGGAAAAGAGAAGGCTTTGGGGTGACCTAATTGTGCCTTCCAGTACCCAAAGAGAACCTGTGAGAAAGGTGAGAGACTATTCAAAAGGGCATGGAATGGCAGGAGAAGAGGAATGGCTTCAGACTGAAAGAGGATAGGTTTAGATTAGATGTTAGGAAAAAATCCTTTATTGTGAGGATGGTGAGGCTCTGGCACGTGCTGCCCAGAGAATTTGTGGATGCCCCATCCCTGGAAGTGTGCAAGGCCAGGTGTGATGGTCTGGTGACATACCCCAGAAATTGAATTTTACATTGCATTTTTCCAAGACCCCAAGGCCTGACTCCTTTTTTTCTCATTTTTTTTCCTCCTTTCCTTTCTCCTTTCCTTTTTCCTTTCCTTTCTCCTTTCCTTTCTCCTTCCTTTCTCCTTTCCTTTTTCCTTTCCTTTCTCCTTTCCTTTCTCCTTTCCTTTCTCCTTCCTTTCTCCTTTCCTTTCTCCTTTCCTTTTTCCTTTCCTTTCTCCTTCCTTTCTCCTTTCCTTTCTCCTTCCTTTCTCCTTTCCTTTCTCCTTTCCTTTCTCCTTTCCTTTCTCCTTTCCTTTCTCCTTTCCTTTCTCCTTTCCTTTCTCCTTCCTTTCTCCTTCCTTTCTCCTTTCCTTTCTCCTTTCCTTTTTCCTTTCCTTTCTCCTTCCTTTCTCCTTTCCTTTCTCCTTTCCTTTCTCCTTTCCTTTCTCCTTTCCTTTCTCCTTCCTTTCTCCTTTCCTTTCTCCTTTCCTTTTTCCTTTCCTTTCTCCTTCCTTTCTCCTTTCCTTTCTCCTTCCTTTCTCCCTTCCTTTCTCCTTTCCTTTCTCCTTTCCTTTCTCCTTTCCTTTCTCCTTTCCTTTCTCCTTGCCTTTCTCCTGCCTTTCTCCTTTCCTTTCTCCTTTCTTTCTCCTGCCTTTCTCCCTTTTTCCCGTTTCCTTTGTCCAGGTATGAGGCCAGATTTCGGCAGAAGCTCCTGGAGTACACAGATTCCAACAACATTGCCTCCCTTTTCCTCACAGCAGCCAATCGCTGGCTGGAAGTTCGCATGGCAAGTCCATTGTTATTGCTGTGCATGCACGAGGGGGATTTTGATTTTGTCCCAGGTCATCTGATGAGGCATCCAGCAATTTTCCAGCCTCATCTCAAAGCTGTACCTTTGCCCTCTGTGTCTCTCTGGCTCTAATGAGCATTTTACAATTAAGCCCAGCCCATCCTGGGCACTGGATGGGGGAGGAATTTCCCCCGTAGCCTGCAGCTGTTTTTCCAAGACAGGAATAATTTTCACATTGCTCCTGTGTGTGTGAAGAGTGATCAGAGCTGGTTGAGCTGTGTCACTGTGGGCCCGTGGCACTCTGAGCCAGCAGCCTCTGCCTCGTGGCTTCCTGGGAACATTTCAGTGTCTTGGGAGCTCTCCTAACGAGTAGAAGGATGTAGATAACTTTAAATCTGTTTTGGGGTCATCTGAAGAACACCAAAGATACTCAGTGGCCTGTTTTCTGCTCAGTGAAGTGGCCTGGCAGGAGAAATGGTTTATTAAAAAGAATTCTTTAAGAAGTAAGTTAAGGAATTTTATGCTTTGGAGTGTTATATCACAATTTTAAATGCAGGTGTAGTAATGCTGTTGTGGTAACATGGGCTTCTTTTAGATGTGCTAAATGTATGGTAATTCATTTTTCATGTCACACTCTATAGCTCCATTTTGGACTCTCACTTAAATGCGAATTTAAACTAATTAGCTAATTTAGTTCTGGCATTGGGTATGACTTGAATAAAATACTATTACCCCATTTTATGTTCAGGCCTAGACCACCTGAGGTCCCTAATTCTGATCAGTGCTTATATCACTAAACTGTTCCAACACACACAAAGGACAGTCTCCCTCCTACAGAGTTTGTTCTCTACTCTGTTACACAATTTTACTCGAAGAATTGTCCGTGGGAGGTGAAATCACCAATGATTTAAATTAAAACAGGAAAAGGCAATAGGTGTGTGCTGTACAAGAAAGGCTTGTTTGAGCAGTTATGGATGGTAGGAGCTCAGCAGCAGAGCTCCCAGCACTTCCTCATCAGCCCCAGCCATGGGATACAGGAGCATTTCCCTTCCACCCCAGGTAACATCAGCTGCATGATTTATGATTCCAGCCACCCCCATTACAAGCTTAAGGTTTCTGTGCCCCAGCACAGCCCTGCCAAAAGCAGTAGGAATGGGTTCCCAGGTGGAGTCTGTATGGAGTTCCATGGGGTTTTCTGCCTGTGCTTCGAAATTGTGCCGTGGGTTTGTTGTTTGGTATGCAAAGTTATGAGAACGTTTTCATCCTTTGTAGACTTGTAATGATGGAGCTTATTCATATTCCTTCAGGAGTACATTGGAGCATGTGTGGTACTCATAGCAGCTGTCACTTCTATTACCAGTTGCCTGTATAATAAAATCACTTCAGGACTTGTAGGCTTGGGACTAACCTATGCTCTTATGGTAAGAATCTCAGGATCCTTTCTGTCTCTCCCAAACATTTTTTTGTAATTCCTCAGGGCACAAAGATGAACAGGAAGATTGAAGGTGTCTGTACATCTCTAGTGGGTACTGTAACATCACTGAAACCATGTCTTTACTTCAGTTCACCTGTGATGGTTGACATATTTGAGTGTATGCTTTCTTCAGCTTTGAGATCAAATCTCATCGAGGTGTTAGTTCAAATATGTCAACAAAACGTGGACCAGTTGCATCATAATTTTTTATATTGTCTTGCATTGTGAAGAATACATTTTCAGTGCATCAGTTGTAATTATACCCTGGTATGTCATTCTAGATTGTCCAAACTTAAGCTACCAAAATTATGTCTTTTCACCTGTCTTTATTGTTCCCCCCCCTCTCTTTTCTGTTGGTGTAGATCAGATCTCCATAGTACCAGAGTATCTGTGCAGTGCAGTTAGGAAATTGAATCTTTAGTCGTTGTTGCCTCCCTGTTGCTGTTGTACCATCCAGTGCCTTCACAACTTCCACTTCCCGAGCTGTTCTTGTGTAGGAATATAAACTGCATGCTGGTCAAATGATGCAAACTGCTAAAAATCCGGGATTCAGGCTCGTGTTTGCTTTCCATCAGGTATCCAACTATCTGAACTGGATGGTTCGGAACCTGGCTGACATGGAGATCCAGCTGGGGGCAGTGAAAAGAATCAATGGCCTTCTCAAAACAGAAGCTGAAAATTATGAAGGGCTCCTTTGTAAGTGCAGCTCTGGCAGAAAGAGCTTGCTGAAATTGTAATGACTTTGCAGTGTATTGCCATGAAAAATGTAGTGAATCACCTAATGAACCAACTAATTTATTATAAGAGGGTTAATGTTGGGGTTTTTTTTCCCCCTGTGCTTGTGGTACAGCTTCCTCACAGATTCCCCAGAACTGGCCAGACAGAGGGGAGATCCAGATCCAGAACCTCAGTGTCCGATATGACAGCAACCTAAAGCCAGTGCTGAAACATGTCAATGCCCACATCTCACCTGGACAGAAGGTAAAGGGCTCAGTGCTGCTCAGCAGCTCTGCACATCACATAAATCAGAGTTCAAACATGCCACAGAATGTTGTGATGGCTGAGTTACAGCTGATTTTTTTTTTTCCTCTCAAAGAATGTGGTGCACTGGAAAGGAGTTTGGGGGATTCTTAGCTTGGTTTCTTCTTCTTGGATTCTTATTGAGGCAAACACCACCCCTCAGTGCCCTCCTGTCAGCACACAGTGCCAAAAGAAGGAGCAGTGAGCCCTTGCAGTGCTAGCCCTGCTTTCCATCCTTCTCACATGGCTCTCTTGTCTTCATTCCCATCGTTACCATTCTCCCATTGTTCCTTAGGACTGGCCTTGATTTATCCTTAAATGCTCAGAGCCCTAAAAGACAAAAAGTGAACATTCTGTGATGGCTGGTTCAGTTTGGTCTGTCAGGAGGAGGAGAGGAGGATGATGAGAATCAGAGCAGCTCCTCCAGCCTCTCATCTGCAGTGTCCAGTACAGATGTTTTCCATTTCCTGCATTTTCCTGGCCTGATGCTCCTCTGCTTTGTGTGTCACAGATTGGGATCTGCGGCCGAACAGGCAGTGGAAAATCCTCCTTCTCTCTCGCGTTTTTCAGAATGGTTGACACCTTTGAGGGTAAGATAACACTGTTGTGGCTCCTGAAGGTTCTTTGGTAGTCTTTTCCTTCACAGCAGCAGCTCTGAAGTGTGACTTTCAGATCTGGAGGGGACCCTTTCTGGCCGTGTTTAAAGCTGGGATCATCTGTCACCTAACAGCTGTGCCCCTGCTAGGCCAGATCAGTAAAAATTCTGCTCGATAGAAGCAAAAATCCAGGAGTGACAGACAAGAGCCTTCAGCTCTGTTAAATCACAGGAGTAGGAGCAAAGCATGACAGGGCAAGGTGTTCAGGTGCAATGAGGGATCTGTGCTCGAGGCACAGCTGGGATCCACGAGGCCCAGGAAACTCAGCTCTTGGGGGCTGCAGCCCTGGAATTTCCTGCCATATTTCCTGCCATATTTCCTGCCATATTTCCTGCCATATTTCCTGCCATATTTCCTGCTCTGTCCCTGTGCCTCACGGGGAGCATCTCAAAAAGATGTCAGTCACATCACCCACAGAGCCCCTGTGCAGAGACAGTTGTACTCAGAGATGTCATGGTGCTCAACAATAATTTGGCTTTCTGAAAGGCTTGTTGTCCCTGGTAATTAATCCCTGAGTGAAGTAATGTCCAGCCTTGTTGTTTGATGGAGGTACAGCAGTTAATGAAGCAGTGTCTCTAATCATTCATGAGATACCCTGTGTGATTTTCCAGCTGGGCTCAGTCTCAGCAAGGCTGTGCTTGCCTTTCAGTGTGAGCAGGTTTCTTCAGTGAGGAAGGGCTGTGTGACACCAGGCCTGCCTGACAGTGAGCCCTGTGTGCTGTCCTCTCTCTTTGGAGCAGGGAGGATTATCATTGATGGAATAGATATTGCAAAGCTGCCCCTACAGACGCTGAGATCCAGGCTGTCCATCATTCTCCAGGATCCCATTTTATTCAGTGGAACAATCCGGTAAGTGTTATTAAAAAATAAACAAAAAACAAACATGGAATTGCTTATATGTCATGGAGTATAAATTATACATTATAATTGCACTATATAATGACTTTCATACCAAGCTGCTCAATTGCAGTCTCCTCAGCTGGAGCAGGGAGGATCACTGCCTTCCCTCTGTGCTTTTAACTCAGCCCCAGCAGACTGAGGCTGGGCAGGACACTGCTGGCAGAACACACCCCATGCACAGGAAACAAAGCCAGTATTTATTCCTCCAGGATCCAGTAACCAGTTTAGTTCACTGGTAAAATACCCATAACCACCCAGCATTTCTTGAAACCTTCTTTCTCCTACATCTGTTTTCATCTGTTTGCCTTAAAATATGAGATGTAAAAAATGCAGACTGAAAAATAACTGTAGACAGAGAGAAAGCAAAAGAACAAGATGAGAAGTACTGGGAGACTGGGCTATTTTTTCCTGGAGCCTCTGTGTTTTTTTCATCTGTGCCACCAAATACCTTAGCTCTTTTTTTTTTTTTTTTTTTTTTTTGCATTCTCTCACTACTTCCCTGAGAAGATGATACAGTGGAAACAATGGCCAAAAATGCCAGTTTCCAGCAAATGTCCTTCCCTGTGTCTGTGCCCTTTACCTTAGGAAGAAACAGTACAGTTGTCAATGCACAGTTACATCACCTCAGTTTTAGTTTCTACATTAAGTGATGAGAGTTCACTGAAAAGGTTACAGGCTTCAGGACATGCCTGAATAGACCATGATTCATTCACATCAGAAGATGATGTGGTTTTATTGCTTTGTTTTATTAATTAATCTATTAAAAATGCATTTAGGGCAGCATCGATCCTTCACAACTCATACAGCAGGAGTAAAACATAAAAACAGTATTATGCACCATTGAGTCTTTGACTGTCATTCTATATGCTGTTGTAATATGACGTGTGATTTACATTTGTTGCTGACACTTCTGGGCCATAGCAAGCTAAAATAATGTTAATTCGGTTCATAAATCCAAGGTTTTCTGAATTGCAGTGAAGATTTGAATTTCATAATGCAGAATGAAGCTTGATTATTCTGTTAACGATTCTATAGCAGTGAAGAACAAAGAGACATTGTATTTAAAGGGAGGGAGGGTAGAATTTTGGCCTTTGTTAATGTTAATTTAAACTGAGTGTAGTCACAGCTTTTCCTAGTAAAGCATGAGATTTCTTTAGTTTATACAGAACAAAATAAATTCCAAAACCATTAAAGATATCCCCAAAATAGGAAGCTTTTCCCTTTCTGCTCAACTGAGAGTCACATTTTCATCTTAATCACATTGGCATAAAGTCTGGGAAATTTGGTTTATTTCCACCAATGATGGACCAGAATCAGGCCCAGAGTTTCAGTGGGAGATTCTGACTGTCTGCAGGTTTGTTTCTAAGCACACTAAAAGAAGAGATCAGTGCAGCAGGTCCTGACTGGTGTTGTTGGATGCTGCAGGTTTAACTTGGACCCTGAGAAGAAATGCACTGACAGCATGCTCTGGGAAGCACTGGAAATAGCACAGCTCAAGCACGTGGTGAAGGCACTGCCTGGGGGCCTAGGTAATGGGATTTCTTCTGGGGAATATTGTTTCCAGCATTCACAGCGTTCCTGTTTCACTCTTATTTATTGGTTGATGAAGAAAGAGTTTTTAAAAGTTTGTGGAAGGTGACAAAAAGTGCCTGCAGGAAAATGTCCTATATCTGTGTAACTCCTTTACCAACTGTACCTGGGGGGCAAAATCCTTTTTCTTTTCAAATCAGTGGTAAAATTATTTCATTTCAATGTCTTTGTTATGAAGCACTGACGTTTTTTGGGTCTTGTGAATTCAAATAAGCTGTCAAGAAGTCAGGTGTTACCTAGAACACATTATTTTGTATTTTCCAATAGTCATGTCCAAGGAGGAATGCTTCTAAAGCTTCAAAGTGTGAATCCTTTGGCCATGCAGGAAAAAAAATAACCCCAAAAACAATAAAACTCCACACTCCTCCAAACACCTAACAAAAAAAACCCAAAAAAAGACCAATAAACCCCCTTAAAATGGTGAGTTCTACAGCCCTGGGGTAAAGAAGAGATGGATGCTGGTTTGACTGGGGGTGCAGTGTCCTGGCCTGCACGTGTTTCAGAGAAACTCACTCTTGAATATCCTCAGCTACCTTGATGTCTAACAGGTACACAGAATACAGTGAGACAAAAGGTGGCTTTGAACCCTGGAAATAAGCAGAGCAGGTGCTCTGCTCTGGCCTTACTCCTTTTGCTGTTTCACTTCCAGATGCAATAGTCACAGAAGGGGGTGAAAACTTCAGCCAGGGCCAAAGGCAGCTCTTCTGCCTGGCAAGGGCTTTTGTGAGGAAGACGAGCATCTTCATCATGGATGAAGCCACAGCATCGATTGACATGGCCACAGTGAGTCTGAAGTGCTCCTGGTCTCTTTTCCTTCAGGGGGACACAACTGGTGGGTGAAGAAGAAGGTGGAAAGCATTTCTGTCTGTTCTGTAATATGCTCACACCATATTCAGTGCACACATATTTACCAGCCCCAGGTAGTTGTGAGTCACAAATCTAAAGAGCTTTTAAACCATTTTAATAGGGATTGAACGGTTATTCCAGAGCTGATTGGATTGTGAAAATGAAGCATGTTATTTTAATTGGCAGTGGGTGTTTCTAAAGCAAACAAAGCTTGGGAAGGTCAGCTGGGATGGTCAGTGAGGAGTGAATTGGCAAGTGACAAGTTTTCCCAGCATGGTTGGCAGGACAAGTCAGGAAGTTCGAAGGCTTGAAAGTAGAGTCAAGGAAATAAAAAGAAAAGGCATACTGGATTATTGCATTAATTGCCTGGAATTTCTAGGCAGATGTTTGAGCACTCAGTAATAGTGCAGTGACTGGGATTTAGCCAAATAGAATAGTACATTTTTCATGTTATGTTGTTAGAGGAAATATTTCGGTTTTCTTTCCACTGCAAGTAAGGAGCATAATTGGAGGGGTTTGTTAGAACAGCTCCCATTTTTAGTTCAGTACAACGTTAGTGTTTGAGCTGCAGTGAGGGAACTGTAGTGAATGCAGCCCAGTTAAAACACATTTTGAATTTTGATGCCTTGAGGGTAGAGTCCCTCCTTTGAAATACTTCTGTAAAGAGCAGCTACTAGCAAAGGAAGGAATCTGTGCTCTGACACTTCCAGTTTGGAATGCAACGAGTGACAGAGTCTCCTAAATAGCAAAGGATGAGTACTTGTTGAGTGAGAGCTATGTATGCTAAGGCCACCTTAAATATCACCTCCACTGTTAAATATGCCAGGTACAGCACAGTCCCCTGCTTGTCCCTGCCACCCCTTCCCTTGGTGTTAGATGTCCCCATTGTGCTGGAACATTCCTGGCCTTGCCGTGGGGGGAAGGACGTGCCAGCACGGGCAGCCTGGCAGCACCTTGGGTTTCCTCACTGTGAAACCGAGGCCAGGATAGCAGGGATTTGGGGCCAGAGCACAGCTCTGGTGTCTGCTGAGCCCCGAGGCAGTGGGGAGGGGATGGCAGGAGGGAGCAGTGGATTTGGAGTTGCAGGATGGAGCAGAGGGAATTGCAGGAGGGAGCAGTGGATTTGGAGTTGCAGGATGGAGCAGTGGGGATGGAGTTGCAGGATGGAGTTGCAGGATGGAGCAGTGGGGATGGAATTGCAGGAGGGAGCAGTGGGGATGGAATTGCAGGAGGGAGCAGTGGGGATGGAATTGCAGGAGGGAGCAGTGGGGATGGAATTGCAGGATGGAGCAGTGGATTTGGAGTTGCAGGAGGGAGCAGTGGATTTGGAGTTGCAGGATGGAGCAGTGGGGATGGAATTGCAGGAGGGAGCAGTGGATTTGGAGTTGCAGGATGGAGCAGTGGGGATGGAATTGCAGGAGGGAGCAGTGGGGATGGAATTGCAGGAGGGAGCAGTGGGAATTGCAGGAGGGAGCAGTGGATTTGGAGTTGCAGGATGGAGCAGTGGGAATTGCAGGATGGAGCAGTGGGAATTGCAGGATGGAGCAGTGGGGATGGAGTTGCAGGATGGAGCAGTGGGGATGGAATTGCAGGAGGGAGCAGTGGGGATGGAATTGTAGGAGGGAGCAGTGGGGATGGAATTGCAGGAGGGAGCAGTGGGGATGGAATTGCAGGAGGGAGCAGTGGGAATTGCAGGAGGGAGCAGTGGGAATTGCAGGATGGAGCAGTGGATTTGCAGTTGCAGGAGGGAGCAGTGGGGATGGAATTGCAGGAGGGAGCAGTGGGGATGGAGTTGCAGGAGGGAGCAGTGGGGATGGAATTGCAGGAGGGAGCAGTGGGGATGGAGTTGCAGGAGGGAGCAGTGGGGATGGAATTGCAGGAGGGAGCAGTGGATTTGGAGTTGCAGGAGTGACCAGGCTCTGGCTTAGCTCACACATGGAGCTGATTTCTCACTTCTGCAGTGGAGGATCAGTAACAGCTGGAACAGGCAGTGGTTCCTTAATCCTCCTCAGTGTCTGCCCTGCCAGTGCTGTTGTTGGCAAAGCCCCAACTGTTTCTCCCTCCCTAGGAGAACATTCTGCAGAAGGTGGTCATGACTGCGTTTGCTGACAGAACTGTGGTTACCATAGCAGTAAGTACAGTCCCTGCTGGCGTGAGAATGGGTCAGAAATGCCCCCCTGGTCACTTCGTGCCCGTGTTATTAAATGTGTTAATTAAACCATTCATCTTTTTTCTAAGTGGTGTTTCAATGCAAGCTTTCTTTTCCATTTTAAAATGTCTTATTTCAATTCCTAAGAGGAGCTTCTTGAATGTGTTGCATGATGCTAAGTCAAATGACCTGTAAAGGTACATAATCTAAGTATGCTCTCTATCTTCTGTTTCCCATTTTAAGCTAATTTAAAATACTTTGACTGCTGTGAAATATAAGTTTCATCAAGCTAAAATAATCATTTAACTAAGGACATGTAAATACACATATTTCAGGGAGGTGAAACAAAGTCATGTGCTTCCTTACATTTAAAAATTCAGCATAAGAAATCTATGCTCAGGAATCTCTGACCATCATTTATTTTCACCTAGCAAATGTGTAACAGAAGATCTGATTTACCTTATGGTATCCATCCATTGTGTCATTATAAAAAAGCAAAGCAATCATAACCATGACATTTCCTGCATGAAAATTCAGATTTGCACTGTATTCTGTATTTATATATCTTTTTTCAGTTTGTGTGGGGACAGGCTGAAAAAGCTTTATTATTCTTTTACTCCTTTTTAGTGAGTTTTAAACTGCACAGTTCAAACAAACAACATCTTGGAATAAACTTACTTTGAATGGTTTTGTTTACTTCCAATTGTAAATGTAGTTTACAGCCGGTGGCTTTGTATTCAAAACATTCTGTAGCAGAAACATAACACAGGGGCTTGGTGGAATGGGTAGTGGGGTTTTTTTTGGGTTTTTTTTTTTTTTTTTTTTTTTTTTTTGTTATTGGTTTTCAGGTGTGTTTTTGTTTTGTGTTGGTTTTGGTGGGTTTTTTCCCTGAAAAAGCCATATATTCCTAATTTCTGTTTAGGAAAAATAAGAATAGTAGGAGTTACAGTACTGGCTCTGTGTTATCTTCTATGTTACTCACAGTTACCAGGGTGGCAGCACTGATTGTGTTACACTGAAAGAGATCAGACAAGGGCAGCAAATTCAACTGGAATGTGATATTTCGATCCCCTGCCTGTGGACTGGATAAATGTCATAGAAACTGCAGAAGAGATGGGATTGGTAGATGCCATCTGTGATTATTTTATGGAAAATCTGGCTGGGAAAGCCAGAGAAGGAAATACAAGAGTTGTTTTGATGCTGAGGATGCCCAAGATATGATTAGGAACCTTGTGGGTGAAGAGCAACTGTGTAACAGCAACCATAATATCCTGAGATGAAATATCCCTGCAGGAGTAATGCAGATCCAAAAAACCCCATGTAATTACAGTTAGCATTACAAAGTGGAATTCTGTCAATATGAAGAGACTTGAAAAAACTAAACCCAAAAATAAATGGGGGGGGGGGGGAAAGATAAAAGAAGCAGCCAAGGAGATTGAATCTGACAGGGATTATGGAAATTACTGAAGCATTTGATTTAAAAAGAAGATGGAAACAATGCATGCTATTTATTTAGGTAATGCTTGAGTTAGGAGATAAAACTGTGGCATGGACAGAGACATAAAAAAAAAGATGATTAGAAACAAGAAGGCTGGAAATTCACACCTTCATGCCTTGAATGCTGTGTGCAGCTCCAGTCTCCTCCTGCCCAGAACAGGACACTGCTGAGAAGCCCAGCGTGGTTCTGGCAGGGAGCAGCTGGGCAGGATGGGGCTCTCTGGAAGGGGACAAGGACAGGGAGAGGTGCAGAGTCCCAAGGGTGAACTCCGAGCCCAGAGCATACAGGAGGAGGCAGGATCTGTTCTTATGGTGGGAGCCAGCATGGAAAAGTCTTTTCCAAAGAATAGGGATTGTGCAAAAGGATTGTGAGAGCTCAGAGGGGACGTGGCAAGCCTTGTAACACTTGGCTGGGTCAGCTCTGAGCACACACAAAGCACAGCAGGCTGGGGGAGCAGCCCAGACCAGGAGGGATCCAGGACCGGGAGAATTCCCAGTTGCCACAGGCATTTCCACACTCAGGTCCCAGGTCCTGCTGTGCCTGGCTGCCTTCCTTTGGCTGCCCTTGGCAGCAGGACCCTGGGCTGAGGATATTCCAAAGGGAACTCTTCTCTTACTAAATACTTTTGTATTTTTTAGGTACTTGAGAATCCACCTGGCTCTTGGTCTGTGTATTTATCTGCAGCACTTTGATTAGGGCTACTTATCCTCCTAATTTCTAACTTGAACTTCATAGGAAAATTAATTTGTGAAAGTCTGTCTTATCCTGGAATATATTGAATAGAGAGAGATACACTGACCTGGCATTTTGTTTGTTTGTTTTTCAGCACCGTGTGCACACGATCCTCAATTCAGATTTGGTTATTGTAATGAAGAGAGGGGTTATTTTGGAATATGACAAACCTGAGGTTCTGCTAGAACAAGAAGACAGTGTCTTTGCTTCTTTTGTACAAGCAGATAAGTAATGAAAATAAATAAAGCGTTTTAGAATACAATTTTATTATTTTCTAAAAAATGTAAAATATCTGTAAATAAATATTATTTCATTATAAATTGAGCTTTTCCTTTTTTAATAAAATGAGCCATTTTTTCCATCTGAAGCATTAATGAATTACCTGTGTACTTTAATTTTTTGTATACTACTACTTTTCTTTGTATTTGCTGCCAAAGAATCATGAAACAGTTGAAAAAAAAACATGGGTGAACTACAACAGGATACACATCAAACAAACACAACCAGCATGGAGTTTTTATGCAACTCTCAACCCCCCAACCCATCATTTATTAACATGTTATTTTTTATGTGTCATAGCCCTACTGTAGATAATGTTGGTGACTGACAAATGCAGAAAGAAAAGTTATATACCAAAGGTATCTCTCAGAAGCTTGTATCTCTTTCAATCAAGTGACTCTGTAAAGCTTTAATATCCAAATATAAAATCTATAAAACGTTTTTTATACTGTGGTTTATTGGTAGTGCCTGAGTTGTGCCTTAGACTCTCCTTTAATACTGTCTAGAAATCAATCTCAATGTGATTCCATCTTTCTGCCCACTGAAAACTCTTACACTGATTCCAGGCAGGATGGACACAGACTCCCTCCCAAACTGTGAAAAAGCTGAGAGGAGGCAGGCTGTAAAATATCAGTGTTTAATGTACACTGCTTCCAGACCAGTGCAGATGTACCAATTCATCTGGAAATGATCCCTGCAAGTTTGGTAAATAAACAGCATTAAACCTTTCCCTGCAGCTCAGGCTTGACTCATCATCTCCTGGTTTCACATATTTCACCCACTGTCGTGCTGTCTCCAGATTTACTGTGACCCTTACCAATAAATTCTGTTCACTTGAGGTAACTTTTAACCACTGAAATGATCCCAGTTTAGCTAGACAGCTATGAATCCCTGCCCTGTGACAGTCATTCTGGGATTTTTTCATTAATAGAGGGTTAGAATGTCAATAACCCAGTGGAAGGCTACAATGAATTTTTCATTTATTCTTTTTACATCAAGTTTGCCTTTACATCCATTTTTTTGTTTTGTCACTTCCCCTATTTGAAGGATTTCTGGTGCTCAGGAGAGCTCTTTATCTTTTGGGTTTGGTGTTTTTTTCACTCTCTTTAGCCTGCTCAATTAGTTTTGAACCTGTTTTTAAAAGCTTTATTTTCTAGAAAAAGACACCTCAGTGTTCTCATGGGCCATGTGACATTTTAAGGCATTACTTCTAGCACTGCAGCAGCCAGCCAGGGAAAATGAAGAGCTGTTGTTGCTGTTGGTGTTACCAGTTCCAGAGCAATATTTGCAGCATGTCCCTGCTGTTATGTGGACAACAGTGAAGGGCAGGTAAGTGGCACCAGAGGAGAGTGTGGAACGAACAGTAAATTCAGGAGGTGGGATGTGGTAATGCAGATGAAAGGCATGAGCCCTGTCATTGCCTGCTACCCTTTGAGAGAGAAGAAAGGGCAGCTGGGAGCTGTTTCCTCCTCCAGGGAATTGTGTGCTGGGCAGTGTCCAAGAAAGAAGGGCTGCAGGACTGTTGGTGTGTGTTCACCCAGGAACAGCAGGCTGCCAGGAGGGCTGGCAGAGGAGAACGGGGGGCAGGAGGGCACAGAGCAGGTTCTACTGCAGCCCCTGGCCGTTCCCTCTCCTGCCCTCCCGTTGCTGTCTCAGGCAGGATCCCATCCTGTAGGAGCAGGACACCCCAAACTCGCTGCAGGGGCTCTGCAGCCATCTGTGCATCTCCGAGATTCTAATGGCAACGGGACCGTGCAGGGAGGGGAGTTTCATCTGCTGAAATTCCATTAAGTGCCTGGGATTTGACACTGCAGTTTGGACTCACTCCTATCCCACGGGCTTCTGCCAACCTTAGCCAGAAGAGGATGCAGAGGAGGAAAGGACACAGCATATTGCTAAGGAGGCTTTCTCTTGCAGTATTAAGAAATTAGAACTTGGAAGGGCAAGTGTCATGTATTTCCATTTTAAATGGGGCTTGTGTTTCCCCAGTAGCATTGCAGGAGAGCAGGGTGAGTTCATTCATATCCAACAATTGCTCATCTTTTTAATGGCAGTGCACGGCTGGATCCATGTGTGTGAGCTGCCACTCAGGTGGGACATTTCCTCAGCACATTTCATCTGGTCTCGTTTATCTGGGGCCAGGGAGTTCCTGCCCCTAACTGCAAAGGATTCAGAGTCCCACCAGTGACCAGAGGAGCATTATTGTGTGCTGTGAGTCACTAAACCTGGTTGCCACGGGGCAGGCAGCCCAGGAGTCACTGCTAAGCCGGGCTCACACGTGTTGGTGTGGCAGTGAGGCATCACTCAGCAAAGGGCTGCAAGGCACTGCAAGCCAAGGCCAGCCTTTGTTGTCCTCAGGGACAGGATTTGCCTCAGTCCCAAAGGTGTTAGATGGAGATGCAGCCAGAGGGGGTTTTGTTGCTTTGTGTAGGTGCTTCCATTATACAAAGAACTTTATGGGGTTTATTCCCTTAGGAAATACAGAGTGGCTGCTTCATCAGCTCTGCCCAGCTCTGCTCATTCCTCCCCTTGTGGCTTTGCATAACTCTGATGTCTTTTCTTCTGCCTACCTGCTCGTACTGCAAGGTGATTTATGAGGCTTAATTTCTGTCAGACCAACACTGTGTAGCCTCTGAACTTTTACTTGGCTTCTAAAGGCAGAGTAATAACATGTCAACAGCTAAATTTTAATTTGACAGTTATCATAAAGTCTTGTTTGAGAGCCATTAAAATTAGAATAAATGGGGAGTTTTGAAGTGTAAAGCCTATTATGTGGGTGGAAGAACCTACCCCTCATGATTCAATACTACAGAGTGGCATTGTTCATTCCTGTGAGCCCAGTTTTTTTTCGGCAGCTCTTAACACAAATATGTTGGCTCACTCAGAAGATCTGTCACTTTTGTCTTTTAAGTATCTGCCACTTGATCCATAGACAGCTCTAGAAATTCTTCAGCAGAAGCCACTTGCTTTGCTGCCCCACCTCAGCCCCTAAGTGCTCCGAGATGAAGCCAAAGAAGTGGGAAATGACAGTCACAGAACTGGAAACTGTTCCAGTGCTTTAGGATCCTAAAGGATTTTAGGATTGCTGAAAGCAGCGTGCTGAGTGTGTTCATAAAGACCCTCCCTGGGTCGTTCTTAGCACCGGGCAATGCAGCAATTCACTCTTCCTCGAAAACCTCTCCCCCACGGACAAAATGGCTTTTATCCATGCCACATTTATGGAGGTACCGCCCTCTGCAGGAAAAGGTACAGAATAAAGACCACGGTTAGAAAAGAGTAAGGAAAAGCGGCACAAAAGCCAGGACTGCCTCTGGAATCCCTGTGCCCATGTGTGCCAGGGGGTAAAATGCTGCCCATGACTTGCCTGGGGTTGTACAGGCTGTTTATGGTCACTGCAAAGTGCTGGACCTGCCATCGGCTGCAGAGCGACACATCTGACAGGTAAAAAGGTAAAACTTCGGCTTGCTTCATCCTTTTGGCTTATGGGGTTTCTTTTTTTTCGTGCTTAGAAAGAAAATCGTTTTCAACATCTACATTGTCATATAAATCATGTAGTTAGCAAAGGAGAAGTGTAGGTGCCATTCACACCAAGGACACAACAAGAGTCCAGGGGATGAAGGATGGGCAGAAAGGAGGAACATTTTTTGGCTGAGCCATGAGCAGCCATGTGCCAGGGCACCTTGTTGCTCTCCTGACTTTATTTATCAAAGCAACAAGAAAGATGAAGCAGATTGGGAAACTGACCCAAGGACGTGCCACTATTCATGCATACAAAGTAGAAATAGTCTAAAGTAATAGTAAACATTTCATTTCAAGACCTATAATGACTGCTTGGAGAGCTCAGAGTGATTACTTCAAACTACTACTCCAAAATCCCGAGGTGGGCTGATTGAAGTAGCTATAGGTGGTGAAAGTTCATTTCAAGAACAACTGGTTAATTCCCAGATATCAGCTGGACAATTGCCGTGCCCAGGGAATCAGGGCCAAGAGCTGTTTGCAGCGTGGACCAAAGCGCTTGGAGCCAAAACTAAAGGGAAAGTCCATGGACACACATCATGCAATTATAAAATAAATAGTCACAAATCGATCGGTACTAAAGAAAAAAAAACCTCTTATCCAGAATATCCTGGGATGCTGTAGAAACTCCACAATGTTGGTGTCTAAGCTGAAATAGAAACAAAATATTGAAACCAGAGGAAATAAACACATCAATGAGAATGGTGCTGTTGACACAGCAGCGAAGCCACATCAGAATGTTTAAATAATGCATCTTGTCAGGAGGATACATCCTTCCATGTGTGTATAAATACACAGAGACATCCCAGTGTCCCAAGCAGGCTCTCGGCTTTTCTGAGGATTTTGATGCCTGTCTGGAAGTTCATGGCACTGAGGGTTAACCCTTTGCAGCCAGATTTTTTGTTTGGTTTTGTTTCGTTTCGGGGTTTTTTTGCAACTTTTGCTGCCGTTTGGACTGCAGATGTTTTCCTGAGTAGCCACAGCTCACATCATTTCACAGTCTCTGCAGAAAAAAAAAAAAAAAAGAAAAGAAAAAATTAAGAAATTAAGAAAAAATTTCCTTGTTTATTCTAAATAACTCAGGCGAAACTTTAAGTGGGATTGAGCCCTTTTAGTTCCAGGTCTCTGTTTAGCCATTACATCCTTGGACTCAGCTTCTTCAAGCAAATTTCCTACCACTGCCTGCCCGACTTATCAGATGAATGCTTTCCTCCTATTTACCGAAAGGCATGCAGGTGATTTTCAGTATTTATTATTATTATTATTATTATTATTATTATTATTATTATTAAGAAGAAGAAGAATAAGAATAGTGATATTGTTATTATTAACTGTTATATTACTATTGTTGTTGTTGGTTTGGTGTTGTTATTATATTGTAATTGTATATTATATTGTAATTATATAGATTTAATATTGAAATGATATTGTAGTATATATCATAATGTCATTAATATTGATACTGATACTAATATTGATATTGATATTGTTATCGCTATTACAAATTCCTTTTTTAAAATTGGCCAGCGCCTTTTTTCTCCCCCTTTCCCCCTCCATTTCACGGAATAATCACCCGCCATGAATCCGCGGCATCTCACAGAGGAGCCGCTGCTGATGGCAGCCAGCGAATCCGTCCTGGATCCAATGTTTGCATACAAACCGCGGCCCGAAACCCTTCCCCCGGAGGGAAAAAAAAAAAAAAAGCCGAGGGAAGGAGGGTGAGAAGGTAAAGGAACGCCCCCATCTGCGGGCCGGGCGCTCGGCGCCCCCGAGCCCGCGGCGCTCGCACGGCCCCGGCTCCGGCTGCGGCTCCGGCTGCGGCTCCGGTTCCGACCCCGGCTCCGGTTCCGACCCCCGCTGCGGCTGCGGCTCCGGTTCCGGCCGCGGCTCCGGCTGCGGCTCCGGTTCCGACCCCGGCTCCGGTTCCGACCCCGGCTGCGGCTCCGGCTGCGGCTGCGGCTCCGGCTCCGGCTGCGGCTCCGGCCGCGGCTCCGGCTGCGGCTCCGGCTCCGGTTCCGACCCCGGCTCCGGCTCCGGCTCCGGCTCCGGCTCCGGCGCACGCAGAGCCCGGCGCCGCTCGGGCCCGAGCCCGGGGCCATGCTGTCCAGGAAGGGCATCATCCCCGAGGAGTACGTGCTGACCCGGCTGGCCGAGGATGTGCCGGACCACGCCCGGTACCGCGCGCGGGAGCGCCGGGCGCGCTTCGTGGGCAAGAACGGCGCCTGCAACGTGGCCCACAAGAACATCCGCGAGCAGGGGCGATTCCTGCAGGATGTCTTCACCACGCTGGTGGACCTCAAGTGGCCGCACACGCTGCTCATCTTCACCATGTCGTTCCTGTGCAGCTGGCTGCTCTTCGGCATGGTCTGGTGGCTCATCGCCTTCGCCCACGGCGACCTGGACCACAGCACGCGGCTGCAGCGGGACCCCGCCGAGGGCGCGGCCGGGGCCGCCTTCGTGCCCTGCGTGACCAGCATCCACTCCTTCACCTCCGCCTTCCTCTTCTCCATCGAGGTGCAGGTGACCATCGGCTTCGGGGGCCGCATGGTGACGGAGGAGTGCCCGGCCGCCATCCTGGTGCTGATCGTGCAGAACATCGTGGGGCTGGTCATCAACGCCATCATGCTGGGCTGCATCTTCATGAAGACGTCGCAGGCTCACCGGCGCGCAGAGACGCTCATCTTCAGCAAGCACGCCGTGATCGCCCTGCGGGAGGGCAGGCTCTGCTTCATGCTGCGGGTGGGCGACCTCCGCAAGAGCATGATCATCAGTGCCACCATCCGCATGCAGGTGGTGAAGAAGACGGCCAGCCTGGAGGGGGAGGTGGTGCCCCTCAACCAGATCGACATCCAGATGGAGAACCCCGTGGGGGGCAACAGCATCTTCCTGGTGTCCCCACTCATCATCTACCACGTCATAGACAAGAACAGCCCCCTGTACGACATCTCCCCCATGAACCTGCACCACCACGAGGACCTGGAGATCATCGTCATCCTGGAAGGGGTGGTGGAGACCACGGGCATCACCACCCAGGCCAGGACCTCCTACCTGGCCGATGAAATCCTCTGGGGCCAGAGGTTTGTGCCCATCGTGGCCGAGGAGGACGGGCGGTACTCGGTGGATTACTCGAAATTCGGCAACACGGTGAAAGTGCCCACGCCCTCGTGCACTGCCCGGCAGCTGGAGGAGGACAGGAGCATCATGGACACCATGCCCCTGTCCCCTAAAGGCACCGTCAGGAAAAGGTCTGTCAAGCTAAAGCCCAAATTCACCATCAGTGAAGAACCTTCCTGATGCCTCCTGACTGGGAAACTCTGTTAGGGCTTTGTGTCTGAAAGATCTCACGAACTCAAAAACACTGAGGTGGCCTCTTACTGTTTTTTTAAAATTCAGGTTGGTAGCACAAGGTATGTTGTGGTGTTATTTATTGCGGGGAAATCTAAAGCATAATTATATTTTTTTAAAGGTGTGAGAGATTTCAAGCAGAACCGGGAGTAGGGAAAATCAGGGTCTGCAGCTTTAAATTTCAATTCAGACTATTTAATTGCACGATCATTCTGCGTTGATTCAACTGCAGGTAATGACATATTTTCTCAAAAAATAAATGTATATTTATCCTCAGAGATTGCAGTTTTTAGGGTCTTGCAGTGTTTGCAAGTCAGTAGTTTTTAACTGGTGGATTTTTTCCTAACTTGAACAATCAATATTGCAAAATTAAAAATTAATAATTAATAAGGTAGGCTGGATTTAAATGATAAAAAAAGGGTCAGGCAATGACACGAGACCAGATCTATATTATACTGTATGTCTCAAAGAAATTAACTGCTGGATTTGCATCATCCATATTGTGCTGTATGGAGCCACTCCTACCACATGCAGTATGAAATGTATTTGAATATTTACTTTTGTTTATTTTAAAAACCTTTACACTTCCAAAATAAAACATTCAGGAATACCTTTTTGTACTGTACATTTCTGAGAGTCAGCAATGCTTTGCCTAAAAGGAGTAGCAGATAATATACAGTTGAAATTAATAATAAATAGGAAAAAATCGGCATTTTAATTTTGAAACGAAGAGAGAGACATTCCCTCTCTCCAAGCCACACGGCAACAGGATATTCAGTACAAAAATTAACCTCTGCCTTGGGTCACGGTGAATTCTGCTAGATAATCAAGGAATAAAAATAGAATTACATGTTTTGAATGAAGGGACGGTGCTGAATGCTGAAAATAGGGTGCTGCAGTAGGGAAAACCTTTTTCTCCTTTCCCTTTTGTAAAAGAAACCAAGGGGGGGGATTTTGTGCTTAGGGGAAGGAGGGGTGTACAAAACAGCGTGGTCACTTCTGGGATGCTTTGTCAAAAACATTTTTGCTGCTGAGGGGACAATTCCCTTTGCAGCCTCTGCCGCTGGTGCCTGCCTTGGTTTGCAGCTGGACCCAAGATCTGTCCTTTGCCAGCACAGCCGCGGGCACTCTGGCATCCCTCGGTGCCAGCAGAGCCGCGGGCACTCTGGCATCCCTCGGTGCCAGCAGGAGCCGCGGGCACTCTGGCATCCCTCGGTGCCAGCCGAGCCCCGGGCACTCTGGCATCCCTCGGTGCCAGCAGGAGCCCCGGGCACTCTGGCATCCCTCGGTGCCAGCCGAGCCCCGGGCACTCTGGCATCCCTCGGTGCCAGCAGGAGCCCCGGGCACTCTGGCATCCCTCGGTGCCAGCAGGAGCCGCGGGCACTCTGGCATCCCTCGGTGCCAGCAGGAGCCGCGGGCACTCTGGCATCCCTCGGTGCCAGCAGGAGCCCCGGGCACTCTGGCATCCCTCGGTGCCAGCCGAGCCCCGGGCACTCTGGCATCCCTCGGTGCCAGCCGAGCCACGGGCACTCTGGCATCCCTCGGTGCCAGCAGGAGCCCCGGGCACTCTGGCATCCCTCGGTGCCAGCCGAGCCCCGGGCACTCTGGCATCCCTCGGTGCCGGCACAGCCGTGGGCACTCTGGCATCCCTCGGTGCCAGCAGGAGCCCCGGGCACTCTGGCATCCCTCGGTGCCAGCACAGCCCCGGGCACTCTGGCATCCCTCGGTGCCAGCAGGAGCCCCGGGCACTCTGGCATCCCTCGGTGCCAGCAGGAGCCGCGGGCACTCTGGCATCCCTCGGTGCCAGCAGGAGCCGCGGGCACTCTGGCATCCCTCGGTGCCAGCCGAGCCACGGGCACTCTGGCATCCCTCGGTGCCAGCAGAGCCCCGGGCACTCTGGCATCCCTCGGTGCCGGCAGGAGCCGCGGGCACTCTGGCATCCCTCGGTGCCAGCCGAGCTCCGGGCACTCTGGCATCCCTCGGTGCCAGCAGGAGCCCCGGGCACTCTGGCATCCCTCGGTGCCAGCAGGAGCCGCGGGCACTCTGGCATCCCTCGGTGCCAGCAGGAGCCCCGGGCACTCTGGCATCCCTCGGTGCCGGCACAGCCGCGGGCACTCTGGCATCCCTCGGTGCCGGCACAGCCGCGGGCACTCTGGCATCCCTCGGTGCCGGCACAGCCCCGGGCACTCTGGCATCCCTCGGTGCCAGCAGGAGCCCCGGGCACTCTGGCATCCCTCGGTGCCAGCACAGCCGCGGGCACTCTGGCATCCCTCGGTGCCAGCCGAGCCGCGGGCACTCTGGCATCCCTCGGTGCCAGCAGGAGCCACGGGCACTCTGGCATCCCTCGGTGCCGGCACAGCCCCGGGCACTCTGGCATCCCTCGGTGCCAGCCGAGCCGCGGGCACTCTGGCATCCCTCGGTGCCAGCAGGAGCCCCGGGCACTCTGGCATCCCTCGGTGCCAGCCGAGCCACGGGCACTCTGGCATCCCTCGGTGCCAGCAGAGCCCCGGGCACTCTGGCATCCCTCGGTGCCAGCAGAGCCCCGGGCACTCTGGCATCCCTCGGTGCCAGCAGAGCCCCGGGCACTCTGGCATCCCTCGGTGCCAGCCGAGCCACGGGCACTCTGGCATCCCGTTCCCCTGCAGCTCCTGCTGCCCCTTCATTTCCACACCCTTACTGGGAGGTGGCAGCGACAGGGAAATCTGCCACCCCCCTACAAAAACACAGCGTCCCTATAAAACCTAAAGGAGCATCACAGAACTGATCCCACACCTGGCTGCACAGGCTGTGCAGAGAGGCACCAACTTAATTTAAACAGAATTAATGATCCAAGGAGGATCTAGCAGCAAATCTTGTGTGTTCTGTAGTTCACAACAGACACCTGAAATTGTTCGTGTTGGCAATAATGTGGCAAATTTCTGATGCCTTGTCAGTGTAACTATTTCAAGCTCATTCAAAATAGGAATATTTTCAGGCATCTATAGTAAAACAATCAGTGTTTGGATGAAATCAGTTATTGGGTTGAAATGAAAAAAAAATTGTTATGTTTTTGCTGTTTATGTATTTCAGTTTTAAGAAGCATTGTCAGACTGCCAGTTACAGGCATAAATGCCTGCTCAGCTTCCAGATCCCCAACACACTTATATTATTCTGTGAACAGCTCTGAAAATGTGAGATGAGTTTCACAAGAAAATGACAGTATAACTAGCATTAGCAAGTAGTCAGCAAAGAGAATTTGGAAAGGCACATTTTATAATTGTAATCATAACCCCCCACCCCCCAGGTTTTTAAAATAGGACATGATTAAACGCCTTACATGATTAAATTTCTTCTGTAAGACCCAGTTGATTTGTCACGTTATTTTCTGGCTTTCCCTTTTTTCCTGCCCCTGTCTCCCATTGCCTGTCAGAGGGCACTTACAGCAGAGCTCCTTGCATTTCCCAGGCACTTCTGCTCCTTTGAAAGTTCATTGCCACAAAATCACTGCTCTGTTCTCACAAGAGTCATACACAAAATATTAATCGGCTTTCCAGTGGCTTGAAGTCTTTGGCCTCCCCATGAGTCTCCTCGGTGCCTTATTTCAATGTGTGAGGTGCACCTTAAGGTTCTCTCACAAAACCATTTCAGGTCTGGTTGTGTTTTAAAGCTCTTCTCAAGATCTGACCTAAATGTGGAGCAGTTTCAGCAGCAATGCCATGCAACTATTGTCAGGAACTGATGCAAGCTTCTTTTTGCCTGGGAGAAATCTGTGAAGCTGAGAGGTGGAAAATTCTCTTTGTTCCTTTTGAGATGGGAGGGGAAAGATGAGAAGAAACAGCTTCTGTTCACTGGGCTGCTCTCAGGACCATCTTATGTGTCACTTCCTTTTCAAAAATCTGCCTGATTTTTCTGAAGTCTTGCAAAAAAGAGGCATCATAATATTATGAGGAAGGCAGGATTTGTGCTGTTGAAATCGCCATGGCGAATGATTTGAATCAAAGCTGGTGATTTTGAATCTCAGGATTGTTGTGATATAAAATCCTTCCGTTTAAAATATTCAGAAGCATTTTGGGGGCAGAGCAAGGAAGGAGGAGCGTATTCGTTTTGCACTAAGGGTTCTACTTCCTTCTGGGAATCCTTTCATTTTCTCATCTATGAGGTATTTGGGAGCACAAGCATCTGAAATTGTCCTGAAGGTCATCCTTCTGCTGGCCACCCCCATTGTGCATCCATGGGGAGGCTCTGCAGGTGTCAGTGCTGCCGTTTGTGACAGAAAGTCCTCCCTGCTGGCAGGGAGCACACACCGTGTTTTAGCTGAGCTCAGCAGGGAGTTTGAGCTTGCTTTCTCAGCCTGCTTTGGGGCGGGTGGCAGCAGAGTTTGGATCCTGCTGGGGAGAGCTGGGGGTCCCCACGTGTCCCTGGCACAGCCGGTGGTGGGAGGTGGGGCTGCGTCACCTGCCCGGGCTCACCTGTGGCCATGGATACAGGCAGGGAGGCCAGTGATGAGTTTTGTCCGTGGCAGAAGCAGCTGAGTCCATGGAATTGCTTTTTTGTGTGCTCCAGGAGACAATGAATGGTCACTTTGTGCTCCCAGGTTCACGCTGCTCAGTGATTTCGAATTGGAGTTTGTGGAGCTGCTTGGATGGAGAGAAGGATCACAGGGCTGGTGACCAGAAAGGGACACTGCAGAACACTTCCATGCCATGGTTTAAAATACTTGTAGTGGCTGCTGGGGAGCCACTGGGCATCTCAGTTCATGTTGCATTTCCTAATGAAATCAAAACATATGTCTACAAAATTAGATTATAACAAGGTCTGACTTTCTGTCTTTATCCCTCAAGGCACATGATAAGTTCAGAGTTACAGCACTGTACTTGGGTAGGACATGTCCCTATAAAACAGATACAAGCCAGAAGTGAACTCAAGAGATGGCATTATAAGGGAAAAGAGAATCAGGGATACAAAATAAATACATTTAATGTCCAGAAGTTACACAGTGTGAAGACAATGTCAAGCAGTCAGAAACTATTTCACTTTGAAGCAGCAGCAAAGGTGTGACGATGCTGAGATGAGAGATCAGAAAAAAGCAGACATGAGAGGCTGGAATGAGAGTCTTTAACAAGGCCAAGGTCTACGTGCTAGCACAGATTAGCAACAGGGTCAATGTCAAAATCCAGGCTGGCCTGTAAAGTGAGACTGCAGGCTGGGCATGGCCAGCATTGCTCAATCCAGTGGGTAAATATTGCTGCTTGTGGAGCAAGGCACGAGGCACAGCAGAGCCCTGCTAGCAGGGCTTGGGGTCTGACCCCTGTGGTTAGGCAGGGATTCATAGTTAATGATATCAAACTAACGAGTAATTAACAGCTCATGGAAAACTGAATTTGTTTCTCCATGTTTTCCTTCCTTTTCCACGCTTTGTACCTCAGGGTAATTATCATAGGTGTGCTAGCACAGACTGGGACAAGAATGTTTTGGGGAGTAAAATACAAACTTAAAATAGATACTAGATACCCAAAAACTTTCTGAAATTGCCAGACTTGCAACTTTCGCAGTGATTACTTGTACAAAGCATGGGAATATCTGTTCTTAGGGACCAGATATTGATAAACCATTTGTGCTCTCTTTTGTTCATTTTGCAGGTCTGAGTAGAAGGGAGAGTGTTTCAGCTCTTCAGAACAGAGTTAAGGAGAAGAGATTAAGGTTCAAAGTCGCTGCATTTAAGGCTCCCTGGTTGCACCTTTTCCCTCTCCCTGTGCACTGGCATTCCCACTGGAAATGGGCAGGATAAATGGGATAAATGCTCTTTGCAGGCCATGTTCCCATGTGGAGCTCCATTCATGCAGGGCCAGCTGCCCCATTCCAAGGTGCACCTCTCCACCCCCAGAGCCCTGATCTGAGCATCCTGGAAGGCAGCAGAGAAATCCCCACCCATTTCCGTGTATTTTGGGGTCCAGCCTGTGGCAGCAGGTGCTGCAGCAGCAGGAGGGGTTTTCTCCTGCCTGGGGAAGGGGAGCTGGGGGAGCTGGAGCCCAGCAGGCTCGGGGAGGGTGCCCAGCCTGCCTGGGGGCTGCCTGTGCCTCAGTGACTCAGTGCACTATTTTTGATTCAGCAAGGGGAGAAAGATACGTGATCCAAACCTCCACAGCCCGCTAAGGAGAACTATTAAAAGAGCAGAAGACATTCTTGAGAGGCTGCAGATCCTGCTCTGAGCTCTGTGGGGTGCCTGCAGAATATGCTGCGTGTTCTTCTGGCTTATGCTCCTGTTTTAATTTATAGCACGACTTCAGTGAGCGATCACAGGGCAATGACTCGGTTCAGACTTTAGAATTTTCAAAAATCAGAAGTGCACCTCTCTCTGCCTCTTGCCCCCGTTGACATTTGTGCCTGCCTCCCTCAGGAGTTTAAATGCAGGTGACACCACCCTGTGAGGTTTCCCGAGCAGAGCATTAAATGGCAATCCCATCAGAACTGGAGGGTTCCTTGTGACAGAGAAACTTGTCCCCTCTTCCCTCACTGGGAGCAGGGCTGCCACCCTTTTCCTGCTCTAGCTGTTCACTGCTTTAAGTGAACACTTGCTGATAAGTTTTGCCTTTGCTCTCTGCCCAAGAGAGGGAGGCACAGGTTTTAAATATCACTATTGTTTTATTCACAATAATATTATTCCTGAGTGGAGTTGAAGCACTGAAATTGGCAGTGAGCATCAGTGCCAGCAACAGGAACATTTCACTTCAATGAACTCAAGTTCCCATTTTCAATCCTGGCTCTTCAAATCCGGGAAAGATTAGCAGGGAGTTCATTAGCACCAGGATTTCCCTCTCAGGTTAATAATGTGGGCAGCTGACTCAAATAGCCTCTGATGGGGCCTTGGCTGTGGTAGTGATGTTGTTTCTCTACTTCAGCATCTCCTGGGAACTTTGTCCTTTGCCTTGTGAGTAAAAATCTTGTTTTATTTCCTTTTCTCGAGCCTGAGAGGATATGGCCCTTGTGCATATTGTATAATCCTTTGTGCTAAGGCCTCTGGCTTTGTTCAGTGTTTATGTCACAGTGCTGCATGTGCATGAAGGCTGCTGGTGGTCAGGGGAGTGTTGGTCTTTGCCCAGGTAGCAAGGGGCAGGACAAGAGCAAAGGGGCTCAGGTTATGCCAGCAGCTGTTGAGGTTGGATATTAGGGAAGATTTCTTCCCTGAAAAGATGCTCAGGAGTTGGAGAGGGCTGCCCAGGGCCGTGTTTAGAAGCTGTGTGGGTTGTGGCTGCCTGACCTGGTTTGCTGTTGGAGTTGGCAGTTGGATTTGCTGCTCCTGAGATTCTTTTCCAGCCTCAGCTCTCCTTTGATCTTGAGTTCTCACTGTCTGCTGCTGAGTGAATGCTCGTGGCAATGGGCACAGTGAAGTTGTTAGTTTGACTTTAGCCTTGCAACTTGAGGAATAAAAATTAGCAAGGTGATGTTTCTTCCATGGAATAGGTGGAGAAAAGAAGCAGTGAGATGAGCAGGGAGAGCAGAGTGATGTTCTTATAAATTGTATGGATTTTGGTGGAGCAGAGTGCCCAGGGAGCAGCTTCTTTGTGTTAAATGATGGTAAATTCTTATTTAAATTATAACCAGTAAACAAATATTTTTCCCAAGTCAGTATCTGTCTTTACAAATGTTTTGTAGGGAGTAGCTGTTACTTTCTCACAGGTTTTTTTCTATCAAGTGTTGCCTGGATTTTCTACATTTAGAAGCCACCTGCTTTATTAAATGATGCTTGACAGTGATATTTGCTTATTTGGTTTGAAATGTTGTCCTTTCATGTTTCCTTTTTTAAATTACACCAAAGTTGCTATTAATTGACTCCTTTTGCTGCTTTCTTTGCTCATTATCGTATGTAGTCTGCCAAGTGTGTCACTTCTGTTGTGCTCTTGTTTAAGGAGAAAAATAGAATTAAAAGTTCCCCAGCATGCCATAGCCCTGTGACCCATGGTCAGAACTCTTAAATTACAATACTACCACTCAAGCTATTTCAATGACATCACAATTGTTTCTACTCTTATGTGTAGCTCTGTGTTCACTGAAGCACCCATTTTCTTTTCTAAAAGAAAAGAATAAGTCAAATTTTAAAATTTGTGTTTCCTCAAAAGTCTCATCTTCAGTAGAAACTCACATCTGAACCTACATTCTTCACTCTGTTTGCTTTTTGCAACTTATATGGGACATTAAAGCAGACCTATCCTCATCCAATCCTTATTTTCTACTTTTTTTCTCAAATGGGACTAATCCTTTAAACCAGATAATTAAACTCACCCATTTTTTATTCCTTCCCCACACCCAGAGCTGCAGTGTCACATCACAGTGGCCTTTGGATGTGCAGCAATGAACTTTTATCTCCAAAGTGGGAACTGCTTCTTGGCTGGGTGGAGCAGGATTTCTTATTTTCTTTTTTTTTCAGAGGAAAGTGAATAAGTGTTTTGGCAGCAAATCTGCTCCATAAATGTCATATTATGCCTGAGTGGTTTGTGTTTTACTGTTAAAACTCTAATTTCTACATTTCACTGATGTCCTGTAATGTTAAATAATTACCTGAGGAGACAACTAGAAATTCGACTTTCTGCTACTTGTTCCCGTTGTTAGGACTTGGCCTCGGGCAGCCCCAGCTGCTCCTTGTGTGTCCAAACCCTTCCCTTTATCTCTGCACTGCCAGACACCCCGAACCTTCAGCTGGCTTGCACACGACAAAAAGGCAGCTTGGTTTAAAAACCATTGCCACGAACCTGGAGGCAGCTTGTGGTGGTGATGGAGAGCAGATTGTGCCTCCTCCTTCATCCCACGTGCTGCTCCCAAAGCTGGGCCAAGCAGCTGCTGGATCCTCTCCTTTAGCAAATGCTGCAGTGGTGTTTGCTGCTGAGGCCAGGGCTGATAAAATCAGGATGGTTTTTACAGTTCTGTTCTGCTCTGAAACTATACAGACTTTGTGCCTGTGAAATTAGCAGCCCTGTTAGCTTTTTCTACAAAGCAGCCAGAATTAATTAATTGCAATAGTAATGTTCTTATACTGATCTGTGGTAAAGGGAGTTAATATATCCATAGAAAAATCCACAATCTCACATTTAAAAGTGTTTCCCGATTTACACGAGTTCACAAGGATTTCTAGTAATATTTAGTAATATTCTCATTCCTCAGTATCCAGTGATCATTGCTTTTCATGCTGATTCTCAGGGAAACTGCTCCAAAGTGTGCTAAATTCAACAGATGTCATCTTACTGGCTTTAAAAATCTGGATGTGGTTCAGAGAACGCCTGGCTAAAATGGTGTGCTGGCACTCACCTTTCATTCATTTCCCTGAAACATTTTAAATAAATGAAAAAATACTCAGCAGCGATTGTTGAGAGGTTTCAATTGATGAGTTAGAGGTGCAAAGATTTGTTAGTTTGTTTTTGAAGTTTACTTTGTAGCTACAGCTCATTCATCGCTGCAGTGGGGTGGAAAATTTTGACAATTTCCACAATTTTCTGACACAGAAATACTTGTCTAAAGACATGATCTCCTTTAGGTAAAACTCCAATACCTTTAATAACTTCGTGGGGTCTCTTATTCCTTTATCCACACTAAAAGAAGCTTGAGTGTTTGCAAAACTAGTGCTGAAATTTAAACTAACTTCTGTGAGGTAACAAATAATTATAAAATAATACAGAGGAAAGAGTTGCACCAGAGCAAAAGAATGTTTGGGTGCTGAGTGAGACACTGCACTCCCCTATGTACATACAAAGTGTGTCACACTGATTTATTACAAGGGAGAAATGTTGTTCCTAATTAAAAAGGTGTTTTTAAAAGTTTGGGTTTTTTTTCTGGCAGCAGGAATAAGAGCCTGTCTGTGATAGCAATGAATGAGTTGATTTGAGCAGGCTGTTTGCAGCCACCACCATCCACCAGCCAAAACTTTCTGTTACTTTGCTACAGAAAAAGGAGGAGATTTCTAGTTTGAGGAGAAAGTGGTTAAGAAGTGAACCAGCCTCAGGCAAAGGTTGGATGCTGGTCCTCCATGTGAAAAGCAGAATCTGTGCAGCTTTGTAGCCTCTAGGATTTCACAGCAGGGTCAATATGAAATTACATCTTGTGGTTGAGAGGGGAGAAGGAAAGAGAAATCGTTCCTGTCAGATGTGATCTCATAGAGAGCAAATTGGTGGTGGAATGGCGGGATTGAAGATAACAAAACTCAATTTGTGGCTTTTATTTCTTTTTCCCCAACCACTTTACTTTCAGCATTTCACAGTGGGGAATATAACATTCTTCTCTCACTTGAAATAAAACAATTCAAGCAAAGAAAAAAAGTAAAATTCAGCCTTTGTTTATAGCAGTTTGTTGGAGCTTTTGTAGCAACTCTCAATAGCAAAAAAAACCTTCCAAGTGAGCAGATCTTGTGGAGCACTGCATGGATTAATTTGGTAGAAAGCTGCAGCCAGGGTCTCCTGGCACAGTGACTCATGGGTTCCACCTGCCTGCCCCAAATGACTCTGGACAACTGAAATAAAATTATTGTCCCCTAGAAATTGCATCAAATAATGCTCTGTACTGCCCTTCCAGTGAGAGAACAACAGAGATTTATTTTACATGCCTGAGAACCTCAGAAATGTCTCTTTTATTTTTTTTTTAATAGGTTTCTCCAGGCTTTGTGTATGACATTGAAAACAACTTTATTTTTTGACAAATATGAAAGCTGTAGTGTCATCTGAAGCACAGGATAGAGGTAGAAGCAGTTTCCTGAGTGGCCCAGGAGCTCTTGTCTGACATTGATTTTATCCTCCTCCAAAAGCCACTGAATTTTCATCTCTTTACATCAGAAAACACTTATTCTCTGCACACAGACTATGGAGTATTTCCTGCTGCTTGATAAGCAGATAAAGATGTGAAAGGGAGGACAAAGAAACCTGATTATTTAGCTCTTGGTATTTATATATTTGGTTATTTATAAAAGAAGCAAGAATTGGGTCTTAGTAAGAAATATGAAAAATAATGCTCTTTTGACAGCTTAAACACAACTAACCTTTAGTTCTCTGGCTGTGAAAATGCATTTATTTATAATAATTTAGTACTCCTCCAACTACAAGGCTTCTGTAACAAATGTACCATGTCATTACATATTTTATTTTTCCTGGCTTATGAAGTTCCCAGCTTCTCCTTTTTAGTCCTTCTCGTGCCCCTGGAACAGCTATGCCAGCACAATTTTAAAACTTAGGAATTACAAAGTAAAAGTGGCTTCCCTGCTGCAGGAGGAATAATGTATTTATTTTCTATTAAAGGGTCAGTGTCATCCTATAAAAATATGCTTCCTCAGGAAAACACAAACTCCAGAGCTATTCTTTCCTTTATTTTTTTTTTTCCTTGTAAGAGTTCCTTAAAACCTTCAAAGATAAGATAAGTAGAGCATTGCTCAGTGGATAAGGCTCTGATTTTTCAGTAGGGTGGACAGGAATACAGGTGCAATGGACACTGAAATTCTCAGGCTAGCTCTGTTCTTTAAGCTTAATCTAATCCTCAGGCTAGATTTAGATCTACATTTTTCTTTTTTTTATGCACATAAAGTTTGTCACAGTTTAATAATAAAGAAACCCTGTCATGAAGCAGTTGGGAGTCGCCACTTTGAAGCTCTGCTGATGCCACCTGAGCATCAGGAGGATCCTTAGGTGGGTTTGGGTCAAATCTGTTCAGGCAGTCATTGATGGCAGGATGTGAATTCACTGCCTCTAGTCCCAGGGTTCATCACTGCTGTGCTGCAATATGTTTCTGAGGGGCTTTTGTTTTGTTTTTATATTTTCAAAAATCTTCTGTGCACTCTTGGTGCCACTCTGGCTGTGTCCTGAGGAGCCCAGGGGACACCAGGGACATTTGGGACGTGTCTGGAGTGGGGGCTGAGCTGTGGTGGAACGTGCAGGGGCCAGGTTTGCAGTGCCACGTCAGGCACAGATGGCTTTGCCATCTCCAGCCCAACTGCAGCTGCCGAGGAACCAAAGGAAAACTTTTGGCTTTTAAGCAAACGGGAGCAAAAATGTGTGAATGTTGCTTTTGGGAGCTGGGGAAAAATCAAGAACCCCAAGTTAAGGAGTATTCCAGTGCTGGCTGCAGTCATTCATCCTTCCCATCAGCCTCAGAATAAAATAATCTGCAGGAGCAGTTTTCAGTGGAGGAATTGTAATGCAGTCAGAATTGGAATTGAGACACTGGAAGGCACTGATGTGGTTGACAGTGCCTGGTGTGCAGGAAAGCCCAGCCCAGGACAAGCAGCTGTTGATGCAAAGACTGAGGCAACTGAAGTGCAGCTTGGGATCTGTAAATAATTAATAGATAAATTAATACAGACTATTATGGTGATATTGTCGTTATCTGTAGATTGAGCTAAAGCTGCTCATCAGGATGGATAACTAGCTGGTTATTTTTCACATCTGAAAACAAAGTAGAATGTTAAAATACAGATAGACTATTCATAGTCTATGTGATTTCTTAAGTTCCTTTGTATTTTATAATACTCAGTGAACACAAATAAATGAATATTTACAGAACTTTTCTGTTGTTTAACAGTAAAATGCATAGAAAGAGGGGTTTTAGGCTAGGAATTGTAAAGCTGTTGTAGTTGAAATGGAGTGGTGGCTTTATATGCAGTGAGCAACACCACTCTGAACACGAACTGATGCCTGGAAAGGCTGACCTGGAACAGAGCAGAAGGGATAAAATAGGTATTTATTGAAAGGATACACTTTGGGCAGTGCAAACTAGGGATAAAGGGAAGCTGCTCATAAATTTAAGGCGTGTCTGGATGGCAAGTCCTTATTCTTTGATCTGAGTTTTCAACAGGATGATTTTGATGAGTTTTCTTGGCTGTTTGTTGGTGATTACACTTCCCTGGGAGCTTCAGAGACCAAGTGAAGCAGCATCCCTAATCTGGCTTTTATATATGCCATTTTTACCTTTAGAACTTCTGAGGGAAAAAATAACAACTTGCATTTACCTCCCAAGAAGCTTCTTTGAGCAGTGACCATGAGCCTGTATAATCTTGTTTCCTCCAGAAAAAAGTACAGGTGATGCCTGTTTTGGTTTCACTAGTATGTCAGATCCTACTCTAGGACTGTGGTTTCAAGCTGTAATTGTAAAAATGTAAAATGCTTTTCGTGGTCAGTATCTTGGGGTTTTAAACACCAACTAATCCTCCTGTTGTTCCCCAGTTGTGGTGTCCTGCACTTGCAGATGAAGCCTGGTCCCGAGGTGTCTGTTCAGGAAGAACATCATTAGCTTCGTGTTCATTTACACTTTCAGGGTCTCTTTCACAAGGAAATAATGTAAGAAAAGTGTTTCTGTAGAAGGAAAAAAAAAAACAAAAGCCCTTTTTGAAACACGGCGGCTGCTGCTGTTTGGCTTTTGCGGGATCATTCTGTTCCCAGCATCCTCTTTTATTACGCCACCACTCTGCTTCTAAATCAGCTGGGCAATCCTTGTCTGGAGACTCCCTCTAGTGAGGAATTGGTGGCTCTGGGTTCTGGCCGGGTGAGAACTCCTCGTGTGTTCTCAGGGATGTTGGATCCCCTCTGCCCGGCGCTGGCACGGACACGGGAACGGCGCTCAGGGCCGCTGCAGCGGGCACTGCCCTCCCGGGAGCGCGAATTCCCTGCACAGGCTGCGCTCAGGGCTCAGCTCCACGGCTCAGCCTCTCCTCTCCTCTCCTCTCCTCTCCTCTCCTCTCCTCTCCTCCCAGGCGGGCCCTGCGTCTGTGCATTGGGATAGTCTGGAATGAGCAGCCCAGGGGAGTTAGGAGCGCTGCCTGTGCATTGGGATGGTCTGGAATGAGCAGCCCAGGGGAGTTAGGAGCGCTGCCCGTGCATTGCGATGGCCTGGAACGAGCAGCCCAGGGGAGTTAGGAGCGCTGCCTGTGCATTGGGATAGTCTGGAATGAGCAGCACAGGGGGATTAGGAGCTCTGCCCGTGCCTCCGTGTCTGTGCATTGGGATAGTCTGGAACGAGCAGCCCAGGGGAGTTAGGAGCGCTGCCTGTGCATTGGGATGGTCTGGAACGAGCAGCCCAGGGGGTTTAGGAGCGCTGCCTGTGCATTGCGATGGCCTGGAACGAGCAGCCCAGGGGAGTTAGGAACGCTGCCTGTGCATTGGGATAGTCTGGAACGAGCAGCCCAGGGGGTTTAGGAGCGCTGCCAGTGCATTGGGACGGTCTGGAACGAGCAGCCCAGGGGGTTTAGGAGCGCTGCCCGTGCATTGGGATGGCCTGGAATGAGCAGCCCAGGGGGTTTAGGAGCGCTGTCTGTGCATTGGGATGGCCTGGAATGAGCAGCCCAGGGGAGTTAGGAGCGCTGCCTGTGCCTCCATCCCACCTTCTGCCATGGCCCTGGTGACAGGGCGCACAGAAATGGAATCCTCTTGTCAGTGTATAATGGAGAGCGACGATAAGACAGTGAGAGGGTGTGCAGTGAGATACCGGGGCTGTGCCTTGTGTGCACTGGCACCTTCTTTAGCCCAGCCGTGGCTCCAGGGCGGCTCCTGGGGACACAGCAGCTGGGAGCTGTTGTGTGTTTGAGGAAATACACGGTTAAATCAATAGCAGTTGTTTGCACGGGGACTGAGCAGCCACTCAGACTCCCAGCGGCTTCAATTGATGGCAAAGAATGGACAGGTCGGTTCTGCTCTATCCCTGCCTTTGTCACTGAAAAACGCAGCTTTAGAAACGAACTTATCTTTTCCCTCACTGATCCCGTGCTTTGCCACACAAACAAGTAGGTAGGGTGTTATTCAGCACAGTTTTTTGAGACTAGAATTCTAAAAGCTGTTACTGTTGGACACAACCCGATTCTGGCAAGTGTAGCTTTTAAGGCATTAGGTAACATTAGGGTAACTGTACATGGTTTTGATATTTCTGTCTGTGGATGCATAAATAATAGGACTCAAACTCATGTCGTCCTTTCTCATTATGTAAAAATAATTCAGTTTTAGAAATGTAACTGAACTGTAGTCAGTGCTGCTGTTTTCAGATGGAAATCTCATTTCATAGCTTTGGTACAATTGGGACCAACCTCAGGAACAGCTCTTGGCATCTGCTACCTACTTTTGCATAAATCACCAAAGGGCAAACCTTAGTTCAGAGCTTCATTTCTGCACACAACCCTACCATACATCATATTTTTCCTAATCCAGATCCATTTACAAGATGGAAAACTTTAAGGAGGCTGGATATGGCATCACATCCTGTGGATGCTGAGACACCTTGCCCCAGCCGTTCTCACATCCTGAAGTGGCAAACACAAGTCCAAAATCTAAGCACAGAATGCAACCCACAGAAAAATATTTTACTAAGCCCAGGGGTGCTTCACCTTCCTTGGGATTTCTGTTCTCAATGTGAACAAGTCAGGGAAGTGTGGAGTGGGGTTAAGAGTTTGTAATGCTGTGGGACAGTAGGATTTTAATTAGTTTGTTTTGTATTTTTATGAATATAGAAAATTGAGCATTTGAGTACCTAATTAGTGAATAGCTACTGCAGTGGGGCAGCTGGTGCCAGGGAAGAGCACAAGATCTCTCAGATTTTATTTCATTCACGTTTTTCCAGCAAGCAAGAAGTGGAGGGCAAAGAGGAAGGATCCAGAAGAGGATTCAGGGTGACCTAATTGCTGCCTTTCACTACCTGAAAGGAGCCTGTGACAGATGGAGAGAGACTTTACAAGGACATGGAGTGACAGGACAAGGGGGAAATGGCTTTAAACTAAACAGGGAAGGATTAGATGAGGTGTTAGGTCAGATTTTAGGAAGAAATTCCTTGCTGTGAGGGTGGTGAGGCAGTGGCACAGGGTGCCCAGGGAAGTTGTGGACTCCCCAGCCCTGGAAGTGTGCAAGGCCAGGTTGGATGGTGCTCTGAGCAATCTGTTCTTGGGAGAAGTGTCCCTGCCCAAGGCAGGGGACTTTGGAACAAGATGAGCCTTAAGGTCCCTTCCAACCCAGGCCACTCTGATTCTATGAATACAAACCCAGCTCTTGCCCACCCACTGAAAATAAAACATTAAACCTCTGTCACTGTGCTGAGTTTCAGTTTAATCCAGTTAAAAACTAATCTATACAAAGTACAGAATGGGGCTTTTTTTTTTTCTTTTTACATATATTGCACCAGAGATATGAATTTGTACAACATTAACCAAATTTTACCCCTTTATTCTCCTACCAAAATCCCAGCCAAGTACAAAACCGAATCTCTGCCTCTTTGTGGTGAACTGCTGTCTGTATAAAGTTAGATACAATTTTGTTGTAATCACCTCCTAAATGAAAAGCAGAATACAGCATAAGCACTTGTGCCCGTGATATTCCAGTCCCTTATTTCTCTGTGGTTATAGTTACAATTCTTTACAGAACTCTGCATGTTCCCAGGGACATGGGAGAAAAGGGGGACAATTGCCAACAGCAGAGTCAGGACTTGAGCATCAAATGTAGGAGGCTGCAGTGAATCTTGAGCATTCCATTGCAGAGCCATCACGACATTTAATGGCATCTCAGGAGGCAGCAGCAGCCTGGGGGAAGGACTTGGATGGCAGCAAGGTTTCAATCCTTGAATTTCTACAAACATTTGTGGCTGTACCATCTGTCCTCTGTCAACTTTTCATGTGGGATGGGGAAAACCCAGGAAGTTTTCCCCTTGCCTTTCCCCTTACCTTTACATTTGAGTAATTCCCTCTTTGTTTCCTTCCTCACCCATTATCAAGCTACAACCTCCGAGTGAGGGCTGTCCCCAGAGGAAGTTCATGGAGCTGAAACTGTGTCTGGGCCTCTTTGCAACCAGATGAGGCTTTTGAAAGATATTTTAGTCTCCAGACAAAGACAAAATCAAACTGTTGTTAGAATTGCATAGAAATGACAAACAGCAGAGACACTGGTTTTGCAAACTAAAAATGTCATCTACTTGCATAAAGAACAGAAAGAAAAGGTGAAATAAGTCAAATTGAGTGGTATAAATGAAGGAAATGCAACATGACAACAGGCTAAAATAGGTAAGGAAACCTCATCTGTTCTGGCACTGAGTTCTGCTGCATTGTGTGGAGAACATGAATGTGCCCAGGTCTGATGAAAGCAGCCTCAGCATGGAAGGAATGTGCCTGCTTTCCATCAATCCAGATTCTTCAGAGTGAGAAATTTCTCAAATGGCAATAGCAAATGTGTTAGCAACTGCCCTTTGTTTTTTTGACTTTGCCTAAAATATTCCAGTCTTATTCTGAAAGGAACATCTTTCTCTAACAGAGGCATGCTTCTGTTTCTTTGCTTGAGCCCCAAAATCTCTCTTTTAATGCCACTGTGAGCAGTTAGCCACAGAACAGGAAGGAAATGTAAAGGATGCTAGCAGAGGTGTGTGTATCCCTTCAAAGCCAGCATTATACAATCACAACAATCCGTGTTTAAAAAACAAAACAAATGAAGAAACAACCACAAAAAACCCAAGCAAACAAGGAAATCCACACAGGGTTTACATTTCAGGATAGTTTCAGTTCGAAATGAATGAGAAGCAGGGGCACTGGCACAACATTTCAGCATTATAATAAAACTGACATGAAAATCAACTTAACTCTTGTAAAATCTTGCCTTGCAATACTAGGGACCCATCCTGGTTCAATACCAAAATAATATAATCAAGTAGCACCCCTGGCTTAGGACACTTCATAACCTTCCACCAAGTGCTGAAAGACTCACAGGAGTCAACAGTGAGACCCTGAACTAATCCCAGATTCGTGTCTGAGAAGAGCTCTCTGAAGCACATGGTGCCCTTGGAAAAATCTGATTTTATTTTGTTGGAGGTAGGATAATCTGCACAGAAAAAGACAGGGAGTCTTGTTCTGTTTTGCACAATATTTCCATCAACATAAAAAGCTTAATAACATGCAAAATTTTGAGATCAGCTGGCACCTGATGAAAGAAATGGGGACAAAAGTACTGTCCCAAGGGCCAGTTGAAATTTCAACTGCTACACAGAATTAATCTCGACAAGGAGGACGGTTCAGATCAATACACAACAAGTACAGTATTCCTTTTGAAGGCTTTCAGTGAAATTCTTAGGTTTCTGTAAACATGAAAAATATTCACTGTTCCACATAATTCTTTGCTGTGTTTTAAATTTTAGAAAGTGCAAATTTTCTGTGATAAAGAAATGTCATTTTTATTTGGTCTCAAAGAAGAAAGGGTTTGGTAGTGCTGGAAATAGGCCTTTGTCTATGGTCTTCATTTTACATTTCTGGAAAGAGTTTCTACATCAACCTAGACCTAACTTAACATCCAGGCCTGTTCCCTGTTTCCTCTCTGAGAAGATTCTGATTCATATCGAACCATCTCCTCCTTCTCTGTGAGGGGACAGTTCACCAGCTCAGTCCCCTGGCCATAAAAACCTTTAGTAGCAATGGTTTCCTTAATTTCCTCCTCTATTATATCCTCTTCATCCCCTTGTGTTTCTCATTGATGCATTACAAACAAAATTAATTTAGTTTATAAATCAGATCTGATTGATACTTTAACATTCCCAATGATTTTCCAGTCTGAAGGGAGAAAGTTGATGTTTCACTCTGATTTCCTGTCCCCTCCCACCCCTTGCCCACCCCAGATAATAAAGATGCTATAAAGTTGAGGCACAAGTGGTTAAGGGTGCAGTTGCTCAGTTCTGACAGCTGCCTCTGGGACGTGTCCTGGTGGTAAAGGCTGGTCCCCTCCTGCTGGCTGCTGTGCTGCATCTCCAGCTTTGTGCTCACCAGCTGTAAAACACAACACAACCATCTGTAACTCCTCAGTAAACTGGTCACAAACGTCAAAATTCTCTAAAAATCTTTCCAGTATAGGGACATTCAAACAAAACTTTCTGTTTTCTGGTTTAAAAGTGGAATCAGGAGTTTTCTGTGTGCCTAACAAAGGAATTGGACTGACACTCAGCACTCTGCACTATTAGTCAGTGTCACCTCTTACATTACAATTGTTTCTGCTTTCTGTGAAATATTCTCACATAACATGTTGTTCCTTCTGAAATAAATCATGTTTCTATGAGACATTTAACCTCAATATGGGAAGCTTGAAAAATAAATTATTAATGACTTGCTCCTCTATGTTACTCCTTACTGCATCAGTACTTACAATGTTCTCCTTTGCCTACATTTGAGTAATACTAATTTTCATAGTTTGATAGAAGATTTCAGAACATGCAGCTCCATTTCTGGATTTTTTTTCCTCTTAATTTACTTTTAGTAGCTCCAGTGGCCTACAGATCTAAAGTAGTTTTTACTTGGACATCCTTGATTCAGTGAATGAGGTGTGACCAGTTCTGGCCAATATAATAAATTCTCATGACACCTAATTAAATGACTGTACAGAATGATTTTACATAAAATAATACATGTGTTAAGAACAGTAACTCTACAGTATTGCTAGTATCAAAAGATGTATCATCTGCAATTGCACTGAAGGTGAAGGGAATTAGGCTCTTGGAATGAAAGATCATAAAATGAAGTTACCCACAGGCAGTTTCAAAGCAAATAAAAGGTAGGATTAAATTGGTTCTGAAATCTCATCACTGAGTGGGCAGAATTTCAGGGTAAGCTGTAATCACTGAGCACAGCTCCTGAGGTTTGAAATCCCATTCCTGGCCCTGCAGGAGCACTTAAGAGCTCCTGGTACTCAAAAGGTTGCCTGGATAGATCTGAAAATTTGAGATCAATGTCAAGAAGTTCTTGAGCTTCACTGATCATGTCACCACATGAACATGGAAGCCAATAAAGCCACGAAAAGCACAGTTACAACCTTCCTGGAGAGCAAGAAAAGGCTCATTTAGGGATGCATGGGGCAGCAGGGCCCCTTGAAGGCACAAAGGAAACCTGGGCAATCTGCTAAGAAGTGCTAATATAAACCTGGCTGCTTTGCTGCCAGTGATGAAATGCAGATTTCGTGTGCCACTGCCTTCTGCTGAGGGTGCTGGAGCAGTGGGACATTCTTGCTGCCCAAGGGTAACTTCTTGTGGCTGCAGCTGCTGCTGCCAAACTGGCCACTGAGCATTTGAAATGCTCGGATTTGTTCTGCAGCCTGAGACTGCAATGCAGCCATAGATCATGGGGACTGGTCTTTTTATGTCCCTGTTCTTCCCAGGATGCCCCAGATCTCAGGATTTTAGATTAATACAACACAATCCTCCTTCTCTGCCCACTGGATGCCTTGTGTTAGGACTCTGGTTTCTTGCTATGGACTTAAAAGCAGTGAGATTTCAGGAGTTACAGGTTAGTGAACCTCTCTCCAGAGGTCATTAAAGCTGCATTAAGTTAACAGTTCTAACAGAAACTATGGAGGTAATAACTTCTACATTGCAGATCTTAATTTAAAGTTTGTGTATGTACACAGACACATACGGGGTTGGATTTTCAGTTCTCCACCTGGTCCTGCAGGAGCATTTCCTTGCTGTAGTTTCTTTTGTTCCATCTGTTTTACAACCTGGTGAAAAATAAAATACAACAGTTGACAAACCTGAATTTGTCAGCTTTCTCCGATGTGACATCAATGAATGCAGCCAAACCCAATTTCACAGTTATGTCAGGTCTTTCTCAGTGGGTGTAGTGCTGAGTTGCTTTAATTTGGAACACCAGACTATGGTTTGCTGTGGTACCACTAGTTTAGAACTCAGCTGGGACTCTCATGAGGAGAAATCGAGGTGAATCTCCAGAGCTGGGAATTGTGAAGAGCCATTACACATAAAAGGACAAAGATGGAAACAAATCTATGCTGTCCTCACATGTACCTGCTGCAGCTCTTGTTTCTGAGCCTGAAGCTGATCGTGCTGCCTCTGTAGCTCTTCCTTCTGTTTCTGAAGTTCTTCTGCCTTCTTTCTAAGTTCATCTTCTTGCTGGGAAATGTGATTTTCAAATTCCTTCAGCTCATCCTCAGTGAAGAGCTGCTGTTGATCTAGTGTCTGCAAGGAAATAGATAAAAGTATGAATACTTAGCCAGGAAAGCATGGGGGGGGGTTTTCTATTATTTTCTTACTGAAATTCTTGCACAGTTCACTAAAAAACCCTCAGAACAAAATAGTGAGACATGACACCGTGTGCACTCAATGAAAACCACAAAATAGTAATTTCCCAGCTATTTTCTCAACAAAGCTCTACTACGGATTTAGATGTAGGAGAAAAATATCCTCTTTCTTCCAGCTGAGCTCTTATCTTCCCTTTGAAGTGATTCATAAACAAAATGTGCATTTCCATGTGAAAAGCACGTGTGAAAAAAGCTCTTCCCGAATGCCCGGGGTGGCGCCAGTCCCTGTCCCTTGGTGCAGTTCACATCTGCATTACACTGGGGAGCTGAAAGCTGCTTCAGCTCAGGGGCTCAATGACACACATAGCAAACAGAGCTAAAAAACCAAAGGTCACAGACATGCCGCTCGCTTTCCTGCTCCAAGCGCTGGTAATGGTGCTGTGTGTTGTACTTGGAACACATTTTCATTACCTCCCAGCTATCTGGCTCCAAAAATTCCTTTTTCTCTGTAGCTCGAAGGAATTCTTCCAAAGTCACTAGCCGGTCCTTGTTGATGTCAACCTATTTGAAGCAAAAAAATGAAGCTCAATCTAAAGGAGAGGTTTTGGAGGAGCTCATGTTTTAATTTCATCAATTAAATATAGCCATTTTCAATTTTTCAAGTCTCCTATTTTCAAGGGAGTGCCCACAACATTTTCTGAAAAACTCTCTCCCAAGCTTATGTAGCTTCACAAAAACAGAACTACAAAGTAAGTCCTGACATTTTACTTCAAAATCACTGTGTTTATTGGAAACACTTGTGCTCACAGTGCAAACACTAATAATGGAATGTATGGGGGTTTTTTTGAGAAAAAATGTTTTGCAGCTTTCTGGTAACTACTCTGACTCACAGTTACAGAATTATCTCCACTGTTGGAGGGGGAGGTTTTGAAAAACAAAAATCCCACCCAACTGAATTGTGTCAGAATCCTTTAAGGGGAAGGGAGGAAATGCTTCCCTTTATGACTAATAGATGACCACACTTGCTCTGTTCCTCCAGTTTAAGGAATACAGTTGAATACAGAAATATTATGGGTGGAAAACACAGTGGCTCAAAACACCCTCTTTCTATTCCTGTGTCTCCTGAGCTGAAACCCCATCAGGCACAGGGGAGGTTTTCACTGTCACAGGTAATAAGTTTGAGCTCTGAGCCCCCTTTCAAAGGGACAAAGCTGAGCTCTGTGACAGAGACATTGCTCTGCTCCCTCTTCTCACACCTAAATCTTCCCCATCTGCCAAGTGCCAAAGCACATGTACAGCCTTGCTTGTTTGGCACACAGCTCACAAGGAATTTCTGCTGAATCTCAGTAGCTGCAGACAACCGAGGCTATAGAACAATTCCTTCTCTGGAACTCCTTAAATTAAAAACTAGTCAGCAAGCATTACATCACAGTAAAGGACAGGGCTTGAGAATGGTCACTTGGCATGAATCCCAGCACAGGCAGCACTCGGTGTGCCAGGCCATCCCTTACTGCTGCTCCTGGACAACACTTCCTATTAGGAGAACTCTATTTTCTGAACACAGAAGACAATCAGCCCCCACCTCATTCATTACATGTTCTCTCATTCTCAGCCTTTCTTCTTCCATTTCAACCATGTCATCCTCTTCATTCTTGGGGTCATAAACTTTTTCTAACTGAAATTTAAAATTAGTACATGTTAGTTTGAAGAAAAGGCTGCTCATTGAAACGGCAGAGCCTATCTGGAAGAGTGGTGTGAGATGTGTGTGTGCAATTTTCCTCTTTCAGCACAGTATTTAAGCAACAAGTGAGCCTTTCTTTCCTAAGAGTGAAGTTTTCAGTTAATTCCCGTGGTCTGTTACAATTCAGTGCTGTGGATGTCACAGTCAAGCTGACCTCAGTGTGCACAGTCTGAGTCCAGTTTGATTCAAAGCAGGCAGAGGTTCCAGTGGTTTTTGGAAGGGGACAGAGTGGCTTTTTCACCAGGCCATGCAGCTGACCCTGGAAGCACTCAGGGTATCACAAGATAAATTCAGTGCCAAATTGAATGTTCACTTTTCTTCTTGCACAATGTCTTTGTGGAGAGTTCATGCCTATGTGCTTCTACTTGGCTTCCTCAGGCATTGAGCTTCATTCAATTCACTTGCCCAGCCTCGGGTAATTTTCAGGCACCATGCTATTAGTTTTTACACTACACAACTATAAAACAGTGAGACACCTGTCAAAAAAGACTGCACTGTAGTTTCTTTGTAGTGAAGGAGATTATGGCAAATTATTGTACCAGAGTTAAATTTTCAGACTACAAACCAAGGCTTAAAGAAACTAAGACCCTGCCTACTTCATCAGTTGTATGTGTGCTTCAAACTAGCCAGACATAAAATATCTGAAATTTCTGTAGCCACTTCCACAGTGAGCCAAGCCATACAAGTGTGAGCCTTGTTCTCAGCAGGCTTGTTGATGAACACACAATGAGCACAGGAGCCCAGCTCCAGAACCTTTATGAGGCTGCACTTAGGGAGAGCAGCTCTTTACACTGCAACTTCTACAGGTAATAATTGTCCTGCAGGTTACTTAGAGAATGTTCAGCAAGCTTGGGGCAGAGAAATACACGAGCACTAGATTTCTGATTTCTGACTCCTATGCTTCAGCTACTTTATTCTACCTGCTGACAGGTTTTACACTTTTGTAGAAATATTAAGGATGCATGAAACTCAGTATGAATACTCCATTTTGTAGTCCAAAGCCCCCAAATATACTTGGGAAAAACAGACATCCCTGTAACCATTTGCTGAAAGAAGTTAAGCTTCTGAATTTTTTTTTTTTTTACCTCTTTAGTAAATAGAGCTTCTAATTCTTGCTCATCCAGGAAACCATCATTATTGACATCTACAAAGAGAAGTTTTAAAAATGCAAGTTGAGTACATATGGAAAGTCATACACATAATAGACCTCCAAGAGTTAAGAAAGGATCAGTGTCCACATTTAACAAGAAGCTGGTTACACAGGTTGTTTCTTCTGTTCAGGTTTTTATCAGGCATTGGCTGCAGTGTATTGTCACTTTTGGTTGGTTGGACAAGTCTGGAGCAATCTCTCTACTTCTCAGATTAGCAAACTGAAATAGGTCACCACAGGATTGCACAGACTGCAACTGCCAAAAAATATTGCTGAGAACAAGTTGTCCCCATTTAACCACTAAACTTGTAATTAGACTCAGGAGCAACAAGATTCTGCAGAAAAACTTTAACTGACAATATGAGTCCCCAAAAAATTAAAGAATTACATGAAAATCTATATAAACATGAAGCACTTGAGATGACTTTTCATGACAAATGCAGAGAGAATACTTGATAATTAGTGATCCATCTAAAGCAAGGTGTTCACTGAGATGCATCCTCATCTCTGCTACTGCTTATTGTTTCTAGCTGCCCATTCCTCAGAAATCTAGAGGCAGGATTAGAAGGTTTTTGTTTTATCAAAGGAATATTGCAACTTCTGAAGATGCTTGGCCCTTCTGTGACCACTCCAAAGATTCATTATCTGCAGAGATGATGAGAAAGCAGGTACTGCCCCTACACAAATCTCTGAGGATTTATTTATTCCCAGTACACCCTGAGCAAGCAAAGTTATAGGTATGGAGAGCCCTCTAAGTACCCACACTTCCCTAAGGAATCACTGCTGGGTTTTGCCTGTATGATTGTAGGAAATTAAACTCTGAATGATTTTAAATTTTCAACTCCATTTAAAGTTATCCAAGTTGCTTGAGGGTCAAAATTTCATCCTAACATATGACAAACTTGTCCTCAGCAAAACGTAACAAAGTCACTTCACTTGATCATTAGATTAAAACTAAACCTCTTACCGTGCAATTTGAAAAATGTTTTGGGGTCAAATTCATTAGGATCTAGTCCATCTGCTTCTTCCCACACCTCTTTCAGTTGATCTTTGCTTCCCTATGGATTGGTTACAAAGAAAAACTATTCAAAAGACAATAGAGTGTAATTTCCCTGCATTACCTTTGCATTATGGTTTCTCTGAAAGGCTTCTTTTATTTGCTGATTAGTCATGTGGCAAATGGAACCAGTGGCATTTTCTTTCATTCCCTTTTGGTCAAGTCTAATACTTTCACTAGGCAAGCCCAGGGAAACAGGGAGTGTAAAGGAAATGCATATTCTGTGCAAAGGAGCACCTGTAACAGTCAGCCATGATCACACAGCCCCATGTGAAGGGAGCTGAACGATTCTGCCTTTCCTAGAGGAAATGGTGCTGTGGTGCAGGCCAGGCACACCATGCAGGCATCCCTACACTTCTGAATAATGTTCTGGCTTCTTCCTTATGAATTTCAGTGTCTTTGTAGCAATTCTGGCAGCAAATAACACATCTTTAGGGAAAGGATGGGAGTCTGTACAGTGGGGTTTGTGATGCTCTCAGCACTGTGCCCACTCTGCTCCCAGAGCAAGGGGAGGCAAATGATGAGAACAAACCAAACACAGCCTTCTGTAGCTTCTCCCTTTTCCTCTCTGCAAAGGAAAGCTCCCACTCAGTCATGTAAGAACAGGCTGTGGCCTTACAGGATGGTGAACTTTAGGGTGATCTCCGTGTTTTTTCTTCATCTCCTCAAATTTGGATTCTTCTTTCTTCCTCTTTTCTTCATCCAGTGTTTTTAAATACTCTCTCCTCTCGTGTTCTTTCATCATCTCATATTTCTTAAACTCCTCATGGCGAGTCTTGTCATAGTTTTCCAGGTCACTTGTAGCCTAAAAATACAGATGGATGCAGACAGGTGATTATATAATACCAGGTGGCATTAAAAGCACTGTATTGTTCAGAGCCATGGGCAAGGCTGGCCATTTTGCCATTCAGGCCAGACTGGCTGGGGCTCTTTTCACATGGCAGTGAAGCACAAAGATCTGTCCTCCCTTGGTTATTTTATTACATTAATTAGTAATGCTTCATCTGTTGGACAACTTTGGCAATTACATGGGGCTGTAAGAAGGCTTCAAGGTGTCCTTCCTCATCAGTGAGTAATAAATGAGCTCTAATTAATCAAGTCCTATACTAACAGTACCATGAACTCCTTGATCATTCCAGAATAAGAACATTTGTAGCTTATCCTAGAGTTTGATCACTAAAGTGCCTTCATTAATAGTGGGACTTAGTTTGCAGCAGCTTAATAAAGATTAAATTAAAAAACCACAAACAATTAAATGGAGAGAAAGGGTATGAGAGGAGAATTTTTGAAAAGTTCTTGTATAAAGTCATAATTTTCATACAGGCCAAAGTATTAAAGGATGTTTTGGTAGTGCTTTTCAAAGTAACATGTTTACACCTGATACTGTCTCTCCATTATTTACATTTTACTTTTCAGATTCACTGCATGTTTTAAAAAACAATTCCAAAGCTAAGACTCCCTTAAGTGTCCATTACACCCTGCCAGTATCTTGGTTGAGAAATGAGAAGACAAAACAATAAAATATGTAATAAAAAAACAACTGCCCCGTTAAGGATATGCTTCTCCAAGCCAACCAAAATTTTCCCAGGAGTGATGTCCAGAAACGTTTAGAAAAATTAAAATGTCTCTATACAAAATAATTCTACAGAAAATGGGGATAAAATCTAAAATTGAGAGAATTTCTGTGTGATTTTTTTTACCCTTAGATTATCTTTCAATTTATTTTGAAAGTATAAAAGCTGTCAAATTCTCATGTCAGACATGCAGTGCTCTCTAAAGAATATCTGAGACAATTTTCCCCTTGGGAAGTGTATTTTTTTCTAGCAGTTGTAAAAAGCCAACCCTGCTTAGTTTAACTGCAGCCCCCAAATAAAGAGGCACTGAATGAACCCCCCGTGCCTGTGACTGCTACTGAACCTGCTGAACAGACACTGAGTGCCCTGCCCAGTATAAACCATTTCTAATATTGCTGGCTCCAATTCTACTCTGCTGGGGTTTTGCAGCTTGGTGTGTATATAATAGATCCCAAAATTCATATGGCCAGGTTAGAGATGATGACATCATTCTGTGAGACTCCTGTATCATTTAGAAACAGAAAAACCTGGGGAAAAGGTACCCCTATGTCACCTGTATTTCATTTAAAGGCTCTCAGAAAGGTTTTAGTCCCAAATTTGCTTGTACTGGCATATGAATGGTAAGTCCTGTTAAGGTGACATCCCAAAATTGATGGACTCTTTTGCATCATGCACACTGGCAAGAGTTTTCAAGTGTGCAAGGAGACAACTGACTTTTCTCTGAAAATGGAAAGTGCCTGTCATTTATAAAATGAGGGCTATAGGAAAGGACCTCCCTTGACCCGAGGTAAAAAGCACAATAATGAAAACCCCAATCCCCACAGTTCTCATCTGGACTCACTGCTTTGATCAGCATATCCAAGTCTTTAGGTTCAAAGGTGTCAGGATTCTGATGGTTCAGGTGCTCAAACTGCTTAAGGAGAGCCTGATGATCTATGCCAGTGTCTGCAAAACCAAGGTTTACATGTAAAACATCACAATAACTTTGAAATCCAGCAAAATCAAGAGGCCTTTCATATGGGAGCTTATGCCTTCTAAGTACCTGAGGTCTCCTGAGGACTGAATAATTTTTTCATTGTTGGAGGAAACTACAGTAACATTTCTAGAATTGCTTTTTCTGAAGGAGGTTGGCAAACCATATGGCAATTTGTACTACATTCCTTTTGCTAAGTCAGTGCTGCATTTCCCATTGTGCATGTAAAATGACTGTAAATTATTTCACATGCACAAATTACAGCTTCTGCTTCAGCAAGAGAAAGTATGATCAACTTGAGCTTTACAAACTAAAAAGAAAAATTTATTCTCTTATATAAAAGAGATAGTTGACATTGTGCTCTATCAAAGCTAATAACTTGCATATTTTTCCTGCACTGGGAGAAATCTAACTCTTCTACTGCCCTGAACATTTTGCAAATGACACACATCTGGCCAAAGATTTATGTACAATATGCTGTAAAATTGTATCAAATCAAATGACCAGATATTTAAAGTTCCTTTGTAGAAACAAGAGAAGTGCAGGACAGTGGAGAGTCAGGTCTCATGTCCAAAAGTTGGAAACATTTTCTCTTCCTTGTGCCAGGGGTGATACCCACCAATATCAACACAATGCACAAAGACATTTCTAGCACAGCTTTTCTAGCTGTTTCCATGGCCTCTGAGCACTAATTCCACAAAACAGCACTCCCTTATGCTTTGATATGTTAAGTACAACAGTTGTGACAAGCTTTTACTAGATGGCTTAGCAAAGAATATTTTATTTATTAAAAAAAAAAAAAATAGAACATTTTTGAACACACTGTTCTCTCCCAAACTATCTGCTTTACAATCAGTGCTGGGTTTGTATTAACACAAAACAGCAAACACTGGCCAGGGCAGATTTCAACCATCATTCCTCCCTGGTGAGATTGTAGTTTCTGTTTAAATACCTGTCTTTGTCTCTGTTTGAAACATTTTTAGAAGCACAATAATGGATTTAAGAAAAAAAAAAGAAACAATTCAAAAAAACCAGCCCCTAAACCCATTTTTCTCCATTTCTTACATTTAGGAGAAGAGATTCTTTCTGTTTGACACTCTTTACTTGCCACCTTACTGAGACCCAACCCCTAACATTCACTCAAGTTCCATCTTGGTGAAAATGTTTAAAAACACATCTGGATGAGGACTGAATAGATGCTGAACATAATCTCAGGTCTAGCTGGCAGGGATTTTTTAAACCTGATCCAGCTGACAGGAAAGAAAAGATGAGAGGTCTGTGTGCTTTTTTTTTGTTTTAGTAGATCAGACAGAAGACTGAGATACTAAGTGGTGTTATAGGGAAAGATGACAAGAGCAAAGAAAAGGAATTCAAACCACTCTGCCTGCTGCTATTTGAATGCTCTTTGTGCATATTCCAAGATGTTGTCTGGGTGTGTAGATGCAGCTGAATTTTATAGGTAACCTGGCCATATTTGTATATGGTGTCAAGCACTCATGGGCAGAGCTGACAGTAAATTTTGCAAAATGTTTTTACATCTTAGCACTCATCTTACTCTGAACTGCAATAATCTCTTCCCAAATTCAAGATCTCACATTTACATGGTCAGATCTGAGGTGTTGGGGGGAATTATTTTCCTAAAGCACACTCTGCTAATTACTACTGATTTATGAAAGCACAGAGGGGTAAAAGTAATCAGTCCATTAAATTTCAAAATACCTAAAACAACTATGGACACACCCAGGTAGCATTAGCTGTGAATGTCACTGGGCTACCTGTCTGCAACAAGAACAACATCCCCACAAATATTTATTTGCATGTGCACACTTCTTCAGTCTCTTTGCCACATTTATATTAGATTAACCTTGCAAGACAGATCCTGATTCAAGGAGTATTTCATTTGATGCATTTTGCATTAATGCCTTGGAATTCCCCTCAAAAACTTGCAAACGTCTTTAAAATAATAAAATACTGACCAAAAATTCATTTTCTACTCCCTAAGGATATGAAATACTGTCATTGTTTTTTTGTTACACACAGTCTTACTGTGTAATTGGTTCTCTGAGTAATCTGTGAACTGATGCAGTACAAAAGTAAGAGGTAAAAATATCTGAAAAATCCACTGACAGAAACAAGTTCAGTTAATTATTAAATGGAGATGGCTTTTCTCTTCACCCCAGTTTCCTACAAACCCAGGTCTTTAATGGGCCAGGCCAGCTCAGAAGGGACACTCACTCTCAGTTTAGTCATTACTGGTGACAACAAACAATGCACAACTGCTGGACTTTGACATTTCTCTAACACAATCCCATCCATTAACTCACATAAATAAATGATATATTCTTACCTTGAACAGAATCCATTTTAGCTTTAATTAACATTCTTAATCTTGCTACCTCTTGTCTTTTCAGTTCATCCAGCCGTGTTCTCACATGGTGGCTTACTAAATCAAGCTCTCTGCTTAGCTTTCCACTCTGTCAAAAAACCAGAAAAGTCATGCACAAACACTGGGAGAAAGAAACCTTTAGGATTGCCATTAGACACAAGCAGACTCATGGCAGTCTCTGGCAATACTGTTGGCCCACACTGTAAGAATCTCAGCATTTTTTGAAGAGTAGACTCAAATTTTTTATGCCTGTGGTTGTGGAAACAGAGAGAAATCCTAAAAGCTTTCAGAAAATCAAATCTGTAAATATCTTGCTCTCCTATAGAGCAAGATCATAACCTTGAAGGAGCAATGCCTGGTACCATTTGTGACCAATTTCTTGATGGAATCTTCTCAGCTGAGTTCCAAAGAACTGTGAGAAGCACAGCCAGGGGCTCAGGCACTCCAGGAGAGCTGCTGAGGGAAGGTCCAAGGCAGCAGCAGGCACAGATGGGCACTGCAAGGAGCTGGAAATGGAAATGGAGAGGAATCTCCAAGGGTGCCACTAGACACTGCACAGAGGGAAAAGATGCCACAGCACCATGGGGGATTGCAGGAAACACAAAAGGCACGAACTCCTCCTCAAGCCTGTCCCTTGACACTGTTTCCTACTTGTCCTTTCCTAAATTTCTAGCTCCTGAAGGCACCACCTAGAGCCAGGAACTAAAGGAAAAAAGAATACAACATGCATGGCTCCTGATTATGGATTTAATTAACCTCAATTTAACTCTTTTTTTTGAACCTACCTTTATTTCTTCTATGTCAGCAGTCTGGAGTTTCTCCCTGAAATGCTTATCAGTTTCCAAGACATCTATTACTTGCCTGAGATATTCATCATAATAAAGTCCTGTATCCTTAAAAACAAAACAAAAAAAAGGAAATTGAGGAAAGACTATACTGACACACAATTAGTTAATTAGTTTTGTTTAAATACAGTTATTCAACTGACACTCTAATCTTAGTAACACAGGCACTATGCTGTCTTACACATCTTTGTGTTTTCAGATTTGCATCATTGCCTGATAGCAATTTATCATCCATTTGTTTCAGCAGCTGACAAGGAAGGGGAGAAAAGTGATTAGGAATCCTTGTAATACACGAGCAGCTGTCACATTAATACAGTGTGTGGCTTTTTTAAAACACTGCAGCTCATTTGTTACTGCTCTATTTGAAACATTGAACTGGAATCAGTGAGTGGAATTTCCTAAGGCACCACTGGAAGTAAATCTCTGTGGAACAGGATGCTCTTCCTGTTGTAAGCTGGGATCCATGTGCCACCTCACCTTTAGCAGCTCACTGAAAACAAAATACAAAGAGCAAATTTCAACAGAACCTCCCTGTGGTAGATGGCACACACACTGACAACACTGAGAAATGGAAGTTCCCTTGTAAAAGAGTTTGCTGTATCCAGATACTAACAATTAGGATAAACACTTTTTCACATTAGTTACTTTATACTTACTGGATTTTCCACCTTCTCCCCTTCTACATGGCCTTCTGCTTTGACTTTTGTCTTATCTATGTCTATAGGTACAGCTTCCAAGGCCATGAGGAGACATGTCACCAACAAGAGACACTGCTGGGGCAGGACAGATAACTGCTTCATCTGAAATGAGCACAAAAATTCACATACAGCATGTTGGCATATTGCACTGAGGACAATTTTTTTACATTCCTACACAGATACCTGTAATAACCCATTTTCCTCACAATGTCCTGTTCTCAAGGAATATGAAAGCTCAAGGAAGTAAATGAGGCCCTAAATTTTAAATTTTAAAATTTTAAATTTTGCCATTCTTAGGCAAAGAGGTTTCCTTAGATTGGCTTCCACTTGTGTGCCAAACCTAAGGTGTAAATGGTGAGAGGTTTGGAACGTGCTGAGGTGTTGTCAGTCACAGATGGGAACACATATTTAGGATGTTCAAGTCTAACATAACTAATATTGACATTCCTACTTGGATCATGCCTCTGCTGAATTTATTGGCAAACTCCTAAAAATCACGAGGGACACTGAATCAGATCTTAGTATAGCAATGCCAGTGGATTTTATGGTTCAACACTGCAATACTTTGCCTAACTTGGAGTCAAGATCCCCTCCAGAATTTACTTGCAGGGAGAATATTTACAATTCATGTTATATCCGTATTTCAGGTAGACAGAGATTCCTGAAAAATGGTTTTCACACTACCTGAAATTGTTGCTGAGGCCAGGACTTTATTCTGGTTTTCCCCACCCTTTCTTTAGTGCCCAAGGTGGAGCTAACTCACACCTAATTGGATGAGCACTGAGCACTCTGAGTTCTTTCTTCCCCCCATCAAACTTGGTTGAAAAGAATTCATTCAGAAGCAGGTAGATGGAATAATTAGAAAGAGTGAGTACAGGGAATCCAGCTAAAAAAAGTAATGATGATAATCCAGCATCTGACAGCAAAGTGAGGCCCTTGAGGCAATGTGGCCAGCTCAGACTGTGACACACTGTCTGTGGGTAATCTATAAGGAGTCTGAGAAAACTCCAGGATTACACTGGTAATGTAAATCACCTCCTAGAAGGTCAAAGTTGCCAGTCAAAGACTCTCTAAAATTAGCTTAGATATGTCAAAGAAAAAGACATAATACTGAAGAGATGTGCAGTCAAATAAATCCAAAGTGTACCTGCTCCAAGAGGAATTTCTGTACAAGTGCTTTGGCAAGTCATGCAAGGAATTCTGTCAGGAGTGCTCATGTCCAGCAGCACCAAATCTCTTCTTGGGGAGAGGGGTGAGAGGGACAAAGCAATTCTGATGTCAGTGCCAGTTCTCCTGACTACATGATCTGGTACTTGACAGAGATGCATTGCTTTTGCTTGGGTTAAGCTGCCCTTTACTATGGCAAAAAATGTTGATAGTGGTACATACTTAATACTAAGCATTGTTGACACCCTTTATTCCCCTTCATTCAATTGCTGGGAAAATAAAAGCACTTCTATACAAAAAAAACCCCAGCAACAAAAAAAACCAGCAACAAAAAACCCAGCACCTAAAAACCAACCAAAAAAACCCCAACCCACCCCGATGCATTCAAGATGTGTAGAGATATTATTTCTTTTGTTGGGGATGAGGAAATAGCTGGAGATAAAAGTGTATCCATCATCTATTGTTTTATATGTCAAAGGCTCAAGAATTACAAGAATTTCCTAAAACTGTTTTTTCTTAATCACATCTTTAGCCAAAGGAGCCTAAATGGATTATGCTCTGCAAATACCTGTTACTTGCATTTTTAAAAACAATATCTGATCATCACTAGATGGGACAGCAGGAGCTGTTGTTGCTGCCACACTGAGCATTTGAAATGGCAGGTCAGCACTACTGTCAGAGTGACAGGTCTGACCAACCTTGCTTAGGTTCTGCCCTTAAAACAAACCCACAAAGAAACCAGAGCCAGGCTGATTTGCTAAGTTAATTTCTGTACCTCTACATGAACTGTTGGCTTGCAGGGACTTACAAAGCTGATGAATGAAAAGGGTTACTTATTCACTACAGCTTTTAAAAATGCCAAAGTTCCAGTATGTTGGGTGTTTTTAATGACAGAATATTGTTGTATAAATGCTGTGCATAGGTTTGTAATTTCTACAGGATTTAATCACAGGAGATGATGATAATAACTAACAAATACTAGGTCTTCAAGTCTCCTAATCTTGTAGTACATAAAGAGAACTAATCATAAAAGCAGTGTTCTAGCACTGACAAATACTGTAGTTTATAAACAAAGCCAATATCCCAAGGTTTCAGGGAAAAGGAAAAATACCTTCTCCAAGTATTTCAAAAGACAAAGTGAGAGGCAAAAGAATGAGACAGTCAGCAGAAAACAGAGCCACCAATGTACTTGCATCAACAGAAAAATACAACTGGAAAAGAAAAGCTGCAGGCTGCCTGCCAGCAAACTTGATTATCTGTTAATCACAAATTCTTATCAACAGTGAAACAGGATTGAACATCTGAATTATAAAGAGCTTTAAGAAGTAACTTCAAAATAGTACTTCTAAAGTTTGTTCTAGCAACAGTAACACGAGCTGCTAAACACTTATTTTATACAGCTGCCAGGTTTTATAATACAAACCCAAAAATTACTTTTCATTAACAGAGCACCCATTGCCCAGAAAACAGCATCATGCAGGTACTGACATCTCCATCACATTCCCAGCAAAGCACAAGTATTTTTTAAGAAATAACACCCCATATCAAAGTTTCTCAAACTGAGATAGGCCAAACCACAGAGTGATATCAGGATGCAGTGTCTGCACATGCAGAAGCTCAGAGGATGGTTATGATGCAAGACAGAATAACACTGTAAATGTCACATCACACATTTGCACCTGCCAAACCCAAGTGAACCACGATGGGCAATGAAAACAGAAATCTGGACTCACATAACACACAAATAAACCCACCTATTCACAAATTTCACATATGCCTGCTCTATGTGATATGGAAGTAATTAAACCTGTGAGAGACACAGTGCAGATGTGCAGGATAACAGTAATGTTCTCCACAGTCATGACTGTAATGTGACTTCCTATTTTTATGCTGCACACTGGAGAAATGAACAATCTTCACAGGCAGTGCTGAATTAAAACAAACAAAAAAAAAAGCCAGGAAACAGATAAAATATATCTAGTGATTTTTATTTTTCTAAGAATGTTCCACCCTCAGTACTAGAATGAGCTGTAAAGTATTCCCTCATCATTCTGCTCCAGTCACCCAGCATCTTCAATCTGTTTTCACCTCTCTGAAACAGCAATATACCTGTCCATGTATTACAGTTTAAACGGGAAATGTTTCATTCCATGCGATTTTTCCATGTCTTTAAAAGTTATTTGCAAATTTATAAATTGATCCACTAACAGAAGCCTAAAAAAACTACACGAACTGTTTGAAATTAGGCAGAAACAGATTATTCTTCTGCCACATTGTGTTTGGAAACCCCAGTTTTAGTTCCCCCCAGATTTTTCAGCAGCACTTGCTGCACAGACACCCTAAGCTATCACACCTTAAGCAAATGTTGCTTTATTTTTCCTGGCCAATATCCAACAGGTTTCACCTTGCTCATGCTGTCCTAATCTTTTGTTAGAGCACATCCCACTCAGTTTTCTGCACCAAGAGACCTTCCTTATTTTTTCAAGAAGCATTTTAGTCTTTTTTCTTAACTTAAATTCTTCCGAGTTGGATTTGTTACATTTCCACTGCACTCGAGCTGTTTAATTCTCATTATAACTAGAAGCTGGCTGATGGAATATCTGCTTTTTTCAGCTTCCCAGAAAACACAGCATGGTTCTACTGTGCCTAGTACAACATTTGCTGAAAGAACCTCCTTTTAAAAAATGCACTTCAACTGTTTTATTAAATGAGTCATCCAATAGTAACACAAACGATGACTGCTCAAGTGGGAAAGAGCAATTTTATGTTCAAACCACAAACAATAAAGGAAAATATCATGAAACAACACAACTGTGTCCAGAAAGAAAGATGGCACAGAAGCAAATTGTATGGCTGATGCTACATGTGCTTAGCTCTGTCCTAAGTGAAGTCTGAAAACTTTTTTTTTCTTAGTGCAATGTTAATAGTTCATCATTTAAAAACCTGTCTCCACACACACAAATACATATACATATTCATAATATTACCTCTCTCCAAGCTTGAAAACAATAAATATCTCTCTGTACAAAGCTTACTAACTGAACAATGTTGAAATATTAGCCTTGTTTTTCAAAGCAATTTGCTTGGTTTTATTAATTCTTTCCAACAAGGTTGCCTCAGAAAAATATTTATTAAGCCAATAGTCAAGCAAAAACCTATACTGAACTTAATGTATAGTTCATAGAAATCTTATCAACTTTAAAAGGAATTGAAAAAAAAAAAAACCTACTGCTACAACTATAGCTTCCTGCACTCTAATTTCCCACACAGAACATAATACAACAGTACACTTGGAGTCTCATAAAGTCATTTTTCATAAATGTAAACGGCAGTTTTGTCAGTGCTGACGTAAAAAGCAACCTCAAAGTGCTAGTACATGAATTAGCTCAAACTCACATCAAAAACTATTTCAATTATTCTAACAATATGTATTTTGCTGCAGTCAACAAGTGATGATGCTAAAGCAAACCTCGACTGCCCCAGGAGTCCAAGGTACTTTTTTCCCCCCTCTGAAAAAACCCCACAAAATCGTTATCCAGGATGCATCTAGATCTAAGGATGTGGAGCCAGATTTAAAAATATTTAGGCACTTAATGACAGCTGCCTGAGGAGATTTATATTCACAATTTGCTAATTCCCATTGATTTCTACTTGCTCAGAACCAAAAACATGCATCAACATCCCATTCTAGTTTCAGGAAGACTAGCAGGAGAAATGCAATCAGGAAAAGTGTTTACACTTCTCTTGAATTACCTATGATGAAGAATAATATTTATAACAGTATGATTAAAATTATTCTAATGAAATGCAGTTTCTTTTGCTCTTTCCAACTGTCAAATTGCACACATACAGAAAAGCAAAAAACTATTGAAAGTAACGTGACTTTTGACTGATTTCATTTGGTTTGGCATTAGCAGCTGATCATGACTTTATCTACAGAAAAGCACGGCCCTGTCCCAAGGGCTCGTGTCTGCTCTGTCTGTGACAGAACTTCAGAGAAATCTTTGCTGCTTACTGAGAGCACAACACTCACGAGATCAGACACCTGCACACAGCAGTTCAAGTCATAGGAAGCCCTGATAGTGGCTTCAGACCTCAGAGTAAATGATTTTATCTTTCTTATGTAAAGCACATTTGTTTAGTCAGCACAGCTCTAAAACTACTGCGTCAATATTTCCACACCTCTGACATTTAAGTCAATATATTTTACATTTTTTATTACCTCAGTGAACTACTGCTCTCCACTTTCACGACTGCAATTTCGGTTAGGTATGTATAATGGAGGGGAGGGCAGTTTTTGACAGAAAATCTTTGATTTGGGTTTTATGAACAGAAAGTTTTTGCCAGCAGCACTACCAGTATTGCACAGCCAAGGTATTAAAACCTTGCCTCAGTATTATTAAAAAAAATAATTATTGTTGTCGTTGCCTGGTTTTATTTGCCCAGTGGGGTTTTCTGAATATAATTTCAGACACCAAATTAACAGTATGTCAGGCAGTGTTATAATAAACTTACATCACATGCCTTTGCACCCAATTGCTAATGTAAGTTTTGAGCACACCCAACAGGCAATATTAATTTATAATTTTATTTCCCTCTTTTCTTTGTTTATGTTAAGTGTCTTGGTTAGAAGTGAATGAGATTCACATTGCTATACATCAACAATTTGTTTAAACCTATGGATTTTTTCTAATATAACTGTACAAGATCATTATGCAGTAATTGACAGTAAGAAACATAACAGGATCTTAAGTGCTCACAGAAATGTGGGCTTCTCCCATAAACTTTCTGTGAGTTTTAAGCAGCAACAAAACCTGGTTTCAAAGTCTCTGAGTGGCTCCTATCCAGTTTTTACAGCAGGAATCTTCCCTGTGCTGCTCTGTGTGGTCGAGAGGGACAGTCCCTTCAGAATTCAGAGTACAGGTGCACCAATACTGAGTCAGCTACAGGACTTTTCTTGACATTGAGAGAAAACAAAATGACAAAAAAAACCCCAAAAAACACACCTCCATACTGAACTTGATACCTTGGGTGCACAGGCACTTCACTGTTCATAATGTGATGGTCTCATGTTGAAAATACTGAATGTTATCCTTCCATAGCAAATACGTGTAAGTCAAACAATGAAGGCTTTTTTCTCCTACAGGCTTACTAAATAGTGTTGCCAAATACAAACTCTTTTGAAAGCCTTAGCCACGTTCATTTCAGCAAAAAAACATTACCTCTCTACAGCCCTATCTCGACCTTCTCCATTTGTGGAATTATCTCCGAGTGCAGCAGCCAGCCTGGCACGGGAGTAAGAGCACAGCAAGACAGACTGGGCCAGCTCTGGGGACACCAGCACAGGGGGCACAGTGACTGCTGCACTCAGCCCAGAGGAGGCACCACGGGGATCAGAGGGATGGAGCAGGACAGGACAGGATAGGACAGGACAGGATAGAACAGGACAGGACAGGATAGGACAGGACAGGATAGGACAAAACAGGACAGGATAGGACAGCTCTCCTACAAGGAAAGCCTGAGAGAGTAGGGATTGTTCAGCTCGGAAAAGAGAAGGTTTCAGGGTGACCTAATTGCAGCTTTTCACTACCTGAAGGCAGCCTCCAGGAAAGATGAAGAGAGACTATTTTAAAAGAGTGCGTAGTGACACGACAAGGTGTAATTCAAACGGAAAGTGAGTAGGTTTAGATTAGATATTAGGAAAAAATTCTTTACTGCGAGGGAGGCGAGGCAGTGGAAGACGTTACCCGGAGGAGCTGTGCATGCCCCATCCCTGGCAGTGTCCAAGGCCAGGCTGGATGGGCTCCGAGCAGCCTGCCCTAGCAGAAGGTGTCCCTGCTCACGGCACGGGGCTGGAACGAGATGATCTTTAAGGTCCCTTCCAAGCCAGACCGTTCTTTGACTCCACGGCAGTAACGCTGAAGAGCTGTGCCCTTCCTAGTGAAACCCACAGAGTCTCCTGCCCAAGTTTTCCCTGCGATCGTGCAATTAGGAGCCACTCAACATTTCTGCAGCTGCCGCCGCTGCCAGCTCTGCCTTCATTTCTGCTGGCGCTCCCCAGCTCCCCGTCACCTCCCGCACAGCCACGGGCCGGGAGGGGCGAACGAAGGGGACACGGACACACGGATACACGGACACACGGACACACGGATACACGGACACACGGATACACGGATACACGGACACACGGACACACGGATACACGGACACACGGACACACGGACACACGGACACACGGATACACGGACACACGGATACACGGACACACGGATACACGGATACACGGACACACGGACACACGGACACACGGATACACGGATACACGGACACACGGATACACGGATACACGGACACACGGATACACGGACACACGGATACACGGACACACGGATACACGGATACACGGACACACGGACACACGGACACACGGATACACCGATACACGGACACCCCCTCCCACACCTGGAGCCACCTTCCCCCGCGGGATCCAGGGCGCTCCGGGAAAACTTCAGCTGCGCCCCGAGCCCCGCGGTTCCACCGCCACTCCCCGCGTCCTAGCGCTCCGAGACCCCCGCGTCCTGCCGCGACCCTGACAGCGCCGCCAGGCCTCCGCCCCGCGCCGCAGCCGGGGGACCGGGATGGGCAGCGCTACCTTTGGGTCCCGCTGCGGCAGGAGAGGAGCCGCTGCTTCTCGAGGGTGAGGTGCGCGCTGATGGCGGGTCCGAAGCGAGGCTCCGGCGGGCGCGCTGCGGCGGCGCTGCGGCTCCGGCTGCGCTCGGCGCGGCTCGGTGCGACAGCCCCGCGCCCGTTGCCATGGGCACAGCGCCCGCCCCCCGGCGCGCTCCCATTGGCCGGCGCCGACCCGCGGCGGGCGTCGCGGAGCGCTCCGATTGGGCGGCGCGGGCCCCGTCCCGCCGTGACGTGCGCGCCGCCGAGCGGGGAACGTGGCGGGCCCGCGGGGCGGGGCCCGCGCTCGCCAATGGCGTCACCGGCGGGCGGAGGGCGGGGCACGGCTGTGTGGGCGGGGCACGGCGGTGTGGGCGGGGCACAGGGGCCGTGAGGGCGGCGCACAGGGGCCGTGAGGGCGGGGCACAGCGGCCGTGAGGGCGGGACACAGCGGCCGTGAGGGCGGGGCACAGGGGCCGTGAGGGCGGGACACAGGGGCCGTGAGGGCGGCGCACAGGGGCCGTGAGGGCGGGGCACAGCGGCCGTGAGGGCGGGACACAGCGGCCGTGAGGGCGGGACACAGCGGCCGTGAGGGCGGCACTGGCGCGGCAGCCGGGGCTGTGCTGCTCTGCGGGCTCGCAGTTCACAGCTCGGTACCCCGGTACCTCGAGTGTCGGCTCGCTCCGTGTCCCCAGCGCTGTCCTGTGCAAAGCTCTGCGCTGCGCCGGGCACTGCCCCGTGTCCGGCCGTGAGCGAGTTTGAAAATGCATTCCCAGCCATCGTTTTTCAGGACTGCTCTTTTTTTTTTTCCTAATTCTTTTCACTCATTTGAGCCGTAGCTGTGTTCAGACCTGGTTTTCCCTTCGCCTTAGAGGATAGAAGTCTTGACCCCTGTGCAGATTTAACAGTTTAGGAAATCAAATTGGGCCTTCGCATTTGTTAGTGCTTGGGGTTTGATTTGTGGATTTCCATTCCCACCTGCTTTCAAAGTGTGGTACCTGGTGAGTTTTTTGGTTGTTATTTTCTGCGTGCTTTAAGCATTTATTCAGTATTAAAAGGGCTCGGAAAATATTCAGGAAAGTTCTTTTTAGTGGATAGGTAAAAACTAGCTGTTACAGCAAATGCACTGCACTTCCTATAAAATAGGAACTTATGCTAATTTCTAGAATAAGCATAAATTCTAGTTGTAGCCTCTTAGAATATCTTAACACTGTAAGCCTGTACTCCTATTTAAAGAGATGTGCTGACATGTACAAACCATTGAAAAACTTTTATCACTGTGTGTTGTATTTCTGCTATTGTAATTTATAAGATAAGTATGTACAAGTTAAGGTTTGGGGTTTTTTTAAAAGAAACTATTGCAATAGTTTCTACAAATCAGAGATAAATTATTGAGGGATTTGCTCAGTCTGGAAACTCAAAACTGCCACAAGAGCAAAGTGGTGGTTGAAGCTGTAGCTTCTGGGTTTTGCAGGTGAAAATAAAATGAGGATGTGAAGTGTCTGTGGTGACATCTGTGGTTACAGAGCTGTTGAAGTAATAGGGCTGACATTACTTGGAGCTTTCTCTCACAGAGATACTGCTCCAGATTAGAAAATCTTTTTCCTACACTACAGTTCACTTTAGAAACAGAGTTTTGTGGTGACTTAGCATTCTTTTCTGACTTGTGCCCAGATGTGGGAGATGGGGGCTGAGGGTCCCTCTCTGGGGCTCGCTCTGGTGCTGCTTGCAAGGATGGCTGTCCCTTGGGCACGGGGAGTGTCCCCAGCTCCCCTCAGCAAGGCTGTGGTACCAACATGCCAAGTGTGCCCCCACTTTCTGCTCATGTGAAGAACAAAACTTCTCTGTGCTTTTGTGGCTTTCTGTTCAGCCGTTCCTGTTTTGTAGGATGAACCAGAGGCAGCACCTGAGCACGGGAGCCTTCCCACAAGTGTCCAGGGACAACCTGCCGTTCTCAGACGACTGCCAGGGGTGGCTTGGAGGCACGAGGACAAGGTGACATCCTCTGCGAGGACAAGCTGTGGTGGCACCAACATGAGCCTTGCCTGGAGGAGGAGAGTGTCCCTGTGGGCCAAGGGAAGAGCAGTGACAGCCATTTACTGTGACTGTCACAACACAGCCCCCACCATATCCACGTGGGTGAGGCAGGGACAGGAGAATGGACTCCTGTGCAATGTGCCTTGTGCTCAGCAGGACAAATCCTTCATTACTCTTCTGTCCTCTACTGGGTATTGATTTCTCACTGTTCATGCTAAGTAGTCCATATTTTTAGTATCTTTTTCCTCTATTAGAGACTTTCCAATACATATATATTGTCTTTGTTAACTTTTTCTTTATGCTCTGATTTCTACAAAACATCTGTGTAGTCTATCAATTGTGTTCTTCTGGTCACAGCACTGAGCCTGGCAGAGTTCAAGAAGCATTTGGACAATGTTCTCAGGCACACAGTGTGACTCCTGGGAATGGTGCTGTGCAGGGCCAGGAGTTGGACTCCATGATCCTTTAGGTCCCTTCCAACTCAGCTTATTTTGTGATTCTGTGATTGGATTTCATCAATCCTTCACTGTCTCCCAGGCCTTGTTCAGTGAAGTGTATCAGGGTCATGTGCTGGCTAAAATTGTTTTAAGACTAGCACACTGCTCATAATTAATATAGTGATTATGACTCATTAAAACAATTAATTAAAAATGAATTAGAAAATTTATGTCATTTTCAACAAGCACACATGGCCACTGCCATGCAGGTGTGGAAAGGGCTGGTGTGGTGCACATGTGTTCATGGGCAGTGCAGCATGTCTGGGCAGCTGTGAGTTGGTTTTCAGCTAGCTGTCCCCTCTAAAATGCCTGGGATTGTTCAGCTTGGAGAAGGGAAGGCTCCACAGACACCTTGGAGCACCTTCCAGTAGCTAAAGGGTCTACAGGAAAGCTGGAGAGGGACTTGTAAAAGTGCAAGTAGTCATTAGGACAAGAGATATTGGAGGAGGTCAATTTGGATTTGAAAGAATAGGCAAGGGTTTGGTTTTTTTATTATATGATTTTGTAGCTTTAGAAACAAATAGACAACAGCTGAAAGTTGGTAATTTCTGTTTTCTTCTCATAGGCCCCATGCTGTTGTCAAGGCTGATGTTTGGAGTGGAGATTTCCTTCCTAGCTTTGACTGTTTCAGGGTTGTTTTGACCCTTTCTCAATCACAAGCTGGTAAGTACCATAACCTAGTTAGTTGTGCTACTTATTTTTCTCTCTCCAAATACTTACGTGGTTATTTCATGTCAGGCTGCAAACTCCTTTCACTGAAGGGTGGAAAACCTCTGGGTAGTGCATCCCCAGCTGTCTGGGGCTGTGTCAACGACCCCTCTGACAGTGGTAATTCTTCAGCTTTCCTAAGGCACATGGAAAATAAGGAGGTGACTGGTGGTGGCCAAACCTGCCTTTGCCAGAGCAAATCATGCCTGAAAATTTTGCTTTAAAAACACAGATGGAAATGTGTTCAGAGAAACAGGCATGATGTTCCCTCCAAAACACTTAAGAGTTAGAACTGAGGTGGGACACATAATATATTTAGAAGTAAAGAATAAAGTTGAGGGAGAACTGTTCCAAAGGCATAGGAAAGTATTAATACTGGTACAGGACATGAGGATAATTTCAGACTTGAAACCACATGGAAAAGTCACAAAAAGAAGGCAGAAGAGGAATGATACCTTGTGTAAGAAGGAGATAAGCCATCAAAGTTATGATCAATTTTGGTACTTTTAACTGAAGAGAGGGTGCATTGAAAATGAGATAATAAGAAATAGCAAGAAAACCAGGAAGTAAAGGGTAGGGTTCTGCTGTGGTTGCAGCAGGAAGTGTGTCACAGCAATTTTTTGGCTTCTCATTTCCAGTAATGGCAATAATTTTTTAGAAGTAGAACAAAAAGGCTTGTGGTAACAGACATACAATGCATGTATATCACACAAATCTCACATGCAACAAGAAATAATATGAGGGTTTCATTAAAGGAGAATGTAGCACTTGATTCCTGATGCAGTTTTCATTAGATTTCTCATTGAAATCCATATTTTATTACTTTTTTGTTCAACTTATCTGCAGTTTATAAATGATCCTCTCATCACAGAGCAGATAAGTAGCATCTGAATTTTTGAAATATTTAGATATAATATAGCAGATACTTATGAGATTGTGGTGGTAATTTTTAAAAATGGCTGTCTTTCAAAATTATACCAGCTTCTTTCTTGTCATATCTACATGCTCGTGATTGACACCCAGTTATTGATGGGCAAAAAGGGGCAGTCAGCACAGGGGGCTTATCCTTGTGATGTTTGGGAAAGTTTATTTACTATTATTTTTTATAAACCTTGGACTAATGACAGGGAGATTCAGCAGTGGTATTTCCTAGGAATTTATACCTGGCCTCTGTGCTTCAATGATATCATAAAATTCCCAAATAGGGGTACAAAATGATGTGAGAAAGTTTACTGATGATTTAGAATTGAGGAATTACCTAGAGGAACAACATGGAAAAAAACCATTTTGCTTGAATATTTGCAGAGTATCTCCTGATTCTCAGTAGCTGGCTGGTGAAGCAGTAAATGATATGTCAGTAATGTAAACTGACTTGCTTTGAAGGAAAGGCAGCCTTGGCTTTTTAAATCTATTTCTCTTTTTATTCAGATTGTGGATGTGTAATAAGAAGGTGCTGTGGTATCATTAGTGCAATGCTTAGTGAAGATGAAAATAGCAAGTGCTAGGAATAATGGAGTAGCTGGGAAAATAATAGAATGTAATGCAAGGAATTGTTCCATTGCAGCATAAATCCATTGTACATCTGTGTGCTAAGTGTGACAGGCAGGTCTGTTCCCATGAAGGTGGCATGCTGGAAGTAAAGAGAAATTATCACTGTTTTTCATAACAAGAAAAAAAGCCATGAAATCCTGTGGTACATGCTGCACATTGGTGCCTGTCTTTCCTTGGTACTGCATGCTGCAATTTCTCAACTCTCTTCTGCTCTGTGAAGAGTTATCCCCGTTTTTGGGCTGGATTGAAAATCAGAGTTAAACTATAAGCTTATTAACTGCTTTGTGGGTAAAGATGAGGTAGAATCTGATGTATCTTTAAGAGATTAAAGTTCAGGGTGCACTTTTCCCTTTCCTAGGTGTGTTGTGAAAGGTGCAGTTCTACTCTTCAGCATGGATGAAAACTGCTATTGCCTTGTGTTGTCAGGAATTGTACACTGCCTTTCCCTTTAGGTTTTTAAACGTGCACCCTCAGTAAAAGGAGAAAATAGAGGATTTGAACCAGGATTCATGGCCTTTCATTCTTCTGCCCCACAGAGCTGTTTGAGAAGTGGCTCTCACTCCCCAGTCCCCTCCCTGTCCGAGTCATTTTCCCCTGCTGTGCATGGGGAATGTACTGAAGACTGAACCTTTGGGTCAGAGGGTAACAAGAGTATTTTGGTCTGGAAACCATTTCCCCAGCCTTTCTAAATTCTCTCCAGTGTGAAGCACCCTTTTGTCCACTGTTTCATGCCATTGTGCTGAAGTGGAACATGCATGTTTGTGGACATCTGTAGACCAGCACTGACAATATTGACAGTTTTGGAAATTGAAAACAAAACACCCAAAATATATCCCTGTGCTCATTGGAACAATGAGTTATAGACTGGATGTGTTTTTGTTTCTCACACTGAAAAAAAAAAAGAGCAGCATTTAGTAGTAAGTATTGTTGGTGGCCCTGTTGGACCCTAGCATTATCTTATTCCTGAAAAACTTGCTGAGGCAATTTGAATGTTACAAGAATGGGAGGATATGATTGTAAGCTCTGCTCCATCCTGTGTTGTTTTGGACCCTGGCCATCAGGAAACATTTTGTCTATCTCAGAGATGAAACACTTTCTCTTCAGAAGCAGTATTATGAGCAAGATGTGTAAATATTCTGTGGCAAGCAGTGACTTTGTTACAGAAAGGGACATCATCCCAACTTTTCCTTTCTTTGATGAAATTTTAAAGGGAGGTTTCTACAAACGATGTGCCAGTGGGGAATTTGCAAGGTTTGCATTGACCTACATAAACCTAGTCGAACATAAAAGCAGATTAAAAGTTGTTTCTCTCTGCTTCTGTCACCCTTTGTACTTTATCAACCACTGATCTTTATTCTTTGTTAATTCATATATGTTTAAGGCAGCATTGCAAGTATTTTTCTCACATCCTAAAGTAATCATAAAAACAAGGCTGGGTGAAAATATTTGAAAGAGCATTGTTTGTCATTTTCTTGCCTCTGCACAGCTGTGTGTCTAGAAACTGAAAACACAGGCTTCTCCCCTGCTGCAGATGAATGGAAATAAATCATAATGCAAGCTCTTTCAAAAGAAATGATGTATCCTCAGTATCTCAGATCAGGATAACATTTTGTTACATAGCTTCAGTTTTATGTCAAAAAATTGGCTCTATATAGACACTCACTTTTGTATCTTAACTCGTTATTTTACTGAATATATCCAATTTGGATGAAAAGTTATGTAGTTGACCTGATCAGCTCTTGCCATGGGTCAGTGGAGGGGAAGCAGGGGAATGACAGTTGGAAGCAAAGGGAACAGAAAACCTTGTGGAGGAAGAAAAACCAAGACTGCCACATTATACTGCAACTAATACTCTCAAGATTATGTTATTGCAGGAGCAGCAATGAAATACTATATGAAAGGAAAAGTAATACCTTTGAAATAACTTTGGAAGCCCAGCATCAAATCTATTGTACAACGAAATGACCATCACATTATAATTATTCAGACACTCTTTCTTAAAGGCAGTTTTAATATATTTTATGGTGGTTAGTGTTTATACTTACTCTGTGAAATAGGGAAATATTAAGCCAAGGGTTCCATAGACTGAAGCAGAGAAGTTCTTCCAGATTGTGGAGCAGCAGTGGAAATAAAACTCCAGTAAAATTTCAAACCTGTTGGTACAACTTGGAAGTGGAAAAACTTCCCAGTGATCCTAAGAACTTCCTTGGCCTGGTTAGCTACTTGCTGCCTACTTCCTTGGTGTTTCCATTGGGTTAAAGGTAGCTGATGCTGTCTTTCTTTATGGCATTGCTGCAGTGTTTACCATCGTGGCACATAGTGGAGATGGAAATGTCTGAGGGACAGACTGAGTTAGAAAATCGATCAGGACAACAGCAGTTCTGCTGGACCTTATTTCCTTGCTGATGTTATCTCCTGGCCTCATTCCCACATCCTTCCATATTTTATATCCTCCTCCAATTAAAGTGTAATATGTGAGGTAAAAGCTTTTATCAGGCTGTCTGGAAGTGCTCTGCAATTGTTCCTTGTTGTAAAAATGTTATCAGACTCTTTCTGTGAGCCTCAGGCTGCAGGTGTACAATTGCATTTTAGAAATAGGGCAGGCTCAGTTGTCTCATTATGAGGGAACTGGAAGATCTGTCTCCCAACAGTCCCTTTTCATCTCTCCATCTAAGTCTCTTCCCAAATCTTCTTGGCCAAAGGAACACAGGGATACCCTGCAAATCTTCCTGAAGAGTCATCCTTCCCCAGCCTGCCCAACAAATCCTGTCATCTCCATGTTGAATGGATTGCTTTACTTGCACAGATGGAAACAAATACTGCTTCCCATGTTATTTTTAAATTGATACCATTTTAGGAGATCTGAAGGAACTTTACCCATTGAAATGACTGCACAAATTTTTCTTAGATACTCACAGTCTTAAGATTTTATCACCTGGTCGAGGCAAAACTCCCTTCACATTAATGACTGCAGGCACTGGGTCCCTCATAGGACTCAAATTTGGGGAAAGAACTGATGGCTTGCATCAAAAGATTCTGATTTGTGTCCCACTATAGGAGAGTAGTAGACAGCAGTCAATTTATTTAATAATTTCAGAATTTTCAAATCGGTGTCAGATTCTTTTAAATCCTCTCTTACTACACCAGTCCAAAACATTCATTTCCAGTGCTTAGTGATCACAGATGGATATCCAGTTTAAATATGGGGTAAAAAAAAAAAGCTTTCAATACAAGCTTTACCTCTGTCATCACATCTGCCTGCCTTTTGCCATTAGGCAGGCAGTGTATTTATCTTTAAAGTCCCATGTTTGCAAAAGGGGCCAGTCATGCTCTATTAGTCCTCCCTAATCTCCATGTGTGCACTTAGCTGAGAATGTAACACAATATTTGTTCTTTAATTTTAAATTTGTGGTTTCTAATGAGTTCCAGGGTCTTAGTCTGTTTTCACCCTAAACACCTTGGGCTGGGTCACTGAAACTGTAGATGGTGACATAATCTATCAGGCTCATTTGAGCTTCCTTAACCTATATGCTTATTTAAGAAAGGGGAAAAAGGGCAGCAGTGGAAGAATGTTATTCACTTACTCCAAAAGGTTAGTGAATTCTCTGAATTTTGATATCTGAAAAGAAATTAAAACATTATTAGTATTTCTAAAGTAACTTAGTGTTAAAAGGGACTTTCTGGAAACAATCTATAATTACAGTAGAGCCTGTGGTAAGCTGGATACTCTGGTTCTGCTCTTAACCTCATCCCACCATGTGGGTTGATTTTCAGTGCCTGAAAATACTCCAGGGCTTGCTGGAAATCCCCTTTATTTAGGGGTTGGATGGAATCTCAGCAAATTGTATTGTGATAACACTGTCACAGAGGCAGATAATTCCTTTTCCTTTTTCCTTTTCCTTTTCCTTTTCCTTTTCCTTTTCCTTTTCCTTTTCCTTTTCCTTTTCCTTTTCCTTTTCCTTTTCCTTTTCCTTTTCCTTTTCCTTTCCTTTTCCTTTTCCTTTCCTTTCCTTTTCCTTTTCCTTTTCCTTTTCCTTTTCCTTTTCCTTTTCCTCTCCTCCAGGGATGTTTCAGTCATCCTCAAGACCAACCCTGTTAATTTCAGTGCAAGCAGAACATGACTAAAGCTTAATTTCCACCAAAATCAGATTAAAGAAGGATTCTTTCAATGCTTTCAGTGTAAGCCCTCTACAGCTGTCAGTCCTTTTCCTTAGGAAACTGTGCAGTGGCTGCAGAGCTCATGAAACTGTGATGTGAGAAAAAATAAGGATGTAGAAGTGGTGTACTTGAGAATAGGATTTTTAGCCTGATGATTCCAAATTGTAGGATTTGTGATAGCAATCAATTTATTAAAAAAAAAAAAAAAAAGAAAGAGAACAACCATCTGTTTCCAATCTGTATTATCTTTTCAGGGTTGAAAAAAGTATACTTTTGTCTGTCTTTATTTGTTAAAGTATCTCTCAACCTAAGAGAGAGGTCAGGGAAGATCAGTGCTGCTTCAGGAAAATGTAATTACTCTTTATTCAGGTTTTAAGTCTCACAAAGACTACCAGGTTTTAGAAAAATTCTGGCTTTTCTGACTTAAACCTTGTGGATTTTTAATGGGAGATGAGCATTTTATATTATAACCCAATGACCAAGAGTTGCACTTGTTTCTAATGATGTGAGAGCAAGGAGAACAGGATGCCCTTGTTAACAGAGAATGAATAAATAGCTGGAGGATGTAATTTTCATTAGTGTGCTATTTCAATATGTAGCTTCCATGGGTGAAGTATTCAGCCAGGTACCTTTGGGGATGCCAAAACACTGCAAGTGGATCCATCCACTGGTTTTAATGGAATAAGGCAAAGATAATTTTGTTCTTTTTATGCTATTCTTTAGTGAAAAAAAGAGCACAACTTCCATTAATTTAAATGCAAAACCAAGATCATGCTTGATGATGTGATTCCTGACTTGGATAATGATTTTCTGCTCTCCCAAAAGACTATGCAGCATTCTAGTAGAAGTAACATTTGCAGGTGATATATATACACAATTTAATATTTTTTTTTCTGAAAGGCCTGGGATTTAGTTAAAACAAGGTAGCTAAAACTGATTTGATTTAGAGGTTTCTAAGAGTTGTTAGACCACTCTATACTTTCACCACACACACTCACATAATCTTAAATACTTGCTTCCCTGTGGCAATTCTAGGTATCATAGAATCATAGAATGATTTGGGTTGGAATGGACCTTAAAGATCATCTCATTCCAACCCCCTGCCATGGGCAGGGACATTAAACCAGGCTGCTCAGAGCTCTATTCCACCTGGCCTTAAATATTTCCAGGGATGGGGCATCCACAGCTTCTCTGGGCAGCCTGTGCCAGTGCCTCTCCACTCTCACACTAAAGACTTTTTTCCTAATACCTGATCTAAATCTACTCTCTTTCACCTTGAAGTTGGAAGGTTTTAGTTTGAAGATGTGGTATTATAGCAGAATTAGCCAATTCTGTGGTGTCATTTAACCATATCCTCTTCCACATCCTCCAGCTGCTCTTCAGTATATATCTCAAGCAAAGGGCTATTTCTCTTTAAGGCTTAACACTGCATTTATGTTTGGAAAATAAGTAATTTTCTTAACATTAATATTTCCAAATCTTCAGTACTTCCTGTGTATTTCTCCATGGCCTGATGTGTCATTGTTTCACTGCAGGAGGATGATTGTGGAGCCCAGGAAGGTGATCTGAGGGTGATTTCTCTGGAAGATCAGAAGGGACATTGCCAATATGCTGTGCACAGCCACACTTGTGTGTACCAGCTCGATCCAGCTGGAGTTCCTGTTCTGTTTGGAGAACTGCTCAGTTGGATGGCATACCCACAAAGATGGGCTTTGTCACAAGGCCAGAAGTGTGTGCTTAGTCCATCAGCTGTCCCCTCCCTGCAGTTTCTCAGTGAGCTGTGCACACATGACCACACACTGGTTGTTTCCCTCCCACGCACACAAACTCTGTGGTAAGTTGTTCAGTGAGTTGTGACACGTTAATGTTGTTGGCCTCTGATGTTGTTGGGTTCTTTTTTTTCTGGAGGCTGACCACAGCAATGCTATCTGAAAAGTTTTCCAAACTCAGAGAGAATTTTCATTAAAGCTCTCTCCAGTTCAGTCCCTCAAGCATGGGTGTCTTTCTGTTCATGAATGCAAGCAGCAACACAAAGCAATAAACCCCTTTGAACAATGTGCCAGTGCTCTGTTCTGTAACTGTCATCCCTAAGCAGAAGATGCCTATTTACCAACTAAAGAATATTGGCAAGGGTTTCAGGCATTTAAAAATAATTCTGCTGCTTTCAGAATTTGGATCATTGACCCTTAACCTGAAAACTAGTTTTCTAAATGTCCTCCAGGGAACACACTGTGTACTTAACTTCCTCTATGAAAACTACAAAAAATTCTGTACCAAAATACAAGGATCAAGGGCCAGAGCCACAACAGATTTAGACGTGGCCAGGGATGTGAAAACACCTCAGTGAATGCACTCGATAGGAAAATTTCTTTTTACAAATAGACACTGTGTGACTACAAGTAAAAGCATGTCATAAGGAATTGTTTAATACTTTTTAAATGGTAGAATATTGCCATGGGTTTGCAATGCCTAAAGGACTGTGAAGTTTTGTTACTGAGGAACATAGGGTAGCTACAAGAAGTTTCATGCTATTGGCTTGTACCAGAAAGGAAAAACCAAATTTTGTTGGGAAGGGCTTGGCTCTCTCATGGAGCTACAGGAATATGGGCAGCTGGGAGAGACTTTATAACCCTTTCTTAGCCTGTGAAAATCTCTCTCCTGTTTAGGACTCCTACTGGTAGTGTTGGTTAGTTTGTTTGAACTTCTTGATATGGGATAATTCAAAGCAGTACTCATTATGCAGTTTGATCATCCCTGCCTTTGGATGTCTGATTAAGCATGACTGGTTGTGATTGGGATTTTAAATACTAGCAGGTTTCCCAATTGCCTCAATTATCTTTACCCCAGGAATGATTGCTATTTCCAGGCACACATCCTGTTGCCCACAATTTCTCACACAGGTTTTTCTGGCACCATTCTTACAGTAATAGCCCTTAGCACAGCACACCACTAACTAAAACCTATCCCATGGTACCTCCTGAGTACTCTGCAGCACTGACACACTTGCTGCATGCATTTTCTAACTCTTCTGCTTCCACTCTATTTTAGGAATATTCAGAAACTTCATTTTATTTAAGATTTATTTAAAATTATAGCAGTCGTGCATATTGCTTAGAACGCATTCTATCCAAAAAGCATTTCTTAAAGTTTCTTCTCTGAGTAAATAAACCATCTAAAAAAGGGAGTTTATGAAAAAAAAATAGACCATCACAAACTATTTAGAGTAAAGCAAGTAGTGAGATGTGTAAAGTTATTTCTGTTCAGGTTCCTGTTCTAGTAGCTCTTCTGAACATAACTTATCTACAAAACTATGGGTAAATATAAAAAATATTTTATTAATTTCAAATGTATGCCCTGTTGTGTCATTTTGTAGAGAAGGTTGCCTAAACCATATGAGACATACCTAAGTTTCTGTGCCAAGATCTGTAGTAATATTTTTGGCTTGTAATGCCTAAATTCCCATTTCCTGAAGCAGGACCTGGGCCCTAAGAAATGAACCCGAGAGAACATTTTACTTGCACTTGAAACCACCAGGAGGTGTTTCTGTGGTTTTTACTTTAGAACAGAACTTTCTTCTTATATTTAATCCTAAAATATGGAACTCATATGTAAAGCCAGCTGAGATGATTGTTTAGATTTGGGGAGCCATATGCAGACTTCAGACATGCTGCAAACACATGCAAGCTGTTTCCTGACACTGAAACAACAAAAACAAAACCACAGCCTAATTCTTCCTTCAGTCATTACTAGCACTGATATCCCCTTCCTCCCTAAATCCATAGTCAAGTATTAATAGGAACATGCTGTTGATTAAACATCTTCACATGTGAGCAATAGCCTTTTAAGCTTGGATATGCACTTTATTATTAACACTCACTTTTTTTTTTAGAGTTCAAAATGACCAAGAAAAGGCATTGCAAGCCTAAGCTAAGAAATTACAGTGAATTTTCAGAAGGTGTCATTTTCGTAGTAACAGTCTTCTGTTTTCTTTCAGAGTAAAAGAGAACCTGTCTCCCTCTGCTGGTTTTCAGAGAAAAAAAAAAAAAAAAAGATTTATAGATACTAAAAAAAGCACTGGCTGCAACTTTGATACAAATCACAAATTGCTCCAAAATTGGCTGTTAAAACTCGTTGCCTTTAAATATATAGAGGTCACCGTGAGGCTATCAGTGTATTGACTAGCTGAGGATTGGTAAATTTTTTAGTGTTTATTCTGTTTAGGCTTAGTTTGTCAGTATATTTAACATGATTTCTTTAAAAAAATAGAAGAAGATAAATATAAATATAACAAGATAAAAGCTGCTTTGTCTTTAATTCAAACATCACTGAATCTAGCAGCTATGCTAAGAGCAGCCTCACACTGGAGTTGTAGATGCAGTTGCATGATTTTAATTTTCTGCATAGTCTGCCTTGGTCTAATTTCAAATCCAAGCTTTGTGTTGCAGTCCACACCCCAGTGAATGAAATCCCAGGAATTTCCACGCTGCACAGAGTGGGTGTGGGGTTTTTTTACCTCGTTCTGGTACATGGCATGGATTCTGTGAAGAGGGTTTTGTCCTTGGTAGGATGTGCTCTGTCTTCCTATTGTCACAGGAAGCACATTTGTCCTTTAACAATCCCTGTGCTCCTACTAACAATTTGTCATTTACAGAAAGGATACTCTAACAATAGACGTCAAGTTTATTCCTTCCAGTTAGTTAAAGGCAAGCAGCAGTTCCAGTAGCTCAAGGCATTCACATGTTAAATTTGGGAGGCACATAAAGGCATTTTCTGCTGAGAAGAAAATGAAGGAAATTTTGGCTTTAAAGTGATTGTTTTTAGTTATTCTATTTTTTTGTTTTGATGGGGGGTGTTTTTTTTGGGTTTTGTGTGTTATGGTTTTGTTTTGTTTTTTTACTTCCCATGTGTTATAGTCACCATAACACATTTGTTAAGCTTTGTTATGTGTCCTTTTGATCTAGGTATACTTCAAGCTTCCTTGTATCTAGATATTGTTTAATAAAGCATCTACCAGTGACAGTTTGTCATATTTCCCATTAATACCAGTGTCAATATTGTTAGTTACACAAGCTGATTTGGTCTTTGCATATGCTGTGTGTCAGTTCTTTTGGGATGTTTGACTATCAGCATAGTGAGTACAGCACTTTCTCCAAATATTTGACCAAATTCTTTTATTTATTCTGTCTGTGGGATGCAATTTAAATTTTCATTTAAATGTTATTTAAATAATTTGTGGGGTTTTTTACAAGACATTGTTTTATCAAGTGAAAATATAATTTTTATGATAGTTTTATCTCCTGAAAACTGTCAGGGCCACTGTGACATTTGGTGTATCACAGACAAGACACAGGAACAAAACTGAGGTTGGTGAGACACACACCTTGTGCATTGCTTTTACATGGGCACATGAATAACTTCCTGTATGAGAAATACTTTAAACTATTACTGCATGTGGGAATGGGTAACTTGCAATCATCCATGCCAAAGCAAGTCTGCAGGCTATGCCATTGTTCCTTTCTTGACTCAGCTCTCTAGGGAATAGAAGCTGAGCTTCCAAGGCCAGCCAGTTTTCTTTGCTGGAGGAGAGCTGCTGTGGCTGCCCAGCTGTGCAGAGGCTCCGTGGCACCTGCCATACAAATAGTCTGTGTAAAAGTGCCTGGTACCAGTCCCAGAGTGCACCTGCTAATGCTGCTCGGGGAATGGGGATGTAGCTGAGGACAGTGAAAGCAGAGGCAAAAGTCCTTGTGTTGGGGTTGTTCTTCAGTGCTGGCCTGTGTCACAAATAGTGTGGCCAGCAGGACAGGGGCAGTGATTGTCCCCCTGCAGCCCACACACCTTGAATCCTGTGTCCAGTTCTGAGCCCCTCAGTTCAGGAAAGCCATGGAGGTGCTGCAGCTAATCCCAAGAAGGGCAGTGAAGCTGCTGAAGGGCCTGAGGAACAGCTGAGTTGTTTAACCTGGACAAAAGGAGGCTCAGGGGAGACTTTATTGCTCTCTACTGTGCTAAAAGGAGGTTGTAGCCAGGTGAGGGGGGGGTCTCTTCTCTCAGCAACAGGACAAGAGGAAATGCCTCGAGTTGTGCCAGGGGAGCTTCAGGCTGGACATCAGGAACAATTTCTTCACGGAAAGTGTTGTCAAGCACTGGAACAGTGTCCAGGGAGGTGGTGGAATCACCATCCCTGGAGGTGTTGAAGAAATGTCTGGGCATGGCACTGAGTCCATGGTCTAGTTGACAGCGTGGTGTTCAGCCAAAGCTTGGCCTCGGGGATCTTGGAAGTATTTTCCAACCTGAATGATTCTGTGACTCTGTGAAAGCAAAGGAAGGAATAGCACACTCAGTTTGTATTCAGTGTGATACTATGAAATCAGTGCCTATTTAAAGTACCTTCAGAATACCTTTCAAAAATGAGATAATGCTAAAAAGGATGGGCTTATATTATTTTAAAAAAATATGAAATAGCAGGAAAATTTTTTTACAAGAAGGCAACAATTTCCAAGTAAAGGCACAGACAGTTCTTACAGTTATAGCGACTGATAGGCAGGCTTGATAACAGTCTAAAATTCTTCACTAATCCACAGAATGAACCAAATCATCTTTCCTGTCTTAACTAGTAAGATTCACATTTGACTTCCTGTCACCTATTATGCAATAACATGCTGGAGATTGGTCAATCAAATAGCCATGATCATGGAATCATGGAATCATAGAAAGGCTTGGGTTGGAAGGGACCTTAAAGATATCTCGTTCCAACATGATCTTGTTGAACCTGTTGGGTGTGGCACCTGCCTTTTGTTCAGACTAAGCAGGTTAATGCTCCTTTACTTAGCATGGATGAAACATCAACAAATGATTATCCCAGGACTAAACCCTATGGCCAGTGAGTCACAGGTGCAGTTGGGAACAGTTTATGTGACCTGTACCTGAAGGGGAAAGCACAAACACGTGGAACTGGTTGGCAGCAGGATGCCTGTCAGAAAGACACCGTGTCTCTGTAAGGAATCATTGACGTGGGTCACTAATTGCTCCAAGTCCAACGCTCTCCTGGCCAGGATCACCACAGGAGCCCAGCAGGGGAGGTGGCCAGGAGACACGAGTGCCAGGACAAAAAATGTAAAATGCAATCTGCAAAGAAGATTTATTTGGACAGACTGCCTGGAAAGGAACCTCGAGCTTTCTTTTTTTTTTGAGTAGATTTCTTCTACTGATGCTCCACTCTGTGTTCAAAATTGGAGCAGAATTTGTTTATTGATTGTCAAAACTGGAATGGCATTAGAAAGGATTGATTTCTAGTCCTAATAACCGTCAGCCTGAAAAATTCCTGGTGACTTAGATCACAAGGGTGGTAAGAACTCTGGTAATTTTTTTTAATCTATGTAATTAAAGTCATGTCTGTGATGATTCTCCAGGAACACATTTTGTGTCAGTCTTCCAAGTCCTCATTTTGCTCACGTTGAAGTCACCTGCAAGGGCTTTCATTGACCTTAATGGTGTCAAGATCTTTCCAATAGAAAATGCTTAGATGTTAAAATGATGACGGTTATAATATATCCACAATAAAAATGTGACTGCCAGCAATGTATTCCTGACTAATTTTTGATAATTCATTTATATTGTAGCTTCTAAAAGGATGTGTCTTCTTTTCATGTGTCTTCTATGCTTCGTTAAGTGTCTTGTATTTTTTGGAATTTCAGTGTGCTAAAAGTGCAGAATAAAGTACCAATACGCATAAAGTGAATTCTTTGCTTATTTTAAGTAATCCCTGAGTGGATGGAATATAAAGTTATTCTCTCTGGAATTCTTTTACATCTCCATTAAAAAGAATGCTGCTACGTTTAAATGTCCAGGACGACTTTTAATTTGACCTTACGAAAGGCCCATTGTCTAAACTTTGTATGAAATCCCACATGCCATGCTTTTGGGCATACCCAAAGCATTTCGTTCTTTTGAAGCTATTATGAAGGTCAAACCAAAATATTTAGTCCTTCTGAAACGCGTCGGTATGTCAGGAAGGTTGGAGTTGACAACAGGGACCTGCCCTTGCCGGCCAAGCGGTTTGTAAAGTTGGTTCAGCAGAATTCGGCGTAGCGGAGGCTGTTGTTGGGAAGCCGCGGGCTGTGGAAGGATTCGGGGCTGGCGTCCATCCCTGCAGCCCAGCCCGGTGTGCTGGGGGCTCCCCGGCCGCGCCACTGCCCGGCCCCGGCCCCGGGCCCGGCCCTTCCCCCGCGGCCGAGGAAATCCATTGTGTCCGCGCCGCGGCTCCGGCCCCCCCGGCGGCCACTTCTGGTGCGCCGGGCCAGTTCCCAGCCACGCCGAGCATTCCCGGCAAGATCGGGCGATAAGGGGAGGAAATGACGGAGAGCGAGCCCAGCGCGGACGGGCTCGGAGCTCGGGCCGGGGCTGCGGGCTCAGGTGAGGCGGCCCCGGGGCCGGGCCCGGCGCAGCTCCCGCCCCGCTCCGCCCCGCGCGGCCGGGCGGAAGTGAGCGCAGCGCGGCCGAGCGGGGGGAGCCGCCCGCAGCCTGGAGCGCTCCCGCCGGGAGCAGCCGGGAGGGACGAGCGAAATGGCCGAGGTAGGCGCGGGGAGCTCCGGGTGGTCGGGGCGAGCTGCGGGCCCCGCGCCGCTCCCAGCCCGGCCGGGTGAGCCGCTGAGCTCCGCTGCCCGCCGTGCCCCCGCTTTGCTCGCCCCTCCCGGGGGTCGCCGCCACCCTCGGCCTCCGGGCGCTGCCCGAGCCGGCGCGGCCTCGGCGCGGTCGCGGGGCCCCGGTGCCGCTCGGGGTCCCCGAGCCGGGCGGCACCTGCGGGCGGCGGGGCCCGGGCAGCGCCGTCCGCCCGTCCCAGCCGGGAGCCGCGTGTGCGGAGCGCTCCGCACCTGCCACAGGTGCTTTTGCTGAAGGCTCCGCCGTGGCGGGGAGCTCGGGAGGTGCCCGGCGTAGGGGGCACCTTGGCGGTGGCCGCAGGGACCCGGCGGGTTTGCCTTTCCCTTCTCTTCGTCCCCTTGGTGCCTTTGGAGCGGGTTCGCTCGCCCCGGCTCGGCGCGTTGCTGTGGTTCCAGAGAAGCTGCGTGTTTACAAAGCGGGTCCCTAAACAGCTCTGCGGTCTCCCCCGGGAGCCTTGCCGATATTTCTAGTGATGGATGGAAGTTTGTGACTGCCTTGCTGTTCTTGGCTCGATCTAGTTTATTATTCTGTATCAACACAATAAAAAAGGTACTCCTGCACCTTTGTTAGCACAGGTAACCTCCCGCTTCAGCTGTGCTCTTGTTGGGGGAAGGATGTGGTAGCAAGATGAAATCAAAAAGAAAAGCGTTTGGAAGAAAAGGACATTCTGGTGGTTTTTCTACTCATTGTATTACTTACTAGAAGCCTGATACTAGAGCATAGCACAGTTAAACTGATTTGGGGTAGATAGAGGAGGGATGCCGAGCTTTTAACTGCTAACACTGCGTGTTCAATGCAGATCTCTTCCCAAAGGGAACTGAAAATTTAAGAAAAAATGTCTGGTGTTTGTACAAGATGTTGTGCAATACTTGCTTTGAATATAAGCTGTGTTCAGGAGTGGTAGTGATGGATGATTTATGAAGAATCCAAAGGGGAAGCAGAAATGGGGCAGGGGAAATGAAATCAGACAGACGAAAGTATTTTTTTATATGGCTTTGTTGGCTTTGAAGGCAGTTGTGTGCTTCATTCCCCCAGCATGGGAGTGGGGCTGTAAAAAACTTTATGCATCTGGGAGGAAGAGAAGTTGCTTAAATTGGGCTCATTTATTGCATTTGTGGGAGGGAGAGAAAGGGATTATAATTCCCACTCCAATTTTTGGAGCAAAACTAGTAAGGATAAGGGGACAGTGAAAAAAATTGCATAGAAGATAAAGGCGGAGGGAGAGAACAGAGGCAGAAATGACAAATTCTGGAAGTTAAATGACCCTTTTGGGGAGGGGACCACAAGCCAGACGAGTAAGAGGTTATTTAGAGTCTCTCTTCCTCAATGGTGTGCTCTATTTGAATATTCTTTTACGTCTCTTAGAGATGCTTGTTTACGAAAAGTACAAAGGAAATCTCAGGAAATATTTAAAATTGTGATTTAATTAATAAAACAGATTTGTCTTAATTACAGTGCAATAGTAATCCTGATTTATATACTTGAGGTTCCTCTTTCCTGTGGATTATTGCTGTCGTCCTGTGAACTCAAACATAAAGTTCATCAGGACATATGATCATTGCATTGAAATTGATAATTTAGTTATTTTTATCCAATTTGAGTTGCTCTCTGTGTACTAACAAAGAAAATTGAATGCCTTAAATGAAGACTGATGCATTTCAAAATGCCAAGTAAAAAAAATAATTCTGATTTTGTGTTCCTTTGTTTCTTACTTCTCAAACTAAACTGGAACTGGTGATATTTCTTACTCAGTGTTGCTGTTGTCTCCAGCTGCCTAGCTGGAGACACTTGGATTAAAATGTTGTTTAAGAAATAAAAATGCTGAGGTGATGTTTTGGAAGGCTTTTTTTTTTGTTGTCTTAGGCTTTGATGTGGGACCAAAACCAGACGGTATGAGGTTATTTAGAAAAATGAATGCTAGATTTGAATTTTATTAGAGCAGGATTGCATGTTGTTTGTCTTTTAAACTCTTGAACGATCTTAAGGCTGCCTTATGGGAGCTTTGAAAATTGCAGTGAAGTAGCACTGGTGAGTAGCCAGTGTAAGTCCAGCACTGACATGACTAAAATTCATAAATTGTAACATCAGCCCTAGAGACATTCAGGTAAAGATCTTCCATATTTTTTTTTTGTTTTAGAAGTATTGCCGTTTAGTGTCTGCAGTCGGTACAGAAATTATTTGGTGTTTGTTTGTTTTTAGGATAATAGAACGAGCTTAAAAATGAGAGAGTATTACACAAATGTGAGTTGTTTGCTTTATGGATGTGTAACTGTGTAAACATATCGTTCTATTTTAAGCAGAAGATGTGGATGTGTAATTCATTACGAGAAGCAGGGTTCAGTCTTTATCAACACTGGTCAATAAAGGCAGTCAGGCATCTAAGGCAGCATCATCCAGCCCCTTGGCAGGTGAGCAGGTTGGTGTGATGTTAGTTCGTGAGAACAGTGATGAAATTGTTTCCAGGCTGGACTGGGAAGGAGGAAATGTTTCAAAGCATGCCAGTAATGATAAACCTCACTTAAGCTATAAAAACTTCTTCAGAGTGAAATGCTTTTGTCGAAGCTCACATAAAAAAAGTTACGAGAAATATTACTTCAATCTATAACTTTGTAGAAATGCAGCTCGAAAGTATTTCCTTAGATTAAGCTGTCCAAGTGATGGTCACTTCAGAGGGAAGAAATGGAAGTAAGAGGGAGAAGGTATGTCTGCATGCTTCATGTAACATGTAATTTAAATTACCAACAAAACATCACTTTCAAAAACCCAAGCACAGCTTGCAGTGTGTGGTGTGTGAGGACCTTGTGGTGTTTGTGCTAAGGGAATGTCGCTGGTTCAGATCTGGAGGTTCATTAGTGCATTGTGACCCAGAGGAAATAATTCAGGTTGTAGTTGATGTTTGTAGGGGACTGGTGAAGAACAGGATCCATCTTCTGCTTAGGTTGTAGTCCCAGCCGAGGTGGTGACAGTGCTGTTTCCAGGTGGGAGCTGGAAGTTTACCTGGGTTCAGCGTCCATCTGAACACATTCCTGAGGAAAAAATCCATCAAGAGTCTTAGAGAAGTTACCTCAGGGTTCAGGAAGTACTTGAGTGCCAAATTAGTGGAGACTAGAAGGGTATTTTGAGGAAGTGTGTGTTGGCTTGGCTTTTTCCTATTTGCATTTCCAAAGCCACCTTTAGAGACAAGATAAGGATGAGATGAACCTTTGGTCTGAGTGTAGCCACCCTGTTCAGTTCTCTACCTGTGTATTGTAAAAAAACCAAACCCAAACAAACCCCATAATTATTGAATCAATAAATGTAACAAGCATTTAGTAATTTTTTAGGGATAGAGCATGGAGGTACACGTGAACGGTGCATTTGTTGTGTCAATTAGCGATCAGCAGTTCTGCTCCATCTCCTGTGACTGTGAGCTGTGTGACTGAGATCTGCTGTTACATCTGAAACTGTGCAAGTTTCCTGCCTCAGGGGAAACTCAGCTGCTGAAGCAAGTGGTGGAAATAATTTGGCTACTGCAGCAGAATTGCATTAGGTGAGGCTGGTAGGGTGGTACCAGCAGAGTGATAGAGAGTTGGGCCAGGGCCAGAGCTGTCAGTGTTTCCTCTCCATGAATGGTTTTGATGGTTTTGTTGGAGGTGTGTGAGCACTGCTGCACACAGAGCATCTCTGGGGGAGGGTTGTGTTCATCTCCCTGTGTTTACAGCCTCTGTACCTCGCATTTTGCTGTGCTTTCAGTGTTTTGCCGTGTTAGGAGGATGTCTGCAGAGCTTACTTCAGGCACATAATTTTGGAAAAATTGGGATTTTAACACGGTCCTCTGTCTGTGCTGCAGAATATTATAGAACTGTATGGAAGGTGTTTGAGCACCTCTGTTGTGGTAATTAAAGCAGACAGCACAGATGTTTCTTTCCTCTCTCTCTGTTCTACCTACACTAGACTCTTTGGATGGTTTTGATAAAATTGGATATGTAGTTTAAAATGTTGTCTGTCTTCTGTGTGGTACCACTGGGATTGGGATTGATGGAAGTACTAGTTTAGTTACATGCTCCAGGTCATTTGTCATGTTCTACTGGGGTCAGGCCCCACACTGCATGAATAACTAAGGTCCCTTCCAGTCTTAATTGTTCCATGAAAGTGATATTCCAGAATAAAATTACTTTGCAAGTCAGAAATTACTGCACCAGTTATTCAGCTGGGGAATCAAAATATTTGGGATAATGACCTCACTTAAAGAATAAGGAAAAAAGCCTCCTAAAGGCCAGCAGCTAATGTTGGTTCTGTATGGAAATTTTTGTTGCTTGAGTGTTTTCAAGTGGCCTTTGGAAAGCAGGATTGGTGGAGGGATTGTGTACGTCAGGGTGACGAGGAGAAAAGCACAACTTGAGAGATTTCTGTAGAGCAAGGGAACCACCACAAGGTTTTTAAAAGCAAACTTTTGAGACGGGAGGAGTGGAATTGAAAGCATTATCCTGCAAGGAGAAACATTGCAACAGAACTAGAATTCCTAGCCTTTGTCAAACAATGTGGGTAATAAGCTTGGCTGTAAGGCATGGAAAAAACTGTCTTGGCCAAGTGCATTGGAATGAAAGAGCCTGGGATGCCATCATTGTCATTCCTGCTCTTTGCTGGTACCTGCATCCAGAAAATACTGCACAGGAGCACAACAGGAGAATAATTGCTGTTAGAGAGCTGAGAACAGGATAGGGAGAAATACAGGAATGCAGTATTTGATGAGTACTACAGCTGATGAATCCTGTTGATTTGTGTCTTCTGCTGATTGGCTTTAAGGACTTCTTGCCTTGATTCAATCATTTATAAAGTTTATCCTGGTGATAAATCTCCAGTGTCCAGTTATATGAGCTCATGCTGCAGTTTTCTTCTAGCTGTGCCACCCGCTGTTCTTAGCAGGGTCAGGGTTTTTGTTTTTATGAAACTCACAGGGAATTTGATTATCTTTATGACCCCCATGTCTTAACAGAGCTAGATGGAGTGGTGGTCAGGTTCAGAACGTGAGGGGAGGAGTAGAGGAGCAGAAATGTGCTGAGTGAACCTGCAGACGTGCTGTACCCAATGTGCCCTGCTGGAAGGGCTTGCAGTGGCCAGTGCAGCAAAGGAATCGTGGCCATGGGGAGCACGTGGTCTGTAGTCACCTGTAGCTGCCCTCTCTGACGTCTGCCTGGAACATCATGACAGATTCATGCAAGCTTTGTTTCTCCTGAAATATTGATCAGACCCTGAAGATTCAAATTTAACAGCAGCTGCAAAGTGTGCCGTGTCTACTAGTGATCTTCTGCACAGTGTCCTGGGTGAAAATTGATTTCAATAATTCATAAATTTTTATAAGCACTGAAACAGCTGAGGTTGGATTTTTCAAGGGATTTGTTGCTGATGTTGAAAGACCTTAAAGGCTGAGACTTCCTGTTCTAGTGCTAGAAACATCCTATTCTTGCCTAGCCCTCGAGATCAAAGGTTTTGTGATGAAATTGTACTTTTGAGACATAAATGAAGTTTCAAAATCAAAGTTGAGATGCAGTTCCTTCTTAGGTATTTATGATCTGAATGATTTGAGCAAAACAAGTGAAATGAGTGTTGGTTCAGGGTTTGTGCCTAATTTAAAATTACCTGTATTTGAGCTAGTGAAATTGTCTTTGAAGGTTCTGTAGGTGTGAGCTGAAAAAAAATGGACTCAATTTTCTGGTTAACTGTGTTCATCTCAGTTGTAAGGAGACACTTGCTAATTTTGCTAAAATGACTGGATTAAAGAAGCTTCTAAGTTTCTAGTGGAAAGATATCATGATAGAACTGTAGAGCTTTAACACTGACCTTTCAGGACTGTTTGTTGTTGAGAAAACCTCCAGTTTAAACCTAACGTTATTTAAAAAGAATAACAGCCTTACTTCAAGCAGTCATGTCATGAGTATGTGCTCAGTATTTTCTCCCTTTGTAGCAATGTGAATGCATCTGGCACAGAGGGCTGCTGAACATCAAAGTTCTTGGGACTTTTTTCTTTCTTTTCTTTGCTAAGGAGTTTTCCTGCTGTGGCAAATGTCTGGCTATGGATTCCTTTGCTGATGATTTGTATTTTCCACAGTGGATTACTGCTGTCGGATTTTGCTCAGTTTTCCCTGGTTTCCCATAAAACTGCTACTGTCTCTGGTATGCAGGCAAGATTTTTTAATTTGTAGGCTAGCTATGATTCAATGTGGCAAATGCTTCAAGTATTTTTATTTTTGTTTTCTTTAAGGGCAAAAGAGCCTCAAAGTTACTTTGAGAGTTGCACTTGTTTTGAGGAAGCTCTGGCTGCTCTATGCCAGGACCTGACTTTATAAGGAATGCAGGAAATGGCCTGACTTGTTATCATTGCTGCTGTATTTAGTTCTTGGACTCCAGGGAATTCATGTGCACTGATTTCTGATAGCTATAAAGTACTTCTTGTGAAGAAATTACCAAATAATATGTTCTGTGCTTACGTAGAACAGATTATAAATAGGGTATTACAAGCCTTGGTTGTTTTTGAAAAGAAAGCTGTGCAACTCATCTGCAATAGAGGAGGATACTAACATGTACATGAGCAGATGGTGAGATTACCTCTGCTTAAGGTAAAACGATTTATTTCTGATGAAGTCATCCCTTGCTCATTAAGGTAGCAAGCTAATTTAGATTTTGGGAGTCTTTGTCCTGGTAGAGATGTAATGTCCTGTATTGGTTCCCCAAAGTTTCTTACCAGAAAAATATCAATTTCTTATTGGAAAGAAAATTCTTCCTAGCTCCATTTTATGTATTTGCTAGACTAGTGCATAGCTAATTTATTTTTTTTTAACACAAGCCTCTCTAAATGAAAACCTGGTTTAAAATTAATTTCCATTCCATGTCAAGGCTTTGATCTGAAGGAGATGGTCAGGCATCGTGCAGTTTCTTAGTTCTTGATTATTAAAAAGTTTTCTTGCTGCTTTTTTTTTTTTTAGGAGTATTTTACTCCTCCGAAATAATGAATGATGTGCAATACTCAGAATTATGTAACAATACACATGTACTTGAGTGATCAAATTAATTTCAGGCTGTAAACACATTTATGTAAAATTGTTACCAAAGAAGTGTTGCTCTTGCAGAAACTCTGTTAGACCAGAGCCAGAGGGGTCTGCAGGCTCCTGTGTGGTCACAACTGCTTGAGAAAGGAATTATTGCTTCAAGTGAGTGAAATCTGACTGCAGGGACATTACCCTGGGCAGGGCTGGGGATAAATTGTGAGCTTGAGGTTTTAATCCCACTTTTAAAGGGGGTGAGGTTGTGCTAGAACAGCGGGAATGTGGTGACTTCACCCAAATACAAATGTGTCTGTTTAATATCAGAATTAAGGGACAGTGTAGTGTAGGGGATTGTTTTATCACTTCTGAATTTCTGTTACAATCTCTTCAGCTGCTTCTGGCTTTCATTTAAAAATAAATGAAATGTTTCTCACGTTCTTGGAGTGCTTGGCAAGAGGAGTGCTCTTGAAGGTGAAGAGATTGACAGGTGAAAAGTGATTTTTGCTGTTACTAACAATAGAGTGCAGCATTCAGAGCAGCCCTGGCTCTGTAGGGATCACTCCTGGCTCTTCAACGCCCTCCAGTTGTTGCAAACTTCTGCTGAGTTCCTATAGCTTGGTCAGTCATGGCTCAGGATTCCAGGGTTTGATTTGCAACTTGTTTTATTCTGAGTGTTTGAGGAGTTCCCTGCTGATAGATGATCCTAATGGAATTTGCCCTTCTCTCTGTAAATGTTGGAGAATTTAAATTCTGCTCACTCTCTGCCTTTGAACTTAGATGGCTGCAGAGTGAGAGGTGAACTAAACTTATGTGAAAAATTACCTGATGCTGCATGGTTAGCATTTAAAAGAAGCTCTATCAGTATTTAATCATGCTTATGCCTAGGGAGATTTTCTTCTGATGTCTTATATGAATTTACTGCTTAGATAAAATTTCGCCAAAGTTATTGCATTTTTATCAGATATTTTGTATCAGATTTTTTTAATGTCAAACTGTTTGAAAAGAACCTGCAGTCTACTTATAAAATTTGTCCAAAATTTATACACTGACTTTAGAAGTTTCCAAAGACAGGCTTTAAATACAGCCATCATATTATGTGTATGTGTGCTGTTGAGGCTGTCTTGCAAAGAATAAGGCTAGAATTCAATTTTCCAGATAACCACTAACAACAACCTTCTGTCTTGAATGCCAGAAGTTCACTGGATTTGTCAGTGCAAGTGTGCTGTGCTGAAACACAGCAGTGTAATGTGAAATTGTGACATAAACGAGCAGTTGTTGTTGTGGGGTTCTCTGGGTGTTGTGAATGAAGGTGCTGTGGTAGCCGAGTCCCTTATTTCTGAGAGCTGAGCAATCTGTGTTTATCTGCAGTTGTGACTTCGTGGAACAGGGACTGTCCTTGAGAACAGGAGACTGCTTGGTCATAGGGAGATCAAGGCCATTGGTTTCAGCAGAAAAATAAGGCTTTTTTTTTTTTTTTAAGCTGGCTGTTATTATATATAAATACTCTGAAGTCCATATAATTTTTTTGTCATCTCCTTGAGAAAAAACTCACATCTAATTATCAAGCAACACCTGAAGGAATCGATAATCTTGTAAATTGTAGCCCAAGCAGTTCTGCATAGTCTCTGAAAATATGATTCTATTTTATTTTTTTAAATAAAGTTCAGGAAAAGCCCTGCTGCTCTTTAGAATCCTTGAGCAACAGCAAGACTCTGCAAACTGCACTTATCTCGGGCTGCTGCTTCTTGGAAAAGCCAGGCAGGAATTGTTGAGAGGACTCCTAAGTCAGGGTGTTCCTGCCTCTGCCGAGGCAGTTTTAACCAGCTGGGAGTTAATGAAGAGATGAAAGGCAGCTTCGCTTTCTAGGCAGTCTGAGAAGGTGCTGTCAGGTATATGGGACTCCTCATTAGGGTCTTTTCTGTGGCTGGTAGGATTAGACCAGCTGCAAAATATCCAGTACATCTTCAGGAGAAGTTTTAGTGTGATTGTCCTGCTAACACGAGAACAGCAAATTATTGAAGGCCACATTTGTGCCATGAATGGGACCAGAGACCTGCATTGTCTATACAGGAACCCAGCAAAATAGTTTTGGCGTTTTTAAATTGATTTCCTGATTGTGTTTCACACTGAGCTCTGCAGATAGGAAGCAGACAGGACAAGACCTTTTCCTAATGACAATATTTATGGCTTTAATGGGTGTCAAACTCTGCAACTTCATATACTGTGCAGAAGAGGGTCTGGTGTTGTTTTTTTTTTTTCTGTAGACTTTGTGTTGAATATTTACATCATTATCCTGTGGATTGATTCATACCTGTAACTTCTAAAGCTCCTCCTTAAGACTTTATGCCCCAGGACTTGAGTTTTGTGGTTTTCAGTGTTTTATGATTTCCTTAGTCTGTCACTGTTTCAGTCTTTCTGAAGACACTCTCTTTTGTTTAAATCTTGTCTTGGTAACTGTAGCATAATTTCTGATTTAATTTTGCTTTGTGTAGGATTTCACTTGGATTTGTCTTCAGACTGAGCTGAAATGTATAGAACCCCTTATAAAGATGTCTATAAGCCATTGAAATGAAGTAGATAAAACAAAAGACTTGGCCAGACTTAAAGAATGTAAAGAATCTGTTATAAATCTGTTAAGAATCTTGCTCTGTGTGTGGGGAGTCCAGAGAAATGCAGTCACTCTGTTTGGAGCACATCTCGCTGGTTTGATTCAAGGAGGGCAAAAAAAGAAATCCAGTCTGAAATCCAAACCTTTCTAATGGCTGTGGATTGGAAGAGAACATAAAGAATTTTGAGTTATCTGCATTATTTGCTGCAGAGAATTCTTAATTTGTAGATTGGTGCATGACTTCAACTCAGAATGATTTGCATCTACAAGGCTCATCTAGTTCAGTGAAACGGTGTTTTAATGAGGATTGCTGATTATGTAACCCTCCTAGCAGAAACTCATTATTCCTGATTTTTATCTGGCTGCTTGATGTGCACACTGGCTATTGCTGGATGACATCTCCTGGGCTCAGCTCTGACCCAGCTCTGTGCAAAAAGCTGGAGAATAGAGCAGAAGTAATGCTGAAAAATAACACAGTTCTTGTGGTAATCTCTTGCAAGATTATTTCAATAGAGTCTGCATAGATATTGTGGTGAATATGGGAAGTTGTATCATAGTCCTAAACACAAGACTGGAATTGGAGAAATGTTAAATACCATTTTCTTGATGGTGGCCTTAAGCAAAAGTGACCTTTTGGAGTTTCTTCCTTTGCCTAGTAGTGAATGACACTTCCTGTAAAGGGCTGTTAAAGAGATAAGTCAATGAGCAGCTGTACTTAAATAGCTTGTTTTGCTTGTCCAAGAAATATCATTTCACAAGCATTATTTTTCTTGTTAAGAGGGTAAAGTACAATATTTTTCAAAGGAAGAGAGGTCCTTCAGTGTCGTTATGACCATTATAACCGTGGTATAGCAGTTAGAAAGGTCTGGTTTTGTCATCTAGTGAAGTAAGGTGGAAGTCCTCTTGATAATGTGCTTTATCAATGCTGTATTTGTGTAGTCTTTAGAATGACTTCTACTCCCAAGACTGCACCTGTGCAATTGCTCGAGTCTGGAAACCACTCCAGACCTGGGGCTGGCTGTTGTGTGTCCTGGGTCTAGTGGGGCAAAAAGAAACCAGGTGCTTACTAGCACCAGTAGGCAGAGTTAAGAAAAATAAATGAGTCTTGCATAATTCAAAGACTGTGAATTTATTTGTGTGGCTTCTTTTTTAAGTTTTATACTCCCTCCCCCCAAAAAAACCCCAAAATTGGCCTCTTCAAAATTTTACATGCTCGGTTTCTGAAGGACACGAGCGGCTTTGTGAGCTGGTGGTGTGTGGCTGTAGCTGTCCACATGTGCTTTGCTGCTGACGTTTCATTTCCTTTGCTCTGACGTGGTTCTGATGTTTTGTGTCTCTTCCAGCTCTGCTGAAAGGTCTGTGAAGGCAGGAGCAGGCCAGCAGTGCAGGGAGGCGTCGCTGCTGTCCGTGGCCACGTGCTCGTGCGGCATGGCCCAGGTGTCCTGCAGCCATGGGTTCAAACAGGGCTCCTCGCCTTCCCTGCCAGCCCCAAGGCCGAAGGACGTGGACAAAGAGGAGGCACTGCAGATGGAAGCTGAGGCGTTAGCCAAGATGCAGAAGGAAAGAGGTGTCGCTGGTAATAAACAAACCTTTCGTCCTCTGAGCAGCCCCAGACAGAAAGCACAGACTCAGAACAAGCAGGACCACGATCTCATGGTGTTCCCAGAGTCTGATGCCAAGAGCGTGGAAGATAAACTGAGCACCATTGACATAGAGAAGCTCACTCGTGCTGAACTGGAGAAACTGCTGCTGGATGACAATTTTGAGTCTAGTAAAGTACCTACATTACCAGCAAGTCCTGTTCTGAGCCCATCTGTGGCTTCACAGTTTTATCTTGGCCCCACGAGTCAGAGGAGACAGTGGGCACCTGTGATCCCAGCACCTGTGACATGCACTTTACCTCCTATTTACACCTCAGCTGCTTACACAAAACAGACTGGTGTATTTCAGAATGGATTCCATCCAAGTATGTCATCCTATCCCTCTAGAGAGCCTATTTATCTTGGCCTTCCGAGGCAGTCACAATACATTTCCTACCCTCTGGCAGCTACCACACCTTTCCATCCACACGGAGCCCTACCTTTGTACCCTCCAGTCCTCACTCCAGAAATGGCAAAAGTATTTGACAAAATTGCAAGCACTTCGGAATTCCTGAGGAACGGGAAGTCGAGCACGGACCTAGAAATGACTTCCATCAAATCTGCAGTGTCCAGCCTGGCAGCCTCAGAGAGCTGTGGGGATGTCAGCAAATTCGACTGGCTGGACCTGGATCCTCTGAGTAAACCCAAAGTGGACACTGTGGAGGCTTTAAACAAGGCAGAGGATGATGGGGAGAGCGTTTCAAGCATGAGTGCTGAAGACCCGTGGGATGCAGTTCTGCTGGGAGAAAAGCTGATAGCCACTTGTCATCTGGAAAGAAAAGTTAATGGGAAACCTTCTGGGGCAACAGTCACAAGGAGCCAGTCCTTGAACATGAGAACAACTCAGCTTGCAAAGTTACAGGGCCAAACATCACAGGTATGTAAATCAGTATCTTTAAATTGCAGTATAACAGTAAAAATTAATGACAGTATTTAAAGACACTTGAAGGTCTGTTATTTATTTTACGTGTATTGCTTGGCTTGAGCAGTGTCCAAATAATGTGATGTTATGGCATATGTATTAGTGCTATTCAGAAAATTGAACATTATTACTGAATTATCTCCCAAAATACCTCTGCCCTTATGTAATCCTTCCACATTTACTGAGGAAATTGCTGGTTTTCAACTCAACACTCCAGTAAGAAATTGAAATAATACTCAGCACAATTAAGTATCTAAATCATTAATAAATGTTTCAATTTTATGAGCAATTCACATAATACTAGGAAATAAAAAGGTGGTGAGCTAAGCACTGAAAGTTTGATCACAATAGCAGAATAATTCTGTTTTGTAGGTAGGAAGCTTTCCTTCTGGGTAGGACTGCTGGACAGAACTTTTGCTGTGCTGGAGTGGCTGTTGGGTCAGAAACTCTGCACTTCTGCACTCAAAGAAGGCAAAACATCTTTGTGTGCTGTCAATTTATCAGGCAGGGCAAAAAAGATGTTTGAGAGATTCTTCCCCAGGATCATTTAAATGAAATATTCAAGAGCAAGCTCTCAGCAGGGGCTTTGGTTCTGGCCCTCCCAACTGCAGCAGGTGATCATTTATTGCACCCCACGGGGGCAATCCTGCACAAGGCTGGAGGTTATTCAACTTGCCCTGTATTTTCATTTCTTTCTGTGATAATTCCACCACAAAATAAAAAGGATGTGTTTTAAAGTATTAGTCAGCTCACTAGAAAATGGATATGAATACTTCTGGGTTTTGTTTTGGTTTTTGTACTCCAGCAAAAAAAAAAAAAAACAAAAAAAAAACCAAGTTTTTTTTTTGGTTTTTTTTTTTTTGCCGGAGTACAAAGACTGAAAGAGAAGTGGAGAATTTTCAGTGGAAAAGCCAGCACCCTGTCAAGGGTGATAATGGCCAAAAAAATTCTATTTGTAGAAACTGGTTAGAGAATGGGAAGTAAGATATTTGTTTGCTCTGGAGACTTTGGTTTACAGCTGTTTCAGATCTTAGGTGTTGTCTTTCTAGGTGTTTTTAATAGGCATGGGACATGCCATGAAAAAGCAACTGTTACCACTCAAGGATATTTTCCAAATAATTCCTTAATTCTTCCCTCCCCACCCCCAAATTGGAGGAGGTTTTCTTTCTCAGAAATATTTACTAGACTGTGGCCTAAAAGGCTGTCTAAATTTCCATTGAAGTGAAAATTTTGGCCCCTCATTTGAACAATTTCCTGTTTTTTCTGGGTTAGGTGTCAGTATTCTGGCAAAAGTCAATACAAGGCCAGTGGAAAAGGAATATAAACCACCCTGAAACCCAAAAAATCAATTTATCTCTGCTTTTGTGCCATGTGTACAGATCTTGAACCTGACTTAATTTTATTTTTTTTCCCCACTTGCTGTTGAGCTGTGACACATCAGCTCTGTTATTTCCCAGTATTTGGAGGGACATGTAAATTTGGGCTGTGCAGCAGTTTGTTTCTCAGGGTGCTGTGTAATCTGGTGATGTGTTTGCCAGTTTTTCAGCGGTGCTTGCTGGCTGTAATTAACTGCTGGCTGTAATTAACTGCTGGCTAATTACTGGGCTGCACTGGGTCACTGCTGCTCAGGTGGTGGCTGGAGGAAATAATGCTTGACTTGCTGAAGGAAACCTGCCTTTACACATTGCAGGTTTTTTCCAAGAGTGTAGGATTTCAAAGGCTCTTTCCCGTTCCTAAGGTCCAGTCTCCTGCTATTGGCATGTCCTGGATTGACATTTATGTTGGATTCAGAAATTAAGTTCAAGCTCTGCTCTCACGTGGGGTCTTTTCTTCTGCCACTTTTGATTTAAAGGCTCTTCCAGCTCCTCCTCATCATTCCTCTGATTTTCAGCAGCACACATTTGTAACTTGCTCTTAGGAAATGTTCTTTTAGCAGGATGGAACAGCAGGTACTTAAGATGAAAGAAGAATTTTGATATTTACCTCAGTATGTTACAAGAGTTGGTGACTTTCTGTCAGCTTTCACTGCAGGCTCTGTGTGAGAGCTTCTCTTTCCTTTTTTATTTTTTTTGCAGATGTTTTATGAGAATTTTAGCTCTCTGTGTGAGAGCACAGTACCACGTGCCTTGTACAGAATGAATAAACCCTCATTACAGGCAGGGGCATCCTGCTTGCTGCTCTTTTATTATTACATTTGCTTTATTTGTGATAGCATCACAGCATCAATTCTGGAGTCGATTAATTTTTATTAAATCACCATCTTTTTCAAACAAGTTCTTAATTTATAGCAGAGTTCTGCAGTGAATGCCCAACTGAAGGTTTGAGATTTACTTTTTTTTGCTCCTCCAGACTTGTTTTAGCATCCAGTTCTGGCCTGTGTTATAAAGGTAGATGATGATACAAGGCTGTAAGTGAGAATGTTTGTTTCTGCTGAGTTATTAAAGAAGAAAATAAATAGATTTAAAGATGAGTCTCTCAGTTGGATATCCTTGAAATATAACCTGGATGGTCTCTCTTTTGTCTGTCCTGTGCTTCTGCTTTATTTTCTAGATTAAGTAATTTTCTACTTGGTATAATAGAAAGTTGAGTTCTGTTGCCTCTGTTTGTGGCAGTTCTCTTGTGTTTTACCCAATTTACCCGAATTTATCTGTTCTTTCAAGTCTTGCATCTTAACAAGTCTGGATCATTCCTCCCTAAGCTGTTCCTGCAGAACTTAGTCTCGCTGCCCCTTTAAACAAAAATATTGGTACTTTGATTCTATCAAAACTTAGGACTGATCTGTTTAATCCCTTAATAATAGATTGCTTTGTTTTGATGAAGTCTCTATTTGTATCTATTCTTATTTTTGCCTATTTAATGGATGTATTCATATTTGAAGTACCTATACATTTATTTCTTTTAAACACTTCGGTGTTTGTCACTCATTTCTGAAAGCAGAGGCAAAAAGCAGAATTTTGTCCTCTTTTATGTGTTGTTTTTTCTTGCTTTCCACAGAGCTGCTGAGCCTTGTGACTTTGTATACTCATGGAATTTTATTTCACTTGACTTTTGTTAATTTACTGGGGTTTAGGTTTGTTTGTCATTGTTCACATTAATTGTATTTACAGACCACTTCTATTTTTTGCAGCCGATATTGACATGAACTTTTTATCTCATTTGGCCTGAAGTCCTTTCTTTCAAGTTCTTTCCTGTTTGACTGATGGCTTCTGCACCTCCCAGATCCACCCAAGTAGAAGTTAAAGAAATTAAAATTCTACTTGTTGCTCAAAACCCATCTGAGTTCAGTGGGTTTAAATAGAATTCTTAGTTTTTCAGAGCTTGTCCTGTAATTATTTTCCCAAAAGTGATAAAAATTAATATTGGGGTGCAGCTTAAAAAAAAAAAAAAGAGATGTTGGATGCTCTTAATTTTGCACGAGGAGCTCTTTTCCATGTTTGTAATTACACGAAGTTTCTCTCCTTAGTCACGTGTGACCCTGAGGTGAACATGGATAACCAAATCTTTAGATTAGAATTTATTATTTCCCCTGGCTGGGCTTGCTGGTGTTGACATGCCTGTTACTGAATTTCCCAGCAGGATAACTGGCAGTGTTTGTGTGAGGAGTTCAGCCTGTCACAGGGGCACAAAGTGAAGTCCCAGCACTGCTGTGGCTCCATTTGAAGCTGGTCCCTTCTCTGGTGCTTTTCTGCTGTGCTTGCCCAGTGCTTTGGGCACTTGTTTGTGGCGTTCCTTAACGAGTTTTTAAATCGAATTTAACATTTACAGAGGCAGCTTTTTGATTTGCAGTGGCTGAGTTTTGTGCTGAGTTTTGTGCTGAGGTGATGACCCTTGAGCAGGGCTGTTTGTCTGTCCCTGCCTCTGTCCCCTGCCTGGTCCCTTGCATTTTGTGTTTGCTAGAGACAGTTGCACGGGTTAGCAGGGCAGTGTTTTTATGTGATAGAACTTGTCTGAGATGTTACAGCAGCAGAGCCTATTTCAATGTATTTCAATGTAAGGTGGTGTGCCTGCTCCTGCAGCTCATTTCAGGTTTTGTGGCTTTTCAGCTTCCTGCTGGAATTGTCTCATGTGGTGTGGCTAATCCCCAGTTACACAGAATTTGTCCTTTTGACTGATCAGTTTTCATGCAACCGGTATTTTAGCTGAAATAATTAGGTTTAAATGCAATTCAAGTGGCAATTATAGGTTGTATCTCTTCCAAGTTTATGCTGTACTGCTTAAACAAGTTAATTTGAAGGAGGAAAAAACCTGACAGACATTATGTGGCTCTCTGATGTGACCCCTTTTCTGAGAGTCTAATTTAACTATATTGTCTGATATGCTCTAATGAAATGAGCTGACTACTTGGGCTAATAATAAATAACCCACATACTAGTTAAGTAGTTAATCACTACTTCAAATATGAATAAATGGTGATGATTTTCAGAAAACCTGCTTTGTTCCTGCCCTTGTGGTTGGAGTAAAGTTTTCTGTAAGCATTGTAAAATCTTTGGATGACAAATGAAAAATGTCACTGGGCATGTGACTTACTCCAGGGAGGATCTGGCAGGAGCTTCACAGATCACTCAGGCTGGTGGTGGCTGTTAGACTGTGGACAGCTGAGTTCCACTGCTTATTCCAACTTTGCTCTGCTTTTTGCTCACTCCAGAATTTGTATGGCTTGTGTTGTGAATTGGATCAGAAAACAGATATAAAACTTGCTGCAGTTCTGTGTTTGTCATTTTGGTTTTGTTGGTTTTGAAGTTTATTAGATTTTTTTGCTGTTTGAAACTGCAGCTCTCTTTTAGCAGGTTTTTTTTTTTTTTTTTGGATTGGATACTCTAAAGATTGTGGTTTACAGTTTTGGGAGATGATGAGAGCATTTGGCATAAGGGATTAAAGCAGTGGTAATTGATTCCATGGGGTTAATTATCAGTTTCATGTTCTCAATGCTATTTCCTTCCAGTGTTGAACTTGTATTTTCCTGCTTTGTAGGAAGAGCTAATGATGGGCACCAGTGATATGCAGTGGTTCTTTCTGGAACTACACTGAATTTGAATTGCAGAACTGGAGGAAAAATATGTTTTTCTTGTATCTGTGGTTCAGCTGCATTTAGGCAAATCCGAATGCAGCAGGTCACTGCTGGCAGCTCAGGAAATGTTTGCAACTGAATATTAACTGATAATGATGCTGGCAAAGAAATGACATTCTGTCAGGGAGCCAGTGCTCCAGTGAATCTCTGCTTCCCAAGTTAGTGATGTGTGATTTTCCCATATAGAAGTAGAAATAAAAGCAGTGGAGAACCTCAGGCTCATGGGAACCCACACCTACAGGTGGCTCTGCTGCCTTTAGGAATGTTTGGAGCTGATTTAATCCTCTGTTATCTCGGAGTTGCAGAAAGACAATGGGACCACTGGCACACCGACACAACATGTGCTTCTCCAAGCAATGGAAGGGCAGAGTGAAGAGCTGGCAGCTTTTGCTGAAGCAGTTACCAAGTAAGAAATGACTGAATGTGAATTAACTTGCAGAAGGGAAAAAAAGAAAAGCTAAATGATTCATTTTCAGTTAACTTGACAGGAACAGTCCTATAATTTTTTTTTTTTTTTTGCTTGATGGGACAGATTTCAGTATGTATCCTTTTTCCTTTTCTTATCCCAGTTTTTCCTGGTTTTGTCCCAGTTTGTTTATTTTTTCCAAGACTGCAACAGAATTGTTAAGATCTTCAGGACTAAGATTATTGTATTATCATATGTCCTCTTTCTTCTTTTGGTCCTGTGACTTTTCCTTTTCCTTGTTTTTATAATACAATTTTATCCTCAAAGTATTTTTCTGTATCTTGTTGGTTTTTTGTTACAATTTCTGTTGAAAGAATTTGAAGTATTTTTTAAATTTTCTTGTTAGCTGATACACCTCACAAAATCCTGTCACTGACTGATGAAAGATTTCCAACCTTTAAATGTTTTTATTTTTGTTGCTCTCACAACTAGAATTCTGTAACATGAAGCCTTTAGACTTGTCTCTGCTTAGATCAGATAGTGAAGTTCTTAAAAATTATGTGAGGTTTTTTTCTTACTGCCACAATTTAATGAGAGATAATTTTTTTTGGTTTCTTCTTAGAGAAGACAAACTACTCTTGCCTTTTTTCCTTTTAAGATCAAAATTCAGGAAATAATGGAGGAAATAGAGATCTTTGAATCTCAGTGATAGCATCTATTTTTTTTTTTAAAGCAGGAATGTTTATAAAATGGAAAAGAAACTCCACAAAAAACAATGAAAATTCATATAAATGGGAGACTTACTGATGAACAACATTAGGAGAAAGCTCACTTAGGCTTCTTGCAACACTTTCTGGTTCAATCTAATTTTTAGCCTTTCTTTCAAAACCCAGTGTTTAAAGTACCAGTGGACTTCTGACTGCACAACTCTTGCTGGAGGATCTTGCTATTGTCCAGAATCAAGATGATGAAATAAATATTCCTGGTAGAGGAGTTGTGTTCTTAATCCTCTATAATATTACTTTAATATTGGCAGAAAATTAAGGTTAAATTATTTTATCCATGTTAAATAAATGAAATAGATTTTTAAAAATTAAAAAGCAGCTTTCCAAGTATGATTTCTTCACTAGTAGTAAATAGTTAAACTGTTTGTGTCCTAAATAAAAACCTTTATCTCAATTAAGGCTCTTCCTCAGCTTCCATAGCTTGGATGCCTTCTGCATGATATCCAAGTTCAGATTAGATTTCTAAAAACTGAAACATGTGAAGAGTTTTGTTATTCTTTTTTTTTTTTTTTTAAATAAAGTTTCAGAAGATACTGTGGATTACCTTTCTAAGAACTGTTTTAGAGTTTAGCTTCTGTCTGCAGAAGCTGGGTATGTCCTGTAAGAATTGACCTATTAAATATTTTTAAGCTGTGTGGAAAATCTGCCTAATTATATGCTTGGATTTTTTTTCCCATCTAACTATTACTTATATAATTATTGTGGGCAATGTTCTGTTGAGAATAGAAAAATTAAATGGTGCTTTGCACATGCAATTTAGGTGGAGAGGCAAAGGTAGTTTTTACTGTTCTGCCTTGTGGTTATTACCATGTTTTTTTTGTTGGTTTTTTTTTTTTGCTTTAGTCTTGGACTTCTCCATTGCAATGTTTTCATAAACCTTCTCTTCTTCCAGATTGAGGACCAAGTTTCCTTATACTGACCAGCAAACCAACCCAGGCTTTGTGCTGAGCCCAATCATGCTGCAAAGAAATCTCAGTGGGGAGAGTATCAAGGTTTCAATAGAAATTGAGGAATTCCAGCAGCCAGTCACTTTCACATGTGATGGTGAGTTCTTGTTGGACACTCAGCCTGGGACAATGCTTTGCAGTTTTTGGGATCCCTGGCTCTCAGGGCCATGGGGTGTTGGTGGGAAATGTGGAAACTGAGGAAAGGTCTAATTCTGGGTCATTGCCAGAAAATATTTTGGGTCCAGCAGACCAGAAGCACTATTCTGTCCATAGCTGGATAGAATAAAACAGTTTTCCAAGATTCTTTATAGTTATTGAGGGGATAATGACTGAAATTTTTAATGTTGAATTTTTCTTTTCAACACTCTAACATATTTTAAAATAAATTTTTGTAGTCTATCTAAAAATTCAGGCAAACTGCTGCTGGAAAACAGGAATAAACACTAAAACTATCTATTACTTGCCTTCAGTACATGCTTATGAACACAAACACTAAAATAATATGGTTGGATGTGCCACAACTGGCTGTCCCAGTTTTGTGGGTAACCAGGAATATTGGTTTGGGGTGGACCTTTGAGGTTTGTACTGCAGAAATTGCTATTCTCTGTGCACTCTTGACTGCACAGGGGCTGCATTTGTGACTGCATGCTGTCAACTCCTGGCAGCTCTGCCTGGTTAAATAACTGGCTATAAACTTTTTTGCCTCTGTCCTTCTGTAGTCTCTTGTCACTTGTGAGGGTTATCCTTTGGAATCTCAGCTTCCAGCAGTGCAGATGCTTCAGAGCTGGTTGTTGTGGAGATGTTCTGGTATCTGGAGTTGTTGTGTTATCCATGAACTTGCTGCTCTATTGCTCTCACTGCATCAGTGTTTTCATTCCACGTGAATCTGCTGGACCTTACATTTATTCTGTGGTGATTTAATAATCTTTTGTTAAGAAATGAGGTGGATTGTAAGTGTAGCCTAGGAAGGGTTTCTGCACTTAATCCTTAAGACTCCACTTTTCTAATATTGCAATCTTAATCCTTTCCTAGAGAGGGCTTTGGTAGGGTAAGTGAAATGTTAGGGCTTTAGCCTTTTTATTTCTGGTATTTTCTGTGACTAGCTTGGAATGTGTTTTGCATTCTAATCCCATGTGCTTGCTTCTTTGCACTTCCCACTCCCTTTTCCTTTTTTCTGACACTGAAGCTAATCCCAGTTAAACTGTTTGTGTTCCATGGCTGGTGACAGGTGGGTATGTGGCTGCTAATGGGGGTATTTAAAGTTACTCTCTGCCTTTAATTCCTTCTCTTGTGGTCAAACGTGTGCACACCTCAGCTCCCTGCAGCTGCTCCAGTTCAGTGTGGCTTTCAGTCCTGCCCAGAAGGAGCTGCAGCCTCTCAGTGCTCTGACAGCTCTGCTTGTGGAAGGGAATCAGGAGGGAAAGGGATGAACTTCAGCTCTTACTTGCATTCATTTTGCATTCATTTATTACACTTTGCATGGAAGTTTGCTCTATCTGAGCAAACGTTGTGTGTCAGCAAGAGATTAATGTCTTGGAATGAGATGTAGGGCAGGGAAGAGGTGGTGACATTATTTACCATTATTTTCAGCCTTCACTGGCCTTTGCAGGGCTGGCAGAGCTTTGGCACTGCAGCCTGTGAGTGCAGCACAGAGACCATCCCTGCATGAACTGTCACTGCATCTTTTGTATTTTTCAGCTCCAGATATATTCTGTGCTGAAGGCAGCACAGTGATTTCACCCAATAATAACTTAAACAGGTTTAATGACTTACAATGTTCCTGAATTCATACTTCCTATCATTCCTTGGTCTTGAGTTTCACACAGTTATTCTTCATATGTGCTTGTAATAATTAATAATTTGTTAATGAGGTGAAGCACATGTGTTATCTTGTGGAAAATATTGTGGCATTACCTCTCTGTATCTACCTTAGTATTAATATTTCTTTCTTTAAAAAAAAAGAGGTTGGAAAATCAGGAAGGTCTCTGGAGGGGGGAAAACCCCACTCTGAAGGTACTGACAAAATATAAAATTGGTTCTACACAGCAGTTATCTTACAGAATTTTGAGGCACTTAGTAATACTATTTGCAAAGGATTTGAAGGAGATCCTCAGAAACTAGGTAGGGAGGGCTAGAGAGCATTTTGTATTTAAACATTTGTGCCATTCAGACTTGTCTGTATTTTTAGTCAGGGACAGCTGGTGGCTGTGGAGGAATGGATTTTGGGTTTGAGTGGGATTATTTTTTTGCTCTGTAGTTACTGGATGGGGCACAGACAATTTTCCCTGCAGTGTTTGGAGCCTGACACAAAAGCAGCTGAGAGTTGCATTTTGCAGAGGCTTGGTGATGGTGACTGAAATCTGCTCTGTACTGAGTTCAGACTTCCCTGGACAGGTGGAAAGGAAAAGGGGAAAAGGACTTTCAGCAGGATTTGCCTCAGCTGCAGCTGATTCTCAGTTCCTCAAAAGCTGAACAAACAGAAGAGTTCCAGCTCCAACTCTGCACACAGGGGTTTTGAGCTGTACATGCCTCTGGGATCACTTACCTATTTCAAGTCCTTGTTAAATGGGGCAAATTTATCATAAAAAAGAAAAAGGCTGTCCTCTGTCCTGCAGGCTGTGTTTGTGCTTTTGGTTAAGTGACTACACTGTATCCTAATTTATAAAGATTTTTTGGGGCTTTTTATAATGCCAGGCAAGTTTGATGAGATACCTTTCTTTATGAAAGAAAAGTGAAGATTTCAAACTATGAAATTTAGGTGATAATAGAAGCATAAAAGTCTTCTCTGCAAGTATAAAAATCAATTTCAAAAATAATTACAGTTTGTGAGTGAACAGTAGTTAATATCATTCACTGTAGATTTGTGTTTAACTTTTAGCTGTAATTTCTTTAAACAGTGAGTTCCCCTGTTGAGCTTATAATAATGCAGGCACTTTGCTGGGTGCATGATGACCTGAATGAAGTGGACATTGACAGTTACATCCTCAAAGTCTGTGGCCAAGAAGAAGTTCTACAGAAGTAAGCAAACTCTTTTTCATTAATACTTAATTTCGTGCTTTTTCATGGCACAGTTACTGGAAAGTGTATCTCTAGTGATTAAATGTGTGAAAGAAACCTTAGAAATGTAAGGGAGTCACTCTTTGCACAAAGATCAGAAGTTTTTGGAGTTGCTCTGGGATACAGCAAAGTAGATCATCATCACCTCTGTTCTAATGTAGATGCCTGTTTCTAGAGCATTTCTGTAGGTGGATGTTCAGTTTTTTAGTTTAGTTTTTTTCTCTTCAAATCTCGGAAACTGAAAAAAAAAATCAACTTTTTTCTAATAAACTGGGGGAGTTGTGGTTTTGCAAGGTTTTGTTTGATTTTTTTTTTGTTGCTGTTGTTGTAATATTTTTTTTTCCAAAACTAATGGTTTACGTAGCCCCGTTGGTTTTCTGGGTTAGAATTGTTGGTTTCAGTGTTAACCACTGTCGTTAGTGAAGAGCTTTAGCACAAGTGCTGCTGTGTGCAGCACTGTTTACAGAGCTGTGTGAAAGGAGTGAAAACCAGCTGGAGGCTGGGGCGTGGAGCTTGGGTCTCCATTCCCTGCCCTCCTGGTCACCTGGGACATTCTGTGCGAGTTTTTGGGGCAGCAGAGCTCTGGCTGGGGGTGCAGCCTTGCCTCCTGCTTGTGTTCCCCAGCAAACACTGCATAGGGAGCCACGAGCACGTGCAGAAGTGCAGGAAGTGGGACATGGACATCGAGCTGCAGCTGCGGAGCCGCGCTGGGCTGTGCCGGGAGCTGGCACGGGCTGTGAGTACCCCCAGCACCCACCCACCCACCCACCCACCCACCTCCCCTGGGCCTCTCCGGGCCCCCACCCCACCAGGGGTGAAAGGCACAACTGAATTGTCCCAGGGCTAATGGCAGAAATGGGGGTGATGCCTCTCACTGGAGCCCTCCCTGTATTTCATGCCTGGACAAACAATGCAAGCGTGGGGCTGGAAAAAGGGGAACACATTTCAGCTTTTGAGTTTAATTAAATGTGTATCAGACCATCAAAGGGGAAGAAAGGAGTGTTTGGTATCTGCACAGTTGGGCCCTTGGTGGCTTCTCTCTGTCCCCCTATGTTCACATTTCACAGGCTATTAAGTAGTTCTGGCTTTTCCCCCTTGAAGAAATCATTTTACATCTTTCCCCTTCACCACCCCAGGTGTTAGTAATTCATATTCTAAAACAATGTGCATATGACAAAGTTGAGAACTGGACTTAGTAGCTAATGTTTTATTGCAGGAAGATGATGACAGGACACCTGTGCATCTCACCAAACACCTCTACAAAGTAGAAAAGCCTTTCAGAGAACCTATCATAAGGTAATGTTTTGTGGTTATTTTAATAGTCAAGTGCTGATCACTGCTGAATTCCTGACCAAGGTTGTGTTCTGTTCTTGTACTTGTGTTCAATAAATATTATTTCTTGCAGGTCTTCCATTGAAGAGCTCCTTGAGGTTTATCACAAGCAAGTTAACACAGCCCTTAGGAATGTGGTAAGGTCGTTGTAGATTATTGCTGAACCAAATCCTCTGATAAGGTCGCTGGGAAAAATACTTGAAGGTTTTCTCAGAGAAACTGAGAATCTGAACAAGCTGTCAAATGTGAAATTATAATAATGGGTATTTAGATTTCTGTTCTTTTCTTCCTAGCTTTTCTTGCAAACCAGTTATTACATGATCATCACAACTAGAAATGTATCTTCCAAGTCCTGGGGTGCAAGATAACCTCTTCCAGCAGGTTTGAGGCACAGGTTAATTCAGGAGAATAGGGAACAGGTCTGAATTCTGATTGTGGCTGTTGTTGACAGCCATGAAAAATGTATTTACTAACAGATAAAAATCTGCATAATAGAGAGCAGGAATAGTTGTCTACGAGGACTGAAACATGTTTAGGACATGCCAGTAAGTTCTACACAAAGCATATTAATGTCTTATTCTGCCTTATCCAGTTCATTTAAAATACCCTGTCAAAAAAAATTGTCACTTCCAGTTATGACGGGTAGCTTGAAGCAGCTTGGATGTTGAATAGTTTAATGTCCCTTCTGCAAAAGCTTATGGATCTATTATTGCTCATTTCTCACAGGAGAAGCTGCTTTTAACTGCTGCTAGTAATGTAATGTAACTTGGAGTCCTAAATGCCTAAACATCAGAAAACTGTGTTTCTTAACCAGTTTCTGTAAGAACAGTCTGGAAATGAATTACTTAATTGCAAGACTTTTCTTTCCCCCTGTGTTTGTTTGCCTCTGCAGGAATGCAGGTCTGCACAAGCTGCTCTCTGCTATTTCCACACTCCCTTAATATTATTTCATTCCCTTGATGGTGGTTCACCCCCTTCTCAAGGGTGGTTTTGAACAGAACCTTTTTGCAGAAGAGTGAGCTGTGGCTGCTCCCTGACGTGGTGGTTCTGTTGTTTGCCCTTGCAGCTGCTGCAGCTTCTTTGTTCAGCTGAGATTTCACAGGCTGAGATGAGGAATGCAGAAAGTCTCCATTCACACTTGTGTTCCACTCTTTGCAGCTTTTTGGGGTTGGGAGATGTTGTTTGGAGGTGGTGATGATTAGCTCCAAACAGCAGCAGTTCTGCATTTGAAATTTTTTACTTCATGAGGTGAATTCCTTTACATATTCAGTAGCTGAAGTTTGCTAATGCAGGTGAAGAAGGCTAATCCATAAATAATTTGTACATAGGCTTTGATTTCCCACTGTTGAACCCTTTGAAAGTTATCAGTTTTCTTTTTATTGATATTTGAGGGCCTGTGAAGAAAACAGCAGTGGAAATTTTTCTTTCCATGTCACAAAGAAGCTGTTACCTTCCATTAGTTAGCTTTGGAAGAATGGCTTAAATATTTACAGTGTCTTTTGACTTCTGTGGTTATTTTCTTACCAGAACAGTTAATTTGCTATCCATTTGTAGGGAGGCCAGGAGATTATGTCTGGGAGAGTCATGGTTGGGAATCAATTGACATCTTAGTGAGAGAATATTGCAATAATTTTTCCTCTTATTTAGTTGTAAGTGCTCAGAAATTACTCTGAAAGAGACCTATACATTAAGTCTTTAAAAAGCAAATCATTATTTTAAAGCAAATATTTTAATTTCCTACATGTGTTCTTTAAAATTGGGTGGAAACTTTCCTTATATTGAAAAACAAACTTCATAAGGAAGGTTTTTCTTTATTCCAGTTGTTACACCACAGTTTAAGGTAATGGACATTTGCATCTCATAGTGACATTTTCTTGGCAATTCATTAAAAACATTAAAGCAATACTGGGTATCACAATTGTGATCAGATCAATCTGTTTTCTCATACATTCCTTATTAGAACCAGCATAAAGCAGTAGATCATGTAATTAAGACTGTCAGAAAAATCTGTTCTACATTGGATTGTGTAGAGACTCCTGCAATAACAGAATCAGTGAAGAGGCTCAGGAGGACTGTTAATCTCCCAAGGACTAAAAATGCTGAGGTAAACTTTCACTCTATCAATTGCATATTTTACCTGATAAATATTCCTTCACAGTCTTTAGTAGCTGGAAATACCAGCAACAGTTCTATCAGGGTTATGTTGGGATTTTTTTGTTGGATTTTATTTATTTGTTTATTTAACTTGACATCCTCTATTTATTTTGCTGTCTCTCTGCTCTTAGTGCATTAATTCCTTGCTTTGGGAATATTTTCCTTTTCTAAAGAGTGACTGTTTAAAAACTAGTTTTAAAGTACTGTTTTCTGGTTCTGTAACTAGAAACTTGTGTCACAGCAAATGGCACTAAATCTGCCCGAGGGGAACTGACAGGAGCTCATGCTGTCTAAAATTAATGCACTTGTGCTTTAAAGGAGGAATTGACATCATGTGTATTGCCAGGAGTGTTTGTGACTAGCAATAGCATCTTCAAACTCTTAACTGTTCATGTTCCTGCATTCCTGAGCATGAGGACAAACCCCAAATCTCTCAAATAGCTCAGAATTTGATGATGCAACTGCCTCATAATGAATGGTTCACTTGAGCAGGATGGTCTCCTGTCATGTTGTCAAAACCAGGCACTAAATGGAGAAGTGTGCAAATGAAAAAGCTAAATAATCTTATAAAGCTATTTCTGTTGTCCTGCTGCCTTACTAGAGTGGCAATTCACATGGTGCTTTTTTTATTTGCTTTTGGCTTCATCAGTTCAGTGATCTATTTGTAATACTGGGCAGAAGACACATAAATAAAGTTGTCACAACAACTAAAGTTCTTACAGGGAAGTGCAGAAGACATTGAGACAAAGTGAAATACAGCGCATAAATATTTTTTCAATGTTTGCTTTTTTGATAGGAGAAAGCTGTAGAAATAATTAGATTATAGTGTACAAATAGCATCCAAAAATAAGATTGCTGCAGTAGAATTTTTAAAAGGTGGGATTTTATAAGTAAAACCCTGCAGTTATTTTATGATGGACATTTGCTTACACACAGTAATGTGTGTGAAGGCTTGGAGGGCTGCTTTCAGAAATTGCTGTAAATATTGCAGACTGTTGCATTGTAATCTTTCGTAAGATATTGTTTAACTTTATTTTGTTTAAAAGTAATTCTTTGTGGTTGGAAGAAGTGACTGCATTTTTTGTAACAATGTGAAAGTGTTTGATACTCAAACTTTAAGTTGAAGATGCTGAATTAGTACACCAGGAGCTTTCATTCTCCTGCAACTCTTGTGGCAAACTTTTCAGGAAGTTAGGAATTCACTGGGGTTTGATTTAAACCACAAGCTTAGTTTTCATTAAAAATTTTTGTTTTATCAGGACTTGAATTTGGCATGAAACCCTTCCTGATTGGAAGGGGGTAAATTCCCATGATTTGTTTGTCACCTCTTGATTTCAACAGTCTTTGTTGAGACTGGACATGGCTGTGATGTTGCAACACGTGGAGACTTCCATTGGAGCAGATCAAGGAGCAAACAATGATAGGACAAATAACAGCTGTTAGTGCTCATTTCTCCCTTGTGTAAACGAGTGTGCAAATGAGTGTGCAACGAGTGTGGAAATGAGTGTGCAAAGAGTGTGCAAATCGATCAGCAGGCATTAAGCAGTCGATCGCTGGGTGATCGATCACGCTCATTGCACTCACCTTGCACTCCTTGTACCTGTCTTACACACTTCCTGTACACTCCTTACACACTTCTTGCACACTCCTTGAACACAGTTTGCACACTCCGTGCACACTTGTTGACCCTCGTTGCACATCCCTTACAAACGTCTTGCCCACTCCTTGTACACTCCTTACAGCATTGCCTGCCCTGGGGCTGCCTGCAGTACCGCGCTCGGGCCACAAGGCGGCGCTTAGAGGACAGGCGAGGAATGGCAAAACGGAGAGTGTGACGAGTGTGCAAATCGATCGGAAGTCCCGATCAATCGATCGGCAGGCATGATCAATCGATCGCCGAGCTAATCGATCGGCAGGCGCGATCAATCGATCGCCGAGCCAATCGATCGGCAGGCATGATCAATCGATCGCCGAGCTAATCGATCGGCAGGCGCGATCAATCGATCGCCGAGCTAATCGATCGGCAGGCATTAGCAATCGATCGGCAGGCGCGCTCAATCGCCGGCTCGGGGGCTGCCTGCAGTATCGCGCTCTGTCCACAAGGCGGCGCTTTGTGGACAGGCGAGGAATGGCAAAAAGGAGAGTGTAACGAGTGTGCAAATGAGTGTGCAACGAGTGTGCATATGGAAATTGTGATCCTGCTGATTAACTCTTGAGGAACTTTGAGTGAAAGGATGTGTTAGATAAATATAAATATGAGCCTAATTCAGATTCTTCATAATTCCTGTATAAGATACTTAATAGCCATGGAAATTTAATATGGATTTTCTATATTGAAATTTCCTCTGACTTTATTGTGTAGGTATCCTTAAAATGTGATGATGACAATAGCAAGAGCCCCTCTGGTGAGTAAAGTTCTTGACTTTCTATTTAAAAGCTGTTTTGAGGTGGCTAATTTAAAAAGAAATGCATTTAAAATAAATTATCATTTAGGTTCTCTACAGCATGAAAACCCTCTGAAAATGAGTATAGACCAGTTAACAAGAGCTGTTGAGGCCCTTCTGCAGCTCCACACAAATTCCTGCAGCAGTTCAGCAGCAATTTCTGCAGATGAGAGTAAGAGTACCAAGGAAGCTTGGACTGCCTCAGAACATCTCCAATTCACAATATTTGCTGCTCATGGAATTTCTTCTGGTTGGGTGTCAAAGTAAGTGACTCACCCTTTTATAGATTTTTTTTTAAAAATGTTTTTATGATTTTTTAATGCCTAACTTTTTTTTTCTTGTCCAGTTATGAAAAATACTACTTGATTTGTTCTCTGACCCATAATGGAAAAGATCTGTTCAAGCCTGTTCAGTCCAAGAAAGTTGGCACATACAAGAGCTTCTTCTACTTGATTAAATGGGATGAACTGTAAGTGAGTTTAGTCTGTTAAAACTCAATAAAATGCTTTGTTTTAGCTAGCTGCTGAATACAGCCAGTCATTCAAGCAACTCTTGGTTCTAATTCCATTTCAAGCATCCAAAGAACAATTTACTGATGGAAATCAGAGATATTTTTCCAGATGGTATTTCAGTACTCATTTTGAAAGGGGGAATGGAAATGCTGGACTGGTGCCCTGTGCTAATGTGTTTGTAGCATACAATTACAGGGAGTTGGGAAGCTTGTAACATTCCTTGCAATGGGAATGGCTTGAGCTGCTTTAAGAGAGATTAATTAAATAAAGCTTGCTTGTATGTGCTGCTCAATTGATGTAAATGGAGAGGAAAAGCAACTCACTTTTACTAACATGAATGTTGAATCAGATTTTCCAAATACAGAGGGTAGAAAGGAAGAAGGAAGAGCATGTAGAGGAAGGATGGGGAGATGATGGCAGGTGAAAGGGGAACATTTTTTACTATCCATGCACAACTTCATCTCTGCCACCTGAGTTTTCAGGCAGCCTGTCACAGCTGCAGCATCATGTGAGTTCCATGTGCCCCATATCCACTCTCCTGTTTTTAAAGGTCAGAGATAGAGCCTAAGGAATGTCCTGAAAGTTTGTGGAGAACAAATTATTTCAGATCAGCAATGAGAGTTTCTAGAACACCTGCCTTCAGAGAGTACTCCAACTGCCTTTTTTTTTCTGGTGATGCATGGGATTAATTGTCAGATTTTTCTGCTGGCAAGTACTAATGTATTAGAGTGAAAGGTCTGCTAGATTGCTTAAAATTTGCTGACAAGTGTAGTGCTTTATAGTAAAATTGTCAAGTTTTACAGAGAAATCAAATTGAAAGAATATTTTTAGGCAGTAAAAGCAGTGTAAACAGAAATGGAAGCTTGAGTAGCTCAGTGAGGTGTATACTCCTCAGCTGCTTGCTTTATGGGTTTTGTACCATTTAGAATTTAACGTTCATAGTTCTTAATAAATTCTTTCATTTGGACAGGAAACTATTGTCAGCTGACCCTTGCAATCTGAAAAATGAGGAGGTGGCAAACATGGAATTGTGTGTGCCCTTCCTAGTGAGTGGAGTGGGAAAACTGGTTATGCTGGACAGGTCAATTCTGTGCAAGGAATGTGATTTAATAGACAGAGATTAAAAAGGGTTGTTCCAATCTGAATACAGTGCAGAAGTGTAATTGAGCAGGTTTCATAAACTATTGGTGTGGGAGATGAAGTGGAGTGAAATATGACTGCATGGATATTTAACACTTGTTGTTCAATGTTAATTAAGTTTTTGAAAGCAAGAAGCATAAATGGATTATATGGATAAGCCTGTAGCTTACTAACTGCTGCCTTTTTTCTAATTGACTTATTTTTAATACTTTTATTTTATAGAATAATTTTCCCCATCCAGATTTCACAGTTGCCTTTGGAATCAGTCTTATGTCTGACTTTGTTTGGAATCCTAAGTCAAAGTAGTGGGAGTTCCCCTGACTCAAATAAGCAGAGAAAGGCCCCAGAAAATTTGGGTCAGGTTTCTCTACCTCTTTTTGATTTTAGGAGGTAAGTATCCCAACCATGGGTAAGGTTATCAATATCATTTGCTCTCCACACCCATAACTATAGAAATTGCCTCTCTGATATTGGAGATAGTAGGCCATGATAAAGGTAAGGATTGTAAACTACACTGATACAGAAAAAATACGTTTCATTAAAGAGAGGACAAAATGTGGTCCAGTGTTGTAGGATTTCCATCTAACTGGCTGAAAGAACTTTACTGCTGGGGGAACTTGAATATTGTTTGGATGATTATACCCCAGAATATTCTAGAATTATTCCTTTTGATTTAGAGCTGGATTTATTTTAAGCAATTAAAATGAAGGGACTATTAGCAAGTGTGTTAAACTTGCAGCATATTCCTGGTTTGAGTGCCTTTCCTTCAGATACAGCTGCTGGATGCTGTTACACGTTTTTCACTAAGAATGAAAAGCCTGCTGGAACTTTCCTAAGCTGAGTATTTCTGGATTGGTTCAAGTTGCTTTGTGCTTCCAACTTTGATGACAAAGTGCATTCCAAAATGTTTATCAGCTGCTGCAGCTCCTCAGTGAGACATGAGCCAGTAGCCTTGAACCACAGGAGCCCAAATCACACATCATGCTGCAGAAGGGATCACACCATTGCAAAACAACTTCTGCATTTATGTTTAAGGTTTCCTATTAGTGTGTGCTGCTGACTTCTAGGTCTTCCTGGAAGTTTAAAAAGTCTGCAAGGCTGCAGAAAGGCAGCCAGATCTTTCCTGGACAGTTACTGCTGTGTGCTCCTTGTGGCTTTTTCCTGTGCTTCTGGATTTGACTTGACTTGTTCTGCTTTCTCTTTTGTGTGGTGATGATTCCAACAGCTTGAGGGTGTCACAGAGTTTAGGGTTTCCTGCACTGCAAAGGTGACCTGCAGCTGCTTTCAGTCTCCACCAAAGCTTGGATTTCTTTCCATAAATGATGCTTATTTCAACCTTCTGCTTCAATGTTGCATTTCAGTCTCCTATCTAAATACCACATTTCACAGTATTTAAAAACACAGCTTTTGATTGGAATTGCAGATTTAATCTTGCCTTCGTGGTGCTCTCATAGGAGTTAGTTTGGGGAGAAAATTGTATTTTCTGTTAGTGCAGAGCACTCCAATGGTGTGTGCTGTGCCAGAGCTTGCTGGGTGGCAGGCAGGTGGCAGCTGTGGAGATGCTCAGTGATTTAACCCACTTGCTGTCCACATCAATTAAATCCACACCCAGGTCATTAATGCTGGTAGCCAAATATTCCAGTTACAGGTGAAAATAGCATCAATGGCAGGAAGGAGCTAAAATTTGAAACTAACTGAAATATAGGGAGAACAAAGCTGGTCATGCATGTGTTTTGGAAGAATCCATGGCCAAGTGAAAATTCCTTCTGCTGAAGTGCATGTGGAATGGCTTAAAATGTCATTACTTGTGGATGAGACAGAAGGCTGTGGCAACTGTATTAAATTGGGGAATTATTAAAAAGAATAAGATGTTCAGTTGTGCTTTAGTGGCATGATTTGGTAATCTTGATTGGCATGACAAGCTCCTAGTTAATCAATATTTACATATAACAACCTGTTCTTTATTTGTAATACATATAAACCCTAAAATGTCTTTCAAAATACACTTATGGGTTGGCCTTCAAGCAGAATTTTGAGCAACATTTTGATTTTAAAAGACTGATAGAAGTTTTCAGTACTTAACATTCAACACTTGAATGATTTATGAAGTGTCTTCAGTTGTGCCCTACTACATTTGGAAATGATATTAATGTTGGGAATGCACTGACAAATGCAAATGTCATTTGATATGCCCTTGCAGAACCTGGTAATGTGGGAAGTCCAAGCAAATGGTGATGCCTGTAAGATTCATATGCCTGGGCCTTTTTTCTAGAAGCTAAGAAGAGTGTGAGAGTGTGTGTGTGTGTGTGTGTGTGTGTGTGTGTGTGTGTGTGTGTGGTTGTGTTCAGTTTTTTTCTCAGAGGCAAAAGTATTCCTTTTCTGTCTTAAAGAACAGGGAGCACTTACCTCTGTCAACTAAATCAACACTGAACTTTCTCCTTTGCCTTTTCCACCTAAAAGTTGTGTGCAGCTCTTTAAAGCACTTAAAGTGCAGAGGACAGCCAGTGAAAATCATTAAATTAATTTATCAACTAATGTCTTGGTGAAGTAAACAGACTGGTACTAATAGCCTGTACATGTTTTTTTTTCTCAGATTGCTAACTTGTGGGACAAAGCTGTTGCAACTGTGGACTTCATCACATCCTCATCATGTGTCAGGAATGGCCAGTAAGAAAGGAAATATGGAAAGAGTAGTATTGCAGGTTAACATAATTCTGATTTACTCTATGCTTTGTTTGAATATTGTGACTTGTAAGTCAGATTAGATGAAGGCTTTGGGGAGAGGGAAAGTACTGCTAAGTAATCTTTGAAAGTCAGTATAGGATAGTGATTTCTTTATGATGGTGATTTCTAAACTGGAAGGGCAAAGAATGGCAAGCTCCTGGAAGTCTCTGCAAATCTGTTAGTGAAGAATTGTCTGGAAGGAAGAGAAATCAGAAGGGCTTTGGCATTACATGCTGTCAGTACTGGAAGAGAATGTTTTATAAGCAATAGAAATGTGTGCTGGCATGGGAGGTGTCTGGACACAAGCAGCAGCAATTCCAGCTCCTTTACAGAACAGAAGCACCTCTCTGTCTCAATTCAGGGTTCAAAGTTCCCTCCAAAGAGAAGGTGCTCATGCTGGGCATGGCTCAGCAGTCCCCAGTGTGGCCTGACTGGGTGGTTGGTTGGAACCCACTGGGGTGGGTTGAGCAGCTCTGTGATTATCTCTGCTTTCAGCATTCTCACTTCTCTGCTGAGGAGTTCCAGCCACTGCACTGTGCAATAGCACAGCTGTACATTGAGTCATGTAGGAGAACTGAGATGGGACAACATATTCAGCAAACACTATCTGGGGACTGTTGCACTTGTAGGACTAAAGAGTTCAGACACCCAAACATCTGAGATTGCTGGAAGGGTGAACTTGCTCTACTTGAGGATTTGCATCATCTTTTTTCTTTTTTTTTTTTTTTTCTCCAGATTGACTTCCCATCCCATGCTTTTGATATTGAATATAAAATGCCTCAAGCTGCAAAGTCTACTGTGCATCATTCTGTAGAAACATTAGAAAAGCCATTGAGGGAACGTCTCCTTGGCATTCTCTCCAAGGACAGCACCATTGGGTATGTCCATCTCTTCCAGCTGGGATCTTTTTGCACATGACAATTTGTAGCTAGGCTATGGAACACTCACAAATTCTTAAGTTTCTGTCATTCTTGTTTGTTTTCTCTTTTGAAGACCTGTAGAGACATAAACAAGAGATTGAATAAAACATGTGAAATCATGGTACTGACAAGGGATTTCCTTGTGCTTTCCATGGCTGGTGCTGTAATAGTTCCTTGCTGCAGGATTGCTGCCCCTTTGCCTGTTCCAGTCACCTGCTCCTGCTGGGCACTTTCTCAGTCCCATGGCAGTGTCAGCACTGTTCATGTTCCATGGAAGCTTTTCTGGCAGCCTTTCCTTCTCATCTGCACCAAACTAACATTGATGGTTTGGGTTGATTCCAGCTTGTACTAAAACTTAATTTTGTCCCGCCCAAATTACAGATTTGGACAAATGTTTCCTTAATGTTTGAGGCTTTATTGGGCTTCTTGTTTTGATTTTTTTGTGGAGGAAAGAGTAATTTCAATGTCCTTCCATCCTGTGTGTTAAATTATCTGTATGAATACAACAGTCAGTGGCTTTGGGGTTATTCAGGTGATGGTTTGTCATGTGCATTATAAAATGAAATGTTCTTGTCTGCAGGCTGTCAAAAGAAGATAAAGAATTTTTGTGGGAGAAGAGACATTATTGTTATAGCCATCCTAATAGCCTACCAAAAATACTGGTTAGTGCCCCTCACTGGGACTGGGCAAGTCTTCCAGAAATATATTCCTTACTTCAGAGATGGCCTCCTTTATCACCCTTAGCTGCACTGGAACTACTTGATTCAAAGTAAGAAAACCAGTGTAAATAAACTCTGTGTTTTGTTCAGCATTAGATGACTCTTCTTTGGTAGAAGATCCTGGAATGGTGTTCTGAGGGAAAATACTGTCAGTATTTCTTGTGTCAAATGTTAAATATTTTTAAATTTTTAAAGTGCTCACTTTATTGATGTAGGCTTAACCAGGTCATGTAGTGAAAGCACAGCAACAGTGGTGAGGGTTCTGAAGTTTAACATGCAACAGGACAGGAGCTGATACAGCCAGAGTTCTGAGAGGTTTGAGTGTGTTTGTCCTGAACATGAACATGTGGTTGCATAAAGGGCTTTGTACCTGTAGGTCCCTTATTGAGCTTTTAGAGACTTTATATGGTTGCTTTTCTATCTAGCTGATCTCAAAAAAAAAAAAAAGAATACGAAAAAAAAATCCTACATGAACAGAGAGAGAAAACTTGATGTGGGTTTGTGGTGACTTTCTAGGTTTGCTGATCAGGAAGTACGAAATACAGCTGTGAAGTGGATGGAGACACTGAGTGATGATGAGTTAACAGATTTCCTCCCTCAGTTTGTACAGGTAAGACTTTCTGCCTACACAGATGTTTGAATTTTTCCTGCTCTGGAAAACCCAAAGGAATTGCTTCTGGCTAGTAGCAGAAGTGCAGCTGTGTGCCTTGAACTGAACTGCACAGCAGGGGAAACAATTTGAATAAATAATCACCTTGTGACAGTCTGAAGTATTTGTGGTGATTCTGTCTGTGCATTAGTCACAAAATCCATCTTCATCAGGAATGAAATGCAGACTGATTGATGTATTTTCCATTGTATTTAGGCACTGAAGTATGAAACCTACCTTGACAGTGCTCTTGTGAAATTTCTTTTGGCCCGGGCACTGGGAAGCATTCGGATTGCTCACTACCTGTACTGGTAAGGGTTTCCTTGTTCCATTGCTCCTGTCTGTGTGTGCCACAAGATTGATATTTCCAGATAAAAAATCCTTCTTAACATCATCATTCAATAACATAACAATGGCTGTTATGAATGTAGATCCTGGTTTTTGGTTTGTTTGGTTTTTTTTAAATGAAAGAACAGATGGTGCCTCTACAAAGCACAAACTTTTTGTGTTTTCTATCCTGTATATCAGTAACTTCAGACATAGATAGTACTGATTCACTCAAATATTTCAATGTCTTAATATTGCATTGTTTGCTGTATTTTCCATAGGAAAACTTACCTTACATCCTTTATTTCAGGCTTCTTAAGGATACACTGTATGATACAAAGTTTGGTGTAAGGTATGAGCAAATTCTTGGAGCTTTTCTTTCAGTCTGTGGAAAAAGGCTGAGGGAAGAGCTGGAGAAGCAGACCAGGCTAGTGCAGCTCTTTGGAATGGTAGCAGAAAGAGTAAAGCAAACGAGTGGATCTGCTCGACAGGTGTGTATACATTTTTAATTCAAAACTAATCCACTAAATTGTCTTTTTAGTCTAAATCCAAAATGTTATGTAAATGTATAGGAAGATTTATGAACCTGCTGCTCTGCAAAGTTGAATGAAGCTGATGCTTTTGTCGAGTTTGTCACCTGAAATGTATGGTGGTGAGATGATGGGGCAAGAAAGTATAGGATGGTTTCTGTGTATGATCAACTGGAAATGGATTTACACCTGTTAATGCTGAAGAATGATCTCATCATGCTAAAGAATTGGATATCTGCTGTTGTGCTGATAATAGAACTTGCAGTTTGATGGAGTGGGATGCTGTCTTCTGGTTCAGTCAAAAAAACCCCACAAACGTGTGATGAGTGTTGCATTGCTAGGCTTGGGTATTTTTTATAGCTAAGCCAGCAGCTATAGTTTCTAGTATTCCTATGACATTGAGGGGTTAAAGTAGTGTCTTCAGGGTAACTTTGTCCAGAAGTTTTCTGGAGATGCCTCAGTTAGGAAAATGTCAGCTGAATTTTCTTTTTGCCCCCAGGTTGCCTTGCAGAATGGCATGGAGCGTGTGCAGTTGTTTTTCTTGAAGAACAAATGTCGTTTGCCTCTCAACCCCAGCCTGGTGGCTAAAGAGTTAAATATTAAGGTACTGCACATTCAGGGTTTCAAAACCCTTTTGTAAAAATTACATCTAGGTAAAGCTTTTGCAAATGAAAAAATCACTTCAAGTGCTTGCAAGCTCTTTATGCTGTGGAGATGGGATTTAATCAAAAATGCTGATTGAATAAGGCAGCAAAATTCACTGAGCAAAGATAAAATATGTCCAAATACAGTGTAAAACCAACAAAGGCACTTGTGTTAAAAAATGCAGACATATATCTGTAATAAAATATTACATCTTCAGACCCTGTCTCCTGAGACCAGCAATCCTGGTTACAGCAAAGCAGGGCACTACTCCAAGTGCATGAAAAAGTCCTGTGTGCATTAGTAATCAGTAAATTGACCAAGAATATAGAGTTCAAGCAGTGGGTGAATACTGTGAAACAGTGAAACTGCCTGTTACTGTGTCCAGAGATGCTGGGGAGGGAGGCAGTGGCTTTATTTTATTGTGAAGATCCAGCAAGAAATACTGTAGGAGAAGCAGGTGAATTGTTGTTCCAGAACTCTGCAAGGCTTCACAATATCTGTTCAACCACAGTCTTGATTATATCATCATGCATGACTGAAAACCTAAAGGTTTGTTAATGCTTGAACAAATCCTGTATTTGAGAGACAGCTCATCTCACTTTCCTTCTCTACTGTAACTATTAAATCATGAGCAGAGACTTGAAAGGAGATAAATGAGAAAATACTGAAATAGACATTTTTAATACATCTTCTAGGTTTCAAAAGAAAGCTGCTGATAAAATATTTATTCATGTTTTCTTCACTCTTCCCTTCAGAATGTATAAAACATCACTGTGCAGCTCTGTTGGCTTTTGTACAAGAATTCAACAAATAAGAGCCCAAGGGCTCGTTATTCAAAGGGAGCAGTATTCACCACAATTGAAATGTTAAAAGTCTGAATAGACACATTGTGTGTCAAACCTGCTCGTTGTCACAATGTCTTGTTTTCTGGGCTAGCAGGAATAGTCCTTTCTGCCCATTGACATTAAATCTACTTGCAGGCCTGTTCTTTCTTCAGCTCCAATGCAGTACCACTCAAAGTTGCACTGATAAATGCAGACCCGCTGGGAGAAGAAATTAATGTGATGTTTAAGGTAGGCCTCACATGTGTATTGGAGAAAAGAAGTTGAATGATAATCAGTGTTTCATTGGTATCAATTAATTTTAGCATAGACCAATAAGCTTAATTATTTGTGAGTTTGCTCCTGTGTCTCTAGAAAGCAACATGTGAACAAGCCACAAAACAAAAATGTACCACATGTAAAAGTTTAACTGTAGCCTGTTTCTCTTCTAAGCTTACTGTGTCACTGGTTAACTTCTGTTTTTCTGTTTAAGGTTGGAGAAGATCTGAGGCAAGATATGTTGGCTTTACAAATGATTAAGATCATGGATAAGATCTGGCTGCAGGAGGGACTGGATCTAAGGATGGTTATCTTCAAGTGCCTCTCCACTGGAAAAGACCGAGGTGCTAAACCAGATGCTGCCTTAAATCTTTGCTCCCCTCCTTCAATTTCTTGTCACTCTGATAGTGAAAAACCTCGGGGCAGAAGGTGGCAAAGAACAATTCCACTGCAAGGGACTTCAGTTCTTGAGAGTAGAATAAGTTAGATTGTTCTGAATTTCCTGATGGCTCAGTGGCATCCCAATGTATTTCTTCTCTTGGGCATTCTGTGCCAATGAACAGGGAAAAAACTAAGGCTGCTCTCACTGCAACACCAGAAATTAATGGTTCTATAGCAATCCTTATTCTGAAAGTTTAATTATTGTGGAAGTATTGCAATGCAAACCAAGATGCTGAAGTGTTTGGAATCTGCTGCAGCCGAGTCAGGGAGTATCATTCTCATACTGAAATGAGCAAAAAGAGGAGAAATTTGAAGAGCCTTTGACATGCACACACACACTGTCCCCCAGAATTTGTGTCATATTCTGGTGAAAGTTCCCTGGCAATATGAGGCTGTCTCTGGGCCTTGAAAGTAGGGCACAGAACTCTGAGTGCAAATACTGCCCTGCACCTTGAACATGCTTTTTGGTAGTTTTAGCTCATTCTCTCCAGCTGGCCAATAGAAACCAAAGATATTTAAGAGGATAAACAAGAACTTAAATATTTCTTCAGTCAGATGAACAGTGTGACCAAAACTCTTAAGTACATGGAAAAGATGGAAATTTAGGTTGGCAAAACTAAGCAAAAAACTTCTATTTATAAAGACTTGCTTTTTAGAGAAACAGATGGCTTTTCCTCCTACTCTGAATGATGACTTCATTTATGTAGCTTTTTTTTTTTCTTGCTGCCCCTTAAAGTAGTCAAAAACTTTAAAAGGGAAAAGTCAAATGGATGTAAATTACAGATGTACCTTTAGTAGCTCTTGCCAAGATAGAAGTAAAATTCTGTTAATCAACTAATGGTTTTCCTTTTATGACTTAGCTGTACAAATATTTTTAAATTATATCTCCAGAGTAAGGCCACATGTAAAGCCCCCTGTCTGGTCTGTTTGAACACTTGACAGCAGATAAAGTTGCTAGATAAATTCACTGTCAGTGGGGGGGAATTGCCAGCATCCAAGTATTATAGATAAAAGAAGTTTATGTGGTGGAAACCAGTTATTCAAAGTATAACTAAAGTGTGCATTCTAGCAGCTGTAATGAGTTGGATTGCTCCATGTTTCATGGTTTACTTTGTGACACAGTCAGTAGAAATGCTTAGGGGACTCAGAATTATTTTTACACCTAACTGGGTTTTCAAGGAGGTTGGTCTAAGACTGTTTGATTCATCATTGTTAGGAAAGTTTATAATATAAAATGTAATAAAATAAGAATAATATAATAAAACATAATAATAAAAACACAGCATAACTTAAGGAGATCACTAAATACTCTTTATTTTATTCTATATCAAGGCATGGTAGAGCTTGTTCCTGCTTCAGATACACTCAGGAAAATTCAGGTGGAATATGGAGTGACAGGTTCTTTTAAGGACAAGCCTCTGGCTGAATGGTTGAGGAAGTATAATCCTACAGAGGAGGAGTATGAAAAGGTAACCTGTCAGCACTGTTCTTTTTTGAAGGTCTTTTAAAAGGGCTAAGTACAATCTGATGAAAGAATGAAATTCATGTTCCAGGTCTTCCATTGAAATTTTTGTTTTGTATATTTAAGAAGCTTAATTTATTTTATATCTGAAAAAGAGCAGATTAAAATCCCCCCTGCTATAAAAGGGAGCCAGGTGGATTCTCAAGATTCTCATCAAGACTTTTTATTCGATATAGAAAAAATGTATTTTAAATTTAAGGTGGGGGGAATACTGGCTGCTTTTCATTGTAGTTCAGGAGCAATGGCCTCTTCTTGTAACAGGAGGTTCAAAAATTAAAATGTTTTTTTGGGCTACAATGCCCTTACAATACTTTGGAAATACTGGACTTGTACCCTTTTCTTTGCTAGCATGGGTTTGTGATTTGTCTTCAACTCCTCTTTTTTCTTTCATTTATGTAAAAAACAAAATAACCATTTTTGCTGTAAAGTGGGGTATCAAGAGATTTTGGCAAAGCTAACTGTTTGAAGAACAGCATTTGGGGGGGAAAAAAAGCAAATTTAGAGTTTGTTTTGCCTGGGTTGGATTTTGCACTCATCGAGATTGACTGTTCAATACATGAATTATGTTTTTCCACTGATATTTGATCTCAGTTCACTTCTTTTCTCCCCCTGCCAGGCTTCAGAAAACTTCATCTACTCTTGTGCAGGATGCTGTGTAGCCACTTATGTCCTGGGAATCTGTGACCGCCACAACGATAACATCATGCTGAGGAACACTGGCCACATGTTCCACATCGACTTTGGAAAGTTCCTGGGACATGCCCAAATGTTTGGTAGCTTTAAAAGGTATTTTGTGTGCCTGAGCAATGTGGAGAACGAAGTGCTTTTCTCTCCCAGTGTTGCTGTGGGAGATGTGCTGGACGTCCAGTGCCATGGGAATGTGACCTGAGGCAGCACTTGGGAGAGGAACCCAAACCTGTGCAACAGAATTCATGGAATTTTAATATCATTACCTCAGGGTGGGGCTGGAGGGCAGCAGGAAGCACCTGACAATGATGAACTGATGAATTCTGTGCTTTGTGAACAGGGATCGAGCCCCTTTTGTGCTGACATCAGATATGGCTTATGTCATTAACGGTGGGGAAAAGCCCACAATTCGCTTCCAGCTCTTCGTGGATCTCTGCTGCCAAGCTTACAACTTGATCAGGAAACATGCCAGCCTCTTCCTTAACCTCCTTTCATTGGTAATCATTCCTCACATTCAGTTGAAACTTGATAGATCTCTCATGCTGGGTTGTGTTAAAAACTATGCTTTTTATGCTGCAGAAATTCATAATGCAGGCTTTTATTTAAAGCCAGAAACATCTAATCTACTTTTTGGGAAACTTTATTTGGAGTATTTTAAGCTTTTTTACTGCCTACCTCTTCCTTGAAAATTTAAAACTAATATACTACCACAAAATCGCATTGCAAAGAGTTTTTAACTGCTTTTAATTCAGCAGAAATAGTGAATAACTGCTGATTATAAGTAATTGTTGTCTGTTAGTATTTAGCAATTTAGTGCAGCTGCAAATGAATTTGTGGGTTTAAGTCTTAATCATTTCAGTAAAAAATCATATTGAGTTTTGAATTTCAATTTCTTGTAGATGCTTTCTTCTGGGTTACCAGAACTAAGTGGGGTTCAGGACTTGAAGTATGTCCAGGATGCTCTCCAGCCCCAAACAACAGATGCAGAAGCCACCATTTTCTTTACGAGGTACTGGATAGGGAAAAACTAAAATATCTCCCAGTATCATCCTCTTAATAGGAGATTTCTGATAGAAAAAAATGTACTAGGGATGGTCTGTACAAGTTGAACAGTTACACTGTACAATCATAAAATATCAGTTAACTACATAAGTGAGATCAATTCCATAAAAGAGTATTCTTGTGCTAAAATACCTTGCAGATTTTAGGGGTGACTTTTTGTCAAAAATTGGTTTAAAGTGCTGAGAGTAAATAATTCTGTCTGGCTGCTCAACACTTACATTTTGAATACCTGCTCAGTTGTTCAGTTACAGAGGAGTGTGTGATGGAAAGCACTGTACAGAAGTTGTCTCTGGACAAGTGCTCCTGCACACTGGGGAGGGGGGACGATGCCCCTCAGTAAGTGGAGGAGTGCATGCAGGAGAACCAAGGTGTTGCTACACGTTAGAAAAATGTTACTGTACTTCAGATATACAGGGGAGACTGCAGTGGTGTGCATGCAACTTAGAATCATGGCAAAGTTATGGTGGGAAGGGTCCTTTAAAGGCCACCTAAGACCAATCACCCTGCAGTGAGCAGGGACATCCTCAGCTAGGTGAACTTCCTCACAGACCTGTCCTGACATCTACAACCTCTCTGGGCAACCTGGTCTGGTGTTTCACCACTCTTACTGTAAAAAAAAGTTTCTATGTATAATCTTGATCTATCCTCGTATACTTTATCCCTTTTCCTCTCACAACAGGTCCTGCTAAAAAGTTTGTCCCCATCTTTTTTAAAAGTTCCCTTTAAGAAGGAATGGCCTCCCCATGATGTGCCATAATAAGATGTCCCCAGAGCCTTCTCCAGTGTGAGCAATCCCCATTCTCTGACTGTTCTCACAGGAGATGTGTTCATCCTTCTGATAATTTCTGTGGCCCTCCTCTGGACCTGCTCTAACAGCTCCATGTCTTGCCAGGGCTCCAGAGTTGGATGCATGTCTGGAAAGCCTTCTCTTCTTCAATAAAAGCCTATTCCAAAGTATGGATACTGAGTCTTCTATTTTATGTTGATACACTATTTATTTAGCCCATTGATCACTCTTAAAATCCTTTTCTTTGTCAGTAAGAAATAGGGCTTCTTTTTCTTAGACTTCAGTCTGAGACACTGACAGACCCACTTTTGTGTGTTTTGACATTTTCTTTTTGTAGACTGATTGAATCCAGTCTGGGAAGTGTTGCCACAAAGTTCAATTTCTTCATTCACAACTTGGCTCAGCTGCGTTTCTCAGGTCTGCCTTCCAATGATGAGCCCATCCTGTCCTTCTCTGCTAAAACCTATTCCCTCAAACAAGATGGCAGAATCAAACAAGTGTCTGTGTTCACTTACCAGAAGAGATACAACCCAGATAAACACTATGTGAGTATGTGGCAGCTGCTCCCACTCAGGGAGGATCATGGTGTGTTTTCCTCCAACAAGACACAGCAGGGACAGCTGAGCAAAACCTGCCAGGGGGATATTGCACTGCCTAAAATGTCCCTGTCAGCAATAAAAACCAGGCACAGAGGAGGAAAGCAGGGGATGGGAGGGGGTTGTCTTCCAAGGTGGCTGTTTGGGAAGTGGCTGAGCGTGGATCTGGGGTAAGGACAGTCCTGGGGAGGGGCTGTGACACATGACAATCACCACAGCCCACAGAACTTCTCACTCTTGTTCTCCTCACTGTCCCACTGCTGAGTGAGCAGCTGTGTGGGTGCTGAGCTGCTGGCCAGGGTAAACCAGCAACAGCACTGCTGGAGTACAGACTGGTATTTCTAGCATCCCATAATATCTTCAAAATGAAAACACCTCTTAAAAATCATCTAGGAGGAAGTAGAAAGGGCAGAAGTAGTGTTGGTGGAGATGATTTTAAAATAGAGGAATTTGAGTCATGTTGATGGGCTTTCATGGAGCTGCCTGCTGTAAAATGGCTCCTTCCTGAGTAGGAGTTGTTAAATCAGACACTCTGGTTTTGGTCTGACCTTTGATTATTCATCCTAAGTAAAAGCATTGTTTCCTGTACTAATGCACTTCCACTCCTAGTCTTACAGGAGGCACCAGCTGTTTGCCCACAGGATTTTAACAGACCTGGGTTAATGTTTGTATTGCTATGCAGATGTGCAACCTTCTTCAATTTTTTATTGGCTGGGCTGGAATAATCAGCTCAAGTTACACTGTCCTGAACTCTTTTATAAAGTGAGCGACACTGATAGATGCAAATGTATGTCTGTTTGCAAACTGTGTTTGCTGTAAGTGTCTTAAATCTGGTAAGACACCAGCAAGGAAAGGTAGAACAAATCTGAAGTGAAGAGCTTTGTACTGAATCACTGTATAATAAATGTATTTGAGTATTCCTGGCCTAAGCCAAAACAGCCTTGCCTCTTCCAGGAAACTGTCAGGATGGTCTAGATTCTGTTTAGATTTTTGAAGTTAAATTATATGTTAGAAGTTTAGCTCCTCTACCCATAAAGTGAGGGCACTGAACTGAATTTTCTGTGCAGCTCTCAAGCTTCATTTCCCTTGGATAATGTGAATGTATCCTGGGACTGTACCCACAATACTTTGAAAAATTCTGTTTGTATAATGCAGTGCACTTGCATCCTCCCACCAAATTATCACGTTAAAAGTTGAATCTTTTAGAACTGGGAGGAAATGAAATTGAAAAATGTGGTTGTTCTGGCTCCACAGATAGATGTCTCGCTGGAATCCTGCACCAATGTTAACATTTTGTATACCTGGTATGAACTTCCAATGAAGCTTCAAAGGGAGAGTGTGCACAGCCCAGCCTTACCCTCCTTCATCATCCTCCTCTCAGCTGTGGCTCTGCCTTATGGGAAGACTGTGTGATGTTACTCTGCATTAAGGGCTATTCATAATTCGGACTCTTCTGTGAAATGCACATGGTGGAATAAGGGATATAATCATGGGATATGCATTCAGGAGAAGGATTACAGTAGGAGAAGGAGTTGACTGTGAAGAAAATTGTTGTTAAGTAATTCCATAATATTTGTATATAAGCTCCTTTTATTTTTGTGTTTTGGGCAGATCTATGTAGTGAGAGTTTTGAGAGAAGGGCAAGTTGAGCCAACGTTTGTCTTCCGAACATTTGATGAGTTCCAGGAGCTCCACAACAAACTTGGAATTCTCTTTCCTCTTTGGAAGTTACCAGGGTATGTTCCTAACTGCCTCATCACTATTTCAAAAGCAACATAACTGCTCCCAGCTGGGTGGAGGAAGAAATAGCTTGAAAAGGAGACAGAACTGCTGAGGGGCAAACTAGACCTCAAAGCTGGCAATAAAGGGAGAAAACAGTTGAGATGTCTCTCAGTAAGGAGGAGATCCAGAGAAGCATCTCAGTGTTGTGGTCTGTGTTTCATATCACATATAAAAATTACCTGTAAATATTTCCTTGCCTTTCTGGAATGTCATAACCTATTGGCATGCTGTGTTTCCACTCTGGATTGGCAAAGAAAAGAAAAAAAAAAAAAAAAGGATGTCAGCACTTCAGGATAGAAATAACAATGGAATCCTATTGTACTTCTGCTAAATTAACTGAAAACTCTATGTTGTCCTTCTCATGTAGCTTTCCTAATAAGATGGTTCTGGGAAGAACACATATCAAAGATGTAGCAGCCAAAAGGAAAGTGGAGCTCAACAGCTACATACAGAGCCTGATGAACAGTTCTCCAGAGGTGGCAGAAGTGAGTACACATAATTTAAATCAAATGCAAGTTTTCAAGTTTTGGCACTTTTTAACACTTCAACTAACATGTAATATTTCTTCCAAATTTAGTGTGATCTTGTTTATACTTTTTTCCATCCATTACTTCGTGATGATAAAGTGGAAGGAATAGATGGAATAGCCAGACCTGCAGGTAAGGGATGTTCATAAACTGGATGATATAGTCTGACACATTTACAGTGTGAATCTTTGAAATGTTTTTTACTGAACTGTAGTTTTCTCTCGTTGAAAACTGCATCATTGTCTTTTCAAGTGTGCCTACATACAGTTTCAAGGACATATATACCAAAAATTGCAATAATGTGTATGATCACTTGGGCTTCTTTATGGCTTGACTGAATTATTCAGGTTTTTCACTCCAAACCTCTAAGCTGCTTCTGGGAAGAGAAGGCAAAAACCTTTAAAGGGGCCTTACCCCGTTAGGGAACTAGAAATAAAATCAGGAACTGAACTGGGTTTAAGGCTTGTATTTTTTCCCCATATGTGATAAGTCAGTGTAGTAGTGATGAAAAGGTACCAGTATTACAGAAGAAATAATTGTCTGTTATTTCAGATACAAGTCCATCAAGTCCTACCTCAGGCAAAGTGGGAGGAGAAGTGAAGCTCTCCATATCCTACAGAAATAGCACTCTGTTTGTCATGGTGATGCACATCAAAGACCTGGTAAGTGGAGATACTGCACTCACTGCCAAGCACTTTCCATTTCCTTCATTACCACCTTGACTTAGATTGATGCAGGAATAGTGAAACTCTCTCTTTTCCTCCATATTTTCCAACTGGCTGCTTAAGTAACTGCTGCTTTTGATTAGGTTGATTGCAAACTCTAGACACTTGAAAAAGTGAACAGTTAGGCACTAATTAGTTTTTTTAATTTGTCTTGTTTCTTTGGCTGTAGGTTACAGAAGATGGTGCAGATCCAAATCCCTATGTGAAAACCTATTTACTTCCAGACACACACAAAACATCCAAACGCAAAACCAAAATCTCCCGGAAGACAAGAAACCCAACTTTCAATGAAATGGCAAGTTAGAATTTATGTGATAACTTCCTATAGCTTACTGTCATCTCTTATTCTAAGCAGAAATGAAAACATTGTCTAAGAAAAATGTGAATATGTATAAATGGAAAAGGAACTGTTTTCAACAACTGTTTTGTGCCCTGTTTAAATATAAAGCAACTGAGTGGGTCAGTGTGCTATTACAAGGAAGCAGAAATTTCTCAGACTGACTCTGAGGAGTGATGTGGATAAGATAAGGAATCTTAAAACTAAAAATCCCCCTGCCCTGGATTCAGTGGCTGATGAAGTGGAGAAAAATGAATTCAGAAGTCATGGCGTGTAAATAATACTTCAGTCGTTTTAAACACTTAACATTGGGAGTGTGAAATAAAATAGGGATGTCCTCGAGCCCATTGTCTGAGAAAGGGACACACTGAATGGTCCCAGTGTGCAGTTCAGGCTTCTGTCAGTGACTGGGCAGTCTGGGTGATTTCTTTTGGCTAACCAGAGAATTCTTGACTTCTCACCTCCTAGCTCGTGTACAGTGGCTACAGCATGGAAACCCTGAAGCAGAGGGAGCTGCAGCTGAGCGTGCTCAGTGCAGAATCCTTACGTGAGAACTTCTTCCTGGGTGGGATTACACTGCCCCTGAAGGACTTCAACCTGAGCAAGGAGACTGTTAACTGGTATCGACTGACTGCTGCACCCTACCTGTGAGCTCAGAGCAGTTTGTACTCACCTGTGCTTTGTGCATCTTCCTACTTGAAGATAACTTGTACATCTTAAAATAAGAGACTCTCCATTTCAGCAGATTACGTTGGACCAATGTTCAGGTAGCCTAATTTGGAGGATTGCAAAAACAAACTGGTTTATACCCATGTGATGTTATCAAAGCATCATTTGTAAACATTTAAGAGTTGTGGGTGAAGGAAGGGATTTTCAAACCATCTGTGAAAGTGAGATGAGCAGTTTGACCATGCTGGTTGGTTGAACCATAACTCCATCATTAGGCCTGTGGATGCAGTGCATTTTTGCTTTTAATTTGTTGCCTCTGTTGTGTCATCCATGACATGATGCTGGAGAACATCAAAGAAATTGCATATTTTAGGATTACATTCCCACTACTAAGGAGACATCACAGAAACAGCAACAGGTAAAATTTTGGTGGCTGCACACACACTTGTAAAAATGAAGGTTGAAGGGCTGGAAAAATTCCTTAGAGTTACATCTAATCCCAGATTCATGCTTCTCTGAGACTTACTGGAGTGAGTGCCAATAGTGGAAGTTGTAAATAATGGTGCCTTATAATTCAAATGCTTCTCTTTTACCTCATCTCTGGTATTTAAATGTGTATACATATTAACTTTCAGCTCCTTACAAAGGGGGAACATTCTCATTTTGATACCTTGCAGGTTCTACTGGAAGCCTTTTCCCAGGATGTGTTATTTACAAATAGCATCACTTATACTGATCTTCACAATTTGTTCAACTTAAATATGTTTTTTCCTACTCCATCTTCTACCCATGGTCTCCAAAAATTGCATTAAGACTGGCTGAATGTGGTACTGTAGGGAATGTGCCCAGCTTCTCCGTGGGGGATTTTTGTTGTAATTTCTAGAACTTTTCAATACTGCAGTGATTAAGTGTGGAACAGATTCAAACACTAATTCAGAGTGTCATTTGCATTGTGCTTCCAGGGAAAGGGTGGCCTCTAGTTGAAAAGCACTACTGCTGGATGAATTGCAGGCCAGAAATTAGTTCAGTTAACAGCTTTGAGAGAGGAACTTGGCTGGGTTTTTTTTCCTTTAGCAGTTCACAGCAATACTGTTTCTTACTCCCAGTAAGAACTACTCCCTCTAAAATACGTCATTCCGAGGAAGTATGGAAGAATATATCCCATTTGAATATATTGTGACAGTGGAGTGCAAATGTCACTATCTTCTGTTAATACCACTGGTTAATTAGGCCTTTCTGCACTACAGGTGTCACCTTTTTGTTCACCTTACTTGGGATTTAGGATGTTCATGTTCTGTGTAAACAAGGCTCTAAAGTTGCACACTTCCTTAGTACAAGATCTTGAAGCAGACTTTCAGATGAAATATGCAACTATGAACGAGGACACAATACAGGGAAAGCCTTCTGTCTACCCAACACTAAAAACCTGTTTTATCATCCAGTTTTCCTTCCCCTGCTACTGACCAATCTCCCTTCAATACAGAAGAGAGAGCAAACTTGAATCTCCTGGTGCCTAAATGATTCACGGTCCAATTTCATAGGAATTATTGCAATTAAAAAGCTAATGATACCTTGAATGTTAGAAACTGGGCCAATACTAATGGGCGCTAACAAATCCCAGCTGTTGTAGGCATCCTCTGCATATTTTTCATTTAGTATATAGCCTGTAAATAATATATAACTAACTAGATATATTTCCTGCTCACTTGATGCTTTTGAGACTTACTCCATTCCATCATTAGAATCACAAGTCACTTAAACACAGGAAAGTAGACTACTGTTTTTGTGAAACGTTCCATTGTGAAATAAAATGAAAGCAATATGGACTGCCTTTTTTGCAGTTTGCTATTAAAGCACAGTGTCTTACAGCACAAAATACAATTAAACTAAAATCATTTTTAAAATTATTTGCAGTTTTAACAGTTGTCTGGACTGAAAAAAAAAAAAGTATAGTACTGTATTGTTGTTAGCACATGTCCTGACTTCTGATTTAATCTTCTTCATAGCTTAACTCATTTTGTGCCTTTCCCTTCCTTTTCAAATTCGTCACTGGCTGTAGCTTTTTATGCTCATGGATTTTATGTTGTCTGTGGGATCTGGCCTTGGCCTCTCCTCACGTGTAGAGGACCAGCACCAAGCTTGCACTTCTTTGCACTATTCTCAGTTATGAAAAAAACTGATTGTTGCAATAAGAATTTACCGTGCTACGTAAGAAAAACCAAGATGGATGTGAAAGAGGGAAATATTTGATTGGGATGGAAAGCTTGAAAATGTAGTTTTAACAGCTTTTTATATCTTGTTTAATGAAAAGGAAAAAAAAATCTTTTATGCACAATTTGACCCGCAGCCAGAAGTGTAATTGTCCCTCCAGACCTTGTGTTGGTATCCGAGAGCAGCAGCTTGCGCTAGACCTCTTCCTCTACTAACCTCCAACTTTGCACTGGACTTTTTATTACTGCCTTTGTACGACCTCCAGCTGCCTGTCTCTGCACGCGTGTGCGATTTTTGGTAAACGCTCTTTTCTCTATTTCTACAACTGTAGGGTTGTGTAGAACCCCCCGTGACCTGCCTTAAGGCCGGGGCCCGCCCTGCCGGGCGCTCCCTGACGGGGCGGAGGGCGGCGAGAGCAGGGCGCCTCCCTCCGTCTGTGTATCTCTGAGAACCAAATACTTTAATTAAACGGTAATAAAGATGTACAATACGGCCCCGCGTCGGGCGGGTTCGCTGTGACTCCGTAACTCTCCTGTAAGTACATTAAACACTATTCTGGAATAAAAGGCAACGCGTGGCCAGCTCTGTGAGGGAACGGGAAGGGCGGGGTTGGGGGCGGGACGGCTGAGGGGGCCGGGCGCCGCTGATTGGCTGGGGTGGGGCTGGGGGCGTGGCTTTGCCCGGGGCGTGGCTTCCCCCGGAATCGGGTGGGCGGGACGTTCCCTTCCTGCGCTCTCTCGCCCGCGCCATCATGGGTCGCATGCACGCTCCGGGGTGAGGAGCAAGGCCGGGCCGGGGCCGCGCCCGGGGAGCGGCCCGGGGCTGCTCGGGGAAGGGCTCGGGGGGCGCCGCGAACCGGGCGGGAGGCGGGGGAGGGTGGTGCGGGAGCGCTGCGGAGCGTGTGAGGGTGGTGAGGCAGGCGGGCGGCCGTGCGAACATGGCGGCGGGGTGGGGAAGGCTCGGGCCGTGGCCGCGGGGCCGGGTCCCTCAGCTCGGGCCTCAGTGTCTGATGTGCTTCTTCCCGCAGAAAGGGCCTGTCCCAGTCGGCCTTGCCCTACAGGCGCAGCGTGCCCACGGTGAGTGGCTTCCCCAGAACCTTCCCCGAAACCTTCCCCAGAGCCTTCCCCGAAACCTTCCCCAGAGCCTTCCGCTGAACCTTCCCCGGAGCCTTCCCCTGACCCTTCCCCGCACCGTGCGCCCTCCGGGACCCACAGCGCAGCTCGGGGTGCCCACGGAGGGAAAGCAAACGAGAGCTGTAGTATTTTGTGTCATCGTTTCCAAATTACGGCCTGTGTAAATGCTTCCTCGGTATGTAATGGAACAGGCTGCCCGGACTCCTCTGTGGAACATTCAAAACCCACCTGCATGAGCTCCTCTGCAGTCTGCTCTAGGTGACTCTGCTTTGGGAAGGGACTTGCATTAAATCATCTCCACAAGTCCCTCAACCTTCAAAATTACGTGGTTCTAAGATGCTTCCTCAGTATACTGAGGATCAAGTGGCTTTTCCTGGCCAGATGGTTCGCTCGGCAAAGAAGTCTCTTTTCATCTTTGTACCTTTTTCTATTTAAGTATTTTTTTAAATACTTCGAGTCTGTATGCTAATAATTCCGAGAGATTAAATCATTGTTTTCACACTCGAGTTTGCAATTCTGGAATAAATCGGTTGCCTTCAAAAATAATTACAACTAATTTGTCGGTAAGGGGACTAAACGAGGTAGTTTTGGTGTGCTCTTAGTTCTTTCAAGGGTACTTCCACTTAAAAAGGCTTTCTCTGTCCTCCTTGGCAAGATCATTTCTTGGAGGATTTGTTTGTTGGCAGAAAAAACAATTCGTGGTGCGTGTGGAAAAGCATGGAGTTAAAAACAGTGAAATGAGAACATAAACACCAAATCTGAAATTAAATAGATACAATTAAAAGTAAGGTAATAGGAAGCTGCTTGAAGGTTGATGGTTGAAATAAAAACTAGGATGGTCAAATGCTATATTGGTTTTAAAAAGATCCCTTGGGGATTTTTTTTTTGCGGAGTTTTATTTATATTTTGTCTTAAATAATGATCTTTAGAGAACTCCCATGTTTATTTTTGCTATGCTTTTCTATTTCATACCGTGACAGTACTAAAAAGTAAAAAAAATCAGGAGCTTCTTTAGCTTATTAATAATCATGGAAGCAGTGGTTTTATCTTTACTGTTTATCATAAAATTAATAGAAAAGGCACAATCCTATCTTGGTAGGTTCATTTCATTTTTTAATTAATTAGTGTACCTAAAGTCTGTTTTTTCACTTATCTCTGTAGGTACTGAGAGGTGGCTAAATGGGTCTCAGTTTTGGTATTTGTCAAAAGACTTAGGTAAAGAATTCCTTCCCAAGGGCAGTGATTTTTTTTTGTCTGTAACATTTTGTTGGAGGCTTTACGGAGTTTTTAAAATGGAGATTCTCATCTTTACCTCTGCCTTCCCCTATGACATTTCACTAGCACTATAGGTTTATTATATACTTCAAAATTTCTGTATCATTAAAAGTCCAATTTCAGTTCTTGATTGTTTTCCGAGCATTACAAAACATCTCTTTCTACCATTTATTCAAAGTTTTCGTGTAGCTTGCTTGTGCCTCTGTATTAAGCAGTTGTTAATCATTTGGGGTTTTTTTTCCCTAATTTTCTTTAGTGGCTGAAGCTTACTTCTGATGATGTCAAGGAACAGATCTACAAGTTGGCTAAAAAAGGCCTGACTCCCTCCCAGATTGGTAAGGATTATAAACCACTCCTTAGTGGGGACAACCCACATTTTTCTGACTCTAATACTGTAATTGTTCCTTCAGCCTGTATTAAGTGACATGCTAAGAGAACACAACATTTCTGGTGTATCTGAATTCATTGTGGGTACCACTGAGAGTTCTAGGATAATATCCTGCCCCAAGGATCAGCAAGTCCTACACTGGGACATTATGTGTGTTGTTCTTGCAGGGAGCATATTTGGTGAGACAGTGGGTTGATTTTTGTTTTTTTTTTTTTTTCCAAGTGGAAGACTCGAAGCATCTCTTTCATCTTACAGCCTGTCCTTAGGAGTAGCCACTAATAGGTGTTCCAGGGAAGTTTGGTGTGCCCAGTTTCCTGGAGGAAATTTTCCAATACCAGCAGCTCTGTGGGATTTACTGAGCTGCACCGTGGACTGGTTCAGGGAGCTGAAGTGTTTGCATGGCACAGCTTTATATGGTCATGAGCTATGTATGCTGTGTAAAGGAATTTTTAAATTATTATAATCCTGAAAGCAATATTAATTCCTTCTGGAGGGATCCATAGAGTGAATACATTGCTTTAATGAGTCCTGTTGAAAATTTTCCAGTAGTATTGGAAAAGAGGAGCACCTCACGTGTTACCTGCCCCTAGGCATGATGGGGGAGTCAGTTGTCTTTAAGTGTTCCTAGATGAAGTGTTTCAGCTTCTGAAAGTTATATTTTGCTCACTAATTGTCTACCATTTCTTCACTTGTCACTGGCAAGGTTTTTAATTTGGAGAAGACCTTTTTTGGATAGCTTGTAAGTGTCAGGCCAGTTTCACAAAATCTGTTGGTGTGTGTTTCTTCTCTTCAGTGTAAGATGTATGTGTTTGTTTCAGGTGTGATCCTGAGGGATTCCCATGGTGTTGCCCAGGTTCGCTTTGTTACTGGCAACAAGATTCTGAGAATCCTTAAATCCAAGGGCCTGGCCCCAGACCTGCCAGAGGATCTGTATCACCTCATCAAGAAAGCAGTGGCTGTTCGAAAGCATCTTGAGAGGAACAGAAAGGTGAGTGCTCCCTGAATTCAATAACTGTGTCTGATGTTAAATCACACTGTAGTTCATGTACAGCTTGACAAAGCAAAGACTCTTTGTGTGCTGTCAGCTCCCCTTTGAATAAACTTCTGAGGCTGGGGAGGCATTTTGATCAAGGAGAATGCTTTTAAAATTCTTTTCAAAGACCAGTGTTTAAACCATGTATTGCTGGTCCTGCTCTGACTTCACTGAAGCTTTTGGTGATGGAATTGTGAAGTTTTTAGCAGTAGCTGTGGATTATTTACTTTACTCGTCTGAATTGTACATTGAGAAGTCTGTAGCACTGGGGATGTCATGTGACTTTGTTTTCCAGGACAAAGATGCCAAGTTCCGCCTGATTCTCATTGAGAGCAGGATCCATAGGTTGGCTCGCTACTACAAAACCAAGAGAGTGCTGCCACCCAACTGGAAATAGTAAGTCTGCTGCATTCTCTTGGCACTAAGGCTGCAAGGTTTTGTAAACTGTGCTCGTGCTGTTACTCAGAGGGTGAGGAGTGCATTGTGAAAGGTGTGTATCACACACCAGGCAGCAGAGAACAAGTGTTTTCATAAATAATCAAAATAGCTGTTGTAACTCTTGGATAAAAATCACGGTCCCAGCACATGGAGTTACTAGCAGGCAATTTTTATAAAACTTAAACTGTGGTCTTGGTTCTCAGGTACTTTCATAGTTCATGTCACTTTCAAAACTTACTGAGAAATGGCTTAATAGCTGTGACAAAAAGGGAAGTAACTTGTAGCTTTTCTCTAGGAGAGGTAACCACCATAGAATTCCCATAGATATTAGGATTAGCCTTGTTTCTGTAAGGAGACTTAAGAACAGCTAGCCTGGTTTTTAAATACATGGTTTTGTGCTGTCAACCTAGAATTTTCATTGTAAATGGAAGAGTAAAATCTTAGGCCATAAAAATTTCTAAGTAGTGATTTAGCTGCTGGTAATAGTTAAATCATAGTTTAAACTTCTCACTGATGCTTCATTTTTGATAATTAGTTTGAAAAATTGCCTGTGCAATTAGTATTTATTGTTTCTCTCTTCTCTCTTTTTAGTGAATCATCGACAGCTTCTGCCCTGGTCGCATAAGAGCTGGCTGTGACTTACTGAAAGAATAAAACTTTGTTACCTGAGTTGGTGTTGTCTCTAAATGATTTGGTTGGTGTGTTAGAAGCTTCTGCTTGTTTTAGGAAGCTGCATGTAAACAGGACGTTTTCCAGGTGGAGCAGGCATGTGGATGTGGTTTCCATATTGCTGTCCTGCAGTATCATCAGATCTGGGTGCTACACCAGCTGGATGTTGGTTAAACTGGTTTGGTTTTTTTATTACCTGAGAGCCTCGAGTTTAGTGCAGTGCCCTATTCATTCACTGCAAATGTGTTTTATTCACGTGGGGCTGTGCCTCTGGTGTCCTGCAGAACTGGGGGAGGAAGCAGTGACAGCAGGAAGATATGGAAATAAAGAAATTGCAGAAGGGGTTAAAACAAAATTGGAGAGGTTAATTTATTCATTACAGGTTGTGTGGAGCTGCTGCTTGCACAGAGAGCTTAAGCAGACCTCAGCCAGTTCCTGACAGTAACTCGCTGTCATTTGTAAGTCATTTTAAGAGTAATCTTTGAGATTTAGGTAAATGTAGACAGCAGTTTTAGCTCTTCTCAGATGTGTCTTTACTGGAATAGTTTTCCCTAAATCCAGAGTGGGGGCTATTGCACAATCATTGTTGCCAATGTGCCTCCAGATTTCTAATAGCTTTGACCTGAAGTTGCCTTTCTGCTGAAGAAACATGGAAAACAAGACTGCCAGCTTTCTCCTCCTCCAGGAGAAAATTCTAAATGGGGTTACTCTGAGCTCTTGTGACTTGCTGTTGTCTGGTACGCGTCTGGTTCTCTGTCCTTGCTCGGCGCTGCCGAGCGCTGTGTGCGGGCACGGGCGGAGCGCCCGGGAGGTGTCGCTGGGAGCCGGGAGAGCCCCGAACACGGACACGGAACGGGAAGCGTTTCCCAGCCCGCTGCTCCAGGGGCTGTCAGAGCTGCCTGGGGCTCGCTGGAGCTGAGGGTGGAAGAAGAGATGTACACCATATCTCTTGTTGAGGAATGGTAATGGTGTAATTGTTATGCTCAGTTCTACTGCTTATGTTGCTGAAGATTCTGTATTTCCTTTAAATCATACAGGCTAGTTTAGGTAAATTGTCCTCAGTAGGATTAGTCATAAAATCAGAATGGTCTGTATTGAAAAAGGGACATTAAAGATTACCCAATCCTAACCCCCTGCCTGGGGCAGGGACACCTCAGAGCCCCATCCAGTCTAGTCTTGAACACTCCAGGGATGGGGCAGCCAAAACCTCCCTGGGCAGCCTGTTCAGTGCCTCACCACTAATAGCTAATTTGCCCTCTCTGTTTGGACCCATTACTCCTTGTCCTTCCACTACAGCTCCTGAGGAAGTCTCCCTCTCCAGCTTCCCTGTAGGCTCCCTTCATGTACTGAAGGCTGCTGTGAGCTCTACACACAGCCTCTTCTCCAAAAAATCCCAACTCTCCCATCCTGTATTCATAGGGAAGCTGCCCACATCCTCTTTACCAGCCTCACGGCCCTCCTCTGCATTTGCTCCAATCGTTCCACATTCGATTTACACTGGGGACCCCCGGGCTGGATTCAGTGTTCCAGGAGGGGTCCCACTGGAGCAGAACAGGGGCAGAACCCCCTGCCTTGTCCTGCCGTGCTGTTGTTGCAGCCCACGGCTTGTCCATCCCTTACCCTTGGGATTGCCAGAACAGGCACAGCACGGGTTGGGCTCCTTGCCCCTTGCAGCTGCTGTGGGAACAGTGGGGCCAAGCACTGGCAAGGCTAAATCCTCCCTGGGGACAGAGCCCTGGAACCTGTCAAACTGAGCAATGTGTCAGAGGGATGTGCTCCAGGAGGAAAAGGGTCGCTTGGAAGCATCAGGTAAGGTCATGGTTTGTGGGACAGGGCTGTGAAACTCTCTCAGTTTTGTGCCGTGTTCTGAGCACCAGCACTGCCTGGGCAGCTCAGGGCTGATCCAGCTGCCCAGGAGAGTTACTGGAGCCTTTCTTCCACTCTCTGTGAAGGTACAGGAACTTCTCTTGCCTGGAGAGAAGTGATAAGGGGGATAAACCCAGACGTGCACATAGTTGCTCAAAATTGGGTTTTTTTAAGGGCTGACACAAGCTGTCCCTGCCTCATGGTCACCTCCAGGCACCAGTGTGACTTCCCTCTCCCTCACCATGATGGGTGTTCCCAGGCTTTGAGCCCCAGCTCCCTCTTGCTTTCTCCTGTCATTGCCATCTCTCTTTATGGCTTCCCTTGCCATGATTTAACCTTCAGAATATACTGCTTTTGTCTTTTTCCCAGCAGCAATGTACACATTTCCAGCATTGCATTTTCCTCCAGCAGCACTTTGTTCTCCCAGCAGGTACAAATCTGAACAATGATTATTATTTTTCCCTGTCCCAGTGTGAGCTTTTTATTGCTTTTTGCAGGAGCACACATCAGAAAGGAGCTCTCAGCCTCTGTCACTTCATCTCTCTTGGCCCTTCCTTCTTCAGAGAGTGGCTGCCCCCTTTTTTGCAAATCAGTCAAGCTGATTTTCTTCCTTTCCTTTAAGTAACACGAGTTTAGCCTACCCTGATTTGGGTCAGCTAGGGCAGCACTCAAATGTATGAACACACCTTCATGTTTTCTTCTCTTCAGCCTGGAATGGTAAATCCAGAAAGGTCTTTGGGTAAATCAATGGGTGCCATGTGCAGTTTCTACCTCTGTTTCTAGGAAAGCATTTGAAAGGTGACTGTTAAGTATGAAAAGGATTAACCTTGACAGGGATTTAAGGGAAAGCTTTGATTCAGTCATGGCCAGAGGACTCTCTCAGTGCTAGGTATCTCTTTATTCTGAAGGCTTTGGTGGTGTGTGACTGGTTCTGTTGTGGAGGCAAATAAACCATCTGTTACCCCTGAATTCTTCTGATTGACAGCTCCTGTTTACAGGTACCTCTGTGAAAAAAAAAACCTAATTTATTTCAAGTAAGGAAACTTGAACACCAGTTATTCTGCTGTTGAGTCATTGCCACTGCTGGAAGCCATTAATTTCTTAGCTGAAAAGGGGCAAAAAAAGTAAGCCGTGACAATCAGAAAAGGCAAGAAATTATGTGGATTTATAAAGGCAGAGCTGCAAGTACGCGCTGCTTTGGTTGTTTTTTTTTTTTTTAACAGCTTGTTTCCAGTTGCATTTTCCACCACTGTGCATTTTAATATTCAGCTCAAAATCATTGCTTGCAAGTTAATACCAAACAGCACAAAGCGAGTGAAAAGTGCGCTGTGGTTTTTTTCGGAGCGATGCTGTGTGTGTCACTTTGTTCCGCTGTTCTCGGGGTCGCTCACAGACCGTGGCACACGGTGTGGTTAAAAAGCACCTCCCTCATTTCTGGGGGCTCACGGGCCGCTTCTTTCCCTGTTCCCATTAAATCCAGAGCAGCAGAACCCATGGAATTCAGCCAAGGCAGGTTCTGGGAGAGCTGGCGGTTCTGCCTTAAGCTCATCATGCGGTTGTTTTGTTCTCCTTTCAATGCTGGGATCAAACCGGTGAAAAAATGCGGCTGTTGCTGGGAAGTCCCTTCAATAACTCGGCACATTTGCATGACAATTCGCGGCTGTGCCCTGCTAACCTCCCTCCTTGCCAGCGCATATCTTGGCAGCACGAAACGCTTGCACACTCTTTGCTGCGCTCATGGCGTGTCCGTGAATGTCCTTTTCTCGCTGCCAGGATTGCTGGACACACTTTGGCAGTTGGATAAATGAATGTTTCCCTCTTTTTCTCTGCCTTTCCTTTCAGGATAAATTTCACCTGTGGTTAGAAATGTATAAATTTGTAGTGAGCAGAGTTGCTGGTTGGTGTGAGCGCTCTATTAGCGATGTCAGCCGGCACAGACGCAGCTGCGAGCGAGGCCGAATGGACGAGAGGGGACGGTGCCAATGGCACGGCAGCGGGGATGGGATGGGATGGGAGATTAAATTGTTCATTGTGCTGCAGGGGGACCTGGCTCAGCATTCAGGGCCAAGGCACTGCAGCACAGCCTTTACCTGCAGCCCTGACTGGAACACGGGCTGGCAGGTAACCATGCCCGAGGCTACAGGTGTACCCACATTAAAAGATCACCTGAGTTTTCTGGTGGCTGCTGGTTTTACAGGCTGATATTTTATTCCCTTTCAGGCTGCTCACTCAAGACCCCTTTTCAGGTCAGAATTCTCCTTCTTCAGAGCCAGGAAGCGGCTTTCAAGTTTAGTGCAGCTGTCAGGGATCAATCTCTTTTACAGCTCCTTCAAGTTCTTTCTGATGCAGATGAATAATTTCCGTAGATCCCGAGTCCTGTGTTAGGCAGGAGTGAGAAGTGGGTGACTGGTGTTTTGAACTGTAGAAGCTGTCGACTGACTGGGTGAAGAAACCAGTGACAGCCATTAAAAATTAATCAGGTTAAATGAACTTGGGAAGGATCCTACTCTAAGGGGAGCAGTTCTGATGGTGAAAGCATTTGAGATGTGAAAGAAAGGGGATGGAAACCTCTTTCAGTACAATATATTTCAGTGGACACAGGACACACTGAAAGCTGTTGTGAAAAATGGTTTCCTCATGAGGTTTTTTTCTCCTGTCGTTTTTTTTGTTACAAAAAAACCACAGCACATAGCATCTGCCTCTTTTTCTTCTTTTTTTTTTTTTTTGGAAGTCCATCCCATCTTGCTCAGCTCTGCTGCCCTTGGCAAAACCAGGACTATAAACTGATAAATTCTCAGAAATTGTTGATGGAGCAATAACTATCTATTATATTGGGTGTTCCATTTTCCTCTCAAACTCATGCTACAGATATCTCCTTACACATCACTTAGATAGTTGTTCCTGTTAACTTTCTTCAGCAGTAGATTCAGGTCTGGATTCTCTTTTGGTTAAACATTCTGTTATTTTCAGTACTTTGACAAGCAATACAAGAATAATATTTTTAAATGATATTTAGGTAGTTACAATCAAGCTAGGATCTCAAAACTATATATGATTAATAAATAAAGCCCTTACCAAAAAAAATAACATTCCTGTAATGGGCAAGGATGTGATGGTTTCAGTGGTCCCAAATTCTTTGTAAATGTTGGGTGATGACCTGGGAATAGTTTCTGGAGAGTGTTTAGGCTTCTGGAATTGACCAAATATGAGAATTGCAGGTGTGATGCTGCAGAAACACCATTTCACTGATGTCCAGCTCTTTTGTTGTAGTTTTGACTCATAAATTCAGTGGTTTGTGTGAAAATAGAGTAGAAAGCCCCCAGCTCTGCAGGGTGACAGAGAATAAATCAGTGCAAGGGTTTTCTTGGGGCAGCAGGAGAGTTTGGCAGCAGCTCCCCTGGATCCCTGGATGCCAATCTCATGTGTGAGCCTGTGCCAGCTGCACTGCAAACAGAGCTGGGTGTTTGTGTCACTGGCTGTGTGGGCAGTGGTCACCAGGTGCCTCAGAGGCTTTTGGGGACACAGACCCCTGGCACAGGGTCCCAGGGGACAGCAGTGGGCAGTGACACCAATCCCTCTTTGCTCTGGTGTTTGTGCAAGGCTTCGAGTGGAGGGGACCATTCCCCAACCCCTTCCTGCCCGCAGTGGGGGTGGGCTGGACCTTAAAGGAGCACCAGGGAAATGGAGGCAGCTTTGTCTCTGAGATTTGTGTCCCTGCTTGGGCTCTTGGGCACATAACTCAATCCTCCTGTCAGCTCAAAGCAGGTCGTGATCTGGTCTCCTGCTGTTAGCTCGTCTTTCTGTGTATGGCAAATTTGGATGCAGGAAAGGAGGACTTAAAAAGAAGGAAAATTACGGAGCTTGGCCCTGTTATGCAGCTGAGACACTGTCACTTCTCAGATTTGAAACTTCTTCACTTACATGTTCTGTGGTAAATTCCTGCACAATAATTACCTCAATTAGGCTGCCAGACATACAGGGTTTTCCTTAAAGTACAGGTAAGTTCTGTGTTTCAGTGGTCTCTGAAAATTGTCTCCTCTTCCTAGCAAACATCAGTCCCTTCTGCAGCTGTTTAATAAAACTCTGAGAGCTGCAAATCAGTCAAGTAAAAGATTTTGTTTCATGGAATGATTCCTGTCACCCTTGCTCCTGATCCAGGGATCCAACTAATGGGGTTAAATCTGAGCAGTTTAATGGAACAATGTTATTTAAGCAAAGCAACCATGTCCTGCTGCAGCGTTGTTTGGTATTAAACAGCAATTAGATTTGTCTGCCTGACAGAATTGCCAAGCTCCTCTGAAAGCAGCTGTAATCAGCAATGTCACCCTGCAGATACCAGTGACAGATACGGCCTAACAAAACACAGGCTTTGGCTGCAGCTCCTCACATTGATGGATAATCCCAGGACACACAGCAGTTGAGGACTGTTTATGTAGCCTGCAGTCTGGGATTATTCCTTCCACTGTCCTGCTCAGGCTCGTGTTTTTCACTCCAGTTTGTCACTGGCAGCCAGGTTACCCTGCAGGCTCTGCCTCCTCCCTCACTGTGTGAAATGGCATTTGGGATGCTGAGCCTGAGGTTTACCCAGCAGTGCTGGGTGTAACAGCACATGCACTGGGCTCCACTCTGGTGTCTTTGCAGTGGCTCCCTCTGGAAGCACAAGGAAGTGAGCAGCAGTTTTGGAAAGCTGCAGGGGTGGATCGTGCAAGAGTCAGCACCAACAGTGAAGCAGATGTGCTGAAGTGCTGATTTAGAGGAGCATTTCCACAGACACATCACTGGATTTCGTACAAATCCCTGTCTCCAGACTCATTCAAATTCGTGAGAATTTTTGCTTAAAAACACCCCTAGAACATGCAGAATGTGTGTCAGCCAGTGTTAAAAAGCAGAACTTTTATTAGGCTAAGTAATAAGCCTTCCTCTAAGCATCCTGACTTTTAATCCTTAAACATTTGTTTTAGAAAGTGAAAGAGAAAGAAAGCTGTACACAATCAGACTGTAGAGTAGGTACAAGCACATGATGTGGGTAAAAGAGTTGGTCATGGGTGTATTTTTAGTCTTAGTATTTCCTCTCCTGTGAGCTGGGAGACAGTAGGAAATTGCTTCTTGCTCTGTATTGTTCATGGGGAGATACAGGGCTGTGAAGAAGGGTGAAGGTGTAGCTGTCCTGGACGTCTGCAGCAGTGGCATCACTACAAGATTTATGGCCACAAAACCAGCAGTAGATTGTGGATTGGCCTGTGCTGGCTGTTTCAAGCAGTGGGGTTCTTCTCTGCTCTCCAGTCCCTGTGTACTTGTGCACTTCTCAAAGCACTAAAACTCCTCAGGGAGTGTGTTCAAGTGCTGGAGTCCTGATGTGTGTTATTTGTGCCTTTCTTTGATCTGTGCCAGTTAGATGTAGCTGGGGTAGTCTGAGTGCTGTCTCTTCCATCACTTCCCCTCCAGGGTGGTGTATACCGGTGATCTGCTAAAGATTCCCCACCTCCATGGCTGGAAAAAGTGCCAAGCCTCATTCGTGTTCATTTAGGCTTCAGCTTGCTCGGGGGGTGAAGATCTCACAGGAGCAATGGGTGTACCTGTGCACTTTGGGTATATTCCCTGTTCCTCAAGAGTGTGCCTGTGCACTTTGGGTATATTCCCTGTTCCTCAGGAGTGTACCTGTGCACTTTGGGTATATTCCCTTTTCATCAGGAGTGTACCTGTGCACTTTGGGTATATTCCCTGTTCCTCAGGAGTGTTCCTGTGCACTTTGGGTATATTCCCTGTTCATCAGGAGTGTACCTGTGCACTTTGGGTATATTCCCTTTTCATCAGGAGTGTACCTGTGCACTTTGGGTATATTCCCTGTTCCTCAGGAGTGTACCTGTGCACTTTGGGTATATTCCCTTTTCATCAGGAGTGTACCTGTGCACTTTGGGTATATTCCCTGTTCCTCAGGAGTGTACCTGTGCACTTTGGGTATATTCCCTGTTCCTCAGGAGTGTACCTGTGCACTTTGGGTATATTCCCTGTTCCTCAGGAGTGTACCTGTGCACTTTGGGTATATTCCCTGTTCATCAGGAGTGTACCTGTGCACTTTGGGTATATTCCCTGTTCCTCAGGAGTGTACCTGTGCACTTTGGGTATATTCCCTGTTCCTCAGGGGTGTACCTGTGCACTTTGGGTATATTCCCTGTTCCTCAGGAGTGTACCTGTGCACTTTGGGTATATTCCCTGTTCCTCAGGAGTGTACCTGTGCACTTTGGATATATTCCCTGTTCCTCAGGAGTGTGCCTGTGCACTTTGGGTATATTCCCTGTTCCTCAGGAGTGTACCTGTGCACTTTGGGTATATTCCCTGTTCCTCAGGGGTGTACCTGTGCACTTTGGGTATATTCCCTGTTCCTCAGGAGTGTGCCTGTGCACTTTGGGTATATTCCCTGTTCCTCAGGAGTGTACCTGTGCACTTTGGGTATATTCCCTGTTCCTCAGGAGTGTACCTGTGCACTTTGGGTATATTCCCTGTTCCTCAGGAGTGTGCCTGTGCACTTTGGGTATATTCCCTGTTCCTCAGGAGTGTACCTGTGCACTTTGGGTATATTCCCTGTTCCTCAGGAGTGTGCCTGTGCACTTTGGGTATATTCCCTTTTCATCAGGAGTGTACCTGTGCACTTTGGGTATATTCCCTGTTCCTCAGGGGTGTACCTGTGCACTTTGGGTATATTCCCTGTTCCTCAGGAGTGTACCTGTGCACTTTGGGTATATTCCCTGTTCCTCAGGAGTGTACCTGTGCACTTTGGGTATATTCCCTGTTCATCAGGAGTGTGCCTGTGCACTTTGGATATATTCCCTGTTCCTCAGGAGTGTGCCTGTGCACTTTGGGTATATTCCCTGTTCCTCAGGAGTGTACCTGTGCACTTTGGGTATATTCCCTGTTCCTCAGGAGTGTACCTGTGCACTTTGGGTATATTCCCTGTTCCTCAGGAGTGTACCTGTGCACTTTGGGTATATTCCCTGTTCCTCAGGGGTGTACCTGTGCACTTTGGGTATATTCCCTGTTCCTCAGGAGTGTACCTGTGCACTTTGGGTATATTCCCTGTTCCTCAGGAGTGTGCCTGTGCACTTTGGGTATATTCCCTGTTCCTCAGGAGTGTACCTGTGCACTTTGGGTATATTCCCTGTTCCTCAGGAGTGTACCTGTGCACTTTGGGTATATTCCCTGTTCCTCAGGAGTGTACCTGTGCACTTTGGGTATATTCCCTGTTCCTCAGGAGTGTACCTGTGCACTTTGGGTATATTCCCTTTTCATCAGGAGTGTACCTGTGCACTTTGGGTATATTCCCTGTTCCTCAGGAGTGTACCTGTGCACTTTGGGTATATTCCCTTTTCATCAGGAGTGTACCTGTGCACTTTGGGTATATTCCCTTTTCCTCAGGAGTGTACCTGTGCACTTTGGGTATATTCCCTTTTCATCAGGAGTGTACCTGTGCACTTTGGGTATATTCCCTGTTCCTCAGGAGTGTGCCTGTGCACTTTGGGTATATTCCCTGTTCCTCAGGAGTGTACCTGTGCACTTTGGGTATATTCCCTGCTCCTCAGGAGTGTACCTGTGCACTTTGGGTATATTCCCTGTTCCTCAGGAGTGTGCCTGTGCACTTTGGGTATATTCCCTGTTCCTCAGGAGTGTGCCTGTGCACTTTGGGTATATTCCCTGTTCCTCAGGAGTGTGCCTGTGCACTTTGGGTATATTCCCTGTTCCTCAGGAGTGTATCTGTGCACTTTGGGTATATTCCCTGTTCCTCAGGAGTGTGCCTGTGCACTTTGGGTATATTCCCTTTTCCTCAGGAGTGTACCTGTGCACTTTGGGTATATTCCCTGTTCCTCAGGAGTGTGCCTGTGCACTTTGGGTATATTCCCTTTTCATCAGGAGTGTACCTGTGCACTTTGGGTATATTCCCTGTTCCTCAGGGGTGTACCTGTGCACTTTGGGTATATTCCCTTTTCATCAGGAGTGTACCTGTGCACTTTGGGTATATTCCCTGTTCCTCAGGAGTGTTCCTGTGCACTTTGGGTATATTCCCTGTTCATCAGGAGTGTACCTGTGCACTTTGGGTATATTCCCTGTTCAGTGCAGCTGATTCCTGCTGTCCCATGCTCTCTCCCTCTGCTGCCCCTGGCACTTTTGGCATCGCTGTTTGCCACCAGCCAGAAGCTGTCCCAGTGGGATGCAGGGCACAGTTCAGCCTTGGAGCAGCCTTGGTGTGGCAGCCTGGTGCTGCAGGGCTTGCAGTGTGGTCTGGAGCTGCAGATCTGGCCCAGGGAGGCAGGGGAGGATCCCTGTCAGCCCACGGATCTGTCCAAGGCTCTTTGTGCCACTCTGGCTGCAGGCTCAGGGAGCACAGGGCTGAGGGTGTGTGGGTCACACAGCTCTGACCCTTCAGCACCTTTCCCTCCGTGCCTGGCTGCTGCCACCGACCCAGCAAATCTGGGAAAGGGTGCCTGACGTGAGTTTGTGGGTCCTGTAGCAGGAGGATGCTGCCACCGATGTCTTTTCTGGGAGACTCTCTGCCCCTCCCTGCTGTGTGACCCACATAGGTCTGGATGAAAAGGGGGACAGCCAAGAGAAAGCAGCTTTGGCACAGAGACATTGCCCAGCGTGGCTACAGGACACAGCCCAAGCAGCCCAGTGAGGGGCAAGTCACACAGAAAATTAGGATAATTAGTTTTATATGTGGCAGTGTTGTAGTTCCTCTCAGAGAGACCCCAAACTTCTTAGTAGAGTAGTGTTTTCTTTTTTAATTATTGTTCAAATGTTTCTTCCCTTAATCTTGAATTACTCTAAGTGCTTTTCATAGGTTAATCTACCTCTTTACCCTTGAGGGTAACTGAGCAGTCACTGGGTTTCCGTTTTTTTTTTCTCTTTATCTTTCAAATGTCTATAAGCAATTGTCATTTTTAAAATTAATTAAACCCCCCCTACAGCTCTTTTACAGTTCAAATGTGCTACAAAAGCAGGATTCAAATTGCACCATTCTCTCTGGAGCACGATGAGTGTGTTATGTAGGGGTGCAGCTCCTGTTCTTGATGTAATAACTCTGGTAACAAAGACACCTTTCTTCAGGGTACCTTCCTCCAATTACCCTTTTCTTTTGCTTTCTTTGCTCATGTTAATAATTCAATATGTGGAAGCAAAGTCTTAAAGGGAGACAAATGCTTTGTGTGCCGACATTATGGATTTAAGTTCCTTTGACAGATGCAGTCCCTGGAGTGTGTTTGGGCTCAGTAGCCCTGGAGCATTCGGCCAGATCGTGCTGCCTTAGCAGAGCCACGAGAGGACGAGAGAGTCAAGTCCTGGCAGCAGTTTGTCTTCACCTTTTAGAATCGTTTATCCAATCCCCTGGGAAAGCCTTCCAGCCCTGCACTGTGTTTTATACAGTATTTTATACAGTGTTTTATACAGTATTTTATACTGTATTTTATACAGTATTTTATAGCGCCTGCTTTTGCTGTTAAATAAGGAGTGCTTAGGGAAGGCGAGGGGAGCAGTGGGTTTTACACAACAGTAATTACTTCAGGCTTCAATAGCAGGGACCTTTTGACCTAATGCCACTCAGGCTGATTCTGTCACGTTTAATCCCTCATGCTCCATCCGTCCCTGGGAGCCTGCAGAGGTGCCCTGAGCTTCTGATACTTTGCTAGAAACAACGCCTGAAAGGTAAAATTCATGTGCTCTTTCACTTCAAATTCTGCACTGGAGCCTTCAGGAATTGCTCTCAAGCTTTGAGGAGAAGCCATGCTTTTGTTGGAGGCTGGTGGTTGAAGCCTGAGATTATGGATTGTTTCTGTTCTGTTCCTGCCCTGCAGATTTCCCCGGAGCCGGTTGCTAATTGCTGAGCCTTTGAAAACACTTTTACATTTTGGTTACATGTTTTTGTTCCCTCAGGGCTGGCTCTGCCCGAATAGAACCATTTAGTCATTGTTTTTTTTTTTTCAGACTGAGTGCTCCGTGCAGGTGTGGGTAGCCAGTGTTCTTTTCTGGTTGCTAAAATCGGGCAGTTTCCTTAGCCACTGTTTGTCATTTCTTCATAAATTCTGGCTGTAGAAGTACAGGCACAAACAAGCAGAGCGTTAATTAAGAGTCTTTTGGCCTTATTGCTTAGTTTGTCCTTGGATTGGCCCACTCTTAATTACTACCCAGTTACTATTGCTATTATTCTTGTTTAATGAGATAATCCAAATAATCTCATTTCAGTTTCACAGATCATTAGATCCAACACACTTATTAATAAGGCATTTGTGAGCTCTTTATGTCCACTCAGCTGTTTTCAGTCCTTCTCTTTCCTCTAAGATGGAGGGAAGGGATGAGCTGAACATTTTGTAGTTGGGTGTTTCCTCAAAGTATCGGCATCCATTGTTTGAGCAGCTGCTTCTTTTTGTTAACTGCAGCGATAAAAACCTTGTACACGTCGGGCAGAGGTGTTGACCGTGCTGGTGAGGAGTGGCTGTGGCCAAGAGGGAGCTGTGCAGCCTCTGTCCTGCCGGGAAGGGTCACCTTTCCCAGGCAGGCAGCGAGGGGCACCAGGTGTGGGGCTCCTGTGCTCCCCCGGCACCGGGGCCAGGGCAGGCAGGGCCGTTCTCTGCCAACCTGCCAGTGCCAGCCAAAGGCAAGGAAGCACCAGGGGGACCATCCAGCTCATTGCTTCCCCTTCTTTCAGCAGCACACGCAGCCATGCAGCCGATTCTTCCATGGAGTGCCCAGGGCAGAGTGGCACAGACGCGTGTCCCGTGCCTCACTGGCTGCCTGCAGCTGCTGAGCTGTGCCTCTGGGGCAGGGATGGGGGTCTGCTGGGATGGCGGGGGCTGGGGGTGAGTGTTTGGGGGTCTGCTGGGATGGCAGGGCTGGGGGTGTGTGTTTGGGGGTCTATAGGGATGGCAGGGCTGGGGGTGAGTGTTTGGGGGTCTGCTGGGATGGCAGGGCTTGGGGGTGTGTGTTTGGGGGTCTATAGGGATGGCAGGGGCTGTGGGTGTGTGTTTGGGGGTCTATAGGGATGGCAGGGGCTGTGGGTGAGTCCCGGGGGTCTATAGGGATGGCAGGGGCTGTGGGTGAGTCCCGGGGGTCTATAGGGATGGCAGGGCTGTGGGTGTGTCCCGGGGGTCTATAGGGATGGCAGGGGCTGGGGGTGTGTGTTTGGGGGTCTATAGGGATGGCAGGGGCTGTGGGTGTGTGTTTGGGGGTCTATAGGGATGGCAGGGGCTGGGGGTGTGTGTTTGGGGGTCTATAGGGATGGCAGGGGCTGGGGGTGTGTGTTTGGGGGTCTATAGGGATGGCAGGGGCTGGGGGTGAGTGTTTGGGGGTCTATAGGGATGGCAGGGCTGGGGGTGAGTGTTTGGGGGTCTATAGGGATGGCAGGGCTTGGGGGTGTGTGTTTGGGGGTCTATAGGGATGGCAGGGGCTGTGGGTGTGTGTTTGGGGGTCTATAGGGATGGCAGGGCTGTGGGTGTGTCCCGGGGGTCTATAGGGATGGCGGGGGCTGTGGGTGTGTGTTTGGGGGTCTATAGGGATGGCAGGGGCTGGGGGTGAGTCCCGGGGGTCTATAGGGATGGCAGGGCTGTGGGTGTGTGTTTGGGGGTCTATAGGGATGGCAGGGGCTGTGGGTGTGTCCCGGGGGTCTATAGGGATGGCAGGGGCTGGGGGTGTGTCCCGGGGGTCTATAGGTGTGTTCTTGGCTGGAGTATTGGTGATGTTCTGTCACTCCCTGCCGATACCGATGCCTGTGACTCAGACCCAGCCTTTGATCAGGGCTCCTAGAGCGGTCCTTGGGTTTCTCTTTGTTTGCCGGTATTTAAAACAGTGAAAATTCTCTAAGGAACTGAAACAAATGGGTGTGTGTGGCTGTGCTTTTGCACCAACAATGGAAAAGCCCCAGTTTTTTCACACACCCGTAAATCCAAAGCAAAGAGCAGCACATGTTTCGCTGCCTTTGGTAGAGTGAACCCCTGGCTCTGCAGGATGCGAGCTCTGCTGGTCACGTCAGTGACTTTGTCACTGGGCTTCAACACCTGGCACACATTTCTGCCTCGGGACAGCCACCCAACAGTGAAACAGCAAAAGGAGAAGGGTTAAAATAATCAGCCTCGTTTCACTGTCGGACACGCTGGCACAGGCTGAGCCTGTAAAGCTCCATCTCTTGGGTGAGACTCCTCCCTGCTGTGTCCCCCACGCGTGCCTGTGACAGGGATGGAACAGAGCTGCTAGAAGGGCTGGGGGCTGGACTGACTCCTGCTCCTCCCGAGTCTGGAACTTGCTGTAAAGGCGAGACCTGAAGGCTGCTGCTCTGAGGATTTCTTTGCAGGAGGGAGAATTCCACCTGCTCTTCACTGCGGCTTTGTCTTCACCCCTGCACGGCTGGGAAGTGCAGCCAGGCTGAGCCTGCACTCACATGCAAAAGTCTTTAGCCTGATTAAGTGTTAACTCTCTGTAAGGAAATGTGCCTTGAGGCTGCAGTGGGGATAACCCGGGCTGTGGATTTTCTCATGTGGTACCAGCCCTGCTTAAGCAGGATTTAGCAGTCTCCTCCTCAAGCCCCTCTCCCCACCCCTCTGCCCTTCCCTGGGTGTCAGCAAGACACAGACAAGAGAGTTTGAGAAGGAAAAAATCCAAATCATAAAGCAACTAGGGAGGTTCTTTTGTTGATTCTTTTAAAAGAAATTCTAAATATTTTCTCTGATGTGTTTTCCCATGTTGCTGCACAAACAGCTCTGTCAGGAAGCAGAGCAAAGGCAGGAGCAGCTCTCTGCCTCAGAAGTGCCAGGCTTTGTTTTTGTGTGTGATGGCAGGGCCAGCACCGGCCCTGAGCTAATGCCATCTGCTGCAGGGCTGTGCCCTGTGCCAGTGCAGTCTGAGCACAGCTCCTGCCTCTCCTCACCTACTCTTGGAGAGCAGGGAATGAGTTTAGGGATGGATAATCCAGGCTAACTCTGCAGGGAAAACAGGTCCCTTACCTCAAATACCACCCAAGTGTCTCCTGCCCTCCCAAATCTCCAGGTTCCCCATCCTTCAGCAGCACTGATATTCTCCTGGCACAGACTGGAGCAGGGAAAATTAATCGTGCTGTAATGACAACCCCCCTCTCAGAACCTGGCCTTCTGTTTGGTGTAAATGAAGGGCAATCTGTGGCCTATCAACAGACTGCTTCCTTTGGGGAAACAGCCTCACACTTCTCAGATTTCCCTTTACACTACTGACTGCTGGCATCTTTTCCACCTCAAGATCTGCTACATTGCTGCAAAGAGTTTTTTTTCTCTTTAATTAATTTCTTTCAACTCTGTCAGGATAGAGGGTAATTAAATGCTTCAGTATCTTGTCATAAAAATGCCACTTTTCAGAGGAATTGTCTTAATGAGCCTGTTTTTCAGTATAGCAGAGGCTCATCTATTAGTCCAGTGTATATTTTTAGAGCATGGCATTAGCCAGAAAAGCCCATTAGATCGTTATACAAGTGGCTGAATCAGCAAACTGTATCTGCTGCTATTCTGTCAAAGCAATAACGTTAACATTATCAAAGTGATTAAAAGCCATTCATTCATTTTGCATCTGGGTTGACAAGTTCATTCCTGCAGAGGCATCCAGTGTGGAGCTGGGAGAAAGGAAAACTGAAAGCTCATCATCTCCCTCAGCCTGAAGATGTTGCAGTGTGTGACAGATGCAATCAAAACATGACAATTGAGTGGGACACTGGGTGCCTGTGCTCTGTCACACCGTGGGTTGTCACTGACAAAGCACAGTCAGCCTTAGCCTGGGACCCCTGTTAAGGATTTGCATCTTCCTGCAGTGGGAAAAGCTGGAGCAGGGCAGGGTTTCCACCACAAAACCCTCGTCCTTCAGCCCTGGCTCATCCTCCTGGAGCTCCAGAGCCACGGTGGTGCTGCTGGCCCTTCCTTTGGGGCTGTTGCAGGTGTGTTTGGCCAGTGGCTTCCCCGGCTCTCCCCCAGGAGCCAGGAGGGCTGGGCACTGCACCTGAGCTCCTGGCCTTGGCAGGGCTCTTTGCCCAGGGTTTATACAGAGAGCAGAAGCAAACAGGGATAAACGAGTGCTGGCATCACTGTCATGACCTCTCTGAAAAGCCGAGCACACAGAAAGCTTTGATTCCTGGAGGCTGCCTGGGGAAGCTGCTCAATTTATTTGCTTGCAGAAGGTGCAGCACATGCAGATCCTTGCCATGGACAGGGCACCATCCAGGGCACAGGGTGTGGGAGCTGCAGGGGCTGCAGGGGCTGCAGGAGCTGCAGGAGCTGCAGGGGCTGCAGGGGCTGCAGGAGCTGCAGGAGCTGCAGGGGCTGCAGGAGCTGCAGGAGCTGCAGGGGCTGCTGGGGCTGCAGGGGCTGCAGGAGCTGCAGGAGCAGCCCTGAGGCTGAGGCTGCAGGAGGCTGAGGCTGGACTGACCTGCTGGCCAGAGGGACAGATTGACATCCACAGGCCTCTGCTTTCTGCTGACAGATACAAAGCACCTTGGACTTCTGCAAGTCAAATGGAGCAGCAGGGAGGGGAAAGGCAGAGGAGAAGAAGGACAAGCTGTCACTTGGTAAAAATCCCCCACCTGCCTCCATCAGTGAGCTCACTGCTCTGCTCTGGTCAGTACCTGAATGTGTTCAATGGCATTAGAAAACAAACCACTGAGTTATCACACTGGGGTACACACATGTAGCTGAGGGTTTTTTCCATGTTTTTCCATGTCTGCTGATGTCAGAGTGCCCCTTTATTCGGGGTTTATTTTAATGCCACGAGCCTGTTGTGGCAGCGTGTCACTAACACTGTGTCTGTTTTAAATTAGTGTCTCACCTGTATCACTGTGAGTGTCACATCTGGGTGTGCTGTTCTATCCCTGCCCAGGGGGTATTTGCCTTTTTGATGGTTGGTGCTCATGCTACATACAAATTAGTCTTTCCTACCAGAGTGAAATAAACCAGCATTTTTTTTTTCATTTTTAATCTGCAAATAATAAAAAAGTAGCAAATCTGATGGTTGATGCTTATCCAGGGGTGAATTGATCCAGCAGGGCATCAGTGATATTCTCAGAGCCATGAAGATGAAAAAAATCCATTAAAACTCTGGATTATTTAGGCACTTTAGTTATCTAATTGAACTGCAGTTTTGGTTTCCTTTTCCCATTTCTAGGCAACTTTGTAGTCCCTTGGCCTCCTGCTCATTGAATTTGTGTCTTCATTGCACTCTTAAAATCAAGAAAATGAATGTATTTAACAGTTTATTGTCTTCCATAGCCTGCTAATATGAATCCTGCCTGGGAAACAGTAATTTTTTAAATAAATTATGAATTCAAACCATCAGGTGAGAGTTGATAGAGAGAAACAATGGTGTTTCATTTTGAGGAGTGGATTTGAATTTCTGAAAGACATTTAAAAATGCACAGAAGAGTTGTCAGGTTCGGTCTGATAAATGTATCTCGGTAGAAGAGGTCAGAAAAGAGAATTGCAAAAGCAGCAAAGTTTTGGCTATGGGAGAGCCATGAGGATGAACACCCGAATATTTCACATCCAGCGGGACAAAGGTGGTGTTCTGCTGTTGATTTAGTTTGTTTTCTCTCTCAGAGGCGTGGGCATTTATTGGTGGCTGCTCCGTAAATGCCCTTAGCGCCCGGACTGTGCCGTGAGAATTCCCGGGAAGCGTTTGCCACAAGAGAGCAGTGTTGGTGCGGGGAGCTGGGGGAGCCTCGGGCTCTGGAATTCTGCCGTGGAAATGCGCCCTGAAGCGCTGCAATGGAAATTCGGATGCAGCACCACAAATCTCCCGGGAGCTCAGCAGGATTAAGGGATAAAAATAATGAATGGGGCCTAATTTCTGGTATTGAGGTTTGAGTTTCTTCAAGGTATCGTTGGTATGGCTGTGGATTCTTTGGAAAATTTGAAGGAGTTGAAAATTTCATCATACTGCTGATAATCTAAATATGTTTTTTCCTTTTTTCTTTTCCTCCAGTGTGACTCCAGTGAAAGCAGTGCTGTTCAGTCGGTTCCTCTGAGAGTGCAATCTGGACATGTGTGTGTATTTGGGTAGGGTGCCCTAATTGTGGCCTCCAACACCTGAAGGGAGCCTACAGGAAAGATGGGGAGGGACTATTGACAAGGGGATGTAGTGACAGGATGGTGGGGAATGGCTTCAAACTGAAAGGGTAGGTTTAAATTATGTGCTAGGAAAAAATTCCTTACTGGGAGAGGGTGATGGGGCACTGGCACAGGTTTCCCAGAGGAGCTTGAAATATGTGACTGCCAATTTCTCTTCGAAAAAAAAAAATTAAAACTTTTAAGTTGAGAAGTTGGTATGGATTAGTGTGGAAATAATTAACCTTAATTTGTGTGCAGCTTGTTAATGAAAAATCTGTCTCAATATTGCAAATTATAACTGCTTTCAGTCTTGATCAAATTACTGATTTTCACTGAAATGTATTAAAAATATTTTTTCTATCAATAAAAGCCAATAGTAAATATTTTAAAGCACGTGCCTAATAGCTCCTGACTTGAAAGCCTGGACTCTGATTTTTAAAACTGCCACTTCACTGTGGGGCTGTCAATGATCTGTTCCCACGTGATGGAGAGCTCTCTATCTAAAAATGACAAGGCAAGTATGTGTCAAAATGAGATCCTACAGAAGCCAGGCTCAGGCTTGAGACAGCAGGATGGATGACAAGAAAGCAGGATGGCCAACAGGATGTGTTTAAAGGAGAGAAGGATGTAAATGGGGAGAAGTGGCTAGGGGGTTTAAAAAAAAAAAAAAAAAGAGGTGAAAAATGATCCAGTCATGGAGAAACATTTAAAGCTCGAAGTAAGTGGAAGAGAAATAGCAGACTGCACTTGGTGCAATAATCTGCTGAGCTCAGCAGAAAGGGATCAGCAGATAATTTGTTCCATTTGGAGGAGACCAACAAAAGCAGTTGGGTGAGAGGAGCAAAGTGGGAGAGCTACATCCGAGTGCAATGGTCTGGACAGGTCTGGCCTTTCTCCAAGTGTCTGCCACTGCATGCTTAGGGAGGGGTAGCACAAATGCATGTGACAAGTTTGTCATTACTTTTCTCCTGCTTTACCTGTGATTTTTTAAAGGATAAATAGGGAGAAGGGGTTGCAGTGTGTGCAGTGAGAATGGGAGCTGGGATAAAGCCTATCTGAACTGATTAGCCAAATTAGTGCACTTGCTAAAGTAGCCAAAACTGAGCTTCATTTTGACTAAAAATAGTTCTCTTATCTAAATATGTCGTGTACCCACTCTGCCTTCCACTTCCGAAATGTTATCACAGCTGCAGTGTCCTGCAGCCTAAATTTAGAACCATTCACGCCACTGAATTTTCCAGTACAGTAGATGGATGCTGCAGCTTTTTTAGAAACGAAAATATAGGAGAGGTTAAGAATAACATAATGCAGAGCCACCATCCTGAAATATCTGTGCTTCATCTTTGTAGCCATGACTGTCTTCAGTTCTTTAAGTAATGATGGCACAAAATGTGTGAGGATTTTAGTGTCTGAATTATCAGCGATGGTTCTGGTTGGGTTTTTTTTTCTAGAATGCTGACGAGTGTCCTTGACACCCCTTTTGTGAAACAGTGTATTTGAGTACAATCTGTGAGTCACACGGGGCATGAACTGTGCTGGCTGCCCATTGCTGTCAGCCAAATTTGAATGTGAAATTTATCCCTAATATGGAGCAAGATGAGACAAAGGACTGCCAGAGTTTATAGATCTGTAGCTTTTCATGAGCCCTCACAAATGGAGGTTGTTTGGAATTTGTTTGGTTTTGTTGTTGTTTTTTTGTTGTTGTTGTTGTTCACAGGTACATGCAGAAACAAGGTCACAAAATCTTTTTTTTCCTCCTGCTCATATACAGTTGTCAGCACAACAGTTCACATTATATCTGATAGCCAGTGTGTTTTCATACTTCAGGACTTTCCAGAATACCTTTCACTAAATCCAGGTCTGAATGAAACGTGTATGCTATTTAATAATTTCTGTTATTAAATGGTTGGAAATTCTTTCTTTATGTTCTGTCTAATAACATTTTCTTTGAGAGAGACTTGACAGAGTAGGTGAGCAAGCTTTTATATTTAGATTAAAGATTAGATTTAGATTAAGCCTTTATGTTTAGATTAGTTATAAGGTTGCTCATCAGCTGACAAACTGAAACAGCCAGAATTGCTGTTAGCTCTAGTAAAATGCATGTGAAATGTTGTGTTTGTACTAATGTTTTGCCAGTTCTTGCCAGATTATAAAAGTTTGGCAGTGTTATGCTTGAGTGTAAAGTATGAGTTCACAAAAGAAAGTTGCTTTTTTTGTATCTGACCAAAGATGCAGAAATCTTGAGGGACCAGTAGATTAACAATAAATCTGATTTCCTAGAATCTTTACAGCTGTTTCCCTTTTGGAAACTCTGTAAATTCTCGATACTGAGAATCAGTTCCTTGAGAAGGATTCCTAAAGTGACTTAGAACATAAAAATCCTATGAATAGTAGAGGAAGGGGGGGAGAAAAAAGGTGTTTTCTGGCAGTGTGAGCACCAAAACGCAGCTCCTCGTGGTGGCCAGGCCAGAGCAGTGTTTGAGCAGGGCTCAAAGTGCATTTCATGCTCACACGTCCTCCTTTGTGCTGGTGAAAAGAGAGGCTCCTGCCCAGAGAGGGCTGGCTCTGCTCCCCCTGCACTGCCTGCTCTCACAGAGGCACAATTCTGTTCCCTTCTGCAGTTCCTGTGCCTTCCAGAGAGCTGCATTCCCCTGCAGGAAAGCTGTTGCCATAAAAGTAATCTTTACAGGGAGCTGCAGGGGGGTTGCTGTTTCAGTCACCTGGGATTGTGTGGGGCTTCTGCAACAGCTGGTTGGTTTGTGGACTTTTAAAAAATTCAGACTTTGGATTTTTGGGGTTTTTTTTGATATTTCTTCTAATTCTTCATTTAAGAAGGGAGAGCTGAGCTGAGCATCTTCCTTAGGAAGTAATGAATTTTGCATCTTAAGCCAAGTTGTTCTTTTCAGACCTGGACTTCATGACAGCTTGCTTTCTGAGGGACCAGATGGGTTTGGTGCCTGTCTGAACTCTGCCATTATCTTCTGAATCCCCAGGTGTAACCCCTGACCCTTCTCTGAGGCATCTCTTTGCTGACAAACCTGAAATCCCAGTTGTTGGCTACCTCACCCTGCTTCTTTTCAGCTCCAATTCCTCAGCTTTCGGGGCAGCCAGTAAAACCTGGGTCCCTTTGGCTGTTCTCAGCTCAGGAGGGCACACTGCCATTTTCCAGCAAGTTGGCATTCCCAGCAAGTTCTGTTTTGTAATCACCCAGGCTAGGCTAGCACTCTGGAAAACAGATTTGACCATTTCTTTCTTAACAAACAACTCAATTTCTCAGCACAATTACCTCAAACGGTTCTGTGGCAGTTTCACAGCTATGGCAATCATTAGGGATGTTCATTATTGCATTCTTTATCGTGCTTGCCTTTAGTCACACATTAAATACACGTTGCTCTCTGAAAGTCTGCAGCTCTCTTTGTGCATTGTGTGACCCCATACCTGGACCTTTAATCAGGCTGTGGGAGTGCTCCTGTATCACACTTCCTGAGGTGAAGAATAGGGCTCTGTAAGAGAAAGTGACTCAGGATCAAAGATTAATAATCACCCTTTCGTTGTTGCTTTTGCCGTTTTTCCATTTCAGAATAAAAGGCGTAAAATTTGAGGGGAGGGAAAGTAGAATTTTAGGCAGCGTGATTTATTTCACACTGTATTTTTAGATTCCTTAAGTATTTTAGTCAAAAAGCTAAAGGTTGCTAGAATAAGAAGTGCAGGATGTGTGAGCCTCTGGCTCAGGGGCTGTTTACAGCAGTAATGTTCCTGCTCCCAAAGGCACATCCAGAGCTGAACTTTTGCAGAGGTTTGAGGTAGGATTTGGTTCAGATTATCATTCGCTGTTACAGCAGCTACAGGCCCCTGCTGAAATCAGAGCTTCCTTTTGCTGAGTAGCTCACATCAGTTAAGAGGCAGAGTCACAATATGAAGAGAAAGGACAGAACCAGAGTGCAAGAAAGGAAACATTATTTTCCTTTGTATATTTGTAAGATGACAACTGAGTCTGAAACTTTATGAAATATTTGGGAACTGAACTCAGATGTTCCAGGCCAGTGTTCAATCATGAGATATCCTTCCTCTGGCTTGTTGCATGGCTGGGGTGAGAGTAGAGTGGAATAAATTCTGGAGCTGCACTGCTTGTGTTTGGCAGCTCTTCCATGAGCTTCTGTCTGTGTGTGCTTCCCTTTGCCCTTCCTTCCCATTCCCATACACTCAAATTTCCCTGCTGCAAAATTTCGCTCCTTCAGTAACAAAGATGCTCCAAAAAATGCCAAGTGACAGATGAATTAAAGGTCTCTGCCTGGCCCTTCACCCTGCCAGAATGTTTGCAAGTGAAATGCAAACCTAAGGGGTTTTATTAGGCTTTGCTTTCTGCTGTGTTAGAATAGTTCTTAGAAATAGTCATTTTGTAGAATACAATTCTGATTTGGATATTGGTAGCTTTCATGCTTTATTATGTATTTAATACTCTTCTCCACACCCCCCCCCCTTTTCTTCTAGCAGCCTTGAGTCATGGGATTAGGCCAAACTGCCAGATTTTCTCTGAAAATGAAATGCTTACAGTTCTCCTGAGGGTGATTAGGGTCCCAGGAGTGTGAACCTAAGGCTGGAAAACACAAAGTATCAGAAAACAAAGACTTTTTAAAAATCAAAATATTTCGAAGCTGTTACTGTTAGTTTTAGGGACTGAGCCAGGTTTGAAGGTGCAGGTTGGTAATACCGAGCTGTATATCCCACCTCAAAACAATGCCCACAGTGCAGGGCTGTGTGCTGGGCTGTGACTCCTTTATTTCCTGACACCAGAGGCTTGGAGCAGGCTTTGGGCTTTGCTGGCAAATGCCCCCAGCACCGAGTTCTCCATGCTGGCTCTGCTCGAGCTGCCTGTCCTCTGTGCAGCACGTCCAGGTGGGGAGGGAGAAGGAGCAGGAGAGGTGCAAGGAGCAGCCTCGGTGTGGTGTCTTTACTTTCCTGTGCACAGCTCAGAAAGCCAAACTGCAACTCGTGTCAGCCACGGGGGGAAACTTTGGAGAGATCAGCCCCTGGTGTTTGTATAAAAACGAGGGAAAGCTCTGAGTAAGTGTGTTCAGGGAGCAAATGCAGGCTGTGCCTCTTGCCAAAGCAGTGGGAATATCTTTTTCCTAGATATCTTTTTAGTCGAGTAATAAAGGCAACCTCAGGCAAATGGTTTCTGGGTCCATTCATCTAACATACATATTTTAAGACTTACTCTGGTGGGAAGTTTTACCTGCCTTAATAATGTCTCTTTTATTGTTGTCTTCATCCTCTCTGTCATTTGTCACTGAGAGGATAATGGGAATTGGGGCATGGATTGTATTGTAGATATCAGTGGGAATTATGAGCATGCATCAGAGGGAAAACTTCAAAATGTTAGAAACAAAGATATTCTTGATTTCCAGTGCATAAAAAATGCATTGTATTTAATTTAGGTGGTCATCTCTCACACTGTCCTCACATCCTCACGGTTTCAGTGAGGGGCAAACACTTCTTTCAAATTTCCCAACATAAATCCACAGTAGCTGTGCTGGAAGTGCGTGAGACTTGACCTAGAATCTCTGCTAGTGTTGCATCCCCATTAGCACAGCATGTGCTGTATGTGACAGGAGCTGGAGGGTAACAACCTTGCTACAGGGGAGCTTTGCTGGGAAAGGTTTTAGAAGGTATTAGTCTTATCTCCTGCTGCTGATTTTCCCAGCATTGAGGAATACCCTGAATGCATTTCATAGAGGTCAGCAGGTCAACCAACTTAATTTCAATAAATTAGTTTAGATAAGCAAGAATAGCAGGGAGTATCCTTTGCTAACATTGGAGCAGATTAGTATGGAAACTGTGTATTAATTGTAACCCAGAATGAATTATCACCACCACCATTAAGGAAAAAGTAAGATCTTGGGAAGGCATTTTGGGGTAGCCAGAGGCAGGCATAATGGTTGCCCATGTCAGGTTTCCTTACAGATTTCCATACACACCCCAAACCCAGGCTTTGTGTTAATGTCCCCTAGAGCTGGTGACACATTCTCTGCAGTGTGAGACCATGCCAAGCACATCTTCCCACCAGGACCCCTCAGCAGGGGCTGTTCCTTTAGCCAGGGGGTTCCAGGAGGTGCTGCAGGAAACTCAGCACTGCAGGGGCTCCACTGGAGCAGCCAGAGCTCTCGGGGCTCCGAAGGGAAGCAGCCAAATCAAACATGAGCTTTGATGAGGTTTGATGGGGTGCTCATGCTGTGTTGAGAAGAGGGGTGAACTCCTGAAGCCGTGCTGGAGATGCAGACGTGGAGCAGGCACGGTGACAAGCCAGGCTGTGTCACCTGCAGGGACGGGCTGTCCTGGAGCTACGTGAGCCCTGTTTGGCCAGTCCCTCTGCACAGCCACTAGAGTGTTTTGCTGTGACAGTTTCCTGGAAGAATCAAGTGGTTCTGTCGCACAGAAATCCTTGAAGCTCCTTGTCTCCCAGCATGAAGTGCTTTATTTTTCCAGGAACTTCTTTACGAGTGTGTCTGCACTGCCCCTATCAATCAGCTGCTCGGCTCTGCTCTCACCTCTCCCTTCCCCATCACACGGGGTGCCTGGAGTCTAAAATTTGCTTCACAAAGGCAAAATCACCGCTGGCCAGCGGGAAGGAGTTTGCAGACTGAAAACATTGCTGAGATTTTTCACAGGGCCAGCTCCTGCACTGCTGCTCAGAGCTCTTGGTCAGGGGCTGCTGGTCCAAGTTAGTGAGGCTGGACCATGAGCTCGGCTCCAGGGAATCCTGCAAATTTATTCTCTTCCAAAAGGCCCGGTGGTGTGATCAATCCACATTCTTTAGTCATCTGAGTTGCATGCCAAATTTTTTTCACATAAAGGCTGTTTGCCTTTGGCTCATTAGAAGCTGCACTTGAGAACCTACTTGTTTTAGGAAAAGAAGATATAAAAATTAAAACTAGTAGCAAATCAGGCTTTCTGGGCTCTTCTCTATAAGGGTCAGTGTGTTCCTTTAAAAACAGACATTGTGAACTTTGGGCATAGGAAACTGGGAAAGATGCCAGTACAGGATAGAATGAAGATTAATGCAGGCAGCTCCTAGGCAAGTTTTCTGTATTTCCTTTCCAGGATGCCAATATGCTAAGATTATTTATGGATTTATATAGGATATTGTTATAAAGGCTGCCAAAAAAACGAAACTGTAGCAGTTCTAATGCTTCAGTGTGAGGCTTCTCCTGCACAGAGCTGCTACTGTGAAGAGAATACATTTCTGAAGGGATTACACTGAAATCACCCAACTTGTTTCCTTCTGGGCTTAAGTGAGATTTAAATTTTGGCTTGTGGATGTGAAAAACAAACACGTTGATTTGCTGAATTGCTTCCTGTTCCCAGGAAGCACTTTCAAATAAAGATAAAATTCTTTTAAAGCTCTTTTGCTCACACAGCTCAGTGCAGAGGGCTGAGCTCCTATGAACTGAGACAAAATGCCACATTTGGATAAATATCAGCACCTCACACCATGGCCCAGTTTTCTACTGGATGCTCCAGTTTTTCTATTGTAGCCAATTATGTTTGAAACCAGCAGTTTGTCCCAGTTTCACTAAAATAACACCTTACCTTTATGAAGTGCCTATTATCAAGAGTTTCCCCAGCATTTTACAAATGACAAAAATATCCCTTAATACCTGTGCAAGCCGCTGGGAGATGGAGGTGGCAATTGGAAATGAAATTACAGAGACAATAATAGAGATAAGAAAAGACAAAGTGTGGGACTTTGAATTGTTAGAATTAATGAACAAGTTTGAATCTGCTTCCATTTTACTCTGCCTGAGATCAAATATTGAGTCAAAATCTAGAAAAGCAGAAAATGTAAAGATTCTTTTTTTTTTTTCCTGTCAGAAATACCTTTGATTTCAGGAGAAAAAACCCGGTGAGCATTGCCAGGATTCCCTGTGGATTTCTACAACATCTCCCAGTAAAAATCCATTGTTCTAATGCCTTTTGACTATGGCATTTCTTCACTTTTGGTCGATTTTTTCAGCTTAATAAGAAAGCTACTGTTCTGTCTTTGTTTGGCAGACTGTGTCTGCCAAATGAAAGTTCCTCACAAATTAATTAAAGATTATTTCCTGCTTTGCCTGGCATTCCTCAGTAATAATGCCATTTTTTTCAGAATTCATGCATGACCTTCTCAGTGAAGCTCTGTTTTTGTGCACAAAAAGCACCAAAAGCTTGTCATAAGTGTATCTTGGACTCAGTGCTACTCAACACTACACAGTTCCACTCCTTATTTTCTTTATTCATTGTTGAGACAAGATTATGCTTAATCCTATCAACATATTTGTGATGTGCTGGCATCTTTTCTAGGTATTGTGCTCTGTCAATTATTACAGAGGCTATTAGAGAGATGTGTATAGGGCAGTTCAAATTGTTCAGCTGGCAAATGTTTACTCCAAGTGGCTTTTGATTCCTAAGTAAATCCTAAGGGGATTTGAATCTGTCTTTTGCTCTTTGCCTTGCATGTTAATTTTCTGTTGTGTTGGTTGTTTGGTTTTTTTTTTTGGCAGGGGTATACTAAACATTTATGCCAATAATATTCTTGGATGAAAAATGCCACCAAATGTAAATCAGACTGTTTTGCATAGCAACTTTAGTAAAGCACAAACAAACTTCACAAATAATCCACGGTGTATCCATTCTCTCACAGCTAAATTTCTCTCCTACACACAGGGGAATAGTGTTACCCCACTTCAGAGATACTAACAGTTGTAGGTGGCCTTAATTCAGCTACAAAAGTTGCAGGTAATTCTTTTCAGCCCGAGATTTGAAATGTCATTCAGTGGAGATGACAATGCAAGTTGCAGAAGGCTGCCAAGGAGGTGGGCTCCCTTTCCAGGACCAACAGCACACACAGTGCTGGTTTCAAGGCAAGAAGCTCCTCCCTCCTTTGCAGAATTTCCCAAAAGTGCAGGCAGGTTTTTAGGATGTGGAAAACTGTTGGTTTTTAGAATGAATCCATGATTCTCTTGGGAAGGCTGATGTTACAGCCTGTGCAGGATGAGCCTTGTATTGCTCCTTGGCTCAGGGGCTCTGCCTTGTTCTGCATCCGCCCCTGGGTCCTGAGACCCCCCAAAACCTGCCTGGACTGCCACTGGACAGATTCTATTTGAAGAGTTGAAGGTTCCCCATTAGACAGGGCATTGGCTCTATGCACATTTTGCTCTGAATATTGACTCACCCTCTGGACGAGTTACTTTCCATCTCTTTTCTTGTGTTTTGTCTCTCCTGTCTTTTTAAACTCTTCCCAATAGGAATCGTGTCCCAGCACATGTTTTCATGGCACTCTGTCAGCAGCACCTTGAGTGCAGTTAAGGTCTCTGTGGTCACTGGAGCACCACAAGCCTGCTCAGCCTGCCTGCTGCTGGGAGCTGTGGATGCATTGCCACCCTGGAAAAGATTCTCTCCCTTCTCCCTCTTTTTCACAGATTGCTGCGTGTCCGGGAGCGGGGATGGAGAAAGGCTGCTTTTAAACGTCTTTATTTCCTTTTTCCTTGCTTGGTAATGCATTTTTATGGCGTGTGGCAAAGGAGCTGTCAGGTGGCAGTGGCTGTGACCACGGAAGGCACACAGGACCACGTGTGCTGGCTAATGTGTAACTACCTTCCTTCTGCTCCTGTTCTTTCCGAGGCTTGCCTCTTTTTTTTTTTTTCCAGTTGGTTGTTTGGTTTTGTTTTTTGTTTTTTTTTTTACTCTGAAATGTAGGGCCTGTTGGATCATTGCAGCCAGCCTTCTGCTATGGCAGGTGTGACCGCGTTCCCAAACCTGACAAGTTCTGTTTTAAAACTGCTCCCAATTACTCCCACTGGAATGCTGTTATAAAACTGCACATCTCACACTTGTAAGTATTATTAGTTTGCCTGTGCTGGTGCAGCCAGGATAGCAGAGGGCCATATGGGAGATGCAGCACGTCACACAGGCAAGTTTTTCTGCTGGGCTTATTTCCCTGCTTCCCTGAAAGCCACCAAGGAAGCCACCAAAATATTCTGTCATTTGGCCAACGTAGCCACATCAGATATGGATTTCTTTGCACATTCTTATCTGGCAAACTGTGTTATCAAAGCTTTGTAGAATAGACTGCAGATAGCAATTGTACATTTTGCAGCTGCGTTGTTTTTGGAAGATGAGCCAAGTCTGGAGGCAGGATTTACTTCAGGTCGGGTTAGGGGAGGAAGGAAGGGGACACCAGCTGGGAAGACAGAAATGTCTGAGTGCTTCAGGTCACCTTCAAGGACTGAGAAAAGCCAAACTAGAGGCTTGGGGAAAATACAGCAACTTTTATTTTGCTTGCAGGTAAAGAGGAGATGCTGTTTAGTTTCTCAGATCTTTTCACTGTTGCTGTGCTGCTGGCAAGGGCACTTTGGCCATGTGGGACTGGTGACAAGCTTTGGTCAAAACAACACATCTGGCTTTTCAGGCTGCCGGAATAAACTGACGTGCCCTCTCAGGAGGAGCATTGCCCTTCACCAAGCAAGCTGCTAAATGAATTTGGGATTTCTTTAGGTGAACAAAGCCTTAGTAGGTGCTTAAGCTTAACATTTTCTAGAAAACATTGCCTATGGCTGTTGGTATGCAACAATTTTCCTTTTTCCTTGAAGAAGCCTTTCAGGACCCGTTTCTTAAGGCAGGAAGTTGGTGAACAAGTTTTCTGACATTGACCTGCTGCCTCTTCCGATGACAGCTACCCTCACTGAGAGACTTTGCTTCACGAGCTCAAAGCAGCTGCTAGGAATGACATTGCTGCTTAGGCAGGCAGCAAAACGAGAGAAATTTCAAATTGTAGAACAAATTCAGAACATATAGAACGAGCAAAATTCCGAGAATGCTGGGGAGATCTGTCCTGATCCTTGCTGTGTGAGGGAGGAGCTGCATTTCTCCTGCTCCCCCTGACCTGTCTGAAAGCCCTTTCCTCAGTTTTCACAGCTCTCAGCTCACCAGGCACCCCGGGTGAGATATGACCACAGATATTTGCACTTCTTGTGCCAATATATTGCATAATTAATTAAAGTATTGCATAAGTTAATACAGCAGGGACAGCTAAGCTTGTTTCTGAACGTGAGGAGGCTGCATCTTTAAAAGCACCCACAAGAACGAACCCTGGACACAGAACCAAGATGCTTTCAGTCACCACAGGTGCTGATATTGCCCAAAATTCAGAGGAATTGAGCTGAGTAATCTTCAGGGTGTGCAATTTAAGTGTGAAGTTGCAAAATTGCTCCCCCGTTTTCCACAGCACTGACCACTCGTGTTTAATTGGTTAAGTGCCTTCGGTTCAATCCCTTTGTGAGCTCAGGTCAGTAATTTGATTGATTAATATCACTTAGCAGTGGTTTAAATTTATATTAATATATTACTTAGGAGGGTGGAATGTGCTGTGTGCCATGTGCTAGTGCCACTGGTGATATTAGACACTGATGAATTCTGAACAGATTCAGGACAAACCACTGCCTTCTATTGAAACATAAATTGGGTGCATTTCTTTGTGCCTCTGCCTGTCCATCTAACCACTCTAGAGTTTCTGCACGATTACAAAATGCTTTAAAAGATGTGATCTCAAGACACTCTTTTGACAGTGGTCAAGGTGTTCCCACTCCCCAAGGCTTTAAAGTGAAGGTGGTGCTTATTTTTTAATTCCTATCTCATTTATCAGGAGAACTTTGCACACGTGTTTTTCTGTAAAATGTCGTGAGTACTTAAATATTCAACATTAATTATTCACAAGGAATTGTATATTTGTGCCAGCTGTAAAGCACAATTGCAATTGTGCATTGAATGCAGTAATAATGCAATTGAGAACAGTATTGGTCTGTTACAGTAATTTATCCTGGGTATTTGGAATATCCTGGTTATCTGAACACATGGCTTTTATTCTGGACTGATTCAAAACTAATTACAATTCCTGATGTTGTATATGCAGCTGTTTTCCCTCAAGAAAACGAAAATCCCACTGGGGCAAAAACTTCAAAAGAACACCCAAATATCAGGGAATTGGCACTTGTGTCTGCAAGAATCTGAGTCATCTCACAAGTAGAACAAGAATCAAAATCTTTAATGGTCTGATTGCTAAAACCAGTAACTCCAAGAGGAAATCATTAGACATGACCTTCTTGCAAACAGGAATTAATAAAATGTAATCTTAGGCTACAACACATTTTAATTAACGTAATGCCTATTTCTGAGAGATGCTGCTTTCTATAAATATTATCTGCATATACAGTACTGCTAAGGAAATTGGTATAACCTGAGATTTTTGTCATGTTTCTTCTGGGCAATATTTTTTTTTTTTTTTGCTTGAAATTTTTTTCCTTCAGTCCCCACACTGACCCCTTATTAGATCATATTTCAGCCAAAGTAGTTGCTATGCCTTGCTAATGAGGAAAACTGACATTACACTTCCAAGCTGGCTAATTTAATAAAAAGAACCCAACAATAGTGTCTGTTCTTCTCTGTCCAGGAGGCTGCCATGAACCACTGACAGCTTTATTTTTTGTTTGTACATTGGCATCGATGTATATAAACATAAACTACACCCTCTCCTGTGTCCCAAAATGCAGCAGAGGCCGTGAATGAGGAAAGTAAAAAAATAGAAATAAGCACCATTGACAGGTGAAGGAGAGAGGAACTAATGGGCAGAAAAGTTTGAGATATTAAAAGCCAAGATTTTTGCCTTTCCTGACTTCTCATTTATTGTGCACAGCATGATGTAGAATTACAGTGTCTGGGCAACAGTTAGTTAATGAGGAAAGAAGGATTACTTAATCCCAGAATCTTTATTTTGCCTGATCTTTCTTTTTTCTTACTAAAATCAGGGCTTATGAAGTCTTGGCTTTCCTGTAGAATTACTGGGACAACTCTTTACCATCATTAGTGTCACATGAGATTTTATTAATACTGATAAAGCAACTGTCATAATGTGCAAAGAATAAAAAAAAATTAATTTTCCAAATGTTAATTTTCTTAATGTCTTTTTTTCTTTTTTTTTTAGTAGACATTTATCTAGTTTAAGGAGCATTCAGCATCTGTAAGAGGTGCAGTGGCACTGCAAGGATGGGCAAGAGAAGCACAACAAGCAGGCAGCACGTGGAGCATGAGGTCATCCTGTTTGCCACTTGTGCTCATAGAAATCTGTTGTGTCAGAGACTTTATAAATCTCTGATTCGGGATGCTGATCTTCCAGGAAAAAACGTGGCCATGCAAGGAACGAGAGGTGAGTCCAGTTCCTGTGAGGGTGGCCCAGGGTGCCCAGGGAAGCTGTGGATGTCCCATCCCTGGGAATGTTCAGGGGCGTTGTTGGATGGCACTTTCAGCTCCGTGGGAAGTGTCCCTGTCCGTGCTGGGGGCTGGAACGAGATGGTTTCAGGGTCCCTTCCAACCCACACCACTCTATTGCTACTTACCTAATTTATTCTCCAAATGTATTTATTCTCCATTGATGCTAATCTTATTTATTCTCCAAGTAGTTCTTTGAGACGTGATATGAGATTGCCTCATATGGGGAAAATTTGGGTGACATGGGGTGAAACCTGAGAGGAGAGAACCTTGCCCAGGCTCTCCTTTGTGCCTGGACATCAGAGTGGCCTGAGTGGGAAGGAAGCACACTCGGCCTTTCAGCTGCACAGGATTGTGCACAGGGCCCTGGTGAAGTAATGCACCCTGCAAATGCACATGCTGATGAGCTGCAGTGGCTTTTCTGAACCAGTAATCTACACTACTTCATTCATTGTAAATGGTTTCATGTTTTGCATTTTGAGAGTGCATTTCAGTCAGAGCTTTACAAATACTCATTAAGCCCTGAAACACTGCTCTGGAATAGATGAATAAATTATATAGGGAAAGTAATCATTAGAAACCTTGTTGTTTTGTTGAATGGTGTACAGTTTTCATGTAACCCAGGACTTAAGTGCAGCAAGTCCTTGACACCTATTTTCACTTTCCTATATGAATATTCATTTGGTTTAAGTTAGCATTTCATCCCCACATCTTTTCAGAATTCAAATTCATCCTCCTCTAATGGAAACTGTGCTGTTTCCCTGCCACAGACAATGCTTGGCATCAAATAAAATTGTTCTTTGTTCCAAAACTCCGGTTAGAATTCAGTGGTTAATCAGATGCTGATAGCAAACACTGCCGGTGTCCTTTACATCCTTGTGACAATACAAAGGACAATTGATATGTGGCCAGTGTAAGATTCACTCGGGACGTTCCAGGCACACTGGGCTTTGTTAATACTCCAATGTACAGCTCGACATGATGTGTTGCCTTACTTTGAGTTGTGTGTCTTTCCCCTAGTGCAAAAACTGGTCTATTCTTCGAATTGTATCATAGATTTATCTTAAATACACGTGTCTATGGATTTTACATTTTGTTAGTGATGCATTTTGTTCTTAAAATCCGTTTATGATGTTAAAACAAAAAGAAAGGATGCTCCCAGGCACATATGGTGGGTTATTAAATGGTTCCTTATAAAAATCCAGCCTGAGTCTGGTCCACTTTGTTAATCTCCAGATGTTTCTCATTGCATTAGTATCAACTTAAATGAAAGAAGTTTAGTCGGGGTGCTCATAATGGGGAATAAAACCAACCATAATGGTATCATTTTTGCAACTTTTCTCAGTGGAGCTGATATTTGAAAGGCTGGAGTTGTAGGAGCACTTGATGCTGCCATCAGGTCTTGTTACATAGATGTTCACAGAGCCAAGGGTAAAACCTGCAAAATCCTAATTTATCCTGTAACTGCTCCATGAACTGTCTGTGCAGCACCTATCCTTCTTGGCTCACCAGCCATAAAATAATCTTAGAAAAGTAAATATTCTCAGAACAGTTAAAACTGAAAATTGCAAAGGCGATTTCTCATGCGCCAAAATAATTACGTGCCAGAGTTTATGTGACAAAATCATCGATACCACCAGCTGTTTTTTCAGCACTCCGGATGGATATAATTCTGTAAAACACGGAATTTTAGCACGGTTTTATCAGAAACAACCCCGAAGGCAGGGTTAAGTGGAATAATGACCGTGGGTTGAGGTATTGGTTGAGAAATGCACCAAAGGTGGAGAGCACGGGCTGAAGTGGAAATGCTGGCTTGTTGTCATTCTCTGGAAATGCCTCAGGCCACCTCTGCCACCACTGAAAACGCTCAAAAAAAGAAAAAAAAAAAGCTCAAAGCTGAGCCCTCCACCTGGGAACTAGCACATTCCCTACAGATTTGCATAGAATAGAAGTAGTCGTGATAGTTTCTCAAAAAAAGTCTTTGTTTCTCACCAAACCTGAGCCAGAAATGTGCCATCAAAGCAGGCATTTATGTATTTTAAAAACCAGCGCTGTTTTCACGCTGTTGCCATGGGACAGCTGCAGCAGGAAATGAGCAAAACACCCACATAATTATTGTTGACAGAACACAGATTCAATTTTATCAAGTGTAGCCCCTGTGTGATGTGTTGTTAAGGCAGCCTTCAACATCTCAGCGAGTGAAATGCTGATTCGAGGAGCAGGCAGTGCCCAAAAGAAACGTGCAATTGTTATTGCTGAAACACGGAACATGTTAAAGGCTCCTGCCTCGCTGAGATGATACGGCAGCAATTATTGCTAAGTCTCCGAGGAGCAATTAGAGTTGTTTTTTATTAAATTTTCACGTCTTGATTGACATTGAAACGGAATGAATCAATATGGAAATCCAGATTACAGTGGTCTAATAAGATATTGAGAAAGATGATACTTTACAAAACATTCTGTGGCAAAACTCTACAGCACTGAGAGAAAAACCCCATAAATTTATCATTTTGCAAACTGATTTGCTGTTGTTCTTGCTTCTGAGTTTAATCTGCTTAGCTACTATTTAAATTAGATTTCAGAGGATGCTGTAATTAAGAAGGGGGATATAATTCATCATTTGTAGAGATCACATCCATTATGTATCTAAATAATATAAGTTATTTATAACAGTGTTGTATAACAACCTCAGAGAGCTTTAACCATTAATCAATAACAATGGAGAGATGTCAATGTGTAAAATTGAATCAGGTATAATAACATTCCAGTTTGACAAATATCAGGCTATTCCTTGCTGAGATACATCATTCTCTCTCCTGATTTGGGTGGCTACTTAATTCACTGATTAAAAGGAAATCTATTTCAGGTGGGCTTTATTGAGAAGAGCAACACATTTGTATGTATTTAAAAGATATATGGAATAGTCCTCCTCCCTCAAGGAAGGAAGGATCAAATAAGAAAGAACAATTTTTGGAAGGTAATACTGCAGTAAGTGAAGATGGTTTAGTTTCTTTTAATCTATATAAAATAATGACGTTTTTCAGTATCAGTTAAGTCTGTATTGTTTCTCTATTTTGACGTGCATATTCTAACGTGCAGGAATGAAAAGGTGTGACTCAGGTGTAAGTGTGTCAAATTTCTGAGCAATGTTTTGCTGACCTTTCAAGTGGTCAAGTTAGCTTTTTGTGGAAGTCCACCTACACAGGCTCCAGGGAATGAAAAGTATATGCCAGTTAAAAAAAACCATTTTCTTTATTACTTTGACTCAGTCCAGTTAGATTCAAGAGTTCTGCTCAAGAACCTGCAGAAGGTTCTTTTTGTGTGTTTTTAAGGTTACCTGTGCTGTTCTGCTCTCCAGCTCTGTGACAGGAGATGTGTCACAGGTATCACCACGTGGCCTTAGTGCTGGGATAGTGACAATTCTGCCTATCCTGGATTTGCAACTTACAGATATATTATTATTTTCTTTTTTCTTTCGGGGAAAGAGACAACCTTTTCCTAGTTTTGTTGTGTGTGGTTGTTGATTTTTCCTCCTTATGCCAAGCAAAATAAAGTTTTATTTTTATCTCGCTGTGTATTGGGCTAGCTGGAGATACAATCAGTCAAAGGAACACAGGAGGACATTTATGGAACCATGCAATATTTGGGGGTGGAGGAACAGCTGAGTGATATCCCTCAGATTTGTATTTTTTCTGTTTTGTTTAAAGCTTTCCTGTTACTATAGCTACTGGTTTTGTCGTGCTCACATATAGATGGTTTATCACACTGTCTTTGGAAACTGATTGCTGTTGCAAATCACTGAAGCCAAGAGTGGAAGGGGTACAGGTGTGCAGCAGGAGACTATGGAATAAAAACCAGGAAGGACCTGAGCCCGAGCATAGGAAGAGACAAAAATCGATGTGGAGGATTGTCAAGAGGGCACAGGGGCTGGGATTGTAATAAAAAGCAGAAAGAAGCTGGAGCAGTGGGATTTTGGGAAGCTGTGGGGAGGTATGCACCCTTCATGCTGCCAGAAATAGGAAGGAGAATGATTAACCCTCAGCTGCCTCCTTCTGGAGCCAAGCAGACAATCAAAATCTTGGATTCTTTTGCAAAGAGGCCTTTGAAAAGAGGATTTGGAGGAGCACAATGAAGAAGAGATTGTTCTGCCTGGCAAGAAGTTCTTTAGGAAGAGGCCTGAGACCTTGGCAAGTCACAAGCCTGCTGCCAAATTCCATCCCTGGCAAGGCAGGGCAGGAGATGCTGCAGTGGAATCCTGTCTGGAGTCCTGTGTGGGGATTGCTATTGCTATGCACAGAGGGGTGTTAAATGATCTACAGAGTGGCAGCAAGCTAGTTATGGGTGTTGGAAGAAAAAGGAGGTGAAAAATCTGTTTTATCTTTGACATATTCAGATTGGAAACCATCCCTTTGAACAGGTTAGTCTGTCACTACTATGGGGACTCCAGGGTGAAGCTTTGGGTCACCCAAAGCAAATGGAGAGCAAAGTTAGGGAGGAGCCCAGAAAGTGAATTCAGGGGTCTTAACTTTCTTAGGAAAAAATATCCTAGTGAAGATTGTTGGGAACATGTGGCACTCTGCTTGCCTTAACATGTAGATGCAAAAAATGGCAATTGCCAAAAGAGCTGGAAAAGGATAATGCCAGTCATGGAATGGTGGACTCTAAAACTGGGGGAAAAAGCTTTGATGGGAATAAAGTGAGGTAGCTCATTTTGGGGAAAGAAATCAAATGCATAATTCCTGAGGCAACATCAGAGAACTGAACAGTTTGATTTAAAATTTTGAAGATTTTAGTCTTAAGGATCAGTGATATTTGTCTTTTCATTTGTCTCATCTCTTCATGCTTAGGTGTCCTGGAATGACAGGGAGTCTGTTTGTGTTCATAAATATGGAATTGGCTTCAAGTGTCTGCTTAAAACAAACCAAATGTTGATAGTCACAGGTACATCAGTATTGAAGAAGTGAGGGTTTCTCAGTGCTGCCAGGCTTACAGTGTCCTTTGCCAAGAAGGAAAAAAAAAAGAAAAATACCCTCAAGTGTTCATTATAAAATGCAAGTTAAATTTCTGGAAATGATCCCGTGACTTTGGCACATAATTGTTCTTTTGTATTTCTCCCTTCTCCAAATAACTTGAGCACTGTGCAGACATTTAACCATTGCCAGCTCTGCTTAGAATGATAAGACGTGTCATGACAAAATTATGACTATTTGTTATTTAGTTTATTACCAAATATATCCTAGTGTGTGGATTCCAGGTGTTGGGTATGTAAATTATTGAGACTTTGTGAAATGCAAAAGGGAGAAAATGAAGAGGAGATGGGGCTGTGTTAAATATAGTAATCATAAAGCTGGTGTGACAGGAGATTGTAAATTGTAATTAGGGAATGCATTCATTCATTTTTGCTTTTGTGTGCATTTCTGTGCATTCCAGGGGACATGCTTAACTCGATTTTATGAATACAATTCTTTTGGGCAAATGGGTATTCAGGTGAGAGAGAAGTAATTAGATATATTCAGATGTTTGCATCTAGAAGGTAAATCAGTAGGATGTCTTTAAACACGAAGGACATTTGTAAAGAAAATTGAATTATTTTGAAGGTATCTTCTGGATTTCACAAAGGGCACTTTCAGTGAGAACATACTTTTGAAAACCGATGGTGATTTGGAAAAGAAAACCTTTTCACTAAAGACAATTCCCCTTTTTTTGACTCGTAGGGGAAGGAGAAGTTGAGATTTGTTATGCAGCACCAGTGTTGCCTTCTCAATGTCATTTCCCATCTGTCTTGCTCAGCAGTGTCCCTGTCTGGGCTGCTCCCTGTGTGCAGTCCCCAGTCAGACCCTGCTGCACAGGGGGACACTGAGCCTCCAAACTGTTCCTGTACAATGTCATGCTCCATATCATCCTCAAAGGAACTGTGGACACAACCTGAACTTGTTTATATTCCTTCCAGTGGCCAGGAAAATGAATAATTCCTTTTTCCGTGTTTGGAATTCCTTCAACAATAGATTTACCATTATTTGATATTTCTTATTTTATCAGCTATATTTATCTTTTGGTGCCCTTGGAATTCTGTTGCCTGACACAGGTCCCATGGAAATTTAGGGAAACTTCTCAGTCTATTGCAGGGAAAATAGGCTCCAAAAAACTTACTTTGTCTAAAAGTGTACGAGATGTTTCATTTAATGTGAGCACTTATAAAAAAGTAAAACACAATCTATTGGTGACAATACTGTTTTCTGTTCTGCTCAAGATTTATTTGGCATTGTATAAATATATAAATTCTGTCCTGGAAAGTGCTTAGGCTGGAAATGGGTGATGCAGATGGTGTGCCAGATTTTTGTACCTATCTCGTGACTCTTGCTGCCCTTCCCTGTGTCTAGCTCTCCTGACTTCTGTAGGAGCAGGAATTCCAGAGCAGGAATGAGCACGTGCTCTGTATTTAGTCATGCCATCAGCAGTGCTCCACTGTGCAAGTCGCTTCTCTTTCTTTACTGCATCAGATTTTGTCCTTCCTCCCCTTGTCAACAACAGAAATCTTTCAATTCAAGAGGTTGCAGTGAATTCTTCCTGTCACCAAGCCAAGCCACCTCAATGAAGGTGTTCTTTAGTACCTATCAGGTGATGACAATTTTACATGTCCATCCATCTATTTCTAAAAATCTGAACAGTTTGAACCAGCATTTATTTTCGTAGAAATAGAGACTAAAATGGTTCTTTTCAGATCATCTTTTCATAGCTCCTGACCTGAGACAAAATAAATATGCTTATTATTTCCCTGACAGAAATTTTGTCTGAGCCAGCCTTCAGAAATTGGTGATAAGGGAAATAAGTACCATGATATTCCTACTAAGGCTGCTTTACTGCTCATTACATTTGGGAAAATTTCTATGTCTCATCCATCTTCAAATTTATCTGGGCATAAATCAAGCTGTTTTCTACTCATCCTGACATGGATGAACAAGGAATAAAATTGATTGGTATGCATTAAATCTCATCAACTATAGTTTCAAAATGATACAATAATGATTTTTTGTTATCTTGTTTGCTTTCCCTACCCACTAAGGTAATGTTTGTTCTTGGACTTGAATCTTTTTAATTTGTCCTCTTCATGTGTTAAACAATCTTAAGACTTCAGACAGGAAAAAAAAATCTTTCTGCATGTTTGATCTATTTCATTAAGTGCTTCTTCATCCTACAGCTTGACATTGGCTCTAGCTGTTCATGGCCATTTTTTTTCCCAAATGGAAGAGTTCTGTTGGTACTGTTCTCCTGACAAGGCTTTCCCCAGGCTGTCTGAGAATCCAACAGCTGAAATTGTTTTCTCCAAGTTGAGCAAATATCCAATAGTGATTCCTTAGTGCAGCTCTTCCATAATGTGAAAAAGCATTGCAGTTTTGGAGTAATGATGTTGGAAATTTTCCAGGAGTGTGGATTTGCCTGATGTCTCCAGGATCTCTTCCCTATTTCCCCTATTGTCTGATTAATACATTCTTTTACCTCTAAAAATCAATGTACTAATTTCTGGTGTCTTAAGCACTTACCACTGCTAGATGGGAATCACACTGCACAATCCTGAAGAACAATGTGGTTGCACAACCCATATTTCAGTATAATCAGACAATGAACTGCTCTGAAATTGTTTTGTAAATTAATCCGTCTCACCATGAAACCTTTCATGATTTTAATTCTCAGCTGTTCCAAGCAGAGCTGGAAAATCGTGCTAAAAGGCACAATCCATGTTTTGCAGCTAAAGGGCATAATACATGATTTGCATTATGGCTTATAAGCTTTCTTAACCAGGATTTAATCATTCAGATTCATTACTCTTCGAATTCTCTGCCTCTGTCTGGCCTCACACCTTTTATAAGTCGTGCTCATCCTTTATAAAATGTACAGGTCATGATAAAAAGGCATAACTAGCAGGCTTGTCTATGCATTGTACCTCATTTAAGCTTCCTGAAATAGCAGCAGCTTTTGACCTCTGAGATCATCAAATTCAATTGTACTGAATTCTCCAAAAAATATGAAATAGATCATTAGAGTACACACCACGCTGAAATCCAGCTGTCATTCTGTAACCTTCTACACACTGGATCTAATTGTGACTGAAGGAAATGGTATCTTTATTTTTATTTTTTTTTTTGTGCCTCTCATATAGTGTCTCCTGCATTATTTGCAGATTCCTACTCTGTGTTTTGTTGCAAAGTTACAGCATATGAAGGGTCGAAAAAGTGCAGGGAAACATGCAGACCTGAATGGTGCAAGGGGTGGGGATGTTGTAATAAAAGTAGAAAAAAGAGGAAATGAGAGTATTTAGATGCTGCCACTGCTAGAGTGAAGCTGGGCTGTCCCACAGGGCTGGGGGATTGGAACCAGGTGATTTTTAAAGTCCCTTCCAGCCCAAACCATTCTGTGATTCTCTGTTTCAATGAAAGTGGAGAGACTGATTTTGGTGTACTTTAAACTGTGTCAGTGCTCTCCCAATTTAATGAAGTCATCCAAAAAAGTGTTCCCAGAGGATGCAGACAGAGCAAGGAACATTTGTGACACGTTCCTATAAAGCTGTCAAATGTGGGTTCAAACTTGCAGTATTCAGAGACCTCATGATGTCTCCTTGAATTATCCAGTTATCAACAAAGGGAGCTTCAAATATTCTAGCTTTTATTAGACCCTTGTTGAAGAGCATATTTCACTTCCTTTAGCTGAGTTCCTGATATTGTGGCCCTAAAGTCCTAATTTTACCCCAAGCAGCTCCTTCCAGTCAGTGCCTCTAAAGTGCAATGAATGATATGTAATAGAAAAGTGTCTGATGTCAGCCAGGGAGGACTCAACCAGAGCCTGAGAAAGAAAAAAAAGAACAGAAGAACCAGAAGAATCTGGTAATCGTATTATTGAATGGTGCTTGGAGGAATTCTTCCTCCAGGGCTCTAAATCACAAACCTTCCTCCTGACGAGGCCAACACAAGTCAGCTTGTGAGCTTTTATGAATCTAGACTAAGTTTTCATCCTGATCTTAATTTTGGAATAGAGCTCTGCAAGTTACTGTAAGACAATCTGCTTTTTCAACAGTGCATTTGTCTGTAGTGTGCAGGTGTATGTGATACTGTGCTAATGCCTCAGGCACCATGATGCATCAACTCAGGATTTGGTCATATGGCAACGGTGACAAATGGGAACAGGAGTTTCTATATAATGAAAGTATTTTCACCACAAGCACATGGGAACTAGTTGCTAAGAGAGGCTGATGAATTTCTGTCCTTGGAGTATTTTCACATCCTTACCTGGTCTAAAACCAATGTTGACACTGCAGGAGGCTGAACTAGTGACCCCAGGATCTTTCACTGCAAGAACTGAAGAAAATCAATGAAGTGGGATCTGGGCTCAAAACAAACCAAAGAAGGTGATTGTTCACACGCAGCTCAGGTAAGGTGAGCATTAGGAGCACTTTGCTACTGCTGGATGACAGAAGTTACTGGGCTCTAGTCTGGACAGGTTCCCAGAAAAGACCCACTAGGAGTTAATATGGAACCACCACCTCGAGCAGGAGCTTTCTGAGCTCACAGCCTGGGCAGACAAGCCCTGGTGTAGGTACCTGAGCTAAGGAAAGAAGCTGGGGAGTGTCCTGTCCCTGCCTGGCTCCTGCGCTCTTTCCCAGCACCTGCTCCTGTTGGGACATGAGACAGAATATTAGACATTCAGTTTGACCCAGTACAGATGCTTTTAGGACCTGAAATCCAAACCACAATAATGTTTATTCAATGCAGTTACTATTCATTTGAGGTGGATGAGCACATGTTGTCACGGTGCTGGAGTGGCCAAAGCCTGGTGCAGTTACAAGCTCAGTGCAGTGAGTTCATGGAGCTGATGGAGCATGGAAAACTTCCTTAGAGCATCGTGGCAAATGAGTGACTCCAGAGCAAGAGCTGGTCTTAATCTCCTCTGCACAGACCTGAACATGCAATGAAACTAAGTAACTTGTATTTGATTGACTGTGGGATTGCACTAGAACTGACCTTACTGCCAGCTCTGATAACTCACACCTAACCAGAAAGACTCAGAATTGTAGGGGCCTGTGGTGGGTTGACACTGGCTGGACAACAGGTACCCAGCAAAAGTGATTCCCCCTCCTCAAATGTTCAGGGGAGAGAAAATAAAATGAAAGGCTCGTGGGTCAAGGTAAGGGCAGGGAGAGACCCCTCACCAGTTACTGTTACAGGCAAAAGAGACTCAACTTGGGGAAATTAATTTAGTTTATTACCAATCAGAACAGTATATAGAGAAATAAAATCAAATCTTAAAAGCACCTTCCCATCCTTCCAACTTTATTCCTGATTCTCTCCCTGCTCCCTCTCAGTAGCACAGAGGGATGGGCAATGAATGGGCGCTGTGGTCAGCTCAGCACATGCTGCCTCTGCCACTCCTCCTCAGGGGGAGGGCTCCTCACACTGCTCCTCTGGAAGACAGCTCTCCATCCTCTCCATCAGCTTCTCCAGCGAAATCCCTTTCCCTGGGCTGCAGTTGTGCCTGTGCTGCTCCAGTGTGGGTCCTTTCCATGGGCTGTGGTCCCTCCTCCAGGGACACGCTGCTCCAGCGTGGTGCCCCCAGGGTCACAACTCCTGCCAGCCATCCTGCCCCACCCTGGGCTCCTCTTCCCCTGGCTTTGCAGGTCCTTGCTCCAGCACATGGGGTCACAGCCTCTTGCTCTGGCGTGGAGTCCTCCCCAGGCTGCGGCTGCATCTCTGCATGCCCGTGTTCCTCCGGGGCTTACAGGGGAACCTTGGCTCCTGCCCCTCCTTCTGCACCGACCTTGGTGTCTGCAGAGCTGCTCCTCTCACATGTTCTCACTCATCTCACTCATTCTCTGGCTGCAATTCCTCCTTCGTGCTAACTCTTTTCCCTTTTAGAATCCCTTACCCGATACACTGGCCAGCATTGAGCCCATCCTGGAGCTGGATGGCATTGCCTCTGTTGGATGTGAGGGAAGCTTCTAGCAGCTTCTGACAGCAACCACTCCTGCAGCCTCTCCTCTCCCTAAACTTTGCCATGGAAACCCAATAAGGTTTAAAAAAAAAAAAAAAAAGGCAGCACAGAAGTTTTATCATTACGAGTTTTAATCAGAATTCTGACTTAGGATATAGGGCTACATGATACTCTACTCTCTCCTCATTTATGATTGTGGATTGTTGGAAGATGAGAGTATCAGTTAGTCACGGATGTGCCACAGTAATGAGCATTCTTGGTTGTTAGACGATACTAGTACAGTGTGTATATAGTGTATATATAGTGTATATATAGTATCTTCTCCAGCAGTGATCAAAAAGGGAAATTTACGCAAAGCAATCCTGATGTACCAGACCTGCAGTGTTGTCTGAAACTGGCGTGAAATTGAGCAAAGCCCTTTCTCTCCTGACTGATGCTGCTTTTCTTGCCTCCTACTTTCTTCTGATGATTTATTTTGGTTATTTAGAAGAAAAAGCAAACGTTATCATTTTCCCTGTTCTGCAGCACTCTTTCCTCTCACACTCTCCTCCTGCATGCTGGCGTTCTCCCTCTCCCCCACAGCCGTGTCCTCAGTTGGTCTCCTCTGATTTTCTTTCCTAACCTGTCCCCAGTCAGACCCACCCACCCTTTCCCACCCCTCTTTGCAGCCTGTCTTTGCCGTTTAACACTCTCCTTCTATGCCAAGCTTGCAAATGTCCCATTTCCTGCCTTTTTGACCCTCCTCTCTTCGCCGGTATCAGGACAGCAAGAACCCCACGGTGCCATGCCTGGCCCTGCCACTGCTGCCCTCACTGAAGGAGGCATTTCTGCATCCTGAACCCCTGGCTCTGTCAATCCTCCTGTCCTGCTGCAGATACCAAGCCAAGGCACAGGCGAGGACTCCCCACCTGGGCACCCATCCTGGCTGGCGCTAGGCTGAGAGCAAGAGAACTCCGGGCTCTGCTCTACGGCAGACCCTTCCTGGCTTGTCCCCTCCACTCTGTCCCCAAACCAACTGAGTGACCGGAGCACTAAACTCTCGCTGGAGCATCCCCACGCACCACACCAGCACCAGTCCGGCTGCTGGTGTGACTGGGGCCAGCCCAGCCTCAGTGACCCGCACCGAGCGGGCTCTGCCGTCACCCTCCTGCCTTTTCTGGGTCACAGGTGAGCACAGGGGCTGGCACAGGTCCCTCCCGAGGCCGGTCCCAGCCCTGCTTTGCCGGCCGGCTGCTGCTGCTTTTAACCTTGGTGCCCCTGCACGCTGTGCCCGAGGTTCAAAGTCCCCGCGGCCTGTCTGTCTGTCTGTCTGTCCCTCCTCACCTGGCGCGTCCCCGAGGCACGGCGGCAGCCAGGTGCGCTCACACCTGTACATCCCCCGCTCCGGGCGCGACACAATCCCGGACCCTGGCCGGGAGCAGAGTGGCGGCGGGGATGTGTGCGGGGTGACCACGGGGCTGACCACGGGGGATGACCACGGAGAGTTATCACGGGGCTGACCACGGAGAGTGACCACGGGGGATGACCACGGGGAGTGACCACCGGGGGCCGCTGCGCCTGGCCGAGCCCGGCAGTTCCCGCGGGGCCGGGACAGCGGCGGACAAAGCCGGCAGCGGCAGCGGCGCTCCCGAGGGGCGGGAGGTGCCGCCCCCCGCCCGCCCCGCCGTGGCGCTGGCGAGCAGAGCCGGGCGCTGGGCTCCGAGCGCCGGCCGCTCGCCCGCCCGCCCCGGCCGGCTGCGCGCACGGCGAACATGGCGGCGGCGGTGGGGCGGGACACTCTACCTGAGCACTGGTCGTACGGCGTGTGCAGGGACGGCCGCGTCTTCTTCATCGAGTAAGGGGGAGCGGCGGCGGGGGCGCGGGGGGCGGCGCGGCCCCGCTGCCGCCCTCGCTAACAGGTGCGTGTTTTGCGCTTCTCCCTCGCAGCGACCTGACCCGCAGCACCACTTGGCTGCATCCGCGCACCGGCGAGCCCGTCAACTCCGGCCACATGATCCGCTCAGGTGCGTCCCCTCCGCGTCCCCTCCGCGCCCCGCGGCCGGCAGGCTCCGCGGGCCGGCTTCTCACCCCTCCTTCCCGCTCTCTCTGTTTCCCCGTCCCCCGTGCCTTGCAGACCTGCCCCGCGGATGGGAGGAGGGCTTCTCGGAGGAGGGCGCCAGCTACTTCATCGAGTGAGTACCGGCTCGCAGAGCGCCCAGGCCGGGCTCAGCCCCGCCGCCCCCGCTCCGGCCCCGCACGTCCGCCCGCTCCGTTCCTCATCCAGCGGCAAAGTTGGCTCCGGGCGCGGCGCCATGCGGGATCCCCCCAGCCCGGCTCCGGCGGGGCTCAGCAACAGGTCTCCTTGGAGGCGGCACTTGAGTTTTCGCTGTTTGTTCGGGGTTTTTTTTTTTTTTTTGGCGTGTGTTTGTTCGTTCGTTCGTTCGTTTGTGAGCTGGCCGCTGCCTCTCCCTGCCCGCTATTCGCGGTGAGCTTTGCGGCAGGTGGAGCTGTGCCTCGCCGGCCGAGCTGGGAGCTGGATGGTGCCGTTGTGGTTTGAAATGGCTCGCGGCTCTGGGCGCAGCAGCCCAGGGAAGTTTTGGAAGTGAAAGGCTTGCGGTGTCTCATCGCAGAGACGGGGCTGAAGGGGTGAAGTTGCCTTGCCAGGGCTGGGGGTGCTGTCGGGATCTTTCGTGTGCGGTTTCTTGTTCAGAGAGCAGCTACAAGCACGGATGTGCTGCTCATTGACGCGTTTTTACCCTATGAGATGGCAGCGTGTAAAGTAGGATAACTAAGAGACCTTCTTTCAAACATTGCCGATAAAAGGTTTTTACAAAGATGAAATTCTGATGTAAAAGTAGAGATTTAATCAAATGAGTAAAACTCTGGTACATCTTGGGTAGAGTCACGTGTCACGTGTGAAGTCTTTGCTTTTTCCTTTGGAAATCTGAATGCCTGGCAAACTTAATGGAAGCATCAGAAAAGGGTTGGAAAATGCTCATTGCTTCAGGGCAGGACTGGTTGTTAAGTGCGGGGGCTGACAGCAGTGTCACACTTGTCCAGTATTGAAATTCTTGCAGAGTGTACCCCAAACTCTTTGAGTAACTTGAGGTTTTAGTCAATATCAAACTTCCAAACCGTACTGGGCCGGGTGAAGGAGCAATTGACTGAAGGGATAACAAATGCCTCCCATGAAGGATGTTTGTTAAATAAAATTCCAGATGGTACTAAAAGGTCCTTTTTTTTTTTTTTTACCTGCATAGGAGAAAAAAGACATTCAGTCTTCATTTGTCCGAGCCAGAGAATTCCTTCCAGGGCTGGGCTGGGCAGTTAGTTTAGCCCTTGACTCTTGAACAGGAGTAGCAAAGCATTGGACAGCAGCTCAATAACACTTAGAGCTGCCACCCTTTATCTGTGGCCAGTGTGCTGAAAGGAAGGAATAAAAGTTCTAAAGTTCTGCTGGTTGCACAGACCAGAGCTGGAACTCTAAAATGTCCAGACTGTAAATGTGCTCTAAACAGATCCTTTACATGGGTGCATAAACTTCTAGATATAGGAATACATCTGTTTGTTTTTCTGTCCTTTCCAGGAATTTATTAGTACGATTTTAGAACAGCTTAAATTCCTCTTCCCAAGTGCTTTGTTTGGAAAACCATCTCTTGTCTTGTTTGTCAGGAAGTTACAAAACTTTTAATTTCTGATCCATTGAATTAGAGTTATGTGCAGTGCATTTTCATAACTTGTGCTAATAGTGTTTTTCACCTTGGGCTGGAACTGCTGCAGGAAATAAAATAAGGAGTGGAGTATGTATTTTACTGAGCAACTTAGCACTGCTCTAGCCTCTCTGATTTCAGCTCAGAGGCTTCCTGAGCCTAGTGGAATTTCTCATTTTTTTCTTCCGTGAGCATTCTGAGCTTTTCTTGTGCTCGTGTAAACGTCAGTGTCCTTAGATGATGATTTCCATCCCTCGCTGCTCTGTTCATTCCTCCTGTGCTGCTTCCACGTGATGAGTTCTCAGCTTACAGAAAAGGTTACTGGTCCCTAAACGCATGATTTCACATGTTGTACTATTAAATTCCATCCTCTGGCATTCCAGCTCTCAAAACCCATGAACTCTCCTGGATAACTATCCAGTCCTCTTTGTACTGGTGACAGTTCCAGTCTGGAGTCCTGTACAGAAATTTCACAAGCACATTGTTACTCCTTGGATACTAATTTATTGAAGGGTATCAGGAGGAATGTTCCAAGCAACCCCTCCCCCTTGTGATCATTTCCACAATTAATACAGCCTATTGTCGTTTTACCACGTTGGCCACTTAATGGATTTTGTAAGTCTTATTATTTCTCTAATGAAATTAAAGGTATTACTAAGTATTATTGCTGTTTCAAATGACTTCAGTCAAACATTTTATTTAAATATATACAGGCTAACTCCACTGACATAACTAATTTCTGGTACAGATATCATGAAAATATTAGATAAAACATTGGATGTGAGTTATCGTTGATGGAAAAAACTTCTCTTATGTCCATTTACTTCCATGTCTTTATTGCTTCTTTCAATACTGTGGACAAACTTGAAGCATCAAAGAGTAAAACAAAGGTTTGAAACATCATAAAGTAAAACAAAGGTTTATAATGTGGTCAGGCTTCGTATCAAAACCAGGTAAGCTTCTCTCCCCTTTCCACCTGACAGGAGTTTGAAAATTTCCAAAACTCCACTTCTGTTGGATAGAGGCTTTCCAGATTAACGTGCTGTGGTTTAGAATGTTTTTTGCTGTTCTGCACTTGGGCAGCTGTCCTGTAGTTGCTGGGGCACTGTTTTCCCTTTGTTTATTTGAGATGCTTGTCTGAAATCACGTTCCCTCTTAGCCTTGTTTTGCTCACTAAGCAAGCCAGGTTCTTTGTTCAGCCCTGTAAAAAGGGCTCTCGGTGTGTTTGGTTGTGCTGTAGTTTGTCTCTGCACCTCTTGCAATATGAAGTCATCTTTGTTGATGTGGGTGAACAGAGTCCTCTGCTGGAGTGAGCTTTTGTGAGGCTCTCGAACAACAAAAGTGCTTTCTTGGCCTCAAAGTTTTCTCAGTTTTCTGCATTTTAGGTTGTTTGCCTATTTAGGGAAGATGCCCCCACTGACAGCACGTGTGAATGCTGCCAGTTGACTGAGACATGCAGGTCTTTCTTTTTTGTTACTGCTTTAAATTTTAAAAACCATAATTTATATTAGGAGGCTACATTCCAGTCTTCCCATTCTTGCACATCCATATCTCTGCGAATTATTTTCTCTTTTCCAAATATTCCTCAGGTTTTCTTGATAGTGGCAAACCCTGCTAGGGCAGTACTGCTTCTTTTCCTAAAATCACTAAATAAAACATTAAATAAGTGATGTATAAACTGATTCTTCTGTATGTCCATGTAGTAGTCCTTGAAGGAATCATGGTTGTCACATTTTTGAGTGCTGAATGCAGTTTGCCCCACACTTTTCCATCTCTTTTTTTTGTTTGTTTACTGATGTTTTTCAAATACCTTATGTTTGTGGGGCAAGTGCTTTATGGGAGAGTCACTGCAGAAATGTTGTTGCTGAGCATCCGTGGAACTGAATGAAGACTGGACAGCCCTGGCTGTGGTTTGTTTCTGGTGGCTGATGTGAAATGTTAATTGTGGTTGGCAAACTGTGGAGAAGGAGATGGGAATGCAGGGAAGGTGGTGATGATGCTGAAGCAGTGCATGTATGCATTACAGTGAGGGGTTTTCTTTTATTTGCTTCTCTTTTTCTGGTTGTCTGAAAGACTTGTGGAAGTTGGAAAGCTTGGGAAGAGTGGAATGCCTTTTTATTCTTACGGCTTTCAGAGATTGAGGTGGCTACGGGTGTGAAAGGATCTGTTCTTGCAGTGTTTGATACCAACTGGCTTGTATTTAAATATGTTAAAAAAATGTCCTGCTGCTGCAGAGGTTCCTTTTGAAAACTTCAATGATATTGCACATCTGAAAGGTAATCATGCATTCAGATTGTAGCCTAGAATTAGGAACAAAAAAGTAGAAATCAGCACTTAAATATCTGAAGTTCACCTTTTATTTGTTTCTGAAGTCAGTTTCTAGTTCAGCTTGGCCTCTTCTTTGGGCAGCAATGTGAATGTACAAGAAACAAACCCGTGAAATTGGCGTAGCAATGGTCAGTGACTGTTTGCAACTGTTATTCGTTAATTCTTGTATTTAGCTGTACTGTGTGCAGGAAATATGCATGGTATGTGTTTCAAGTGTTTGGAAATAGGCAAGGAGCAAAAACACACTGAACAGAAGTGTGCCTTTTAAACTTTGATTCTGCTGTGCCAAGCGTGTGCTTTCAGGTACAGGGACACTGAAAACCATCCAGGAGCTCAGATTCAGCCACAGTGGGCTGCAGATGATACCCACTTAATGATCACATTCATGATTAATTATTAATTAATTAATGGTTATTTAATCACAGAAGCCCAAAGGGGAAGAGGCCGTCTGTATTATTGAGTTCAGTCCTTGTGATTATCTGAGAAGATTGTTTTATAATCTCATTAATAAATTTAATCAACACATTTCTTCTGCCCTGCAGAAATTCCTGTCTTCCCCACTCCTAGTAGGATGTTGAAAATGGTATTTTTTTTTTGTGGCTGTTTAGGTAGGCTAAAACACTATTTAGTATGTGTTCCTTGACCTGCTGTAAACAAATTATTATTTCTTGCTCTGTTCTCCATGATGGTTATTGCTCTAGAATACTACAGCAAGGAAAGGAAAGGAAGGAAATAAGTAAGGAAATAGTGATGACCCTCATAATGAAATCTTCTGTGTAGATGATGTCCTTTGTGGTTCTTGACCCTGTGCCTAAACTGAAGGAAATGTATAAATAAGTGCAGGAATGACATGAAACCCAGCTGTGAGGCTGGGCTCACCTCTCAGTGTCTGCTGTGCTGGGCCACTTCCAGTCGGGGAGGGTTCCTGGAGAGGAATAAAGCTTGGGTAGCTGGAACCACGTGAGAACTTCACCAGAAATGCTCTGCTTGCACCATGGCTACAAAATGTGAGGCTGGCCTCTCATTCAGGGTGAACTGAATGGGTTTTGTGTGCGACAGAGTGGGGGAACTGGGAGGGAAAGAAAGCTGGAGTGGTCGCTCAGCAAGGGGCAGAGGAGCTGGCGTGGGTGGGCTCCAAGCACCAAGGGCAGAATTGTGGATCGTGGCCACCAGAGCCCACCTGCAGTCAGGAGCTGCCCTGGAGGGGGGCTGGACGGCACTGAGGTGGTTTGTGGGGCTGAGAAGGGAATGCCAGGAGCGGCTGCTGTGTAGGGCGGGGATGCTGCCGGCAGCGCATCCGTCCTGCGGGAGCGATCCCTGGGCTGGAGCGGCCTCTGCCGGCTCTGGCAGCGGCAGGAAAGCTGCCAGCCCGGGAAATCCCTGCAATTGCCTTTTTCCTGGAGGAGAGGGCTCCATGTGGGCTATGGGAAAGCAGGACTGTATGCAGTAAGAGTAAATCTCACTGCTTGTACGGCATTCTCTGCGTCTTTTCTCTGCGTCTCTTTGTTCTGCAGCTCTGGGTTTGGTCACAGCCCGTTTAATGCATTTTGTGTCCTGGATTGTGAGCAGAACCGAGCTGGGAATATTGGGTCTGCTGGCTGGATACAGTTAGCTGTGTTTCGGTCCAGCTGGGGAAACAATTAAATGTCCTTTTTGCTGACAGGTCAAATGGGAGCTCAGTCATTAATGAGCGCAGCCAGTGCTGATGGATTTGTGCTCGGACAGGGATGGGAGACGATTGCAGGGAGCAAAGGAAGGGCTGAGCAATTCAGCCCCCGGAAAGTGGAGAAGGGTGTGTTGGTGATGGTGCCTGGATTCCACAGTGCCCTCTGGAGCTGCGTGCAGGGAAAATGCCTCGTGTGGTTGGGCTCAGCAGGGATGTGAATGAAGAGGGATTTTGGGAATTCCTTAGGGGAGGGGGGAGCACAGAAGGGAAGGTGCTCGAGTTTGTTTTTAAAGCAAGGCTGCCCCACAAAGTACTTAGCTTAGGTCATTAATCTGTGTTTGCCTTTATTCCAAGATACACATATGTTGGAAAACTGAATTTTGACTACCTGAACAGGCCAGCAAGGATAACACACACTTGGAGTTCTCACTTTTTTAGGTGTTGAATGCTTCTGGAAATCAAAACTTTCTGGGAAATGGAGCAACATTCCTTTGTTCTGGTTGGGGTTCTGTGGCTTCCTTGTGTTGCAGCTCAGACACAAAGGCATGAACTCGTTATTCAAAGCTGCCAGCCTCCACATTTTGTTTACTACACATTCCAGCTTTTTGAATATTGATGTGTAAGAAAAACTTCATTCAGCCTCTTTCCTAAAGCAGTGCCCACTTCTGCATTCCCTGGATCTGGGCAGGTAAATGTGTGTGTCTTTTTAAAGAAGGCATATATGGCAGTGAGGGTTTCAATATTTCTGAAAGTCTGTCTAAAGATGAGCAATAAATACAGTCCTACAGCTGGGATTGCTGTAGGCTTAAAAGTAGTTTTCATAACCTTGAGTTACTTTTCAGACTGCTTTTACAACTGTGCAATATGCCTGTCACATCAGATGAGGAAACAGATAATTTATTCAACACTTGTAATGTAATTTTATTAATTACCCATTGTCTGCCAGAAAAGGGAGAATCTCAAATATTTGGGACAGCAGAATCTTGATATTAACACTACATGTGTTGCTGGAAAAGGTTGCTTCTTCAATCTATCAGTAGTAAACTTTAGCAACTGGACCCAGTGAAAAGGATTGCTTATCTGCAGGAAAACAGTGCAAGATGTTGTTGTATTTGATAAATGGAGGAAGCAAAAAGGTGCCTTTTTCCAGGCAGGTCTGGCAATCCTGAACAATCTTAGCAAGTGCTTCAGAGAAAAGAGAAGTGTGTGCTGTGAAATCCATGTGTTCTATACCCTGCATTTCCCCATCATCCCACTTGCTGCAGATGGATTATCCTGAAATGAGTTTTAACCTCACTACTGGTCCAAGTTTGCTGTCATCTCAAATATTTACATTTCTTTGGTGCAGATTAAATGTACTGCTTCAGTATTGTAGTGCTGGACCTCTGCAAAGACCGACTTGAATAAATTTGGTGTCACATTTATTTAATCTCACATCCAATTCTAGCCACTATGACTGGAGACTCTGATTTGCTGCTAAATCTAATTTGTTTCATCTTTGCCTCCTAGATGAACTTTTAAAACTTTTTTTTTTTTTTTTTTAATGGCCTTGGTTTGGATAACGGTAAAAGATGGGGCATTTTATTTATAGCTTAATTGTCTTTTCCTACAGCATTATTAGACTGTTTTACAAGGTCTGCTCTATGTCCTTAGAAGCAGAACTTTTAATTTAAAAGCAGATTCGTAATTAAAGACGTTAAAATCCAAGAAGAATTTGGTTAAGTGCCCAACCCTTCTCTTTTTGATTGTCTGCCACGGAGTAGTTGGCAGGAATGTCACTGGCTTGTCTAGACAGGTACAAAATCTTGTTACCAATACAGAGCAGGTATGTGCTTTTCTGCCTGAAGTTTGCTGTTTAAACCCTTGTTTTCTTCATTGCTTATCTGTATCTTTAAGGGTTTTATCTTTAGTTTGATAAAAAGTACAACTGAAACCACCAAAACTTTTAAAATGAGGTTGGGATGTGCTGGTGAAATGAAACGTATGAGTAATACTGGATTTTATTTACAGTTCTTTGTCGAGTGAGGACTTTTATTATATTGATATTTACTTACCAGAGACCAAAAATCCTGAACTAAGAGCTGACTGAAACATTTGAAAATACACATTAATTCTGCAACATGCAGGAGAATTTTTCAAAGAGGTCTGTATAGACTCTGTAAAATATGAGTAAGCAGGAAAGCTGCTGTTAATTTTCTGTTTTATTTAATCTGAAAAATTGTAGGTACTGCCTTCTGCAAATGCATATTTGTTTCAAAATGTCAGAGTCTTACATTGATCTTCAAAATGCTTGAGCAACAACTTTCACTTAACTTTCATGTTTATTGTTCTTTACTTTTTGCAGTTACTTTTTGGTTCTTTTTCGAAGGAGAAGGAAGATTTACTTTGATTAACTTAGGAAATTGATACCAATATAAAGGAGAGCAATGAAAAGATAAATGCAATGTTTCTCTATCAAACAGCATAAATCAGAGGCCAAAAACGAAAGTAATGATTTTTTAAAATGTGTGTCTTTTTAAGCCAATATTTCGATGTTTTAAATGTGGGCTCTGCATGTTAACCTCTGAGGGCTTGAATTCGATGCCTGCTTTGAATCAAAGAAAAGAACTGGGCCTTATCCCAATACCTGGAAGAATTGATCTGTTAGATCTTTTCCAGCAAAATCTTCGGACACATCTGGAGACAGAGCTGTGCTGATGGGCACGGTGCATTGGGTGTGGTTGTCACTGGCTGGTACAGCTCTGATTTTCTGTCCCTTCTGCTGAACATCAGCAGTTATAACATTAACTGCTGCTTGCATGCTGAGAGAACTGACAGAAATCTGCTTGTAGACAATTGTGCCACAGAGGACGTGGGATTCAAGACCATGTCGAATCTCCTGGACAAAATTAAAATTAAATTAATAAAAGTTAGCTGCAAGATGATGAAATCCATTATCAAACAATTGATGTTTGCTGTTACCATCTCAGAATATCAACACTATTTTAAAATTCCTTTACTTAAAGAGTGGGATTTGTGAACATGCAATTTTTTAAATGTAAAACCTTTGCTTGCTTTCCAGTTAAGACAATTATATTGTCAAGTGGCTTGAGCAGATGCTTTTATTTTCTTCCTTACAAGTCACAGATTAATGCTGTTCTTTAAATGTTACTTTTGTGCTTTACTTTTTTAGCACAGAAATGCTTGACTGCCTAAAACTATTTCACTTAGTGATGAGATTTTTTCCTTCAGCACTGCATTTTATTATTCCCAGTATTCAATTTTAAATAGCCTAGCCTCTTTCCTTTTGCTCTTCCAGTTGGCTTTGTAGTGAGGTGCACTTTGAACTCATTTAAAAAACATAAAAGTCAATGACTTACTTCTCATGTGAAATCATTCCATGAAATTGTTCAAATGAAGAGATTACAGGTATCAAGTTGGGCTTTGATATACTCATTTCCCAGGATATTTAGTCCTTTTCCAGTTGAAATGTGGAGTGATGAATCTTTATTTCAGTGAAATGTGGCAGTGTAACAGATGCTTTCAGGTGGCACTGTCTGGTTTTTCTCCCCTTATTGTCACCGTGTCTGAGAAGGGTGACAGCCACACCCCTGGATGCAGAGTCTTTACTGAGAGCTGCATTTCCTGGCCTCTGGAGAATATTGAATTGTCTGGGGAAATACTGAGACACCACCGTGGTGGAAGGGAAATTGAAATTACTGAGGTCTGTCTGTGGTAGTGTGATGTGGGACAGAAGTAGAACAGAATTCACTTTTATGACTTCAGGTTTGTTTCCTTGGTGTGGCATGTGACTGCTGGGCATGGAATTCAGGTTTTGCTTCTGCATTCTCCTTGAAGCTGAAGGATTAAAAACCATTTCAGGTGGAAGCAGAAGTCACAGTTGACATTACTAACCCAGAGCATCCGGTGTCAAGGTCAAACACAAATTATTAAAATACCTGATTGAGGCATTTTTACATAATACCCAGTGTTTGCTGAGCAGGAGCTGCTGCACTGATGCAGAGCAGTCCTTGCTGAGAGATTTACAATAATATGGATTTTTAGACTCGGGTGGTTTCACTGAGCAATTTGAAGTGTTGTAACAGTATTTCTGGTTTTGTTAGGTGATCCGGAGAATTTCAGGAGAAATGTCTTCAAATCTTGCATGCTCACTGGCTCTTGTGAAAAAAGATTTAACTCTTTTGCGTTTACAACTGTGCTCTTACAGATGAAACGACCTAGTGATTTCACTGAATATTAAACAGTAGCTTCATTTTAAAATGCTTTGGTTTTATAGCAAGTATTTTAAAAAAGTTCTCGGAACTTCAGCTAAAAACTTTGAAGATGCCTTAGTAAAAACCAAACATGGATGGCTTGTGGCTGAAAAGAAAAAGTGTCAGATACTCAGATAATAAAAATATCTTGTGTTCTAAACTTGTCTTAATATTTTAACTAAAGTTTTGTGCTTGATTGAGGGTTTGTATTAGATGGTAGAACTGTTTTGTGGAGGGTTTTTTAATTATTGCACTGAGGCAAAAGGCCAAGATGTGTTCTGTTGGTCTCAGGTGTAACATTTCACACCTGCTGCTGTGGATGCTGCTGCCAGCTGAGCCCAGCCCTGGCAGTGAGCTCACCTGAGCCACTGTGACCTTGCTGTGGGCATTGCAGGTGACCTGGCAGCTGCAATAAAATATTCCTGTGCCTGCAGACAATGCTGCCTGCTGGAGCTGGGGCTTGGGAACATCAGAGCAGCACCTCTGACTGCAGACAGCTCAGAGAGGAGCAGGGTGAGGGACCCAGGCTGCTCAGCAATAAAAGGAATCATTTGGGAGGCTGCCAAAAACTGCCCTTGGCTGAGCAGATGCAGCCAAGAGAGGGATGTGTTGGAGAATGTGCTCTGAGGGATGTGTTAAAGAAAGAATGTGCTCTTTGCTGGATTGCAGGCTCAGGATGGGAGAGGCCCCTCCTCATTTCTGGGCATCAGGATTTTAGTGCTTGTGGAGGGTTAACTTCGGTTTAAAGGGTTTCTTAAATTTTTTTTTTTATTTGTTTGCTTGCAAATGAACTTTTAAGATCATTTTGGCAGGCTGAGAGCTAGAAAAGCAGCAGAAATAATACCTGTGTGAAAGATGCTGCTTCCAAGTCAGGAATTGTTGCAGCCACATTTCTATTGACAGAAAAATGTGTGCTGTGCTGGCTTTGCTCCAGGAGAGGAAAACCTGTTGATTGTTTGTCAATCAGTTAATTGTTCCCCTCACAACCAGTGGTACATCTGAGAATTGGTGGTCTGAGGTGAGGCAGTCTTGGAAATGGTTGCCTACTGTTAAAGATGTATAAAAACAATTCCAACGCCTTCCTTTAATAAAGGGGTTTCCAGAAGCACAAAACCTCCCCTTCCAGGAACCTGCTGGAGTGACTGTGCTCCCCTCCAAGCAGAGAGCAGCTTTCCCCAGGAATTGGATTATGCTCAGATTTTATAGGGGGGCCAGATGTCCTCACTGATTGACGCTCAAAATAAAAAAAAAAATTAAAGAGGCACGTAGAGAAACTGGGCTGGGTTCGAGCATTCAAACTCCGAATGATACCTGCAGTTTTAGTTGACTTTATCACCTGCTTTCCTTATCTCGTTTGAGTTTCAAAACAAGCCCTGAGTCAGAGCTGCTTGTTCTGGAAGCTGGAGGAGCCGGGGCAGGCTCTGCAGGGCTCTGCTGTGCCACGAGAGGGCTTTGATTTGGTGCCAGCTTTGCGACTGTTAAGGAATAAATCTACTTTTTAAATGTCTCAGTTCAGATTAATTAGTCTCGAAAAACACAGTTGAAATGATGGATCTTTTCTCCAGGCTCCTAGTTTTCTTTAGGCTTCTCTGGTTTTATGGCCAAGAACAGGTTTAGATCTTTGTTTTCCTGGATAACGTGGGATTTTTGGATGATTTCTGTAATCACATAAAGCCTGAGAATTCAGAGTAGAATTGTGCTACATTTGGAGTTTTGTGTCCGGTGAAGTTTATTTAAATCATCTGTCTAGTATTGGAGGAATTAACAAGGAATTAAGTTGGATATTGAAGAGAACAATGATGCTAGAACTGTTTTTCCTTTTAGGACCAGTAATTTAAAATAATGAGGTTCAGTGTGGGAGGTCTTGATAAGGAGAGTGCATCCTTCTCTTCTGTTTATATGGAATATGGGGCCAGTGAAAACAGAGGCAGTGTACTGTACACAGCAACACGCAGTACTTTGAATATTGCAAGATATCATTATGCAAACATTCGACAGAGTTTGCATTTAATCACCAGCCATCAGCACTGCTGTAAAAGGGCAGGAAAAAAAAAAATCTTCAGCTGCCATTTAATTTGGAGCTGCTCATCCTTTTTCCAGCAGGCTCTGGAGGAGCTGGGCTATGGTTGGATCCTGGTGCACGGGACGGGCGCGGCGCTCACCTGGCGTGGTGTCCTCCAGGTGAGAGCATCTCTCTCCTCCCTCAGCCCCATTCCCAAAACCTCCATCCTCACGTGAGAAGGGGGCTCTGCTGGCAGGGCAGCTGCAGGAGCAGGGTGCCAGGAGGGTTTCTCCAGTGGGAAGTCCCGTGTGTGTCGGAGCGTTCCTTGGGGAGCGTGGCTGCAGGAGGAGCAGCCAGGGCAGGGACGAGTTGTTGTGGCAGGCTGGGCTTCTTCTGCCACCTCAGGGAATCCTCAGGGGCTTTCCAGTCTCACCGAGTTGTGGTAGGATTCTGGTTTTGTTTTTTTTTTTTTTTTAAATATTGGGGGTTTAAGCTTTGCAAACCAGGTGGGCCAGGCTTGGATGGAGACATCAGCAAATCCTGGAGGAACATCACTGAGGGCTTGGAAAGCTGACACAAAATCCCTGTGTGCAGCAAAAATTGCCTGGATAGTTGTAATGTGTTTTTCTTTCAGCTCCACCAAACTCACATTTAGAATAAAACACTTTATTTTTATAATAGCGAACCTGTGCATTATTAAATTTAAAGATAATATCTGATTTCTGTCCATAAAAGCTGAAGTTAGGGAAAGACCTTTAGCTTTATTTACTTCGGTCGCTTGGTATTTTTTTTCTCCAGTTCATAAATCAAATTTGTACTGGAATTGTGCCTTTAAAAGTCAGTGAGGGGTGTGCTGTGCCTGAGGAAAACAGCTGTGCTTTTGTCATTTGGTCCTGCAGCATCTCTGCCTGAGCATTTAGAGAATGTCTGAATGTCTGAAGCCTTCTGGGTGCTTCATGTGGAGGGGTATGTTGGCACCAATAATTTCTAAACATCAGTTAAATAACTTATAATAATGCTATCCACTTAGATTTGGCATGGTTCATTATGAAAAACAGGAATTATTGTCCTGATGTAGTTTTCTATGGGGGATTTTTAAAATTGTGCAGTATATTTTTCCTGAAATTTATGTGTTTTTGTATATGATGTGCATGTTTTTGTGGCTTGCTTGCTAATAATTGGATTATTCCATTGCTTGGTTTGGTTTTATTTGTTTTGGTGTTTTTTTTCCCCTTTAAAAGAGAATCTACTTTATTGGCTTTGAAAAAGAAGTTTGTGAAAACTTTCTTGTAATGCATGTGCTCTGAAAGAGGAGGCAGCAAACTCAGTATGTGCTGACAGAAAGGATAACCTCAATATTGCATTTAAAAATCCCTGACCAGCTGAGTTCTGTGTCTCCTAACAACTTCATTTTGAGGCTGTTACAGAATTGGAGTATTTTTGCAATGAGAAGGTGCATGTGTTGGTAGCTCCTATTATTTACTCTTAAGGAAAGTGTTTCAGTCATTAAAAAGAGTTTATTAAGACTAGGATTGCAATTCAAAACCTTTAACCTATGTCTCTTTTTAAGTCTTTTTACTGTGTTTCTGTATAGAAATGCAAAAATAACTAGTTCCAAACTAAAGGCCTATTCTTTTCACAGTGCTGAGGGTTACAATAAAAACTGTAGACAGCTGCTGGAGATTTGGGTTTATAGATGCTTTCAGAGAGTTCTGTTGAATGAATCAAGGCTAATAAAATGTTTGCAGTCTTTGGCTAGCCCTGCTTGGATTCTTAAAGCCTGCTCATATAAGAAGTGCTGGCATAATTGACACCAAGTAATTATTGTTGTCTTGAAAGTCTTAATTGGGGCTTGGCATGGGTTACTCATGGAATCTTTGTTGTTTTCCTCTATAAATTCTGCTGTAAATTGGTGTTGAATGCAGGGGACACTGGTAGCAGTCCAAAGGTAGACCCCCTGTGCAATAAAATGTGCTTACCTGCAGATACATGCATGACTTGAAACCCATACATGCTGCCACTAAAACACCTTTCAAAAACCTTTTTCATACCACCTAGAGTCTGGGAAGTATGACAAGTTGTGCTAGGTGTATTTAAAACCAAACATAGCCTCCCTCTTCCCACACATGCACGTGTGGAAATGACAGGAATTAACATTTGCATCAGCACAGAACTGCAGAACTTGTGTTCATACACAGGTGAGGGAAAAATGATGCTGGATCTGTGGAAAATCAGCATTAATTGTCAGAGGGCAGGCTTTGGGTGGGGAGTTTTACAGAGATGCTGCTAGTACAGTAAATATTCTAGTGGAGAGCTATCCAGAAAATCAAGGAGCAGATTCCAGGCAAGTTCCAGCAAAATGTCATTGTTACTTAAAATTGTTAAAGTTCTTGGATTCTATGATAAAGGGCCTGTTGTAGTGTCAAGTGTTTGTAGGCAGCCTTATTCAGACACAGCTTTTGTTCATACATGTGATGTAAATGGTAGTTTGCAACTTCTTTATGACTCGTGGTGCCTTCAGAATGGCTTAGGAAAATAGTGTCTTCAATTGAGATGATTGGCTATTGAACAGGCTGGATATTTTTCATAACAGTTTTCTATTTATACACCAGAATAAAAAACACTTGTTTGAAATATTTTAAACCATAAATGCTCTGTTTGTTTTTGAACCATTGGAACAGTGAAGGTCGTGTTTTTGTGCTGCCCAAGAGTTTTTCTGCTTTTTGCAGTGGAGGGATGGGCACAGACTGGGAGCAGCTGGATGTTGATAATGTTGAGCTTTTCCAAGGATGCTGAGGAGATTACTCAGTTGTGTAGTGGTCAGTAAAGGAGGAAACATGAAACCCCCACTTTCCTTCTGTCATTGCTGAATTACTTGGTGTGGAAAAAAAATAGAGTAGCTATGAAAACAAAGAGTGTACCTTTAGGAGGTGTAACTAGAGCATGTCTGCTTGGTGCTCCAAAGCCAGGGCCAAATCCTGGCAGTGTTAATTTGGCCAGGATGTGCATCCTTGCAGTGCTTCTCAGGATGTCACACGCTGCCATTCTATTGCAGACAAAACTGGTGTAGAGAGTACAGTACCTCAACATAGGCACTGCACTTGTGTAAAATCCTCTGTGGCTGACGTTCCAGGAGTTTGAAAAGGACAAAGAAAAGGGGAGAACGCTTTTAGTTAAGCTGGAGAGGGTATCTTTGACTGGAACAGAGAAGCTTTGTGTGTGTTCCTTAAATATATGAATGGTTTGTGATTTGTGAGCATAAAGCACTAGAACAAAACCAGAACAGTAACACCACACATATCAAAGCTTTGCTTGTTTATAAAGTCTCTTCTACAGCTATATAATAAACAGGAGAATAATGAAGTTGTTAAAACAAATAGGAGTTGTTTTTCCTGTAACTCAGCACATGTATAAATTGTTTTCTGCTTCATCTCTGCATCACTTGTTATAATTGGTATGAAATCAGGTGTCTGTGCTGCTTATGTACACTGTTACAGGAGTGGGCAGATGCATTTACTGCCTGCTTCACTCCTGTTTTTTATGAGAGGGGAAATCTTGAAATATAACAGATGATGTCTGACTTGGTTAATAAATGTAGAAGTTTATTTAGTGATGATTCAGCTGGTGACCTTAAAGATCACCTTTTTAGAAAATGAAATTTTCTGCAGCAGTTAATGTTCAAGTTTGTCATCCACTTTGAGGCATTTGTCGAGGCCTTTTGTTTTTAAGCTACATGGTGAAATGAGATGATAGATTGTGTGTTCACAGTTTCAAATCTTACTAGAGCTGGTCTTCTGTCAGTACTTAAACAGATCAAATTTCTGTGCCTAAACTCCCCAAATCAAGAAGACAGTTGTTGCTGTTTATTTTGGAACAATCTAATATCCATATGTGTTCCTTAGGCAGTTAAACTCTAGCCTAAAACTTAGTAGGTAGGCACGCATTTAATTTTGTGTGAGAGATTTAGGGAAACCACCGTGCTGTGGTTTGGGTTAGCACAGCCGGGCGTGTTTGTCCTGCCCCACCTCTTGTGAAGCGTGCTCTGCTTGTTGCCTTGGGCACGGGGATTTGCGAGGCGTGTGAGGGGTTTTTTTGTGTGGCCATAAATGCATTAACTCTCACTGAGTGTTCCTCGCAAGCCCCAGGCTGCAGAGCTGCAGGCAGAGCTGCAGCAGCGGTGCAGGCAGAGCTGCAGGCAGAGCTGCAGGCAGAGCTATAGGCAGAGCTGCAGCAGCGGTGCAGGCAGAGCTGCAGGCAGAGCTGCAGCAGCGGTGCAGGCAGAGCTGCAGGCAGAGCTGCAGCAGTGGTGCAGGCAGAGCTGCAGCAGCGGTGCAGGCAGTGGTGCAGGCAGAGCTGCAGGCAGAGCTGCAGGCAGAGCTGCAGCAGCGGTGCAGGTGCCGTGCTCAGCAGCAGCAGCAATGCAGCAATGTGGCAGCAGGGCTGTGGTTTGTGCTGGGTTGGGTTGGGCTGGAGCAGCCCTGCAGCACAGGGAGCTGAGGTCGCAGCAGGGACACGACAGGGTGAAGGGCACGGCACTGGGGTGCTGGGGAGGAGCAGGGTGGCCTGTGGTGCTTTTTTCCCGTTCATTCTGCGGCTGTGGACGTGCTCGTGGCTCTCCAGAAATGATGGATGTGCTCGTGTTTAATCAGGAATTCAGGCTGGCAGCCTGAGAGCCTCGCTCCCTGCTCGTGCCAAGGTCACGAATTTGGAGCTGCACTTTTGCCATCCCAGACTCTCCCCTCCAGCGACTCCTCCCTGCGGGTGGTGTTTGGTGCATTGTCCTTACTGATGGACCTCCCACCAAAATACCCATAAATAGTGAGTATTAACAAATATATGCCAAGATAGGAGGCAAAAATTGTGGGTGAAATACTTGTACTTGCACACTATTAAGTTAGCCTGCTTAGAAGATTTGCTGGCTGATAAATAATAAAAGGCTTTATTCTCTCAGTTTTAAATCTCATGCCTTGATTTTTCCCAGAAACTTTATTTTCTCTGAGGTAGATTCACAGTATCTGCCTTTATTGTTTCCTTTTGTATGAGCTTTTAACAATAGCCTTTCAAGTAAGCTGAGTGTGCTGAGAAGTATTCATAAGTGAAATTGTAATGGATGGAAAATGAGGAATATAAAATAATGGGTCACTCAAATAAGCTTAAGGAAAATCGAAATGTCTTGAAAATTAATGTAGTTACAATCTCATAAACCCCAGGCTTGTTACAGATCCATTTTTGCATGCTCTTATATTCCTGACAGGCATTTCTCCTGTCCTGCAGTTTAACTTTTTCTGAAGTATTCTGGGGAATGTATTAAAACTGGGAAAGCTGGGCTGTCAGAGTCCTGCATTTTAAAACAGGGTACTTGGATCAAAGAAACACAATTTCTGTCTGTACAGAAAATATTGCACTTTGGCATAGCCAGACATTTTGATAAAGAGTTAATCTTTCAGGCTGTGTGAAATTACAGCAAAGGCTGTGCTTGCTGGTATGTTCTGGAAGTAGAAAAAGGGACAGAAAAGCTAAAAAGGGAAACGGTCTTAAAAGCAGTATTTAGCTATTTTTAACTAACCTTTGGGCAGTTACCATTCTGGCATTCATATGTTTATATGCATCTATTTGTTTGAAAAATGAAGTGGGAGTGGGAGGTGTACAGGATTAGATTCATTTATCAGGTTGAGTATTTGTTATTCTCTATTTGTTTCTTTTTTTTTTTGGTTTTTTTTTTTTTCCTGTTGTTTTGTTTCTGGTTGGCTTATTCCTGGTCTCACTACCTTCAGATTCCTTGTCTGCTTCTTCCCAATTTTTTTTATTAATAGTGTTTTAAACAGTGTCATTCCAAACTAGTTACATTTAGTCATCTTTTCCATCTCTGTGATGACTAAATGTTATGAGTTAGGATTTTTTTTTTTGGTTGTTTTTATTTTCTCCTCAAACTTTAAAGTTTGAATTAACTCCTCTAAGTACTCTGGACGATTTTGTTATAGTCAGAATCAAATGGCCAAATTGTAATTCAGTGTGCTCTCCCCATGTGTAGTTGGAAGTTACACAATGTGCAGTGCCTTCCTTTTAAAAAATAATTTCCCAATTGGAGTCGTGCTGCACGAGTCCTGAACTCCCTGCTGGTGCAGGACAAACTGCAGCCCTGCCTTAGAGAATGGAGAGAAGCTCCTTGCCCAGACTTTCCTGTCATACCAATTCAGGCATTTAAATGTCTTTTCAGTTTTGGCACAGATTGCTTTAACAGCGGTCACTTCCTTGATGTTCTTGGATATTCCAAATGTCATCTGATCCCGAAGGCTCCAGTCTAAAGTTACTCTGTATTCCTATTTCTACAAACTCCTTTTTGCAAAAAAATGCTGTGGTAGCACTTGCTGAACAGCATTTTTAATGCATATTTAATTTTAATTTTTTGTATTACACATGGAGGTTTTATGAGAGAGAAGCTTCCAGGGATTCAGTAAAATTGCACAATTCTTTGTGTATCTCAAGGACTGACATGTGCCTGTTCCTGGGCATTTCTGGGAACCACAGGACAGGGAGAATCAATTGTGTCCTTTCACCACTCTGGGCCATTCAAGGTCTAACCTGGAGCTTTGGATTACTGCATGGCTGACTTGGAGGCAGATTGGTTCAACAATTTCAATTTCATTGGAAGGGAAAGGTGTAAAAGTCCTTTCCTGATGGCTGTGGGTGAGCACAGCACAAACTGGCTGGCTGATAAATCTCAGTGTGCTTCCCATGGATCCAGGAGTGAGCTGTCAGTGAAGGGGATAACCCCATTTCCACCATTTCTTTCCTTTTTGCAGCCCTTTCCTGCCCAGTCCTGGGACTTTTTTTGGCAGCCTGGTGTGGTCCAGCTCCCTTTGCTGTGGCTGCAAACTCATCCTGAGGGATTTCAGCTCAATCTCTGGGCTTGGCTTTCTGCACAGCAGCCTTTGGGCAGGCAGGGGCTGGGGCTGCTCCTCTCAGCTCTGGTGGGGTCTTTGTTGGACTTTTCAGCTTTTTAGGAAATGATTCAATGGCTGGAGCTGCCTGGCAGGTGAGGGTTAAGTAGAGCACATCTCAGAGGTTTTCACCTCCCAGGAGAACAGACATTTCTTGAGATTTGGCAGTTGTCCTCCAAAGTCTGCTTTATATGCTTCCTATTTGCAGTGATTTTATTTTACTTTTTATGGCATTAATCCTCTTAGATTCCTCTTACCTAGCCTTCGCTTTTTATGCCTGTCACTTCCCTGAGCAGCACTAAAATCCCTCCAGTTAAATAAAAACAATGGGTAATTAAAATTAATGGTTTTACCTGTGAAAGCTTACCTTGGATTTCATGTGAGCTTTAAAATGAAGTTACTATGCCAAAAATCCTTTGCCAGAGATAGGAAAAAGTAGCAATTTGCTAAACAATGCTTTTGTTAAAGTTTTATTGGAAGAGCATTAAAGTTTTGTTTAAAAAAATGGGTGTTTTACCGATTCTTATAGACAATTAATGTCTTAGGAAGTTTAGAATACAGATATGAATTCTTTTAGCATAGCTTAGGCTTTAATTACTGTTTATGGAAACTGAACATGGGGATGTGCAGACACCCAGGTTAGATCACCAATATGTTCTGATATGTGCTTTGGGTTTGTAGGATTTCCTGGCAAGGGGACACTTCGTTTTGCTACTTTTTTGAAATGGGGAGACATCTCCTTTTCAAGAACTTTGGAAAATACCAAGCTATTGTTTTGGTACATGGAGAGTTACTACTGTAAAAAATCTTGGTATTTTTGTCCCCCCACTTTTTTTTTTTTTTTTTTTTATTTTTCCCAGAGAAGGAGCACAAAGAACCATTGAAATGTGCAGCTGTGGTGGGAGGCTGTGCTTTCTGCAGGGACACCGTGGTACATTCCATCTCCTGGAATGCCCTTGGTGTGACATTTAACAGAATGTGCTGCTGACCAGCTCCAGGAAAGGCCAGCTGGGTCGTGAAAATGCAGTGGGAGCCTTTCCTGCAGGGTGCCATGCCTTCCTCACACTTCTGCAGAAAGCATTTCTTGGCACTCAGCTGCTGGACAGCGTTCCTGGAGCATTAATCCACATTATTCCCAGTTCCAGGAGGGGCACACACCTGTGTTATCCCCCAGAGCTCGGGGGTTACCTGTCCTTGCACAGCAAATGGAAATGATTCGTTTGAATAAATGGGACAAATTGTTTATTGTTCTTCAGGTGTTTATGGAGGCACGTTGAAAGCTGCAGCTAATCTTGCAATCTTCTGCTGGCTGCTTTTTGTGCTAATTTGGAGTTATTCTGCAAAGGTTTGGGAAGGAAATCCACGCTGGGGTTTATTGATCTTTGTGGTATTGACTGCCTGCAGAACTGTTGCCACAGATGGTGAAACAGACTCACGTTTTTAATTTGAGGTGCTGAATTTGAATCCTGCCCTGTGCCTATTTCATAAAGAAATCCAACAAAGAGCATTGGGATTATGAGTTGGGTTTTAGTGTTTTGTTGTTTTGTTTGGTAATAAAACTTACTAGACTATTTCCTAAGCCCTAAGAGTTTTATTAGATAAAGTGTGGCTATTATTTATTAGATAAAGTGTGCCTATTTCTGTTTCCTTTTGGGTGAGGGAGTGTTGGGAACAGTAACTTTTTATCTACAAAAAGAAATTCTGTTGGTAGAATATAGTGGTGATTTGGGCATATAATCAGTGAGAAATAATTCCAAAATTAAGCTCCAGTGTGTCAGTTGTGAGGATTTCTAAATAACAAAATACTGTTTCATGTAAAAAGAAAAAAAGAATTGTAGGAATGAGGCATTTTGTTCAAAATGGGCATGTCCCACATTTGATTCTCTGCATTTCTTCTTCACTGGAAATACCAGACTGCAGTTAATGTAAGTGGCAATTATTTTAGGTGTCTCTATTTTGATGAGGGGCTACAATTTTCAGAATTATAAAAATAGTTCAGAAAGAATTCAATTGGAGAAAGAAACAGGTTGGTCAGATTTAGACAAAATCTCTCTTCTGAACAGGAAGAATATAAAATCTTATGTTTAAATGTATGCTTTAAAGAAGACAGGTTAAAGCCAAGAAAATTTCTCGATGAATCTGTGGAATACAATGATGTATGGTTATATCTATGGTGTGTGGTTATATCTGTGTGTGTGAGTATTCCTGAGACTGGGAAAACAGAAATACTGGAATAAAAAGCAAATTGAAAACATCCTTATCAAAACCTGTTTTGTAGGAATGTCATGTATTTTTAAAGTAGAAATTACTTGTAGTTCTTATTTCAAAAATCTCAGTGTTTGTATCTGTCTGAGATAGACAATGAGCATCAATGGTGTAATTTTCCATTTCTAGATTTGTTTAAGATTCATCTTTATTCAGAGTAGGAAAATTCAGCCTCATGGAAATAGTGGAAGTGTTCTGGTCCTCTGGAGCCTGCACCCAGAGCAGCTCTGTGTGTGAGGATGGTCTGGAAATGATTTTTGTCAGATCTGTTTCCAGGTGTTGGGGACAAGGAACTTGCCATCCTTATGGCAGAGGATTCCATAATTCTTTTTGTCAGCCTGTCCTGTTCTCCAGGAGCCCATCAATCAGTCCTTATTAATTATCCAGATTATTGTGATAAGCTAATTCTTGGTTTTGAGACAAGGAGTGTCTGTTGCTGACCCTGCTTTCCTGGTGCTGCTTCTTCTGGGACACTTGAGGTGTTTAATTCTCTCTTGGTATAGATTCTTTGTTTTCTGCATTTCCCTGCTCTGACAGTGAAGAGGTCGATAGAATAGAAGAAAAATAGTGTCAGAAATAAATAAATAAACTGTGTTCAACTTCTTCCCGAAGCCCCATAGGAGCCCTTTGCAAAAAGCTGTTTTGTGGCCAGTTGGTTTCCAGCCTTTGCTGCCTGGGCTTTTTCCATCCTGCAAGCCTGAATTTGCCTTTCTGGGATGTCAGGAGGTTTCTGTCAGCATTTCCTCACCCTCCAAGTGGCAGCTCCACATCCCCTCTAGTGTAGGGTTGTTTAAAGCTGTCTTGGTAAATTTGGAAGTTTTGTTAAGCTTGGCTTTTGGTTGACTTTTTGCATTGGTTTCCTTTTTAGCTCTGTGCTGTGGAGAGTGGCTGGATGTGAATATAAGAACCCTTAAAGGTTGGACAGCAGTGAAGTGAATTTATCCTTCTGGGACAGTCTGATGAATCCAGAGCAGGCTGGGATTCCTGACATTATGGACTTAGGATCGTATCAGAAGTTTTATTCCTAGTGAAATTCTGTGTGATAATTGAGCTCCTGCTTGGCCAGCAAGAGGAAAAATCCCTTGTCACTGGTTTGGTTGGTGAGGGAGTAAGGAGGAGATTCCAGCACTGTTGCTGGAACCAAGGCAGTTTAAGGACACAAGAAAAGAAGAGTTAAATCTACTTTGCATAGTAGCTTAGCAGGGTAAACTCAGAACAGATGATCTTCTAATATGTTACAGATGAAAGACTTCTGCTGAGAATTCTGGATTCAGAAGTTTTGAAGTTTGAAACAAGAAGGTGTGTGCACCATTGGAGAAGTTTCATGGTTTTAGAGATGTAGTAGAATCCAAAATATTGATTGATATTTACAAACAGCAACAAATTCTTTGCATGAACTGTGTTACAAAATACTGGTGAACTGCCTTTTGTTTCTAATGTCTGCCAGCAGGTATTGACTCTGTGCCTTCTGATTTTCACCACGTTGTTATCTCATGGACTGATGAATTGCATCTTGGTTTGCTTGTTTGTTTGAGAGCTGTTTTCTTTCTTTTTCCTGTACATATACCAGATTTGCGTTAGAAATAAATTTAGGCAACTCGAGGTTCTGGCTGGCATTAACTAGTGGCAGTCTGGTGTCTCTTGTTCTCCTGCCATTCCTGTTTTTTAACGAAGGCAGCTTTCCCTTCTCTGGGGTTTATATTCCAGCTTGGTCGGTTTGTTTTTGTGCAGAGCAGTCCTGCAGCCCACACAGGGGAGGGTTTCACAGCAGTTCCTGCCCGTGCTGAGCAGTGGCAGGGGGGGGCTGAAGGCTCAGCCCCACACCTGGGCAGAGCAGCACAGGTAGAGCCAGCAGGGCAGTCACACCTGGGGCTGTCCCAGTGTCCCATCCCAGCCCCCCTGGCTCAGACACCACCTTGGCTGGGCTTTGCTCGTGTGTTCCCTGCTCCTGCTGTGTTTTACAGAACCCACCAGCCCTGCCTTGTTGCAAAGGAGAGTCCTGGATGTGTCCTGATCTCTTCCCCAGGTGCACAAAGCCCTTTGCACACCCATTTGATGGGTCCTAAACGGAGCAGTGACATTCTTGGTAAAGACTGGCTGAAACACAATTGAAGGGTGCTTAAAATATTTCCTTGTCTCTTCTGGAGATACCTGTGGTGATGGATCCTGTATTGAATTTGAATTTTCACTGCCATGGTACAGTGGTGACTTGTGCTGGGTGCCTCCTGCTTGCTGATCATTTACTGGCAGGCATTCATTATTCATTATGAATTATCTCTGCATTTCTCTGCTTTCACTTGTTAGGTCATGTATTTGGATCTAATTTTGAATGTTCTATTTTTCTCTTGCTTTCTAAAACTTTTCTTCGTAAATTTGTGTTCAACTAATGATCTCCTACGTATGAAAACTTTCATCTGATAACTGAAAAAAAAATGTTCCTGCAGTATTTATCACTTTACCTCTGTGTAAAAATTAGTGTTTCCTGATAGTTTCTAACAATGAGAGAAGACTAGAGGAAAAAAAAATTGGAGGGAAAGTTTGTCTTGCTAAATACACCTTTTCATGATTTTTTTCTTTTTTAATTGACAGACTGTTGTGCAGTTCCTCTTGCTTCTTTGAAGCTGGTTGTAGGCTCTTATGTCACAATATGGCCATGAATATTTCATTATATTTTCGAAGTGCCTTGCTGAAAGTGGTAGAAGTGCTGGTTTCTAATTGCATTTTGGTAGTTCTTTCACATAACTCAGTTGCCATCGTGTCTCTCAAATTAAACTCATCTTACATAAAGGAACAAAAAGCAGTAAATTCATGCAGGACTCCTGTTATGATGTTGTTTTTACAGAATAGTGCACACAGATGTACATACCAGCAGCAGAGTCTTGGTTTTAGGCTGTGACTTTTAAACCTAGTGACTGTCCCTTCAGATGGAGAACTTGGCTTTTTGTTCTGCTTCATCTGTTCTGCTCCTTGCCCCTGATAATGAGGCAATCCCATCTGAAGCTCCAGCTGCTCCCAGGCTTTGCTGCTCATTTGAAAAATCCTGTTGAGCAGAGGAAATGTGGTAAAACCCCGCTGCTGTCTTGGCCAAAATAGCTGTGCTGGAAAGGGGTATGGAGAAGAAAATGGGAGGTTTCTGGAGGAATGATAATTCTCTTAGAAACCATAAACGTTTGGGAGATGGGGTGTAATGACAGCTCCTTTTTCTCTGATGTGGTCCTTGTTTGCTGCTCAGGGAGTGTAGTGCTTAAAAACAAAGATGCTGCTGGTTTGGTTTAATCTTCTTATTGTAAACCCTCAAATTAAGATATGGCCAGTCTCTTCAATCAGTGTAACCTGAGTGAGATTTGAGAAAATGAGTGTTAACCACCCTTCTTACCATAGTGCAGATAAAACTGCCAAGACTTGAAAAGAGGAAAATCTCAACTCCAGCCCAAAGGCCTTCACTGCTGCTTTTGGGTGTTACAGCAATGTTTGCTCTGTCCAGGAATGCCAGGCCAGGACAAGAATATCTATCCTGTATTTCAGGGGTTAGAAACATGCTTTATTTGTGTTTCTGTTCTATCTAAACCAGACTCACAGTTTTTGCATTTTTCCTTGCCTTCCAGATGTTTATTCTTTCAGTGCTTGTTACCATCTAGAAGTAGGGTGAGTGGGTCTCTATCTTCATTTTGATGGAGTCTCAAGATTGCTTCCTTTAAGCAGTTGGAAATTAATCAGATGGAGTGGAAACCTGCAAATTGGTGTTTTAGGTATATTTAAGCAGAGGTAGTCAGTAACATGAAATAAATCAAGATACACTTCTGGTCTTTAAACTCTGCAGGCATTCTAAGAAAGGAGTGGGGGCTTGGTGCACTTTTAAAGGCTGTAGGCAGATGTGAAACTTGTAAGTGAGCAGGAGATTGGGGACATCACTCATTCTTCTGGTCAGTCTTTTCTCCTCCAGGAGCTCACTGTCCCCTTGGACCAGCTGAACTGAATTGTTGCTATGGTCTCTTCATCAGTGATCTGGGCTGCTTTGTACTCTACTGTGTGGTTTGAAAAAGTCAGATTATTTTGACAGAACTTGGTTTAGGAACAATTTGTGGTGACTTATGTGAGAGGGACATTGGCTGACCTTTTCAAGTGGGAAGCAATGAGGTTTTGGAAGTAGGAGCCTGAGCAAAGCCACGCTCGCAGCACAGTCTGAAAAGTGATTTTTCACTAGTAATAACTTTTAAACAAAGTCTTTCCAAGCATGGTGATGATCTTTTTAATCTCACACCCATTCTTAATCAGCACAGACTTAATTGTGATGTGTTCATAAGCTGAAATCTCTGCAGAATTTGAACTCAATGAATTTCATGCCTTATAAAAGTATAAAACTGCCTGCAAATCTTAGTGATCTGTACACTGTGGAGGGTCAGTAAGACAAAGTGCCAAATTTTCAGATTCCTTCTGCCAGTGGGATCTTGCAGGTCGTGGCATTGTCCTCTTTGTAGAGCAGAAACACTAAAAGCAAACAGAACTTGGTGGAAGGTGATTCTTCAGGGGACATTCCTGGATCTTGGTTGAAGCATTAACTGAGTGATTCACACAGATGTGAAGTTGTCATAGACCTTCCAAATATACAGAATATACAGAATATACAGAAGATACAAAATCCAGTGGAATGTATGGGAAAGCTGCATGAAACTATCCCTTGGTAAAATACCCTGTAGGGTGGTGCCTTATCTTGTGTCATTAATTACATGTGTGAAGCAGAATAATATTCCTGTGGAATTCTGGGGTCCAAATCTGAAGGCTGAAGTGGTGTGAGGGTGGCAGTGTGAGGAGGAGAAGAAAAGGTTGTGAACACAATTTCTGGAGTAGGAATTGTTGTTTAGCTCTTCCTCAGAATGGTTTATGCTGCCATCATGAGGAAATTTTATAACAATTAGCTGTTGCTGCAGTGTTCATCATTTAAACAATTCCCTGTTAAGATTGTTGGAGCACCTTTGGAATGTTTTTCAGCATGCTTACAGAATTAATGGCATACTTCAGATAATTAAATTGGCTAAAAAATACTTAGAAATCTTTTGAGCTCAAGCATTTGGAAATAAGATGAGGTATAAGAGTGAATCTGGAGAGACCTGGTGTTTCTATGCTTGTGACAATTAATTTTTAAAAATGAAATCTAGTGAAGCCTGCAGTGTACTTCTGACATTTTGGATTAAAACCCACAGAATATCTTCTGTGGTCCTCTAGGTCATTATTATGCTGTTTTTAGCCTGCAATACAGAGGGAAAGAAAAGTCTTCTGTAATAACACATCACTTATGGTGTGAGGTTTACAGTGTGTCTTTAGGCTGAGCAAACACTTGGAAGCCTCTGTGGTAGAATTGCAGTGCTTTCCTCTGTCTTAAATGGCAAAACTCATCTGCTGCAACACAAGTAACCTGGGAATGGCTTTGACATTTTAGCATGTTAGATAGGAATAAATCAGAATTTGAAGGATCTCAAGTCTAGCCTTAGAAGGTGGTAGTTTTGTAGTCTCTGCTATTCCAGCTCTAATTCCTTTATAGTACCAACCATGTCATGCTTGAGGGGATGTGTTCTCTTGGTTTAGAGAAATGCATTGAATGGCATTTTTTTTTTTTTTTGGTGATTTTAAATACTTGTAGAGCCGTTATGATTTTAATTGGAGCTTCTTCCAGAATTACATTTTCTATGCCAAAAGCTCAGGCCTAATGGAAGCTGTTCAGGCAGCTTCAGAGTGTTTTCCCTGTGCAGAAAAGCTCTTCAGCATATTGATCCAGCCTGTGTCTGTTCCACTTCAGAGGATGCACCAGAGCTGGAACACTGGCCCACAGATCATCAGGAATCTCGTGTGCAATCCTGTTCTCCTCTCTGCAAAGGCCATCAGATCCCAGAGTTTAATGTTCCCATCTGTTAACTCCTTTGGAAGTTCGAAAATTGTGTCTCATTTTATGCTTAATATTTCCTTTTTCATCATTAAAGACTGACCTGTCTCCCCTTCCATCCCTGTTTTTTAAGTGAGGAAATTGTTCAGGTGTGCTGAAGTAACCATGAAGGAAGGTTGTGATCTTTAGCTGTGGGAAAAGAGGTGATCATGTTTCATGAGGTTTCTTTTTTTGAGTATATTCATCAACTGTTCCCCTTTAGAATTTAAAATTAGCATGTTAAAAGTTGTTTACTTCTTGGTAATGAGACAGTTCTGATTTCCAAGGGGTGATGAAGATATGAAACTCTGTTTTCCCCCAAGCCAAAATAAAACTCAGGTTGAGAAGTAATAATTCCACTAGGAATGGCCAGAATATCCTGGTCTTGTGTAGTTTGCAGATGCCTGGATGTGACCACGAGTTTTCATAGTACAGACAGTGCCTAAATTCAGATTTTAGGGACAGAGGATGCAGTAGGAGCCTTGGAAAACAGAGGAGAAATTCAGATGTAAGGGACAGAGGATGCAATAGGAGCCTTGGAAAACAGAGGAGAAATTCAGATGTTAGGGACAGAGGATGCAATAGGAGCCTTGGAAAACAGGAGAAAAAGAGTGAGTCACCAACATGGTGAAGTGGTGTTAAGGAAAACGAGGAATCTGAGAAGTGGTTGGTTAAATATCCAAAATAATTGGATAGAACAGTCTGATCAACTCGACTGCTAAGTAATGTTTTTTAAACATCCCTGCAGGCAAAACCCCCTTTTCAGCCAGGGGCTGCAAGCCTTGGTTTTCCTGGTGGCCCTGGGTGGAAAAGGAATTTTTGGCTGGTGTGAAAAGCTGTTGGAAGGACGGGAGGGACTCTGTCTGGGGTTTCAGGAATTCCACAGAGCACTGCAGGAATACAGACATCCCCCCTGCCCCACACGGGCTGTGGGAATGAGCAGTGTGGGAGCTGCTGTCAGGTTTGAATTAAAGATTTCTGCTGCATCTGGGTGAAGCTGAAGAGTGAAAGTTTGTGAGCTCAGCTGAGAGGAGCAGCTGATTCCTGCTTGGAAGAGCTCCTGGGACCCTGCTCTACCATCATGTAAATGTTATTTCAAAGGTAACTTCCTGGCTAAGTGGCTAATATTATGATTCCACATTAAAATATTCTGCAGTGAGCAGAGATCAGTGTTATCATTTTTAAACTTTGTGAGCACCTGCAGTTAAATGTAAATCAATGGAAATGTTGAGTTAGGGTGGATTGTCACTTACTTGATGATCTCACCTCTTGGTGTATTTTAATGGACGTGCTTGTGTAGCATTTACTCCTAGAACCATTTCTTTGCGTGTATTTTCATATCTCATTTATAAGGTAAGTAAGGAGTAATTGGATTATTTCCAGACTTTGGAAGTTTTTGATCTTGTGGTGATGAGGAAAATAAAAGCTTAGGTAAAGGTTTAATTTCTCACACGTATATTTGGTGAACAGGAAAGGAAACAAGGCTTGCAGTTTCACAAATTTTTATTTTATTTTGTCGTAATTTTAGAATTATACCCCTTAGTAAAACAAGCATGGTAGTTTTGCCTTTTATTGTTTGTGCTGCATTCAGCAGTGAGAGTAAAGTCACAACAACTTGGTGACAAATGACACCCCCTCAGCCCCTTCTGCTCCCAAATGCAGCAAGAATTTCACTCATGCATTTGTAACTGATGGGATTTTGACAAAGGCTTCTCTGTGTATTTGCAGCAAAACAACACTCATATAAATACCCTCATATAAATACCCTCATATAAATACCCTCATATAAATACCCTCATATAAAATACCCTCATATAAATACCCTCATATAAATACCCTCATATAAATACCCTCATATAAATACCCTCATATGAAATACCCTCTTATAAATACCCTCATATGAAATACCCTCATATAAATACCCTCATATAAATACCCTCAAATGAAATACCCTTATATAAATACCCTCATATAAATACCCTCATATAAATACCCTCAAATGAAATACCCTCATATAAATACCCTCATATAAATACCCTCATATGAAATACCCTCATATAAATACCCTCATATAAAATACCCTCATATGAAATACCCTCATGTAAAATACCCTCATATAAAATACCCTCATATGAAATACCCTCATATAAAATACCCTCATATAAATACCCTCATATAAATACCCTCATATAAATACCCTCATATAAATACCCTCATATAAATACCCTCATATAAATACCCTCATATAAAATACCCTCATATAAATACCCTCATATAAATACCCTCATATAAATACCCTCATATAAATACCCTCATATAAAATACCCTCATATAAAATACCCTCATATGAAATACCCTCATATAAAATACCCTCATATAAATACCTTCATATGAAATACCCTCATATAAAATACACTCATATAAATACCCTCATATGAAATACCCTCATGTAAAATACACTCATATAAATACCCTCATATAAAATACCCTCATATGAAATACCCTCATATAAATACCCTCATATGAAATACCCTCATATGAAATACCCTCATATAAAATACACTCATATAAATACCCTCATATGAAATACCCTCATATAAAATACCCTCATATGAAATACCCTCATGTAAAATACCCTCATATAAAATACCCTCATATGAAATACCCTCATATAAAATACACTCATATAAATACCCTCATATGAAATACCCTCATGTAAAATACCCTCATATGAAATACCCTCATATAAATACCCTCATGTAAAATACACTCATATAAAATACACTCATACAAAATGCTCTGATGTAAGTGGCAGGCAGTGTGTTGAGTTTCTCAAACACTGTGGGTTGCCTAATATTTAATTTTCAATTACCAACTTTTTAGAGAAAATAAGGCAAGCATGTCTATTGCAACTAGGTTTATTAGGAAGAGCTTTAAGGCAAATCTAATTGAAACAATGTGACCTACTTATGTTAGCAGAAAGTGTTAGGAAATTGTTTTAACCCAGAGTATTGTTCAGACAAAATCGAGTTACCCAGAGCACTAACAGTGAGTGCTCTGATTGGTTTGTGTGGAAGTTTGTTTTACAGTTACACTTACTGAAGCACTTAGACCAAAAGTCATTTTGTATTTTGAAGGCAGTTTTAAAACAAAACATAATAATTCCTGATAATTTAGTTGAAGTCATGGAACATGTCAATGCTCTTCTAATAAATTTCCTATCTCACCAAGGTGCAGAGATTTTTAATTCATACATCTGAGGAGAAGTTTACAGGTTTAATCCCCCCCATCCATAAAGTGCTCCAATTTTACAAGAATTTCCATCCATGCAATACCTGTTGGTGCTTTGCTTCAAGTAATTCATCAGAGTAGGGATTTTCCTGAAAGAATATATTTAATTTGGCTTTACAGAACAAGCTGATTAACTTGTTCTGGATGGGAGGAAAACCAGAAGGTGGCTGTCTGTAAACTTGACTCTGGCCAGGGACAAATGCTGAGATCTAATTAAATTGATACATCATTTAAACATTCTGGTTTTAGGAATTACCTGCGATATAATGTTATAATTATGGTTTCTTGATGTATCTTGATGCAAATTTATTGGCTTTGTCTCAAAAGACACGAGACAATGATGGCACTGAGTGGATGTGGTCATGGTAGGACCACACATAACTCACGTCAGTTACATAAATCAAGTTAATTCTGTTTTTTTTTCTCTTAATGCAGTCTGAAGCCACCATGGAGAGCAGTTTTGGTTGTTTTCCTGTGGGGCTGAGCTGCTGGGAGGAGATGATGCCAATGTGGGCAGTGTTCTGCTCTCATCATCTTCCCTCCCCTTGCTGTCTGTCCCTGGGCAGAAAGAGAGGAGTGAAGGCATTAATGAATTTTTTCCCAGCTAATAGGGAGAGCACAAGCATGGTCCTTTTTAATGACTGTGCTTCACTTTTCAATGCCTGTGAGTGCTTCAGGCTGAATGATGAGAACTCTTAATGGCTGGCTGGAGCTGATGGGTCTGCACACAGTGCTAGGAGAAGATCCTATCTCAGGTTTGTATCAGGGCTCAGTCCTTGCCAAAAAAGAAAAAAAAAAAAAAAGGCTTGTAATGTTTCATTTGAAACTGTATTTTTTTTCCTGTGTGCTGAATGCCTGAGGTAATATGAGGATTTTGTATTTCCATCCTGAAACTCTGCATGTGCCCTGTTTGCCTAATGACGTGTTCTGCAAAGTTTGCTTTGTGATTGGAATACCTGTGTGAAAGCTGAGGGCCAGGATCTGCAGAAATGAGGGCAGGGAATGTCAGCTATTCCAGCCTTTCTCCCAGTGAGTTACATTCCACATCTGTGAAAAATCCTCCTGGTTTCTTGGTCTTCGTAGACTTAGCCTTCAAATTGATGATTAATTCTTATCAAAGAAAATAAGTATCTGAATGATTTCCAAAGCATTTAAACAGATTTTATTATGAGGGAGAAAGAATTGAAGTATTTCTGATATTTTCTGAAGTAATGAAGTTGCTGTAGCAACCCAAAGCTTAGCTGCAAATCAAACCCTGCCTTGCCTTGGCTTTTTCTTACAATGCTGAGCCATTGTCCAAGTTGGAGTTTATATCCTTCACCTTTTTATCCTTGCTGTTCTTGGGGGGAGAGAAAAAAAATCCCAAAAATCTCCTCTTTTGACAAAGCACCCGAGGTTAGGTGGTCAGACTTTGTGAACATGAATCATTTCACAGGAGTCAGAAGATTAACTGAAATGTAATTAGTGATTTTTGTGTGTGTGGAAGCCAGTGTCCATTTTAGGGGATGTCCTGTTTGTCTGCTCTGTTTTGCACAGAAATGCAATTGTCTTCTGGCCTTGGAAACACGTGGCTCCTGTCACCTCGTGTGCTGCCATTCCTGGTGCTTTTAGGTTGTGGTTTTTATTCTTTTTTTATTTTTTATTTTTTTAAAAATATCCTTGTTCTTTTGGAATTCTGTGCAGTCTGTTCAGTTCTTAAGTGTTGACTGTGGTTCAGATGTGCATTGTGTAATGCCATGGTTAAGTTTAATTTCTTCCACTCCAAGATTAGGTATAATATGGAAGTAATAAACATGTAACAGATTCCTGTGTGAGGGATATAAAGGATTCTTTAGCATTTTTTTTTCTGAGATTAATGTCGATTAATATAGAAGAAAATGCCAAAAATTATTAAAGTTTGTACACCAACACAGAATGAAGAGTTTCAGTGGTTCACTGCTTAAGAATATTGGTATGAAATATTTACATTTCAGAGAATAGATTTAATATTTTAGTTTGTAGTCCTGAATTGTCATTTAGTGGCACAGGAATTGACCTAGGGGGAAAAAAAAGTTTGCTATGCAAATTAAATTTCTTAAGTGCAAATACAAGTACAATAAAAAGCGCCATCTGTCTAATTAAGCAAATTAATATTTCTTCAGGGAAGCAGGGAAGACATAAAATTGATTAAAACTATATATGCAATGTTTCTGTCTTTTAACAAAAGAAAACTCACCCTTTGTGATAGTCCAGGTGTGCCTGTGGGGATGAAGAATTACAATCCTGTAGCTGTAATCCAAGAATGGCTGGATATGTTGTTTCTTTTTTTAATGCATGGATTATAGAATATACATTAAATAGATAACTATAAAAAAGTCTTGAAGTGATTTAAGTAGGGAGTTTTCACAACACTTCTGTGTAATTTTAGGAATGAATTTGATATTTTCCTGAGTGTGAACTTTTATTTGTTTCATCCCTATGACCTTCAGCTGGTTTTAATACGCTGGCGTTGATGCTAAAAATATTTTATCAAGAATATTTCAGATTACTTGTAACAGTGGTAATAACTGAATGCAAGCCAGCTCTGGTTTAGAAGCCTTAATTAGGAAAGTTTATTTGGGAAGTGGTTTGATTTATCAGCCTGACCTCAGGAGTTTGTGCACCCAACAATTTCTCTTTGCTTTTGTTCTTTGGAGGCACATGGAATGACACGGAATGCCAAGTTAAAAGGGAGGTGACACTGCTACATTTGCCTCTACTTGTGACCTGATAGATGGTTTGCACCATTAGAAGGAATTGTGGTTACACTTCATTTGCTGGTTGGAATTTTGAATAGATTATTATAATGGATAAGAATTTATCAGGGCTGTTAACCTAAAATATGTCTTGATTAAAAAGCACACTGTGTGATGGTCCTCATGTGCAGAAGACTTTGATTTATCCTGAACCTCAAAATTAAACTCCCTGGCTGTATTTGCAATGCTACAAGAAGAATATTATTTACTCTGGAGCTTCATCAAGCTGAATGCCATTAAATAGGCATCTCTTTAATTTGTATTAATAAACTGGCTCAGACAGAAATCTGCTGCGTTCTGGGAGCTCACACAAGTTAATATTTGTGTCATGATAGAAAGTAACCTTGCTTTCTAAATTCAAAGAAATTCAAAAAATTGCTTTTATTATCAGTGTTCTGACTTCTACATGTGTTTGAGGTGACTCTTCCAATTAAGTCACTTCAGTCCAATTTATTTGCATGCACGCTTAGTAATTATGCAATACTAAATTTCACGTTTGTTTTTAGCAAAAGTTAGTTAGTTCCTTTAAAGCTTATTTGGCTGACTCAGAGGGTTTTGGTATGTGAGGTTTTGTGTGGGGTTTTTTTGTTTGGTTTTTTTTTTTTCAAATTCAATCATTTTAGTTAGTTTTCTGTTTGATATTTTCATGTCACTTGGCAGATGTATTTGTCTCGATCCAGTATAATTCATTTTTAAGTAGGATAAAGTAGCTTAATCCCATTTCTGGCTCTGCATATATATATTTTTTTCTCTATGTATAATGATGTAATGTCTTCACGAATGCTATTTTTCTGGTGTTTATAGAAGTCATTTCAGATCTAAGAATATGTAATTATTTCATGCAGTGAGAGCCTGTAATTTGATTCCCACATTATCTTTGAGCTGAAATGTGTATCCCTGCCCATTCTACAGCACACAGCATTTATACTCTCGTATTTACAAATGCAGCAAGCAGGAAATAGAACTGTCACTCTGAAATGGTCCCTGTAGAAGGCCTTAAACAATCTTTGCTCTGTGGAGTGAACGTGTTTTCCTGGAAGAACAGTTGCTGGCAATGCCTGTGTGGCCAGGTGCTGTTTGCTCTTTTTCCTGGGTGAAGGTCGTGGGGATGATAAAGGGTGAATGTGGTGCCTGAGGTTTCCTTCTGCTGTTAAAGGTGACATCAGCCCCCAAGTTTGCCCAGGTTAGAGCTCAGGGATGTGCAGGGCAGCTGTTCCAGCTGTGCACAGGGGCAGGATAGCTCATGTCTGTGTGTCACACTGTCACAGTGGTCAGCAGACCCTGGAATTCAGTTCCCACTTGCAGGTTACTCGGGCTCATTGTTTCACCTGGAATTGCAGGTGGAGAGGAGGGCAAGGCTGCAGGCAGGGTCCTTCACCCTTCTTGTCATGGTTGGTGGCTTTTTATGTCCGTGTTGTCTCATGACCTGCAGGAGGTTAATTTACAGCTCAGGTATTCTTCCCTGCCCCAGAAGACATCCTGATGTCAAGAATTTTTCTTGTTCCTTCTGCAGATTGTCTCAGGCTGGTTCACACAGCTGCAGGGCAGAGTGCCTGGCTGGTCACAGAGCACCTGGTCACTGAGCACCTGGTCACACAGCACAGCACCTGGTCACTGAGCACCTGGTCACTGAGCACAGCACCTGGTCACTCAGCACCTGGTCACTGAGCACAGCACCTGGTCACTGAGCACCTGGTCACAGAGCACCTGGTCACTCAGCACAGCACCTGGTCACAGAGCACCTGGTCACTCAGCACAGCACCTGGTCACAGAGCACCTGGTCACTGAGCACCTGGTCACTGAGCACCTGGTCACTGAGCACCTGGTCACTGAGCACCTGGTCACTCAGCACCTGGTCACTCAGCACCTGGTCACTCAGCACCTGGTCACTCAGCACCTGGTCACTGAGCACCTGGTCACTCAGCACCTGGTCACTCAGCACAGCACCTGGTCACAGAACACCTGGTCACTGAGCACCCTGTGTGTGCCTTTGGGCTGGGCCAGGAGGGCTCAGTGCTGCAGCTCCACAGCTCTGGGTTATCTCTGCCAGGCACGGTGCCAGCCCTGCTCAGTGACTCAGGAGTCAATGGGCAACCTTTGGCCACAGTGACGAGTTGCTCAGCTTCTGCCTGAGCACTTGCTAAACAGTAAAGAAACATGCACTGTCTGGCTGACATCTAGGTCAAGATTGCAGGTTATTAATCCCGGTTCTAGTGCACGTTCTTCCCCCATGTTTGATATCACACATTTTTGTGAGAGCCATTGAGAATTTTGAGAATTCGTGTCTGACTGCTGAAACATCTGCTGCTGAAAGTTGCCTAAGCTGCAGAGCAGCTGAAATCAGGGATGAGGGCTGGATTCATGTGCAGAGCCTGAAGAAGGGTGCTGCCTCTTGAGCACCCAGAGGAGAGTAGAAGCCACCCATGAATGTGGAGTGCCAGCCTGCAGGAAGAGTGAGAAAGGAAAAAGGGGGAGGTGTGTCACCCGTGGGCTGGGCACAGAGGCTGTGATGGTGTGCTTGGAGCATTAATGGCAAGGTGTGAGCAGTGCTTGGAGGCTGACTTTGGACTGGATGTGTCAGGTCAGTGCAGGCTGTCCCATAACTGCTGGTCAGGGCTGAATGGCTTTTGGGAAATGCTGTTAGGTGGCCTTGCAAGTCAGGGGGATGGTGTTGGACTCTGAACATCTTTACAGCCTCTCTAGTAAAGTAGCTAAGAGCAGTTTTATGTTTGGGCTAAAAATAAATCATGTTTAGATAAGACTTTAATAACTCCTTCCCTCTTGTTCCAGATCGGGAAAAAACAAACAAAAACGTTAAAAATATGATTCCTTAATTAAGTAAGAATATCTGGAAGGACTAAGGTAGCAAGCAGACATGTAAGCCTAGTAACTCCACTATGAATTCTCAGATATTTAGATTAAATTCTAGACTTTTTTTTTTTTCAGATACAGGAATTATTGGTCTTTACAGCTTCCTGAAAGGAGATTGCAGTGGGGTGGTGATTGGTCTCTTAGGAAGCCAGTGACAGGGTAAGAGGAAATGGCCTCAGGTTGCACTGGAAGAGGTTCAGGTGGGATGTCAGGAGGATTTTTTCACTGGAAGGGTTGTCAGGCATTGGAACAGACATTAATTAAGTGGGAGAGTCCCCATCCCTGGGGGTGTTTAGGAATCAGCTGGACGTGGCACTGAGTGTTGTGGTTTAGTGACAAGGTGATGTTGGGCTTGCTGACCTTGGAGAGCTTCTCCAACCTGGATGATTCTGTGAGCTTAGGAGAAAGCTTCTGGATGCAGAAATGTGTCTGTTCCTGAAATATAACCCACTGCCATGTCCTCCAGTTGCTTTTACTTCACTAGTCCATGAAGGACAAATCCTTAATGGAAACAAATTCCTTAAATTTCAGGTGCTTTATACTTCAAGGCTCTTAGTATTTCTACTTTATGGAGTTCCATCTGTCTTGTCAACCTGTGTGACTGCAGGGAGGAGTGAGTTGGCATTTTAGCTGGCAAAGGATGTCTTCACCTTTTCCTTTCCTTTTTTCCCTGTGAGGGTGGTGAGACACTGGCACAGGTTGCCCAAAGGAGCTGTGAGTGCCCCATCCCTGGAAGTGTTCAAGGCAAGGCTGGATGGGGCTGTGGGAAACCTCATCTAGTGGAAGGTGTCCCTGTCCATGGCAGGGAGGTTGATCTTAAGGTCCTCTCCTATCCAAGACATTCTATTAGAAATCTCCTTTTGGAGGAGTTTTAGATTTGCAGATGGACTCTGTGTTAGGCAGTGAAAGGCTGGGTAGGTCACATGGAAAAAGCACTGGGGAAACTAAAAGAAAAAAAAGAAAAAGAGATCAACTTTTTCCTTGGTATTCACATGAGAGATTGGTACTCTACTGGTTATTAAAACTTATTAGCAAAGGCAACAATATTTAGTGGAGTTTGTTTGAGCAGCAAGTGCAGCACAGATTATGCATTGCCATTGATCCCCCTGGTGTGTCTCAGGGAAGAGGAACAGAGACATCCCTCAGCCCTCAGCTTACCTGGATTTCTCCCTGGCTTTTTTCTCCAAAGCACTGATGTTGTTTATAAGTCCTCTTTCCTTCCAGCCACCACTTCTGGGTTGTTTGGGTTTTGGGAATTTTGTTTGTTTGTTTGTTTTCCCTATATGAATATCCAGTTAGTCTTTAACTCTGGATGAGTTTTCAACTTCCAGTGATTTCCTTCTTCATTTGCAAATTTGCCATTATTCTTTAGTTTTGTTGAATATTTCTTTATTTTTGTGTTTTGTACTGAAAGGAGGGAAATACTTTCTGTTACATCATCTAAGTACTGCTCATTTTATTGAATATCTTCATAATTTTTTGGGTTCTTTTCAAACTGCATGTAATTCTATCTTACATTTCTTGTTTTTGTTCTAATTCACTGGCTAATTTATTAGACACTAATACAGTAGGCAGTGAAAATATCAAACATAGCACTTTAGATGGGAGTAAATTACTTATTTATGGAATTGATATTACAATAATTTTTGCACGACACTTCATTCTATTTTTATGAACACTGAACATTTTATATGCATTTTGATGTACAATCATGTAATTGTCTACAGAATGCTCTTGGTTCCAGATTTGATGAACTTGGATTGTTAGTTTTGAGTTAGTTTCTGTTTCTTCTTCAGCCTGACTTGGCATTAAACGAATTTTCCATTAATTTGCCAAGGATGCTGAAATAGCTGAAAATGGTGATGAATTTGTTCTTGTCCAGCCTTTCAGCCTGTCCTTGCTTTTTGAACTGCACTTAGAGCTCAGTTCAGTATTTCAGACCTTTCCAAGTTGCAGCATTAAATGCTCTCACAGGTCACTTCTTTCAGTATGAAGGGCACTGTGAGTTCTGGAGCACACAGGATTTACATCCCAAACTTATTTTGTTGGTTTAATTTTGTTCCAGCAGAGTAATCAGTGTTCCATGGCGTGCCAGGGCAGCCAAGATTAAGGTGGGTGGGCTCTGAATTTCCCAGGGATGTGAGAGCAGCTGCACTGAAACCCCCTTGTCTCTGTCTTTATGTGGAGCTGCTGTTGGGCAGGGTAGGTCTGGATCCCAAAAGTCGCTGTTCTCTGCAGTCCAGCTTGTGGAACTAAAATGGAAGGAGTTAAATGTTGACTTTCATTGTGGGGAGAGTTTCTTTTTGGTCCCAACCAGATTTTCTCTTTTCTCTGTCTTTCTGTTTCCAAATGACTGAAGTGGTGTGATGTTTATCTGTGAAGCATTCTGGTCTGTAAAGATCATCCTAAACACACTTTTTGTCTGCCTATTGTCATCTCACTCATCCCCATCTTTGAATGCTGTCCACCCATTTAAAAACTGCACTTTCCACCGTATTTTAAAATTTAGATGGCTTTTATATTTAAACTGAAATTTCAGAGTGATAATGCATCTGTTGTATTAGAGCTAGGAGCAGGAGACAAAAAAAAATGCTCTATTCTGAATATTCCCACACATCTTCTCCCTCAAATGCTACAGCTGTTTTATCCCTTCATAAATCTTTAATCCGAGGATTTCAATACTTAATTACAAAAAAAATTAACCTCACATCATTCCTTTGCTGTCAGGCAGTATTTTCCTTATTATGTGGATAAGCTAGGCATTAAGGGACTCTGTGATTTTTGCAAAATGTCATGGCAAGCCCTGGCAACCTCTAAGACTCCAAATTTATAAGCCTGTAATCTGCCAACTTGACACTAACATTCTTTTTTCAGCTGGTAAATCCAATGGAAAGATCCTAAATCCTGGTTGAGTCTGGGAGGAGTTACTCTGAGATGGCAGTTAGTGCATAAATGTGCTAATGCTGCCATGGTCAGTGTGGAGAAGACAGCAAATGGAAGATGAGTAAATCCATGGGTGAAAATTCGGGTGTTCCAGGGGTGTGACACAACCCCAGCAGGGCACAGGGGTCCCTGGCACATCCCCCTGCACCTGTGGCCACCACAGGCACCAGGATTTATCCTGACTCCCCTCATCAGGGACTCACACAGGTTTAATCGAGTTTTCTCTTCTCCTCACAGGCTCTCAGCTTTTTTTTGGTGTTCCCCAAGTGGTTTTGGAGTGAGTGCTCCATACTAAACATGAGAGAGATGATGCTTTTTCGAGTCTGTTTGTAAAATTTCAGCTGATACCACAACATTCTTTGTGCTTCAATTGCTTTTTCAAGCTCTCTCTTTACAGCCAGGAGAAAGATAAAAATTTATGCAAAATGATGTACCCAGAAGCTTCTTTGTTTTTCCAGACGTATCAGTTGGGCAAATAGGAAAAAAAAAAAACAACCAAACTTTTTTTGGCAGACTGTGCTCTCCGTTATCTTGGCACTTCTATGGGATTTAAGGAATTGGAGCCTTGTGTGGTAACCTATGTCTCTTAAATCAGGCTTTAAAAGGTACCTAGGATAGTGACAAAAGTTTTGTGTCATTTTTCTTATGATGGAAATGTCATAATAAACTTGGGATAAACCAGGTTAAACTGATAATTTTTTTTTCCAAAACTGACAGAAAATAATATGAAAGTAAATAATGTGTCATGGGGTAGAGGTATTAAACTTGACATTTTTATGTTTTCCATTGCAGCTAGCATAGGCAATGAAATAATGTAAAAATCTCTTTTATTTAAAATTTTGCTGAAATTAAGGAAATCAATGTGTGAAGGCACTGTACACCTTCCTTAAGGGTAGTGTAGGTGGATAATCATTTAAATCTATTGGACATTAGTCATGGCACTGGGCAATACTGTGACTGCTCACATGTCTTCCTGCTTTCCAGCACTCTTTTTGTCTTTTGAGGAGGGCATGCCCAAATAACTTTAATGTAACTTACCATTGTACTGTATATCAAAAGAAACGCTGCTTTTGATATTTCTTTGATTTAAGCAGTAGTAAAATGCTGCAGGAAGGCATGCACGTAATTTTATACCTGCATTCAGCAGCTTAAATAACGTGCCTTAAGATTCCATCTGCTGCCCTTGCCTCCTGCTTTTCCCATGGCTGGGGGTGCAGCACGGGGGGGTTTTTCAGCAGGGGCAGCTCAGAGTGATTTGTGTGGCCAGCGGAGCGATCTGATCTCTGCTGTCAAACCACAGCAGCGTGCGCTGAGCACCGGCCCAGGTGATGCTCCTGTCACCGGGCCCGGGTGATGCTCCTGTCACCGGGCCAGGTGATGCTCCTGTCACCGGGCCAGGTGATGCTCCTGTCACCGGGCTCAAGGTGATGCTCCTGTCACCGGGTCCAGGTGATGCTCCTGTCACCGGGTCAAGGTGATGCTCCTGTCACCGGGCCCGGGTGATGCTCCTGTCACCGGGCTCAAGGTGACGGCTCCGGTGCCGTGGGCAGGATGCTGGGGCCGGGATAAATGAGGATCCAGCTGCAGCGAGGCTGTGGTTTGGGTTGGATTTGCAGCAGTGGCACGGAGCTGGGCTGAGCTGGGCTGGGCTGGGCTGTGAGCCAGGGCACGGCTGCTGTGGCCGGGAGGGATTTGCAGCAGGGGCACAGAGCTGAGCTGAGCTGGGCTGAGCTGAGCTGGGCTGAGCTGGGCTGGCAGCCAGGGCACGGCTGCTGTGGTTTGGAGGGATTTGCAGCAGTGGCACAGAGCTGAGCTGGGCTGAGCTGTGTTGGGCTGTGTTGGGCTGAGCTGGGCTGTGTTGGGCTGTGTTGGTCTGTGCTGGGCTGTGTTGGGCTGTGTTGGGCTGAGCTGGGCTGAGCTGGGCTGTGCTGTGCTGGGCTGAGCTGGGCTGTGTTGGGCTGAGCTGGGCTGTGCTGTGCTGGGCTGAGCTGGGCTGGGCTGTGCTGTGCTGGGCTGTGTTGGGCTGAGCTGGGCTGTGCTGTGCTGGGCTGGCAGCCAGGGCATGGCTGCTGTGGTTTGGAGGGATTTGCAGCAGTGGCACAGAGCTGAGCCGGGCTGAGCTGAGCTGAGCTGTGTTGGGCTGGGCTGAGCTGAGCTGGGCTGGGCTGTGCTGAGCTGGGCTGAGCTGTGTTGGGCTGAGCTGTGTTGAGCTGGGCTGGGCTGAGCTGGGCTGTGTTGGGCTGAGCTGAGCTGGGCTGAGCTGAGCTGTGCTGGGCTGGGCTGGGCTGTGCTGAGCTGTGCTGGGCTGGGCTGGGCTGTGAGCCAGGGCACGGCTGCTCCTGCCTGGCCGCGCTCCCGGCCAGGATGCCCGAGCTGCGCTCCCGGAGCCGCCGCCGTCCTTGCCCCGCTGCCACAGCCGCGGGTTCCTGGTTTTGGGAGAACGTGATGTCATCAGGGGTGTTGGCTCGCAGGGATTTCGCTCCCGAGGAATCAGTTTGAAATGCGGGCAGAATCCCGGAGACCTTCGCGGGTGCGCTCGCTTGCCTTTGAGCCGGCTCGGAGCGAAGGTGCCGATGGAAAAACGCCCGGGTTCCTTTCGAGAGGAATTAACATGTGCAATATAGAAGAGATTTAAGTGGATACAATACCTGGAGGCAATGTCGAGCCAGTCTGGATTTTCCAACTCTCTTCCTCTCCCAGGATATCCATTCTACCAGGTGTCATGCAGGTATATCGTGCTTCAAGTTTTACCTTTTAATGCAGTTGCATGTAGAGCTGTAGCGTGATGAGGGTGTTAACTGATTTTTCCCCCATTTCTTTGTTCTCAGAAAAAAAAAAATTATGAAATTGGAGAGTTAAGAAGCTGAAAACCATAAATACTATGTGCCTGATCTTATGGTTAAGTTCACCTTTATATAAAGCAAATATTTTTATTTCTAAGCATACTAAATATTTTCAGAGTTTTTCTGACTGGGAAAATGAAGTTGTAACCTTGGAGATTTTTTTAAGTGAGTTATGTATTCAGATATTTCTGTCATTTATTGGGAGCCAGATATCTGTGGTGTTAAGAAAAGGTAATTATACAGATTTCTAAAACTTTAATGATTTCAAGCCTTTACATGTATATTTATATAAGGTAAATAAACAGAAGCACTTACTGACATTTTGCTCCTAAGACAATTCACTCAAAACATGCACATGTGAAAAGGTTATAAATACCAGTGGTGTGGTAAAGCTAAATTGCACTAGCTTCTTATTTTATCTTTTTGACTCAACCGTCCTTCTTTATTAATAATCCTCCCTTCTGAAGGTGTTTATAAGAGTTTTCTAGTGAATGGGCTGGATCCTCACCATGAATTTACTCTTCCTGCTGTAGAAAACGGTAATATTGCATAATAATCAGAGGGAATGTGTTACAGTACTGCTGTGGCTGAAAGAGCTCAGGTTTCTGGCACACCTTAATACAGGAGTGTAATCTCTGTTTATTGTGTCTAAATCTGAAGTCCCTGCAACAATAAGAGAGGGAGGGGAAAAAGGGCGTCAGGACAGGAGTTTTGTGCTATTACTCATCATTCAGTATTGTGCTATTACTCGTCATTCAGTAAGGCATGTGAAGAGGAGGATAAGAAAATAAATTAATTATTAACATACCCAGGTCTAGAGAATGGATCTGGCAGTGTCCATGAACTGCACCAGAGACAGTGGCATGGGTTGGGTTGGTAAGGCTGCAGTGATGGTCACTTGTGAGTAGAAACAAGAGTGGTTCTGCACAGAGTTGATTTAAACAGTTTTTAATGTGTTTCTTGAAATAAATTGGCATATTTGTGTGTGTGTAACACTGCTGGGGCTGTCTGCTCAAGGGTACTGAGTGAGCCCTTGGGAGGTCAATCACAGTGACTCCTCTATTTGGTTGTCCTTTGGTCTGACTTTAATGGAAGCTGAAGTCTAAAAACCTTTCTCTTTTTTTTTTTTTTTCCTGGACATTTTTTTGTGGTGAAAGGCATGAATACCTGAAAATTAGACAAGAGAAATCCAATAAATGGCAGCTGATGTTAAAACCTTCCCTTCCCACCCGTGTGTTAGGTGATTAGTCAAAGTCACAGCTTTTCACTCCTCCTTAGGATCAGAATGTCCAGAGGCACAGCCCAGCTCCCAAATTTCCACAGTGACCTTCTGGACTAGGCTGAAGGTCTCATCAGTGGCTTCCAAGTCCTCTGTTCTGAAAACAGATTCAAGTTCTTGAACTTTTGGATCCCTGTTGCTTATCTGCATTTTGGTTTTGATTTTCTCTTTCTGTTTCTTACATGGCTTTAAATAGTTGTTCAGCATTTCGATGATGTCTGTGTGTAATAATTTTCAGATAAGATAATTAGTTTCTGTTATATGCAACTGAGCTTATTAAGCTCCTGTTTTATGTATGTAAAATTGGGTGGATTTACTTCCTTTAGTGACTAAGTCATTCTGACTTTGCAACTCTGTTTCACTACTTGAAAAGATAAATTCCTGGCATTGTCTGCAGTCACTGATAACTGTAAAAAAAAAAAAAAGTAAAATTAGTATCCCTGCAGTCCTTTCAGAGCTCATCCTCAGTGCAGAATTTTTCTTTGAGAATAGTAACATACAACTATTTCTGCTTGTAATTTTGCTTGTATTTTTGGGGAGTAATGCACCTTACAGAGACTGGGCTGAATTGGAGTCTTCACTCCAGTTGTCATATTCTGCTTGTCAAGTTCTGAGTGAACTTTCCCCAGTAAAATAAACAGGCACTGGGACTACTGTTAGTGTGCATTATGCTAAACTTGTATATTGACAGAGACATTAAATATATTGTGGCTGGCTATTGAGATGGGATAAAAGTCCTGAACAGAGGTCTGGAAAAGCTCTCTTTTCAGGCAGCTTTTTGTCCTTTTTTTGTAGATAAAACCAATTTTCCACAGATCAGAGTTGTCATTGGGATTGCTTAGTGTTCAGAATGGATTGTGCTTTCTGTTACCCATAAAGAATAGTAGTTTTGGACTACTACTATCTACACATTTATTTTTTTTTTTGTAGAAATGTGGATGAACTATTGATGGTAGCCTGTTCTGGAGGAATGCACCGTCAGTGTTTTGTTCATTTTTGGTTTTCTAAGATTGCTCAGGGCATTGTTGATGTTGGAGATGACCAAGATGTTGTCCCCAAAACTGGGTCACTCAGGGCTAGTGTGGCCTCCTGGCTGGCTGTGGATTATGGCATGGCATAAATCAGGAGTTCAGCCTGGGGACTGTGGTTTTTGAGCCATGTTGTATTTCATTTTTGGTATCTGTGTGGTGCAGAATTGGTGTTTCTTGGTTTTCCACTTTGGAACAAAATTTAGAGATGGATATAATTTAATTTGAACGTGATAAAAAATACCTTCTTTTTTCTTATATAATAAAAGAGAACTGATTTCAATATTAGTTGTAGAAAATGCCCCATGTGATTGAAAAACACTTGGAGTAATTTATCAGCTTTGTTCTGTTACAGATTTGGTGTTTGATCTAGAAATTCCGAGAAAATATGGCCCTCTGTAATTCATCTGCTTCAAAATAGGTAGCAGCAAATGTAGAATTTGTTGTTAAAATTTAAATGGCAGCCAAAATAAGCCTGCAAGTGAAGCTGTCCTTACTCTGGCTAGTATGGCATCAGCCACAGAACTTGCATTTTTCATCGTGTCATGTTGGTTTTTCTTTGTATATCATCTGGTGTAGAAGGAAGTCTGCTCAAAAGTCTTTCAGAATAGTCTTAGCATGTTTGATTTTCATAAAGGGAATCAGTAGATATTAAGAACAAAGGCTGCACTCATGTCTGTGTCCCGGTTGCCCTGGTAGGACAAGAAGTGTTTATTGTAAGAACATTTGCTCTCTCATTGCTTCGGGCTGTGAGACAAGAGCAGAGCAGTCCTGGGAGTATTTCTTGGGCAAAGAAAAGACATCTGGTATCCTGGGCAGGTTCTGTGGGGGAAGCCAGAGCTTTCAGCTCCGCTGGGGTATCAGCACAGTGCAGCCATTTTAGAAAACAGTTGTTTTTTGCCTCACAATTCGTGTTCAGACACAGTTTTGGAGAGGATTTCTGTGTCTTTCCTCACGTGGGGATGTGAGATAACACGACGCCCAGCTGTGGAGCAGTTACTGGTGTTCCTGTGATGTACTTGGAGTTTTGCTGGTGGACTGGGATACCTTTCATAAAAAGTCTCCTCTTTGTCCTAACCAAAACCAGAACCTTCTGCATCCCTGTGGAATCCTGGAATTCTGCTTCCAGCAAGGCCAGTGGAAGCCACGCTCACAGCAAAGGTTTGGAAGTTCACGTGTCACTGCACCTCTTCTGTATGCTGATAGAGACAGGGGAGAAAACACAGCTACTGAGCATCAGTTACTGACAGGGAAAACTCGCAGTCCTGGGAATTCAGCATGAGCCAATTGCAGCTGTGCAGTTGATTCTGAGTGCAATTAATGCAAATTCCATCCAGTCATAGCAATAGCCCAAATAAGTTTCTATAACTGAAACCAAGCAACAAATGGCCAGGGCTTGTCTGTGCAAAGGGAACAGACTTTGCAGCATTAAGCCACTGCTTTTCTTTTAAAGGGGTAGCCAGTGCCCACTTCAAATGTTGCTTTTTAATAGAATCCATTCCTGAAATTAAAAAAAAAAAAAAAAAGCTGCTGTATTTTAGGCAGAGGAATAAATCTTGATTGCTTCCATGTTGTGCAGTGTTAGAAGACAGTGAATGCTTGTAAAGAAACAAATTTACTCAGTTTTCTTTGTAGCATAATTTGACGAGTTTACCTAAATTAAAATCTCTTGAGAAATAATACACCCAGGCAAATTGTAATCAAGAATAACAAAAATGATGTTACAGCATTTGTTGGTTAGTGTCAGGGAAAGTCCTGGGTAGCTGTTCATAACTGTTATTCAGAATATTCAGCAGTAGGCAGTGTATGACAGGGATTTACAGTCACATTTTTCTTGGAATAACTAAATCAGTTGAGCAAAACTTCCTGTATTTTATGTTCTTTGCTGGTTCAGAGCTGTTGCCTTTTCTCTGTAGGGAAAAGAGGAGGAGAAAGGGGAGGGCAGAGTTTTTGGCTAAATGGACAAAATATATGCAAGAACATGGTGTGCTAAATTTATGCTGGCCTTAGAAGCTGCTTCCCCATAGAATTTGATTTTTATATATGGCTACAACAGAACTTTAGCTTTCATGTTAGGAGAGGGAGATTGGTCTCTGGTTTTTAGAAAGATAATTCCTTCTTCAGGGCTTGGGAAGAACTACTAAAGCTGGTGCTGTAGGAATATATTAAATTCAGATTTAAGAAAGGGAGGGAATGATTAAAATCTGAAGAGGACAGTTTTATGTATTTTATCCTCCGCAATATTTAAAATGTGGGCAGGCTATTTTTATATTTAAATGATTTAAACATGATATATATATAATTGCTTTATAGGCAAATGGAAAGATTGCTTTTAAGCAAAAGGCCTTGTTTTTTTTTTTTTTTTTCTAAGGGGCCTCATGATTAGAATGTCAGCAGTTATTTGGGCTTGACAGAACAAACAAAGCATTAAAAATTTTCCCATAATAAAAAGTAACTCGTTAAGCAAGATTGGACTTGAAAAAAAGAGTTCAGCGTGTAGGGAATGAATCTTAAGCACAAGGTGCTCTTTGGGAAGACAAAATGATAGGAAAACTGTTAAAGATGAGGCAAGGTCATCATCTCTAACTTTTGTCCAGAAGACAGAAGTGAAGTGGTGAGAGATGTTGCTTGAGGTGTTGTGGTTCCTCAGGGGCTTCCTTGGAAAAGTGGAGCTGGAAGGAATTCATCTCTCACAAAATGCCTCTGATAGCACAAATCTCTGCTCCTCCTGATTTCCTGCTGCTCCCCCTTTTCCCCTCACCCTATTTCATCTCCTTTTTCCCATATTTCTTTTCCCTCCCCTGTTTCGTCCCACCTGAACTGGAAATGAAAAACCACCATGAGTGAGTGACCAGGAGCTGGACACAATCCTGCTGACCTGAATAAAACCCACCAAAAACCTCTCGGGTACTTGAAAAATCATTATTATGGGCTAAGAGCCGGGGCCTTTCCTCCGCTCTCGGGACATTGCCACCCGGGTGGGAATTACGGAGACGCAAATTTGGACACACAGCAGGACCAGATGTGCAGGTGTGTGTGCAGGTGTGTTCAGGTGTGTGTGCAGGTGTGTGTGCAGGTGTGTGTTCAGGTGTGTGTGCAGGTGTGTGTGCAGGTGCGTGTGCAGATGTGTGCAGGTGTGTGTGCAGGTGTGTGTGCAGGTGTGTGTGCAGGTGTGTGTGCAGGTGTGTGTGCAGGTGTGTGCAGGTGTGTGTGCAGGTGTGTGTGCAGGTGCGTGTGCAGGTGTGTGCAGGTGTGTGTGCAGGTGTGTGTGCAGGTGTGTGTGCAGGTGTGTGTGCAGGTGTGTGTGCAGGTGTGTTCAGGTGTGTGTGCAGGTGTGTGTGCAGGTGTGTGTGCAGGTGTGTGCAGGTGCGTGTGCAGGTGTGTGTGCAGGTGTGTGCAGGTGTGTATGCAGGTGTGTATGCAGGTGTGTGTTCAGGTGTGTGTGCAGGTGTGTGCAGGTGTGTGTGCAGGTGTGTGCAGGTGTGTGTGCAGGTGTGTGTTCAGGTGTGTGTGAAGGTGTGTGCAGATGTGTTCAGGTGTGTGTGCAGGTGTGTGTGCAGGTGCGTGTGCAGGTGTGGGTGCTGATGTGTTCAGGTGTGTGTGCAGGTGTGTGTGCAGATGTGTTCAGGTGTGTGTGCAGATGTGTTCAGGTGTGTGTGCAGGTGTGTGTTCAGGTGCGTGTGCAGGTGCGTGTGCAGGTGCTGTCCCAGGTCAAACCCAGCTCTTGGGGCGCTGCTCCCACTGGTGCCGTGCTCGTTCCCCCTCTCGGTTCCCCGGCTGTTGCTTTCTCCGGGCATCTCCATCCCCCGGGGCTCCTCGGGTCTCCCTGTGCACGTTTCCCGGTGTGGCTCCGGTTACTCTTGCTGGAAAGGCTGTAACCAGATGAACGGGTGGCTGATTGCAGCAATCCATTATAAATCATTCTGTCAGGAAAGAGGAAACTCTGAGGAAAACTGGGAGCATTATGATAATGTCAGCTATTAAGTGTCCTTAAAAGGAGGCAAAAGAATAAACTGCATATGGTGCAAAGCAGCAGCTCTGATGTGGGCTGCTTACTTTTCTAATTCATTCTGACTGAAACTTTGAATATTTCTTCTTGTTTGCTTTGTGCTTTCAGGTATTTCAGGCTCTCATTCACAGAAATGTAATTGCAGTTCTTCTAATGACACTGATATTTGGGTGGCAGAACCAGTTCTGCGTGGCTTTTTTCTTAACTGCTGTTTTCTAACACATTATTCATTATGAAGAAAGGAAAAGATCTAGTGTAACTAGAGATTCAGATGTAAAATGTTTTGTACTTTCATTATTCTGAGGACTTCAGCATGAAGTGCTGGTCTGTTCCTTTATTTTTGGAACATTGTGCATTATTTCTGTCGAGTTAGGGGAATTTGGCTGTGTGTTCTGAAACAAAATTGAGTCTGTGTTGGTATAAATGTATGCTGACTTGGTTTTGTGAATGATGATGGTTCTGAATTCTCCTTGGTTCTTTCTGTTACCATTTCTGCCTCAACATCTGCTTGCATCATTAAGTTAATGAATTATCACAGATCTTGGTTTAGAAATGTGCTTCCCAAGATTTCCATTCTGGTTGATTCTCTTGGAGCTGAAGGTGCCTGGATGGCTCTTGGTGGCTTTTCAAAAATCCTTCCAGGGCTGTGGCTGGAGGTTTTCTGAGATTTCCTTGGAGTGTTGAGAGAGTTCAGGTTAAGCAGTAGAACACAGGTCACAAAATCACCCTGTAACACCGAGTTTATGCTCTTAGTACATTGGTTTTGAAATTAAATCTGGAAACTAAGTTGGAGTCTTAGAAATTGAGCCCATAGAGAAATCCTGTCCTTTCCAGGACATGTCAAGGAAATTTTGGCTTGTATTAAATCTTGCAGTTTAAATGATGGTCCTAGAAGTGATCCTGGTTTGTGAAGCATTTCATTGATAATTTGAGAAATGTAAAACAGGAATTTGTTACAATTTGGTTTGGAGGAAAAAAAAGCTGGAGTACTGGCAGAAAATTTGTGAAGCATAAATTTGCGAGTTTCTTCTTTATGCAAATTCAAAACTTATTAAATCATGAATGAGGGCATTGCAAAGGCTTAAAAGTTGTTTTTAAAACAATTAACTATAGGAAAATTAAAACTAATGCTGTGATTTATGTTGATATTTGAATAAGTGTCTGCTAATATTTGAGTTATAACAAATTGTTAAATACAGATTGTATCTATTCAAATCAGATGTAGGTTATATTTAGTCTCTGTTATTTTGGCAGGTGTGTGATTTATGACATTGCTAATCCAGTTCCATGAGTCCTGCAATTCATTTGAAGGACACCTCCGTGCAGAAAAGGAGAATAAATTTGAGCACTCAGTGAATGGATGCTCGCATATTCCATTTTTAGACTTTTTGCAGAAAACCAGGCGACTTTTTTCTCACATGCTGAGGGAGAGCCATGTTCAACGAGACGCTTATTTAAGCAGCCGCTTGGTCCTGTTGACGTGGAAATGCCTGTGTGCTGCTGAGATGACTGCAATGCAGATAATGCTGCTGCTGCTGCTGCTGCTTGCCTTTGCAACATTGCCATCAGCTTTCCAGCTCCTGCAAGAGGTTCCAGGCACTCCTGGCTTTGGGTGAGCAGCAATCATGTGCTGGAGCACACACTTCAGGAGTGGCTGAGGTGATGGGGAGGGTGCCAGGGCTCCCCTGGTGTGTCTGGAAAATCGGATCCCAAAGAGCACTTCCCCAGAAATCAAGGCTTGTGTTATTTTCACAAGTTGCATGTTATTCTCTTTCCTTGGAAACTCTTGGGTGTTGAACCCTTAAACTTGGCTTGACGTGACATTACTGTCTTAATTCTCTGTTCCCTGTGGCTGCTGCCTTCTCCTGCCCTGGGACATCATCTCTGCTCTGTTCCTGCACTTTTCAAATTCCTGCAGCTCTGCAGATTCCAGCCTGCCCTTTGCTGCCCCTGTCCCTGTGCAGACCTGCCCATTTTCCCTGTTAGAGGCCCTGTCCCTCTGCAGGGCTGCTGCAGCATTCTTGGAGCTGGGTAGCACTTCACTCCTCTTCCCTATTCCTCTCTAAATAATCCACATTTTACCTGCTGCTTTAGCTACATCATCCATTTGAAAAATCCGTTTCTTGGCTCTCCTGTTAAACTGCATCAAGTTCAAGCTTGTCTTTCTTGCTTTAAGACATGTCATTAGCTCTGTCCCCACTCTGGTTTTTTACCAGGTTACTCCCTCTGCTTAAGCCTCTTCAGAAGTGGATGTAATAAAAATTACTTGCTTTATGCTTGTGTGCTGTTTACCAGGTAAGGTTTCTGGATTTGAAATACATCCTGGTTTATAGAATTCATAACTGTCGGTTATTCATTTATTACTGTTCTGAGCAATGTAATTGTCTGGTCTTTCCCAGCTTCTTTTGGCTTTTACTGTTTTCCATTCCCTCTTCCTGTCCCCTTTCAGGTAAAAGCTAGAGTGTGTCCCTTCATTTTCCTACAGCTGTTCAGTCTTTTCCATTGCTCTTAAAAAAAAAAAAAAAAAAGTTGCCTGAAGGGAACAAGGGAAGTAAAAGAAAAACTTAGAGCATTACCCATAACTGTGGAGTCTTTTAATTGTGCCTTTGTCTTCTGTTGGGGAGGGTAAGGTTTGAGGTGATTCCACAGATCCAGAAATACTGTTCACAGGAGTTCCTCTGCTGTGACTTGTTCCCACTAATGAAAAGTCAGCATTTGTGTATTGATTAGAGGAACGTGTTTGTGTTGCAAATCAACTGGATTATACTTAGAATTATTTTCATGTGTGTCCACCGGATATTTCTGGTGTTTTAAGAGCTTTTCTGGGCTGTTCTGTGTCTCTGAAGAACAGTAGGAAGTTTGGTGTGGCTTTTGGATGGGGAAAGGTACAATGCATTTTTCCTTCTGATTTTGGCTAGTCATGTGGAAACCTTAAAGGCAGGTTTGTTTTCTCCCTGCACTGTATTACCATAGATGGATAAAATGCAGAATATTTAGTATGTGGCCTGTGTCGACTTGTTACACTAAAATCTTAGTTCACAATTCAGAATTGTTAAATTAAAGGAAAGCAGCATGGATCTATTAATGCCTACTAAGAGTCTTTCATGTTCCCTGGCAGAAGTGTTTTTCTTTTATGGAATTATTGCTGCTGTCTGCTGGGCCTGCTTTATTTCCATGTGCTGCAAACATTAGGCAAATGTGAAGTGCATTTGGTAATGTAAACTTTTCTACTGCTTTGCACCATGGCTCTTGATTTCCCTCCATTGTTGTTTCTCTCTCTGTATTTTCTCCTGCCCACTCCCACCCTGCTGGGTCATGATGTGCTGTATTTCACATGGTAAAAGCTCCTGAAGATAAGCCCCTTCTTTTTAAGTACAAGCTGTTCTGAAAACCTCAGTTGCTTAAATGTCATAATTTTGCATGTTTTAAAACCGAAATTTTCCTAACAATCAAGGCATTGAATGTTTGTACTTTCTAAGTTTGCATAGTCTGCTTACTGCAGTGATTTGAAAGGAACTTCCTGTGCACTTGATCAGTATTAATGTATATTACAACAGTATTCTAAAATATTCTCTCCTCTTTCCAGTTTTAGTTTAAACTCGGGTAAAGTGTGGTTTGTAAAAGTCTGCAAACGTATTTCCATAATCTGTTTTTTGTATTTTGAGTGTGAATTTTTAGAGGTTGAAAGCACTGCAGGTAGAGAGTCAATGGCAGCATTTATTCTTGTCTACCTGAGTACAGGATGTGCCAGGAACTGCAGTAGGAGTTTGGGCTGAAGTTCCTTGAAGCAATGCTGGTGGCTGATCAGTTCTGTTGAGTAGTTGTATCCCAATACATGAATCTATTCTCTGTTCTGTTATTTTTAAATTATTGCCTATTCCTCGGTTGTTTTTCCAGCTGTGAATATCCCCATGCTGCACGTTAGTCGTGACAGTTAATTCACTTTCTCCTTGCATCACATAGAGAATATTAAACCCTGCTGGAGTACTAGCCAGAACTTTTTTTGGTGGAGTGATGATTGTTAATCTGCTGATCACGGTTTAGTGCACAGGTTTGGAGGTGGAGATGTGAGTGTTGGGACGTGTCTGGGATCAAAGCCCTGCATGTGTGTTTGCTTCACCGAGCTCTGATGAAATACTGGCAGCCTTGACAGCCACGGGCACCGTGTGTTGTGCAAGCAACTGTGCTTCAGGTTTAGAAGTGTAGTTCAGGTGGTTGAATCGGTCCTTTCAAAGAAAGAAACTCTTCCTGGACAATGGAAAGAAAAACTGCAGTAGATCAGACTGATAAACTCAAAAGGTGTGAGTTGTCCCACGAGAATCTGCAGAAAGTGCAGGGATGTGTGTGTTGCTGTGACTAGGCTGCTATACCAATGTCACCTTCCTGACCCATGGCAATATTTACCTTTAAATCCAAGTCAGAGCCATGCCTACCACCGTGTTCTCACTACTCAGGCCATCTTCTGGAGCTCAAAACATCATTTGTTTCCAGATGGCATCTGTGGCTTTCAGCTGCTGGTTTGTTCTGGGTGCAGAGTTGCCATGGCAGGGCTGGGTCCGTGATGTGCTGCTGGTTTGCACAGGTTGCTGTGCTCTGTGCACAGAAAATGAGGAAGTTTTCCTCTGTGACAGCCGGGACAGAGAGCAGGAGATAGCCACAGACAGCATAGAGGTGACTTCTCAATATTCACATCAGACAGCTGCCAGTGAACATTTCCACAAAACGCCTCACAGCTCTGCTGCCTCAGCCAGGTGTGATTGCAAATTTGGTGGTGGCCTGAGCAGATGCCTTGCACTCTTCTGGGAAAATGCTGCCAAAGCAGTGGGGTCAGCAGCAGGCACACAAATGGTGCCTGAAGAGATGGAGATGGTTGGTTTGTTTGTTTATTTGTTTATTTGTTTATTTGTTTCCCTGTGCCCTGACTGTAATCTTCCATCCTGTTTCCTGTCCAGCTCGGTCTGCTGCCCTTCTTTGCTTTATTCTCTTTGTTTTGATGGGTGCCTGTTTGTTTTTAAATGAAAATGGTGATAATTTAGCCTTGCTTTTGTGATGTACAGCACACTTGCGTTTTGCAAAGTACCAGTTGTCCTGCAGTGGGTTTCAAAAATGTGTTTTCTGTTTGGATCTGTGTTCTGGTGCTTGCATGGAATGAAACAGGAATCTGATCTGATGGATGCATGGTCACTGAGTAATCACTGGGAGTGCTCTTGTTAGAGTATCTCTGGGTTAATTCCTTGGGGTTTTCTTTTGTTGTTTGATTAGTGAAGAGCAAAAGATTTTAAGCTCTGATTGTAGTGCCAAAGGGCATTTATGTGAGAGGACAGCTGGTGTGTCTCAGTACAGTTTTGAAGGCAAATAATTTTGTGGTGTAAACAAAGGAGAACTTTTTCTCCAAATACTAAAATTTCTAAGTATACAGCAGAGTATAAAATGTGCATTTTCCCCCCCTATTTCCTGGTTTGGAAAAGGTGGTTATAGTTTTAACTTGGAAATTTTTTTCCCTAAAGTTATACCACATGCTGAATTTTTGTACCCTTAAAAGTCTAATGTTCATAATTGCTCCTAAAATGTTACTTGCTTTTTATAACATGTACCCTGATGTTTGTGATTTTGGAAGTTCTTTAAGATCCTTCAGGAAAATGAGCTAATGATTGACATAACTCCAGTAACTTGATTAATATAATACTCTTGGTGTCTGGAAGCTGTTGCTCTTGAGTCACTTCTCCTTTTTGCTGGTAAAACTAATGCTTTTCATTCTGATTTACAGAAGTTAAATGCTTCTGTGCATAGAACAAACTGAAACATTCACAGTATTTGAGAAATTGCCAAATTTGAGGGCTTTGTAATTCAACAAATAAGATTGGAATTGGTTTATTGGCTCTTCTTGTTTTAGTTGAATATTATGAGTTCATGTTGGTGGTTGATGCTGGCTTCCATCACTTCATCATTTTATCGATAAATTTTAAAATATAAGGAATCCAACACAGAAATGTTGTAGAGCACAAATGTAATTAGTTGTTGCTAATAGATGGAGTCTGTTTCCCAGAAAGGAGGAAAGCCAAAGACTCCAGTAACAAAATTGTTCTTCTCATCCCTTTTTATGTATTTTGTAGATGGGATATGATGGAGGTGCAAGTCAGAATACTAAATATAGCCAGGAAAATGTTTGGAGTGATTGAAGGTGGTAATTAGGTAGTTGGCAGTGATGCCTGAAGTTTTAGCTTTCATCTTTTCCAGATTCTGTACTGCATTAGTATATAACTCTGAATTTCATACAAAGTGTTAGCAAGTTCTCTTCAGAGTTCAGTCAGACAAAACAATCCAGCCTGAGAACCAAGGACACCATTGCAGCTTCAGGCCTAAAAAATATAAACACCAGCGAATTTAGGAGAGAATCTGGGAGGGTGGGACTGCAATGAAGCTGCAATTGGACAATCAACCCCAAGATGGAAATGGACCAAAGCTTATAAAAGTGTGAAAACTCACGAAAACCTATAAAAGTGTGAAAACTCCTGACTCTGAGTCCATCTTGGGTGGAGCCACAGCTGGGCTCTTGTAGTGCCCAAGGTGACTCCTTTAAAGCCTTTAATTAATACCTAATTTATTCCTTTAATGCTGTCTAGCCTCTGTTCTGGGTTCCCTCTCAGGGCATCAGCAGGATGCAAGTTTATTCCTTTATTTTAGATTTGACTTTGAGGGATGCTTTGTTTTCAGTTAAGACTATAATAAATTTCCATGGAGCTAAGATCACTCCTTTCTCACCCAACTTGTGGTACTGGTTAAGCTTTAACATAATACCAAATTTTACTGTGGAAGGGAAAGTATAATGTGTTTGTGTGTGTGTATAAAACTTGTTATTTTTATTATTGTTTTAATGATTGTTTCTAAAGATACTCCTCTAGAACCACTGTCACTGTGTGAATTGTTCATCTTGAATTCTGATCTTTTTTTTTTTCTTTGCTGCACTAGAAAAATCTTGCCCATTGTTGAAGTGAAATCCACTGCATGTTAGCAGATGGGATAGATTCTAGCACAAATAACTTGCACATCTCTGTGTTTCTCCCTAATGAGCACAGCTATGAGTGATCAGCTGTAAGACAAATAGCTGGGTCTGACACTTCTTAAAAAGGTTGGATTTTTGGATTGATATTGGCAATTGCTATCAGTTGAGGCTTTTGTAAAAGGGACTGAATACCTTAATATTTCATAAAAACCTCTGTTCAGGCACTTTGTTAGCAGTTTACTGTCTTTATCCAACCCAGTCTGGATTCCAGCTATTGATAAAAATAATTCCAGGAGTCTCCCTGAGTTGTTTGGTTCCTGTAGGAAATTTGATTGAAATCAGTGTTGGTTATAAAGCCCCTCCTGGCTTTAATGATTAACTTCAATGGTATGACAGCTTAAGGAAAGTGAATACAGGCTATTAATGACATGGATTTTTATTTAGTTGATCAGTACACATGCCTGAATTTTTTTTTTTGGTGCTGATTTAGAACATTCTGCCTGTAGAACTTGCTGGGTTGTGTGAATGAGCCTGCAGTTGTTCAGGGGTGAATTTTAGAAGGGCAGTCATTGCTCTTGCTTGATCATGGTTTGGAGCAATATGCAGAAATAAAAGGCTTTGCCTCCCTACCACTCCTTGCCCTTGGAATAATGAACAATTCAATTCTAACTCTTCATAGAAGGACACTTCTTTTTGGTAGAAAAATATGAATGTATTTTCTAAGAATAGCCTGCTTTTTGTGCTTTTCTGCTTCATTGGCTGCCTTGATGAGTTCTGGATTACAATAAAAAAGATGCCCTTGACTTGGAAAAAGCAATGAACCAAATCACTGAGCGACATATAGCAAGTTAAATAGCAAGATGAGGAATTTTTTATTACTGTATCTAACAGAGCCACGTACTGTTAAACATGTACTGTTCCTTTTTTCCTTTTTTGCCATCTGTGTTCCTTTAATGACTTCGTGGTTTAAATCACTTCCTGTGACAAAGTTATTTTTAGCCATTTTGGAGCTTCTGCAGTGTTTGTGCAGTGCTCTTGGTGCTATTTGTGGTGTTAGTGAAGCTCTTTTGGTTCTGACATGAATTCCTGAAATATTCACTTTTATGCATCCTCGCAAAATTTCAAGTTTCCTGCAATGTCGTTTGCTTTCAGGAGATCAGCAGTGAAATCCTCATTCTCCAGGTAATGGTCATGTCAGGGTCTTACTGATCAGTAAAAAGTTACTGAACAAAGATCCTTAACATCAAAAGAAAATGGGATTTTTTTTTTTCTTTTCCGGGTAATCCATGTGTGTTCCCAATTGATTGTTATCCTCTGAAACACGTATAAATATTTATTTATAATATTATAATACTGATAAAAATATTTGGTTTTCCATCCTTTTGCATTTTTATCTTAATTTATAATATCCTTGCATCATAGGACTTGCTTTTTTTTATGTTTCCTGATAGGCCAAGGAGTCAAGTTTATTTCTTTGTTATTAATCCAACCTGATCTTCAGTAATCTAGTGGTAACTCTTCACACAAGGAGACTCTTTTGGTAGGAAAAAAATCCATCCCTTGAGAGCACTCAGCTCCACTTCTTGTCCTTTGCTACTTGATGGATGTTCAGAATTTACTTTAAATATTGATGATAAGCTATAGGACAGCTACAAATAACAGCAAATGATGAGATTACCAAGGTGGATCCATTTGGGAGCTCCTTGGGGGAAAGCATGGCTGTGGGATTGTCTAAATAACTGCTCCACTTTGTGCTGGCTTGGAGAAGAATTAGCACCAAGTGTTCCCCTTTTTATCCTCTTGGGTATTTTTAGCAGGGAGCTGAAAATATTTTTTAATCCCCAGAATTGTTTCTGCACGCTGTGAGCAATGAATAGCCCTGTCAAGGTAGAGACTTATGTTTAAGAATCTGCAGGATTTAAAACATGATGGCTTTTAATTAATTTTTTTTTTGACATTATGTAATCCATTATCTTTTTAAAAGCCCACAGCTGCATTTATAATTGTCTTTTTTTTGTTTTTCCCCCAAGACTAGAAAAAGCATGAGATGTTTTGGCCTCAGCTTTGCCTCCACTCCTTTGCAGGTAACCAACCAATCTATGGGGATGTTGGCTTGGTCCCTGAGAAACATTTGAGATTTCCTGCTGAGGAAACCAAACTTAGTCTGCATTGACATGAAAAATAATATTCTGCCAGCCATCCTAAAAAACCATATTCACCAAAGCATTTGATAAATAGCAAGTGTGAAATCTGAACGTCAGGAAATAATTGCAAAGAACAGAATGTTCAAGGGGGGAAAAAAGAAAGAAATGTAATTCTTGCAATTTTAAATTGGTGTTTTAGTGGGTTTTTTTTTTAGAAAGGAGAATTTAGTTTCGCTCAAACTGTCAACAGAACGAATTTCAGTAATTAAAATTCCCATTGTCTTCTCCAGGCATGAAAAGGTTTTTTGTTGTTGTCATGGTGACAGTTGAGTGACAAGTTGAAAATGAGCAATTGCTGCTGAGAGCTCCATTATGAACATTTGCAGTATTTCAGAAAGGATTTCAGGACAAAATAGGATTTCTTCACTGGGTTTTCAATACCTGTGTGGTGGACATACACTCAGCAAGGGAAATTGTCCATTCTTGATTTTCCAGTCTCCACAGTGCTTGTACCCCTGTGAATTCCAGGATTCTAAAGATGAGGAGGGAAGTGAGAGTTGCAGGGCACAGCTGTGACTGGGAATTGTGATTCCATCAGGTGGGGCTGCCCTGAAGTTTGTGTTTGTCTCAAAACTCTGGGCTCAGCAATAATCCAGTCTCGTGCATCCTTGTTACCACATACCTGCTTTTCTTCAAATATGACATACTTTCTGTCAGTTCTGAGATTGATTTAAAGAAATATTTTATTTCCTGAGGGTCGTTATTATACATTCACCTGGCTGCCTGAGGTCATATTCTTCTTGCTGTTGGTAAACACGAATTAAATTTTATTGGCTTGCTGATGTATCAGCTGAATTGAAGGTTTGTCTTGTGTACATGCTGCTACTGGATGTGTAAAAAATCAGCTTTGTCCATTCTGAGAACTTTGATCGTTAGGAAATCTGTGTAATTTCAGAAATGTCTGGAGCCTCAAGCTGGAAACCTCAAGCATTGTATGTTCATACTCGTGCACCTCTTCCATGTGTGTTTATTTTTGCACATGTATCTGTAAAACTGCAAGGAAATGTGTCTGTAAATGTATTTTGGGAGGGGCAATTTTAATTTTTGGTTTGGGCCACGTGGTAGTTCAGGAAAACTTGTTTTATGCAGACTGTCACAGAAATAGCTGATGAGCTGAAGGACTGGAGGAAAATTCCATTGAAACTCTGCAACGAAATCTCCATAATTGTGCATTTGGTCAAATTTTTCTCCGAGGTGATGAAACATCTCAGACCTGAACTGTCATCCTGTGCTTGGTAAGGCCTGACACGATTGGGTTCCTTTTGCTAAGGAATAAGTGAACTGAGGATGTTCAAAGCCTTTTGTTCTGTTTGCTTCTGATTCATGACTTCATGAGCTCAGTGAGCCAGAATATGTTCTTACATGAAAAGCTGTTTAAACATGAGCTTAAAGACATTACATTAAGAGCACTGAAGTGTATTTTTTGCTGCATGCAAGCTTTACTATGCACCAAATATCATTGTTTTCTGTATATTCTCTCAGTAGACTCACACTTGCCAAAATGGCCACTCTCTGTTTTAACTCTTCCCGGGGGCAATGATTTTTGAAGATGTCTTTTTGCAGAAATGGCGTGTAAGAATCCTTTGCAGAGTGGCAGAAGGACACATACTGCTTGGTGTCCATTGATCTGAACTCTGCAAACATCTGAGCAGTGTGACTTGTCCCATCTGAAGTGTTTGAACTAAGCCATGTCTTTAATTGTTGTAGGTAAATCACAATTTACAACTGCAATCAGTCTTTACATTGTAGTAGGTTTCAGTTCTCAGTTTCCAGGTTTCATTTGTATGGATTTTTCTTTGATCTCTGAGGTAATCTAAATATTCCCAAAGCTGTAATTTAGACTTTTAGGTGATACCATTAATACATCTCAACTATGCAAAGGGTATTATTATTATTATTATTATTATTATTATTATTGCACTTTAAAAAAGCCTTGCTGTTCCTTAGAAACTGTGGCTTCTGTCCCTGCAGAAATTTTTCCCTTCTAATGAAGATAAGACCCTCTCTGATTAATTATCTGAACAATATTTAGCTCGTTTGTTTTCAACTGTAGTGTGTTTTATTTTCTTACTAGCAAAAATCCCTCTGATACTGCAGTTCCCTTGGCCATTATGATCACTTTGCATTAAGGGTGTTTTTAGTGTGATGAGTCATATCCAGGCATTTTCATTCAAATAAATACAGAGCATTGGTTCACAAAATACAGTAGCTGATTGTATTCTTGCACATGACAAAATAATGCACACAGAAGTTTGTCATTTAAAGAAAAAGAAATGGAAGTATTTCAAAATAGGGTTTTTTTTTTAATGTGATGAATGTAGGCAATATGAGGCAAAACTGGTTTGTGATCCAGTCAGCAAAAAAAAGTGATCTCTGCCTTTTGTGTAAAATAACCATATTTCACTGGAAAATAACAGTGAGGGCCTGTAACTTGTACTTAATTCCTTAGTCCTCTGCAGGCACTGTGCTTCTTGCCAGTTAAAATAATGTGATTAGACTTTTAACTACAAAAATATTAGATGGGCAAAAACATGCACAAGCCAAGAAAAATTGGCATTTTCCAAGTTCTGCCTTAATCTGCACTTTTCTACCTGCTTTGTAGTAATTTTTAATTTATGATCAGGAAGTGTTACCTGCTGCAATTAATTTTTTGTGGATATTTAAGTAAATTGTGTGAGTTTAGCTGTAATAAGTGTTATTCATGCTTTTTAAAAGCATCAGCTGTTAAATTTCATTCTTAGAAGCTCCACAATGGAAATACAGAGATGCTGTGGTGCAGTTTTCTCTCTTTGGTCATTCTGACTTTTCAGTAAATGATTGTGAATGGAAACACCTCGATAAGTAAAATGATATTCCTGAGAGAGATGAAGAAAATACAGTCAGGAAGAGAAAATGTGCCAGGGCAAAGTTATTTTGTAACTCAAGGGTTTACATTTTAATTTTCTCTTTACCTCGTGGTGCCGGTTTATTGCAGATACTGATAATTCTCCATGAATGAAGAGTGTAAAAAGTTAATGGAAAATATTCCTGAGGAAGGTTGAGATGGATGAGTCTTGAATTTCAGCTGGATTTTGGAAGATAAAATGTGTCTGTGCTGTCTGTGCTCCCAGGTCAGGATTTGTGTAGTGACCACAGTGGCTGTTTGGATTAAAAGTAGAGCACAGGGAAAATTCTGCTGGAGGGTGAAGAGTTCAGAGAGATTGGGGGTGGAAGAGCCTGAAGCAATAACATGAACTGTGGTGCTACGATTGTTGGAGATGGGAGTGTCTGAAACATATTTACAAAATACTGCTGTAAATACAGGCCCTGAGAAGATTTCCAATGAAAAGTTTTCCAAGACTCTGTTGTATTATGGAGGTTGCAGTTAAAGTGGTGTTGTGAGGGCTGAATTGAGAATCCCATTTTAATTATTTTCTGAGAAATCTGCTAATTGATACCATTGAGATTTAATTTGTAGATACAGCTGCTGCTGCTGATGTCCCACATTCTGCATTTTAAAAAGTCTGCTTAATTTGGAATCTCATAGGTCAGCTAACACTTCGGTTTTGATTCGTGAATTTATGAATATATAGCGATCTTGACTGTAAATGTTGTATAATTATACATTAATATAACCTCTATGTTTATAATCTGGTTATAATATTGTTATACATTGGTTGTTGTGTGAGGAAGAGGACAGGATAATTCTGTGAAGAACTGGAACTACCTGCACTTCAAGCCCCAGGGAAGAGCTGGGAGTTCAAGGAACACAAAAGAACATCTCAGATGTGGAGGATTAGAAAGCAACGAAAATCCCTGCAGTGCTTCTGTGACTTTCTCTGCTTGCTGGAATTTTGTTTACCTAAGGGGAAGTCCTGTGACCTGAGCTGTGTGTGCTGCAATCCCGTGTGCCTAAAGAAGGATGTGTCATTTCTTTGCTGGTCCAGCCATTCGTGGTGGTTTTAGGCAGTTTCTGGATTCTGAGCTCTCGTGCTGCTTTTGCAGAGGGAGGCTCTGAGGATGCTCAGGGGGCTGGGGCAGCTCCTGCAGGAGCCAAGGCTGAGAGTGTTGGGGCTCTTCAGCCTGGGGGAGGCTCCAGGGAGACTTTGTTGTGGCTTTTGAGTATTTGGGGGGAGCTTCCAGATGGGGATGGTTTCATTATTGCAGTGAGGTGAAAGGATGTGGGGAAATGGCCTTGAACTGAAAGGGAGCAGGTGTGGATTGGATACGAGGAAGAAATTCTTTACTGTGAGACTCTGGAACAGGCTGCCCAGACAAGTGTTGGATGCCTCATCCCTGGAAATGTTGAAGAGCAGAGTGGATGGGCTCTGACCCTGCTGTTGTGCTGGGGGCTTGGGTCTGAATGATCCACAGGGTCCCTGGCAGTGCAAACCATTCTGATCCTGTGATTATTGCCCTGCACTGACATTATTTCCTGGCTGGGCATCCCACCACTTGAACTGAATGCTGTTTTAGTAGGCTCCAGCTGAAAACCACACTAACTTTTTAATGCAAGATAACATAGATCCAATCCATGCTTCTGCTATCTTAAGCGACCCCTTTACCTATTCCACCAAATATAAAGACAGCAATTCTACAAGCATAGAATGGAGCTCAGGTTATATAAACTGTTAATGCAGCTTCCAGGACAGTCCTTGAAAAAGTTCAGTTATTCCCTTGTGTTTGTTGCTTGGCTTGTTAATGACTTTTTTATCCTTCTGGTGGTAAGCAGTTAGAAATTTGCTTTTGTGTCTTTGATCCGTGCCACTTGGCACTGGATGGAGATTCCTTGCTTCCAAAAATACTTGGTGTTACATGTCGTGGGTATGGATTATTTCTTTTCTTTTAAGGGTTTGCTCTTGGCTGTAGCAGAAAACACCTTCAAAACTGAACCACCATCCTTGCATGATTTTATGGGTAGGGTGAGATCACTTAACAAAAAAGAGTCCATCTGTCCTTTTTCTTCCTTTGGGTAAACTTCTGGGGAAGACCATTAGGAAACAACATAATTCTTAGTCCTGCTGTCAAGGCTCTTTTTAAATTTTTTTTCCAGCAGGTTTTCAATACAGGATGCAGGGAGATGGGCTCACACAATTAATAGCCAAGTACCTGGCTGACTGCTCACAGACATTCCTGTTGGAACTTCAGTCAGTTATATTGTTTATTTTCTTTAAATCTGTTACTTAAAACAAAACTGTCTCTTTCCAAGTAGCACTTGAGTGTTTTTTTTCCTTCCCACTGTAACACTCACTTGTAATTTTCTAAGGCATGAACAAAATAGCCTTTGTGTCTGTTTTGTAGTTCTCCTGCTTACATTTATGTCCATAGAAGTATTTGAGAATGAAAACAAGTATGTAAGGAATCTAGAACCAAACATTTTCAGGTGCCAAAAAGTTCAAGCTGCTCTTTCTTTGTGTCTTTAGAATACAGTGTCTCATTCTGCAAACCTTCCACATCCAAGGAATGCAGAATTTGCACGTGGCCTTGGCAGGATTTTTGAACTCTCTGATGGGAGTTAAATTCAGCAGCATTAAAGCTTGAAGTCATGGCATATAACATGAGGACCCCAGAATATTGGATAGAAAACAAAGTCTGTGTTATACAAGTTTAAAATAATGAATTTATTTTTAATTTTTTCTAGAGAGTGTCTTTGTATTCAGAAATGGGACCTTTTTCCTCCTGTCCCTTTGACTTGACAGCAGTTTGCATTGCAGTGTGGTTGTGCCTTTCTAGTGTTGTACTTTGAGATGAATGAATATTGCCACTCATTGCTTCTGGAGTTTAATCTGTTGTATTAATATCACTGGCCTAGATTTGGATTCTTAGATGGTTTTCAAAGAGCAGGAATAAAATGACAACATGTGATACTACAGAAGCCAACATTTTCTGGGTCATGTTAGGCTGAACTTGATGTCTCAGTGCAGTTATTTGTAAATTGTACCTGAGTGAATTAAATTTAGAAGGACTAGAAAGTAACTGAGCAGGAAGATTTTGATTAAATAGTAAAGGGAAATTCATCTCAGAGCGAGCTGAGTTTTGGAGATTTCTGTTTGGAGCTCCAAGTTTTCAGGTGGCATTAACTGGTTTTGAAAAAGTGCACTGACAATTTAATCTTGCCAAGTAATTTTGCTCAACTTGCTTCGTGGGTGTTGCAATGCATTAGGATTCATTCTGCTTTTACAGTTGTATTCTGTTTTACAGAGTGTTACCTCACAGCTCTGGGTGAGTACAGGAGGGAGAAAGGCAACCACCTTCTTCCCACATCTATTACAATTGGCTCTTGAGGGGAAAAGAGCACTGATGTTGCCTAAATGTTGTTTTCAGGATAAAGATGATTTTGTGTTGGATGAAAATATTTTAAAAAACAAAGTTCTAGGCACTGGGAGAGATTTTCTGTAAATCCATAAGCAATTAATTTGGAAGGCTGCAGTGTGTATTTTTTTTATCTACATTCAGGAATTTCAACCTCTTCTCGCTTCCCAGCTTTGCTGGAATTCTTTGGAAGGGTTGAAATTGTCCTTTCTGCTGTTGAAAAACAAAGAATGTTTTTGCTTGTATGGACTGCAGTACATACCTGAAAACTGCAAATGAGGTTGAGTCTAAAGTGGTAGGCACCTTTTCTCTCTTCTGAAGGTCTTAAATTTTAATAAAACGATGATTTCATAAAAAAAGGGAGGACTGTTCAGGAAATCTGCTTGAGAGCTAAAATGTGAATCCTGATCTCCCAAACCCCAGTGTAGTTGTGCCAAAACCATTAACTTCTTTAATCTGTTAATGATGCAGAAAAACTTCAGGTATTGCAAATCTAGACACTTCTTTCACTTTTCTTGTGGGAGAACTTAATTTCTCTGTAAAGACACATTTCCGAGTCCCAGCCCAGTTTCCAAAATAACTGAAATTCGTCACTCCATGAATTCAAATTTTTTCTGCTTTATAATGCAAAAGTGATGAATATAACTTCAAAGCAGAATCGCTTTGTAAGTGAAGATTTATTCAGCAGAAATCAGTCATCTGTTTTCTTTATTCTTCATTTCTTTATTTGAAAGTGCTATTTTCAAATTTCTTACTTGTTTCAAAGTAGACTGCAATTGTAGTCTCCTAAGTTTTATTTCAGGGACAGCACACATTCAGAGAAATTATTTGTGACATTTCTATAGTTTGTAAATTAAAAGGCAGTGGAACTACTGAAAGCATGGAAAGTTATTGTGTTGCTTGTAATCCTCCTGATTAAATATTAATGCATATGATACTTGTCACGGTGCAATTGGAGTGTTTGTATTTTAAAAAATCAGTATTGAATAAAACTCTTTTTACTCTAGGTTGCTCTGAATTTACCAAAACTGTTTAGCTCTTGGTCTGGCTCTGTTCAGTCATATGCTTTGGAACACTTTATTTCTGCTCTCACTGTATCTGTAGGGGAATAAAAATGAACTCCCTGAATGGTGAAGGACTATTTAATATCTGTATTTTCAAGAGCCCACAAAGTTTTCTGTAAGTTAAAAGATCCACATTTTTCAAAGGCATTCTATCATCGTATGTTCTGTTAAATAATTACCTAAAGAACAAATATTATTTCATGTGAAGTTACTTCACCCCTTTAGCTGCCAAGTTTCAGTCACATGCTTGATGGAGGCTTTCTTGGCATTGAAAGGCCTTAATGCAGGATCTGAGGAAGTTTTTTGGAATTTCTCGGAGCCTCTAATCCCGTTCTCAGTGCGGTGTCAGCACTGTGAGACTCCCTCTCCTGCCGGCAGGGACCTGCAGTGCCTGAGCCTGCCCTGCTCCCGTGAGTGCCCTCAGCCCCAGGGGATGCCCTGGGGCCGCCAGGTGACACCTGGGGCTGTGCTCACTCCTGGGGCTGGGACAGAGCTGCTCCTGTGCTGCCAGGGTGGGACAGGTGAGTGCTGCTGCAGGTGCTGTGACAGAGCTCCACCTGTGCTGCCAAGGTGGGACAGGTGAGTGTTGCAGGGGCTGTGACAGAGCTCCTCCTGTGCTGCCAAGGTGGGACAGGTGAGTGTTGCAGGGGCTGTGACAGAGATCCACCTGTGCTGCCAGGGTGGGACAGGTGAGTGTTGCTGCAGGTGCCATGGCTGGGGGCTCCACCTGTGCTGCCAGGGTGGGACAGGTGAGTGTTGCTGCAGGGGCTGTGACAGAGCTCCTCCTGTGCTGCCAGGGTGGGACAGGTGAGTGCTGCTGCAGGTGCCATGGCTGGGGGCTCCTCCTGTGCTGCCAAGGTGGGACAGGTGAGTGCTGCAGGTGCTGTGACAGAGCTGCTCCTGTGCTGCCAGGGTGGGACAGGTGAGTGCTGCTGCAGGGGCTGTGACAGAGCTGCTCCTGTGCTGCCAGGGTGGGACAGGTGAGTGTTGCCCTGGCTGAGGTGTGCTCTCAGGGCATGGTCAGCCCGTGGAGCTGTGCAGGCTCAGCTGATGAAGCAGCAGCAGCAGAGCTTTGTACCCCTGGAGGTGTTTTCTGCACCTGTGACAGGGGAGGCTCTGCTGGGAGCTGCAGGACACGGCCACAGCAGCAGTGGCCCGGGAGGAAAGCTGCTGCCAACTCCCCTGTTCACTGGGATGTGCCAGGAGCTGCCTTGGGGCTGCCTTGTGCTGAGCTCTGCTCCCTGAAGCTGAGGAGCAGGATTCCAGCTCTGTGGGCTCTGGGCATTGGGGATGTGCTCTGTGGTTGTTCACTTCCAGTCATGTTGTGAAAGGTGGCCGTTGCTTCACCTTCCCAGCTCCTTTAAGAAAAGAATTGCAGTCTCCATGCTTAAGGAAGGGGTTTTCATCTTCTCCAGTGGAATCCTGTGGTTTCATGCAGGGTGTCATTCAGCAGCAATTTTGGAGCCTCATGCTGTCCCCAGAAGACTGCATCCTCTCTGCTAATGCCTGTTGGTGTTTGCTGAGCTGAATGAAACCTCTGAGCCACGTCACAGAAAACCAGCAAGGTCCTTTACGAGTGTATTAGCTAGGTTAGGCACAGGAAGAGTGAAAGTCTGCTTCTTCCTTAGCCACTAAATCTGCATTTTGTCATCAGTTATGGTGCTCTGGACTTCTCAACTGTTTGCTTAGGCAATGTTAATGTGGCTTCTCAGTGACATTAAGAAAATGCAAATGTTCGTTCTGTGGCTGGGTTGTTTTCAGTGCCACTCTTGTCATAATATTTTATTATTTTATTCTCAAATGTTCACCTTCTGACAGTGCAGTGTGTTGACTCAGGAAATGTCACACAGAATGTTATTATATGAGAGTTTTCTTCGGTTTCATTTATGTTTGGTTCACATATTTGGACATGCAGTACACTAAACTCAGCATAACTTATGCCAGTAATGTAAATTGTTATTCACCAACTGCTATAGGTTATATTGTGACTTGACATGCTTTGATTACATGGTGAGGAGTTGGGGGCTGGGGTGGTGGCACTGGATGACTGAAAATAGTGATATTTCTGGAGAATTAGTTAATTGGTTTGTGTTTAGCAAAGAAAATTCTGGAGATACACACACTAAAGTAGTTCATTTTCAAAAGTTTGTTTGGTTTTCTGCATTGAGTAACATAATGAGAATTAAACCAGAGGTGTTTCAGAGGTTGGAATTATTTAGTGCAGTGTTGAAATGGTTAATGTATTCATGATTGCATTTTTTCTTCTTTGTATAAATGTTGTCTACTAGTGTTGTGTAAATTTTAGCATGTTTTCCATTCTGTAGATGCCAAAGAAAATACTTTAACTCTACAGCAATATTTCTGTGAGTGTTTGGAAATGTCTGAGGAGTTTCTGTGCTTGTCTGACTTGGGGCCACTCAGTATTTCTACATCTCTGTAAGGACAAGTCGGCTCTAGGTTATTTCTTTGGGCAAGTTACACTGAAATAGTTGACTTCGGGTAGCTTTATGTCTTTATAATTGTATAGCTATAAATCCCCCCTGTTTTGCTGTAAAGCTGAGCATTTTTTTTTTTTTCTGAATTGCCAAGATATTTCTGGGTACTTCATAAAACCTGTGCATAATCTACAACGGGACTGTTCCACATCTGTCTTGCAGTTCCAATCCTGCAGGTTAATCTTGGCTCTGGGTGTGATTTGCAGTGGCAGAAGCTGCTGCCTTGGCTTTAGAACGTGTCAGTATTTCAGTGCTGGGCTCCTTTGGAAAGGAAAGAACAACGAGGTGTGTAATTCACAGCTCTGAGGAGTCAGCCTGAAAAGCTCCATTAATTCATGCCTGTTGCTCTAGGCAAGATGATCTTGCATTGCAAATCTTCTCTCAAGCAAAAACTCCTCTCAGGAGTATTGTAGTCCATTTAGTACTTAAGATTTGATAAGAAAAAAATTTTACAAATGCATTTAACTTTGGAGGAGATGCATTGCATTTTATCCAACACAGTGAATTGGGGGAGGGCAGGGGAAGGAGGAACTCCTTTAAAACAGTCAAGAATCACACCAACCAAAAGAAATAACTTTGTTGTAATATTTTCCTTTCTTTTTTTTTTTTTTTTTTTTTCTTTCCTGAGCTGCAGAGAAAGAGTTTGAAGTGTTTCAGAATTAACCACCAGGCTTCCATAGGCTGGAACAGTTTGTTACTAATGAAGGAACTTTCATTAATATATATGCCAGTAAACATTATCAGCCAACCCACAAGAATAGGTGTGCTCTGTGGGAATTGTGGTTTCTTCACACTAAACATGAATTCAGTTAATACAATGCTGATATCCTTGTTTATTCTTTAACCTTCTGAAGGGCACGAGGTTTGTGGGATTAGGGTCAGTCCCTCAATAGTGCTGTGAAACTTCAGAGGGACTGAGACAGACCTGGGGGTGTTCTGAATTTTGAATTTTGAAAGACTTTGGTTGGAAGTTGTGTCCTAGCACAAAAAGGACAAGAAGCCAGCCCCCGTTAAATTCTTTACTTTAATGGACTTTGGATTTATTTAGCTGCTGAAGGAGTTAATTAATAGTGTTATTAGAGACATGTTTTAATGCTCTCTTGAGGAGTTCTTCCGAAATGATGTGGAGTTGTTACATTTTTCTCTTAGGAAGATGTGTTATGTGAAACTTTCCAGTTTGTTTTGGGCTCTGTTTGCCTTCTGTGGCAGGAATTTTGTGTACAGGAATTGTACGTGGCCTTAGGAGAGCCGGGTGAGGTTCCAGGTGCTGTGTTCTGCACGGGGCACGGTCCCTGGGGAGCTCACGCTGGGTTTCTCGGTGCTGGAATCCTTCATCCCCAGCTCTCAGGGCAGCTCTCGGTGCTTGGCCATCCCTCTGTGCCCTCCTCTGTCCTTGAGGGGGACAAGCTTCTCCTCCGAGCAGCCTGAGGGTTCCTGGCTCCCTTTCCTGCTGCTCCCAGGAGGTCCCGCAGTGCAGAATCTTCTCGGTGAGTCGTGGCAGGGCGCTCTGGAGCCGAGCCAGGAGCTCAGCCCCATTTCAGTGCCCCTCTGCTGCACTCCTGGGGTCTGTGGGTGCCTTCCCTGCATGAGGAATTCCAAAATTGGATTCGGTGTTCTGGGCTGCAGCCCTGGGACAGCGTGATGGATACCAGCTGTAATTCCTTCATTCCTCCCTGGGCACTGGTGGCTTTGTATTTCATTCAAACACCGTTCCCATGGTCCAGGTGGTAGATGAAGCATTTCCAGTTTATGGAGAGTGAGAAGGGCAGAGTTTCCACACTGGCTGAGGGCACACCCAGCAAGGTCTCAGTCTGCAGTACTGAAAATCACTCCTTTTGTATTATGGATTAAATTCAATAAATAATAAATCACAAGTGCATTTATCTTAAGTTAAAATCTATCTTTTGCGTTAAAGAGCCAATGAAGAGAAAATGTTTTGAGGCTTTATGTCTTATGTTGCAGCTTTTAAAAATTCAGTTCTTACAGCTGTTGTGTTAAATTGTTTCAACTTTTACACTGTGTGCTTTGCTGCTTAGATGGAAACTGGATGCAGGGAAACTTTGTGTTTACTTTGATATTTAGAACAAAGTGGGTTTTGTTGTCTGTTATCATATGTGTGATGTCTTTGCATCAAAGTTTAATAGGTTCAAATAGCACCAGGGAGGGTTTTCAGCCTCCTTTGGTAAATTTAGATGCTATGCATGTGAACACCTATTTTATTTTAACCAGGTTTGCTATGGCTTAAAACCTGTGATCTGTGATATCTTTGTGTAAAGCTTCCCTTAGATACTTTTTCCAAAATAGTATCTTTATGTGGCACTGCTTGTTGTGTGGCTTCCTCACTAAATTCTTCACATTGTGGTTGATGTTGGAATATAAGAGTGGGCTGCTTTTACCCAGGGTTTTAAAATCATATTAGTTAAAGATATCACTACTTGCTTTTTTATTAGAGAATGAATTAATAGTTTCGTTTGTGTATCTGTGTTATCAGAGCAGTTTTTAATTTAATTTTCGATTTTGAAGGCAGGGACTACAATTTTCCTAAAACTGCAAAAGTAATGAAATAGAATCAAATTCCTCTTTTCTAAAGATATCCCTGTCTTCAAGACTAACATGCTTTTCCCCTTTAATTTCAAGTTCCCTGAATGCATTTTGTTTTTGTGAGTTCATAAAACCCTGATGGTTTCTCATGATATGCATCAAAAGGATTTGTGAATCAGCAGATGACTTCAGCCTGTATTACTCATGGCAGTGTGTGTTGATCCTGTGATGACAGTGTATTCATCCTCTTATCTGTGCTTGTAATGACTGAAAATACTTGGAGTGATTCTCTGCCATTTTCCATATTAGCTTAGCATTGGTTTGTAGCTCTTGTTTTTAAAAGCCAGTTCATTAACAAAATCTTTCCTGCTGATCCTGCGACTGGATAGTATAAATTATCTTTGCTAGTTCATTGAGACAGGAGAAAAGCATTTTTTCATTTCCAAGGAAACTTGCAGTTCCCATTTACCCTCCTCATCAGTGACCTGGGTAGGAGGATGACACTACATGAGAGCAGGGCTGTCAGTTTGCTCTTTGTTTCAAACTCTTCTCATCTGCAAGCCTCTACCAGAAGTGAAAATGTGATCAAATCTGATGTCTGCCCATCCTGTCCCCTTTCATCAGACTCTGTGTTGACTGCTGCTGGTCACAGACACAGAGTTGGATTTGGACTGAACCACTAAACACTCGTGAATTCTCATCTGAGTCGGATGTGAGGTTTGAGAGAATCACTTTTACTCTCTGATTCTTTTGCAGCAGTTTCTAGGTTAAGATGCTAATTAAACTGAGGGGGGTGAAGTTTTGACCTTATGAAAATCTCCTGGATGCTGATTACAGTGGGACAAGGATTTTACTGCTGCTCTGATGAGAAACTGCTATTTTAAACTGTGGATCACGTTCAGTGTCTTGAAAAGATGGAGTTTTGTGTACCTGCACCTTGTACTGGCTGCTTTTGCTTGAGCAATGCAATTAGCTGGTATTGTTCCTAATCCTTCCATATTATTTCTGTATTACACTGTGTTTATCTTCCAGACTGCAGAACTTTGAGGGCGCTGTTTTTCTTGGACTGTTTGCCGGTACTTGTTCTAACCAATTCTTAAAGCTAATATCCAAAAAAAAAGTACTTTGAAGCCATTGATGTATTTCAGAAATACCTTATGAAAAAAAAGCGAACTATTCCTGGCTGTTTGTTTGAGCACTTTCTCCTGTTTGGAGTAACAGCTCACTGGCTGAACAGTTCCTCAGTGCTCCCTGTGCCAGCTGCACCCACACCAAAATCACCCGTGGGAGTGTGGGTGGGTGCCCACACAAAGCTGTCATCACCACTTGGGGTGTTCAGCATAAAGGTGTTTGTGCTCATCTAATATTATTATAGGTAAGTGGAAAGGAGGCAGCCTGCCTGGGGAATAAATGCTCTAGAAGTGGCTAGCAATAATTTATAGGGCATCTGGCCAATGACAATGTGAATTTTTCTCACAACTTATAAATTTGCTGTTAATGTGGTGTAGACTCCATCAAATAGTTGATTCACACATTTCACGTTTCAGCTGCCTGTGCATTTAAATGACTCCAGAGACAATCTATACACTTGCTTGACTTCAAATGAAAGGTCATCAGCATCAGTCATGTCCAAAAACTAATAATTAGGACTTGGCTTTGACTCAAATGCAAAATTAATCAAAGTCATATTAATTATGAGTTCTGCAAAAGTGCCTGCCTGTCTCCATTATACTACAGCATTAGAACCTGGTTTGCATCTCTCTTAAGACAGTGGGTGATGAATTTCTAGTGCTGGTCAAAGTTGTGTATACATGCTGTGAAATCATGGAATTTGTGGTGAGGTATCTAATTACAAAGAAATGGATTTTTGACTGTGATTCTTTTATGAAGAGTCTGAGTCTTAACTATTGCTAGGCTTGGAAAATGGTGTTCTGTAAGTCTGGAATTCAGAATAACAGTCTGTAGTATAATTTAATAATGCTGGTAGTGGTAGGTAGTAACAAATGTAATTTTTTGTGGATTTTTCATGTTTTTATACTTGCTTTGCTTTCGTGGCTGATTACCATACAAAATCAGAATAATATGAAACTATGAAAATGAAAAGGTGGTTGCTAGGAAAAATGCCATAATTGATCACACAGAAATTTTGTAGTGTTGCTAGAAAACTTAGCTTGGTATTTCAGATGTTTGGTGTTCACAATTCACATGGGGAACCATTGTAAGCCTTTCCCAGTTTCGTTGAAGCTATTACATTTTTCTCTAGTGAAAATAAAAATAAAAAAATAAAAAAAAAGGGGCATGGAGAGTGGAACAGCTTGTGCTGCCCTTTTATTAAGGCACATTTATTGTGCCTGTTGCAGGGGTAGATTTCTGGGCAATGGAAACACATTCAGTAGTTGCCATTTGGAGGCAATAATAGTAGGTGATATAATAATAGGTGATTACTGCTTGGGTGGCTGATGTGTCCAGAGAACAACTGTGCCAGGTCTTTTCTTAGTCAGAGCTTGGAAAGGAAGGAAAACTTGCACTGCCACAAGTTCAGAGCTTTCTTCCTGGTGATGTTGTTGTTTTATGAGTATTGTGTGACATGTCACAGCAACAAAATATCATCTGAAAATCTAGCTCTTCGATTTCTCTCATCCTGATTAAAAAAAAAGGTACTGCTAATAGTCTTGGAATAAATCCGTTTAAATACTGGGAAAGCTTCAAAGGTATTATAGGAATTAAATTGTGTTTGCAGAGAAAGGATAGAGGGAGCAGCAGAACAGAATAATTTATGTTGGAAGGAAGCTCTGTGCCCATCACAGCCAGGCCAGCTCCAAAGTTAGAACAAATTTAGAGTTCGATGTGGCAGCTTGGAGCCTTATCTGGCCACATTTTGCATGTTTCCAAGGAAGGAGATTCCACAGCCTTGCTAGGCAACCTCTCCCAATGTCAGACTGCTCTCACTGGGAATGGAAATCTCCTGCTCTCTCGTTCCCTGTTGCAGGGCATTAGCCATCTGCTCCAGAGCTTGGTTTGAATAGTATCGCTTAGTCTTAATGAGTCCTGCGAGGCAAAACACTTAAACTCTCGCTTTTCAAATTCAAATAAACCCGCTGTGTTCTGCAAAACTAATTGTTAGTGGCAGGGGTTTCATTTCTTTCTTCCCAGTGAAGTCCTGGGTATAGAAGCTGCAGATTTGAGGGAAGTTTTGGGTTTATGTGCCCTCTCCTTGGCTGTGGAATTACCATCTGCATTTTATGCAGCAGCAGAGCCATCCTTCTGTTTCCCTGCTCGTGGTGTCTGTTTGACATGCAAAACCTGTCCTAAAATGCATTGCTCAGATATTTTAAAAAAGTGTTTACTTTCCAGCTGAAATCTTTATTATTAGTAAGTAATATTTAGTCTTATTAGCAATGTACTTGCTCTTTATTTGCAACTAAAAGGACAAATTCGTCTTCTGGAGAATTTATTCCCTGGGATAGAATACAGCATTTGTGTACGTGCTAGAATGGAACAATGGGAAACTTCCCTTCCCGAATAACCCTAGAGCACTTCTGGAATACATTCCTTTTTCTTACTCTTAATTGAGGGGTGAGTTATTAATGACTGAGAGCTTGTTGGCAGCTCCTCTGCCCCTGGGGAACAGAGCTGGCAAGGTATTTTCATTTTTTTTAAGCTCACAAGGTGTGTGCACTAGTTTTGATAGCAGTCCTAACCTAAGCACCTAAGATTAAACAGACTGCAACAGGCCTGGTTTGAAAGGAAATTCGGCTTTCAGCTTAAAGCTGGACTGTGTAACAAACATGAAGTTTAATTGTTAGGGTTACAATTTATTTATTTATTTACTTACGATTTTCTTTGAAAACATCTCAAGCTCCTGTCCCACTGTTTGGATGTAGACACAAAATAAAACCTCACACAGAAATGCATTTTTAGGAGACAGTACTCCTCAGTGGTTTTGTGAGGAAATAAATCCTGGTTGCTTTGCAGATGTTAACACTGTGTGCTCACTGAAATACTTTCTCTGGAACTCTGATTTAATGGATAAAAATGGAGAGCTAGAACCTTTATTAACCTTTATTAACCTTTATTAGCCCAGAGCTGTAGGACAGGTCAGTTCTCAGCAGCCAGGGCCATCCTGGTGCAGTAATTGATAAACCCAGATCTTGTTCACAGCTCCCAGGGGCTCCAGGGGGAGGATTTTTGTAATAGGCAAGGTTGGAAAAAGGCTTCTGGTATTGCCTAAGTGGTCACAGCTTTCAGCTGGAAATATCTCACTGGAAATGTTCATTATATGGGTTCCCTGTATCTGACTTGCTGTAGCAAGGTGTGTTGGAAAAGGGTGGGAGGTTTCTAACACACCAAACATTCCCTGTGCTCATGGCTGAGTGGGACACTGTGGGGTTTGGGTGGTTGGTTTTGGTTTGTTTTTTAAATCCAGTTTGCACTGGAATGTCGTGGCTGTGTGAGCTGTTGGATTGTTGGCTGTCCTTTAGTCAGCAGAGTTGTTATCTCTTAGGAGCTCATTCCTCTGAAAACTCAAAATATTTCTTTGTGCCTCATTCTGTGCTGGGGGCCATCCTGGTATGTGACAGCAGGGTCAGATCTGTCATGCCTGAAACCAAATAGGCTTTACAGGAGGGAAAACTCCAAATCCTGAAACAAGAAAACACATTATGTTTTCATTTTTGCCTCTTTGAGGTGCCATTCTTTGAATGGCCTTGTTATTTTTACTTTGTGAATATCCTCAAGTGTTACTGCTTTGCTACATTTCATGGGAGTTCTGGTTTTGAATGATGTTTACCTAAGAATTGTTAACTAAACCCAGAAAAAATTAAAATCTTAAATGAATGAGCACTTGGTTCACGGATAAGTAAGATAATTGTCTTTAATGAAATGTTTCACAGAGGATAGCAAAACGTTAGATAGTACTGGGAGGGGAAAGTTTATAGAAACCCCCGATTTTAATTCAGTTTGATGAAACAGTAAATAATGTTGTTTTATATAGACTGTGCAGCTGCACAGCTAAGGTTATTTATTGTCCTCTGCATGAAAGTGTAAAGAGAAATCATTGGAGAAATACCAGGTTAGAGGAGAAAGAAACATGCCAGAAATGGCTTCCACATAATTTCTCTCTGTGACCTCATTAAATAATAAAAATTGTGTCAAATGTTGTCCAGCAGCATTTCAAGTCATTTTACTGGTCCTATTCTGTGAAAATGACAGAAACCAGCAATTTATGTTGTGTAATTTCAATGCTATATCTAAATAATGTGGTAACAGCCAGGTGTAAATAATTGTAAATTCAAGTGTGTCTCACTAACTGCACATTGTAACTGGTTTACTTTTAAAGCATTAACCTGCTTAATAATTAAATGGTACAGTGTGCCATTGGCAAAGCTGGCAGGAACATAGGGAGGAACTGAAAACATTTCAGACTTGAAAAGTCCCTCAGAAATATATTTAATTTCTGGAATAGAGCAGCAAAACATCAATATAAAAAGCTCTACCTTTTAGAGATCATATTTTACTGGTTATAGCAATATTAATATCCTTTTCCCTTTTTTCTTTTTCTTTCAGCCATAATCAGCAGACCACATCATTTAGACATCCTGTGACAGGACAGGTTTCTCCAGAAAATATTGAATTTATTTTGCGAGAAGAGTAAGTAATTTTATACCCGTGCCAAGAGATCTAAAACAGTAACACATTTGCTTACAGTAGATTAATAACTTGATTTATTGACAGTTCTTCCAGTACTGGTGAAAAATTTAATTGAAGTTTGGGCTTAAAATTTTGCTTCTCATTGTGATAGTGTGTTTTTCATTCTATGTTAGGACTTGAGGGAAATTGAATCTTTAAAAAACCCCAAAAATTAACAAACAAAAAAATTGAAACAATAATTCTTAAGTCTTATATAAATATCAGGTACACAGAAGAGAAATGTAAAGTGCTCTTGGAGCATATTGGAAGGTTTGCACTGAAGTTGAATTACACAAAATATCACAAGTTTCCATTTTATTTCCTTGGTTTTCTTATGTTCAAGATGTTCCACATTGATCAGCTGTTTTTCTTTGTTCTAGAGAAATGGTGTTGAATACATTTGTTTCCAGCATTTTTTTATCTTGATTGTCTGATTAAAAAATTAACCAAAACCAGCAGACAGAAGGAAGAAATGCCAGTGTTGAGTCTGGTCCCCCTTGGGCTGGTGTTGGATCAGATCATGAACCATTTCCCCTTAGGCTTCAGCTGCTCCTTGTCATGATAGATTCTCTCGTGGCATGACTGGGAATCCTCCCTGCACACAAAACAGCCTTGGATGAAATTCTGCATCTCTTCTAAAACCAAAGGGCGAGGAGAATGGCACAGCACCAGAGAGTTTTTATTTTCCAGGCCAGTTTTCCAGCCCTGTCCAAGCATCCTGTGTCCCCTCGTGTGTCACCCTGCTGCCATGGCCTGGGTGTGGGGTTTGTGTGGCTGCCTGCACAATTCTGAGCTCTTTGCATTTCCAGTTCCGTGATTTCATTTCCTTTACGTTTTGGTAGGACTGCTGTCAGAGGCAGTTAGAGCATGAAGAAGAATGAGGCCAGGAGGAAATGCTGGTGAGCACTCCCAGGAGAATGAGCCTTTTCCAGCAATGTGTGACATGGAGAAACAGAGCTCAGAGGTTCTGATACAGCTCTGAGAAGAACCTCTCAAATGGTTTAAAAGCCAAACCAACCAACCCAAACCAGCAACAGCAGCAAAAACCCCTAAAAATCCAGCAGCTAAGAAACAGCTGCTCTCTCCCAGGGCAGAGCAAAGCCAGGGGCAATCCTGTGTAAGATACCTGATGAGAATTACCATGAAATACAGCAGTTGAGGAGAGGACTGTGATTAGGGATGGCTGCTGGGCTGGAGGTGGCCCCAGCTGGCCCATGGCATGCAGGTTTACTCATTTCCAGCTGCTCCACCTCCCTGTCTGTTCCACCTCAGCAAATCTCACAGGAAGCATGGACAGCAGCCTGTGTTCCAACCTCCCTCCCTTAACTGATTTTTAATTTACCCGTTGTAAAGGTTCAGTCAAATTTAACGTGAAATTTAAACACATGTGCTGGAAAATAGGTGTTTGGATAACCCCTTGGAGCTCCTGCCTGGATTAATCACACTTGCCCAGGCTGTTGTTCGTTTTGTAGTCATGGTAGCTGATAAAATATTAAGAACAGAATTGCAAGAAGGACTTGTTGGTGGCACGTGGGTTTAGTGATCTTTATGTTAGAAACTTCTTTGGAAGAGAAATGGAAGTGCTTGTTAGGAGGGGAGTCTCCAATCCTGTGTGATGAACACGTAGACTTCAGTTACTTGCACTAAGATGGTATCAAAATCAGGAAAAATCTTACCCTGTAGTAGAATTGGTAGGGAGAGGTGGTTTTAATTCTGAGAGAGGAGGGAATAGCTGGAGTGATAAAAGAGTAAATGATTCTAGTCACTGCTCAGGAGACAGTCTTCACAAGAATATTTCTCTGAGCTTCATTATTGGCCTGAAGAACATACAGTGCTTTTTAAAATCAGATGTTTTTAACTTGTCAGTTAAAATTGCTTTAAAAATGTCTATTTCAAATACGTGGGATGCCCTGGTTCCCTGAGTTTTGCAGCAGTGGGGATTTACACAGAGGCTTTTCACCACGGTGCTGTGTGGGTTCCTGCCAGGTGGTGATGCTGACACACCTGCGTGTGTCTGGGGAAACCAGGAGCTGTCCTGGAGCTGCCATGGGGCTGTGCCATGTTCAGCCCTTGCCCTCGGGCAGCAGGGATCTCTAGATGGATGGTGCTGATGGTGTGTCAGGCTGGAATCAGTGGGATGAAATGATTTCCACCAGAAGGACTCGGCTCAGAGGGGCAGTCCCTGCGTGGCCATGGAAACTTTCCATCCTTTTCCCTGTAGCTGAAGATCCGTGTCTGGAGCAGCAGCTCCTCAGGGTTTCACAGAAGGTGATTTGTTCTTCAGTGCTGTTGTGGTGATTGATTACTGACTGCTTGATTTTGATTTAAGGCCAAGGGCTTGTCACCAGGTGTTGACTGGGAGCCAGTGGGGAGAAGGAAGCACAAACTTGTTCAGGCTGCAGCACACACATCTATTTAAAAGGACACATTTTACATCAGCAAAATAATTCACAGTCATGTGGAAATGATGAATGTGGGGACTGCTCTGGCCATTCCTCATCCTGGAAGCAGTGATCTGGCAAGGAGATTTGGAAACAAGTTTAGGAAGATGACCCCAATGAGTGATGTAATCCTGGCTTGATTATGACTCAGTTGTGAACCAAATGCCCTTGATTCACTTGATCAGATGAGAACTGGACATTTTCAGTAGAAGGCTGAGACTATTTCACTGCTCTTTTCCCAAGGTGTTTAAACAATATCACACAAATTTTACTTTTCAAGCTGACCTCTGTTTTTCTCAACTCCATTGTAGCTGGAACCTGTGACTTTTGAATTCCATTATCTTTTGATCCTAATACTATTCCTTCTTCCTAAAGGTGTTCTAATTTAGTTTTTTTTTTTCTTCTACACAGTGATTGGTAATTCCTTATTTCCTAAAACTATATTAGCTGTGACCACTATAAAATCCCTGCTTTGTACTCTTTTTTTTCCAATCTTAGCAGCTTTGGTCACTTGGTGTGTGGGATGTGTGTTCTGTACTTGGAGCAGCTCTGCTGCAGAGCCAGCTTTTCTGCATGTCACTTTAAGGTTCCTTTTTTTCTGATTGCTCATAGGTCACTGCAAGATTCGGCCTATGAGCTCACTGTTTGTTATAATAATTTAATTGTACTTTTTCTTCTCTATTCCTCTGCTAATGATTATTAACATACCTTGGCTGCCATTACTCATTGAGCTGATATTTAAAAATAACCTTTCCCTGGCAATGTTGTTTTGAGTGATAAAAGCTGCAGAGGTGTTTTTCATTTTTTCCTCCTTTGAATTACTTTTCTGTTGTTGGCATGGAACTCACTTTAGCATCATGCTTGCTTGTACCTGAAGATTATTTTTCTATCTGTTTCTGCCAGCATTTCAGTTTTTGTCTAGAATAATTTTTATTTTCTTTTGGCTGGTTCACCTGACAGTTTTTAGGATCACATTGAGATAATCTGAGTACCTTGCTGCATGGGAAGCCCCTCCATTTCACAACTGCCCCTTGATTTCTGTGCTTTGCTTTCATGTTTTTAATGAACCCTTAATCCACAAGGGGACCTTCTTTAAACAACCAACGGAAAAGTGAGAATTAATGATAAATCTGCCAGCCAGGTGTTGGGTTCTTAGTTAACTCCGTTGTTACACAGGCATTTCTCTGAAAAGAATCAATGCTAGAATTACTTGGGATAGCTGTATATCATGTTTGGATGTCTCTGCCTGTAACTTTGTTTAAATAACAGGTTTTTAAATAATTGTGGACAGAAAGAAGAATCAGGCACATGCAGCCATGTAACCAATGTTAAACACTGCATTAGGAGCTGTAGGATATTTGTCATAGCACTGTGTTTGCAAATGGGAAGATAGTACTTTAAAAATAATAAAACTTGAACATAATTGTAGACATATGGGGGAAAATAAAATGTGGTTAATCCAATGAGTGCTGTCCTCTTTCTTGCCTGTTTTTGTGTGCCTGGTAAAACCTGTGCATCACCTCTGGGGAGAGAGCCATCTTATTTTATCTATTACATTTGGTTACTATAGCAGCAAAAATATCAAGTGGAGAGGAAAGAGGAGACCCAAACAACCCCAAAATAAATATCTACCTTGTTCACATGCATAGAAACACCAAGAGAGGTTTGGTTTTTTATTAATCTAGCTGATTAGGAAATCTATTAGCAATAAAACTACATTGACACAGTGTTATTGCATCGTGTCTGATTCCAACAAATAAAGTTTTCTAAGTCACTGGCATGGATGTGGATCTTCCAAGTCGACTGATCTTTATGATCTCTTGTGAGTATTGCATCTTCAGTATGGTGTAGTAATTTATTTTTTTTTATTGTTCTTGTTCAATGTCGGGGTTTTTTAATAACTCAGATGTTGGCTATGTCATTTTTTCAGCTGGTAAATACGGTTTCTGGAGACATACTAGCAGTGTTTAAGTGGAGCAGGGAGTTGCTCGACAGGAGATATTATATAGAGTGTTATTTTAGATTATTTAAAACATTTGCAGAGTACTGGAGCTCCAGATGGACAGGCTGCAATCCTGTGTGTGTGTTCACACACTCGGGGGAGGCACAAGGAATCCAGGCTCAAACAATAAAACACCATCAAAACAAAACCAGGGTGGGCTGTCTTGGATAACAGATATTATCAAACATCTTCAGGAAGAGTCAGTTTGAACTAAAGTTTCTGTGTGCAGAGTCAATGCTGTGGTCACTTATTTTTCCAGTTATTTGGATCTGTAAATACTCTTAGGACAATGTTAATTCCCTTAACATGCTGGGATGTTTCAGGCAATTCTTCATATTCTGTCTATTCCTGTTTGCTTTTAAAAACACTGAGAATATTGATTAGCTGTTAAGGGACTCGAATACCTGAGTTTTATGTTCTGATTTCATGCAAAAAATCTGTTGTATCCTCCTAATATACAGCTACTGAAATAAATTTGCAGTATTTTTGTGTTTTCTGTTAAATGTGAGTACAGCAAGTTTGCCTCACCAGTTTTATAGAATAATGATGTATTTTCTCTTTCAATGGACTTAATGTCTCTTTTGAATTGAAATGTCTTGCTATTTGAATTCTTCCATGGCAACAACCTCACTTTTTTTTTTTTTTAAAGCATTTTTCTGCTTGTGAATTTGAAGTTTGTAATGAATTTGATACTACTAGAAAGGGAAAGCCTGGTTTCTTAGCAGTGATTACTTTTAGTAGCAAATGGAAGAGAAATCATTGTATGATCACATAATAAAAGCTTAGAAATAACATTTTTATCATTCTGTATTGTATTATGATTTTCTCATGATGGTCTTGTTAAACATACCGTTTATTTTCCCGTGTAATTCTTGTATTTTTTTTTTTTGAAAGTGAAGTATGTTTAACCTGCTGTGAAACAGTATTTTGGGGAATAGTGAAAATCTGTTAAATCAGAGTAGAATTTTTAAATTAAAACCATTCCTCTGGGGTTATTCCTTCTTCATTAAAATTTTTTTATCGAAAAATTTAATTCCAACTTGTCAAAACTTCAATGGTATGTTTCATTTTCATCAACAGAAACAGCTCAGTCAGGCAGTGTCATGTATGGGGAGTTTTTTAATCTGCATTTTGCAGAGGCTGGATGAAAAGGTGACTCAGTGCTGCAGTAGGGTATCTGGTCCATAAGACTCAAGTTGAGGCAAATTGACTCAAATTGAGGCAAATTGACTCAAACTGCCACAATTCAGTTCTCTTGCTTTAAAGAATGGCCAGGAATTTTAGGGGCTGGCTGTTCTTGTATCTTGGACCTGAGGTTATATGTACAATCTAGAAAGAAGGGATTTATTTATGCCAGATATGCAAGATAGAAATAAAATGGGCCCTAAGTTGTGTTATTTACTTGCAAGCTTCCTTGAAACCCTGGTCACAAATGGAAAAATATGTTTTTCCTGACAATAAACCATCAGTGCAGGCTTTTGGCCAGATAATTGCTCAGGCTGTAACTGAGGAAGAGCAGTGGTGGCAAATACTTTGTCCTCTGTTAAACCTTGTGTTGAGCTCCTAAAAATCACAGACTCTGTTCTTGTGATAACTCCTCAGAATTATTCTGTTCTCTGGTGGCTTCACAGCTGGATTTCAGTGGTAGCAGCAGCAGCAGCCACGTTTGGTGCAGCTTGGATCCCATTTTTGTTTTTTCTAATCATTGGCTTTGGTGGCTGGGAGGAGGAGAATCGTGTGTTGTTAATCGTTTGTTTTGTTGTGTTGTCTTTTCTGCTGTGACTGTGTTGCTGCTTGTTATTTGCTAAATTATGTTGTTAGTGATTTTTGAAAATGCCACCTATGGTTTTAATTTCATTCAGTGCTGCTGTCAAGATTGGCTGCTGAAGCTTCTCTTCCCAGAGATTTTATTTTTCCCTTGCATCCTCTCAATTCTTCATCTGGGTGGCTGTACTGAATTCTTACTTGTTGAACAGGTTCTTCTGGTAGGATTGAGCTCACTTATCCTTTCAATGGATATCTGAGCTAGTTATCAGGATTTCTGGCATCTTAGGATGACTCAGAAATTACACTTTCCTAACAGCTATCTGCCATGAATGGCACCATTTTGCTTAAAAGGTATTTTAATAATTCATATTGTGCTATGAATCATATTTTGGGCAGATTCAAAGATACAGCATTAGGTTAGTGCAAGATCTAACAGCAGTCTAGACTCAGTTTGATTTTAAATGAAAATCCTGTTGTTTATTGCCAAGTGCTGATTCCTGTCCTTTTCTCCCCAGTACTGATTCTTTCACAGGTTTGTGGCCAAGGCTCTAAACTGGGCACACTCTGGTTTCCCTGCATGGGCCTTTCCTTCTCTCTTACACACTCCTTGTTAATTCTTGGTTCTCTGTTGGGTTTGCAGACAATTTGGCAAGTTTCTTGCTCCTGATGCACAGACAAATACCAATCATCACTGCTTGAGAAAGAGCTGAAATCAAAATAACAGGAGTGGTGCAAAGGAACTTGCAGGCACATGGGAAACATTCGACTGACTTGTCAATCACAAACTCTGAATATTAAATACAAAAAGGCCAAGCTGAGTGTTGGAAACAATGGGCTTTAGATTATCTGGTTTTGTTTGCTTTCTAGGCAGAATTCATCTATGTCCAAGCAACAAATAAACCAAAGGCCCTCAAGCATGGTCAGTGAAACGTCCACTGCAGTAACTACATCTGCTGTTGATACCAAACCTGGCTCTAAGGTAAAGGAAAAAGCTCTTTTTTCCTCTTGTTGATCAGAACTTCACTAATTTTAAATGCATATTCTTATGCTGATTTCAGTAGGGCTGTGGATTTAGCCTAGAAGTCTAGTGAGACCTGAGAGAAGAGACCAGACACAAATCTTTTAGCAGCACTGTTACAGCTCTTGCAGAAGAACTGTAAAGCCACATGATTGAATGGTAACTTCTAGCACAGTGATTATTGTGACATGGAAAGTTTGAGTTTACCAATGGGAGTAAATATATGTAATATTAGTATTTCAGCAAGTGTTTTGGTGATCCAGTGTTTATGGCAAGAAGTGATGCCTGATACCAGGAATTTACACTTCTTACCTTTTCATGAAATCTTATTGCCCTTCCTCCTCTTTGTGACAATTAAATCCTTTTCTGCCATCACTGCAGTGCACAGGCAGTGCAGGCACCAAGTTCACACACAAAATGTTTAATATTAGAAAAGTCCATTCCTTGTCACTGACAAAGGACCTGTGTCTGTTATTGCACAAAGTATAATAAAGTGCTGTACTTGAAGTGTCACCATCTATTTTAATGCTTCTTTGACCTTGCAATAAATTACAGAACTGTGAGAATGGCAGTGGGTGGATAAAAAGGGATAGAGCAATATTGAAAGAATTAACAGAGATAAGATAATTTTCGAAACTTTCACTGCAGTTCTTAAACTTCTCAGTTGCTTTTTTTTTTAAATGCAAAAGTTGGAAGCCTCTTATATAAGTGAGTTTAAGAAATTACCTCACTGAATTGATTGCAAAGGTATTTTGTTCAGTTGGAATACTTAAAATCTTTTACTAATGCTCTGAAGTGCTTGAGTATAGGAGATGATACAATTTCATGAGAAGCTAAAAATTCTTTTTTTTAAATTATTTTTTAAAACCCTAAGTGTATAAGTTATTGGACCAATACAAAGATTGTAGTGTATCAAGAATATCTTTAAAGTGCTAGATGAAATTATCACTGCAGACAGTAAGCTCAGTAGGTTACTTGAATTAGCTGAAATGCTTCTTTTTGATATTTGACGAGTTGAACTTACCAAAGAATGTTGGCTTTTGTTTTTCCCGTGTTTATCCTCCTTGCTCTGATTTTTTCAAGCCTGATTAGAGGCAGAAAAATCTTTTTTTCCTCTCTTTAAACCAGCAGACTTACTGGGGGCCTGACACAGGGCTGGGAGCTGGGGAATTCTCCAGTGACACAGTTGGCTTCCACTTAGCATCACACTTCTGCCAAAAATGTGCATCCTCTGAGCCTGCTCCTGCTTTGCTCCATCACTGCCTGTGTGAACAGCCTTGAAATCTCTTCTCTTGTTTGCTAGAGTCATTCAATCCTTCACAGCACAGCACGAAAATGATTTCAAGTGAAACTAGCAATGAGAAAAAAATGCTGTCAAATAAATGATCTGTGTCCTCCACTTCGAGGCTGACTTCTGGCAGGTTGAGAGTAGATTTTAAGGCCCTTCCATCTACTTGTAAATGTTTCCTTCCCTGAATTCCAGAATCATTCTTTCAAAGAATGATGCAGACATGCAGCACAATCACGAAGCCAGAGACATTTTCATGTTCTCTACTTAGCCATGGCTATTTTTTAATTTTTTTTTTTTTTAATTGAATGCTTCTATAATTGATCCTGCAAATGCCATCACAGAATGGGTTATGCATGGTGTTGGAATCCTGGCCAGATTCAGACTGGGTTTTCCTACAGAGCTGAGCACATTTGGGGCCAGTATTTTGATGCAGGAGCTGTCTGAATAATAATCTGAAGACTTTAGACCAATGCAGTGTATCCTCCTTTTGACATTTGAGGGGTGTGGGGTTGAGGGAATGAAAAGCAAAGTGTGACATGCAGTGTCTGCTGTGCTTTGTTTTATTCCAGAGCAGAACGAGATGATCAATACTGAAGATTATATGAGAATTTTAATTAAATAAAGCACCATAAAATAATAATTTTGGTTCCATTATGGGTATTGGATTGACATATAATATACAGCCTTTGGAAAAATTTTCCTGCTTCTATGCCACAGAAATTGTTTGGTCTTTTAACCAAGTCCAAGGATGATTTTTCTGCATTGTGGGCTGCAGTTCTTAAAAAATACGATTAGAGAAAGTGCTGGATTAAAAGATCCGATTTTTAAAAAAAATTTCCAATTTAAATGCTGCCATAAGGCCACATCAGCTACACTTCAACTGCTCCTCAGTTGCTGCACCCTTCCAAAGATCTAGATGAGAGAAAGGTTAGGGAACTAAATTCTATACATTTTGTGAATTGATTTCTGTTCAGCTGCAAAGCATAAACAAAGTAAAACCAAAATAAAAACCAGATGTTTGACTTTCAGGGCTTTAACAACTTTGGGCCTCATTATTTTTCATCCCCCATTTTAGGTAGCTGTTGCACCTTAACATTCGGCTGCAATTTTGAAAAACTCTCCTGTGTTGTTAATTCTCGTTTTCCTTACCCAGAGCTCATCTCTGGCTGTGTTTCCCCAAATCCAGTGCCCTGCAGCCTGGGGGATCTCAGTGCTCCATCCTGCCCTGCCCAGGCCTGGCAGCTGCTTTGTGCCAGCACCTGGCCAGGTGGGACAGGTGGGACAGGTGTGGGATTTTTCCTCACCTGGTGGCTCCTGTGCAGGCTCTCCCTGAGCTGGCTGGGGAGGTGGCAGTGCTGGGGAAATGCTGCCCTTTGACAGCTCCTCACAGCTCTCACATCTGCCTGGCTGTTTCCTGGGCTAGAGCACCAAAAAAGAAGAAAAAGAAGTGCACTTACCTTTTTCATACTGATTGTGGCCATTATCTTTAGCCTTCATTAAGACAGGAAATTTAATGCAGATTGGTAGAGCCTGGCCTTCATCAATCAAACCAACAGAATCCATGTAAAGTTATAATATTTTGCTAGAATTATTTACATTATGTGCTGTCTTCTAGTCCAGGTGTTGCCTGACTGGCAGGAGCAGTACACTGAGAGATTTTTCTGACGTTTCTGATTTTTCTGGTGTTGTCCCCTTGTGTGTGATGAATATACTTGTTTGCAGAGCTGCTGTTTGCCTGCAGCCCACAGAGCATCTGTACCCTGACAAACCCAGAGGTTAAAAAGAGAGACACTGTAGGAAAGAACGTGGCCAGCTCTTTTCTTGGAGAAGTTGGCAGCAGCTGTAAGGGTAGTCTGTCCTGCAGCAATTGGAGGAGCAAACTGGAAAAGAACAGGCAAATACTCATCGAGTGATTCTTGCTTTTTCACAGGTGGATGGGCCTTGTTTGTTTTTGAAATAGTTCTGTCCATGTGAGTCAAAACTGAGGTTTCACTAAGACACAAATCATTACCTAGTCCTTGTCATTTCCACTGGTTGCTGTGTAGCACCACTGTCTTCTCCTTTTGTTTGCAGGGCCAGAGTCCAAGCATTTTATGAAGCTTTCAGTGTTTGAAATGCTTGAATTTAAACAGGGAAGAAAAATTAAAATCCACCAGATAAACCCCATCAACCCCCCCTCCCACCAAAACCCAAACAAAGAAGAGCAAGAGTAGAATTCATCTGCTCAAAGTCCCGTGTGTGTAAGCGACTTGTGCAATATTATCCAGAGAGATTTGCGTGCAGCTTTCCAAAATAACTTCCCAGAGTGAAATTTCCACAGCTGTGCCTTGACACAGCAGTGCTGCAGCTCCTCAGCAGGAGCTGCCACACCATCCTGATGTGATGCAAGTGCAAGGTCGACTTTGCTCTGTTGTAAATGTCGTTGCTGTTTACCTGCCCTTGAAAATGCCGTGGCTACTTTGTCGCTGTGTAATGAAGTAAAAGTTATTGCAGGGACAGTATTTGCAATATGAAATGAGCCTCAGTGCAGTTTAGGAGCCACTGGTGTGTGATAATCCTTTACAGGTTGTGAAGACTGGACACAAAGTTCACAGCTTTGGAAAGAGGGATCAGGCGATCAGGAGGAATCCCAATGTTCCTGTGGTAGTCAGAGGCTGGCTGCACAAACAGGTATGCATGTGCTCACCTGGGTTCATATATATTCATATATGCTCATATATTTCAGTGCAATCATCAGGGCAGAGCCAGAAAGCAGAAGCTCGAGTGTTGGTGACACAGGGCAGAGCTGGGGACATCCATAATGAGGAATTCATGCTCAGCAAGTGGGAAAAACAAGGTTTACAAATGGGTTTGGTTCAGAAGAGGAAACTGATAAATGGGCATCACCATCACAGCTCGATGTTGAGGCTGTAACTTTATTATCTAAGTCTGGTTATTTCCCCTGCTTTATCCTGCTGGCTTGTCAGGCTGATCTTTGACTCGCTCAGAACACAGCCTGAGGTTGGCTCTGAAGGCTTTATTCGACCTCTTTGGTGATGCCCTTCCACCCTGATCAAAGGTTTCATTCCAGTTCCCTGTGCCTTCTTGTTCTCCAGAAGCAGGAGGGAGAAAATGATGGGAAATTACCTACTCAGCACACATTGCTGTCACAAAGAGCAGTGGCCAGCAAAGACTGGATTGTGGAATTTCATCCACTGAACAGAATTCTACAGCTGCTGTGTCTTGAACTCCTAAGCTGACAGAAACACATCTTTGGGTGTCATAAGTCAATAAAGCTGTTTGTTGTGTGAGGGTAATTGCCCTGCTGCTCGTTTGGAGCAGGATTGAGGGGTGGGCAGGAGAAGGAGAAATCTGAGGTTTGCAGTTATGGTTTTACATGGACAGGGAAGGGAAGGAGCTGCCAGCTGTCTGCTCCCTGCTGGGGGCAGAGCTGGAATTCTGCTTGTTCTGCTCTCAGCTCTGTTGACATCCACTGCCCAAGGCCATTAGTTTTCAGGACAGTCAGAACTCAGACACAGTATGTGTTCCCAGCCTTGTAGCATGAAAATGGGAAGGGAAGAAAGTCCTTCCATACTTAATTTGATGGCAGAAAGCAGGAGGGGAATAGCTAGAGCAATGCTCTGTGTCCTATTTCCTTCTGTTCCCTAACCTTTGCTTGTAAGCCCTTAAAGCCTGAAGGTGCCTTTTATGCTGCTGGTCTCATCAAAGCCTGCCCAAGCTGAAGAAGTTGGACTTGCCTACGTTATAATCTGGCAATTTTAAAAGCTTCAGGAATTAATTTCAATGCAAATATTACTCATTTTGATAAGGTTATATATATCTATTTCTATATATATCTCCACAGGCATATTATATTATACTTCATTAAAATTTGCACATTATGCATCCTGTTTTATTTCCTACGGAATATTTGATTAAATTACATTTTAGGCATGGGTAACATATGGTGATTGAATTATAGGTTATCATTGCCTGAAATGTGAGGTTGTACCTCACAGCTGTGTAGTGATTTTCATTTTGATCTGCAGGCAGTCCTTGTTGGTGTTTGTGCCATCCAGAAACACACTTTGTTTCCTTCTTGCAGATAAATCTGAGCAGACAAAATAAGCATTGGTTGTGTACAAGGTTAATCTGAATGCTGTTTGGGATGAGGGTTTAATTACTTAATGAAAATTAGCAGTTTGAATATTCTGCCCTCGTTATTTAATAGCTGGCTATTTTGCCTCTTAGTGCACAATATTTTGCAAATATTGTTTTGCACTGAGCAGTCATGTTTAGGTAAACTTCTCCCTGGCCCAGCACTGTGTGTGTTAACTTTCCCTCACTGAGGAGTGTGCCTCATTTCTTGCATTTCAGGACAGCTCTGGGATGCGATTGTGGAAGAGAAGATGGTTTGTGCTCGCTGATTATTGCTTGTTTTACTACAAAGGTGAGTTAGTCTGAGCACTTCACCTGCACCCATCATGAGTGCATGACCTACCTGAGCTCTGCAGATGAAGTTAGTTGCTCTGGGATGAAGAGTGAAGCAATTGCTTGGCCACACATCTTAAATGCACAGCAAATTCTAGGCCAGGGCAGGGGAAGCAAAGGATGCTGTGTGATATTTTGTCACATAATTTATGCCTGGTGCATGCCACTGTTTATGTTGACGTGTTATGTTTATGCAGAACATCTTGACTGGAAATAAATAAGATTTATCCCATCTCTGGTCGGTGTTCTGGTACCTACTGCCTTGCATTTGGACATCTGAGATTTTTGAGGATGAGCTATGGCCAGATCAGGGCATTGGTTCAGTTTTAATCCAGGGGATGAAGCAAGAGTGAGAACTTCTGAATCCAGTAATTCTACCCAAAAAATAGGTTGGATGTGATCTTAAACCAAACTAGGTATTACATAAGGTTATTTTCAAGTTTTGAATGCTTCACTTGCTACAATATCTGAAAAGCCTTACAGAACATCAGACTTGGAATTCGTATTTCTAGGTGCTGCATTTCTGCTGTTGATCACTTGGAGCCAGCAGTAAGAGAGGTTTCCTAATTACAGCAATTAGCCTCGATGTACAGTGCTAAATGGAAGGTCCAGCGTGTTATGCAGCCTGTCACTGCTCATTTGGCACAATAAACTTTATCCTTCAAGTGTATTCTTCTGGCTGAAGCTAAAAAGTGACATCCACTCCCCCCCCAAAAAAAAAAACAAAAACCAACTTTAATAAAAACCCAATCTGGTTAAGAAAACAAACTCTGTTTTTCTTTAAAATCGTTTTTCTTTAAAATCGTTTTTCTTTAAAATTGATTTTCTTTAAAATTGTTTTTCTTTAAAATTGATTTTCTTTAAAATTGTTTTTCTTTAATATTGTTTTTCTTTAAAATCGTTTTTCTTTAAAATAGTTTTTCTTTAAAACGAAACCATTTTCCTGCACGTGTTATTGGTGTTGAGTCCCGAGTGAATTGATGGCAGCAGGGAGTGCAGGCAGTCCCATCCCAGAGGCTGGAGGGAGCAGGCTCAGGAGTGCAGCCAGCCCAGGTTGCCCAGGGTTGGATCAAACCAGGCATTGAGGAGCTCCAGGGATGGAGATGGCTCAGCTCCTCCCTGGCCTGTGCCCCTGCTGCTCTGTCCTTGGGAAAAGAATTCCCTTATATTCCCTCTGCACCACTGTCGTTTGTGTTTAATGCCTGTTTTCTCTGTGTCCATAAAGGAGAATATATTCCCAGCCCACTGATCAGTGCAGGGAATTAAATCCTGGTTTTTATTCACAGACAGCAGAGAAGAGTCTGTTCTTGGCAGCATCCCACTGCCTAGCTATGTCATCTCTCCAGTTGGACCTGAAGACAAGATCAATCGAAAGTTTTCTTTTAAGGTACATTTGTAAAACTTATCAGCTCATCGTGGTTTGTTTGCATTAGAAAAGAACTTCATCTGTGTTCCTCTTTTACTTGTTACTAGTTTTGAAAAGCAGCCAGGCTTGTTGACTGCCTGTTCAAATGTGACTTTTTTTTTTTTTTTTGCTTATGAATTGACATTGCTGTCTGTTACTTCCTAAGTGTCCTCAGAGCTTAATGAAGTGTTTCTGAGTAAAGAGCCTCTTTCTAAAATCAGAAATTAGTATTGACAAGTTGTTCCAGTACTGTTTACAAACTTGTCTTATTTACTTTGTAATAGAGTACTTGATCTCATAATGGACTGATGTCTCTTAGGTTTTGTGTTTCTTTTTTGTTTTTTTTTTTTAAAGAAAAAATTGTCTCAAATCTCACAGTTAGAAAATGACAGCACTTAGTCATCCTAAGCACTGTGGACTTTTTAAAGGAAAAAGTACTCTTGTTTGACATAGTTTGTGGGTGGTTTTGTGTTTTTTCTTTTTCTAAAAATAAATATAATATTTTATTTTACAGTTCTAGTCTATTTTTACGGTTTCTGGTCTTTGTTTAGTCTTTATTGTATAACTGTATATTTTACAGTTCTAGTCTTTGTTATAAAAGCCCACAGATATGAAACAAAACGTATACTGCTTGATAGTGCAAAAACCTGACTCCAAATGATTGTCAAAACTGCAGCACTTGGGCAAAGTTCAGAAACTCCTGTGCCTGTGGCAGATTTAAATTCAGAGCAGAACTTGTTTTTCTATCAAGCAAATTAGCTGTATACTTGAAAAGTTGTTTACAAATCAGGTTTTGACCAGGCATAATTTAGGAGATCTAGAAGGAATCTTTGTTTAAATATTTTCTGTGCTGAAATTATGAAGAACATCTGACTTCCTCTTGCAATTTGATTTTTTGAGGTGCCTTTTGTTACTTTCAATTCTATGTTCAAGTGGATAATGGTTTGAAATTTATTAAGCAAACATTAACTTGGGAAATGTGTTTTAAAAAGATCCAGCACACTTTGTGGAAATGTTTATTGTACTTTTTCAAATGCATTGAGCATGATTTATCAGGAAAAAGCTACAAAGAAATCTTTGTTTAAGACAAACATTCCACCTCCAGTATTTACTGTGTGATTCATGGATCCCTCCTTTTCTAGAGCCTTTTCCTGGGGGGAAGCATGTGCTGAAAGAGGGCAACTCAGTGTACTCCTCCAGGGTTCTCTGCTTTTTATTTTATTGGATTCAGATGGTGTTTACACATGCTCTTAGTAACCACTGGCCAAGTGGAGTGGAATCCATGGTTTGGTCATGGTTAAACCTTTCCAGAAGCAAATGCAAACTTCCCCTGTTCCTTTTAGGGTATCATACCTATATGAGCTCTACCAGGTATTTAATCTGAGCCTTGTCCTGAAAATACCATGAGCCAGTAACCTGAGACTTTCAACACAGGGTGATTACTAAAAGGTTGGTTTAGATAAAAGTAGGGTGTTGATAGCAAGAGAAAGTTGATTGTAGAAAACTCTGTTAAAAAAAAAAAAAAATCAACATTTCATGTATCAGTTTGCCAGGCCGGTTTTAACTCTGCTTTAGGTGTTTGGTGATTGCCTGCAGGCTGGATGCTGCTGTGTGATTTTATTTAGACCCAGCCCAAGGGCAGCAGGAGGATTTTGGGCACAGACCCTGTCCAGCACCCGTGTCCAGTGGCCACAGGGCACCCACAGCCCTGCTGGCATCCATCACTCAGCAGCATCACCTTTATCTCCTCCCTTCAGAGCACCCCCAGCCCCAGAGGGACATCGTGTCTCACAGCCACAAATAGAACACACGGGCAGATTAAGCCCAAAATGAAGATAAGATTTTTTTTTTTATTTTTGCATTCAAGACCTGAGCGAGCAGGGCACTGTGCCGTGGTGCTTTGGACATTTGGCCTGCTCTGCATTGGGATTGTTGTAAATCTTCTGTTACAGCACAGGGAATGGCTCCCACTCGAAGGGGCAATGAGTTTGGAAGCTAAGGAAACAGCAAAAAAAAAAAAAAAAAAATTAAACTCTTTTGTTTGCAAAAGGAGGAAGGAAATTTGCTAAGCAAATCCATGGATGCTTTTTGCATGTGATTTGGTTAGAATGAGGCTTATAAAATACATACACACTGGGGTCTGTGTTAAACCCTGCAAAGTGTTAAAATGTGTCTTGTAGGAGTTGTCAAAATCCTTTTCCTTTCATCACCTTCTGAGGTCCAGCTGAAGTTTTTGTGTCTCTTTGGGTGTTTAACAATTACAGGCCTGCAGACATCATATAGGCTTTGGAAATGCAATCAAACACCTACTTTGAAATATATCAGTATGTGCATTTAATTTTTTTTTTTAGTTTAGAAACTCTGCTTTCAGGTCTCTATCTTGATACAATTTTTGACTCTTGACAATTTTGTCACTTTATTTTTGCCGAGCAAAGTGCTGTGAGTAGCTGGAAGCCACTGTCACTAAGCTGTGAGTGAGCCTGGAACTTCAGGGTCCTTTCTGCAAATTTAATTCAGCAGCTTGCATCCTAAAGATATTTAGTTGATCTAATCTCTGCATTTTAAAATTATAATTTTTTTGTTGATGCCAACATGGGTGAGCACAAATTCAGTGTTTAGATTTTAATGTGAAAAGGCTTGTAAAACAGTAATACACCGCTGGAAATACTTCCTGTGGTTAACAGAGAAATGACTGTACTTTGTAGTGATAGAATAATTTTGGACAGGGGTAGTAGCAGTTTATGGAGGTTCTTGTCATCACAGTCTCTTTAGAGGCTTTGTTGTCTTCAAACATGAAAATTATTTTTAATTGGTCTTGCTAGTGGAAGTATTTGTTCATTACTTAGACCACTGAGACCAGGACAATCTGCCTGTCTGTTCCTTTGATCTCTCTGGTTTTCCTAATAAAAACTGACATAGTTTGTTCCTTTATGTTCTCAGTGTTGCACCCTTAGGCTCCCATATTGCTCTGGGTCTGGGGAGTCAGGTGAGGAAATGCCAAGGGTTGTGAATTTGAGAGGTGCTGGTTTTGAATTTGGAAGAGGGGAGGGTTTGAGCTTCTAGAAATCCTCAAAAAGCTCAATATGATTTAAAGGTGAGAGGTGAGTTAGGCTGTAGTGGGCTGTTGTTGAGTTTGTAGTAAAGGCTCAGAGTATTATTTCAGTTTTGGCTCAGAAAGGATTCATAAATATCAAAATTCAGGACAAGGAAGAATTTTCTGTATATTACAGCTTATTGACAGAACTAACTTGGAAAGATTACAGTTATTAGAAAACTGTTCCCTGAGTTATCCCTTTGTTCTGTGAATGGTGGCTTTTTGTCAGGTATTTTGAACAAGTAGAGGTGAACATAACAGTTACTTTTAGTATTTTGTTAATTTTTTTTTGTTTGTTTTTTGTTTTTGTTTTTTTTCTTTTTTAAACATGAATCTTTTAATGATTTTAACTTGTTTAATTTTTTTATCCTTGTCTTGTCCTGTTGATATCCTCTTGGGGTTTACTTTCCATTTCTCCTACTGTGCACTATGGGAGAGAGACTGCTTTTCTTCTCAGTCTATCCACATTAAGGCATCTGAATGCATGAATAGGTACCAATATTATTTTTCCCTGTTGTGTGTATGGTGTACATGTGAGCATGTGCTGTGTTTTAGGCTTTTTAGTATGCTGTAGCCATCCTAATAGCTTTGGCTTTAAAAAAAATCCCAAACCCCAAAGCCTGCTAGCTTCTGTCTGCCAGCAGGGACAGCTACAGGACATTGGCACAGAGTGGTTTCCTTGCATATAAAACACACTACTAATAAATAACTGAAATAAATTTGGATTTTCCCCTTAACCAGCGTTCTATATTGTGAACTTCAGGATATTGTGTTTATTGATCGTTGCACACTGTCTCCACTGTCCCTTCTGAAGCTGAGAATGTTTATGGCTGTGAGAGCTGCAGTCTCTCCAGGCAGAGTGGTGCAGCAGAAATTGCATTTTGACACTGCAGAATGTTTTTACCTGCAGCCTCTTGGGCAGTGCTTGCAGCTGAGTTCAAAGAGGAACCTAAAACACAAGTGGGTTGTGTTGATCAGGGCATGCAGGTTAATTAAGACAGCTCTTAAATCCATTTATTAGTGTGCTATGCAGTCTCTGCAGATAGTTACCCAAAATTCCGGGTTTTTTTAAAGTATAAAACCAGTGAATGGTTGTGTCCTACTGAATCATCTGCTTTGCTGCAGGAATTGATTCACTCTGAATTTTAACACCTTTTGTGGGATCAGCCCTGCTCTGTGAAGGAACTCTGTAGTCACAAGGTCTCACATTAAAGTCCCCATTTTCCTTTATATCTGGAGCTGCCAGTTTTTGGTCTCTTCATACACTGGATGGTAGTTGTAAATTATAATCAATTAATGCTTCTAAATCATATTTGCTTTGAGCATTCTTGAGTTCTGAAAACGGAGGAAAAAGGACAACCCCCAATAACAAAGAAAAACCAAAGAACTCACCCAGGCAAACGTGAATGAAGTTCTCTGATTTCTAAATATGTGTCTGATCAGAGCTATTGTTTAATATCTGTAAATCCTGTTTTCCTGTGTTTAGGTAGGCAGGAATGGTGGGAATTGAGAAGAAACCACCTTGTATTCCCTTTTCAGCCAGTGTTGTTGGGAAGTGGAGACTCTTCTGAGTCTTCACTTCTTTATGCAACATTTTCCTTCTCTTCCTTCTCCTCTTCACTCAGCTCACTGTTCCACTTCAGGCTCCAGTTTTCACAACAAACTCAGGCTTGCTTGCACAGAAGGAAAAGCCACATTTCACACCTTTGGGGGAGCAGCCTGCCATAGGAAGGGAGGAAAATTTGCAGAGAACTTGCTCAGAAGCACAGCAATAGCAAGCACATCCTTTGCTCTTTGGAGTTGTTGATGCAAGTCTCTAAGGTCACGGTTATTTGGGAAATTCTAGATAAATAACTGAAGTTATAATGTTTAGGAAGGGCTGCACTGGATTAAATAGCCTGAGTTTTGTCAAAGCTGTTGTATTTCTGAAGCCATCTATGGTTGTCCCTTCAGTATATATTTTTTTGAAATTTTGATTTAGAATAACGAGGGGAAGAAGATTTCATCAATATAATAAAACCATTTTTTAGGCAGGATTTGCAAAATACTTTTGCCCTTTAGAAACAGATGTAGCCAAATTAAAAATTTGATGTCATTATTTTTCTTGTTAAAAAACCCGATGTTAGCGGTATTTAATGCTATTAGTTTTTGTGTGTGATAGGAGACTTAGTTTTATACAAATAAATTTAGATTACTAATTTCATTTTAATATAATTACAAGAGCTTTCAAGGAGAGTATAGTATCTTCAGGTTTTTTAGGGAAGTAAGGAGATTAATCTCTCCCTGCTAATATGAAGTGTTGCAGGACTTACATGATTTGGTAATATTTATACTATTGCTAATACAATGAGATTTGATTAAATTCAGCTAGCCTAGAGTTACAAAGATACTCCATATTGAATCAATTTGAATATTGAATCTATTTATAGAGAAATTTCCCAGTACTTCTAGTTTGCAGTGGAATTTCATGGAGTATTTTAGTGTGCAGAGATAATATTTTATGTGCTGTGATAATTCCACCAGAATTACTAACTTTTATCAGTAAGTCTTTGTGACTTTGCAGCTAATACATGTTCAAGTGCATGCTTTAACCAAAAGATCTTAACATGAATTATAATTGATTCTTGAATTGCTGTTTAATTGCTTAAAGTGAAAGATTTTTGTCTGTGTTTTGTCTTTATAAATTGCTTTATTAAATGAGGTGGGAAAATTGGCTTGCTGATGCACATCTCATTGAAAATTCCTTAAATTTGTTTAGTACAGGGATTTCTTTAATTCGTGTACTACGGTATTTACGGCAAATGAAATGTATCAATTAAAAGAAAAGCTGAAATTTCCCACTGTCAGTACCAGAAGCATACCGGACTTTCAGCTTAATAGTCAGAAGCAGAAGAATTTCAGTAAAAAATTGGAGAACCTTTTGAGTGTTCTGCACTTACAGCCCACCAGGACAGCGCCATAACCCACCCCAAATTCAGCAAACAGCCAGGGATCTGCGAAGCCGTTTCGAAATTAATTTTTTAGGGTTTTTTTTTTTTTTTTTTTTGGAGGGAAGAGGAGCTGTCTGACTTTTTTTTTCTTCTTCCTTGTGTTGTGCCAGGCTGTTCACACAGGCATGAGGGCCTATATTTACCAGAAGAATTGTGTGGTTGGCTCGCAGGCGGAGCACTCGGGGATGCGCACGTATTTCTTCAGCGCCGACACCCAGGAGGACATGAACGCCTGGCTGCGGGCCATGAACCAGGCTGCCCTCCTGCAGACACGCTCCTCCCTGCACAGGCAAGTCCCCCTCAGCAGCTTCAGTGCAGCCAGGGAAAGGGGTTTGAAGCCTTTAAGTGAGGCAGAAATAAGGTGCGCGGCTCCACGGTCGTGTTTCGTGACAGGAAGGAAGAGCCAAGTTTATTCAGAAACACACTCGGTTTTATAGCAGGACTGCAACTCCCAGAGCAGAGAAAAGGTGATTGGTTCAGAGAGAAGACACCCCATGGCCAGGGCCTGGGCACACACCACAACAGGGCTTCTATCTTGGTATTAATTCCTTTTTATTGTGACCAAATGATCACCCTGGGAGAAATTCTCCCTGGCCTTGAGCTGGAGCAGCTCATGGGCTGGGAACAGAGCTGAGAAGCTCCAGCCTGGAATATTTCTCAGGCTGTAATTTTCTTACTTTCTCAATATGTGTCCCACACTTGAGCAGCAAAAAAAAATAAAATTTGTGGTTATGGTGCTGGATAGAGAGCAAGCAGTGACAGTGACACACTGTACTGGTTTCACCTAGGGAGGAAAAACTCATAGAAAAGTTCTGTCTATGAGAAGTTGATGGTGAGCAATTGAAGGGTGGCTTGGTTGTCAACAGCCTGAAAAACCAATTGGGAAAGGTTAGTTGGCTCTGTGAGCACACATTTTGAAGGAAGTTACCCAAAACTTGACTCTCTTTTTTTTTTTTTTTTTTTTTTTTCCAAGTGACAGGCCTGGCTCCACTGTAGGAGGACCAAGACTTTAAAAAAAAACTAAATTAAACCAAAACACACACAAAGACCTCTTTAGAGAAAAGAAGGCGTTTATTGAGAGCACAATTCATATTTATAGCATCTTCTGCAGAGCTAAGACAGGACAGTAGTTTATTGGATAACTGGGAGAACACCTTTGGGATAGTACTTTAGTATGAGTCCCATGGTCAATAGCAGGTGTTAATTTAATGTTGTTAATTCTGTTTTGTTTTGACTAAATTATTATCTTGGGAGAAAATCTCTTTACTGAAGTTGACACATTACCAGCTTGGGAACGGAGCTGAGAGAGCAGGAGAAGCTCCAGCCTGAGAAGGATTTTCCAGGCTCTAATTTTCCTAAATCCCTAACAGTGTGTCTGCAAAAATTTAATGGATCTTAAGTAAATCACACCCATGGTGGTATCTGACACTGCTGGTCAGGGTCTAGCCTGAGAGCAGTGAGAAGCCATTGCATTGTGAGAGAAAGAAAAAGTTGTTGAGAAGTTTTTTGTCATAAGGAGACGAAGAAAATTGCAAATGAACTATGTTATGTGTCAAAAGCAACATGAAACTTAGAATCCTAGAATCTTAGAATTTTATAGTGTGTCAAATTTTAGTATCAAGATTTCTGATACTATTTAGGCAGTAAGGTAAATAAGTAAACTGCTGTGCTGTAGTGCAATTTTTGCAGAGCAATTATTTCTTCAGGAGTAGCTCCCCAATAGAAATTCCCTGGGCAGTAGTACTGACTTAAATGTAGATATTGCTTTGTCCTCTCGGCCAGAAGTGAGCAGTCCCTGAGGCATCTACAAAGATATGAAAGACTTTTTTCATATTTTGCCATGAGCAGTTGGCAGCTTAGTTTTGGTTTTTCTGGCTTTCTGTGTTTCCTAGAATAGGAAGATTTTTTCATTTACAGCTTTCTTGTGCATAATATTATGTTGAGCACTTCTTTCATGCAATGCTAGTATTTTCAGTCATGTTTACAGATGTATATAAGTAATTTCTGCTTCCTTGACAGCACAATAAAGGTAAGTTTTGTCTAACTGGGATAGCAACTGAGTTTTGCTGAGCATATTTATTGTAACGTGTCGAATTTATCACAGTCTGCAGACCGTGGTTTTTGTGGGTATCCTTTGTAAAAGAGCACCGAGACCACACCAACTTTTCACAATTAAACAGCGTTCGTTACTGCCACGCGTTTTCTTTCCAGGGAAACGGACAGAGTGGATCAGCAAGCTGTTCCCCAGGTCAATCATGTGGATGCCTGCAAAGACTGTGTGAAGGCAGAGACGACAGACACAAAGGAGAGTTACCAGAAATCAGCCGAAATGCTCGGACACGATAAGCGCGAAGAGATAAGGAGAGAAAAGGAGGAGGAGCAGCGTTACGTGCACAGAAAAGAAACTCTGGAGACCAAAAAGGGAAAGGCTAAGCAGGCGTTAGCAGAAGCTGATTCATTATTTCCAGACTTAACGAATTCCTCTCGGTGCCAGGCAGCTCAGCCCCAGCCAGCAGAGAAGAATGGAACCCTTCCTAGTTCATTAAGTGCCAGCGCTGGCCTGGTGCAGCAGAATGGGACTGGCTCCTATAAAAGAGGGTTTGTTCCCAGGACGAATCCAGATAAGCAGTTCCAAAGGAAAAGTAACATGGCTCAAGTGGAGCACTGGGTAAAAGTCCAGAAAGGAGACACAAAAAGGTTGGTGATGGACCTGTCTTTAACTACATGGCCAAGTGACATTTTCTTAAATTAGAAGAAAATGTGTGTTCATAATTCCTTTGGTACAAATCAGAACGATATCAATATGTAAGAAAACCTCCTTTGTCCTTCAGTGCAGAATGGTATTTTTTAGGCATTTATCTCCTGGAAAGCCAATATGGGATTGGCTAATCAAATCTCTTTAATGTTGTCCCAGTATTGCAAATAGAATAAATGAGATTAGCATGCCATTTTATTTTCCTTCATTTAATCACTGTGGATGCTTAAAGCTTCTTAAAATTTGCTTAAATTTTGAAGAGCCAGAAAGTGAAGTGCAACCCTCAGTTACCTCTAATTCATAAACAATCACACAATATAAATTACAGGTAATTGTTTGTTTTCCCCTTTAACAAGTAAAGAATGCTCATTACTTTCCTCTGTCTTCTGTTCCTGTTCCAAGCATCTGCTCACTCCTCTATGTGAGATCACTGCCCTCACAGTCACAGCATTGAAAGGTCTCCATATATTCGTTTAATTGATGAAGATGTCCTAGGGTGGTCTCCAGGATTCTCTTTTCCATTTTCTGCCCCTGAAAATTACATAAATAGCACCAGTAGGTGAAGTGCACCCTGGGATGCTTTTGTAGCCTGAAAATCTCATAATTGTTTTGCTTTCAAAGTTAGATTAAGTACCAGTTGGAAAAATGAAGTGATGAATGTGTGCATCTGTTTCGAATGTCACCTTGTGTCAAGTGGCAGGAAAAACAGTTGGGCTTGATGCTACTTGTGAGGATTTTTCAAATATGCTTATTCTACTGAATTAGTGTTTTATAAATCTGCTCAAATCTAATTATAGTATAAACAAACAAGAGACATTGGCATGTCGTTGGCTTTTAGGATGGAGAAAACATTTTGGGAGCTTTTAAAATGCTTTTTAAAGCTAACATTTGTCAATTTGGAGCCAGTAAGACATTTAAGGCTTGCTAATTTTGTGTGGCGGTCCATTCTTCTACTCTTTTATCTTTGAAATTACCCTTGAAGAAGCTTTCTTGCTTTTATATATTATTTAATGTTCTTTTAGACTGCTAGAGTCAATTAACTTACATATTTTTTGCTTGGATATCAATCAGTACTCCCCAAAAGAATATGAGTTTAATGAAAAAAAGCACTTGGTAAGTTCATATTACACGTGTTGATTTGCCTGAAATAATAAAGAAAATGTTTGAACTAATGAGTTAATGCTTAAAAAGCTTCTGTTGATGTTTTTACCTCAGAAGTCCTGGCAGTGACAGGCTTGACTGATAGTTAAATAAGTATGTTTTTTTTTCCTCATTACTCCTTCCAGTAAATGAACTTTAGGGGCGTGTGTCAGGTGCAGAGTTCACATCATGTTATTGCAGGGGCCAGGCTTTGCTCTAAAAGGAACCTCAGCTGGAGCTGCTCAGTATTCAGTGAAAATACAGATAAATATATATGTATATCTGTGGGTATCTATTTCTAGATATAGCTCTATGGCTGCATATACTTATCTCTGAAAATGCCTGTTTTGGCTCAGTTGACCTTGTTTTCTTTGCCTGTTCCTGACAAATGCCATTTTATTCTCTGCATTCAGAATAAATTGTGTGTTACCTTCCCAAAGATTAACAGAGTCATCTTTTAAATGGCACCTCCTCTTAGGCTGCTGAGGTGCTGCAGTGCAGTTAAATGATGGATGGAAGTGCAATGTTGGTTGTCAAATCCCTTCCTGATTGAACGGTGCAGAAATTTGAGCTGGAGATGATAATTTGACTGACATTCCGTTTTGATTTTAGTAAGTTAATTTTCTAAAGCTCCACGTTGATTGTTATTCCAGCTGAAATGTTACAAACAGGGAACCTCTGAGGATTCAGAAGGCTGGATAACTCCAGAACCCAGAATGAGCACAGTTTTATTTGTTTCCTGGCTCAGGTGTGAACAGATGCAATGCTTGCCAGCAAGTTTTTTATAACAAGAAAGAGAATTCTGTCAGCTGAAGGGTGCACACTGGTACTGAAGCTGTTCATGTGACTGTTTGTAGGAATGGCACCTTTTGTATGGATCTTTAGACCTTGCAGACAGGTGTTTTACTGCAGTAAAGGACTCAGTTTGCTGAGCTGTGAATGTCAGCTGTCCCTTTGGAGATCCCCCTCTCTCAGTGGCCTCCCAGCTGCTCTCCAGTGGCATCCAGTGTAGCCACAAAATCCCACTCTGTTCTCAGCAGATGGGAATACCTGCTTTGCTAAGATTCCTGCCAGTCTTTCAAGGAGATCTCAACCACTGGAGGAAAGTTTGAAAGGAGGTTTTCAGGAGGATTTGGGTTTAAGTAATTAAAGGTCAAGTTCAGGACCTTCAAACAGCAGCTGTTCAGAAATGGTTAAGTTTTGATCTGGTTCCAGTGCCTGCATAAACTTAGTGTATAATTATGAGGAAATTGGTATTTCTAACAGTTGACTTGCATTTTAGAAATATATGAATTCAATTAAGCTTAATATTTCCCCACTAGATGCAGTCATGTTGAGGTACTTCCTTCCTTGCAAGCAGTGTTAAAACCTTTCTTGTTATGCAGAACTTTCTGTTCCTTCCTGATTTGCTGAAGGAGGAAACATTACTTGTCTTTGTTAGCTTCTGTGCCTTCCCATCAATGGGCACAGTGTTTCCAATAGCAGTACTTGTTGTCTTTTGAACATCTATCTTCTCTTTTTACAATATCTCCTGTATGATTGCTTCCCATTGCAGACCCTGGATGATTTTCATGGCCAATAGCCATATAATATGACATCAGGCCTTTAATGCACTCTTTAATGTCTGCTTTCCTTTTTATATTCTCTGTAGCTCATCATTCAAATGAGGGACATTCTCGAGAACAGCTGCTTTTGCTCTTAATCTCTAAGAGAGCAATAGTCCATAGTCTGTTGTGGACTGATTTGGGTCATGTGGGACATTGTCCTTCACCTAGAAGTTGGTGTGTCATCTCAGAGCCTATTTTTACATGATGCAAATTATCTCTAAGCATCTCAAACCTGGTGTGATAGAGATGCCACCATCTTAAAGCCTGTCATCTCAGCTTGAGGTTTCTCCCTGCTTCAGATGCTGAGAAAGCTCAATGTGCCTGTATGTAGGCAGTTGCCTCCAAAGTTCAGCTCTGAATGTGACTTTGCCTGTGCCATGTTACACACATTCAACTTTGTTCTCTTTTTATAGCAGGCTGAAGTATTGCATGAAACTGGCTCATATCAGCTGCTCCACATACTGCTTTCAAAATAGTTCTTTTAGTTCTTCTCAGAAAAATTAATCCTTTTCTGGAAGGAAGGCATGATTCCCCTTTCCCCCAGCAGAACTCATGGGCTCTTTCTTTTCAGGTTGGTTTTGCTCCTAAAGCTGCCAGCCCTGGTGGCTTCATTGACTGCCACCAATTCCAGCTGATCTCAATAATTAATGTCTTTTTAATAATAAGTGTCCCTTTAATAATAAATGCATTTTAATGTCCAGTTAGAAAATAATCACTCACAGATGATTTGCAACATCCCATAGTTTGCCTGTGCCTTCTTGAGGTCTGCACTAAGCTGGTGTATAGGAGTGGGTGAAGTCTCTTCTCTATTTTTGCACAGAGAAATCACCAAAGCAATCTCTCCCAGCTTCATGCCTCCCTCAGATGTCCTTTTGAGGCATTATCTTCTCCAAGCAATCTCAGTTCTTCTTGCTATGTAGAGAAAATGCATTTCTGCCACATGATTCTCACGTGGAAAAAAACTGGCAGCAAAGTACAGAACATTCCAAGTACACCTGATGTAGAATTGGAGAATTAAAAGAGGTTGTACGACCAGTGTGTGCTGATCTTTGAGTTGCCTGTGTTCATACTGCCTGCCTGCTTTAAGCTTCACTCTCAAATTCAAGGTAACATCAAGATTTTGTGGTATGAGAGAGCAGAGCTTTTCTGGATTTGTAATCCTCCAGGCAGTGCAGGGCAGTTATTCTGCTTGCTGCCATGAGGAATTTTGTATCCTCTGTTTCAGGGCAGTCCAGCAATGCCAAATCCTGCAAGTACCAAGAGCTGGTGGCAGTTACTGAGCAGCAGTTAGTGGTAGCAATGCTTTCCTCTTTGCTTCAGTTATTCTTGGATGCTGAACAAAGATTTCTTTTCCATCCTGGCCTTTCTTTCATGTGGAATTCCTGCATTTTCCAAACCATCAGATCTCCCTCTCATGCAGAGAATGGAACTTTTCGAGTGAAGTGATGAGAACATGCTCAGAGTTTCTCTGTGTGGTTTTGTGCTGGGTTGGTTTTTTAATTTAATTTTTTTGTGTGTGTTGATGCTTTGTTAGCAAGCCTGGCATAATGGTTTCCTCTTTGGAGATTCTGAATCAATGGGAAAATGACTGCAAGTATAAAAGCCCCCAGATGTTTGACTGAGGAATCAGTAATCGGGAAGGCTCATGCATAAGCATGAGGCTACAGAAAGATTTTGACTTTTGGAGAGGGAGCTAACTAGACTTTGTCAAAACTTTGGCCAGTTCTGTCCTAACTACCTACTAACATATCTAGTTTGTAAAGTTTAAGTGCTTTATGGGTGCAGTACTAAAGCCTCTTTTTATATCTGATTTTTAAATGGTCTTTGTTGTAAAAAGTCTCATGTTCTCAAGTCAGGAGAACCAGTAGCATGAGGTGAAAGTAAATCATACAGAGCTAGGGACTTTGAGCAGATTCTTACCACTTCTTTCTTTTTTGCGCCATTCACATGAACAAAACCTGATATATTGTGGGATTGGTGAGATTTCTTCTTGTTTTTAAAGATATTTGTATTGAACAGGCATTTGTTTTCGTAAACTGCACCACCTAGTGGTGAGCACACGTTCTGTGAAAAGGAATATTTTTATTTACAGACTCACTCGATAAACATGACAATAATTCCTTTCTTCACGTTCTTGACTTTCTTTTTAGTCTAAGCACATAATTCTGCTCTTCCTTAAGTTTGTTTCTAGTAGTTCATCCTGGGTTAAACACTAAATTAAAATCCTGTATTTATAGTGTAGTGTTTGTGTGCAGGATAGGTGTCATTAATATTGCTTTGTCAATATTTCTGTAAATTCTTTTAGAATGTCTTTCCTTGTCTTTTTAAGCTCCTATGCTTACTTCATTATTTATCAGCTGCTCCCACTCATCAGCGTGTGCTAAAACTTACCCTTTTCTTTTTTTTTTTCTTTTTTTTTTTAATTTTTTTTTTACAGCCTCGCTTCTGATCAGACTCTTACACGTCAGGGTCCCAATCCTCCTTTTCCTGAAAACTATCACACTTTGCCAAAGAATTCCAGGCAGCCTTCAGGGAGCTCACCCCCACCAAACCGCAATTTGCCCAGCGACTACAAATACGCACAGGATCGCGTCAGCCACTTGAAGATGTCCCAGGAGGAAAGGAAAGCAAATAAGGATGGGACTGTTTGGCAGCTCTATGAGTGGCAGCAGAGACAGCAGTTCAAACATGGCAGCCCCACAGCCCCACTTTATGTCGCTTCTTCAGACTTGATTGATCGTGCCAAGTCAAAAAGTTCATTAGATGTTCCGCGGTCGATATCGGTTCCGCCCTCTCCGTCTGATATCCCCCCTCCTGGACCTCCAAAAACCTTCCTGCCACGGAGACCACACACTCCTGCAGAAAGGCTCACGGTGAAACCATCAGATGAGAGGCAGACTGTGGATGTTCCTTTGGCTGGGTCCCCCAGGAAGATACGGAATCGTGCTGTAAAGGTTTGTATCCGTTCAACCCATTACAAACCATTCGACACGTGCTGTCATGCATGGGGGGTTTAATCGTGGTTCATTGCATCTTTCCTGTATGAAGGATCATGTATTTTGTAAAAGCTAATACAAGGGATCGTTTTCTCCTCAAACTCCTGCCATGCTGATCAGATTTATTAACTTTTGTTGGTTAGGAAAGGAAAATCGGTGGCACATCCCCGTAAGTTTGGAATACTTTGAATAAAAACTGGAAGGCCTGTGCTTACATGTAAAGAGTATAGAGATGGTAGTATTTTAATATAGAGAGTATGAAGGCAAGAATATAAAACTCAGTAGGGATGGAGTCTTCCTTGATTATTTATTTTTGCTTGTAGCTTTGTGTTTGCCATGCCTGCTTTCTCTACATTGCTATTGTAGTTAGTCTTACAGCTGATTCTGTATTTAGTTATGGCAAACCCTGTATTATTATTAATACAATAAAATATATTGGTTTTTTTCATTTAATAGTTCAGGTCCATTTCAGAGTCTTTATCATCGGGCTAACCAAATTCAAATAGTGTTGGTCTGAAACTTCAGCTTTCTGAATAGATTCAGTGTGGGGTTTTTTTGTAGGGACTTTTGTACCTTTTTATCCAGAGGTGATAGAGGCTTTCCTATTCAGTACTTTAAATGCTCTCCCTGCCTAAGGAATTTGGGGAAATTCAGGCTGAATCAATGAAGGATTGGTGTGTCTTGGTAAATCTGGAATAATTGGTATTGAAAGCCTCTGTATTCACTTAGTTCTTCGACCTCATCAGTGGACTCTGATAGGGAAAATATTGCAAAGAGAGAGACTTGTAAATCCAGATACCTGTTTTGGGTTCAGGACCGTGACTTTAGGCTGCAGCTTCATGCACAGATTAGGTTTTTTCCTAGTGTATATATGTGATGTAGCTGTAGTAATTGTACTAAAATTGGTAGTTTTATAATATTCTGTCAGAGGGTGAAACAGTCTAGTGATTTACAGCATTGGAAATCAATATTTTTAACTCCTGATTATATTTTACCACCCATTGGTTTCTCCATATGTAAGTTGAAGGAGCATTACATCCTTACAAAGGCATGTACAGCAGTCTTTTCCTTTCCTGTGCAAGGTAACTGCAGAAATTTTAAGCTTTTTTTATGGCATCTTGGCTTTGCCAATGTTGGGAAACACAGTTCCTCATCATTAAAACTTCTCTGTGGAACTTCTGTGAAAGTTTGTAGAGAAAAATGCTCATGTTTTTCTGTGTAGGCACACGGCATCATTCTACATTTAAATGTGTGTGTGTGCAGAAATCCACGCTCCCTGTTACTGCTTTATTAAATTCCATCTAGTTGCACTTCCAGAAAAACAAGGCAGGCGAGGCAAAACAAAACAGCATTCGGTGAAATTCAGAGACAGGAATAAAAATAAATTATGAGACATTTAGTCTGCCTTGAAGAAAGCCAGAGAAGTTTGGCTTTAAGAGAAAGAATGAGTGTGCAGTAGGCTTTCATATTGTCAGCAGGAAGGGGCAGATCAAGGATGATTATTAAAAAACCCCTTGGTATTGATGGAAGCCATTGCCACAAGGTGTCAGTCATGTCAGTAGCTTCGTGTTTCCTGGCTCAAAGAGCATTCACAGTTGTTGCTATGTGCAGAACAAGGCACATAGCACATGAGGGGGCATCATCCAACCAAACCTTGTTCTGGGAGACATTGGATGAGGGGGGACTTGATGAACTTTTTTTTTTTAATTGCTGGCAGTTACATTGCACGTTCTGCTAAAGCATCTCACACTGCCACAATCTGCTGCTGTGCCCTGTGGTCACTGCACTGCAAAGAGAGAGGAAGGACAGCAGCACACACGGATTTTTTGGGGAAAAAAGGCCAATTTATTGTACAGACAGCCCGGATTTAAAGTGTGTCAGTGCAGCCAGGACAGGACAGGAGCTCATGGGACAATTGGGAAAAACATCCTTGGGACAGCACCTCAGGATGTGTCCCACGGCAAAGACACCAGGGGTTAATGTTGGTGATGGATTCCACTCTGTTTGTCACCGTGTTGTCACCCTGGGAGACTCCTCCCTAACTGAAGCTGCAGTCAGCTTGGCAGCCTGGGAATGGAGCTGAGAGTCAGGAGAAACCCAGGCCTGGAGAGAATTCCCAAGCTGGAATTCCCCGGCTCTCTAAATGTGTGTGGCATCACAGGTGCTGAAATTTGCATTTGTTCATTGATAAAGTTTTTAATCACCAAAGGATCGGGCTGGCCCGTGAGCGTTACCCTGACTAAGCCACGGATTCAAACAGAGAATTCTGTGGCAGAGGTGCAGAATTCACCCTCGGGTCCAGCACAGCTGCCCCTGACAGCATCCTCACCTGTGCTGTGGTTTTTGCAGGGCTCCACTCACCTGGACCGTCGCTCCATGCCTGCCATGGGCTACATGACACACACGGTGAGCGCGCCCAGCCTGCACGGCAAGTCGGTGAGTGCAGAGCACGGCTCCCCTGCTGCCCCCACCTCTGCAGCCAGAAACTCCCACATCCACACAGCTCCTCACATCCAAACAGCTCCTCACATCCAAACAGCTCCTCACATCCAAACAGCTCCTCACATCCACACAGCTCCTCACATCCACACAGCTCCTCACATCCACACAGCTCCTCACATCCACACAGCTCCTCACATCCACACAGCTCCTCACATCCACACAGCTCCTCACATCCACACAGCTCCTCACATCCACACAACTCCTCACATCCACACAGCTCCTCACATCCACACAGCTCCTCACATCCACACAACTCCTCACATCCACACAGCTCCTCACATCCACACAGCTCCTCACATCCAAACAGCTCCTCACATCCACACAGCTCCTCACATCCACACAGCTCCTCACATCCACACAGCTCCTCACATCCAAACAACTCCTCACATCCACACAGCTCCTCACATCCACACAACTCCTCACATCCAAACAGCTCCTCACATCCACACAACTCCTCACATCCACACAACTCCTCACATCCACACAGCTCCTCACATCCACACAACTCCTCACATCCACACAGCTCCTCACATCCACACAACTCCTCACATCCAAACAGCTCCTCACATCCACACAACTCCTCACATCCACACAACTCCTCACATCCACACAGCTCCTCACATCCACACAACTCCTCACATCCACACAGCTCCTCACATCCACACAACTCCTCACATCCAAACAGCTCCTCACATCCACACAGCTCCTCACATCCAAACAGCTCCTCACATCCACACAGCTCCTCACATCCAAACAGCTCCTCACATCCACACAGCTCCTCACATCCAAACAGCTCCTCACATCCAAACAATTCCTGACATCCAAACAACTCCTCACATCCACACAGCTCCTCACATCCACACAGCTCCTCACATCCACACAGCTCCTCACATCCACACAGCTCCTCACATCCACACAACTCCTCACATCCACACAGCTCCTCACATCCACACAGCTCCTCACATCCAAACAACTCCTCACATCCACACAGCTCCTCACATCCACACAGCTCCTCACATCCACACAGCTCCTCACATCCAAACAACTCCTCACATCCACACAACTCCTCACATCCACACAGCTCCTCACATCCACACAGCTCCTCACATCCAAACAGCTCCTCACATCCACACAGCTCCTCACATCCAAACAACTCCTCACATCCACACAGCTCCTCACATCCACACAACTCCTCACATCCACACAACTCCTCACATCCAAACAACTCCTCACATCCAAACAGCTCCTCACATCCAAACAACTCCTCAAATCCAAACAACTCCTCACATCCAAACTCCTCCAATCCAAACTCCTCCAATCCAAACTCCTCCATCTTAGCTGTAGTGCTTAAAGCAGAAACAGCTCGAGCGAGAGCTTAATCTTAACCCACTAAAGCCTGTAGGACTTTTGCCTTTATCTGCAACGTGAACTGTCTGTTATTACAGGATTCAAGTTCTATTGTGTTTATTTGACCAAATGCAGAGTTAATTAAATAATTGCTTGATCATGTCGAGTAACTGCTTTCTGGGCACTGAGGTGAAAAATGTAATTATAGTTCCTCTCCCTGAAGACTGCTAATTTCCTCTTTACAATGTGTCTAAATACCTGCAGCCCGAAGAGCTAACATTGCTTCTCATTCGATTAAGGAGACATCAGGCTAAGTTGGCTAGTATCAGAAATTACACAATCGCTCAGTTACTGCAGCACTTGCCAACTAATTCCACCTATCAGGTCAGCTGCTGCGTGCCTCATCTGTGACATTTTGTGACTCTGCAAATGCTTCATGAGTGGCATGCTTGAGTCTGTGCTTCCTTGCCCATTCTTTGGTATTCTACAGTGCCCAGGTTTTGTGGTTTTTCTTTGCTTACTGTATTTGCTATAAAAGATGAGCGTTTTTTTCAGTTACAGGGTGCCAGTGCATCTGTTTCAAAGTGTCTCCTTCCTTTTTATGCTGTGTATTTATACTATTTCTGAAAATGCTGCATCTTCAGAAATGTGGGTTAAAATACCGTCTAAGTGAATTCTAAAGCAAAACCATTTTCTTTGTGCTGCTTTCGTGGTGGGGTTGGCTCCCTGTGCCACATGCTGCATCACCTGCAAATTGAAATGCATCAGCCAGTCTGTACATCCATATGAGCTTGTAACTGTGCCAGTTCTGCAGGTGAACGTTGGTTCATAAAAGCTCAGGAGCCTCTTGGATCATCCACGGTGCCCTTGGTGGCACTGGTGTTATGAAACTTGGAAATGTGAAATCAAACACAAACATCCTCACAGAGCTCTCTGGTTCCTATCAGAGCCTCAAAAATGGAGCCACCTGGCAATAAAACCTGGTGACTCTTCTTGGAATTGGTGAAGGCTTTGGCCCAAAGCAAAAGCGATTTTTTCGAATTGAAGAAGTTTCATTTCCTGATTACCTCACCTACAGAACAATTGCACTACGATGGGTGGTAATAACAGGGATTTCTCCAAGAATGGGCAGACTTTCTAGTCAAGTCCTCAGCCAGTCTTACAAGCTGATCTGACAAGAATTGTAAGTGAGCACCTCTAAAGAAATGCAAGTGTGATCTATTGATTTTATGGCATAAAGGGTTTTTCTTTTCTTTTTCTAACTACACATTCTCATTGGCTCAAAACTTGAGAAAAGGTATAGTTGTATTTTTCTTTTATTGCACCCAGGTTATGAAATGCAGACGAAGTAGCAGTTAAAATTCTAGGAAGTTTTGGGCATGTGGGCTAACTACAAGTAGCACATTTGCTAAAGTTAAACTTTATTTTGTATTGCAAATATACCCTTCCAAGAGAGGAGAAATAACTTTGTTATGACTTCTGTGCATGTTTTCCTTGAAGGGAATGTAATAAAGATGTTGCTAGATCCATGTAACTATAAAATTAAACTGATAGCAATTAAAGGTGAGGCAATGAAAAATAAAGATCAACTTGAATGCTGTTACTTAAAAGACAAAATGGATTGTCTAATCATATAAGTGAGATATTTTTCAGAATTTTTTTCACAAAACTTATTTCATACTTTCCCTGACTAGAGGAATCCATATCTTAAAATGAGTATGAACTGTGATCAAAAGTATTCTAGTGATATAACAGATGATGTCTTCTAGTTACATCTGACTTTCAGTCACGCCACTGCAACTTTTTCAGTGAAGGGCTAGTCAGTGGAAATTGATCTTGAAAAAAATTGTTTTTGAGAATGTATTGTTTCAGTTAGCTCTGTGTCCTATTAGAGGTGGAAACAAAAATCTAGATGTTGGGAGGGGGGTAATGAGGCAGTAATACTCTTGGGAAATGTTTTGCCCATTTTTTAGCTGTAAATAGCAATATGCTGGTGGAGCAAATGTGCTTTTTTTTATGTGCTCCTACTCTGTTATTTTGTTCTCTTTTCCATCTGTTTCCTTGTATATAGCAAATCAAACTATTCTGAAATGGTTTCTAACATGCAAATGTATTGCCATGTTTTTTTCCCTGTGGACTTACCTGAAGGCGGATGACACTTACATCCAGTTGAAAAAGGATCTGGAGTATTTGGATCTAAAGGTAAGATTTTAGACAAGTTTACTTCATTTTTTTATTTTTTATTTTCAACCCAGTTGTCTTTTCTGTATCATCTTTGTACCTGAAAATGGTAAAGTAACTTTCTAGTCTGAGATGGAAACTGTTTTTTGCCTGTGTTGTGCTTAGAATATTTTGTGTCATTTTAGCAGTGACTGTACAATTAAAGTGCAAACTCAGAAAATGTGGTTGCTTTAGTGTGTAAGAACAACTTGTGTTACTGGTACTGACATGAGTGATACGTGGGTTTAGGGAAATCAGATAAAAAACCGGATTGAAAACGTTTCTCTGCTGTAGCATTGCCACCAATATGAAGTCAACACCTCTAAGTTAAAACTTGTGTTCCCTTAATCCAGCTTTTCCCCTTTAAATCTTCTTAAACTGACTTTTCCCTTATTTGTGTAATGTGCCATATGTTCTTGTGAAAATGTGGTTAATTAGCACTGTCACTGTTTTTATGTTATTACAGCTAAAAGATTTCAAATGCACCCATTCATCCATACATCCATAGATAGAATCTGATCAAGGAATGTGAGGAGGTGTTTATTTTTAAAAAAATAATTAAATATTATGCTGAGGGTCTTATCATCTCTGGATCTGGTACACTTGATGGTTGGCAATTTGAAAGCAAATCTAGAATACTTAATATCAGGTTTTGAAGGAAAAAGAAAAGAGCAAAAAGATATAATTGTTTTGCTTAGCAAAGTAGTTTGCCACTTTCTGTGGTGTGTGGGATGTCTTGCCATGTATAAATCATGTGGTGGTCCTGAAAATCCAGGTGAAGGGAAATTCGACACCTTGTTGTCTGTCTGGTTTCAGTCTTACCTGGTGTTTGAATTGCTGAATATATAACCAAATCTATAAATGGAAAATATCAGTAATACACACTATGCATAGATACAGTACCATACATGTCTAAAGATACAGTATTTAGCATATAATATAGGTGATGTATATCTACTCTAAATGATCAAATATGTAGGTTGTTGGAATCATTAATATACAAATTTAAAATTGGTTGGACACGTTTTGTTTTAAGCCTTGTCCTTGTTGTGTTCATGGCTTTGCCAAGTGTAGCTGCAGCCCAAGCCATCAGATGAATTTATGACAAATTACAATTTTAAAAGTCCTACAATGTGAGAATTGTTAATAATCACAGTGTTTTGTCCTTTATAAAACACAGTTTTCACAGTTGAAGTAACCACAGGTCAAGCTTCTGAAAATGTGATGTGCTTATCAGAATTATTAGGAGGGGTTCTTAACTTTTTAGTGGGCTCTGTCCAGATTAGTTTGTTGCAGTCTGGAACATGAGGAGACATTTGGTCTCTTGTGCCCAGGAGCTCCCCTTGTACCTTCCTGCTGCCTGTAGCACCTGACAAAACCAGTCAGAAATAAAAACCTGATGCTTCTGTGAAAAGAAACTTAATGCCAGTTGGGTTCCCTTTTGAAAAATCTTGACACTCAGAATGTCAAGTGTGTTCCCAAAGGAACCATGTAAGTTTTCAAAATGGGCATTTCTTAATAATCCTCTTTCAGTCGTGGTCCCAGAAATGTGGAATTTCAGGTCAGGTTGCTGAGAGATTAAAGAGCCCATGTGGAATTTAAGGTGTCCTTGTATTGGTTACGTTTGTGTTTTGCCACTAAACGTAGCAATGCCTTGATTTGTGATGTGAGTTAAAAACAAGAGTGCACTGCTGGAAATGAAGCAAATGATACAGATTTTAGTAACAGCAAATTCCCAGGTAATGTTTTTAATATCTTCCATTTAAGACACTGGGGACTTAGATAGGAAACTAATTCGTTCAAATCTCTTTTGACTTCACTGGGCTTTGAATTAGGTTAAACAATTTCAATTAGGACCAAACATTTTGGAACTGGAGTTAAAACTTCTTTTCGCTAAATCCATTATTTCTGAAGATACAGCTTAGAGGTTTTGAAACAGAACTTTTGAAGGTGGAATTGTGATTGAGGAATGAACTGAGGTGTGACCTGAGAGCTGTGTGACCTCTCTGCTGGTGGAGTTGTGAGCTGTGAGCTTTGGGGGTTCCAGTCCTGACACCTGTAACGAGCTGTGACTCAACTTTTGTTTGAAACAGATAGAAAATAATGGACCTCTGATCAACATGATATACAAAGTGCTAAAGAACTCAGCACAAGGGTTGCTATCCAGTATACATGTAAGACTGCTTGCATTGGAACGTGCTCATCCCATTGCTTTTCCCAAGCAGCACTCGCTGCTCTGCCTTTTACAGGTGTTTTTTTGGTACACAGTAGTGCTTTCTTTCTGTAAAATTGCATTTTTACTTCCCTTTTTTTTCCACCCCCCCCCTCTTTTGGAGTCTGTATGCAGAATTATGGCTGACCTCAGTGTTTGGTTTCATTTTATCGTGTTTTGGAAAGTGAATGTGTCAAGTGGTGACTCCTGTGTGAATTTTTGACACTGTGAAAGCATGCTTGATCTTCATTATGTCACCATGTTCGCTGCTTGGTAGTTAGCAAATTCCTTGCAGTTCTGATTATGTAATTTCAACTTATCCCCAAATTCTGTAGACCCGTTTTTATGTTTATTCCATTGCTTTGGAAAAGGCTTTTGCACTGTCTTAGCTTGCAGGTAATTAAATATGTAGAATTATTACTTTTGATATGCTGGTATTTTATGTTGATATGCTGGTATTTTATGTTTATATTTAATTAATTGTTGTGATTATGTATAGGATTTAGCGTTTAAATAATTTCATTAATACTTTTGAAAGACAGGGTTTTTTTCTTCTATATAACAGGCAATTGTTGAAAAGAAAATAAAAAAGCCTGAAAGATTCTAGAGGCAATAAATACTATTGATTTTGGTGGTGGAGAAGTAATATTTCACCACAGAAAGCTACATGAGAAGTCTTTAAAAGGAGTCTGCCACTGGAGGAGAGAAGACAATATTTACCTCACTTAGAGTAAAATTTAATAACTTTTAAAAAACTAACCTGATTCTATAGGTTAATAAGTAAAATGTGTAGCTTCAAGTCTGGAGGTTGCCAGTTGGTAAAAAAGCAAAGTTCCTCTTAATACCCCTCCTACCTCACTAGAAAAGCCAACAACTTCAGCTTTTGTATCCAAATCTCTCTTACATTACTGAAGACAATATTGAGGTGAATTTTTCTTCATAAACTTTTGCCTGTCTATGAATAAAATATGGTGTATATGAACATTGCTAATGACCAGGTGGTCCTGTGGTAAGATAGTATTTGCTCTAATGAACCTTTAAAAGTGTTCTGAAGAGGTAATATTAAATCATTCGATTTTAAGGCTTTTAAAAAAATGTATTATTTACGAGCTTTATTCTATTGCTCTTTTCTTAACCTCATTTATTCCCAATGAGGGTCCCGTGTAGACAGTGGGAATAATAAACATTTCTACAGACACAGACTTGCCCTAATTTTTAAGGTTGATATGAAGGTTGGAAGTACAATTGAGTATTGTTTTGGTACTGATTCTAAAACTGTGTTATGTGAGAAGAGAATCTCACCAGAAATGGAATATGAAACCAGTGATTTTTATGGAATGAGAGATTTGATAAATGACAGCCACATCAAAATAGATTAATTACATTTAATTCCACCATAGCATTTTTATAGCAGCCTGTCTTTAGTAAAATCCACCCTGTGGTGGGGAAGATACTGTCCTTTGTAGAATCAAACACTTGCCAAAAGTCGTATTTTTATTCATTAATAAATGCTGCTATTGTTGCAACCTTGCATTTAAATGAACGATTCCATTTCGTTTGGCTTCCAGAAAGCTTTTAGGGCACAACTGTTAAAACGACTCGATTTTGCAGGAAAAGGACTTTTGTAACCATAGACCAGTGGGATTATTCTGTTCTGTACAGAATTCCAAGCTGCTGGAAGAGTTACTAAATAGCTTAATATAACCGGCAATCCCTTTTGTCAACACTAATCAGAAACCAAAGCCAGATTTGAAAGTACTTGTATCCAAAAGGTTATTAATTTTTTCTTTAATAAAAGTGAATATTTAATAAAAGCTTTCTTTTCACTGCTGAAGCATAATTAGATTTTAGTTTGCAGTGAATTTCTTACATTTTGAAAATATGTTCCTCTTAGGTGACAGGACGTGACACGTTGAAAGAAAGGAGTACAAAACCTGTCAAGATTGCAGAAAGTGATATTGATGTGAGTATCAAACTCCATTTCTGCACCTTCTGCACTGATTTGTCTGGTTTTGCTGTGCAGTTACATGATCGTTATTGTGCTCCCTGGGCTGAAATGTTACAAGTGGATATTTGGTTTTTTTAAAATCTACCCTTATATATGATTTCATTTCCAGGTGAAACTAAGTGTTTTCTGTGAGCAGGACAGAATTCTGCAGGACTTGGAGGACAAAATAAGAGCCCTTAAGGAAAATAAAGTAAGTAGGTTAAAAAGGGGTTGGTAAAATAAAATAGAAACTTTTATCTAACCACAAAATATAAAATAGGAAATTGTAACCAAAAAATTGAATTAATGGATGCTGATTGTACTGCAGTGTATATATACTTCTGTGATAACAAAAATTGGGTTTTATTTTAGGATTAAATTCCCACTCTGAGAAAAACATGTTTTTGAAAGTGAACATTTTAAACCCATCTGCTTCACTGCCTGTGAGCTATAGCTGTCAATAAACTGAGGTGGTTATAAAAATAATTTCTAAAAAGTATTAAAAAATATATCCTAAAATGAAGGTGCTGTTCAGGTGGATGTTTTGGAAGAGCCACTGTGCAAAATTAATTCCATGCTATTTACTCTTGACTAAATGAATTGTTTGATGTTTTAGACAGTATTTTAAACCCTCCCGTGACTGTCTCAGCCCAGCAGTGAAGGAGAACCTGTCCCTAAACAAAGAGCTCAAGGGCTGTGGTAGGGCTGTCATTGTTCTGCACTGCTTAAGGGAGTTTTTCTGAAACTGTAAATTCCACTTTTGTACCGAGTGTAAACTGAAAAATCCCCCTCTCACTGCTTTGTGTTCTCAACGCTTTTGGCTGTTTAGTGGGAAGATTGAAGAGAAGAGATCAGATAATTTTGGATACAATAGGCAATTAAGGCTCTTGCAGTTTTTGTTTACATGTGAGTCTCCAAAACAGGAGCCCAATCCAACCTCTGTTGGCTTTTAGGGAAGACTTGGGGCATGGAAAACACCTTCCATGTTCCTGCAAGTAGGTGCATAAATCTCCATGTCAGTGTTGTAAACTTCCTCCCATTTTCTTTGCCAGGATCAGCTGGAGTCTGTTCTGGAGGTTTTACACAGGCAGATGGATCAGTACAAAGACCAACCACAACATGCAGAAAAAATATCTTACCAGCAGAGACTCTTGCAAGAGGACCTTATCCATATTCGGGCTGAAATATCCAAAGTTTCAACGGTATGTGTTACAGGGTGCTTGCAGAAAACCCTCATTCAAATCCCAGTTAGACTGAAACTGTGTTGGTCATTGGAGAGGGGAGTCAAGACCTGTTCAGAACAGTGTTGGTTAAGGTACAGGACACTAAACCAGACAAAAAAAAATTAAAGTCTTTCCAGCTTTACTTTTCTTTTTTTTTTACTTTACTTTTGGGGGCCTCCCAACTCCCCCAAACCAAACAAAAACCCCTAACCTTTTCACTATGGGCTTAAATTACAAATATTTCAGCTAGTCCTTTGAAAAATATAAATAGGATTCCAGGATGTTTTTCCAGGGTAAAAGGAATTGGGAAAATCCGTTGATATTTCAGTAAAAAAATGACCATTCATATTATAACTTGATAAGATTCAGATGTAATTTAATGCTGTTTTCACTCTGTTATTGCTACCTCCTCATGAATATGAGACTGGCTCTTTGTAAGACTCTTTCCACAATTGCATGACCTACCCTATAGGAAGGTCTGATCTCTGAAATGGCAGTATTATTTCAGTGTATCTACTCAGTTTGTGCCTGTGGAAAATGTATGAAAATGTATCTGTAGAAAATGCTTTCCCAGTCAGCATTTAAAATGTATTTGTGGGTGTAAATAGCAAGTCACTGTAAAAAGGGCTGTATTGGTGATTCTGTTACAAGTTTTGTGTCAGGGAGCTGGCCAGAGTTTTTTAATTACAGGTTCTTGACTTGGTCATGAAAGCTGTGAAGTGTTTTCAGGTGTAAAATCAAGCCTAAACAGCAGCGTAGACTAAAATGGGTTCTTTGCTTCTTTTTATAATAGAAAAACAGTAACTTCAAAACACTTTGGTGCTCAGTTAGAGGATGGAGAAAGTGGTTTTGAAGTTAGCACTGTATTAAAAGTATTCCTTCTGTTAACAGGAAATGGAAAATGCCTGGAATGAGTATCTGAAGTTAGAAAAGGACGTGAGCCAACTGAAAACAGCCTTACAGGAGCAGATGAGCAGTTCATTGGTATCTCAGGTGAGCCCATTGCAGGCTGGACACACCTGGAGTTCACATTAACCATACTCCAAGAGTTACCACCTCACAAGAGGAATTTTCTCTGCCATCCTTGCAGTGTGTTCAGCTGTCCTGTAATTTATTTTGCAGAGTTCAGGCACTGTAGCAGCGTGGCTGTGCAGTGAAAAAAAACCAAAACCCACTGTATTGTCTTGCAGCACATGCAGTAGGGCCATAGTTTCTCATAAGTTGTCTATGCAAATTTGTCATCATTTTATTACGTTTTTATTACATGCTGACATCTTGACATTGATAAGGTATTTAATTTATAAGACTGTGCAGGACTTCTTAGTGTTCCATTTGTTTGATCAGACATTGTTGGCTTCTTTATCCATTTTTAAGAGCATCAGTCACTGGTTGTTATTGTCATTACTTGTTCTTCGTCATGTTCTTCTATTTATGGAAGATTTATCTCTGCAGATTGTTTTGTGAGGTGGAATAAGTGTTTAACAGCCATCAGTAATTGAAAGGCAGCTCAGTTTAAAATCAACTGTTCAGTTTGAAATTTTGAAAAGAAGCTTTGTTTGAAGCTTAGTTATTTCCTTTGCTGAAATGGATGTGGAATACCAGATTATTTCTACACACCTGCTTACAGCTGGTGACTTTATTCTCAGGGAATATTGGATTATTTTTCCTTTATGTGAACAGGACACAAGGAGCACAGTTAATGTATACATTTTTCTCAAATCTTAGTCTGCTTTTCCAAATATCCTGGGCCTGAAGAGGTCACTAGTTAAAATTTTTAGCTTGTTTGTTTGCAGTAAATATCTGATCAGATATAATTTGAAGCCTGTTTATTTTCACTACTAATGAATAAATATTTTGTATCAATGCAAGAGTTGTAAAACCTTTTTTGATTGCATCAGTCTTCAAAGTACATTTTCATTTACTTTTCATTTTTTAGTTTCTGGAGTCAGAATATGTAATTGAGCTCAGCTGCAGAAAATATTTTAAAGAAAAAATCCCAGGGAAATATTAGAATAAAATAATCCTTGTATGAAATTACTTAATTTAACAAAGGCAAATTACACCTTTAAACAAAATACACCTTTTTATACTACTTTGAGATAAAATTTCCAGTTAGGCATTAAACATGCTGAAAATCCTGGGTGTGTGGCATGGGATTCACCAATACATATGGAAGGGAATGTGGTTTGCACAGAAAAAAATGTTAATTCAGTTTGATTATCATCTCATATCACAGAAGTGATTAATTATAAATGCACACACAGCCATAAGCACGTTATCAGTTGTATGTGTGTGTACTTTTATATATCCATACATATCAGTTTAAAAAAATGTTCCTGAATACCTATTTTAGAGATTCTGAGGGGAACTGATTTTTTCAGAAAGTACTGAATATTCTGAAAAACTATATTCCTTCAAGTAAGTCTCACTTGAAGTACCCATAATAGTTCGGATTTTTTTGATCTCTGCCCAAGGGCATGTAGACTCAAGATTGTTTATTTAGCATTTTCCAATAGCACTAAATTAATACACACTGTATTTTAAAAAAAATTGCAATCTTTATGGAATATTATTAAAAATACATTAAATTTACAGGCTGAAGTTGCTGTAGGAGACCACTGATGCTGTTTCTGTGTAGCATTAATTCAGAGGTTAAAACCTAAATGTTTAAGCAGCTTGGTGAGAGGAAATCTTGCTTTTTAGAATGTGGCTTCAATTGTCTCTTGCTTAAGGCTTGGGGAGGATCTGGGCATGCTGAATTTAACTCAGATGGGTTAATTTATCAGTGATAACTTCTAGTTGGTAAGTGTTTCTTCTCTGGCTTTATGTCATTCTAAATTATGTTTCTGCTTGAAGGAAGTTAGAGAAATAACATTTTCTCTCCAAGTTACCTTTTCATGCTTGCCAATAAAGTATATTTATACCCCTCTGTAAACAGCAATCTCGGCTTTCATAATTTCAAAATTAATTCATCTGCTTATCGTCCGACCTGGGTCCATTTTAGATCTAAAATATTCTCTTCACATCAATATTTAAGTAATGGGAAGAAATAATATTAAAAGATCTGGCTTTTCCACATTGCTAATCAAACATTTTCTGAGTGGTTTCAGAGCAGGGTTTTCAGTGCAATGTAGTGGGTTTTTTTCACCAGTTCTGAGGCTTGATTATTGTAAATCCATCATTTGGTTCCTTGTAGTATGATTAATCTCAGAAAAATGAAATGAAATGTGCAAATTTATGGTTTGTGTCCTGACAATCTTTCAAAATATGTCCAATCTATCGAGTGAGTTTACTACAGGCAAATAACATTCTCCATCATTTAAATGTTTGTGTTCTTGGCACCCTGTTTGCTGATCTGTAACCTGGCTGAACATATTTCCTGATTTCAGACAGAAAGTGGAAAGCAATTTATATGCCTTCCTTAGCTCTATGAGGTGTAACAGCTTTTACTGAAGTTTTCTTTCACCCTCAGCCTTATAGGATTAATTAGTAGCTATTTTGCAGCTCATGGCAAGTGATGAATTTCTGGAATTCCTGAGCAGTTTGTAAGCAGTTCTTAACTGAAGTGTTTCACTGCCTTGGCTTTCTTTAATAGTACTGGTTTTACCAGGTTTATTCTTGATGCAGATCTTTGAATTTGCTGTTAGCAGGCTTTTATTAATTAGATGACAGCAGCTCTTTAAGATGATTGGAATGGCTGAAATGGTGGCTTTGGGACATGCAGCTCAAGGCAAAGTCCAGCCTGTAGACAAAGCCTGCCTTTCTTTCTCTCTCTTTCTTTCTTTCTTTCTTTCTTTCTTTCTTTCTTTCTTTCTTTCTTTCTTTCTTTCTTTCTTTCTTTCTTTCTTTCTTTCTTTCTTTCTTTCTTTCCTTCTTTCCTTCTTTCCTTCTTTCCTTCTTTCCTTCTTTCCTTCTTTCCTTCTTTCCTTCTTTCCTTCTTTCCTTCTTTCCTTCTTTCCTTCTTTCCTTCTTTCCTTCTTTCCTTCTTTCCTTTCCCCCTGGAAACCCTTGGTAAAGCAAATAGGATGCAGGACAAGACCAAGTTTTGGAGCAGCAGCAATATATTGTTTTAACCTGTAATACACCGTGGCCAGTAGATCTAACAAGTCAAATATAAGCAGAAATTAAAATTCTCAGCACTTCTGAGTTTAGGTTTTTTTTGCTTTTCTAATACAAATGTATTAAGATGTTTTGTAAGGCTGCTTTAGCAGTCTTAAGTTTGATAGGTGTAGGATTTAAGAACAAAGTTGAAATTAAAAGGTTGTGGAACCTCATTTTATACAGAACATTAAACTATGTTTCTGTAATCTGAACAATATTCTAGAAAAATATGGATTTGTCCCTTTTCCTCGTCTTCTATAGGAAGTGTTCCAAGAGTCAGAAAATGCTCTAATTAATTTTATGGACAAGATGTGTTCGTTGGTGTTTTGTCTTTTAAAACTTTTTATTTTAAAATAATTATTCAAATAATTTCTAAACTCCTACGTTTTCATGTAAGTTCTGAAATAGTAGTTTGGTGGTATCAAAAGAAGGAAAGGCCTGTAATAAATTAAAACGGAGGTATAATTGATTATTTTTCCTTTCACTGTGAACAACAGGAGAAAACACAAATACAGAAAGACTTGTGGAGAATTGAAGATGTTACAGCTGGCTTGAGTGCAAATAAAGCAAACTACAAAACCATAGTAGACTCTATAAAGAATCCAGGTAAGGAGAACATGCTGAAAAAATAAAAAATGTACCAGTACAGCTGAGTCTTTGGGTCTGTGCAAATACTCTGGAAGTTTGTTCTGCTGCAGAAAATCCAGTTAATGCTGCTATTGGATGTGTCAGAAATCTCTGATTGAGCACATTAACTTGGTGTTTCTTTGCTTGAGGTGACAAAAAGGTTTTTTTGTTGTTTGTTTTCGAAGCTAAAATGTAACAAGCCATAAAAAACCAGGGAACAACAATAACAGTGATGGGCGAAATTCTTCAGGTTGCAGAAGGGATTTCTGTCACATACCAGACCCTTACCAGTGTAGTGTCTGTTCTGATCCTGTCCAGGAGTTTTTCTCTCTGTTTTTCCTCTGGGTTTATTGTTTTTTTTCCCCCTTGGCTGCTGCCCTTGCTGCCTTTCCCTGTTCAGGCAGGGGTTTGGTGGGCAGAGCAGCATCAGCCCTGCCAGGGAGTTTGGGGGAGTGTGTGTGCTCGGCACTGCAGGGGCTTTTATTGCTTTTCAAAGACGGGACCTAAGAGAGGCTCTTAACGCCTACTGTGAAATTCACTTTGTATTTAAAGTATCTCTCCTCGTCTTTTACATACAGAGATAAAACAGTTCTGGGATGGTCTAGATCTGTGGGCAGCCTAAGGAATGTGTGGCATGGAGCCAGATGTTCCTGGGCTGATTTCATGTGACTCCCAGGCTTTTCCTTCCTTTGCTCCCACTGCGCTCCACCAGGGATTTTATGGGATGATACTGAACCCTGTGTTTTTATTTTTGGCCTGAAAGACTTGCTGGATCCTCAAGAAATGTCTTGGTCTTATTTCTCCCCTAGAGAGGAAAACAGTGCCTTCGTTTTCTCAGCCTTCAGTGCCTTCCTTAGCGGCGTCCCTTGCTGGTGTGGAGAGCAGTCGCTCGTCCCTGCAGAGCCCTCCGGGCAGCCCGGTGAAATCCCCTCTGGAGCTCCGCCTGTATCCTCAGCCCTTCTTCCACTCCAGGACACTGCACCAAGCACAGCAGCTGAAAAAGATCGAGCCACCCCTTCAGTCACCGGTCAAGCTCAAGCCAAAGGTTGTGAGTACTGCTCTTGTGAGTTCATTCAGCAGTGTTTGCATTATTTCTGCCAGCAAGAGTGGAAGTGTCAGGGCTGGGGAGAGCACACAGTGTGGAGGCACTTGGGGTGTCCGTGTTGGAGCTGAGCAGCACCATCCGTGTGTTGTTCAGTGGCCACAGACTGGTTTAGAGCATGTCAATACTCAGAGCCTTCCTTGGAAAAGCTCTGTGCTTGATTTCTTGGGTCTTGCTTGGGCTTTAAAGCCTCAAGCCTCTGGTGTGGACAGAGGAGAGCACGCTGAGGCGGTCACAGATAATTCACGTAGTGCACTGACCTTCATTTTACAGTTTATACCAGACTCTTTGCCAAATCCCTGTTGCTTTCCTGCTCCCAGGAAGATGAAGCACCGCCCAGACCTCCTCTTCCTCAGCTGTACAGCCCTGAGGATCAGCCCCCAGCTGTGCCACCGCTGCCCAGAGAAGCCACTGTCATCAGACACACCTCGGTGCGGGGTCTCAAACGCCAGTCGGACGAGAGAAAGAGAGACAGAGAGCTGGGCCAGTGTGTGAATGGAGACTACAGGGTGAGCACCCACCCCTGAGCCCCTGCACCCCAAAATATGGGAGCCTGGAATAGAACACGTTGGTGCTGTCTGTAAAATATACAGGCTTTTAATGAATAGTCATGGTGTAGAATGGCAGAGACATAATAATGACATCATAATAATAATAATAATGATCTGTGCCATATAATAATGGCAGAGAGAGATGCAGCAGTCCACAAAGCTTTAGGGTTTGTTTTGGGGTTAGTAAAGCTTGCTGTCTGTGATTGCAGTTGAGCTGATGAGTTTGTGTCTGTGCAGGTGGAGCTGCGTTCATACATGAGTGAGCCAGAGCTGGCACTGCTGGGGGGTGACCCCAGCCACCCTTTAATTAGCCCTGACAGTGGATACCAGACTTTGCCTACCCGTGGTAAGCCAGGAGTTCATGCAGTTGGTGTTGCTGTCTGGATAGGAGCTTTTCTCGTGTAGGATTTCCTGGAGATGATCTTTATCACCACATCGCTGTTTCCAGATTAACTGCTCAGTGGAAGTTGAGAGAGATTTTGTGCATTTTAATGATGCTGTTACAGACAAGCAGCCTTTGGCAAAGCAACTTAATTTATAAAGCTGAAAAAAACCCCACAGCAAAACATGGAATTGGCTATTAAAATGTCTCTTGTATTTTTCCTCCTCTCTTTGCTATATTTTGCAAACTCCAGGTATTTTAAAAACACCTATATTGCCATTAAAATGTAGCTGATAAAGTGTATGAATAAAGTGCCCCAGACATTACATCTGACTAACACTCCATCCCCACTGTGCTGTGGTCCTGTAACTGTTTGGGAGATGAGGATAGAGATGATATTTGGGCCTAAAGCAAATAATTTCTTAGCCATTCACTTCTTATTTCTTCATTTCTAACTGTGAATGTTAAGGTTTTATTTTCTTAATAGATGTGATTATTTGTACAGTCTATTTACTCTTGTACAGCTGAGTTCAACCTATCCCTCGTTTAATATAAGCTCCTAATGTATTATAGATTTTCTGAATTTTGATCAGGAGAGACCTAAAGTGCATTACATTTGGCTGAAATGAAATTTCATGCCTCTTATAATCTTCAAAGTGTGTGCTCAAATAATGACCAGAATGCCACAGAAACAGTATCATACAATTAAAAAAAAACAAACCCAAAACAACTGATTCTTGTCTTAATTTGTCTGTCATGTGATGTTAAGGCATTTTCTTTTTCCTTATGAAGGTTTGTCTGGATCAACTTCCAGACTGCACCAGTCTTCTACCATTTCATCCTTTGCAACACTTCGAAGGGATAGGTCCAAGGTAAGTTTTAAATAAACTTCTGAAGGTAAATGTCTGAGCTGCTTGAAAGAGTTAAGCCCAGAGTATATTTTGTGTAGCAGGAAGTGGGATTGCAGTAGCCTGGGAGAGGACCAGGAGCTGTGATCTAACCAAGTCTCCAATTTTTCACTTTCTTAAATGAACTGGAAAACGGACAAAACAACTTACTGCATTTCAAATAGATTTCTAAAACAAGGTTTAGAACGAAAAATCAGCGCTACTAATAGGAAATACAGAACTGAAATATGCAACGAAATGCAAAGCTGATAGAATAAAATTTAGTAATGAGCTAGGAAAAGGAGTTAATTTTTTTCGCATACTTCTTATAAAGTATTAATTACAACACGTGTTTTGTGTGCCTTGTGACTTCTCCAGGAGAGACCAAAGAGTGCCTTGGAACGTTTATACTCTGGAGAGCACCAAAGAGGCAAGATGAGTGCAGAGGAGCAGCTGGAGAGAATGAAGAGACATCAGAAGGCGCTGGTGCGGGAGCGCAAGAGGACCCTGAGCCAGGGAGAGAGGCAGCCTGTTTCATCTCGCCCTTTCATCAGGCCCGTGTCTGCAGACCTCGGCTCAGTATGTTAGATATGCCTTAAAAGGACTAAACTAAAAAAATATCTTTGCATTTATTCTTTTTTTTTTTTTTTTTTTTTTTTTCCCGTTCCCCCCCCCCCCGCCCCAGGCAAGCGCTTTTCACTTGAGCGTGTGTGATGCTTCTAGTCCAATTAAATCAGATTTCTGTGGTATCAAATGAGGAGCAGGTGATGGGTTTTTATTTGTAGGGGAGGTAAATAATGTAGCAGGTGCAGCAGGTAAGTTGGTCAGAGGTTAGTGATGAGTGGAGATGTCAGTGTATTGGGGTGATTGCAGAGCCATGATTTTATTTTTTTTTTCCCCCCCCCTTGGAATTGTATTTAGGAAGTGTCAGAAGCTTGTACAGTTTTCAAACTGCTTCATAATGGAATGGGCCTTTTAGAATGTTCTTTCTCACCATGGGTATTTTTCCTTTTAATTCATAAATTAGCCTGCCAGATTGTAGGTGGTAATATCAGACCAAGGTGGTGCTTGTTTGTTCTTTTTAAAAAAGATGATATATGGATAATAAGTTTTAAAATCTAATCATGCTGATTAGGAATTTATTGAGGAGCTAATGTATTTTAATTGATACAAATTCTTCTTTAAAGCTAAAAGTGTAGAATATTCTAATAAGGCTCAAATTTAAGCTGCTGAAGAAAAGTATTTTTGTTGCTTTCTGAGAGTAAATGCTGTGCAGATGAAAAGTTTCTAATGATACATTTTGGATACTAACCAAAGCAATTCTAATTGGTGAAGTTACCCAGTTGCTCACTTGGTGCTAAACCAGGATTGTACTGTAATTGCACTTATGCTGTGGTCTTTTAATTTATTTTTTTATTTGGTCCACTAGAGCTTTAGAATGATCACATTGTTTTACCTAATTCATTGCACAAGATCTCTTGCTTTTAAATTTGTCACTCATCATACCTAATGCCTCTTTTTTTTTTTTTTTTTAAATTTTGTTTATTTGCTTGTTTTTAATTTGCAGAATTTTGTAGTTCCTTTAAAATTTCTAACTGGACTACTCAATTTTTACCAGGCTTAATTGCATTTAGTACATGTGTGTCAATTGCTGGCATTAAAAAAAACCTTATAATATTCAGCTTTTCATTCCCACTGTTCTGTAGCACTAATTTGCAGCTCCTTATTTGTATTTACTTTCACAGTAAATACGAGTGCACTGCTTGGAGACATTCATCTGTTTTGTCTTCTGTTTTGCAATCACAGATTTTTTTAAAGACAGTGCATAATGTTTGAGAATTGTAGTGCTGCAGTACCACTGTTACTTTCATGCTTTAATTGGAAGAAATTAATCTGAGCTTCTTATGTTTTCTGACTCACATAACATACACAAGTGGAATTGAAACATTTTCATGACACTCATTATTATTAACATTTGTGGCAAACGCTTTCTTTATAAATTTGGGTGCCATCTTGGTCTTTTTCTTGCTGTAAAGAATTAAAATAGAATTTTTCAGCCCTAGCAGTGTTTTGTAAAGGTCATCTCTTGTACCTATAGGGCTTTGATATGCAGAAGCATGTTTGATAGCACAATTAATTACAGCATCCCAATTATTTAGCAGCCAGAATGGCAACCAGTTAAATGTATAATTGAAGTGCTGCTCAGTGTGTAACATTTGCTTTAAACATACATTGTATGTGTAATTCTAATTTTTAATTGGTCAGCTCTCAAGTGTAGGATGACATTTCAAGTATTGATCACAGTACATGAATTCATTTGTTATATACAATGCCTTTTTAATGTAAAAGTTGCAACATCAAAGCCAATAAAAGTACTGCTTCGTAAGAGTGGTTTGATGTTTTTCTTACCCATTATGTAGCAAGAACTTGAAAATGATCCTGTGTATTAAAAATATACTATATCAATCAGGCCTGGTTCGAATATGAGTAGAAGGATTGAGTTTGGAGTACTCAGATGAGAAAATGTTCTCTTCTCTGTTGAATTCTGTAACATTTTAATTTTTGAGGTATAATTGTCTTTTACCTACTTAACTTTTTAATATACGTGGAAGATTCTTATCTTCTGAGTGAATTCTGAGAGCTTGTGCATGAATAGGTTTCAATTGGATTTATTAATGCAAGTGACATAATAAAGTCTCAGGACTTCACATGGAGTTCAAACTTCATCCAAAACAAGCCAAAGATTTGTACCAGAAATACTGGAGATATTTTTAAGAAACATGAAAGTGGCACATTGTCCTGTTGATGCCCTCAAAACCTTGAGGAGAAAATTTTGTTGTTTTTGTCCCTTCTTTTCCCTACTGCTTTTAATGTCATATATGGTAAAGTTGCTCAGATCTCCTGGATGGAATGATGCTACAACTGAACTTAATTTTTTGAACAAAAAGGTGTTGGCATTGTCCTTAAGTGTGAGTTTATTTGTAACTGTATTGTGTGTAGTTGTGAAGGGACTGCTGTGCAGTGACTTTGGCTACTCTACATTATGCAGCTTAGTTTAAATATGCCAAATTTAAATATCAATAAATATTTAATAGTTCCGATTTTTATTGCTGAATAATTACCTTTTCAAGACTGTGTGGAAGAACTTTCTCAGGGAGCTAGACTCTGCTTTTAGTAAAGTCTGAAGAGCTTAAAAGTCAATTATTTCTTAGTTCAAGACAAATTGACGCTGATGCACAAAACATTCTCAGCTTTAAACAGTAGGTGTTATTCTAACAAGATACATAAAATTCTCAGGTCGTGATTCTCAGCCAGCACTGTAAATAGCTTTTCTGTGTGATGGTTCAGAACCACACAGCCCTGCCAGGGACCACTCTGTCAGCACTGAGTGTCACTGCCATGTTCATCAGCAGATGGAAAATTGGGATTAATAAATTCCTTACCATTTAATACTGCTGAACCCGTGTAACTAAACAATACTCTGAATTGCTCACAGCATAGCTAGAGATCTAAACTCCCACCTGTATGTACCAAGAAATGCAGTTGGGTTTTCTTGCAGGCTTGCCCTGCTGACTGTCCCAGCAGAGGAGCATTTGCAGTGATGTACGTTGCTTTGTGCTGAGCTGGGCAGTGTGGTTGAGTGCTGTTAATTGTTTTGTATCTATTGCCAGTGGAAACGAGAGCAAGAATTTGATTTGCAGTTACTTGAGAGGGCAATTCGTGGAGAAGACAAGGATGAAAATGAATGGTTAAAAGTTCAGCCAGTAGCAGTGACAGAGACAGACCTGGAGCCTCAAGACTATGATTTAGATATCAGCAGAGAGGTAACACTCACAATCTTTTGCCTTCTATTCTCTGTCTCTGCAATATTAACCTTTCTAAGTTTTAGGCAGTGAATTCTCATCTTTTCTTTCAAAAGTTAGCTGGAAGTTTAAACTAAAAGGAGTCTTTTTGGGTACTGAAAATTCATGACCTGGCACCTTTGTAAGGTTTGTGTTTGTATTGTGTTTTATTGGAAAGAAGAAACTGAAAAGTTGACTCTACTCTTTGAAATATATATCTTAGGCTTTATAAAGGGAAGAGAAATTAAGTTAAGAGAAGTTCTATAAATTGGGAAAAAAAGACGAGAAGACAACATGATGAGTATTTAAAAATGAGAAACAGGAATGAAGGAAAACGTCGTTCCCCAGAGCTGCCTTAGTACTCGTCATGTTGGCTGGCAAATGGTGACAGAGAAGAGGAAGCAGTGCTTGATTTGGAGTTTGAACAGAAAACGCATTTCTGTCGGCTTTTGGAATGGCTTGGGCGGTGTTCTGGTCTTTTCTCAGCCCCAGCATCCAGGAAATGTCATTTTGAAATGCGATTGAGCCATCTGGTGGGAAGGAGAGAACACAGCAAGTGGGAAGAAGGGGGCACCTTAAATGCCATGGGAGATGGCAGACCAGTAAAACATTAATGATAATTACATTAATGAGCACCTGTACTCTTCTGAACGCTGCTGGCAGAGTTTCATTTTACAGACACAGGGGTTTGTAAATGGTTTACTCTGTGAATTGTCTGTTGGACTCTATGAATGAATGTTTCTTTCAGCTGTAAAACTTTTACAGAAAATGCAGTGCTTCTGCAAACTTCAGAAAGAGAAAGGAACTTCTTCTGCCTTTCTTTTTTGCACTCTGCTATGAGTTTTTCTTTTTCAGAAGGCCTCTGGGGCCGTGGGAATCACTTTGTACTCCCTTTAAGCCTTGGGTGGGAGATGTTTTTGCTCATAGGCACTTCTGTCCTGCTTCAGGGTAACTGAAGTAGGTCTGAAGCACTGAGTGTAAAAGTTTTCTCAGTTTACCCAGGTCAGAATCATTGATTTGTGTTGGAGGGGACCTTAAAGATCATCCAATTCCAGCCCTCTGCCATGGGCAGGGACCCCTTCCACCGAGCCCCAGCTCCATCCAGCCTGGCCTTGTTGTCCTTTTCCATTTCACTGGCCATTCTCTTCACCTGGCAGGCACTTCTGTGTTTGAGGTTCCTCAGAAGGAAACACACTCAGTTGTGTCTTTGAGGAAATCCATCTGCTGTTGTGATGATTAATGGGTTTGTTGTTCTGAAAGTGATGAGCTAATGTAGGCTAGATACAGTATGGAAATAGAGACACACATTAAAAAAAAAAATAAAAAAGTACCTATGTCTATATCTAGACCTCCAGAGAGGAGTTGGATTCAAAAGAAGGGAAGTGCAGTGGAAAAATGAGGATTTTCCTGGAAGCATTGACCTTGGGTTTCCTGAGAAGGAAGCATAAAAACTTGAGGCTGTGGTTTGAACGTGGCTGAGTGTGCCAGTGTGTGCTCTTGGCATGAGATTTGCTGTGAATTTCTCAGCCTGAGCACTGAGGGTTAGGTCAGGCCACTTTGCATAATCCATTGAATTAGAGTGAACCAAGGTCAGTGGTGAAAAAATTTAGGATTATTTTCATTGAAAACTTTAAATTTTGAAAACTCATTGTCTCATGAATGTTTTAACAAAATTCCAATAATAATAATAAGAAAAAACATAGTTCTCCTTAACTTAATTTCCATTTATTCACGCATCCTCTATTTTTGTTTTCAAAAGCAGTCTATTCTGTATGATAAGAATTTATTTTCAAAGTTTATAAACTGTATTTTCCTTGGGTGGAGTGAAAATTTCCCACATAGTAATTTATCCTAAAGATTTGTTTATCCTAAAAAAATTGTTTCCAGCTTTTGTGCAATCATATGAAAATTTTCAGTCTACAGAATTAATTCATGCAGTGCATTGTTACAATCCCACGGTGTAGTGTATTCCTGTCTGCCTTTTCTTCCCTTTCTGCTGCTCACAGAGGATTATCCAGTCTCAAAAGAATGGTTAAAAGCTTCAGTGCTATTTCCTTTCAGAAGTGGGAAGCTCTGGCTGGCCTGACACAAATATCCTGACACTGATGTCTCAGGTTTGCCAGCCCAGTCTCAGACTGGTTGTTCTTTCTACTCTGAGAGCTTTAGGCAGAGCCCTGCCTTGGGCTGTGAGCCTGAGCTGAAGAAAGGTTTTCTGCTGATTCTGATTTCTTCTATAATCCCTTTAAATGTTTGTTCAATCTGTCTTCTGAAGTAAAAAAGAATCAGAGGGAACACTGTAGAAAGGGCATCAGCTAGATATCCAGAAGTGTTTAACATCAGGTCCATGTACTGACTGTGGAAATCCATGCTTTATTCTCTCCCTGTGTTCTCCCATTGAGGAGGATTTATCTCAATTTCTTTCAAGTCTTTGTTGCTGAAAACTCGGTGCTTGCTTTCTTTCTACAGTTGTCAAAACCCGAGAAGGTTGTAATTCCAGAACGTTATGTCGAGCTGGAGCCAGAGGAGCCTCTTTCTACAGAAGAACTGGCAGCAAGGCAGCGTAAGGCAGAAAAGATAAAGAATATTCTGACTAAATCAAGGTTCGTTTTTAGGTTTTTTTTTTTCCCCAAATCTTACACAGGGGCTCGTGTTAAACATTGAGAACTAACATCATACAACGATCTTTGTTTCTGTTACCTGAGTGTAACTTGTAGGTTTGAGAAAATGCACTCAGAATTTCCGTGGTATACTTAGAGCTGCTTTCTAAAGCAAGGTAGAAGACACAATGATGAATTTTGTATATGTCCATTTTCTTGTTTAGAGAGTCCTAAATCAGTAGTGAGTCCTAACCAAACAACTTGTAGATGGGAGTGAGCAGGAGGGAAAGGCAGAAGTCTGGCCAAAAGCAGAAGAAAAGTCAGCATGGGAGCAAGGTTTTGTTGTGGCCAGGGAGCTGGAGTTGTGAAACAACACTTTTGGCTGCTTACAGCTAACACAGAGTCAGCTGAGACATTCAATTTCCAGAACTGGGTATGTCAGGTACCTGCTCTCTCTTTGCAAGGGGTGAGGACCACCAGGTTTTTCCTTTTCCTCTGAGCACTAGCAAGGAATTTTGCTTGCAACTTCAAATAAATAGCACTTTGGTAGTGCTTTCCTTTAAGCAGATTTCTAAAAAAAGGTCTTTCAGATGTTCTTAAGGCCATGCAGAAATAGTGACAGAACGTGTGGTGGCTGTGTCATTTTTCCTTGTGTGCTCTGGCCATTTGCATACAACATCAACCCTCTTGTAAAGAAGAGCAATAAAATACAGAGCTCGATGGATGAGATCCGAAAACTGCTGTGTGAATCCAAGCTTGTTCTTATGTGCATGGTGGATTCTTTATGTTTGCACATGTTAATGTTGTTTTTTTTTTTTGCTTTCCCCCTCAGTATGCACAATCTGCAGCCTGCTGTTGCCCAGGACAAGCACAACTCGATTGATTTCGATTCCCAGCTGCAGGAGCAGGAACGCATCATTACCATTTCATATGCTCTGGCTTCTGAAGCCTCTCAGAGGAGCAAGGAGGTAGCAGGTAATGCTTAGTTATTTACAAAATAACAGCTATTCCTTACCAGCTTCTCAAGTTGTGTGGGGTTGTTGCTGAACTCCTGGCATAAGAGAAAGTTTGAGTCGTTCGTATTCAAACTAGTGCAAAGTGTGTGTAGGTAACAATTGGAGAGGGGTTCGTGATTTGCATTGAGTATTTGGCCTCCAGTGGACAGGATAAAGGGGGCAAAATAGTATGATCAATCAGTTCAGAACTTGGAAACTTGCTCTAACTAATAGTGCTAAATATTAACATTGTAATCCTCTCTAATTATATTAAATGAAACCTTTCTATATTCATGTTATAAAAGTAAATTGATCTGTGGCTTCAAAAACAAAATCAAGGAAAGAGGATTTAAATTGTTTTTTAAGAGGAAAAATTCCCTGGTCTGGTGATTGAGATGAGGCTACAATCATTTTCAGCTTGAGCTGTGTGACAACAGGCTGAAAAAGACCTTGGAAAATGGGGATGTTTCTGTCTGGTGACCAGGATGAGAGGTCAGAGCAAGACAGCTGTGCAGGAATTCTCCTTGATGCCTGGAAATTAATAGATCCTTTGCAATACGTTGCTAAAAGTGATAATTTCACTCTTGATTGCTTTATAGTTGAAATGAAGTAAGAAGTGTCAGGAGATTTGTATCCCACAGTAATCTGTGCAGCAGGATTTCCCCAAGTGTCTGACTGGCCATTTATAACTGGCACCACTCACTGTTCCGGTGGAGAATGGAAATAATGGAAACTTCAAGTGTGATGGAGAAAAAATATGCCCATTTCTCATCCCAGGTTGTCAGTTTAAACTTATGGCTCTTGCCACAGCAGCCCTTCAGACCTTCCATTAGAGACAGATGATTCCAGCCTGGGAAAATGCATGAGGGGCACGTGCAGTGCTGAGTGAATGTGGCTGCACACTCAGGGATGCAGTGGCAGCTGAGCCTGAGGGGAATGGCATTTTGAGGGCAGGGAATTCATTGCCAAGACAGGAATCTTGAGACTTCAGAGATTTTTTTTTTTTTTTTTCTGTGGGTGATTTAACTGACTGGCAGGGATAAAATGATTCGCTGAGGAGGCCAGACATTATCCAGCTAAATCAAACAAACAGAAGAGCAGAAGTGTAAAAAATCATGGGGGCATTTCAGGAATAACCTTGTGGCCCTTCAGGCCATCAGTGGGTTTTTCCAACAGGGAAACCCTGTTTTTCCAACAGGGCTTTTCCTCAGGTGCTTTGGCCCCAGTTCTGGTGGCCAGAACCTTGTGAACAGGTACTTCCCATCCTTTGCCTGTGCAATGGGAATTGTTTTCATGATGTGTGAGCCAGTGGAGCATTTTGCCATGTGAGTTCTAACTTCTGCTGGGAACAGATCACACATCTGGGCTCAGACCAGCCCAGATGAGCACAACCAATCCTTGAATTTATTCTTGTTGTCAATACAAGAGCAGAGTGCCTGTCCTACTCAAAGGTCTCCTTGGGGCCAGTTAAATTACTTCTGGGTGTGCCTGAACTTGTAGCAACTGTCCACTACTTCAATAGGTTTATTTTTTTTAAATGTTGTGTAGTGAATTCAGTATATATTTCATTACTATAGGTTTTTTATTTATATATTTTAATTTTTTATATTTGATTATCTCAAAAGTGTGAGCCATCAAATTTTTTTAGATAAATGGAACAAAAAAAATCTTAATTCTTTAGTGTTCCTCGAGGAGGGAATTAAAGTGTGTATTGGCACTGAAATGTTGAAATGCTGCTTCAGAAAATTTGCAGTCAGTTGTGAGATAAGTTTTAGTTTAATTTTCTTTGTGAAGCACAGCAGCTGCTGCTTTTGTCTTTCAGACACTTGAAGAAACCCTAACACAGTAGCCAAAGACCAAAGTTTTTAAGGAATTCCAAACTTTTATGTTTGTGCACAGCTTTTGTTGCCACGCTTGTACCTCAGAAACTCACTCATTGAAACGGGTCTTGCTTCGATTTCAATTATTTCTTCCTCCTTTAAAAGCAAACATCTTTCATGGTATTCTTAAAAAGCCAGAGTGGTTTGGTTTTAATAGAAAATCTACAAACCAGAAAAGAGTTCAGGTTTTTTAGTTATGGCCAGTTTCTGATGATCTAAGGTGATTAAAAAGAAAAGCATTTGACACTTTGAACAGCTGATTTTATTCTCATTTAGTCTCATATTACAGATTCCTTCACATTCTTATTTTGGTAGTTTGATTTTTGAAGTATGGGTTCTCATTTGCTCCTTGATGATGAAGCAGATCACATCTGAAAATCCCAAACTAATTATGTAGATTGTTTTACAGAGATTTGTTTATGAAAAAGACTCTGAAGCTTAACTTTGCCCATTTCTCAGTTTTGTTAGGATACTATGCTAATATAAATCTTTTAGGATAGATTGTACATTTATCTCATCTTAGCATTTTAGTGTTTACTCTGTTCCTAATAAGAAATCAACCTTTTGAGTGGAAATCATGCCAAGAATCTGGAAGATAAAAGTCAAACACAAGAGTATTAACAAGTCTTTCCTTTGTTTTGTGCTTTGGACCTCCAAAATGTAAAAGCAGAATTTTAGATCAAGTTTCAATTTCTTCAATTCTGTGATTATTGTCTTCTAATACTATCCCATTACTCTGGTTTATAAACAAGGATAGTTTTAATCATGGTATTCTTTATCCTGTATTTTCGAGCTGAGATATGAAAATATTTACTGTATGCACTGCACTAAGCAAAATGTTCTATGTAATTTGGTAAACATTATTTTTCTATATAATATTTTGGTTTCTGCTCACTGGCATATAACAAAGGAAATGTTGAAGACCTATACAGCCTCAGTGAAGTCTGGAAATCAAATTAGCAAACATAGGTGCTGGTCCAGAGCTTCAAAAGCTTTGAAAGCAGAGCTGATGAGAGTCAGTCAGTGTTGTGTGCCTTCATAATGTCCCAGGGAAATGTCATCTCAAGACAGCTTGTCCATATTCTCATCTAATTAGCAATCTTTATTTGTTTAATTGATGCAAGGAGTAGAAAAAAGCTCCACCTGACTAAAACAGTGTAGCACCTCCTTCACTGCTGGTCAGGGCTCAATGGAGGAGATTGGGTTTAGGGTGTCAGTGTTTGATTGTGCAGCCTAATTCCTGTGTGTGATCCCTTCTAGCTCAGCAGGTGACCTGTGCACCCAAAGCACCCTCACCTCCTGTACCACAGCCACCTCCCTCCCCCTTAAGCAATGGATTTCACTACACATTTGTTTAAACGCCTTCCAAGTAAGAACTAACTGCTCTCAGCATGTCTGATCTGCCACCGTGCCTGTGCTGTGGCTCGCGAAATTCTAACTCCTTTACTAATCCGAATGAAAGCATGCAGCTCCTTCTTCAGAAGCCTTTTATCCTCGTCAGTATTGCTTCTAATGAGCTAACCGTGGGCTGGGGAGCCCTTGAGCAGAGTGCTGTGCAGGTGAGGTGCTGGCTGCTGTGGTGGAGGGAGGAGGCGTGGGTGCTCTGGGTGACAGGGGCCAGGTTTCCAGCAGCCTGCTCTGCTCTGCTGGCTGCTCAGGGCACACAGAGACAGAATGCAGAGTGCACCCCTGTCCAAGCAGGGGCTTCCTCTGTGGGCTGGCATCCTACACACCAGCTGTCTCGGCTGAGGTGAGCTGAAAATTTGGCCCTCTGTGATTTATCCTGCAATGTTGTGTTTGACTTGGATCGTGCCTTTCGTTGGATCCTGTTAACAGAAGGTTGGTTTTGTCTCTGGTTGGATTATTTTGCCACTTCAAGTATTTAAATTGTGATAATTTTGTTGTCCTTACAAAGAAACATCTGTATTTGTATCTCTCCTCGGTAGGGTTTGCAGAGTTTTCCCTGTCTGAAATTGGAAGTAGGAAAAGGTGTAAATACTGTATATGCAGCTGCTAAGTGTGGCCCTCGTTATGACACTTGCTGTGCATCCATATTTTCCTTTTATATCACTCTTCCCTTTCTGATTTCCTTTGGCTTAATTTTATTGCCTGAAATTGAGCACGAAGACAAAGCAGAGATGGAAGAGGGATATTTGAGTAACTCCAATAATTGTACAGTGCCAGAGACTGGAGCAGGAGCAGGGGCTGACCTTGCCAGGTCCCTTCCTACCCCAACCTTTCTGTGATTGCAGACTGACTTCAAAACGTGTCCAGCACGTGTCTGTACAAATACATACACAGCTACAGACACAGATTTCTATAAAGCTACATTTTCTTCAGAAAAATGAAGTAGTTGTGATGTGCTGGGGACACAGGAGCTTCAGCATCCGTGGCATCATGAGATAATCGTTCCTTCTGTCAAACTGCAACAAGCTTAACAAAAAAAAACCAAACCAACTTTCCAGCAATTTCTTCCTGCTTGGCACTGCTTGACTCCCTTCAATATTTAACCATGTTTTCTTTTCCCTCACACCAGCCAAAGCAGTGAGTGAGCACTGACGTGGGACTCGAGGCAAAGGCTGCTTTGGGACGCTGCCGAAGAGAATTTTTCTCCAGGTTTCTGTGGAGATCCTCGCTGGCTGATGGCCCCTCCTTCTGGAAAGGCATTCAGAGAATGATAGGGGCATTTTCTATGAAAAATGAAGAGAACTGCAGATCAGTTTTTTTTTTTTTATTCAGTTTAGTTCACAGTTTTTATACGAATAAACGGCACTTTTAATAAACTCTGTAAAATACTGACAATGTATTTTTAGAACAATGTATTTTAGATTTTTATTTTAAATCAAGGGCTGAATTCATTTAAAAAAGACACTTCTTGCATAGATACTAAAGGATGCTGTTACTTCCCCCTCAGGTTCAGATGCACATTGTAGAATTTTGTGAAAAAAACCCCAAATTTGAACAAACCTAGAAGCACATTGGTGGGTATGGATAGAGCTAACACGGGTGACAGGTTTGGTGAAAGGGTGTTTCAGATGGAATATTTTTGTAGAGTTAATCACCCACCCTTTTGCCCACTAAATAATCCATTGCAAGGGCTGTTAGCTTGAATTTCTACCTATTAGTAACCAGTGTATAGCTGAAATTTCCCAAGAAAGCCATAACAAAAGCCAGTTTTAACTCCCATTTTTTCTGATCCCAGATGATTAACTTGCTGGTATCAGTCCACAGTTTGTTAGGTTGCCCTTGACAGTAGTGCTGCCCCCTCTATAACAAACAGCTAACAAATTTTATTTTATTTTTTTCAAAGTTGAAATGTGAAAGAAGATGATTTTTAATTAAAATACGTGAAGTAAGCAATAAAAAAATTATATTGTGTCATTTGGCTAGTAAAGACATATTTTTCTTCTGATTTTTTTTTTTAATAGACATTACAATATGACGTACTGATTAGTATTTATCCTGGAAACAGCAAAACTAATGGAATGTGGCACCTGCTAATTTCGTATATATGTTCACCTGGTGCTTATCTTTGCCAAACTTTGAAATTCTGTGCTCTACTTAGGCATAGGGCAAAGGGTGAGGTGGTTAAAATAAGGAGAAAATAAGATTAAATGAATTGCTGCAACTATGCTTTAAAAAACCCTGTGTCTGCATTGAATGCAAGACATGTAAGAAATTCCCAATGTTACATAATTAGTAGTTCAGCTCTGGATGAGAAATAACTGAGAAATACTTCTGCAGTATTTTGTGAAACCACTAACTTGTTTATTCCCTGTATTCAAGTAGTAGCTAAAAATCCCTTGGAATTGACCTTTGTGTTTCAGACTTAAGACAAATCATATTATATTAACACTATACTCAGAAATATTCTGAAAGGTATATATTTAGCTAATGCAATCTATTTTACCTCAATACTGCCAGTATCAACTTCAAAACCTTTTGCCAAAATAATGATTTATTTTTTGCCTTTATAAAAAAAAAAAAGTTTTGAAAGCATAAATGAATATTTTGCAAGAAAGCATTAATTTAAATAAAATGTAACAGTTTGGAAAATGGTATATGTACAGATTAAAATATTAACATGACTGCCTCCTGTTGTCTCTGTCTTGTCTGCTCTCTTATCAGTGTCCAGCTGGAAATGTGGAGTCATTTGTGCTTTTATCACATTTTGTTCTTCTTTGGTTTAAATCCCATTGAGGTTCCCCAGTTTTGCACTCATTTTACTGAGATTTGAATCAGGCTCTCTCTACACCAATTCTACATTTTGATGATGATGATGATGATGATAAGTTGTTTTGTTTTAAGAAATGTTCTCGAGGCATTTAATGAAATCTGTCTTTATTTTGGAATAGTGAGAGTGGGGGGTTGGCTGAGGGGAAGGTGGGCACTGGCAGAGCTGCAGCTCTGGCAGCATTTCCAGCAGCTCCCTCAGAACACACCAGGGTGATGAAAAAAAAAAAAAACCCAATTAAAAGCGTTTCTGTGGCTCAGTGCTGAGTGCATGAACCCCAGGGTGAATGTTTGAGGCTGTTTGGCTTTTGAATGTGAGTGGCAGAAATTGGGGGCTGAGCTGCTCAGGATGGGCTCCCCCTGGTTTTGGGGGCACAGCAAAGCAGTGAAGGGAGAGGAGCACCAGCAGTTCTGCCCTGCAGCTTGGGGAGATGTTCATTCCCTTTCCTTTCATCACACAAAATCTGCTCATTCAAGCTTGTGTGGAAGAGAAGGATTTAGCCCTCAACAGTTACATCATGAACATTTTCAGCAAAACCAGTCTCGATTGAAAGATTTTGGCCGTGTCCATAGTTAATCCCATATTTGGGAAAAAATGATAAGGTAATTTTTCTTCCAAAGCTTTTTGTTGAATGTGTGAAATGCTGTTCTTGGTGACCATCTTTTGTAAGGGTGGGTGGAGTTTTAAGTAGTAATGGCCAGTTTTCCTGTGCATGGAGTGTTTGCTTTGGATCAATTTCCTTTTTCAGTTCGGTCTCTTTTAATCAACGTGCTTTTTTCAGGGTGTTACAAGCTACTTTCTAATATTAAAACTAGAAAAAATTACGTTAACCTGCAGATCAACATAATTTTGGTCTGAAAGTGGCCTTTTATTCCCCTCTGCCTGTTAAACAGTGAAGTGTTTGGGACTCACTCATTAGAAAGCAGTGTCAGTTCTTTTGATTGTGCTGGTTTTTAGTTTAGTTTTGTAATGTTATACCAGGCAAAACTTTTGCAGGCTGAATTCTCTATCCCTATACAGCTGTTGGCAATTTCTTCAGCCAAAGTTACAGAACTTTTACTGCCCAGCTGCATTTATAAAAGTAAAGCCTGATAGTTGTAAGTAGCACCTCTTTCACATTTTTGGACTTGCACAACAGCCTCCACCCTATTTTTCATTATTATTTTGAGTTTGTGTGCATTGCTGGGCTGCAGGGAATCCTGCTGAGCTGTGCCATTGTTTGTGTGTCTGTATTTATGGTGTTTGTTTTAAAGGACTGGGCAGGTGAGCAGTACTTAGAGATGTCCAGGCTGTTTTGGATCACTTGGGAAGAAAAAAAACCACCACCTCCAACAAAAAGCCCCCCACAACAAAACCCACCAGAAGTAGACAAAAAGGGTTTTTCAGGAAACTACTGAGAGATTCTCTTCAGGAAAATATCTTAGGGGTGGAAGGAAAACTATAGAAGGATGCTACTGGATTTGTGTGCTGCTATTTCAAAAAGCTCTTAAAGCCCATCAGGGGGGTCTTGGGTAGCCCACAGCCTTTGGCAGGAGGGGTTGGTGTTTTGGGAGGGCAGAGTGCTCCTGACCTGTTTTGGTACCATTTACACCATTATTTTTCCCCCTGCACCATTTACTCCTCTGACTTCCAGATCTTCAAATATATGTGTATGTATTTTATATCAGCATCTCTTCCCCTCTAGGAAACCACTTATTTCCCAGGTGTCTTAGCAATTAACTTCTGGATGTTCTATGAAGGAAAGACCAGATTTACTTGGTGTCAAAACTTAGAAGATGCAGAAGGCAGGATGTGATGTTACCCCTCTGATTCATGTCTGTCTGTGGGTATTTTAAAGGGTTGGTTTGTGCTCTGTGTGTGTCTATGTGCCCGTGTTCTGTGTGGTTATAAGAAGAACAAAGCCATGCACAAGAAAAACATGAAAAAATTTCTACATTTTCCACACCTGGTAAAGATTCCCATTGGTTATTTGGCTGTATTCAAAAGGCTAAGATTTTTATTGCTCTACTAGCAAAAGCAACCTTTCTTCATAGTGGAGCAGTACAAAGAAAGAGCACAAAAAATCCCCACATCACAGTGCCTGAAATTCTGTTTGAACAACTGTATTGATTGGGTCTGACCCCTTTACATTTTTTTTCCCCCATTATTTGAAAAGGTGCATCTAACTGCAGCTGAATTGAACCAACCGCAATGAACTTTCCGTGAAAACTTCTTGAGATATTTCTTTAGTTCAAAGCTCTGGAATTTTAAAGAGCATTTTTAATACAAGTCTGTTGAGGTATCCTGTGCAACAACCACACTTGGAATGTTAAACTACAGGTAAACGTAGGAGGGAGGTAAAATTCTAAAAGCTGCTGTGAAATTGCTGGGAGATGGTGGAATAACTTCAAGTGCTAATTATAAAGTAAATAAAACCAGAAGATATTGAATATGTGTAAAAAGTAAGTGCATATAGAAAGTAGGTGCACATTTGAGCACTGTTGACTTGTTATTTACTTGTCAGTGCTCCTGGTTGCCTTACAGAGAGTGCAAAACAGCCTCCAAAGAAAACACTGACAATGAGCAGTTCTGGAGCAGCTGTTGGGGAAATTGTGTTACCAGATGTAAACTGGAAGGACAACGATGTTTTCTTGAATCCTCTTACCAGGAGCTGTAGCAGAAGGAAGCAACTAAAAGAAGGAAGAGACTCAGAACTCCAAGGTGAGTAGTGAGATTGTAGAAAATGATGGCAGACATGTATGTGCAAGCAGGATGGAAGTAAGGGGCTGAAGGTGAGGGTGCAGAACAGGCTGGTGGTGGGAAGTGAGAGGCAGTAAAAAGATGCAAAGAACTGAAATATGTAGACTTGGACAGCAGCTAAATATTTCAGTGGAAGGGCTTGGCCTAAATTGTAGTGGGGAGGGTAAGAAGGAATAGCTGGCAAATGTGAATGTTTCACGTCCTAGTACAAAAAATGCCTTGTGAGAGAGTTAAACAAAGGAGTGGGATGGTGGTGGTAGTAGTGGATGAAGGAGAATCAGTGATGACTTGAGGGCAGTGTTTTGGTAGCAGGACAATTGTCTTTCCTATTGCCAGTTGCTGTGCTCTGTTCCTGGACAGCATCTAAAGTTCCTTTCAGTCTTCCCTTTTTATTTTTCTCCACTGGATCCCCATATGGCCACCATAAATGGTACTGGGCTTGGATAGGTAACAGCACAAACTGTAAGTGTGAGCTCCTTCTGCACCTGCACATCAAAATTAACTCGAGTTAAATCACCAAATATTGTGTTTCTTTAGGAAACTCACCTCTCATCATGGTGCTGTACACCTCTTGCACTAAATATTATTCTAATGAAAAGTGCAGAGGTGATGGGCTTAAAAGCAAACAAAACCAACTTTTGCTCTGTGCCTTCAGTTGAGGGTAGCTTGACACATGTCCCTTCTCTTAATCCCCTGACAGCTTCCAGGAGACTGATGCAAAGAGCTGTGCCAGGCTTTGATTATGAGATATTGCACTGCCACTTATTCTCTTTGTCTCCTGCAGTTTACAGAGGCAGCTTCAGTGCATAATTTAATCCCTGTACTGGGGACTGTAGCAAATCCATGGAGATTTCTACCAACCGTCCTCTCTGGCATCAGAACAACATGTGCACGTTGTCTTTGATGTGAATTCCCCAACCAGAGCCTTAGAGGGACCTGTATCTTTGAAGCTGGCCTATAAATTGTGCTTTCAGGAATCAAGTTGTCAGCCTCCTCTTCAGGAAGAAAGAGAGAGTAAACTGCAAAGCACTTGCAAGAAACCACAGGGCAACTTACAGATCTGGTTTCTTTGGCCTTGGAGAATTCCTGTAGGATGTTGAGAATCCCTTTTTGGCACCTCTGTGGTGGCTGCTGCACCTGTGGGCACTGGGGCTGTGATGGAGCTCACCTGGGGGGTTCCTGGTTGCAGGTAAATGGAACAGGCACACCGGTGCATTTGACCTCGTTCAGGTGTTTTCAGTCTTCCAAAGCCAAGTGCTGAGAATGCACCTGTATTGCTCTTTGTGCAAGCAAATTTTCAGTGTGGTTTAGAAACAGATGAAAACTTAGCAGATGTGATGGTTGTTCTGTGACAACCCTCTGGGGCCTAACTTCAGTCCTTCCCTGAGGTGTAGAAGAACAGGCAGACTTTGCCTTTCTACTGAGATGGAAATTAGCTGGTCTTTTGAGTTGAGGAATTTCAGTGGACAAATCTTGTTTTAAGAGACAAATGTAGTTGGCCTTCTTATGAGTCAGTGTCTGCTTAGGATCTGTTCATCCCTGGGAGCTCCTTCCATTCCAGCTTGAAAAAGCAAAGGGCTGACAGGAGTCAACTGACACTGACTTTGATTTTTCCTGTGTTCCCTGTCTCCAATGAGCTGAAACCATCCTGCTCATTTCCACGCCACTACTGCTGATATTGTTGTATCAAATGTTGCTAAAACTGACTCCTGAATTGGAATATTCACTGCACAGACTGAGCTAAATCAGCCTGTACACAGAACACAGAGAGAAGCTTATGCTGCTTCACAGGTCAGTCTGCAAGCTCTTAGAATGTTTATAAATTAGACAGAAAGACAAGAGTGTGTCCACACAGTGTTCTTCCTATTTTGAGCAGGTGAGTTACATCACAGATATTACCCCAAATCTCATCAGATGTTCGTATTTGGTGTTCTGCTTTTGGGGAATGGAAGTTGTGTTGATTTTTTCTCTTTTTTTCCTGGTCAGAGCTATATCTAGAATAGTTTAATTTCAGTTTATTTTTCTTTTTATCTTTGTGTGTTCTATTTATTTATAACTGAAACTGATGGCCTAATCACGGAGGCAAGGGGCTGAGTGGAAGAGCCCCTCATTGTGTCAGCAGACAGCTGTGCAGGGCTGCTCAGCTGGAGCTGCTTTTCCTGGATCTTTCCAGATCCCACTGTGAATCTCTGCATGGCTGCATGCTGGTAGGAGAGCTCAGAGACACAGAAGGCAGAGAGGTGAGTGGCAGCCACTAAAGGATTTTAACAGTGAAATGCTGGTTCAAGTTTAGCTTGAGTGTCTAACCAGGAAAACTGGGAATGGGTCTATTAGGACAGTAATCAGTTGTTTTAGGGAGGTGTCATTCCTAGAGATAGAGCAGCTTTCCTAAGTCATGGTGAGGTTTTCTCTCTTCACAATGTACCCATTTTTTCTCTATGTATTAGAAGCTTGCAGTATTGGCAAAACAAAATCTGTGCAAATCAAGTACAAATAACTGACTGTTAGTGGCTGCTGTAACATTGTTCTTAAAGTGGAATGAGTGGAAAAGCTTGTATTAAATGCAGATGTAGTAAGACACAGTAATCAAAATCTACACTCAGTTTCTATTTACAATATTACTTTTATTTTTTCCATACTTATTCCAAGTCCTCCCCCAATAGCTGATGCTGCAATGTTTACATTCAGTTAGGTAATGATAGTACAAACTGCTGCTTTCCTTCAGCCAACTGGCTTGGAAATGCTGTGTGCACATCAGGAATTGTACAGATGGAGTGTCCCTGGAACGCTGCTGTGCTGCTACTAGAGGTACAGGACAGGTGTCCTGTTCTCCCAGCCAGGAGAGGCAGGTGATCTGTCTGACATACTAAGAGGAAAAAAAGTCTAAAAAGCTCTGATATTTTATTCATTACATGAATGCAATGACTTTGCAGAGGAATGGATGTGTTTAATTCTTGCTGGAAGGAGTTGCTGAACTCCTTTCCAGGCATATCAGCTTGACTTGACAGGTTCAGCCTTGTGCTCATTGACTCAGACCTCCAAGTGATGCATGTACAGGGAGAAAAGGAAGAAGGGCTCGCATACTTGACTCTTAATTCTTTATTTTAAAAAAGCTAAAATGATTTGTATATCCTTTTCATTATCAAAGTACACTTTCTCTTTCATAGTAAACTGGTTTCTTTGGGAGGTGTTATTTTTAATAACAGCTCAGGGCTCTAGCCAGGAACCAGCAATTCAAAAAATCACTCTTTTCTACTGAAAGGCAGAAACAACTACAGCTCCTCCCCCTCGTTAGAAAGCCAAAGAAGCAATTAGAGCCTTCTGTTGTATTACACTTTTCTAAAACATTCTCTATGCAACTGCTGTAGGACTTCAGATGGATACAGCAATCAATGCTGTCACAGAAGTGAGCAATATCTCCTCAGCCCTGCCAACACTAGCATCTATAGACAAAATCATTGTTTAAAGCTCTAGTACATCACAGAATAATGCTGATATTGGTATTTTACAACTAATGCAACATCACGTAATTCACATGTAATCTTAATAGTTAAAAATTCAAGACTGGGGTACTAACTGAATAAACCACTAACATGAAGCTTCCTTATCTGGCGTGAAATAAGGGAAGGGATAGTTCAGATAACATTGTAAAGATTGGGCAGGAACAAAACAAATTTATTTCTCCATCCAGGGTTTCATACACTCTACAAAAACCAGTAATATCACTGTGCCCATAAAAATGTTATCCATGGCAACAGAAAGCAAATACTACTTTTTTGTCATCTAACAGGGTCTTTTTAAAATCAAAATACAAAGATTTGTGCTGTAGCAGTCCTCCACTTTGCACGGTAACAATAAGGCTTACTGTACTTTAAATACAAAGCTGTTACATCTGCAGTTATGAACCACTGGCTTTCACAAACATCATTTTATAGTTGCTTTTTGCTTCTTTTTTGTTTTCTGGAACCTCAGCTTCATCATGTTTTTCAGTAGCTTGTAGCTCCTCTGCAGACTCCTCTTGCTCTGAATCAGAGCCACTTTCAGAATCCTCTGAACTCTCATCAGAGGAGTGTCCAGCTGCCTCCTCTTCTTGTTCATCTTCCTGAAACTGTAAGTTCAGATTATGATAAAGGTAAAATATTATTTCCTGGCAACTCCACCGCAGCCTTTAAAATTTCCCAGTGTGATTGTTTCACTTAATGTCTCCTTTCATTTTGTTACTAAAAGACACTAATTATAAGACAGAAAGCAACTCCCTGAAGTGGTTAATCATGCCAGCTGTGACATGCATGGATTCATCAGCTGGTTTATTTAGTTACAGCAGAAATCCTAAAGACACCATTCAGTGAGTCTGAAGTTCCAGATCACATCAGTTCAGTAATTCCAGTACTGACACTGGAATATTTGTCACAGAGTGTGACACAATGGAACTAAAGGCTAGACCATCAAGAATTCACATTGGTGTGACTATCTCTGAAAGGACACTTAGCAAACTGCAGCATGAGGAATGCTGAAGTAATCCAATGATCCTGCTAACAACACTGCAGATGGTTATCCTGCCTACTGATGTATTCCTGAGCAACACCACTGATTTAATATATTTGTCACTTTGTGCCCTAATCAGTCTTGACTGCTCTGGAGCATCAAGGCATGTCCTTTCACTTCTCAGAACAACGAGAAGCACCACAGTGAACACAAACAGCAGTCAAGTGCCCGCAACAAGTTTATCCTTCCAGCCAAACCACGTTAGCCTGCTTGGATTTTTCAAGGCAGCAGCACCTTGTCTTAGAGAAGGACAAGCCCCTGTGGAAATGAAGTCGGTACCTCGCTGAAGCCGAGGCCGCAGTGGCGCCGGTTCCGCCCCGACATGGTGCTGTCCATGCTCTGCTGGTACTGCGACTCCAACTCCTCGTTCATCTTCTTGTCTTCTTCCCCTGCATTGTCCAGGGCACTTCGGTTATGGTTCATTCATAACAAACACGCCGAATTACACGTTTTCAAAGGCAAGAAGTTTAAGTGTAACCATTCTAAACTAGGATCCAGTATTACTGCATACAAACCATCAGACTTTAAAGCAATAGGACCAAGTGTGCAAGCAGGATGGCTTTCATACAAAGAGGGCTGGCAAGTTCCTGACACCTGATGCATTCCAGAGCTGCACTATGCAGTGTAATGTTCTACAGAACGAGGTAAATGTAATCAGGGTGAGTTCTCTCTGCTTCCAGCCAACACTGCGACATGCCCCAGCAAGGAGAAACTCTGTGACCTTCACTACATAACACGGGATTACTGTGATTAAATCATCTCTCAGATATAGCATCATGCCCTGGGACAATAGCACCACTCTTGTTTATGGAGCTGTATCTGAAACTCTTTCCTGCATCCCGAATTACAAGGAGCAGTTACTACAGTTCTGCATTTTTTCATCCTTAGGAATTAGCAGAAAAACTAATTTTCATGGCCTACTTCTACGGCCCCTTTATTTACTTGAGTAAGTGGTCTAAAGTAGCTAAGGATCCTATGTACTTGGAAAAGATAGGAATCTCTAATTCTCTCCAGGAGGCATACAACACTAGCTTTTAATGTGTGTCTCTGTGAAGCTGAAAGGTTGTATTGCAAATCCACATTTCCTCATTTGGAAGTTAGAGCTGTATGTTACTGCAGAAGGGTAAGAACTGTATGTTGGACAAAGAAGTGTTAAAACCCCGGCATTTTAACGTTTTGCTATTAACAGGTGAATACTGATTCTTTATGACTTCAAGGAGAAGCATCACTTCCTTTCTAGAAACTCAGATATGAAGGAATGATTCTCAGTCTCTGTAAGCTAACAGCAGCAGCACCTGGAACCAATCCTCAGGCTGATTTTGGTCCACAGATAATTTTTAATCAGTGGAGCGCATCAGGGAAAGCTTTCTGGAATATGAGGGAAAGTTTTCTGGAATGGTGACAGCTCCTATTCCACAAGGCTTTTTATCAAGGCTTCTCTCAGGCAGTGCAGCCCAACCCAGCTTGGTGCCATGTACTTTGACTTCCTAAGAAACCATGATAAAGAATTATCATGATCCTACATGACATCCAATTACTGCTGATTGCCAAGATGACATTGCAGACCTTTTGAGCTTTTACCTCATTGCTTTAGGGCAGAGATCTTTCTATCAATAGGTAATTCGGTCAGGTAGAAATCAACCCCTGTTCTTTTCTATGTAGTTTGGATACCCTGGCATATACTGGCCTTTAAAAGACAAGTGAGTGCAGTCAGAGAAACCATTTGCCAGTAATCTAACAGAAATAAGGAACTTCTACAACTCCACAGCCTGACCCATCTTCAGCTGCAGCCACGAAACCTGAAATCCCTCCCTGCCACATCTACCAAGCTCAGAGCACTGGAATGTTCCTAAATTAGGGTTAGATTTCCAACTTTGTATCAGCTGTTGGATAAACTGACCTGTCCTGAAGTGAGAGGTTGATCTGTGGTCTCCGATAACAAGGCGGCCAGTATGTTCTTTCTAAAAGAAAAGGCAGTTTGTTTTGGAGCTTTAGGGTGCACTGACAGCTCTGCCAACATCCTGGACATCTTGAATGGAAAAGGTTTGCTCTCAAATCCTGCCACCCAACTGTAGGACTGCAAGTTTTACTAGCTAACAGCTGCTGCTTCTAGGTGACCTTGTTTCATCTTCCTTTTGCTAAATTTTCTGAAAAAGAAACCCCAACAACTACACACTCTTTGCTCTTCCCAGACCCCAGAGATGGTTCTATTTCTCTGTTTCTTGCCACTGATATGAAAATTATACTACAGGATGCTGGACAGGTATGTATTCAGGTCCTGATCATTTACCCTTTCCCTGACACTCTGCAACACTTCGGGCCATGCATCTTACGATGATCCCACTTCTGGACTGCTAACAGTGTCAGGTAAGACCTTCACAGTGATGATTAATTTATTGGCTCAGTAGTTGCTCATTAGCAAATGTGTCCCAATAGGCAAGAACTGGCATTACATAGCAAGCAGCATTAAGTACCCAAGCAGACATTAAGATGAGCAGTAGCAGGATGCTTTCATGGGGCATTGTATCCCTATCCACTACAAAGTCCTAACTTCCACCTCTTTAATACGGTTAGCTATTTTAGCTTACAAAATTACTGTATGCAGGTAAGTTACTAAAAGTAAAAATATTTTTTTGAAAGTGAGTAAAAGTGCAATACTAAACCAACATTCTATACATGAAAAAAGCACTATTACATTTAACCAGTTTTGCAGCATCTTTTGCAGCAAGCATAACAGAAATTTAGTTTTAGTGTATTTTCTCTTTTCAAATATTCCCTAGGTTTAGTGGTTTAGTCTATCAGCTACCACTCTTTTAAAGTCTTTTTTTTTTTCCCGGGGACAGAGAAATTTACAGACCTAGCAGGTAAGTTTGTTAGCTTGTACCCAGGCCTCTCCCTCGGAAGCGTCAACAAGTAATTTTACGAGCTGCTCTGAAAGCATTTAAGGCGTGGGGTGGGGACGAAGCTGCGGCGCAGGGACTCGACAACTTCCGAGCGACGTTTTGTATAACACGGCTGCTGACATAACAGCGCCGAAACCCAAATCCTCCTGGCAGGAGAGCCTTCAAACCCGGCAGCTCTGGGCAGATCGCGCCGCGGCCCGGCCCCCGTGCCCGCCCCGGCCCCCGTGCCCGCCCCGGCCCCCGTGCCCGCCCCGGCCCCCGTGCCCGCCCCGGCCCCCGTGCCCGCCCCGGCCGGGGGCGATGGGCAGCGGGGCGGCCTCACCTTCGCGGCGCCCATCAGCCGCAGGAACTTCTGCTTCCGCTCCTCGTTGCCGAGGTCCGCCGCCTCCCAGCTGCTGGAGCCCTGCGGGAGCACACGCTCACTGCGCCCGCCCGCCCCGAGCGGCCCCTCCGCCCCGCCGCAGCCCGGCCGGCCGCCCGCGGCCTGCCCGCGTCCCTCCGGGGGCTCCGCCGCCGAACCGCGGCCCTGCCGCCGCCCCCCCGCGCCGCCGCCAACCCCCTCCCGCCGCGCCGCCGCCCCGCGCCCGGTTACATCGGGGGAGGCCGCTCGCTTGAGGCCGTGCTGGCTCTGGGACTCCCTGGCCGAGCTCATGGCCGCGGCTGGCTGACCGGGCCGCGCTGCCGCCTTCCTGCCGGAGCCGCTCCCCCCCCGGCCTGGCGCGGGGCGCGCCGGGATCGGTAGTTCTGGGCGGGCTGCGGTAACGGCGGCTCGGGGGGGCGAGGACTACGAGTCCCAGAGGCCTCTGCGGCGCGCGGCCGGGCCGGGCGGGCCTTGCCGGGCTCCGCCTTGGGGCGGGCGGCCGGGAGACGGGGCTGGAGCTTCCCGGCGCTTCCCGCTCCGTTTCCCGGCGCTTCCCGGCGCTTCCCGGCGCTTCCTGGCGCTTCCTGGCGCTTCCCCCTTCGCTTCCCGCTTCTGTCCCCGCTTCTCTCCCCGCTTCTACTCCCCGCTTCTCTCCCCGCCGGTCCTGCTGTTCGTGTGGCCCGCACGGAGCTCCAGGTGTTCCCAGTAACCCTCCCCGTGCTGTTGTTCCATCACCCCCGCACGGGGACAAAGCACAAATTCACGCAGTGCCCGAAAAATTTATTGATGCGTACAAATATCTCAAAAGCGGGCGCCAAGAAGGTGGTGCCAGACTCTTCACAGAGGTGCAGGACGGGGAGTAATGGCCATAAACAAGAAGTTCCCCTTCAACATGAACAAAAATTTCCTTACACCGAGGGTGACAGAACAAGCTGCCCAGGGAATCCCTCCCTCTGGAGACATTTAAAACAAACGATTGCATTTTTTTTTCCCAAAGAGCTAAAGTTAGTGTCTTAATTAGTTCTTTTTTTTTGAGTGGATTAGGTCCATTCCAGCCCAAACTGTGATTATGATATATGGTATGAAATATGGTGTGATATATAGAATATTTATACAGAATAACACTAGGATATTATGATGTGATATATAGAATATTTATTCAGAATAGCACTAGGATATTGATATTTTATTTCATATTTGCTTGAGTGTGCAGAAAGGCACAGTTGTTACATTTGCTTGCTACAGCTTCTGTGGTTCTTGTTTAACAATGACAAAAGAGCAGAAACGATAATTAATCTGAGAGAATCGTATATTTGCATCTTTAACCTCATGCCATGTGTTTAAATGTACAGACTATTATAGAGAGACTGTAGTAATGGATTCATTTAAATCTTAGCATTTTAAAATTATTTCTAACAGGAGGAGTAAAATTACAAAAAAACCCCTGAAAATGACATTACTTTATAAAATACTCTATATTTAAATATAAAGTAATACATGTTTATATATCATACTTTATATTTACCTTATAAATTAAAAAGTCATTTTTTAGTAGCATCTACCCGCATTTTTAGTCTGTTTAACTTAATAAGAATTGTGGTAATGTAATACCATTAAAACTGTATTTTTCCATTTTTTTGAAGTTATGTTGTTATTAGTGTTTCTGTATTATTACGCTTAAAGACTTCTATTTCAATAAAAAAAAGAGTGTGAAATTTTAACTTTATGGCTATATTTCCTTTGTGGGATAAACAGAGAAGTTTTGTCTTTGGGAGAAAAGGTGTAAAAAGAAGACTGCTCACATCAGCTATTATAATTGTGTCTTAGCCGTGGCTTATTGTTAACTTCAAGTCTTTTTCAGGACAACTGAAATGAACTCATGTTTATGTGTCTGACTAATGGTTTGTTCATTTTGGTTTTGTTTACATTTTGAATAATGCTGATATTTTTTGTAAGAAACTTAATTTTTTTTTTCTCCCGTAGTGTATTTCTCCCTTGTTTAAAATGCTCTGTTTTTGCAGAGAAGAGGTACCTTACCAAACAAAGACATCCTGAACATGAAATGGCAGCATCTACCTATGGGATCACTTAGAAATGGAGTGATCTGAATGCTGACAAAAATGTGGATTCTCTCCGGAGCAGAATGATTATGGAAAGGTTTTGCTTATCTTCCTGCAGATATTACAGATAAGTCTGAGGATGTGTGACCCATGAGCTTTATATAATTCCAGTAACACTAATAAATTATAAGAAAGGAGTTCTGTAAATCCTGTCACGCTGGAATGCAGTGTCATATTTGCTCTATTCTTTTGGACAGCAGAGAAATGTCGTTATTCTCAGAACAAGCACACTGAGTTTCTCAGAAAAAAACACATCTCCTATCTCTGAGACTGTTCTGGAACACAAACTGAACAACAGGTAAGGATTCTGGGCAATATCTGTGAGAGTTTTCCCCTGTTTTGACACGGTCTCTGAAGGCACTGTCCTGAAGTTAACATTGCATTCACAAGAGGGGAGGTTTTGTCCTGAAACACGAAGTGATGCAGAAACAGAAAAATAAAAATAAATGGCTGCGTGTGCAGAGGGAGGAGCAAGAGGGAGGAACAGGGAGATTTCTTGTTGGACATTAACAGAGGCAATGAGGTAAGAGTGAGATGAGCTGAAATAACACATAAGGTAACAGAATTCTTCACCTTCATTACAATTATCCCCTTAGACTTTTCAATGTGTTGCTGCTGCTGTGGTGAGCTGCAGTCTGTGCCTGGGAACATCTGTGCAGCTGCAGGGTGGGTGCACACCAACTCTGGTACAGGACATGCCAGAAGAATCACTTGAATGAGGAGCTTCTGAATTTTGAAACTCAGCAGTCTGCATTAGAAAAACTTCCAGGAAGACAAAACCTTGTCAAAGAAAGAAAAGGAAATTCTGAAATTAAGTGAAAACAATTGGATGGGATGGCACAAGGTGAAGTGCAGTGAAATGAACATAAGTTTGCTGAAATGATTCTGAAATAATGAGATCTCATTTGCTTTCATGGAAAGGAATGGTGGTGGGAAAGTTGAGGCCTAACTAGATCTTGTTGAATCAGTTGCATGAGTGAAGATCCTGATATAAATTCTTCACAAATATTTTTTATTTAATTTAATTTTTAGCTTTTTTTTTTTTTTTTGGTGGAGGTAGATTGGATAAAAGTAGAACCAGATCTGACAGCTAAAATAATTCCTCATACTCTAATGTGACAAGGTTGTCTTTGCCAAGCTGCAATAATAAAACTATCACATAGTGACCAAGATAGAGGTCAGCCTGGTTTGGAAGCCATGGATACAGGGTTGAATCTTCCCCTGGTTACTACTGACTCCACTCAAGACTAAGTGGCTTTTGGCAAATTATCTCACTTTTCTACTTTATCTGTGAAATTAGGATAATATATCTGCATGCCAGCATTAAGAATTAATTATCAGTTGCAGAGTGTGTGTTCAAAGCAAAGTATAAGTGCTCAATATTAGCTGTAGAGTAATTGGACTACTGTAATTTATAATATGCTCACTGACATTGGCTTATAAACAGGATCAACCTCATCTCAAGTGCTGTAGAATGTTTAATTGTTACTAATGAACTTCTGATACTCAAAGTAGCTATCACCATGAGGCAGGGAATGCTGCCAGTACCTGTCTGTAAGAAAGCTTAAGAAGGAAACAAATGCCTTTTTTTAGCTTGAAAAAAAAAAATAAACATGTACACATACATCTACTTTAAGTGCACAGTTTAAATTACATCTTTTTTGGATAAAAAACTTTATTTGGTATCAAATAGAAACACAACATTACCCTACCTTTTCATCTCTTTCAACCCATTTAAGCTGAAAATGCTTCCTGTTTTCTGAGAAGCTTTGCTTAGTAGTTGTCACTGCAATATATGGAGGGTGCCACGGGGAAGAGTGGAAAATATTCTGTATATCACTGAAAGCGAGGAAAGAAACTCTTTCACTGAAATCTGACTTGCCCAACAAACTTGTTCAATGTGTTTTAGTGGCCCTATGTCTGCCAAAAGTTCAATCCAACCTCTTGTTTTCTTTTAAGGGGTTGGGAAGAAGGAGAGACAAGCTAAGAGCAAAGAAAGAGGTGTCAACAGAAGGGTTGCTGAGAAGGGAGCATCAGTTGAGTGAAGGCAGTCGTAGCTGTTAACATTTAAAAAGCCCTTTCAAGGACTAACAAAATAAAGGATAGAGAGATCCTCATCCTGAAATGGCTTTTATATTTCTGAACCTGTTGTAAAAGCTTTTTTAGAACACTTCCCATCTAAAACCAAAATAGTTTCTATCATAAACAAGACAGACAGCACATCAATACAAAGACCATCTGCACTTACTTTTATTTCTGGACTAGCAGAAAAGGCCATTATTCAATACCACAGAAAAAAGAATTGTTGCCCCAGTTTAACAAAGGAAGAAAACAAAGAATGGAAAGATTATGTCCTTGAACCTAGGTCTGTGCAGACTTCTAGTAACCCTGCAGGTATTAGGCTTCTACAAAGATTTTTTCAAAATTCCCATTTTTTAACATCATAAAAGGTAAGTTAAGAAGCTTTGTTTTGGTACAATCCTAATGCAGACAGTTCCCAGGTAGTTTTTATATCAGTGTAGCCAGACAAGGCCAACAATGCATCTCCTACTTGGAGCTGATGTGAACCAGCTACCCCAAAATAAGGAATTACAGTGGGTTTCTTTCTTAAGATTTTAAATTGTATTAAACTGACTCGGCCTCTTCACTTACCACTGTACAGGGGACAGTGCTAGAACACCATACCTGAGTAAAAATCATTTTTATTGCAATGAAGGTACAGCTTTATATATCTCACTTCTTTCCTTCTTTTTCCTTTGTGCCTGCTAGCACATAAAAGCCCCAATAAAGACGTTTCACAGAAAGTACCTGCCAAGTTCAATTATTCTGCTGTGAGTCTGAACGAGGAGAAAGTCTTCAGTATTATCAAAATGAATTGTGTTTGTTTAGAGTGAAAACTCTGTAGATCCTTCCTTGGGTGTATCTTCTGTTCCCTTTGGTGTACTGTTTGCTCCATCCTTAGTAAATCAGAATACTTTAGGGAAAAGAGAACCTTAACGTTTTTATCTGTTTGTCTTGGTGAATTTAACTGATGAATAATTTGAATGTCGTGTGGACAAACCACTGCTTAACATACTGTAGTGAGTAACACTGCTGGAAAAGGTTGAACAAAATTAACATAGTCCTGGTTTGAGTCTCACAGAGCTGTGTAAGCCAAAGCCTTTGAAGTCTGCTGAAAATTGTCTGTAAACAGAATTTGTCTCTTCATATAACTGTTTCTGTTCCTAACACCTTTGAATGTTTTATTGGATGAACAAAGAGAAATTAGAAGGAAATATAAGTGGTATGGGAAAAATGGTGTGTGTTCTCCTTCCTAACCCTGTGTGATTGTAATAGTTTCTTCTCCCTAGGGATTTCAGTAGCATTTGTGGAAATAGTCAGTGGAAAGGAATAAGAAATAGCACCAGGTATCTTTATCCTGCTGGTTTCACTTGATCCTTAGAGAAATATTTTAAAGGTGTGAAAAAAACCGGTGTGCTAAAGCTCTGATGTATCTGCACAGCTCCCAAGTCAGGGTCCTTTTCCAAAAGAAATGTTTCTCCTCAACTTTCATCATCAGTACAGCACGCTGACTTTTCATATGTACCCAGTGTCCAAATAACCTTTGAAGGCTGCAGAAGACTTTTTTTCCTGTCAATATCTGCACCTCCCTGATAGAGCTGTGTCACAATACTGTCTGCTGCCACTGCATCAGAAAGATTCTTCCTGCTGCAAAAACGGTTTCATTAATTTGTGTCCTGACAGTATCTGTTTAAAATGTGTGGTCACTCGTTCCCCCTCTTATTTATCCAGTTTGGGTGTGTTCTGTGACTTGTGTTCCTTAAAACGCAGGCAGAGTGTCTCCTTGGCAATGCTGATTTTTGCTCCTCTTAGCTACTGGAAGATCTCTACTCTACAAAGGACACACAAATACGTATTTGCTTTATCCCTGTCCTGGGCTCATGGTTATTAATTGTGTTTCAGTCACAGCCTGTTGGCTTTGAGTGACTGCGAGGAGCACAAAAATAAAAGGGAAATTCATCGCTCTCTTTTACCTGTTTAACACCAACATGTTATTTCTTACATCAAGTCTTTAAAATTAATGTAGTGATCTTTTCTACACTCTATTAATAAACTATAAACTATAAACTATCTGATAGCATTGCCAAGAACCTACTGTACACTCTGCCTGTACTAAAGTAGACTTTACCATTTTGATATTCATACTCTAATAATAAGTGACAGTAAGTTGCAGGTGCAATATTGCAGCAATTTATGCATGTTTTGACTTTGAGCATGGAAATTGGCAGCCCAAGCATCAGGATATTTTTATTAATCTGAAATAAGAAATTTTAAATAAATTAACCTAGGCATGAAAGAGCATGTCCACTTAATTTGGTGGTATTTGTGACAGGCCAGAGACTGTCATGGAATTGTGGGCAGGACATCCTCCTTTCCATTAGGACAGTGGTTGTGGCATACAGGCACGGTGTGCCAGGGAGAAAAATATGCTGTTCTACTGACTTTCCTTGCCACCTTCCTTGTTTTGCTGGGGGCATAACAGGAACCTGTTTCTGTGTTAAGTAATGCATCATTTCTAAAGCATTTGGGATCCAAAGTGGGAAGGCTTAGTATAAATGCCATGTCTAACGCTGTTAATTTTCTAGAAATTAATTCTGTACAGAAGACTGAAGACTATGTTTGAAAGAAAAGACAAGAAAAGCAAACGTGAGGCTGGCTGCTGTCCCTGAATAGTTTAGTGATTGCCTGCAGTGTGATACTCTGAAATGTTCCTGCACGTTGTTAAAACTGGGATGTGCATCATACAAAATCCCAGCACATATTTCATAGGAATATGTAGATGGGAAAGCACCACCTGGGGGCCATCCAGTCCTACCCCTTGCTCAGTGCAGGTCCAATTAGAGCAGGTTACACTGGGCCACCTCCAGTCGAGCTGAACTGTGTCCAAGGATGCTGATGCCACAACGTTTCTTGGCAAACTAGCCCAGTGTTTGACTACCCTCAAGGTAAATTTTTTTTTCCTTGTATTGAATTGGAATAGTTCAGCTTGTGTCCATTGCCTCTTGTCATGTCCTTGTGCACCTCTGCAAGGAGCCTTATTCCATTTTCCCTTTCAGCTGCTCTCCCCCAGGCTGTGCAAGCCCAGCTCTCTCAGCCCCTTGTCTACCTTGTACATCACCCTGCAGCCTCCCACGTGTCTTACTGCTCTGTTTCAGGCTCTGTCTTGTCCTGGGAAGACCAGGGCTGGACCATTGCTCCTGATGCAGTCTCTCCAGTGCCAGGAAGAGGGAAATTACCAGGTCCCTCAATCTGCCTGCAGTGCTTCTCTTAAAACAGCCTGGGATGCTGCTGGCTGCCTTTGCTGCCAGGGCACACTGCTGGCTCACGATCACTTTGTCCACAGAGACCTCCAGTTTTTTTTCCCTGCAAACAGGTTTTCTAGCCAGTTGGCCCCCAGCCTGTATTGTTGCACGGGGGTTATTCCATCTCAGAGGCAGGACTTTGCATCTTAGTGTATTGAACTGTAATTATAGAATTCAGTGTATTGAGTTGTAATTTTGTGCTTGTAAGAATTAATAGCTCTGAGTTTGTCATTTGGGAATAGCAGTGGTGTGCCTTCTGAATAGCCTAAATAATGTAGAATTGAGCACAATATGACTCATTTTTGGATAGCCAGTTTAACAAAACCATCTAAAGCTGATGATATATCAGGTACATCCTGGGATAAATAAATTACAGAAATCATAATAAATTACCAAAGAAAGGATAATGAATTGTTTCCGGAAAACTGGTAATTTTTTCAGACTAGCAATGCTCCGTTTTTCTTTTGTACATTTATAAATGAAGTAGGCTGTGCTAATTTGGAGGCAAAACCAACATTACTTTATGGCTATTCTGTTTATTGATCAACTGAATATTTAATTTTTCTAGTTAGATTAGGGAATATTTTTATTAATGAAAAGGTTCAAACTATACTTCATTCTGAGGATATTGAAATACCATTTAATATTGTCCAGTGTTGTCATTGTATGTTGAATGATTTTTGTGTAATGGCTGTTCATGACTTTCATGTGTACATAAATTCTCATACTAGAAACTAAAGACTTTTTATACTGTCTATCAATCTTTATAAAGATATTTTATAGACTTTAAGAATTTTGGAATTATATGAGCAGTTTGGTTGAAAATAGTTTTAGCTTTAATTGGGGGTTTTTTTGACAGTTAAATGAAGATTATTTTCTTTGTGGTGCTAGAAACCCCCTTAGAGGAAACAGAAATCTTTATTTATGCTTTCCCCCCACTCTTAATCCATTTGCCTCTTTTAAGAATCTTGAAATTTGTCAGGAATGAGTCTGGGAGGATGAATTCAACAGATCTCTGTCCATGGTCTGCTGCATCTTGCTCCAAAGGGCTGTATGGCTGCAATGTTAGGAAAATTTGGCGTATTGTAAATTAAACCTCGGGGCTGCAGGCTCTCAGCTAGGAGATGTTATCCAGCAAGGCAGCATTTCTGGTTCTGCCTGGGATTTTCAGCTGATGACCCCCTTTGTTAATGAAGCATGCAATCCTAATTTGGCACGGGCCGCAGGTAGGACGGCCCTCTTGCAGGTGAAACGTTGTTTGCCACATTTCGCAGAGTATTAATCCCAACCTATATTTGGTTGGCACCTGTGCTGCAGATCTGGCATCCCACCTTGTGAGAAGGCAGCGTGCCACGCTGACAGATGGGGAGGAATGTGAGCATGCCAGCAGAGCAGTGCATGCACCGAGGGGTCACATTTCTCTCCAGGAATGTTGAAATACCGGCCCATGCAGAGCTTCTCTATCTGAGGCACACGTGTTCCTTGGCAACCACCAAAGGTCCTGCTGAATATCTTGGCACGGGACTCAAGGAAGCTTAGTGAATTTTCATGCCTTTCATAGGGTTTCTACACCATGGGAGCCTACATATAATTTCTGCTAAGAATGGCCCTGTGAATGTAAACAGAAGAGGGAATGTATTTTGCAAATTATTCTTTCTTATTAATAGATTAAGAACTGTTAAAATGCCATCATAGCTTTCATGGATAATGATTCTTTTGATTAGTTAATGGTTGGTTTATCCTGGTCTGAGAGCAATAGGACGTGTGGTTTGGCAATCAACCCAAAATGCGAATGTCACAGCTTAAACTTCCACCATTTCTTTCTTGTACTTTGTTTTGTTTTAGCTTAAAAGTAAATTCTGCAATCCCATCATACTTTTGTGCTTCATCAAGAAATTAGCTTTTTTTCTGTGCTCCCCCAGATGATATAATGTATTAAAATTAACTCTGGGATGTTCCTTTCTTTTCCTGAAGGTAATTCTGAATGGTTTATTTCAGTGTTTTTACTTTTTTTCCTGCAGAATTACTGTAAAGCTTTTCTATTTCATCCATTACAGCACAGTGTTTTTCACATTTGAATAGCTGCATCAACATGAATCCTTTATAAGGACCTTAAAAACAAACTTTGCCAAGTCCCAGAATACAGAAGCTGATTCACATCCCAATACTCAGCTGCCTCATGAATAAAGGAGAGTCTGTGCCTGACACTTTGAAGCTGTAGCTGTTAAACCATACAGACTATTTACCTCAATAAATCATTATAAGAAACTAAGGTACAATTATACCCACAGAGAAATAGAATTCAAAACACTGATTTATGTGGTTCAGTGCCTGTTCCTTTTTCCATCATGTTTTGAATTTTATGCATGTTTGTCATCTTTGGCTGCTTCCATGTATCTTTAAACTAATAGGTCTTGCTTTTTTAACATTCCTCATTAGGTTTGTTATTTTAGTTTGACATACAGACATGATTTGCACGCTGTACAAAGTTTTGCATTTAAAATTAACTATCTAATTTCTTATGCTATAGACCAAAAATGGAAAATGTGGGTAATTTGTTTAAACTAACATACACCCTTCTCTGGTTAATTTGTGACCATCTAAGCTGAAATCCCATATTAGCTGAGAATTTTTTTTTTTCGTTGCTTATTTGTGAGATCTGAAGAGAAATCACTATACAAAGGAATCTATCATTGTGCTTTTCAGAATGTGCCTGCTAATCACAAAGAGATGGAAGCATGGGAAATTACATTTGGAATAATTTCCTCAATTTCTGTACCCCTTGAAGAGGGCGAAATGAATCTAAAAGATAAAAAATTCAGTGAGATGAAAGTGCAGCCTCAGAGGAAGGAATGGCACTGAAACCAACAAATAATTCCATACGAAATAGTAGCAGTAAGGTAAATATCTCTAGGAAGGGAAGTCCTGGAGCAGCCACAGACTGTTGGGCCACCCAAACCTTCAAGAGAATCCGGTGTTGTTCTAGAGAGCAACTGGGTGAGGAGTGATTTAATAACCAACAAATGTTGCTCAATAAAAATTCAGACATTCACCGAGTATTTAAACCAACATTTCCAATAGGAACAATAGTCAATATGCTGCAGTTCCAAATGCTTTATGCCTTGCTAATAACTTGCAGTGCTGATGCTTGGGTGGATCCAAATGGTCTGGAGTGAGGCTATCAGGCTACTGGTCCCAGGGGTTTGGATCTGAGCAGGGCTTGTCTGCACTGTTGAGAGGGAGCTGTAAATCCATCGTTATTTCTGGAGGGATTTATAACATGCAAGTTTTTTGGGCCATGTGTGTCTTTCATCTATCCAGCTAAAGGAGCTGTGTCTGTTGTAGGCAGGTTTGGCCATTTCTGACTATTTTTGTGTGTAATTTGTGTGAGGAGCTTAAACACTCCATCTGTATTTTCATTATCTTACACTGAATTTCGTAAGATATTCAATTCATAAGGGAATATGCATCTATAATCTTTATGTAAGACATGAGTAACAGCACAAAGTTTTTTCATGCAGCCTGTGATTTTCATAGATATGTATGTGTATATAAAACTTACTTTTTGTTGTGTTTTTGTCTCTACAGGAATGTTGTGAGGAAAGACTATTACCCCTAAAATTTTCCACATGAAAATTATGTTATTTATCAAGTTTTGGGTGTTCCATAACCTTGTCCCCAGTAATCCAAGGGTCTATAACATACTGCTTTTACTGTCTGCTGGCATTTAAAATGTTTCTGTCATCATATCCATGGAGTTAATGATCTTTGTATACTGTTGAAGTAGAGGATTGCTTTTCAGCACAAATCACATGGTAGCCACACTGTGAACATTTCCACTGCTTACAGAAGAATCTATTTATTAAAACATATCTGTTGAAATTCCATTATTAGAGCTACATATGCTAGGGCTTTGTAATATTTAAATGCTATTTTTCCTCAGTTCCTAGTGCCCTAGAATAGAGATTCCTGCTCAATTATAAAAACAGAATGTCATCAATGATTAAGATCATATTAAGTATTTCCATTAATAAAACTTAAGATTATTAATGTTTTGCATTGTTTTATGGTTCCGTGCTACCATGTCACAAAGAGCCATTTCATTTTGCAATCTACTGAAAAGAATCTCATCCTAAGTTGAAAAAAAATCTGAAATATTTTTAGCACTTTTTAAAATTTCAAACATTTACTAGGTTATGTTGGCTCAGGTGACTTTGCAACTTCAGTTTTTCAGTTTACTAAGCAGCAAATAGAAATGCATCCCGAATGCTATAAAAAGCTATTCCAAAATTAGGAATTGTTCACAGTGAAAACTGCAACACCTCCTCAACTATTGGGGTGCCACGGAAACTCGGGAAGTTGGTTCTGCCAGACCTCAGACCAGAACTGGACTATTACATGTGAAACTTTGCATCAGCTCCCAGATAATATACCCCACAAAGAAGAGTGTTTTAATTCCTGGTAAAATCTCTTACTCAAATTTCCAAGGGGCATGTACTCTCAGATGTGTCTCAGATTTGAAACAGGTTCTAGAGCAGTGGAAATGCTTTGGTTGTGCACGTTATGTTTTATTTAAATAATTGTGCAGCTGTAACCAACGTGAATGAAACTTTAGGAGTGTAGAAGGGTCGTGTCCATCTTCCCCAGTGAGGAACTTCACGTGTAGAAAGCAACCCTGTGATCTCATCACAGCACAGGGCTCGAGCTGATTAAACTAAATCAGTGTAATTAGACATAACTTTTGTATGTAGACAAATCTTGAGCATTACATGAACACAGAGCAAGAATAAACTTGCTCAGTTTACAAAACAGACTGTTAGCTGCAGCCTATCACGCAAACAGGGAGATGGGTTTTGAAATAAACTTAATGAGTTAATGATGCAACACTGGCTGTGTTAAGGAGGGCAAGATGTGTCCCAGGAAAACACTGTGAATATTAACCTTAGGCACCTGAACCGATTTGTTGAGGTTGAATGCTGGTTTTGTGGCTAGACTGCAAAAGTAGTAGCAGTAAGGAAATGCAGCTTTCTGCAGGTTTTTTTTCCCTAGCTTGTCTTCTATTAGCAGATGCCTTTCACTCACCAAAACTTTAAGTTCAAACAAAGGTTCTTTAATTCTAGCAGTGATTCTTCAGAATATCCAGGGATTACATATAATAGATTGTGAGTATAGCATGAGCAAACAAGGCATCAATAATAACCTTCTAGCATGGTTTTATCTGGATGTACTGAATTACAAGGAAAACAGTTTAGGATTTTTCCCTAAGTCTCGTGGATCACAGATTGCATGTTTAAAAATGGAAAGGGAGTAGCCAGACAAAGGAAAAGAAACAACATAAAAAGCCTTAAGTTTGCATGAGTTTCATTATGCTGAAATCCTGACCTCAAATCAATAAGAAATCCTTTATCTGACACATATTGAGGGATTATAGACTCAACATTTTAGAGGATGTGTTTGAACAGCATTGACATCAAAACCTTCTGAAAACTGCAGGTGGATTATGATCTGTGTACTGTTTATATCTGCAAGTACAAGCAGCTGAAGAATTATTTCAGTCTATCTGTGCTGCAGTTTTGCAGCTCTGCCACGTTTATTTCTCAGGAAATAATTACTAAGGAGTGTGTGTGGGTGTCTGTGCTGGTCAAGTGGTAAAGGCACAGGGACTTGAGAGGTCAGAGTTTTCCTGGCAGTTAATGTGACAGCTGGTTTTTGTGTGGGGGGTAAATCAAGCCCTTGTTTTGTGTCTCTGTTTCTCTGTAGCTCCAGCACGTGTGGACACAGCCATGGCTTATTGGCAGCACTCAGTGGGCTGCTACAAGATGTGTTTTAATATTTTCAAAAGGTGCATGTAGTTACCTTTGAAAGTACAATATGGCTCCACGAAGTGCTGGGATTTGAAAAACATATAATGGACGATGCTGCTTTTCCAAAGGGTGATGTCTTGCAGGAATCTCTGCTTAGTGAGTCTGGAAACCTCAGTGAAGACCTGCTGCTTAGGCAGTCCTGTTTGAAATGGACCAACACAGGCTGCTCTCTGCATTTTCAACTGTTCAGACAACTTTGATTTGCTGTGGACAGTGTTAGAGGTGCTGAATGCTTCAATACAATAACCATTTATTTGGGTGCTTTGTGAGCTGTGTAACTTATTCTGGGACATTTCAAACAGCGTTTATCTGATCATCTCTTACCATAAAGTGTTTCTTGGACAGCTCTTAAAATATATTCTGCATTAAAAGAAAGGGAATAGACACAACTGTGTACCAAAAAGAAAAAAGAAACTTGAAAACAGAAGAGAAGGGAAATTACTGTAATGAACAAATCATTTTACTATATCAGACTTACTATAAACTCAGAGAAATGCTCTAATATTTGATTTAGGAGACATCCATTCCAGAAGGCCTTTGGGAGTCTGCACAGTGTTTTGTCAATTATTTTAACAATTTCAGCCCTCTGTTCCCTATTGATGGCCAGCTGTCCTAAAACTGAGAAATGTGCAGGAGCTATGCATTTAAAGAGGAACTTAGATAATGAATGTCTGTTTTCTCCTTGGTATTCAGGAGGAAAAGGTTTTGCATATTGAAAAAGTCCTGTGATATCCTTCTAGAAGGATGTTTATAATACTCCTAAAATTAGTTTTCTGTTAATTTTCATGTCAAATGCAAAGAGACTTACCAGTGGCAGCAGTCTTGTTAATACAAATCAGGACAACTGTGGACTCGTGAAAGTAAAAAAGGAACAGTCCTGGATCTGCTGTTATAATATTCCTTCTGTTTGACAAGTCTATTCATTATATTTCATGCATATATTTCATATATACTTTCTGTTTTAAATGAGCATTCAGAGTGTTCTCCTTGACTGCCACTGCGAAATACAACATTTAGTTCTGTGTTTAAGTGATGCTGGTTTTTTGTTTGTTTGTTTTTTTAATAAAGTTTTAAATCTGTATTTCCTCATGTTTCTGTCAGGATAAATGAAAACTTTCTGCTTTAAGGACTGACAGAGCTTGAACACAATTCATGTGTGATCAGACTTTAGCAGGTAAGTTTTTAGCACGTCCAAGGCTGTGTAAAGGGAATTTATTTGGAGTTGTTTATTGTTCTGGCTGGTGTCCTCGGGCAACAATAAGAATGACAAACTCTCTGCTGGACAAAACAACAAAACACATAACTTGGTGATAGTTAAAGTAAAATGGTGGGCAAGTGTGCTTGCAGAAATACAGCAGAAGAAAAAGGATAGGGCTGGTTACTGCTCTGCAGAGAGAGAGAAAAGACAGTAACACACACGGAGCTCTTTTGGGGAAAAAAGCTGAACTTTATTTTATGGACAATTTAAATTGTGTTAGTGCAGCCAGGACAGGACAGGAGCTCATGGGACAATTGGGAAAAACATCCTTGGGACAGCACCTCAGGATGTGTCCCACGGCAAAGACACCAGGGGTTAATGTTGGTGATGAATTCCACTCTGTTTGTCACCGTGTTGTCACCCTGGGAGACTCCTCCCTAACTGAAGCTGCAGTCAGCTTGGCAGCCTGGGAATGGAGCTGAGAGTCAGGAGAAATCCAGGCCTGGAGAGAATTCCCAAGCTGGAATTCCCCAGCTCTGTGAATGTGTGTGTGCACAGATAGATTCCACCTAAAATAAAATCTTACCTCTTGTTGGAAGACTGTGGTGAATTTAAGCAGGTGCAGAATCCCTGCAGGGTTTTGGTGGTGCTGGTGCCTGTCTGTGGAGCTCAGCACAGCGCTTCATTTGTCTTGTTTGGCACCTCTGCTGAGCAGGAATTCCTTTATTATTCCAGCCAGCCCCAGTGGCCTCAGCAGCAGCTCGGTGCTGTGCAGGTGCCACCTGTGGTGTCTGCAGTGGGACAGGGATGCTGAGCAGGGGGGCTTTGGGGGGTGTGAAGGGAGGTGCTGGACCTTGGGGTGGGCTTTGGTGTCCCTGTCACCACGAGTGTTTGGACCTGGTCTGAGTTCACGTCTTGCACTCCTGATCAGTTCTGCTTTGGCTGCCACACAACTCGTGTTTTCTGTCACAGAGGCAAGGATGAGGATTAGAGAAAGAGCCAATGGAAGAGAGCTCTGCACAGGCTGGCATAGCACGAGATGTCAGAAAAACCATGAATAAACCCCAGTTTTTGGTTCTTGTTGTTGTGCTGGCCCCTATTAGCTTCTCTTACAGTAGGCACTCATTTCACTCGAATAGTTTTTGCCTTCTGATGATAAATGTTAAGACACTTATACAAAAAGTGATACCCATTATTCAGATAGAACAGAAATAATTGGTTTGTGTGATTGGAGAACTGCTGGACAAAGGCTTTCCTTGGGAAAAAAGTCTGTAGTAAAATTTATGACCATGCATTTTGCTAAGTCTTAATTAGCACCTCATTAAGAGGTAAGGTAAAGAGTGTGGTTAAACAAGGCGTTTTTCTGTTTTTTTTCAAAATGTTTGGATTTCTTCAGGAAGTAAAATCATCAGTGTGTACCCTCTATGTATGTATTTGTTTTCCCATGTCTTCTTTCCAGGATAAAATCTGCTTTTACTGTGTCTCTTCTGTCTGTAAGTAGTGCCTGGTAGAATGGAAAGAGTTGTGAGCTGGGTTTTCTATTCTTTGGCCATTTTGTATCACAGCTAAAAGTGACAGAATTAATTTTGTTGGACTGATAAAAATGAATTCTGACTGTGGAGCAGTTGAGCAGTTGAACAGGAACAGCAATCTTTTACATATGTAATTAAATTAACATGCAGACAATGGCTATTTTCATCTTTGATGGTGGCTTTGTTGTTCTTGGATAACAATATAATTAATTTTTATCAATAAAATTAATATTTATCATATTAAAAGAACAATTATTTTTAAAGTTTTGGTGGTGGTGCTGGTGAAAAAAAAGGTAAGGAATTCTAAATCTAAGGTTACTAATTTGGAAGTGTGTGATAACATACTGAAGTAAATTAAAGCTGCAACATGAAAGGCATATATTGTTGCACAATTTTTTTTTTTCCAATCTGCTTTAATGAAGTCTCTGTGTGCAACAGATACTTGGAAGCAAGGGAGAAAGTCATTGATAGTGAAATTGTTTACTTGGCTTATAGAACCACCTTTCCAACTTTAGTTCAGAAACTTCTGGTCAAAAAAATTGCTTGGAAATGTTTTTCTTGGTAAAGGCTAAAATAATAAATTACAGTGCCTACCGGAATTATGTATATCTGTTATTTTTGTATGTTATGAGTAGCAGATTGGAACCATAACTGTTTCCATTTTAAAGTACAACTTTTCGATGTGTAAATAGGTGAGTACTGCATATTTAAAATAACTTTAAAATTGTAAGAAAGGCACCAAAATGTAGTATGTAACTATTTATAATTTAATTAAGAATTCTTAATATCAAATGCTCATATCTGTAATTCCTGAGAAATACGAAAAGTGTATGTACACTTACAGGTGCTTTTAATAGTTGTGCAGGAAAAGAGGTTCTAGTCCAGGAGAGTGTGAATAAAAAAAAAAACCCTTCAGTGTAGAGCAGGTTTAAATTTGCACACTGGCCTGTAAGCAGCCCAGTTCATATTCTTGTATTGTAATTAATTGATTTATAATCCTGGTGACAATTTAGGATGGAGGGATTTCTTTGGATTTCTTTTCGTTCTCTAAGGATTTAACCTTTTATCTGTCTTTCCACAGGAGAGCAAAGATTTTGGGTGAGCTGAGATGGCCTCAGTCTATTTAAAAAAAAAAAAAAAAAAAGAAGATAGCCTAAGTTTCTAGGGTCCTGGTGTGTTGGTTAACTACTTTAAATCTTTTATAATACTAAAATAAGGCAGTAAATAAAAAAAGGCAATTTCTATTTGGTGTAATGATATGCGTTTGCAGATCTGAGATTCACGGTGTTTGGGAGGGGTTTTATTACTTCCTTTTTATGGTACCAAAACATCTAATCAGGCAAGGACATATTTCTTAAGGTATTACAGAACGAGTGACAATCCAGCAGATTTTAGAAGATCACTGAATTTTCCCAGTGACCAACATTCAATAAAGGAGATGTTTGATATCATGAACTCATTACAGAAGGAGACCAGTGATTCCTGCCCCCTTGTAATTACCTTTGCAGGTAAGAAATGAGTTACTGTTCTGAAATGCTGTGTGGGCTGCAGTCAGTGAAGGTGCTTAGTTCATGAGTGCATTATTGTAAAGTTTCCCGTGTTTCTATGGTAATTTTTGCAGGGATGGCAGGGCTGTGGGGAAGCTTTGAACAGCCCTGGCTCTCAGCATGGGATGATTGCCAGGCATTGCCTGCATCATCTGCTCTGACGACAGCACTTCCAGGCTGCCCTAAAGGTGCACGGTTCTGTATCTGCACATCCCGATTAAACAGAATATTGGTCAAAATCTGGGCACTCCACTCTGTGCAGACTGCCTAAGACAAGAGTTGGAGTTTTTAGGTTAAACTAATGTGCATGGGAAAGACATTCTGTTGTCCTTATATTCTTATTCTTATGTCTGCTGGTAAGGAGAAATTTCTGCTTCATTATTTTTTGTTTTGTTTTATTTTGGGGGAGGGTTGTTTGTTTGTTTTGATGAAAAAATATCTTATTTCTGACAAATTCAATATGTTGAATGCATATGAAATATGTTGAACCTAATGAATCAGATGTTGAATCTCATTAAATCCATCCACTAAGGGTGGTTGAATCCTTGAGCTGTGCTCAGGCACTTTGAGTTCAACTCGCTGGATCTGCTTGACTGACAAAAATCCAGTTTTGCAAATGTGTATAAGCAATGCTGAGCAGCAAGACGTGGCATTTCCAGGTGTTTCTGTGGCTGTATCATGAAAGCCCATGGTACATTTTCCCAGCCTCAGGGACGCCATCCTGTTTTTCCTCATGCCGTGCATTTCTCCCTTCCCAGCTTTCCTCCTGCTTGCTCAAGGACACAGAACATACAGCAGAGCAATGCTGCTAACAACAACCACCAAAACAAATCAGTGCTCATCCAAACTGGATTAACCAAACTTTGCTTTTATTATCTCACCCAGGGCAGGCCAGTAAACAAAACTTTAAAAATCAATTTCTTTACCTTCCCTCTCCTCAGTAGCTGTGCTTAGGACCAGAGGACATCACACATGAAACTTTTATTTCTGAGAAACTTTTATTTCTAAAACTGTCATCCAATAATTCTCCAAATCTGAAAATGTGTTGATTGCATGTGAATTACTTTTGCCTGCTTTTCTCTTCTTTGAATTCCTCTGATTTGCAGCATTTTCCCCTTGAAGTATCCTTTACATTCTTCCCACACTGCTGTCCTCCAGAAAGTGCTTGTGTTAACCTTGACCATACATTGACTGCACTACTTTACTTTTGGACATCTCTTTTTGTGTCTGCAAATAATTTATACTAATTTCAGAAATTATCAGCAGCAGACAGGAAGTGGGAGCACAAAAGTCTCTGTAAATACTGATTTATCCTGGTTACATTCACAGACCTGCCTGCTAGACAATGTATATCTGGAGCAGCCCATGGGTCACCTTGCTGTCTGCTACAATTCTTTGTAAGTATATGGCCAATGCCAACTTTTCTAAATTTTTTAGGTGTTTCCCCCTCAGTGACAGATTTTATCTTCCTTCCCACTAGTACAATCTTCAATGGGAAAGCTAAACCTCCTAACTAATGACTGTTTATTTATGGACTTCCACATAGCCTATTCTCTTTTGGGAATTAACACACCAATCCTTTGTAGCTTCCCTACAGCTTTTGTCTGCAATTTCCAAATCAATCTTTTACAGAGAATTTTTTTCTTGCTGCTGCTACTGTAGTCAACATATTAGACTTTGTTTTATTTACAGTCTGAACTGTAATATTAGAAATATTTTTGTTCTGGACTTCATATCTCCTACATATTTTTTCTCCTTTCTTTTAAATTTAGTTTTCCAACACTTCATCATGTACAAGTAGTTGCCCTTACAAACGTTAACCAGATAAATCTGTTTGTTCTAAAAACTTACATATCCTCAAGTAAGAAAATATCCATATTTTAAAGGTGTGGGATGGCAGAATTTCGACATTTGCACAGAGAAAAAAAACGTGCTGTCTTCCACACTATTAATTTTCCAAGTGCTTGCTCCTACTCTGGTTTCAGTGTTTTTCAATCCTTCTCAAACAGCCTCTCCCTTATCTTCTCATCTACACAACGAAGGCTTAGAAAGGAGAAATTTTCTCCCAAGTGTGATCTGTGTAGCTCAGGAGGGATTTTTCCTGGCCTGTTACACCCTACAGAAACTCTGCCTGGTATCTTTAATTCCACGAGGGCTTTTTCTCACTTCTTGACCCGTTCAGTGTTTAAGAAAGAATCCTGACTTTATTTCTCTGGTATTGTGGTAATTGAAACTCCATATACTTATTGTATCTCAGTGTTTTTAAAGTGCAGAGGTTTTAGAAAGCTTCTGAGTGGTCAGGCTGGCTCTGGGTCCATCACAGCTGGAGCTGATCTAAGTTTGGGCTGCCTTGTCCTCTCCTCTCTTGGCTCTGCCTCTGTGTTTCCACCTCCTGCACTGTGCTGGCACTGTCTGATCCTTCTGTGAATTGTTCCTTGGAGCAGATCTGGATGAAAAGTTTGGGGTTTTTTGGTTTTTTTTTTTTTTGTTTTGTTTTGTTTTTTTTTTGTTTGTTTTGTTTTTGTTGTTGTTTTTTGTTTTGTTTTGGTGGGTTTTCTTGGGGGGGGTTGTTTATTTTTTGTGGATTTTTTAGTTTCTTGTGTTTGTTTTTTTTGTTGTTGTTGTTGGGTTTTTTTGTTTGTTTCGTTGTTCTTTTTTTTCTTTTTTTTTCTTTTTTTTTTTTTCTTCTTCCCTCTTCAGTTTTGTGAGGTTAGCTGACAGAGGAGCAGCCTCCCTGGGCTGGCTCCTGCACACATCCGTGGGTGTCAGTGCTGAGGCAAGGCAAGGAATGGGCAGCCTTGGTTGGTGTGTGAGGCTCTGAGCACCCCAATTCTTTGTAGGTTTGAGGTGCCATGGGATCCCCTGCAGGCTCCAGCTCCTCCCTGGGCTGGTCTCCAACACCAGCTCCCATTCCCTGGCTCCTCTGGGGCCAGCACTGCTTTTTCTGCATGAAATGCAGAAATGCCATGAAATGTTACTGCTGCACTGAGGGTGGAGCAAGAAAAGGAAATGTTTTTTTTAAAACAAAGTACATGCCAGTCACTAAGCCATGTAAAGTGACCGTGGAATTGCAGCTTGTGAAGTATATGTATATTTATTTATTACATTTTACCAATGGACCAGCCTGTTTAGCCTTGACATGACTTTTGAGAAGACTGTTCTTGAATGGGAGATTGTTCTCCTCCTCCTCCTCCCACTCACAACTCCCACTTTTAGTCTTTTGGTAGCCACCTGTAAGGCCCTGTCAATATAAATCTGGAATCTTTCATATTCCACAAATCCATGAGGTGTTTTTACACATCCACACGTGTAATTCCATTTGCATTTACAGAGAAAATCAATAAAGCAATAGCAATGAGAAAAAAAAAACCAAACCAACTTTAACAGATTTTCATTAAAAAACAATTTCATATGGTTCCCTGAAGTGTGCAGGTGAATTCACAGGAAAGGAATAGGCTGATCCTATTGGCCCAAATGATGCCTTTTCCTTTAGCCTTTGGCTCAGGTGATGATCTGCCCCAGGATACCCGTTCTGGAGTAGCACAAAGCAGGCCACGACTGAAGGTAAATAGACCAGACAAGAATTGCAGTTATTGTGCAAGCTGGAATTCATCTCATTTGCTTTAGTCTCTAAAATACTGATATCTGGCCTAATTGAATTGTTTCTAGGTCTTTTTTTTCAGGTGGGAGAAAAGGACAGACTTGTCCAGTGCCAGTTTCTCTTCTCCTTCATGGGCAGACGAGGCAATATTGCAATGTGCTATGGTGATACCTCTGTGTATGTATTTGATTATACAGGAATTCTGCACAGTTAGCTTATCCTACACAGCTACTTTTAATTTCCTGAACTTTTATGAGCTATAAACTAAGATTGAAGCTCAATTATCATATGCACAAATTTTTAATCCCTTTAAGTGTGGAAAACCTTTGTATGACTGTCAGCTTTTTTATATTAGCTAACTGCAAATATTTCATCAACTTATTAGTTACTCTTTACACAGGCAGAGCTACATCCATATTTAAGAAGTTCTGGATTTCTAAGAAATGTGGTGATTTGAACCAGGAAGAATTTTTAAGCAAACATCAGAGAAGATATATAATCTCTGGGTTTTATATTAAAAAAAAAATCTAAAATAAAATAATGCTGGAAACTTTGCTGTGTTTTGGCAATAGCTTGCTTATTGAACATAGAGCTATTTATTTAGTCCACTGAGTATGTTCATGAAACCTTAGTAAATTTTTGAAGTAAAATTTGCAAGTAGCATAAAAATCTAGCTGGCTAATAACAGGATATTCTCTGCATAAGTGTGGTTAAAAATAAGAATTAAAAAAAATAAATCCAGATTTTAAGGACTAGTATCTCTGCATTGAAAGGGCAAGAGTCTAAATCTAAATGTAAGTGTAAAAGCTGGAAAAGATTGAACATATGTTATTTCCCACCAGCACAATATTAAATGCAATTATTTTCTTTCTGCTAAAATCTTGAATATATCTTGCAACACAACCTCAAAGAGTCCCCTGCTGCTGTTGATTATAGTGAATCCCACTTCCTGCCACCCAGTAAGTCTTTGCAATTTTCTCTTTTTCGCCACCCTGTGGAGATAAATAATGTATATTAATGTGGAAATATCAACAGTAAAATCTCTTAATATTCTCCACAAAATAAAGCTTCTCTCTAAATCAAAGGATTTGTATCATTCATTAATTTTTTTTTTTTTGAGCAAAAAGAAGCAAGTTCCTTATGTAAGGGCTTTGAAAAGTTTGAATCTCACTCTTGGAAAACAAGTGTGCCAAATACTGTATAGGAGAGGGATGAGTTTTTCATATTGAAAAAAGGATTTGGTGTAATGTACTACATTTAAACCACAGATTTCAGTGTTTTCCTTTCTCAGACTCATTAAACAGACCTTGACAAATCCCTGTTTCTCTTCCTTTGACCCAGAACCTGAGGAAGGGTGGCAGAGAATTTAGTGCTGTTTTTTCAGGGAGTGCTGCCTGTGCTGAGCACAGCCACGAGGGATGTTCTGTGAAAGGTTCGTGGTGTGTGGCTGTGATAAAAGTGTGCATTCAAATCCAACACTCTGCTAACTCCACACTCAGCTCTCCCCACTTCTGTGCATTAAAAAAGAGCAACGTGACAAATTTCCTTTGCAGCTCTAGGCTGTAGAAAGGACAAGAAAAGCAAAGGCAGAAGCTCTGACCTGCTGAATGCTGCTTTACAATCGAGGCTGAGCTTTCAGTGCTTGAGTGGAAAATTGCCATCCTACAGAAATGATTGTTTGCTGACTATAGGAGTTGGGGATTTGGGGGTGTGTGTGACCATATTGATTCTAAAGTGCTTTTTTTTTTGCTTAACATGTTTTTCCTTTTAATTCCAACTTCCAGGAACGTGGGCTCCTTTGCTGAGCACTGTAAACGTTTCCTAAGTTAATTTAAAAGGAACCCCAACCCTATAACGCTAACCTTTCTATTGCTTAAATGAGAAAGCTCATTGAAAAAAATGTTCAAACTAGAAAAGAATAAAAAAAAAAAAAGGCAAGAACCTTCTCAGAACAGAGCCCTTAGTCACCAACATTTTAGATGGTAGTCTGAGGAGTCTAACCACGCTGTATCATTAAAATACCATCAAATTAAAATAACGGCAAAATACTGAGACAGAGGCAAATTGTGTCCCCTCCTCTGTGGTTGTGGCAAGCGAGCAGTCAAGGTCCCAGCCAGGAGGGTAATTTCTGTGGGAAGGAGGGGAGGGAGAAGGGAGGATACCTTTTGTGTTTCAGGGCTGGAGAATGTGGTGCTAGAGAGTTGTGAGCTGCATTTTATTAATTAATGGTTGGGTACTTGGCAATAGTGCAGCACCCGTGCAGGCTGCTCCTGACTCAGGGAGAAGCTGTTTCCTTCTTTTGTCCACTTCTGCCCTACCAAGAACAGCTGCTGGGAAGGTATTTTCCCCGTGGTGTTTTGTTGAAAGGTAGACAAAATATTTTCAATTATCCCTTGCTGTTAGATTTCTGTGTAAATAATTTGTGTTATGGTAAAAATCCATCTAAGGCAGGAAGGCTGTTTGCTACTTTCAGCCCCAATTCTGTAAACATTTCTATGCGTGTTTAGTTTTGTTTTTTCTTAGTTTCACCATGTGAGCAGCATCCATTTGGGTGAAGTTAAGGATGGCTGTAGCTGCACGTTGGAAACTTGACCTACTTTGCATATCATTATGCATGTAGCACAATTTTAGTCCAAGAGAGCGTCCCGGAGATGGGAAGTCTGAGTTGTGGAAGAGTCCATCGAGGAAATGAAATCTAGCCAACTAATATGAATTAAATATTTTTGTACTTTAGTGTAATATAGTCATTCACAACTGGAGAAGTAGTAGGAAAAACATCATCATTAACAAAAATTAGAATTTATTCAGTGGCTGAGGCAGAAGCCAGAAGCAGCTTGGATGGTGGCAACACAAAGGTGATTTATGAGTGCCTTTCACGATTAGAACTGCAGATTTTGGAATTAGTTCACACTTTGCAAAGAGAGTTTTGTTTGTTTTGAAAACGTAGATATGCTAAGATTTAAAAAACTCCTAATGTCAAGTCAGCTATGTGTTGTCTTACTTGTATGAGGACATTGTAATAGCAATATTAAAAAGCCTCCTATTGAAGGTGATGCAGGATTTTAAGTGTGAAGGCTGAAGCTCGTTCCTAACTATGAGTATTTCTACACATTATCTATTCCATTAACTTAGTTCCTGGCACTGCAGAAGTTTAGATGCCCAGAATTATACAGAGTGAATAATTCTATCAGAGTAAATGGGGCTCCTACAAAGGTGTGAAGTGAAACGTGTGTGTGAAACAAGCGGGGCTTTTAATGGGAATCTTGTTATGCATAAATAGAATTGCTACCTGAGGAGTCTTTCATGAATGAAGTCCCCCAACAATCTCCCTCCGGGTAGGGAAATAGGTCCAAAAAGGGCAGGCCCCAGGATTTCAGAGGCTTGTGCCCACCCTGGCACACATCCCATAGCAGCAGATATGGATCTGTCCAAACTGAGCTCCGGGCAGGCGTTCTTAGCATTTTTCCTACTCAAGTGACTTGGTGTGACTTGTTCAGAAACACTCTGTAGGTTTGTAGCACAGCCAGGAATAGAACCCACATCTCCTGACTCACAGTTATCGACCAGACTTCTGCTCAAATTCGTCTTTCTCTACGAGGAGGGATTTATTAATATTGCTGCTACCTTGCAGTGTTTTGTGATTTTCTTGGTATGATCCCGTTCAATAAAGGTGTGGAGCTGAACGTGAGCTGTCTCTGAGTGGGTGCAGAGCATCTGGTTTATACAAATGTTTTCCCACCAAAAAGGAAAAGTTGGAACCGTAGATTTTTAATGCACAGATCTTGTGCTGTTGCAATGTTAAGAAGTCCTTGTTGTTATGAATGTGCATTATGAGTATATTGTACACAGTCCTGGTATGCAAATGTGTAGCATTCAGAGAAGTGAAATAATTCTGTGTTATTATTGTCTTTGTAAATTGCATCTTAAGAGTTTGTTGAGGACTTTACGACGGCAGTTTTCTATAGTCACAGCTATACAGCACAAAGTGTTTCTTTCATTATTAACAATAACTGAGCCAATGAAAATGCTTTTAAATATACACCAGACAAGCAGTTATCCAGCTCTTCCTTCTTACCATCCACAAACCATCTTTTAGCATCTTATAAACGAGCATGTAAAATAGCTTTGTAAACATCTGCTTTTCATTGTTAATTGTCAGGGAAAACTAGAGATTTAAATGCTTCTTTTGTAGCATCCCTTAATCCTGTAAGAAAGGAGAGCTCGAGATGCTTCTCCTTTCTCACTGAGATAGCTTCCATAGGCTGGGGGCTTTCTTCTTTTTTCCTTTTAATTTCATAATTTTTTATTTATTTGTTTTATTTAAGTTTTTTTTTATATCGCGACAGTTTTTATTTGCTTACAAACAGCTTGTTTTACATCTCAGCTTGAAAGGTCTTGCACATTCTAGTCCGTGTGGCAACTCAGTAAATTTAAACAAAATATGCTATGGAATTATTGATTGCTGTATAAAATGTGTTGAAAATCTCAATTTTTTTTTTCTCATTACGATCTGCTCAGTATTTTCTTTCATATACAAACTATCAGGTCAGGTATTGTATCATGCATCTGCAATAAGAAAACAGGAGTGCATGTTCATACATAACATAAAAAATAATAAATAAAAAGTTCACACTGCTACAATGCAATTATTATTTTTTTAGAAACACTGCCTTTATTTTGGTTAGCTTTTCTGTTCTAATAATCAAGTCATTAATGTCAGTTGAGTGTGTCTGGCAATGATTTACTTAAGGTAGCATTCATAACACACAGTAGCTGCATTATACAGGAAAAATAAATCTATTCATGTTACATTTCCTACCTTTAAAGCTTTTTTAAAAATCTTGTATTATGGTCCTGGATTTGTAACATTTGACTTTTTGCTTCTTGCACACACAAAGGGAACATTTATGATTTAAAACTATTTCATGTTTTATATTTCGTGGACAGGAATAAATCTTATTTTACGTTTCTTTTTTTTTTTTTCCCCCCAAATCTGCTCCATTTGGGAAAAGATACTTTTTTCACTTGGAGTTTGAATGTTTCCATAGCTTTGGTCTTTTAGTTGTGGCGTTTGAAGTCAAAGTCTGCTTAACTAATTCCTCCAGCACAGTCATTATTTTAGAATAATTTAGATTTTTCCCTGTTTTGTTAATTAAATAATAATTTAAGGGTACCATTAGCTATTAATGTTTTTATTCCTGCTATTCAATATTTACTACTAGAACTTCCTAAAAGAATTTTTAAATGGACCTCAGCATCACTGCATGTAAAATTAATTGAAATGACATATTGTTGCAGTTTCTATGACAACCATATTATGATGCTGATGCTCTCAAAAATTTATAAACTACTATTTCAACTATGCTAATAGCACTGAGTAGAGCTAACATTTATTTACTTGGTATTCTTATTAGAATCAAACTGTTAATACTTGATTTAAAAAAAAAAATCAGAAAAAGGTGTATGTCGGTATTTTTCGTTTGTCTGGTGTCGGTTTTTGGTGAGGGAATTCTGGCTTTCTGTGAGAACCTTTTAAAAATCTGACTCTGCTATGTTCTGTTGCCGAAGGGCTTGTTCACTCAAAACAAAGAGAATGTATATCATCACTCACAAACTTTTAAACACCACATTCCAAAATAACTCTTACACTGCAATCCACGGCAAAAAGCAGTCTTGTTTTGCTAGTGGAATATTTAAAGCCAATTTATTTCTATTGTCCTAGATGCTAAACCTCAAATGCTTGTGACATGAGAGTGCTGCTTCACTGACATGACTTACATAAATAAAATCACGAGCTTAAGTGTCTTCATGAGCAGGCACGGAGTTATAAACACCCTAATAATATTTACTTACATTGTAAAGGTTTTATTGTAAATGTAAAATGTGAAAAGGCTTTGCCTGGTAACTTGAATTATTTTTTTTTCCATATTAAATACATACCTTTGGTATAACCACGTTATTTCATCAATCTGCAGGCTTTTAGAAGTTAGCTGATTTTAACAGTTTGACAGGGAGCTCTATTACTCAGGCAACACTCACGTTGGAATCAATGAGTGTTTTACTTGAGTAAAAAATTTAGGACCAATGTAAGATGCCTTATTCAAGTTACTTCATAATTATATAGATTGCAGTGACTTAAAAAATACTGAGCTTTTCTCTCCAAACATAGTAATTTTATTCAGCCGAACTCGCACTTATTTAAAAAGTGTGTTTTCTATTCAAAGTGCGTGATTCTCATGTATAAGACTTATTGATCATTGATCCAAATAGGAAATAAAACACCTTGATCTTTCAGTCATTTGTCTTAGGAAGATTCCAAACCAGGCCAATCGCATTTCCTTCGCTTCAGTCTTAAATCTGATATTGCACTGGACAAACGTTCCGTCGAATTGAACGTTCGAATGCGTTGAGATCATGTCGCATTTCAGTTTTACCAGCACGAATGCCTTCAGCAGTTTCTGCCCAACATTCCCGGTTTACTAAGCTATATTTAAACTTGTTTTGAAAGATTTATACAGTGATTTGCTTCTTAGTCAACTTTGTTGCAAGAAGTTACTACTGAGTATTTGGGTAAGAAAATGTGAAGTAGCTGAAGAGGAGAGGAGGGAGGACATGGCCATAGTGCCCATGTGGGATATGTCACGGTATTTACAAGCTCCAAATAAAAATTGGACAGCTTGAAACAACTCCATGCCCCAAAATATCTTTCTAGACATTTTAACCTCTTGTCTTGGTATTTTCTAAACTGTTAATCCTGTCCAGCATCATCATTTTAAGTCTCTTTTTAAGCATGCACTTCAGATGCACAGGACTTGAGCTCCTGGATGAAACAACTGGCAGTGACATGAGCCTACAAGATTAGGCCATATAGTCACAAATCCAAAAAAAATCTTGAAACCAATGCTGTTTATAAGTGCACAGTGGTACTAATATAAAATACAAAATCATTGGCCTATCTTGAGGATTCCTTTTATTTCTGTTCCTATGGCATGTATATGTGGCTAAGTGGTAATACATTTATTTGCAGTGTGGGCCAGTCTCCAGGTCAAAGACAACTTTGTTTATTTATTCTAACCTTCAGGGTTGTTTTTTGATATTTTTGTTTGGTTTTATTTGAGTCTTTTTGTTAGTTTGTTTGGATTTTTTATTATTTTTTTTTTTTTACCCAGTATATGTTTGCGGCACAATAGTTCAGTCAGGGACTTTAAAAATTGTGCTTTGCTGGTGGGATTGTTTTTTATTTGGGCCAATGGGTGTATGAAACAAAAATAAACCGATGGAATAATTGCAGTGTTACAATAGAAAGCCTATGCATGCTCTGTTGAATTCCAGCATGTGCTGTCAGAATGGGACATTGCCAGTGAGAAAATAAAATCACCGTGCTGTGCTGATAGGGGTTTGCAGTCGTCGTGTTTTAGCAAGGGCTTTTCTGTCACTGAGATTCTAGGGGCAGATCCTTAACAGCTTTCATGTTTACACCACTGCCCTAGAGCTTACCCCGGGCTGGAATAGAAAATAGAGCTGCAGTGGGCTGTAAGGGGGTCCTGGAGCCCAAGCCCCTCAAATGCAGGTACAGCTCCACCTGACACAGATGTTCCTGTCCCCCCTCGTTCCCGAGACGAGCTCTGCTATTCCCAGCTGAAGCTGGGGAAATGGGTGTAATATGTGAGGCTACACAGGTGCCTGCTCAAGGGAGAGATGCCTTAGAATGTGATGATTGCTTTAAACAAATCTCTGGCATGGCTTTCTGGAAAAGTGCATTTAAAATCACCGTTAATCTGGAGCTGCGTTTTGGGATGTTAGCGGTGCTGTGTGGTCATCCCGTTGTACAGAGATGGGAGGTGAAAAATGATTAAGATGGCAAACAGGCAAATCCAGCTATTAGGTGAAATTCCCAGATTAGGAGGAGCAGATGCATTTCAGTGGAAATGTTTGCACCTTCCACAGTCACGCTACTCTTTTCCTACTTTTACTCTATGCAGGAAAAGCATCAGGTATCCAATCTTAAGGTGATTCCTAATCACAGCTGAATGTAATTGCCATTTTTTGGAGCTTGTTTATCAGAGTTCTCATGGTTCATGTGCAGAGCTTACTCTGCCAAGTGCAACTAGTAGGTAGGAGTTAAGGGACTTCAACCTTGCCAGTGCAGTCAGTGCTTTTCTGGGTGCCAGGATGCCCTGACATGATGGATGCTTTCCAGTAGCTGGGATGCTTTCCACCAGCTGCTAAAAGCTTCCTGAGAGGAACCCCCTTCTGGGTTAAAGCTTTCCATGAGAGCTAACTGATGTGTTGTGCCTCTGCATAAATGGATCTGTCTTCTGCAGTAGATCCATTTCCATAGCTTTCATGGGCACGATGAGAAACTCATCGTGCTGAGCCTTGTCCACAACTTTTAGCAGCGTCACCCCAGGTACTGTCCATGGGTGGTGACAGCCTAGTCTTTCTTCTTTTCTTTTTTCCCCATTCCCCTTCCATTAATATAAATATAACCAAAACCCCAGCCTCAAACTTGAAATCAGCTAAAAGACTTGAGAAAGCAAACCTTCCAGGAAAGCCCGGGCAGTGCAACTAGCCTGATTTTGGCCGGGGAAGGAGGCGGAAAGAGGATGGGCAGAGGAGCCAGCAGCGCTGCCTGGCACACACTCCGAGGGGACGCTGCCTTCCAGCAGCGGGGTCGGAGGGGATTTACAGAGAGCGGAGCGGGCCGGGCTGAGCTCTGCCCTGCTCACCCCGACCCTCTGGGGAGCGCCCAGCGACGGCGACACCGGCGAAGGAGGGAGCAAGGGGCTTAAGGAAAACACCGGCGCGGCGCTTTCGCTTTGTGTATTCCCATCTCCTCAACTCTCCTTAACTCCCCCGCTTCTTCCTCCGGCCCGTGAGAGCGGGCAGCGCCGTCCCGGAGCCCCGGGAGCCCCGAGCGTCCCGCTCCGCCCTGCCGGGGCTGCCCGCGGCCGCGGCGCGTTCGGCCGGCCCGGGAGCGCGGCGAGCGCTCGGTGCGGGGCCCGTGGCCGCCTCACGGTGGCGCGGTAAGCACACGGACCGGCCCGGGAGCGAGCTCCGGGAGCCCGCTCCCGAATTACGGTCCCGGGAATGGCTCGGATCGGTCAAAGCGCCGCTACGGCGGCGCAGGGACGGGAGGTGCGCGATGCTCCGCGCCGGCCGAAGGTGTTTCAGCATCCGCGGTCGGCGCACAGCCCGGCGGCATCGGAGCGAGGGTCTGCGGCATCTGAAGAGCGCGGTCTCACCTGGGGTTAGTTTCCCCCTCCCCCTCTCCGTCTCACTCCTCCCCCAGCCCCCTCCCTTCCCCCCCCAGGAGAAGTTTGCAAAGAACGTGATGGAGAGTGTAAAGCAGCAGATGCCGATGTCAAGCTCCGGCTCGGTTCGGGCGCACGGAGCTGAGCCGCAGCCCCGAGCCGCCGCCGCCCCCGTTAGCGCAGCAGCGCGCCCCTGGCACCCGGGGTACCCGTGGGGAGGGGGGGACAAAACACAATCGTAGAGTCATCTTACCTCGGAGCCGAGCGAGCAGCCTGCGAGGCAGCAGCGGGAGCAGCGCGGCTCCTGCCTCCCTCCCTTCCTCCCTCCCTCCCTCCCCGCCGGCCGCTCCGTCCCCGCCCGCCCCGCCGGGCTCCGCTCCCGCCGGGCTCCCCCCGCCCCCGGCCGCCAGTCCCCCGCCTCAGCCCCGCACGCATCCGCCACTCAGGGCCACCCTTCCGAGGCAATCCTTGCCGGTGCAAATCCCCCGAGGCTTCTCTCCGCCAGAGCGTGGAACAAAATTGCCGCTTCCCCCGAGTTGTTTGTCGGGCTGTGCTGGCGCTCGGCAGCAGGTAAGGCGGCTGCCGGCTGCCAGCGATCCCCGCTGCACTTGCAGCGAGCAGCAGGAGCCGGTGGGAGTGTGGTCTGCTCTTCATTAGGGAGGGGGGAACGGACCCTGGAGGTGATGCAGTGAAACACTTCTACTCCCTGGCATTGTGTTTGTCACAGACCACGGGCGCTCTCCTTTTATAACATTCACTTCAAGCATTCTCAGACCCAACCGGAATAAGTTCTGATCCTCCCCTTTAGTTTACATTGGGGTTGTCAAAGGATTAAATAAATGAAACTTTATTTGACCGTGGAGTTTACAGACCCTGGGATCCCTGCGCGCTCTGGCCTTATTCTAATTCTATAGCGGTAATTACCCTTCGTTTCTTTAAGTGCAATAGATTTATTGCCTTAGAGACTATGCACAGTTTGATTGAATTATTCATTTTTTTTTCTTTGGTGTAGACTGCATCTGGGGACTGATGTGACGTGTAGATTTTTTTTTTTTTTCAGGAACAAAGGGAATGTGGAAATGAAAGAGAGAGGGAGAGAGAGGCTGGCAGATGTGATGAGATGCGGTGAAGGTGTATCCAGCTTGGCACTCCCACTCCTCTCTTCTCCTCTCATTGCAGCCCTGGGTGACTCTCAGGCTAACACAAACAGCTTTTCTTCCGCAGCCTGCCCTCTGTCACTGTAAGTACAACAGCCTTCTCTTATCAGCATGCAAATTCCAGCCACTCACTACCTTAGCCTGGTGTTTGCACTTTAGATTTACAGAGGGGACCTTTAAAATGAACTTTCCGAGACAGGAAGGGGTTTTCATGTCGAACTTGCTTTTATTTTCTTTGTAAAAGTTTATGTGGTTTTTCCAGTTCTCTCTCTTCCCCCCCCTCCCTTTTTTTTTTTTTTTTTTTTTTTTGAACGGCGGGGGCGTGGAGCGGGGAGATTGTTGCTGCAGCTTTTTCCTTCGCTATCAAGATGATGCACAGTTTAAAATGAAATTAAAATCTCCTTGATACTCTTTCTGCCAAGACAATACATTTTGTTGGCAGATGACGCTGTAAGGAATTCAGAGTTTTTGTTTTCAGGCAGATCTTTAAGCTCTGAGTGTTACAAAATGCAAACGTCCCCTAAATTTGAAGGAGTTCGCCAGAGGTTCTTGTTCTAGGAGAACTCGTATCAGCTGATGGGTTTGCTTTTGAAGAAACGTGCAGTAATTTACTTCTGTCTAGTCTAACAAAACTTTTTCCCAATCGGATTATCAGGCTTTAACTTCTTTACCTTCAGCTTTCTCTCAGATGCTGTTGATTATTTCGCAAAAGTTTCTCTGAACATCCTTAGCAAGCCTGTAACAAGCCTTCATTGTCGGACAGTGTCCGCTGAGGGAATTTATAAACATGCCTCTTAATTGTCCGGCATTAACTGGGGTGAGAGGGCAGCTTAGAAGTGGATGAATGACTTTTAAAGTGAAATTTCTTGCCCTTTGAATCCAAAACTTCTGAGACTGTTCCGCCAACTCTCCAGGAGTTGCAGGTTTGCTGCTCAGGTTAAAGATGCGGTACGTACAGCTCAGCCCACAGACAGGTTGCCTCGCTTGTTGAATATTGCTTTACTTTGACGCATTTAGTGAAGCACAGGGCGCAAAATGCCGTGACAGCTGTGCGCAGGTAAGTGCCCCGACGTGACTGAGAGCCTGCGCTCCCTTCCCTGAGCAGGGACCCCCAGCAGGTCAGCATCCCTCCTCAACATCTGCCTTTAGGCACCGTGGAGCCAAAGCAAGGGCAGTCATTCCAAACGCGCTTTCTGAACGTGGGGTGACACTCCGAGTGAAAGCGCCTGCTTGTTTCTCGGCACGTGGAGCCGGATCCGCACGGCGGGTGTTCACTTATGCAAACAAAGAGGGAATCACAATTATCCCCGTGCAGCGCGCACACACACACACTCACATCTGCATACAATGCCCAGGGAATCCTCTTTTCCTGCCGCCGAGAAGTCGCCGCTGTCGGCACCGTGAGTTACATCTGTAAACTGAATTGAGCACGCAGGGGAAGCAACAAGCTGGAGAGCGTTCCTTGTGGGAGCGCGGCCGCATCCCTGCCCTGTCCTGCCCCAGCCCAGGGCCGTTCTCTGCGCTGCCATTTCGGGAGGGCAGGGATGCTCCCCCGCTCTGGAGCTCGGTGGGCGGTGAGGTTTATCTGATGCCTTAATTATCTCTTGTCCCGTTCCCGCTTCGTAGTTAATAAGGCGCTGCGTTTGAGGAGTGCTTGGGTTGTATTTTTCCTTTCTGTTTCTTGGAAGAAAAAAAACTTGCAGCAACAAATTACTAGAGTTGCAGACTGAGGCAGACTATTCGTCCTTGTGTTCTGATTTACATCTCTTTTCTCACACAGCTCATTTTAATTTTTTAAAAAATCTTTTTGCGCTCCAAAGCTACACTAATTGTGGGAAAAGCCAAGGTATTTCCTTTACTTGCAGCAGGTTTTTAAAATGTGTTACAAGGAAAGCATTAGTGGCCAATCACTGGAATTCTTATAACTAAAGATTAAAAAAGAGAGAGCAGTATCTCGAAAGGCAGCTATTTACTGCTTTAATTCCATACACCGGGTAACTGCAGCAAGGTGAATACTTTGAAGTAGCCGAATGCAGGTGAATACAAACTCAGTGTTCACAACCATACAATTTCCCCTCATCTCTGAATTTCACTTTTTTAGTGTCTTTCATTAAAATTGAAAGAACGCACGGAAATTAGCTACTGTGCCCTCATCCAGCTAATTTGATGATAAAGCTTTCCTAGATAATTTGGAAGTTCTATTTCAAGGTGCTTGCTGCTTGCCGAATAGGACTTGGTTACTCCTTTTATTGTAGTGGAATCGCCAAAAACATTGTAGAGAACAGGTCCACTATTCCGAGAGGTTCTGACTTATAACTCCTTTTCCCTGAACTCGGCTCGAGAGGGGCGATAGCACCTCGGATAGCAAAGGCAGAGGATGCAGCGTGCATGACTCCAGCAGTGTGTCGAGTTTTACGGCTTGTTAACAAAATGAACTAGAGCCAGGTCATATCTGTCCTGTGCCATCGCGTTAATGCTCCATTTTCATCACGTCCTGCTGAAGCCAGGTTCCTTTGCAGTGGGGCTGAGTGTGCTTCTGGGTCTAACCTAGCCTGCACATTTCTGCTTGTGAGGGAAGGAAAGCGAAATCAGGCTCTCTCCTCGTCTTTTTGGCCTCTATAAGTTATGAAGCTATTTTAAAATTAAAAAGTTTGTCTGTTACTAACTGTTCCAGGCGCCTTCTGGAAAATGGGGAGAAAGTGCCAAAAATACAGAGATGAATCAACAACTTCTCTCTCTCTCTCTCATTTTGTGGGCTTGAGGTTGCTTTCCGCACTCCCATCTTAACAACAGTTTAGCCTAGGTGTGAATAATATCAAAAGAGGGAGACGTTCGCTCTGCAGCGCTGTTTGCCCACCTGATCTGCGGGCCCCTGACAGTTTGAAAGACTCTTTTATGTTTACCTTTGGAATGCAAAAATACAGCAGGGAGACTTTCTTGGGTTTGCAGTACTCTGCCACTGGTTGATTTTCTCCTCAGATCCTCATAGTTTTTCCCTTCTTTCTCCCAGATTTCCCCCCCCCCCCCCATCCCCAATTAGCACTTCCAAGAGAGCGTGAGTTCCTAAATTGGTATTCAGGCTGATATTCCAGTCCTTATCTGTTGCCTTTTGGTAGGCAGAGAGAGGGATATTTATATATTGCCGCTGCTAAAATTTCTCGTCGTCGCCACGAGAATCCCAACTTCAGCTCGAGTCCGTCCTAAATCAGTATTTCCTCTCCGGCCATACCTGTCTTTCCCTTTTCACTCCACTCACTTTTCACCTTTCTGCTGAATCCATCACTAAATAGTTTGTGGGCTCTGAGTGCCTTCTCCCCCCTGGGTCCCTGTAGCTGGACTCCCATCTCTGGTGTAATTTATACTTTCCATTTCATCTCCCTTCACCCTCCCCCATTTTTTTTTTTTTTTAATATTTTTTTTCCCCCTCCCGGCCGTGCTGTGGGATCGGGCTCTTCAGAGACCCATTTATCAGCTGTCACTAAGCGCTTGCTGAGTGCTTCCCTCTCGTCGTCCCCGCTCCCTCCCCACGCCGCCAGCCCTTCCCTCCCTCCTGCACATCATCTTTCTCCAGCTTTTTTTTTTTCCTTTTTTTTTTTTTTTTCTTTCCCTCCTTGTAATTTTACTATTATTTTTTTTTTTTTTCTGGTGTATCCCGTGAGCCGGCGGGACTCTCCCGGCGTGTGTGTGTGTGTGTGTGTCCCCGGGAAGGAGGGAGGGAAAGGAGGGAGGGAAAGGAGGGAGGGCCGGCCCCGTGTGACACGGTCCCCCCCCCCGGCCCCTCGAACCGGCTCCCCCGGGACCCTCCCGCTCCCCCTCCTCCTTTTCCGGCCCCCGCCCCGCCCTCGCACCCCCTCCCCGGTAACTTTCGGGTACCTTTCCTCACCGCTCCGGGCCATCAGCGCTCATTAGCGGGGTAGGGTTTCGTGTGTCTGATGGCCCCGTGAGCGGTGATAGCTGCGCGGGGATGCGCCCGGCAGCCCGCGCCGATTTCACTTTCTGTTTTGTGCTCACTTTCTCCGCAGTTGTTGCTCTCCCCGCTCGCTCCCAGCCTCTCTCTCTCTCTCTCTCTCTCTCTCTCTCTCTCTCTCTGTGTGTCTCCCTCCCTTCCCCTCTCCCTCCTCTCTCTCCCTGTGTTGTCTCATCTTGCCTGTGCTGTCTGGGCGGGGGAGCCCTGCCTCCTTTTGCCTTCCTCAGATCAATGCCCTGGCCACTCACTTTCTGATGTTGCACGACGGGAAATGCTTTGAATACTTACGACATGGCCGCTCACATTGATTGCCAAGATTGACAGCAGTAACCATCGCCTTCACTTGTTTCAGGAGGGAAAAAAAAAAAAAAAATGAACCTGATTGTAACCAAATCTCCAGGCAACCCATCCGCAAACTTCTAACGATCGGGATCCTGCACATCCATGGCCCGGAGAAACACCAGCAGACTCTAGTTCATTTATTTTATTTTATTTTCCCGAATTACTACCCATTTATTCCTCTCCCTTCCCTTCCCTTCCCCCCCCCTTTACCTCCTTCCTTTTTTTTTTTTTTTAAATTTTTTTTTCTTTTTAATGAAAATTACCGAAGCGCGTTGCAAAAAAAAAAAAAAGGAGGCTCTCCCAGTGCTTTGTGCCACACTGGATCCCGAGGAGGTAACCAGGAAAACCAGCCCTATTGTGTTGTATACCTGTTGTTTGCTGTGGTGTGTAGTGCTGCGTGGCTTGGTGGCGGTGGCGGCGGTTTAATGGGTTTTCGCTGGATTTATGTCGCTTTGCAGGAGAGAATTCGGTTCCCCCTGCGCTGTCTTTAAAGGGTTATTAGTTGCAATTGAGTGAAGCAGCAGCGTCCGGAGATAGATCTGTTGTTTAGCTTTTAACATTGCTGAATTCACCCCTTCCCCCGCCTCCCCCCTGCACGATTATTTACTTTTATATCACGAGGGTGTTGTGTTTCTTTTTTCTTCCTCATTTTTTTTTTCCTTCCCCCCACCCCCCTTCTCTTTAGGGAAAAGTAGTTATAGTCTCGTCCCCGTGCGAGTTTCCGGGGCTGTTTGAATCCCGAGGTTTCCGAGACGTTAAGGGACCCCAGTACCTTGAAATCACAACACTTTCTCATCCTTCCCGAGTAGAGTTTATTTTAAAATGTAGTGACAGATCAGCGTTGTATTTTAAGATCACCCACGGCAGGCGAACACATGGTGCGGGAAGATATTGTACGTAAGGAACTAACACGAGAGGGAGAAAGAGAGAAAGAGAGGAGAAATAAAATCCGAAATAAATCTTTGGAGAGAGCCGAGCGCTGCTGTCATTGCTCCGAAGCGCTCGCGTGGGTTTCTCCTGGCGGATCACCCCGAGAGACGCGGCATGGAGGAAGGCGAAGGGAGTTTTAGCGGTGCCCGTGGGTTCTGCGCGAACTTGGAGGTGGGTGAGCGCTCCCGAGCCGGCCCGGGGCGGCCGCGGGGAGCACACAAAGCTGCGCCGGCCGCAGTGCCGCGCTCGGCCACGGAGCGGCGCTGTCCCCAGCAGCCGCCGCCGCCGCCGGAGCTGCCGGCGTAAAGTTCGACCGAAAAGTTTAAAATCGATATCGCGCCCTAATTCGTGATACACAGGGAGGGGGGAAGAAGGCAGTCCATCATCAGAGAGCTCTGTTTACAGCCGGGGAAGGGGAGATGCGTGCCGCTTTGTGGCAACAGTCGACTTGGGATTTCTTGCTGCCTTAGCTCTTTGCCGGAGGTCATGCAAATCGACCTTAAAAGAATGCATAAGCCATAAATTAAAATAAACCCTTAGCCAGAGGCTGATCCATAAGTAGACAATACCTAACCTGGACAAAACGGCTTCCTTTGCGAGCTGAAAAAAAGAATAGTGCCTAAACTAAATGCAAAGTAAGTTTTCAGGAAGTATTTCACTTACTATTATTACTGTTATTCTTCTTTTAAAATAAAATAGTGGCAGTTGCAACAAGCTAGCGCAGCTGTTTACAGGCGGTGCTGCAGGATACGAGTGAGGCAAGGTGTGTCTTGTGGAGAGCTTGTTCTTTTCCTGGGTTTCACTACCTTCGAAGCTGTTTATTTTTATGGATTGGGGATAAGAAGCCTCTTTTACCGTACAAGCAATTTGATGTTTTATCTCGGATAACGCCGAAGAGTTTATGGCCAAATCTGGGTTGCCTGCAACTGTCACATGCGCGCCCACAAGCTGTGTCTGTATATAATAGTCTCGGGGCTTGTTGTTTTTTTTTTTTTTTTCCCGCAGTTTTTGACAATTGTTCCATTCACGGTCCTGAAAGGAATCATCAGCGGGAGCTAATGAGGGTGGCTCTGCGGCTTTCCCCCTCTCCGGGGAGGAGCGGGCACCGGCGCTGCCCGCTCGTGTAATGCATGCACGCGTGTACCGGCGGCGGGGTGGCGGCTGCTGTAGGTAGGGGACAGGGAGAGGGAGAGGAGGAAGAGGAAGAGCAGCCAGGAGTGATGTGAGCAGCTCCCAGCAGAGCCCCCGGAGCGTGTCCCCCCCGGCCCCGGCCCCGGCCGTGCGCCCAGGGCCCGGAGGTCACTCGGGGCACCCCTCGTGTCCAGCCCGGCGCTGTCTCCGCTCCCCGCCTCGCCGTGGGGTTTGCTGCGCTTTTGGGACTCGCGGAAAGGGACGGCAAGGAGCGAAAGTGGCACCGCGAAAGGACAATTAGTGTTGCGTCTGAGTGGCCGGGCTGGGAGGAAGGGGGGCCGCAGGGAAAGGCAGCCCGGTGGGAGCCTGGGGACGCCAGATTAGTGCTGTCCTAGGGGTGTTTCCCAAAAACAGGGAGGTGAAACTTTCTGTGATAAAGTAATATATCTTCGCCTGCTGTTTGTAGATAAGGTATATGTTTATTAAGCAAATTTAAATAGCCTTCGGCACACGAGCGGCACTTTGTTCCTACTGCTTGCTTTTGCCATCACTTTAACTTTTTTTTTGCCATTTCCATCTTCAGTGCTGATCGTGAGGACAGGAGAACAGTTCTATCCAGTCCTCAAACAGAGTGTTGAAGTCTAAAAATTAACGAATTTCCCTTTCTGTATTCGTGTAATGGAGCAATTTTGAAACCTGTTTTGAGACTTCGACTTGACTTGACTTGTTTTATTGACGTGCTTGTGCCCACTCATTTAATTAAGCCATTATAATACCATAAAGTAAATAATAAGAATGAATGTGAGATATGTGCATGTAGCCTGCCATTATATACAAATATTTCCCTGGAAAAGACCCTTTAAAAAACTTTTTTTCAGCACCCCATGATTCTTTGGCAAGATCTTATTGCAGGTTTTTGTTTTGAGCCAGGATATTTCGTGGGTTTTTGTGCTCATGACGTTACATGCACACTACGCTTGGAATATAAACAGCAAGCGTACCTAGCAGCTCATTCTAGTAAAACTAAGGAATAATTATTTATAGTGAGTACATTTAAAAGAAAATAATGAGGTCATTTGGAGTATGCTGCAGTTTGAAGTAGCTCGACACCTGGCAGAAACTACATACGCGTTTTCTTCAGACTCTGCACTATCCATAACTTTTCCTTATAATACATTCTTGTGTTAAGTGAGAAAGGCTGTTTGTAAAACAATCCCCTGGCTGGTTCCAGTGTTGGGTGAAGCTGATCCTGTAATGGCATTTTGTTTTGAACAGTTGCTGTAGTTGAAGTTCCCTCATAAGGTAAGGTGGCACTGGGTCTGAAAGGAGGTCCAAATGCCACATTTATAATTAGACTGCCAATTCAGCACATTGTATCTATTGCTATACAGGGATATACTGCTGTGTCTGGTCTCTCAATAGACTGTATTCAGAATTAGCCAATTCAACTGCTTAAACTTTGGAGTCAAATTTAGAATAGGCAATGAGAGAAGGAAAGAAAGAAAACAATAATGCTTTCTTTTTTTCCCTCAGCTAGCTATTAAAAGCCAAAGAATATACGGAAACCAACCCAGGCACTGCTCTTGGAAGCCCTGCACCGAGCGCAGCCTGGCCAGCCTCGCCTGCAAAACCATTTTGAAGCGCGCTTCTCCTGGGGGAGGGGAAGGTGAGCCCTGGGCATCGCTCCCAGCGCCGCTTCCCGGGCCGCAGCCGGGCCAGGGGGCTCGGGGCCGGGGCAACCCGGCCCGCTTCGGTCCGGCCCGGGACCCCCGGGCTGCTGTGACCCCGCAGAGACCCCCGGGGCGAGCCGGCCCCCGGAGCCCCCGGCCCCCGAGCGGGGCGGGAGCGGCCGCGGCAGCGCCGGGGACCCCGCGGACCCGGCTCCGTGCCCGTAATGCCCCGGTTCTGTGCCCCTAATGCCCCGGCTCCGTGCCCCTAATACCCCGGTTCTGTGCCTGTAATGCCCCGGTTCTGTGCCCGTAATGCTCCGGTTCTGTGCCCGTAATGCCCCGGTTCTGTGCCCCTAATGCCCCGGCTCCGTGCCCCTAATGCCCCGGTTCTGTGCCTGTAATGCCCCGGTTCCGTGCCCGTAATGCTCCGGTTCTGTGCCCCTAATACCCCGGTTCTGTGCCCTCCTTGCCATCGGTTCTGTGCCCGTAATGCCCCGGTTCTGTGCCCTCCTTGTCCCCGGTTCTGTGCCCTCCTTGTCCCCGGTTCTGTGCCCTCCTTGCCCCAGCTCCGTGTCCTCCTTATCCCTGGTTCCGTGCCTGCCTTGCCCCGGTTCTGTGCCCGTAATGCCCCCGTCTATGTGCCCTCCTTGCCCCGGTTCTGTGCCCTCCTTGCCCTCGGGCTGTGTGCCCTCCTTGCCCCGGTTCCGTGCCCTCCTTGTCCCCGGTTCCGTGCCCTCCTTGCCCCCGGTTCCGTGCCCTCCTTGCCCCGGTTCCGTGCCCTCCTTGCCCCCGGCTGGCGGCTCCCAGCCCCTTTTCCCCGCTGTCACACTTCTCGTGTCTCTTCCCCCGGCCTCCTGCCCGGGAACTTTAATTCATTCAGCGATGAGCGCGCAAGGGGCCCTTTGGTCGGCAGTCTCGCATCCTCTGCTAAACGCATTATTTCCTCCCTCCTCCCTGCAGCTCGGTGCTCCGTCTCGGTTCTGCTGGGAGGCTGAACTGGGCTCCCTCAGCGCTCCCTCGGTTTCCTTCTCTGCGAGATCGCAGGGTGCAAGCCGGTGCCATGTGTGTAACACAGCATAAAGGCAGCGAGACAGATGGCTGTCTCTCCCTGCACGTTCCCGACTCTCCGCTCAACTTATGTAACTGCTGCGGGGTTTTTTTTTCCCCCTTTTTTTTGCCTTTACACACCGGGGAAAGAGACAAGAGGAACCAAGTGCAGCCCATCAGTTTCACTGGTAAGGCCACAAGTGCCTTACCAGTAGAAAATACTTGCAGAAAATAATAGCTGATGCCCAAAGTTAGTTGCCTTCACTTGTCAGCTTGATTTTGTTCACAAGTGGGAACTGCCAGTGCTTGTTCCCTCGCCAGTGGTTTTTAATATGTGGCCAACAACTGTTCGTGGTCATTTCCCGCCAAACTTCTGCTCAACAGGAAAAAAAAAATCTCTTTGGACTTTTTTTTTGCATCTTTGATCATATTTTTAGTCCAAAGTATCCACATATCCCTGCAGTTCTTGGAGGCCTTGAAATATCTTGTGGCAATAAAGGCCAGAGCTTTGCATGATGATAGCAATAGCAAATACTTTTTTTTTTCTTTCTCAGTTGGCATTAGGAAGTTTCTTTAGTCCTCTTTTATCTGCTAAACACAGTGATCACCTTGGGAGATACCACTTCAGGAAGCATATCCATCAAACTTTTACACTTGGGTTGATTTCCCCCTTGGAAGTGTATCACACTCCAAAGGCTTCAGTCGATTTATTTGTTTATTTATTTATTTATTTATTTACTTCCCAGACCAAAAATTACTTCGGAAAGGGAAGCCAGGATGCTCTTTGCTTTCCACCCCATACAATGGGATGTTGTACATTTCCCTTTTTTTTCCACAGTGTCACTTCGGAGATCAGGGGGCTGGCTTGGCAGACCTCGCCTGTAATGGCTAAAGTTTTCAAAAGTCATGAAAATAGGGGTGTCTGTGTGAACTGAGTCCACTGCAGTGATGCAGAGACATATTTTTCGAACATTCCAGCTGGTGCAGCAGATCAGGGAGGCAGAGCCTCGAGACATTTTGTGCAGGGTGTCAGAAGGCAGGAGAGGAGCTCTGCTGTGGGATGTGCTGGCTGCTTCACACAGAGGTGAATGTTTCAGCTCTGAACTGCAGCAGGCTGGTTCCTGTTTGTCTCCTTCAGTGGCTTTTTGTGTAGCTTTTATTTACACAACTTCCCATTTTTCCTCAGGTAGAACAGAAAAAATGGGAACTTTTAGGGGACTTATTACCGAACCACAGAAACGGAATTTTCTTTTCTTTTGCATGAGCCATTTGCAGTACATGTTTCTCCCACAGTATGTACCTGTACCCGTGTCATTGCAGGCCTTTACATCAAATTGTGAAAACAACAAAACACCTTGAAATCCTGTCATTAGTAAGGTTGTGTACTGGGCTGGAGTGATGTCTGTCTGAAATAGGTGCTAATTATTTAGATTTAGATGCAGCTCTGCACAGAAGAGAGATCTGATAGACGTATTTGCTGGAAAGCAGCTGATTTCTACAGTGATAAAACTGGATAATTCCGTGTTCCCAAAGCCTTTTCAGCACAGAAGTAGGTGTTCTTTTAAAACAGTGTTCTGTGGCAACAACAAATATTTGTGACATCATTGTAAGAGATTTCCTGCCAATTTTTAGTTTGCTGTCTTTCAGAAAGTCTGGAGTTCTTTGGAACTCGTGAAACTGCTACAGATATCCATCGTATATTCAAGTATTCAGTGAAGTTTTAAATAATTCTCTTTCAATTAGTACAACAGGAACCTGAAAAATGGATTTTCTCTTAAAGAAACAAGAATCAGTACACAGACATTTCTCCCCTCCTCTTGTATATTTTAAAATGCTCACATCAGTTTTATGTTTACTGTTTTGTCTTCTTAAATTAAGAAGAAAAAAACCAGCGTCCCAAGTCTGAAAATCATTGCTTGGAAATTAGTTCAATCAAATATTTCTTGAATTTGTGAATTGGAATAAGATAAAATTAGGTATATTGTTAAACTAGGTTAATCAGAGTAATTCTTATATAGTGAAGAATGGATCAATGGATTTTTTTTGAAGTCAGGCAAAACATTCCATCAAGTTAATGTGTTTAAGGGTATCATATCAGGGACAGACAGGTACTAGCAGTGATAAAAAACAGATAACCTGCAACACAATGATTTACAGATGGGTCATTATCATCTGTAGAGAGCTTACACAGATCATATTCTTTAGAAAAAGAGAATGTAATTCTATAGAGCTAGGAGAATTACCTAAATAGGTCTGAATATTTAATGTTTTTTCTGAGTGACTAGTAAAATTTGTCAAAGCAAAATTTTTAGTCTTCTTACGGGCAGCATATTAAATAAGATACAGGAAAGGGTTTGTATTTAAATATTTTTACGTTTATTTTACCTGTGTGTTGAAGTAAAGCTCGGGAAATGTTTTGCTTCTTCTTGTGCCAACTTTATAGTGCATACCTTTAAAATGTGTTCGAGAGTGTAGCATCTAAATTTAAAAAAAAAGGTGCAAAGTTTGATGTTAGTGATTTATTAGATTTCAGAACCTATTCCATACAGTGAGTGGCTGAGCTGCATCTCTTCCATCAGTGGCAAGACGGGATATGTCATTTAAATATTTTTTCTTTCTTCTTGAGCTACACAGAAAGGTGCAGTCAATTGTGTCTGCAGTCACTGGGAGACTGACATAAGGCAATAGGGAACTCTAAAACCTTAGAGGTGCAGTATTGATTTGATTGCTAACTGCAAATCCTTCATATCATTGCTCCAAATATCTAACTTTACACCAATATTACCCATTCTTTTTATAGTGACACCATGCTTAGTAAAAACTTCTAAGCACCGAGGTCAGGTGTTGAGATTGGATTCTAGTTTATTTTTTATGAATCAGATAAAGATTTCTGTGCATGAGACCGTATGTGAAGATGAGAGAACAAGAACATTTCCATATCAAAGGCAATATATCTGAGGCTGCATAGTAATTAAAATGCAGTGGTTTGGACTCTGTGCACTTGCACTTAGGCTGAGCGTTGTTGGGACCTTGTGCAGCATGCAGGCGGTTGTCTCTTGCATACTTCTAGAAATATACTTATAATTTTGTACAAACATTTATGCCAGTCCACACTTTTCTGTGGATAATTTGTATTTCATCCAAACCATTCAAAGTAGAAGTTATTTTTTGAGCAACCCCCTCATTATGGCTTTTGTGCATCAACTATTTTTATTCTGGTTGTTTGTATTTCCTCTTACCAGAATGATGGCTTGTTTATAGTCATATTTTTTTGTGTATTTCACTAAGACCCCTTCCATATACCACTGAAATTTTACGACTTGCATAAAATATCTTGTATTAGAAACAAAAATGCTAATATCTTTTCAGATTTATTGCAAATGGTGTGATTTCTTACATACCATACTTTATGGCAAATTAAATGCATGTGCTGGAACATAATATTTTTAATGGAACAATATGTGTTTGCTAATTCCAACTAACTGTTACACAGCATAAGGAGAATTTATATATTACTCCAAGGACCTGCCATTGTGGGAAAATTGACATAAAATACTGCAGGGTGCTCCCTATCTGGAAAGTCTTTTCTGGAATAAATGTGAGTTTAATTCCTGAGTGGATCAGCCTGAGCTGTTCCGGAAGGGCTGCTGTTGAATTGTTTACTTCACAAACTGTCTTGGTCAGTGTCCCAGTGTGGAGGAGGCACAGAGCTCTGTGACTTTCCTCATTCCTCAGAGATGCTCTGCCCATTAATGCTCCAGAGCTGCTGAGGTGGAGCTTTCGGGAAATCTTTGTGCTTAAAGAGATGCTCGCCCTGTGGTTGTGTTGCAGCAATCTTGCTCAGTTTTTTCCCAGTTTTAGGTGATGATTGATGGATGTATCCATGGGTGTTTTGAGCTGGAATCCCACCCTTTCAGAGACTGTTCTGCTGCTTCTTACATCTGGGAGATTGCTGTGGACAGGCTCGTTCCACCAAGGTCCTGACCATTTGTGGTTAGTGCAAACCCATGGCATTCCTGCACTAGTGGGGGGTTAACCTCAGTGTCATGGCTTGATTCCAGCTGAGATAGGATGGAGCTGCCCATCCACATTCTGACAGTTTTAACTGGCTCAGGGAATCCTCACTTCCCTTCCTCAGTGTGGTAGCTGTGGACACTCACAGCATTTTACCTGAGAAGGACCAAATCCACCTGTTGAACTAATAGGTGGAACTAGATGAGGACTCGGATTTTGGGAGCTCTCTGGAGAAGAGCAGTGTCATATGAGCCAGTCTAACTGGCTTATTGTTATTAGAATGAGTATTTTGAAGGATTTGATGTATATGGAATTTGAATGTTGAGCTATTTCGGAGGAATATTTTGGTATAATTTGGTATTTGACAGATTCTCAGCTGGTAAAGCCTGTGTAACTCTGTTTACTTAAGCAGGAGGGTGCCTTTTTACTCTAGCCACAGTCACATTCCTTAGGCCAGGATGCAGTTCCTTCTGGGTTCAATGGAAAGAACTTTTTGTGATTTTGTGGGGATGGGCCTCGTGTGTCAAGGCCCTGTTTGCATTGGATTAACTGTAGAGAATAATTTTGTATCAATCAGGGTGGAATCAGGCTTGCTTACATTACGTTTTTTATGGCTTTAAGATGATATTAACAGAAATTCTTCCCATGTAAACTGCATGTTAGACCAACTGTGTCTCCATATCTATCTTCCAGCAGGTCTTCTGGTGCAGTGTATTATGCAGCATGTGGGGATTCTGACTGCTGGCTTGCAGGCTTCCTGTGATTGTGGGGACTGTGACTGTGTGTTTTTATTTTTTGTTTTGTTTGTTTGTTTTGTTTTTCTTTCATTCATACCTGATCTGCTGAGGGCAGATTATCTTCTTGCAGGTCCTTTCATATTTTTCTTCTGCTATGGGATTCATGTAGGCCACCACAGTGGGAATATACTTTATTCAACCTTTAGTGCAAATTTATGTAGATATGCACATGGCATGTTTTAACGTCCCTAAGTAGTTGTGTTTTAACATACAGTAACAGTGATTTTGTTATGGGAGCCCCTAGGAGTGAAATTGAGCATTCACCTCTGGTTTACATGCATACAGTCTTACATTCTGCTGTTTATATCTATTCTCATTGCTTAACCAAAAGGTCAAAGATGAATTCCAGGAAAACCCTTTCCATGCTTTCAGGTTGCCTTCTCTAGGCCCCAGCTCCCATTATTCTACCTGTTCTTTGCATATGGAAATTATGGTGCCCACGGTGTTTCTCTGTGGAAGTAACAATGGAATCTTCATTGATTTCAAAGCAAGTTAGATATTATTGACTTTTCACCTTGATTTCATGAGCTAGAAGGCAGTAGACTGGTGTTGGGATGGGATGATGGCTACACAGACTGTGAGGAGTCAGTGTAGAGAAGAGCAGTGAGACAGAAAAATACGAAACAGAAGAGACCAAGAAAGGTATTGCCACATAATGCTCAAGAAAAATAACTAAGACAAGGCATATTGTTATTCTCATGTGTGTCTGTGCTTACCCTCAACACTCAGCCTGGACTTTAAGGAGCCAAGTCTGCTGTGTGTTCAAGCAGCTCAGTGGGTCCTTGTTCCCTGCTTCAAAGACCTTCCCTCAACCTTTGGTGAAAGCCTAAAGGCTTTTCTTTCCTTGCTGGTCTATAGTCTTTCCTTCTGTTTTGTGTTTTTCTTCAGTCAGTGAAAATTCTCATTATTTTTAATTTCTCTACCCCCCCAAGACAAGAAAGGTCCAATCTGTGACGTTTAAGAACGTAACAAGAGCTGTGATTAGCAGTGGCAGTGCAGCTACACCCGTGTGTATTTTACTCAGCCATGCTGCCATGTGCTTTATGGGCTGCATGGGTGTGCCCACTAAAGGTTCATCTGAAAACACCATTGCCCAACACCGTGTGATGGAATGGCATCAAATTACCAACACAAACTCATCACAGCGGTGTAAAAGTGAAAGACTTTGAATGCTGTGAGTGTTGTATAGTCTTTCCAGGGAAAGAGGAAATGCAGATGGGCGACTTAAAATGTGCCTAAAGAGTTATTACTGAGAATTAACTGGAGTTTCTAATTCCTGAAGTCTTCCCTTGGACAGGTTGAATTCCATTTTTCACAATATGAGTGTAACATAACCAAACCCAAAAGGAGCAGGTAGAAGCTGTTTTGCTGAATCATTTGTATGGGTGATTTCCATTAGAAGTGCAAACATCAAGGTTTAAGCTGTTGCTGTTTTGACTTCTGAAGGTTCCCCCCTCCAGCCCAGTCAAAGTGGCACAGAAATGCCTAGGATAACCAATAAACCAGCAAGAGTCAAATCCATCCCCAGGCTGGTTTTGATTGCCGTGTTCCTGCTGTGGAAAACTTTCCTATTTCAGTAATTCTGCTTGGGATGATTAGCTACAAAGATGAAGGCTCGTTTCCCCTCACACTGCTGAAGCGTGGCTCCCACATGATACTTCCTGTCTTTCACATTTTGTGCCTCTAGTATCAATAGCAACTGGATGCAAATCAGGGTGGCATCTGCTAGTTTGTTTTCAGCTGACCGGGCTAAACAGCACACACGGAATTTAGCGCCAGGAGGCTGTGACCTCACCACACACAAGTGACATTCCCACAAGTAGGTAATGAAGCACCCCTATTGAGAGTAGCTAAAGTCCAAATCCTCAGTAGAGTTATTACATATTCAGTTTAAACAGCTCTCCCAAACTTTAAAGCTGTCCCTTGATTTTTTTTTTTTTTTTTTAAATTCACTCGCTGTTGCAGCTGTCGCTGGCCTCTGCCTATGCCACACTGAATTGGGCCTTCTTGAAAGTGTGTGGGAGAAAAGAAGGGATGAAAAAACAAAGGAAGAGGAAGGGAAGGGCTATGAAAGGACAAAGATGGGAGGGAGGAGTGAGTGAATGCATATATAATTGAAGTGAGTAGCAGCTGTAATGCTCATATTGCTGTTGAGCAGGCATAGAGGTTTTCTGTAGGCACATGGTATTTGGATACAGCTTGATAGATGTAAATTTTTAAAACTTCTCTGTATAGGTGATGTAATGCTGTCTTCTAAAGAAGATAACATGCAGTGGTTGAAGAAGTCCCTTCAGTGCTTACAGTATTCAAGACTGAACTCTGTATTCCTTTTCTGTTGCTCATCAAGTTATTCACAGCAAATTCTTTGGGACACAAGTTATCTGTCCTTGCTGCCTGGGAAAATGAAGGTATCTGGGAAAGGTTTGAGTGGATCAGTTTGGTCATATCAGTCTTTTTTGGAAGTGCACATAAATATTATTTATGGCATCGGTCTGTGAACGGTTAGCATGAATCGTAAACATTTTTGTGTTTTAGTGATCATTCTGACAGCTGGTTGATAGCAAGTATTTTTGAAAGGATTAACAGATTCTAGATGATCAGTGTAAATTAGTAATCCCAATACACTTGCACACCAGTTTGTGGTCTAAATGTTGGATGTGAAAAGAGAATTTTACTTTATGTCCTTTTGATCTTGTTGGTGATGAGGTTTTGAGACTAGCTGAAAGCAAAGCAGAAATTAAATAGATACTTTAGAATCTGAAGTTGTTTCTGGGGATGGGAAGGGAAGGAGAATACTTGAATGAGAGGAAACAAAAAGAAGAAAGGGGATAGGATGAGAAGCAGACAGACAGGAAAAAACCCCAGGATGCGTGGGGGCAAATAAGCATTAGTGGTTGCAGCCTTTCAAGGCATACCTAATTACTTTATTCTCCTTCTTTGCTTCGGCTCTTCCACTTTCCAAGAACTGAGGATGAGATATCAAAATCAGCACTTTTGTCACTCACAATCAAACGGGATATTAATTGAGGTTAGAGGGGGAGTAATGATTGAACAGCTGTTGATAACTGGGATGTACAAGCTCCAGAACTGTCAATACTGTGTTATGTAAAAGGGAAAGAGTTTTTCTATATTCTCAGCTTTCTGGAAAATAGTGCAGTTCTTGTGCTTTTAGCAAGAAGTTTTTTTGGACTTCCTGTGGCAAACTGTTCTTTTAGAAGAGCTGGACCATGGCCTGCAGCCTTCCAGCTGTGTGTGGTGGGCTGGGCTGGGCCCATGTCTCAATAACTGAGATTCAGAGGTAACAAACAGGGAGCCAGTCCAAAACCACAAGAAATGTGAAGCTTTATCACAAAAGGCATCGAGCCTCTGAAACTTCCAGAGAAGGATTGGTATATCCTCAATGTTCCTTCTTAAAAGTGCCCAGGGTTAGCAGGATCATTCATTACTGTGGCTTCATTGGAATTCTTGAGCATGTAAAAAAAACCACCATGGAGCTCGTTAATGCTTTTCCTTGGTGAATACTGTGGACCAGCAAATGGATCCCCACAGCAATGTTCCATCTAGTTAAAGCTGCTAGATCGTGTTTGATTATTTTAGGATCACTCTATGGCTGGTTATGCACGTTCACTATTTCATTTCTATGCCACAGTGTAATACAGATGTCCAAATGAGGCACAGCAGCCACTGCACAAAATAGCCTTCCACGATTTGTTTCAAAGGTGCATGTGGTTCCCTCTATTCCCTCTAAGTTTCTCTGTGCAAGTACTCACTTGATTAATGTGTCAGGATCTTATGAGGCTTTTTTAAAGTTCAGATTCTAATAAAATGACTTTACTTGTGTTTAAAAATATTTGGTATTTCAGTGCTGTTTTGTTTTTCCCAATGAATAGGGCCCTGAAAAAAAAAAAAAAGGCAGAACATTAAACAAACAACCCCTTTTGCATGCAGATAAAAGGCTGTTTAATATTAGCCATGATTTGTTTGATGTGCAAAATTAATTTATTTGCATTTTGCTCTTCTGGTATTTTGCTTGTCCAAAAGCATACTCAGTGTCACACTTGGGCCTCCCTCTCCTCCTGGTGAATTCCTGAGTTGTGCTGAAGGCAATTGCTGGGTAAAGAGATTCCCATTTGCCAGAAGCCATTGACAGCCACAGGCTGCCTGTTCTCTGCTGTTGGAGCCACAATGACCACCATCAAAAGTGTGAAGAGCAGTTTGCCTTTTCTCACCATTTTTGCATTAAATTAAATAGCAATGACAAATTAGACAGCTGGCATTTATTCCCAGTATTGATTCTTACGACTGAACTCAGGAGAACGTGTGTTTTCTCAGACAGAGGTGTTGATGGGTTTTGGTTTTTTTGTCTAGACCTAGGGGAGAATATTTATTAATTAATTTATTTATTTATTTATTTATTTATTTTGGGGTGTCAAAATCAGAACTTTGCAATATCTGCATGGTTCACATCTTTAGAGTGAAATTCAGAATTATTGACTAAGACAGGTAGAAAACTCCTATGCTTGGGCTCTTCCAGGTCCAGCTCCTAAAACTCAAGGATACCAAGTCCTAGTTCAAAAAACTATCCAAGCACATAGTGAGCTTTAAAGCACAGGAATAATCTCAGTGGGAATGTGACTATGTATGTGCTTAAAATTCAGCATGGAGTTAAGTACTTCATTGGATTGGGGCCAACGTGCTTGGCACTTTGGAGGGCTGAATCCTTATTCACTAGTGGTGGTTTATATATTTTTTTGCCTTACGAATTTCCTCACTGACCTGCTCCTTTGTTTAATGGTCAGCCTGCAACATGGTCAGGATTAAAAACTTCTGGGGCTTGTTTTGTCTAGAAGGCTATGGATAATCTCCAGAGGGAACGGCTCATTTTACATAATTACTGATGCTAAATAAATATGTTCTTTATAATCAACTTATGTTTAATGTGAAATTGCTAAGATTTTTGATCGGGAGGCCAACATTTGACCCAGATTTTATTTCTTCTTTGTTTGAACTATGTTGTTTATCTGCAGAAATTAATAATGCCTGTCTACTGTTAGTATATAAAATTCTGAAAATAAATTATATTTGTTTATATTGACTATTCTGTTTCCAAAGTCTCTCTGCTTCCTACTATCATTTTTAAAACTTGTTCCAAATGAGCATTCTTCAATTATTAGCAATGAGCTTTATCTGAGCTGAGATCTCTAGGCAGTACTGTCAGATATTTGGTCTTGACTCAAAATGTCTTGGCCATGTAAGGCAATGGTTCTAATTGTTTTCCTTCTCCTCCTCTCACCTGTTCTGTTAAGAAGCAAAATCTTGGCACTACCTCAGTAGTGTTGCAGAAGCCAGGGAATCTTTTTTTCTGTAATTGTGTGATTGCTATTGCTGTCAATTATATATGAATTTTAAATAAATATTTGTCCGTTATTCCCCAAATTCCTGACCAAGCATCACAAAGGCTCAATTGAACAAACTGAATTAAAAAGAAAAAGGAAGCTGGGGGAAAATCCTAGATGTCTCCAGCAAAGGTGATGGATGCTATTTCTCCTCAGCAGGAACAAACCTTGATCTTGGCAAATCTCTGAGGGAAGAGACTTTCATTGTCTCTGTGAGAGTTTTTGCTTGCTCCCACCAGGGTGGAAAAGGGGTACAATTAAGTGCTAGCTTAAATCTTGACTGTTTGTCTTTCTTTTTATGCTCTGTCTCTAAAATAGCCGAGGTGAAGTATTTATATAGCCTAGATTAGAGTGTAGACAGGCGTGTCTGTGCAGGTCTAGCTGGAGGGACAGAAGAAATCACAACCTCCAGCCCCTCTTTGCTGCCTCTCAGTTGAGGTGCAGAGAGTGGAAGAACAGAAGAAATCACAACCTCGAGCCCCTCTTTGCTGCCTCAGTTGAGGTGCAGAGAGTGGAGGGACAGAAGAAATCACAACCTCCAGCCCCTCTTTGCTGTCTCTCAGTTGAGGTGCAGAGAGTGGAGGGACAGAAGAAATCACAACCTCCAGCCCCTCTTTGCTGCCTCAGTTGAAGTGCAGAGAGTGGAGGGACAAGAAATCACAACCTCCAGCCCCTCTTTGCTGCCTCAGTTGAGGTGCAGCCCCAAACACGATGGCACAGAGTGGCTGGGGCACAGCTCAGCCCCTGGCGTGTCTGAGTGCAGGGACAGGCAGTCCTGGCAGGGACAGCAGCACCCAGCTCTGAGCACTGGGTGCCAGCACCCAGGGCCAGGGAGGGGAACTTGGCCTCGTGGGTTGTTTTGGTGCTGCCGCAGACGGTGATTGCTGACTCCTTGCTTTCCTCACTGTGCCCTTCTTCCCTCTTGTGCAACCTGCTGCCACCACAAGGTGTAAAGAATGGCTCTGGCTCGGTGCTTGGGCTGTGGCTGGTGTGTTTGAGTGTGCTCGGGGAGCAAATGCTGGGAGTTCCAAATGTATGAGCAGGTAAATTCGATGCTGCTCTATGGACATGTGCTCTGAATCCACCAGAAGAATGGAATTTCCAATTCAGTGTCAGTAAGGTCCTACATGCTTAAACCACTGTGACTTTTTTTTTTTTTTTGAGATTCATTGAAGGAGGAGGGTGAAGCATAGGTACTTTTAAGAAAAATTTATTACCTTATGACTTTTAAAATCAGATAGCCCAAGAATGCTTTTAAGAAATTTAAATGGTAAAAGTGTTCCCAGGTCTATGAGTAATGCCAAATGTGTCAAAAACTTGTGCCACTGACATTTTTATCTCAATCTGAGTTCAATTTTCTGTTAGTGATGACTATTTTTTTAATATTTTTACTATTATTCTAAAGATTTATTCAGCTTGACAGTTGTAGGATTAAGCTTTACAAACAAAAGGATAATATATCCTCTGTTTACAAGTTAGCCAGAGGCCAGGTTTTATAAACTTTAAAAATACAGCTATTGCTAGTTTATAAAATAGACTACTCAGCTTTCCAAGAGAGAAAATAAATCCAGCAATGGAGCTGATTTCCATGGGAGCCTGGTGCTCTCATGTGTAGTAATACATTTTGACCTAAAGCAATGTTACACGTGAATCTTAAAAATGTTTTGAAAGAGGCAAAAATATGGAGCCCAAAGCAGACACATATGGGACTTGATTGTGTGAGTATCTCATCCCTCCTCTGGGACCCTTTAGCACTGAGCAGGAGACATTTGGTGCCATTCAGAACAGGGGACACACAGGATTTTGGAATCTGATCTTTGCAGTGCTTTCTGACAATGGGTGTGATGGTTTTCATTAGTCAAGAATCTGATCATAAAATCATGGTGGACCTGTAAGCACCTGGGTTAGAAGAGAGGAAAGTATCTGGTTTTCAACTAGCAGTACTTTTCGTGTTAAAATTTCAATTCAAACCCCAAAGAGATCTAATGATCATGATGAGAAAACAATACGTTCTGGAAAAGAATTTAGGATGCATTGGGCAGCACAAGGATCTTTGTTTACAAGCATGAAATGTAAAGAAATCCCACATAAAAACAGATTCCTGTTTTATCATTTGCAGCATGGAAATAATTCATCTTCACACCAACTGTATTAGCAAGAAGTGAGGAGAACATCCATGACTGCAGTGCTGGACATTTTTATTTAGTGTGTTGTTTGTTTTTTTTTTTTTTTGTCTGTCTGTCTGTTGTTTAGTGATGCTGCTCTGTGGGATTTGCCAGTGGCTCTGGTGCACAGGTCTCCTGCAGCACCGAGGAGATGCTGCTGCCCTGTTAGTTCTCAATCTTGTCACTTCTGGGGAGCAGCAGCGAAACTGTTTGTTCCTGACAGCAGACAGCCCCACTGCAGGGCCCTGGTTTCATGTTACATTAAGTATTAGCGCTGTTCTTTCAGGAGCTATTATGCTGTGACATCAAAGATTTTCTGACAGGGCAGTTGTAGGTTAGCACTGAAGTTGTCTGCTGAAATTTTTAAGAATGGAATTAAATATATATGATCAGATTTAATATGAGAGATCGGAAACTGCATATAAAATGGAGTTAGCGGTTAAAGAAAGCTGCAAGAATAATTATTTGGTTTGGCCTATTTGTCCTTTCTTGTCCAAGGCAATTTTTATTGCCTTTAATTTCTACAGCAGTTCCAAAAATGCTGCCATATGTTAACATTTTTGTGCAACTGCTTATTTTCTGAAAAATGTTGTGTGAAACAGGAGGAAAAGGTCTTTTATAAAATAAGTGTTCAGTATAGCCCCTGCAGTGCTTATATAAATTAACCCTTGAACAATAATTGTAATAGCCCAAATTCTTTTTTTTTTTTTTTTACTGATTGCCTAATTACTTAAAAGGATTGAGATACACATTTTAAATAGTAAGAAAGCAATTTAAATGGTGAGCAAATGCTTAATAGTGATCACTTAGACTTCCATCTTTTTATAAGAGAGAGGCTGTAGCTGTGCATAGATTGCAATATCAACTATTGCCCTTTGGAAATTCTGAATCCAGTTTCTTTGTGACTTCCTGGGAAGATGATAGGAATTCGAGACTTACTGTCTGTGTAGCTGTTCAGGACAAAAAAAAAAAAAAAAATCTTGAACATGCGCAACTTCAAATGTTCCTGTAGATTCTTATGTGGTGAAATCAGCGTTGCTACAACTATGAAATTACTATTATGCTCTGATGAGGCAAGTTCAGTGACAGGAAATATCAAAATTAATTTTGGAAACACATGCCTGCATATTTTTGATTACGTTACTAAGGCATTTCTTCCATTTAGTATCAAGCAAGTGAATCATCCATAAAAAATGAAAATGTGTACAATAGAGTAGTACTTTCCCAGTGGAGAAAAAATAAAACAAAAAATCACCACAACTAAGAAGTAGAACAATACTGTTTAGTCATAAGACATAAGACACCAGTGTAATTTTTGCTATATATATAATACTTTCAGGCATGAGAAAAATTACAGCAAGAATGTACCTCTTTTTTTTTTTTTTTTGTAGTGGGATTTCTTTCTTTCTTTCTTTCTTTCTTTCTTTCTTTCTTTCTTTCTTTCTTTCTTTCTTTCTTTCTTTCTTTCTTTCTTTCTTTCTTTCTTTCTTTCTTTCTTTCTTTCTTTCTTTCTTTCTTTCTTTCTTTCTTTCTTTCTTTCTTTCTTTCCTTTTCTTTCTTTCTTTCTTTCCTTTCCTTTTTTTCTTTTCTTTCTGTATTATTATGAAGTCCTTGCTCAGGTAATTTGGTTATTTTGGGATTGTTCTGTTCACTGAAAGCTTGCAGGGTGAATTCTAAAGTTTATCTTGCAGTGGAATATGCTATTTGTGCTATGCTGATTGACCAAAACTGGCTGTATGATAGCTTTGATCAGGCATAACGATTTTAGTTTATTTAGATAACATTGCTTGACTTCTTTGGTTTTGCTGCATTGCAACACTCTTATCAGCAAATCAAAATCTTTGTGGCTGAACATTCAGATCCAGATAGTTTAGAATGAAAACTCAGCCCTTTATGTGGATGTGTGAGGCTCTGGGAATAGTGGCTCTACCCTTAGGAAACACTCGCTGACAGGTGGCAACAGTGGAATACAAAATTATCCTTTAGCTCCATAATCTCAAATCACAACATTTAAAGTGTATATATAGATCTATTAAAAGAAAATGTGGATAGGAGAGCTGGGTCTTTCAGAGAATTTTAAAAGTGATTTTAAATGCACATGAAAAAATCTGGTTAGCTACTGTGGCTAAAGTATTTGTTGAGTAGTTCTAATGCCCTCAGGAGCATAAGATTGTAGGTAGATTTCTCTATGATGCAAAGATGTGTTTTAAAACAGATTTTTAATGAACAGTGTGTATCATCAGGAATCCATTTGACTTTTATGATTTTGGATAGAGTATCCTTTCACTTTGGCTGTAATTGCAGAGCCTAAGGACTGTTACCCTGGCAAACATCATTATGTGAATGTGTCTGCACTCTGTCTGCCCTGACTACATTTTTCTTCTCCCAGCTTTGTTATGTTTTTCTTCTTCTTCTTCTTCTTCTTTTTTTTTTTTTTTTTTCCTTGACTATTAGAGATGTTACTGTACTTCAGAATAGGAAACTGTTTAGGGAAGGCTTGTCAAAAATTCCCTCCATAGAGCAAGGTCTAGAGTCCTCTCAATTTCCTGCCCAGAATGCCTGGAGTTTGTTGAACAGCTAATATTTCAATTTCTATTTAAATAAACAGCAGCAGAACTGACTTGATAAGTGTGCCACTAAATAGATCATGTTACCACTTAACTTGGAGCTAATGCTTGACAGTCTGTTTTGCTCCATTTTGGTGGCAATAGTCATGTAATTCCAGGCAGTTCTAGGAAAGAAACAAACAGTAGTATTATATTGTATTACAGCAGTAATTATATTTGGTTATCAGCAAGTGAAAAGTTGAAAAAATATCTAGTGTGTGAATGGACATTAAGCAATTTTTTAATTATCTAGAGGAAACAAAGGCTAATTCTGTTCTAAACCTAAAAGTTGTTTTAAAATCCGTGGTTGTACAGAGCCCATATAACAAGCCCTGGGAAATCTGACCTTCTGATAGGTCAGTCTAGCAGAAGCTTTTTTGTTATGGAATGAAAGAGAATTGCCAAGTCATTAAAGGTATAGGATGTACACACATAGACAGTAAGACAGTATCCCTGGCAGCTTCAGATAGCTCTAGATTTCCCTGGCTTTTGTTGGACTCCAGAGCACTTAAAACACTTCTGAGAAGTTGTCTTTGTCTCTTGCATGTTTAAAATGTATAAATACAATCAGGGGAGTATCAGTAGAAAGTGATAAAGTTTCTCCTCTCGGCCATTCAGTTTTGCTTTGGTAAATAGATAATGAATCAGGATGTTAAACCTGTACTGTATTTTCAGGGGTCACTTGGGCTTTGAGTGTAAACAGAATCAAATTTCTTGAGCCTGATTCCGTAGCTGCAAGGTGTTTGAATGTCTGTTGTGCATGGGCTGGGCTTGTGTGCTTGGACTGTTCAGAAGGTGGCTTTTGGAAGACAAACAAACCTCAGGAGTTACAATTAAAATACCAATGGGGAGGTATTTTTATCTAAATTAATGATAATAAGGGTCCTTTTTCCCTTTTAGTCTTTTTTTTTTTAATGGCACAATGGTCATTTAGATGCAACAGAAGTCTTAAATGTCTTAGTTTCTCATTCTTTTTGAGCATCTTACCTGCATTCACAAAGTCAGGACTCACTTCTTTTCTCACAGTTCTGTTTCGGAGCTGTTTGCCAGAAATAAAAAGTCAATGGAGAATGGTCTGTTTTTGGAGATGCCAGCAGTGCTGGAGATACTATAGGCAGGTCCTGGGAGGAAGCTCTGAAATCCTGTGTACAGCATCCCTCATTACTGAGGCTGAACAGAATCTTTCTCTGTGTCCTGCTATGGGTGATTCAGGTCTTAGACTCTGAATGTCTGCTGGGTAAACCTGAATAGTTCAGCCCTGATGGGATCACGATAGGTCAAAAGTTGCTATCTGATAATATATTATTTTTGTAACTGAACAGAACTTTGCCTCTTGCAGCTGATTTAAAAGTCCAAAGAGCTGGGAAAGCACTGCTCAGAATATGTTCGACAAGAAGGCACCACTATCACCTTTGGGCCAGCAAGGCTTGCCATGCACTCTGTAAGAACAAAAAGCAGAGACAGTAAAAACCTGGCTTATGTCACTCTGTTGGGAGAGAAAAAACTGTTTCAATCTCCCTTGGCATCCAGTTCCAGGTTACTTCTCATTTGCTGGCTTTGGTGAGAGAAACCTGAGGGTTTCTGATGACAGGCATTTTCCTCCAGGTTTAGAAGGAGGTTAATGCTTTCATAAGAGTAAGACTCAAAGGAAAGTAAATATGGACCTCGGAGGAGCTTTACTTTTGATTCTGTCTGCCTCTTCCATGCAGTTTTCTTTCAGTCTCTCTTTTTCTCTGAACAGCCTAAATAACCTGTGTCATGATGATTAAGCTCTCCTGCATGTTAGAATGTATGCAAGAGAGAAGATGCACAATTGCAATCTGTCTTTTACATTTGTCTAGAGGTGATAAGGGGCATTGGAGCTTCCAAATAGACAAGATACTAGTACCCTGTGTTTAATTATTCCTCCACTCTTGAGAGAGAAATACCGTAGGCAAGTGTGTTTATTCTCACTTTTCCAGTTGGGAAACTGAAGCAGGAAGGTTTCAAGATGGTTTGGGTCCTAGCCAGAATTTGAACTTGGAAGATATGGCTCATTTCCAGGCCTATGCTTAAATGGCAGACCATCTCTCCTTCTTATGCAATATTTTTTAATAAAGATAAGACTTTATGTACCCTCACATATGTGGTTAGAAATGGCTCTTTAATGTACTTGGAGCTGCCTTTTCTCCATGGCTTTTGATGGACCACAAGTGTGCTCGATCCACGCTCTAGGGAGGATGCAGTGTTCATGACAAATCTGCCATTTATTCCTGTTTCCTTCCTGCCTGGAGGGATCTGTTCCCTCATGCAGTGGACCATTCAGCTTCAGGGCCTCAGTAGCTCTGTGAGAGTGAATTCAAGATTGCAGCAGGCTCTGCCAAGCCGTGGAGTTCACTCATCTTGCTCTTCGCTCAGTAGCCACGAGCTCCCACCCTGGGAATGACTGAACATCTGCATCTCTCCTGGCCGTGGCTGTGCAAACACAAACCCACTCCTTCAGAGCATGGCAAAGAACCAGGCTAAGTTAAACCTCCACCAACTTTCTCCCAATTAATCTTGTCCTGGCGCTCTTTCCCCGCGTGCGTCTCATCCCGTCTTTCTGTTTTACAGCTCAGCAATATATTCTGTCTTGAAAACAGCATTAAGTGTAGTTACATGCACACACACTGAGAGGAGAATATCCCCCCACAGTGTTTACAGCAACACCTCTAGGTGACGGCAGGCAGTAAGCTTTCTTTTTATAGAGCTCCAGACTACAGATCATTAGCTTGATATGGTAGCTCAGTGGTGCAAAGTCATTTGAATATTTATTACCCTTCTTAAGACTTTCGCTTTTCAAGTGGGAAATAAATGTGATAAGACCCCCTTTCTGTCCTCTTGCCTGACATGCTAAGGCACAAATATGTGAAATGGATTTTAATTGTATTTCCTTGAACTTCTGTATTAGGGACCAGCAACTTGGATGCTTTCGAGCAAAAACATGTGTTGAACAACTGCAAAGTTTGTTAGGTCTTTTTACAAGCTTCCCTCAAAGTTAGATAGGAAGTTCAGCTCCAAAAGCGAGTTGAATTTTCAAAATTTAATATATAAATATTCATGTCTAATATACAAAAAGGCAGCTTTATAAACTTATATTTGAATGGTGCACTGTTCCTTAAGTGAAGTACGAATTTAAGGGCCCTTAAAACTGGACTTTGCCAACAGTCATAGATTTTTGAGAAATTGTAACAAACCAAACATTGTGCAAATGAAGGCTTATGGGGGGAAAAAAGCCAAGCCTATTACAATACGATCAGAAAGACATGAAAGCCAGCAGCAGGCAACAGAAAGGCAGAGGCAGGCTCCTGAACGTGTTTTAAAGGTAGAATGTTGTCAGTGTGTTTTCATTTAGCTATTTTAAGATGCCTATGTTTCACTTGCTACAGTCACAAATTCTAACTGAATAATAGGAATCATTATATGGGTGTAAATGGTATATTGACTACATTTTTCAGGCTCAAACACACCTTCCTTGTTGGCAGTGGAAGGCAATGAATGAGGCATTTTATTAAAACTGGTGCTTGTGGTTCTAATCAAAGGTCACTGGTTAGCTCTCACTTTTCAGTCTCAGATTTGTCTAGATGTTTGATCAGGGGGCTGCAATGAAATTATTATGACAAAGACTTTGTACTAGGCGGTATCTGTCTGCTGAAACTTGAAAGTCTTTGCCACAGTGATGCTGACAGCATGTGAATGCTGAAAGAATGTGCAAGAAATGTTATGTCTTAAAGAAACCTTTACCAAGTATCATCTTCCCTTTGTGTTACGTTTGAAATCATTTCAGTTGCTATTAAGGTACGAATGAAAAGGTGTTTCATTGATTAAAGGTGGCGTGTTTTTTTTTTTTTTTAAGTGTACTGTGTGCTTTAAGACAGTCTTCCCATTACTTTGTTCAGTCCCTGCTGCACACAGCAAGTTCATTAACATGCAGATATGCAGTGATTGAAGTCGGTTTGCCTTTTACATTGGAGTTGTCTTGATATAATGAGTTTCTCTTTAATGTTCAAAAAACTGTTGTTACTTTCTAAAAGGGGTTTGTTTGTGAATTTCATTAAATTTAATTCTGTCTTCAAACAATTTCAGTATTGTTCATTTTACCACAATTAACACGCTTGCTGATATTAAAAACTATTTTTTTTTTTTTTTTTTAAAGAGATGCATTTTAACTTTCAGGCTATGTGTGGTGTGGGGTTGTCATTGATGTTGAATGAGACACCTCCTGTTTAACTCACAGGTTCAATATTTTAATTGGTGCCCACGTGCAAAAGTAGTAGAGAAAAGTAGGTTAGGGTTACTCCAACTGCTTTTTCTCTGGGACTGGGACAGACAGAATTCAGTCAAGAAGAATGAAAAAACACTCAGTGTGTTCTCTGATAGAATAGACTGGACAAATGGAGGAGAAACTTGTCTGTCAGATAATCTGTGCTTGGTAAAGAAAGCAGAATACAGGACGTGAACTCAAAAAGGATTCTTAGAATTTTCTGCTCAGTATTTCTTATCTGAAATTATTGGTTGACCCGGGAATCTTGGGGTAGAATCTTCCTTGCTGGGAGGTCAGCAGACAGCAAACATCCAGATGTTGGGTCTGAGTCCTCAGGGTTGTTTCACAGCTCCTTCCATGCCAGGGACTCCTGGAAACTGCCTGCAAAAGAAAAGAAAAGAAAAGGAGGAAAAGCATTTAGGAAGTGATTGGCTTGGTCTGGAAGAATAAATGAAGGTGATATCAGGCTGAAGGTGGGATGGGAAGAAAAATTATGCTGGAAATCCTTTTGCCTTTCAACAAATTCAAGTTCTACGCTGTAAGATGCACTGCCCTGGAAGTCTCTCATGGATTAGAAATCTGGTGATATTATGTATTTTAAGGAAAAATTATGGTAGGGAACAGAAGCAAAATCTTTAGCTTGAACAAACAGCAGGGAAATAGGGAGTAAGTTTGCATCTTGCCATATTAACCTTTTTTAAAAATAAACTGCAGAGTTTCTAAAGATATGATTCTGAAATAATTTTGTGTGACTTGCATCCCCTTACAAAGGTGGTGGCACTGATAATTGGCCTTGATATGGAGGTAATATTACCATCTTAACTTTAATTTTCATGTCTGCATGAGATGGATTATTTACAGCTATGCCAGGTTACTGTGGGGTGGTTTTGTGGTCTTGGGAAGAATGCAGGGATACAGAAGTGTCAAATGGAAGCTTCAGTGCTCCCTTCAGGGCTACTAGCTCTGAAATTTCAGATTCATTTCTGAACAGAGCTGGCAGAAAGTCTGATACAGATTAGAAATGATGGCATTTTATATGCCCACAAAACTAAAAGTAGCTTGGATTTCCAAGAAGAAGCCATACTGCTTTGTTACTATTTGGATACTATTGCAATATTATTGTTAAAGAAACATATTTTTCCCATTTGTACTGCCATAACAAATGGAAGTTAGTAAAACACTCCACAGCTAATAATACAAATATTTCTGCATTATTGCAATCCCTATATATTTTTTAAAAATCACTTTTAGTATATTATTAAATGATTCACAGACTTCTTCGACTTTTACTGCTATCTGCTGGAAAACATTCCTTGTGTTGATGGTTTTATTATCAGAATCTGTTTAATCATCATTGAATTAATTTCCTTTACCTAACTTTTTCTCCAGTGATGAATCTTCAGTATTAATCAGAACATCCTGTGATGAAAATCTGCATTTTAAAACTTATTGAAACTGCCAAGTCTAACTTATCTCAAAGTGTAATTCCTAGACAGCTCATGTGCTGGATTTTCTTCTTGTCTTCTTGTATAAATATTCTATTCATTTAACTTGAGATATCTTTTTTTTTCTTTTCCTGGAGAAACTTTGTTGTCTTCCAAATTAAAACGTTCTCTGTGTAGTATGGAGAGTTTCTCTAACTTCAAGCCCTTTTATGCACAGTAGAGAAAGGCCTTCTTCATGTTGCTTTTATGATTCTGGGAAGGTTGGCTGGAAAGCCTTAGCTCCTCATTTGGGTATTTGCACAAGATATCTGACATGGTGTGAATATTCCCTGAGAAGAATTATCATTTTATCTGATTTATCAGTTTCTTGGTAATGATAGAGTGTGAGAGTAACTTTATTCTGCTACCAATTCAGTTGATGCTAGTGAAAATTTCCAGACAAATAAGAGTAGCAGACTGGGCATCTTAGTTGTGGAAATTTAATTTCAGTGAAGACATCTGTTGAAAATGAAGGATTCAATCCTAATGAATGTCCTGCTTATAGTTACAGTCTCTTAGGCACATGATGGAGTCCCATTAAAGTCACTTAAGACTTTTTTTTGGGACTTCAATTGTAATGTAGCTCCAGTTGTAAAATCAGATTTTTAATTGATCTGACCCCCACCCATTTTTGGTTTCTGGTTTGCAGTCTTTATTTTCTTCCCTCTCCCTGTTTTTCTTTGTTTTTTCTCTATTTCCATCCCTTGAAAGCAGTTGTTAATACATTGCTCAGATCAGTTTTGTTTTGCCTTTCTAGATTATCAACTTACTGTTTAAGTATTATTTATTTTTAAGTAATAAAAATGTTTAAATACTTGCATATGAAAATTTTGTAGAAATAAACTAGAAACTCCAAGTAGACTGGTAGCAGCAAAGATATACAGTGCCTGCCTGAAATGACTTTAGAGTTTGTTAAAATCAAATGACATTCAGTACGGATACTATGAAGAGAAAAATCAAAATAGACACCTAATTATAATTACTTTTTTTCCTGTCATTATATCCGTACGTGCAGAACAACTGATTTGAAATCACAACAGCTCAATTCGGTAGGTACAAAGGTTTTTCCTTCCTTTTTTTCATCATCCACAGGATGTAATATAATTTCTCATACTGACCAAAGTCTGAAATTTCCTCAAGTCGATGGAAATGCTAACTGAATTAGTGAAATTAATTAATAGCACATGACTGCTATCAAGGTTGTAGACGCTACAAGTTAATCAAACAAGTAAAATTAAAAGGTTAAGCTGCTGATTTGTTCTCATAGATGGCTTTTCCAGCTGGACAAAGTTGTTCTGTTAGCAGATACTTTCACTGCTTTTGAAGAAATGTAGTGGAGACCTAAGAACAACACTTAAGTGAGAAGGAGGAGGATACATTTGTTAGAAGGGCTTTGCAATTTCGGAGTGTGGAATGCATTGGCTTTCTTCCAGACTTTCATAACCTTTTGGAAATTTTAGTCTAAACTGCCAGTTCTCTTTGTTAGGTGAAAAATAATGTTTATTTCTGAAACTAACCATTCATGCCTGCAGCTTTCAACGTGATGTGGGCAAATAGGAGCAACACAGAAACATTTCAGTCTGTATCTTATATGCTACAGAAGGACTGAATGCAACAGGTGCCTGTCATCTGTTTTCATATATTTTTGGAGGGAGCTTGCCTTTCTCCCTGCAAAGGGGGATAAATACATCAGAAATATCTGCATGGGTGCATGCACATTTGTCTGATCCTGAAGGAAGGAAGTGCTAGGTTTGCTGTTAGACAATAGCTTGATTCAAAGCTAAGCCAAAAAAAGCCAATTAGTGTCAGATCATGAACTGCTAAATACAGGGATGTGTAAACTCCAGTTTGAAATTAAGGGTGGTTGGAATGGTGGCAGAAATGACATTGCCATGATCAGGGAAGGTCTCAGAGGGGGAAAAACAGTCATATGCTTCAAATTCTGGTTAGGGAAGCCTTTCTGAAATCATAGAATCAGTAAGGTTGGAAAAGGACCTGCAAGATCAAGTGCAACCTTTGACCAAATATATGATCCTGTGGACACTGGGATAATGGTTTCAGTAGGATTGTCTAAAGTCAGAGTTCTGATTAACTGCAACACTTTAGGTGTGATACACGTCTGAAAGTTGACATCAGAGATGTTTGCCAAGAGCCTCCAAAATCTGGCCACCTTTGAGCCAGTGGCTACAATATGAATTCAGGATTAGGAATCTTGCATTAGGTGCTCCTGTTTCAGCTGCTTTAACAGTTCCATTCTAGAAATGGCTCCCATGGGTGTCAGCCTTGCCATAGCAGAATCTTGAAATTGCAATGCACTTGTAACAAAGCTGGTCACTCATGGATTCCCAGAGGGATGCTCCATGTCCACATGGGACCATCACTGATTATAAACTGGTCTCCAGTTTATCTATAACACATATAATGCTTTGGTATGAGCCCTGATTAAGCTAACTGTTCAGTTTAGTGTGCCAGTACCATGAAAGATGTAGGAATAGCTGAATTGTAAATATTGTAAATCTCTCAGAAGGCTGTCCAGAAATTACTGACTTTTTGTAAATCATATGAATCATGTGTTTGACATTGAAAATTTTCCTCCAATATTTTTATTTTTTACAGTAAGCCTGCTACATAGCAAGTTTTAGATTAGCTTCATTTAGCTTCACAATTTCCCAGGATATGGGAGGTAGAAACTTTTTACCACTTGATCAGTTTTGGCTTTAGATGATTTGTCAAAAACTATTAATTTTTTCTAAAATTCAGAGATAAAATCAGAGGAGTTCTGTGTTTTATTTTGAATTACATTTCTTTTTGAAAACTGCTTTCAGTACATTGAAATACAAGAAAAAATGAAATACCAATTTGGCTATCTGAATTGATTGGAATCATTCCAATAACTCCTTGGAATTTTCAGCTTAAGCAGAAAGATAATAAAACACATTCTATTTGGACAAACTATGCTTTCAAGATGCATTTTTTTTTTCCACATCTCGATTATTTACCTGCCACTACTTTTAAAAGATAAAGGTTTTGGCATAGGCTCTAAACTGGAGACTACCACACAGCGTGTCTGTATCAGATAGACGGTAACTGAGGAGACTTTTTCCCCTGACCTAAAATGCTTGAGATGCTCTGCACCCTTGCCTCACCCGACATGGAAATATCCCGAGTGATTTATGTTCTGGGATTTTTAATATTAGCACATGGAGCTGCGATGGGGGAGGAGGAAAGGCGTGGAGCAGCGCGAAGTTGCGGCTCCGCGTTTCCGAGCCGTGAGAAAGATTTTTGCAAACCTCTCGAAGGGAGCACGTGATGGAATAGTTGGTCAGAAGTGGCAGCAGGTGTGGCTCTGAAAAGAAAGGCATTGTTCTCCAACTGGTGGGACTGGGGGGCTGCGGGGAGGGAGACCCTGAGCCCCAGGAATGCCGGGCACTCCGCGGACACAACGCGGCCCAGGACGAGCCCCGTGCCCTTGGGTCACTGGCTATAGGCAGCTCACTTCTTTTGGGTCCAGGCTCCAAAGCCATTGTCCCGGGGGTGTTTTGCACGTGCAGATATCCATCCATTGTTCCATCCGTTTGCTGTCTCCAGTAGCACGTGTTGCTCTCTGATAAGGAGTTGCTGCTTTCAGGAGCAGGCTCTTTGTTGCTGCAGTATCAGTGCCGGGGCACTGGACTGCTCATACTGATGCACATACCCCGTGCTATTTTGGGAAATAATGTTTTAGGTAAATGCAAATTATTTGGGGTTTTTTTTTTTTTTTTTGGTTTCAATTCTGTTATATCCAGTTGTGTTCATCATGAGGTGGGGATGCACAGTGGCAAAAGAAGGCGTTGGAGAATAGTCAAATTAGGAAAAAAGCAGGAGAAAAAAACCAGTGTACTGATTATTGTTCAGCCTAGAAAGATTTAGGCATAATTTAAAAAGAAATGAAAGTGAAATTTAAGTTAAAAAATTATATATAAACAGAAAGCATAAACCATATTCTCTGATCTAAATGCTAAATGTGACTAACTGATGTTTTAAACGCAGACCTTCTAGAATTTGTACTGAAATATATTTAAGATGGATGATATCCATGTGAGATACCTAAGTGACAAAGACCAAACAGGCTTTCAGAAGGTGCAGCAATATGTTACATTGGCTTTGAGCTGTAAACCTTCGCTGTCCCTGCTGGTTCACTGATGTGTTTGTGGATGTCAGTGTGTGCCACGAGCAGAACACAGCTGGCCAATGCATTTGTCCTGCAGACTCTCGTGGAAAGATCTAATATATTCTGACTTTTTTACACCACGCCTGAGTTATGACTCTACTAAACTCACCATCAGGATTTGAACAAGGTGCCTGACTACTTCTAGGAACCATGATTTGCTATTACACTAATGACAGGAATTACTAAAAATCTTTGCTGCCTTATTGACCACTTAGAGTACTTAATATTTGTAAGCGAGCTCATGCTTTTGAGGAGTTTTGTCCAGAAAAACATTTCAAAAAGCAGTTCAAAAGAACAGTGTGGAAATTTGCAAGTCAAACTATGATTTATAATATTATTTTTCTAAGTAGCAACCGCAAAAATAATCATGCTGCTGGAGCCAACAACAGTATTTTGAAATGGTAGGATCTAATGCATGAGGTTATTGCATATGAATGGAGAGATATGTTATTGCAGTGATATATTTTATTACTTGCTTCTGTTTTTATTAAGGATAATGAAAACCTTCTGTTTGGCCCTGTGAACAAAACTAATGTGACCTTTCATGTGACCCACCTGTTGTGCTTTCACAATCGATAATAGTTACCTCATGTTAGGGTGATCTGGAAAATAGCAGTGTGCCAGCACCACAGAAAACAACATTTGTGTTTCTGTACTTTGAATTTGTATTTGCCTCTGAACTGAAATTAAGAAAAATATAGGTTATCTAACAAACTGCTTTAAAGGCAAAATATTATTGTAAGAGCATTGTCTGTGTTACTGGCAGATATGTTTTCAAAGGCATTCAGCTGCTGAATGATAGCTGTAAATCTGCAGAATTGGCTTAAAATCTGTGATTTCTAATAGTATCAAAGATCGTGGGAAAGTCCAATTAGCTTTTTAGAAAGTTATGAGAGTACATAAATTTAAAAGGTCGGTATATATGGATGAAACTTTTGCCACTTTTTAATTAAAATTATTATATTTTGTTCTTGTTTCATGTAGTGCACAGTATTTATTTATTTTGAGTGGAACACCTTAGAGGGCTGGTTTATTCTAGACATGATTTTTCTGATTGTATTTGGGTTTTGATTCTGGATACAAACATTTAACCTGAGTAGCACAGTGTTCTTTCTATAGGGTTGTATGATAAATGTATCAGGGTTTCATTGGGATGACTTCGAGGTAATGGGATAAAGATTTGCAGGATCAGGACCCTAATTTCAAAGAGGTTTTCACATGTGGGTTTGATGTACGTGTGCTACTGCTGAATTTGCTTGACAGACCAGAAAGGCTCTTTCCCTTTGGAGCCCTTATGGTTTATCTGGTCAATGGCTTGCAAGCTAAGAAGGATTTACACATTGGATCAATGATCCATGAAATAAGGGAGATTTCCACAACGTCTGTCAGTGACAAGTTACAGCGTGGCCACACAGTATGCATTTTCAGAATTAATATGTATGTAGAAATATGGAACTGTATAAATGATTATTATGTGATACTGCCTAATGGCCAGGGAAGGATGTGAATAATGGATTATGTGTATTAGTGGGAACTTGGTGATTCCTCTGTTCCTTTTGTTTGGATTAAGAAATGTGTGTGTACATTCTGTGGCAATATTCTGTGCCTGTACACACATCAAGAAAAATTAGACCCAGTGGACACAGGAGGTCTCTCAGTGCTATCCCTTCCCTCAAGTCAATGATTTTTTTCTCTTCTTACCCAGTAAATGTTCCAGGTACTGAAGATCAGCAGTTGGCTGAAGTTACAAAAGGGGGTTTAAATGTCTTTAAATGAAAGTGTCCTTCCAGCAGCACCTTTGTGTTGCCCCATGAGCCTGTCAGTCTGAGTCCCTCCTGATGGAAATGCTGAGTTATGACATAGGGAGAGAGGTATCCATCTAAGTAGGCAGGGCTTGATCAAAAGCCCCTTTGAAGTCAATAGAAAGATTCCTATTGACTTAAACAGGCTTTGGAACAAGCCCTTGATTATGAGGGCACGTAATAAGCTTCTTATTGCCTAATTATGTACAATGGTAACTTTAGACCTGTGACCCTTACAGGGGTTGGACTCCTTATCTTCCCAAATCTCCACATCCCAAAGTGACCCACGAGCAAGAGCAACATCCCAGGTCCTTTTCCTCACTTCCTTCCCTTGTCCTAAGGGTCTAAACCAAAGCTATAGCTCAGCTTCTGTTCTGAGTGTGCCAGCAGGCTCAGATCCTGCATTCCCCATTATCCTACTGCAATGAGGACAGCAGGGACTGCACTGCACATTGCACCTCAAATGTTGTCCACAGACCTGGCAAAGTGCTAGGGACCAGCAGCAGGCTGAGCATGGCCATGCAGGAGCTGTGAGCACCTGGATCTGGTCTCTCCCTGTGTGCCTGTTACAGCTCCAACAGCAGGAACTCTTTGGTTTCAGTCAGACTTTTTCATTACAGAGGAGGCTAAAAGTGCAAATGGTGCAGTCTGGAGTTTCAGTGGCTTTTGTAAAGAGCCTCCATAGAAACATCCTCCAGAGAGGTGAAATGAGCCTCTCTTGGCCTCCTCCTTCTCCTCGAGTCCATTTGTTGACTGCTTGGGTGGACAAGGGGCCTCCAGGAGGCACATTGCTACAGAAGGCAAACGTCCTTCAGGAAGACAAATGATTCCTGCAGTGGGCACTTGACAAACAGAGCTTTACTACAGTTCACCTTGAGCAATGTGTAAAGGATCACTGAGTATTCCTTGGAAAGAAGAGTGCTAGCAGCAGGATGATCAAGTTATATAGGTTGCAAAGAGATTATAGGATGTCACACAGCTTTTAAGTCACTTGGATTTCAGTATTGCTGGTTATTCTTTTGAGATTTCTCTTATAAAAACATTTGCTGTTGAGATAATTAAAGTCATGAACTGGCCAGCATGTCATATACTACAAAAAAGCCCTCAAATAGGTAGCAGGATGTCTTGCACCTGTGTTTCAGTAATGCTGTATGTTTGTGACTTCATGTTAGAATTTTCCATGGTTGCTGGCAGTACTGTTCTTAATCACACTGTTAAACAAGGATGAGTGTAGAGACAGCCTGGAAGAGGAATATATGAAACAATTATTTACACAGGTTTTTGGGTATCTACTTGGTTCTGTTCCTTCTGTCTGTGAGGTTTGAGTTTAGGGTCAGAATAAACAGAGAATGCCATATATTGTGGTTTTAACGTCTTTCTTTGCTTTTTGTCACTACTTGTCTTACCAAAATCTGATTTAGGTTCTGAATTGCATAAATTCTAAGCAAACTGTAGCAGGACTTATGCCTTAGATTGTTAACAAACAAGCCATTTCACTCTGCCCTGTGTCTGGTTACTTGAGGTCAAGACATTCAAAAAAGTGTCTTTTTTTTTTTCACATGGTCTATGGGCAGGGTTTTCTGACACTGGTATCTGGAAGGTATCTTTGTACTGCTGGTGGGATTTTTTGAATGCTGAAAAGACCTATATATGTTTAATTTTTCTTTGATATGCTCCCTACAAGTTGAAGATAATTCAAGAGGAGAGTGCAGATTGGCATTTTTATTTGGTACAGATAGGCAGGATTAATTTTTCTGCTTTGAAAAAATAATACTGTTATTTGGTTAAAAAAACACCAGTGGTTTTCATATACTAGAAATATTTCTGTCAGCCATTCATCTAACACGTGTTATTCTCTTCCCAGATATTTTCCCTGTTGTGTCCTTATTGCAATCATCAAAACCATTTGAAGAGTTTAATTTAGACTGAAATGATTCTCCATAGAATAAACAGAATATCTCACCTGTGAAGGATGATTACATTTTCTAAATTTGTTTAAAAAGGAAGGACCTTCATGATTCACAAGTGTTCTACTTGCAATTTTTATGTGGCAATATTCACAAGTTCTACTTGCAAGAGAAGTCTTGCATACTTTAAATCTGAAAATAAAGCACTTCTGTGTTTGACTACTATCAGCAGTTTTATCTTTCATTTTATTGGCGCTGAAAGTGTAAGCATCAGTGTTTTGGTTTCAGACATTGCCTGGCTTGATATTAGTGGTCCTTTACTGTGAAAATACTTTTATTCCTGGTTATTTCAGTACCCATGATGTGCTGTGGAAATGAAGGAGGTTTCAGATGTCTTTCCAGTGAGGCATTAAAAGACAGTTGTGGTACAGCTTTAGGTAATGCTAGACAGGGCCAGGGCTGCCTTGTGAAAGTCTTAGCTCGGAGTTCTGGTGCATCCTGCACACGTGTGGGTAACTCTGATCTCTTTGCAGAGGGGTGAGGTGACTCACTCGCTGTCTAAGCTCGGCTTAGTGAGCATTTCAGGCACCTCACTGGCACAAGCCACAGCCGAGTGGCAATTTAGGATGGAAAGTCAAATTCTTCACCTGCACACAATTCCAACTCTTCCCAGCAAGCAGCGCTGGTACAGATTTGCTTTGCAAATAAGAGTAGGCTGGCCAGGAGCCGTACAAAGGAATTTCCATGGCACTGCTGGCAAGAGCAGGAGCAGAGGATGGGCTGTGGTGTGTGTGAGCATCTCCTGCAGCCTGCAGAGGAGCTCTGGGGCGCTGCAGGTCCTCAGAGCTGGCCTCTCATCAGGGCTGTGGCCCCACCAGCCCTGCTACTCTGCCAGACCATCCCCAGCGTGCAGCATACACAAACAGCTAATCCATTTATGCAGCAGCATCTGGCTACTCCAGATTTCCACTAAGAACAAGGTCTTTCAATAAGATTTCCATCTCCCCGATTTGTTAAGTACCCTTTGCTCCCTCCTCCATAATTAAGCAGATATTTAGATACTGTATTCCATATATCTGCATCTGTGAAAAGATATATGGAATAGATGTTATCTCTGCCTGAATGTGTGAATTTCCATTCATTTTTTTAGAGGATGAAAACTTTTGCTGTGGACCTGAAGGAGGCCAAATATGCTACTATGTGTTGTTATTTCTTAGGCTTATTACATAACTAAGTTTATTTTTAGTGTCAGTTATTTTTTTTTCCTCCTTTTATACGAGGTTTTTCTCTCTTTAAAGCTACGTTAAAATTGCTTGAATTAATTTGATAGTGGTTGATTGTTTCTTATACCTATTACCTAGCTTTAAAGTTCAAGGAATTTATTCAGTATTTTTCCAGCAGCTCACAAGCTATGAAAAGTCAACAATTTCAATGCAAAAGCAGCTGTGTGTGCTTTTGTTTTTAGAGTTGAACTTGAGACTCTGTTGAACCACTTTTTGGCACCATCTTTAGAAAAATCAGGGTCACCTCAAGATGGAGTCTTACAAAATTAGTAACTTCTTTAAGAGCAGATTCATTTTAAGTACCCTTAAATAGCTGCTGCAGTTTGGTTAAGTTGTGTATAATTTGATTTCAGCTTTCTGTTCCTTGAAAGACTTGGATATCTTCTCCTTTTGCATATTCAGGATTCCCCATGTCCCCGTTTCTCTGCATTGTCTTCCACCGTTTCACAGGAGCAGACTTCTGTTCATCCTGTCATATTTGTTCTCTATTAGAAACAGTATCTGGAAGCCAAAGGGGAATTCTGTCTGCAGTAGTCTGGCCAAAAGCAAATGGTATGGCAGGATTTCTCTATAAAAAAAAGGGGAAAAAAAAAAAAAAAAGAAAGGTACAATCCCCCTTTAGACACCCACACCCTCACCCCTAAATTTATGGATTCCCGTAGGATTTTAAAAGTTGAAGAAAGGCAAACGATTATGTTCTCATTTTTCTTGAATATCTCTCAATTCAGGAGTCTTCTGTGTGCATCTGGCTTGCTGTGAATGTAAATATATGTGTATAAACATGTTTTATAATTTGAAGCTATACTGTCTGTTAACTAAAATAATAGCCCCAAAAGCAGTTGGCCTGTCATAGATGATATAGCTCAGCTTTTATATCTGCTGTTCATCAAAAGAACCAATGAAAATTTCATTCTAACTGGCAGCCAAGTAGCTAGAAAAATAAAGACTGCTGATGCCAGAGTATGAGCAACACAATAATTTGCTAAGACTAATATGCCTGGCTGTAACCTGATCATATTTGAATCAATTGATGATATTTTAAATTAATTTGTCATGTGACTGACTTGCAGTTCTAAATTCCAGGAAAATATCACCACTGAGTTCGGTGAAAAATAGCATTGTTTGTTCAACACAGACGTTTTTCAGCCAGACAGTGATGAAAGTGCTTGCTAATAAGTACACAGGAAGTTGAGAAACACATATTAGAATAAAATATATTTTTCACTGGCAAACTTCTGGGGTTTTTTTTTTTTTCCTTTGGTGATTTTATTTTAAGAGTTTATTTTGTCCCAGGCAATTTTGTATTATAATTAATTATTAGGAGAACAAGAAGGAACTTGTTTTCAGAATTAAACCGTATGGAATAATTTTTCACCAGACCCTGAAAAAAAAATGATCCTTGCTGGCTATACTGTTAAGGATTTATTTCCTAATTCTTCTTTTGTTTTTTTTCCTCCTTCCCCTGTTCCTCACCATTAAATGGCAGGGTTGTTTTAATTGTTTAAAGGAGAGGGGATTGTGGCTGCTGCTGGAGTGTCAGCTCCTCTGCCTGAGCCTTGCTGAGCTTTTCCAGTTCACTGGTGCCAGTGCAGGCATGGAATGGCTCATGTACAGCTCTAATTCCAGCTTACTTGGCACTTATTTCTTGAATGGCCCAATTTTACATGTGATTAGTTTTTAATTCTTAAATCACGACATAAACTGTGTGTATTGTGTTAGTGTAAAAGTCTGTTCATACGCAGGAGGTGATTAACTGGAAGTGCAAGTTCTGTTTTTCCTGGTACATCAGTGTGCAACCACTGTGGCTTCTGTGGGGACTCCTGGTTTGCAGCTGAAGGCAGAATTCATCCCGAAGTGGAAAAAAAAAAAAAAAAAAAAAAAAGCGATGCAGATTTTTAGGATGTGACAAGAATAACATTACAAGATAGATAACTATAGCAAGGCATAACAAGAAAACTGTGTTTCTGTGAAAAGCAGACTGCAGTTATTTCTGGTCTGATCCTGGTTTCTGATTCACAGTTTTGAAGGCCAAAACATATAGAAATGAATATGTTTGTGCATGGGAAGGACTTGGGAAATCTCTGCTGGTCTTGTTCCTATTTGAGTAGGCAAGAAAAGGGCCAGATGAAATATCTTGCTCTGTTTATATCCACCAGCTTCTCAGTTGCATTAGAACATAATTGTAGGAACCATGCACTGGGCTCAGGATGAGCTCATCTGTTTAGCAAAAAATGTCTGTTTTTTAGGGCTGGAAACTCAGTCTCGATATGTTCAAGGAAATTAGGTCTACTACTGTCTCATGTCATAGCTTGTACAGAATTTGCATCGAAAAGATGCCAGAAAAATGTCACTTTTATGGATGGTAAACTGCTAGTTTTACTAGAATAGGTAAAGTAAGGACCTATTGTATATATACATATTTTTTACTTTTAAAGTGAGATGGAGATATTGTTTCTTTTTAAATGCAGACTCTATATCTAATTACTGTGTATCAAAGCAAATGAGGCTTCAGTTTCTGAGAAATAATAAAACTGAAGTAACACACTGCTGAATCTGGTCTATTGGGTTTGGCCTTTTCTAGATGCTGTGAAATTTAAACCAAAATATTAATTCCACTGGCCTGAAAGCACCAGCATCTTTCCCCTGCAGAGCTTTTCTGATGTTGTAGCAGTTGCTCAAGATTCTAAGGCTGTAAATGGAATGATTTCTCTCTTAATTGTTATGCATCTTGATTGGGTTGATCCTTTTGGGGTTGGTGTACTCTTATCACCACATTGTGGTTGTTAACGTCACTGTGATGAAATCGTTGGAATAACAGGGACACCCCATAATGCTTTTTTGTAAGGTGGCAGTAATCTGATTAGTCTTCGCAAAAGTAAATACTTCTGATCTTTTCACTTGTTGGTAGAGACTTAAGAAAGTCATGCTGGCACTCAAAAAATGCAAGCCTATGGCTTGATGGCAATTTGCTGCTTGTTACAATATTGTTGGCTGTGATAAAATTAAAGGGGGAAAAAGCTGTGGGAAATAAATAAGCTGTATTTGTTTTTTTAAACCTCTGATGTTAGGAAATCTGCTCGGAGATCCTGTATAAAAATAAGGATGTAATGTGCAGTTTGTTTTTGCCAAAAGGGAGATATAGAGTCTTTGGAGTGTCACCCAATGAGGATGACACTCTGTGTAGTCAAATGTTTATTTACTTGCTCATATATTCCATTTTGCCTGTCTGATGGCTTGTCTAATAAGGATGGATACAATTGTGGTGCCTTGTGTACCCACAGATCTCTTCACCAAATTGACTCTTTCTAATTTCTCACTTATACTCTTGTGCAAATACATTTTTTGTGTGATTACATATTTGATACATCTCTTTTTTGCATGCTGCCATTATAATTTCATGAAACTTGTTTCTTCAGAATGTTGTTTGGTTAAGGGACTGTCCTCTCAATGTTACTTACAATAGCTTTGATTTCAATCCAAATTTCTTATGAGTTTCTTACTACCTTTTTTCATCAATTTTTGCCCACTTCTCTGTGTGTACAGTTATTCAATCTTTTACCCTTTGACCTGTCAATTATCCACCTTTTATCTGTTATTTCTATTTCTTTAGCTTCCCAATTTCTATGTGTGAAAACTTTGATGGGTGTAAATCCATCTTCTGGTGTGGCCATTGGATTTGAAATCCTGTGTTTCCCAGGATATATATTTGTGTGGTTTCCATGCCATATGCAGAGCAACACTTATTTGTTTGCTCTGGAACTTGTAGTTGGCATTTGGGATGTATTTATATGCTGAACTATTTAAAAATGTATATTTGCTTGGTTCCTTTCATAGATTTTCACTAACTGGGGAGCAGTTGACCCATTTTGATGCCAACCAGGTTAATAACTTTTATGTTCAACGAACAGAAGTCTTTGAGAGAAGCATTTATTTCCACCAGGGATAATATATAAATTCCTTAGAATATATGTTGCAATAGGTTTGCATCTTTTTGTGTTCTTGCTTATGGAATCTTGTAGGTGAGGGACATTAAATGTAGACCTATCCTCAGAATTCTTAAGAGTAATTGAAATGTTTTGATTTGAGAATCCCTTCGATATTGAGTTCTCCAGTTTTTTGGTTTTTTCATGCTATCAATGCTGTCTGGAGAAAGCTGAGAATAACATCATTACTGCACAGAAACTTTCAGCTTTTGATACAAATTTTTCTGGCAGAGATGACTAAAAGAAGTGAATTAAAGGCAATCTGCAGAAGACTCTTATTAATGCTTTTGGAAGTATGTTCCATGTTGTCATCCTGTTTTCTTTTTTTGTAGAAAATCTTGGAAAGTAAGAGCCAAAAGAGAAGTCTAGTATCATTCAGGATTAGCCCATATTCCCCAGTTCTCCTGTCGTTTTTCAGGCTTTCCTACATTTAGAGCTGTGCTCATACTGTTGCAGTATGGGCAGGCACTGAAAATGTGGTAGGAGAGAGTAATGTGAAATATTCTTGATAGTGTTCTTCAGAGTATCCTTGTGAAGTGCCTTTGGTTCCTTTTACTTCTAAAAATTGGATTTCTGGTGGATCATTAGTTTGATTTCAGAGCCAATAATCTTCAAATAAAGTGATTTTAGAGGCTGTTCACTTTCCCCCTGATAGCCTAGACAATGCTTTGAATAACCAACATAAAGAGACAACAGAGAAATGAGTTTGGTAAGAGGGGCCTTGGGCATGAAGGTGAGGACATTAGCCAAAGGTGAGCACATTCCTGCTTTCCACCCTGGTAGAACTTCCTGGGATAGAAGTCAGATTCTGGTGTGTTGAAATTTCCTTTTGAGGCTGTGCTTTGGCAAGATGCTGCCTTGTTGCTTATAAAATGACTAAAGTGTCTACCAAATGCAAGTGCCAAGTCAAAATATGTTCTGTATTTTGGTAATTGTGCAGAAAGAGCACCAGATGGTTCTGATGATGAAGCGCTTTGGGTGGGATCATCAAGTTTTAATGGATGGCAAACTCCAAAAGCTTAATTATCAACCTCTCCAGCAGCATACTTTTCATTGGAGTGGACAAGTTATTTTCAGAGACAGAAAAGAAATAACTCTGTATTTCTTCGCACGTAGCTGAATAAAAACCCACTTAGCTTCTCTGTAGGAGTATGTGAAGCTCAGAATACTTGGGCCTAATAGAGAGGGTGCCAAGTTATGTTTCCAAAGTGGAAAAACGATGTTATGAATAATACTGTTTTTGTTTGAATAGTTTGATCTTTTCCCAGCATGCCCAGTTTTCATGGTGTGCTGCTAATGTGTAACTCTCCTACAATATCAATATATCCTACATTTTGGGTTCAGGTGTGTAGCAGTGCTGTTTATTTTCCACATCTAGTCTGAAATGGCTCAAGAGTGGTCTGTTCTTTTAGAAAATTTTCCTATTGGAGGAATTTGGACAGGCCACATTTAGAGCAAAGAAATGAAAAGATTAAATAGCAGATCACACAGCACACTTTTTAACTCCTGCAATGTTGCTTGATTTCATGAAGTGAGTCCATTCAAGCTGGAAGTGTTGATGGATTTGCTTCTGCAGTGTTAAAATTTGGCTTTTAATTTTAATACCTTCCATTCAAGGCTGGTAACAGCATAGCAGTAACTTGTGTGCTGTAATCACAGAGGGCTTTGTATGTATTTGAAAGAAATGTTCTGCATGTGAATTTTTTATTCTTTTTGCATTTGTATATGTTTGCTAAATCCCAGTGATGGTGGCATTTGCTTCCAGTTTTTACACAGGAGTGCTGTTACCCTTGCCTGAAACTCTGCTTGTTATTGTCACTGAAATAATGGAAAGTTTCACCATTGGCTGCAGTGTGATTACAGGGTCAGCTTGTTGAAATACATCTCAGATGAGGAATATTTGAGCTGATGAGAGGCCAAGTACAGCCATCCCTCACAGCATGCAGGCACTTCTGCAGGACAGGACTGGATCTTTGAAATGCTGTGAAATTTCAATCCACTACAATGTGAGAATCCTGCAGCTGATGCTGCCACAAAAGAGCAAGTAAAGGCAGAAGGGCCCAACTGGGTTATGTGTTCAGAGCATCTTATTTTGTGTGCAGGTTTTAAAAATTGTTGGGACTTGCTCCAGAGCACAGCTGCTTCTCCATGTAGGGAGAGATATCAAGAAGAGCATCATATATGATTGATGGGAGACCCTCTGGTTGGCATTGAGCCACCTTGCACAGTTTTTATATAATTATCTGTTAATTTTTGTATGTGCACTTAAGCAAGTTGTGATGAGTTCATCTCAGAATCAGAGTCAGCATGGTTACACAGAGGATTCATGTGACTTTTGAGAGTAAAGTAAAATTTTTTAAACTTAAAACTTTTAAAATATTCTGATAGTATTTTTACTGAGTTTTGCAAAGCTCTACGTGGCTTAGACTGGGATTCTGCTGTTTCTGATCTCATTAAGTAGAATCATGTTCTCTGATTTTCAAGGAGCTGACTCGTTATTTCACCTACTATAGGGCACCAGAATTAGAAATGTGTGTTCCTAGATCTTCAAATTATGGCTTGGAAGTTCCACAAACTTTATGTTGGCACTCTGTGCAGAGGAAAATGTCATCTAACTCTAGTATTTTCAAATATTTATCTTCTTGAAAGGTACTTGAAAATTTCTTTAAGAAGTTTTGTATAGGAGCAAAATACATTCTTGTGGTGATTAACAATAGTAATTTCTGACTTTGCAGCGAATTGCCAGATAATTATAATTCAGCCTCGAAAGTTCTAGAAATTTCTAAGAGGTTCATTACCTCTTTGGGATGAAAGAATAAAGGGCAAAATCCCAGATCCATTAAAATATTTGTTGTTCTGTGATAAAAGAAGAGCAGGAGGGTTTTAACCCTGTGTCCCCAAACCAGCCATGCTTCCCTGTGAATGTAGAGGAATCCCTGGGGTTTGCTCTATTTCATTGCATATTTATTCACACTGAATAATGTGTCTGCTGATGTTTTGAAAATCCCTGTCCTCCGTGGACTGTGGACTTTTCAGTCTCTCTGTGACAATTTGCACAGCAATGAGAACAACGGGCTCTTGGCCATGACTGTGACCTGCAGCATCACCCTGACACCCTGGGCTGTTATTTGGAATTAAGGAGTAGTCAGCAGTAAAACAACTGAAAGTGTAAATGTGACCATTGGCACTCCAACTAGCACTTCACAGTTTCCTCAGTGAAGAAAAAGGAGAATAAGAAAGAGAAGAATAAGAATTAAAAGTCAGGGAGGTCTTCTAAGAACATGATCTTGGTTCTTGAAAGTGGAATTTCAACATTTTCTCTTTTCTTGATGGCCCAGAAATTTTTCTTATAAATTTCCTTACACATAAGTGGTTTTGCTGTGCATTCCAAAGGGTTCAAATGCCAGAAAAAGAGGGCAGGGTCACCTGGAAAAAGGGAAATTTCTAGCTCGAAGAAGTCAACTTTGTCGAGTTAAAGTAAAATAGAGGAATTGGAAAAATTTAGAATAATAATAAAGAATAAAAAAAGAAGACAACCTGCATACTTTATGGGTTGTTATAACCTGTGCTCTAATGATTTCTGATGGATGTTGCCCTAATGTTCACTCTGGTGTTCGTTTAAAAGAAAATGGGTAAAACTCCACCCTAAAATTCCACAGCAGGACTTGCTTCATATAGCACAAGACACAAACACATTTGAACACATCCTTCCTATAGAACTTTCTTTTTGAGAAGTATAAACTATTATCTGTATATTTTTCTTTTCTTCCTTCCTTTCTTTTGTTTGGTTAAAGCAGTGATAAGATCTTGTAATGAGACATGTCAGGCTGATGAGTTAATTTGGTGAAACTTTTAGGTTTGCCAGCTTCTTGAGTGCGAATTCTTTTTTTACAATTTTCTTTCCTTCTTTTTTTTTTTTTATTTTTTTTAATTTTTTTTTTTAGCAAGATCAGTATTCCACTTTACATTTTTGAAATATCACATGCAAAACACCTAGCAATCACCCCTCTAGACATCAGATTTTCAGTGCTGCCTGTCAGTGTCTTGCTGAGGGCAGGTGCAGACAGCCTGGGGCTCAGAGATGTCAAGCAATGCTGGTAAATGCCTGCAGATATGGTTTTCTATGACTGCCTAAAGAGGCTGTGACTACCTCAGTCATTTTCAGCACATGAGAAAACTCAACCCTTCCCCCAGACTTGCCTTTAAATTTGTGGCTTGGGACATTCTGTCCTGAAGTGCAGTGTGACTCTGAGTTTACTAATATGTGATTCCTGTTAACAGAACAAAAACCAGGCTATGAACTGATCTTTTTGGAAGTGCTGCTTTAGCATTTTAGCCCCTTTGACTTTAATACCCACGACTGTGCTTTAAATAAATTGGAGTAGGGGGTCATCATATCTTTTTTTTTTTCAATGGGCAGTGTTGCCTGCATGAATTTCCATCCATGGTGAGCATATTTCAGTCCTGGTTTCAAAATATCTTGCAGAGGTGAACTTTGCAGAAAAAATGGGAGATCCAAATCTTTAGATGATAGGCAACAAGTATTTGTCAAAATCTCAATTCAGATTTTGACAGAAATGTCATAAGTGAAAAATCCAAAGAAACTAGAGCTACACCTGGTAAAGTCTCCAAAGGGTGAAATCTTATCAAAGTGATACTTTTACCATTGAAGGCAAATTTCTGTTTCAAGGTGCACTCTTTCCTTAATTACCACCTTTTTTTCTTGCTTTTTAAACTAATGCAGTAGTCACCCTTTAGGAGACACTGAAAGGAGGCCAAAAAGTTTTTATTTTGAGGGCTTGATGGGATAATGTGATTCATATTTTTTTTGTGTGTGTGTGATCTATTTGTCCAGCAGGTGAGAGTTAATTATCTTCAGGACTGATAATTGTAGCTAATCACAAATAGAAGGGTCTTTTGGGCAGAACACAAAGGAATATCCTTGCTGCTCTGTGCCACAGACCTGGGAGCAGTTTTCCCACAGAGGATGCACATGGAAGGTGGGATCCTAATTGAATGGATCTTGGAAGAAAGAAATTTTATTTACTTATTTTTCTAAAGTGAAACGAAAATTAGAGCACCTGGACTTCCTCTTCTCTGATTATAGTGTCAGGATAAATGAATTTCAAAAATGGGAGCTGAGAGGGGAAGTTAGTGTACGACTAACTGAAAAAAAAAAAAAGGATTTTAGCTATAATTATTATGTTTCAGGGTTTCAGGGAAAGAAAACTCCAAGATATGTGGTAAGGAGGTTTTGTCCCTCAGGGAATCCAGGGAAGTAGACCTGAAGGCAGACATTCTTAAGGCCTTCTAATTGATTTTTATGTCCTACTTAACTAGCTTTGAAAAATCTTAGCTTCAGTTGCATGGGACTCTCCAATAGAGAACCCCAATATTTTGTCTGGATTAATATTCATTTCAATGGGAATAAATGGCACGCTTATATTGTAATATTACAAAATAGATGTGTCAGAAAAATTGTTAGTTTGTGTGCAACTGACTTACTTCTTTTTCCCTTTCCCCTTTTTCTATTCTCTTTTCCTTTTTTAATTTATTTTTTTAATTTAATTGAAACCAGCAATCTCTATTTTTTTTCTTGTTTAAGTACACTACAGTTGGGGCAGGTTAAATCTCCAGTTGTCAAGGAACCATCAAATCATCAAATCCATGGGATAATTATGCTGGAATTTTAAATATGGTGACGTGCTCCCACACACGAGTATTATTGCTGATATCTCTAAAATATCAGCTAAACATTTCAGCTATTTTACCCTTTTTAACTCTTGGAAATAGTGGTGAAAAGGTAAAACTGTGCTTTCAGAATTAGCACTGCCCCTGCCCCCCCATATATACAGATATATATATAATATATCTTTGCTCCAGGGCTTTAGTTTCCTGTTACTATTCCAAGCCTTGTCTATGCATATGTAGGTGTTACACTATAAAAAAAAAAATTGTACCAAGGAGTTCGCATCTGGTAAATGCAGCACAAGTGCAGCTGAGTAGGTGTTTAAGTCAAAGTTCAGTGAGAGAACCTGATGAAGATGTATCCTAAACCCTTCCTGTGGCCTGAGGGATGTTCAGTGCCCCAAAGCCTCCCAAGGTATCTGACTTTCAGCTCGACATCTTCTCAACTCCACATAATCCTTGATGCTTTGTTGGGCAAGGAAAAAAAACAAAAAAAACAGTCACGGAATTTGTTTTTATTTTTCTTTCCAGAAATACTTTTTGTTCAGAGGAGATCATTAGTTATAGATAAAATATGGAAATTTCTATACATATAATATATGTGTATATATATACACATATATATATTTATATATGTATATATAAATATATATATACATATAATATATATATAATCGATATTAAAAAAATGGAGGAAAAATAGGTAGCTGTAAATATAGACAGTTGATTTGCATCACAAATCAAAGCAATTCCATTCTGTTGTGTAACTGAATTTCAGTTTAGTCCAATGCAGAGCTCGTGAAGCTCATTAAAGAGACTTAACTGCATGGTGAATTACAGTTTGAATAATATTTTATACTTTTTGTACTGTTGTTTTTGGTCATATGACTGAGCTGAAAGAGCATGCCCTCTTTTAACCATAGTAAGCCAATTCTTCAACAAGATTATTTTAAGAGTTGGTCTGCACACGAAAGAGAAGGGAACCTGACACATTATGTATTCAAAAGATGAAAGGAGCCAAAAACTAGCGAAAGTATTGTTAACTTCAATACAACTTGGCAAGAAAAATTACATCCAAGTGGTAAGCTAACAGCTCCTGGTAAGTGCATTGTTGCATAAAGATGGTATTATATAATGAACAAAAATGTTGTTATTTGTTTAAAGTTGCGTCCTTATGAGCCTGTGTTACGGTTGTGCCAGGAGACCCTGCTCGTGCAAGGCCCTGGACACCTGTGGGAAGAGATTAAAAACTATCATTGCACGTGGTGAGACTACAGGTGAGGCCAGAGAGAGAAGAGGAAAACGAAAAAACAACGGCCCAGTATTACAATGCAGGTCAATTCAGTGCTGCCCTCTCGGTGTTTGTGTTCCACAGGGGGGTGACAGCAGTGAGTCCCTGCAGGGTGACCCTGGTGTCACTTCCCAGCCCCATCCTCTGCATCTCCAGGTGTGGAGAGGAGCTCTGGGAGTGCAGCTGGGATTGGCTGTGAAACCCTCTCTGTCCTTGGCACATCCTTCCAGCAGCACCTCCTGACCTTGAACTCCTGCTGCCGGCCTTTCTTGGGTCTGGAATTGTGATGGTGCTGCTTGGGGCTTGTGTGGACACACACATTGAGAGAGCTGGGGAATTCCAGCTTGGGAATTCTCTCCAGGCCTGGGTTTCTCCTGACTCTCAGCTCCATTCCCAGGCTGCCAAGCTGACTGCAGCTTCAGTTAGGGAGGAGTCTCCCAGGGTGACAACACGGTGACAAACAGAGTGGAATTCATCACCAACATTAACCCCTGGTGTCTTTGCCGTGGGACACATCCTGAGGTGCTGTCCCAAGGATGTTTTTCCCAATTGTCCCATGAGCTCCTGTCCTGTCCTGGCTGCACTAACACACTTTAAATCCGGGCTGGCTGTACAATAAATTGGCCTTTTTTCCCAAAGAGCTCCGTGTGTGCTGCTGTCCTTCCTCTCTCTTTGCAGAGCAGTGACCACAGGCTTGTGATGCTGCAACTTTTCCATTCAGGGCTTAATTTACCTGGTCGTGCCTCCAGCAGCTGGATCTGCACGTGTGAATGCTCCAGCAGCAGCGCTGCTGTGAAAGCTTGGAGTGTTCCCTTCAGCCCAGGGTATTGACCATGAAAGCCCCAGCCCATGGCTCTGAAAATGCCCTGCAGCTCACCACGAGTCCAGAGGGGTTTTTTTTGTTTTTTTTTTTTTTTTTTTTTGTGTCCCAGCACACCCTGTGAGAGGCAGTCCCTGCTGCAGGGACTCCAGGGAAATCTGAGTGCCTTGATGTGGGATTTGCCACCTTTCCCCGGGCAGCAGAGGAGGCTTTTGCTGTCTGCAGCCCATGAGTTATAACTGGAGCTGCTCCTCTGCCTTCAGCCCTGCGAGCAGCGTGCTGCATGTCCTGTGGTTCTTATCTGCTCCAAAGAATGCACACAGAGCTTATCAGATCTGGAATGCTAGCGCCCTGCCTTTCACACGAAGGAATAAATGCATATTTAGGTATTTCTTTCATCTGCACGGTGAATTAAGATGTTTTTGGTGTTTTCAAGCGTAATTTTTGTGGTAGATGTAATAATATACTTAAATTAGTTGTTGGAGATATGCAGTACTTTCTACTATGAAAATCTTTTCAGACTTCAGCAGATGCTACGCTATGGAGTGATACTACATAAATTTCATATTCTACATTCGTGTACTGTAATGATTGGATGCTTTATAGATCTGCAAGCAGACAGCAGAGAAACCTTCCCGAGGACATCTACACAATAACACAATCATTTGTTAGAGAAGGGACGATAAGGAGCTTTTACAGCCAGTTCTATAATATAACACTGCCAGGTAATGTGCCACTACTGAGTGACACCCCTTTGGGAAAAGACAGGGAGCCACTGTCTGTGGAATTTGGCAAAAAGTGGTGATGTTTATGGGGCTCCTTTTTTAAAGAGGTGGTTTACAGAAACACCACCATGGTATGTGTTTGTTGACATGTTTTTTGTAGGCAGATGTGAGGTTGCTCTAAACTGGAAGTCGTGTAGTTTACGTAAGTGCTAACCAGAGCTAAACTGGATTAGAGTGGGTTTGTGGCCAGTCATCTCCCAGTGTGGGCAGAGGCAGTGAGCTCATATCTGCCTGCAGCAATGTGGAGATGTGGCCTATTTTAGGGACTTCTGCTGAGCCTCCTTTCTCTAACAACGACATCACAGCTCCTGGGCTGTGGAATTGTAAAGCACAGAGGGAAGAAGCACCAGCTCCTTTTTATTTCTATGGAACTAAGAGGCACAAAGCAACTTCTGCTGAAGGCTGAGCAGAGAATCTGTAACAAAACTGAGTTCAGAGCTTTGGAGACCAGTTTTTACACTGCATGCCCTGTGGTGTGGTTCTTACCTCACTCTGATGCAAATTGTGTTTTCATATGACCACTTGTGGAGCAGGTGGTGTGCTCTGATTCCTTCTTTGATGGATCACTTGACTGCAATCTCTGTCAGGGCATACAAAAATCCAAACGAAGATCACGGCAGAGGGACTATTTTAAAATGAAAAGCGATAGGGAAACAATGTTGTAGTTATTTTGTTGGGTTGTTTTTTTTTTTTTTTTTTGTTTACTGGTTTGAGAATTTTTTTTTATCTATGCATAGAATGAAGAAGAGTAAAGATTTCAAGAAAGAAGCCAGCAAAGGCAGTAAAATACAGCCCTTGAGTGCTTGAACAGAAGTGAAAGAAAGGGAAGCTAGCAGGAATTTGCTTGTAGTGGTTAATTACTGTGTTTGCTTTCCTGTTTCAAAATGATCATGTATGAAGAATATTCTGTGAGTAAGTAAAACATTTTTCATTGAACCATCTTGAAAAAGTGTCCTTTATCTGAATTAAGGAAGATTTTTAGAAATCCAGTTCAAAGGTTTTCATTACAATCAGCCAACTGCCTCCTTAATTTTTGTGATTATGTCTTGACACTTACAGGTCATTAATGATGCTTTAATTGTGAAATATTGCACATTTAAGGGTGTGAAATGACTATGTGATTCAGGCCCTAAATGTGCAGTTTCGTTTCTGTATTATTCCTTTTTCTCATTTCACATCATGCTATAATTCTGAAAATAGTTTTTTAACAGTTTTTAAATGATACATATTTTAGTCCCAGCAGCCCACAATGATAGGCCACATTCTCAAATGATATAACATGATGCCATGCTTTTTACTAAATGACTGCTTCCATTTTTTGCTTCCAGGCTTCCTTCATGCTCACTGGTGACTGTGCACAGGCCATAAAGGCTACCTGTGCAGGCTCTAGCTTAGAAAAATCAGAATATTTTAATTAAGGATTTAAAACATTAGTAATTTTTTTTTTCTGCTTTCCAACAATTATGTGTTTTTTTTTTTTGAAGACTGAGACCAATGTGAATTATTAAGAGCTGACTGGGTGAAAAGATGACTACTTTATAACTGATATTCAGCTTTTTATGGAATTTTCTTTGGTTCATAACTCATGGGGTAAACAGGCTCCTACTGTCATTTAGTGATGTTCATAATCCCTTTTATGTCCAGTGTTGGTGCCAACATGTGCTTGCAAGACAAGCCAAAGCTTGTCAATTTTTACAAATTGAGTTATTTTGAAGGATTCTGTTAAATTGTAGATGGCTGTGTATTACTCTTAGTTAGGTCAATGTGAAGTGATTACCTTTACTAACTCTTTAGCAAATGTGCCTGAAATCAGAGGATAAGTTGCTTTTACAACTTTATTTCCCCCCTTTCAAAGTAGCATTGGGAGAGCAAGTCTTTAACAAGGATGGCAGCAATCTTCTAAACATGCAGAAATTGCAGGTATTCAGAATGTTTTTTTAAAGCTTTTCAACTGCAAAATATCTGAGTGGAATTTCTGGTGGGATTTGTAACCAATTAAAACTACAGAATACATTAAAGATGATTTTGTCCTTGTATATGTTTATGCAACAACTCTTCACCTGTGTGGTTACCTGGAGTTCAACTCTAGACATCTAAAGTGAAAACATAAATGGTTTGAGCTAATGGAGCAATTTTTATTGATGTTATGATGTTAGTGTTTGATGGACAGAAAGTTTTCTACGTGGATAAGAAAACATTGTCAGTTTAAGAAAAAGTACTTGGACATCTAAAAACAATAAAAGTGATGGAGGCTACAGAATACAGGAACACAGGTGCAATAGGAGAAAAAGTAGTTAGCAACTACTCCATCTAATTAGGTCATGTGATTTACTTTTCTGTGCCTCTGTGTTAGCAATATTGCCTTTCTTTGGAGCAGAGAACTGTGCAAGGTAAAATGAGTCCAGGCAGTAAGAAAAAGGTATTTTCTTCCCTGTAAACTCCAGATACCTCACACTTGAAATGTCACTGTGAATAACAGTTTCTGATAGATTAGCCTGTTTTCAGCATTTTCCTTGCACTCTGCTTGTGTTGGTGGACTGAACCCTTCCTCGATTGCACTATTTTATTAAATTTACTAAGGGAAAGTGGTTGAAGGAAAAGTTGGTTTTGTACAGTCTGCTAAACAGGCACCTCAGCTCTGATGGGGCCATTTTGAATAGACCAGGCTCTTTAGGGTTTTCCCCCCCACCCTGCCCAGCTCCATCATGGACAAACCTGCAGCTGGTTCACAATTCTGGGGACTTGTCTGAGCCTTCCTTTGCTCGGGATACTCAGCCCTGTCCTGCCTTCTCTCACTTGCACTCTTGCTGTAAGAATTAAAGCTCCACACACATATTGTTCTGCAGGATTTTTTTACCAAACTGAACTTTTCCCCTGGTAGATTACCAGAGTGCTAAAGCTAAGTTTAAAATTTTGTATGTTTAACCTTTCCCCCTAATTGCTTGCCCAGAATAAAGGTTTGGTGCTTTGTTGCTAAATTCTCAACATGAGGTGGTGTGCATTAAAGTGTATTTATACTTTCAGATTAATTAACTGTGACCTTATGAACCACTGTCCTTGTTTAATTGGTGGCTCCAAAGCACACTAATGGCATAAATCAGCTGATAATGAGATTCAGACTTGCTTTTAAAATATATAATAACAACACTGCATTGATAGAGCAAATGAGATTTGTTGACTGTTGGTATTAGAGGAGAGAAGACACAATTAAATGTGTACTTTCAGGATGGGGGAGAGCTTGGTTGGAATGAATAATATGCACTTCAGGGTGGGTGTATGAAATAAGGAGGATATTCTGCATCAAGATAAGTTTGGTATTCTCTCCTTGTCTCTAGGCACTGTGCAGTACTGGCTGGTGCACTTTAGGATACAGAAATGTTGTGGGAAGGTGTTTCTTAAAGATTACTGGGGGCTAACAAAAATGACAATTTCATCTTTAAATATAGTTACATGTTTTTAAACTGAGCTTACACCCACTGTTTTATGAACTGCAAATTAATCAGATAGCTCCCTGAGAACAAAAAGGTTTTGACCTAAACTAGTTGCCCAGGCTCCATTACTATTTTCAGTTTAATGTTACCCATATCCATCCTCACATTTTGGAAAGGAAACAAGGGCTGTGCAACAAAGTTTCTTTGTTTTCCTAAGAACTAAAAATGTGCTGTATGTAGACCAAACAATAAAAATAAACTACTGAACTACCTTCTAATGCATGGGGGTTCTGGAGAGAGGAAACCATGGATATTTAGAGGCATAAAGTGAGTCATTGTGCTAGTTAAAGAATTTTATAAGGCGAGCTCTGTGGGTTTGAGTTGCATCTGTTACCTTTCCAACTAGAACTGAGGGGTATGCAGGAAAAAGAATGTTGGATTTAATCATGCCTTATAGTGACTGCATTGTGCTTAGGCTAAGCTTCTAACTGGGATCTAGACCATAAGAGAACAAAATCGTTAGTCTTTCTTCTTTGTGTAAGTTTTGCCTTAGATGGATTCCAATTAAATGACCTAAACAATAATTTTACACCAGGTAAGCTGCAGAATGCTGTTAACAAACTACTTACGTTAAAAAAAAAAAAAAAAGTGATAAATGTTCTGTAACACTTGAGAACATAAAAAAAAATCTTCCAAGCCAGAAACCCCCTCACAGCTATTTTTCTTATTAAAAGATAACCATGCTTGCATTTATGACAGTTCTTAGAAGCAATAATGGACTGGGTTGCTATGCTGTGAGATGCAGAACAATGAAATAATTGTTTCTCTTGGTATTGGCTTCCTGGAAACAAATTCTGTGTAAATTACTTAGCTGAAAGCGTGACAACAGTCTTGTGTTCTGCTTTCTTCGGTTCATGGTTAAAAATCATAACTCTTTTATAATAATAAAAAAGTAACATTTATCAGTTCTGGCCTTTCTTTTGCTTCAACTTTTTCTCCCCTTTTATATTTTCAGGTCAGTTTCATGAATTCAAAAGCAACTTACCAGTGATTTCTGGGAGCTGGGGCTGATTCTCTTGTGTATTTGTAAGTATTTATTATTTTCTCTGTTATGTGCACCCTTCTAATACTCTTTTGATACGGGGAATGGAAGTAATTTTGAAATGTCACTGTTGTATCACATGTTTTAGCATGTTCATTTAGCAAGAATTTGACCTCACTACTTTTTTTTTTTTGCTACCAACTTATGGTTCTGTTATTCTGAATAGCAGCATACTGAATTAACAGTAAATATTATTATTTCAAACTTTATTTTTGTAATTATAACAATGTCTTCTTTTAATAATAACAATGATGAGAGAACAGCTTAACGTAACACATCAATGGTGGCACTTGCATCAAATTTCTGCAATAAAAATAATTTCTAGAAAAGAACTGGGGCTGTGACTCAAGACAGGCAGGACTTTTAGAGGAAATGCTGTGTGGTGTTGTTGAGGAAACACTGGGAGGACCAGCATCTGCTGAACTAGGAATACAATTTTATATCCTTGAGAAATCTGGCTTTTATTTTTTCAGCAAAACCATAGTCATTGAGGCCACAGCTCGGGAGCATGTTTGAGTATACCTGAGCTCAAATACATCAAATGGGACTACACCTAAACACAAATGTGTTGAGGAAGGGAAAGCCAGAGGAGAGGCTCTAGGAGGAAGATAATTATTCATGAAACAAATAGAAAACCTTCAGAATTTCTGTTTTGGATGGTCCTCAGCTTTAGTCAAGTATAATAAGGAAAATCCAATGGGCCCTAGACTTGGCATGATATAAATTATTGCAATAGCTCGTGTGTGATGTAGTATAAATGAAACCAATCTTTGCAGCTTGTTCTCTTAAGTCACAAATATAGTTTATGAATAAATATTTATTCGATCATTTGTGGAAAAAGATGTTCACAAAAGTGCATTCATCAGGGAAAAAATATGGCCTCTCAATATGGAAATGTGTTCAATTTGTACTAACCCTTCCTCTTTACAAATGTTCATTTTCACATATAGTTTTGCTATTGTATTTGCACTTTGCTTCATTTACAGGTCAGCATTTTTTTAAAGGAACATTTTCAGTCAGAGATAAAGAAAATATTATCAAACAAGATAAACAGTTCAAAACCAAGTATTACCACTGAAAAATAGTTCTGAGAAGGCAATACAAAGTGATTACTGAATTGAGAATGAGGAATTTGTTATATTCTTTCTGGCTTTGCTACATTTTTTTTTTTTTTAAGCAATCAGTTTCTTTTCTTCATTTTTCTCTTTTATAAATGGAAATAGTAATATATTAATCCATACAAAGAGTAGCTCTTGATACCTCAATATAGAGCACACTTTCCAAGGAAAGCAATGGAATAAATTCCATGGTAGTTTCGTGGTGAAATTTTTGTGTACTAAGCTAATTGGGTGAGAAGTTGTAAGTATTGTTCAGTTCATGTAGTGTCAGAAACATAAAAAAGGGCTTCAGTAATTACAGTGTGGACTGCTGCTCTGAGTCCTGCTCCTCTTGGCTGACACCAACACGGAGCTGCAGTAACAAAAGTGGTGTGGAAAAGTGCTTTGAAATCAATGCTTGGGTTTAGGTCAGTCAAGGAAGGATTTAAACTTCCATGGGAGGTGTGGACAGGTTTGCTCACACGACTGGCTGCTGTTAGTCCAGTTGAGAGCCCTGGCGTGCTGGGATGTGGGATGGGCAATGAAGATGATGATGAAATGATGAGGCACAGCCTGGCCTGTGCTCAGTGTCCTCCTCAAGCCACACCTCAGCCACAGTGACATGAGTATGTGCAGGAGCCAACACCGTGCTGGCTCTTCTTCCCTGCTTCAGTGACTCATTTCAGTGTTTAGCACCATATAGCTTGAAACATATGCTAACCTTAAGTTCACATAAACTGAAAATAAAATGAAATGTAGGAGGTACAACTGATGGATTCAGCCCCGTGTTTCCTCACATACTGAGAAAAGCATTGAAGTATTTCTACAGTAATCCAGGTTTAGATCTTAAATCATCTCAATTACCTCTCCAAACTTACAAATATTCTGTACATGAGTTAGGCAGGTACAGATTCTTACTATGCACTAACAGGACTATGTACAGGGCCATAAATGAGACTGATAAAATAGACTAATAGCACAGGCTGTGACCTGAGGTACCTTTCCACTTAAAGACTTGATTTCTGCAAATATTTATGCATGTGAGCTGACCATGGGAGCTGACGGACTCAGGATCAGGAGCTGGGGATGCACAAACGGGCCCCAAGCAAAGGAGGAGGTGGGAGCTGCAGGGCTTGGCATGGAAGACAAGAAGTTTGCTTGTATAAGGGGTTTTGAGAATAAATTCTTAGCAGTATTTAAAAAAATGCTAATGAGAAGTGTATACCTTTTTCATGTTATGCTGGAATATTTGGGCATGTTTTTATAGCGTGTTTGTTTGATCTGTACTCCAAAGGGAAGGAGTGCAGATCAGTGCTGGGAAGATTGATCTTTGAAACTCTGCATATTTTTATATGGGAATACAGCAAGATCAGCTAAATGCTGCTATAGGTCTAGACCAAAGCTATTTCAACCAGGGGCTATACTAACTTTTCCCTCAAATTTTTGAAAGTTTTGTCATAGATGCATTCTGCTGTAACATGTAATTACTTGGATCATCCAGTTCAGGCAACTTTGGGATTTTATTTGTCATATTTGGCTAGTTTTGTTCAGGGGAAAACAGGATTGATGATTCATACCAAAGTAAATTTCACGGAAAATGTGACATTTGTGCTTTTGTTTTATGCCCACAGAGTAATTGTCCTAACTAAAGGTTACTTTTTTTTTTCAAGAATGTGGTTTTAACGTGGTTTAATTTATTTAATTGTTCTTCTCAAGTAGGTTTGTCCAGTAGTAAACTGCAGCAGTTATTTAAAGGTATAAATGGCAAAATAAATGTCATCTAATAGCACAGCATTTAAACCCGACTTTGCTTGTACATCAGCAATTAGATACATCTTTTAACTAGCAGTTCAGTTTCTGTGTAAACATTTTATTGTGACTTGGCTACAATGTGAAAGCATTGACAGAGTGAGAGAAATAAAACCTGAAATGAGGGCGTTAAAGCCCATGAAACTTCAGTGTTTTGAGCTCTACAGTGAAAAACCTGTGTTGAAAATATGGTGAAAAAAATTAATTGTATTTGGGAACAAAATCAAATTTCTTTAAAAACGAACAGGATTTTTATTTTAAGAAGGTTTGAGAACAGAACCAGAAACACTTAGGGAACACACACATGACACAACAAAACTGGCATTGTGGATAGGTAAATTTTATTTTTTCAAACACTTTGATCAGCATATCAACAGAAGCATGCTCTGCTTCAAACTCAATATTTAATATTTTTCCCCAATCTTATTTTTAAGGCAACATTTATACTTTTTTGTTTGTTTAGTTTGGACTGTTTCTATTTACATTATGGAGCATCTGAACAAACAGATTTGTGCTTTGTACTTATACCAGCTTGTTTAAAAGGAGAAAATTATTTAATTGTGAATATTTTATAGCAAAGTCAAAGAAAGCACAGCTTATTTGGAGCAAATGAAGACATATGTCTTTGGTACTATTACCTTATGGGTTTAATTGATAATATGTGATGTTCTACTGAATTACAGGTGATATATTCGGGAAAATATATGGTGGCTACCTTCCACAAAAACAATACACCGAACCCAAGTCTCAAAAAGTTCATCTCCATTTTTCTCTTCTTGAGACAGGGCTGTTAATCAGCATTTTGGTCAAGGAGATGTTTGCCAGTTTATCACACAGCTCTTTGTGTGAAGAGCTGAGTATTTCAAAGTTCCTGTTAGGACAGCCAAGGGATGCCCAACTAGAATCTCTGCTGCAACTTCTGTGCCTTTTTTGGCATGTGTGTGCTGGGGGTATCAGAGACCTTCATCCTCTTCTGCCTCCTTCCCTGCTGACATTGTGACCTGCTGACATAAAATAATCTGCTCGAACCATCATTTAACTAGACCCTCAGCAATTTAAAACTCTGTTTTCCTGGGTTTATTTTATAAATGGTGAATATAAAATCGATTTCTTTTGGAACCCTATCTTGATGTTTTTGTGTAAGGATTGCAACACACAAATTTTCTAATAAGAAACAAATTTCCAGTATAAAACATGTGGTGTAAATAGATAAAAAGAAGACACCTGCCTTGAAGAATTTTTTAGTCTGAGAAAAAAATCCTAAATATATATATATATATCTTAGATGTTCTTAAGTGACAGTAAGCTGAGTAAAAAGCATTTATTTCTACTCAGCTCAGACCTGGTCCCCAAATACACTTGCCAGTGAGGATCTGACAGATCCATCTGGAGTTTTGTAGCTGTACCTGAAGAGAGGAAGGTGTGGGAAAAGGACTCAAGGGAGGGAAAGGGGGCTGGGCCACCTCTCTGCTATGAGCACCCACAACTCAAATACCAAAAGTTCCATTTGTTTCTCAGTGCCTGAAGTTCTCTCTCTCCCCAGCCTGTGCTTCCAGCTGGGATGTCTGATGGACTCCCCTGGGTGATTTTATCTCAAGCTGTGTGGTTGTGGGAGGTCACCCAGGGACTTGTAGTTCCAATAGAAGGAAAGTCTGTTGCTTGATGCTGGCACAGAAACCTGCTCCTATCTGAGTTCCCCTTTACTCTGACTGCAGCAGACATGATTTTGGCTGCTTCTCCACTGACCATGCGGGCTGTTTCTTGCTAGGAAGCAAGCAAATAAACGGGTACACAGAATGCTTGTATTGTGAAAGCATTGTATTCCTTTTACACGGCTTTTCTTACCATAAACAAATAGAGCGCTTAAACTGCTTGTGGGATTTTGATGTTTAGTGTAGCCCAGAAATCTCCTACAGTTCTTTACGAAGAACGAAATGTATGGCACAAGAGAAAATGCACAAAATAACAGGTTTAATCCACATAAACCCAAGGGGTTTCAGGCTGTAAGACTCTTTACTGGAACGAGGACACCAGTGGTGGGCAGGAGCACCATCCGAGCAGCTCCTGCCACTCTGCACAAAGGCAGGGGCCACACGTGCTGTCCTTGCTGAATTCCTGGTGAGGTTGAGCCATTCAGTGAAGCTGCTGCTAGAAAGGCTTTTTCTCTTGCAGGGGGCTGTCATGCTCTGTGTGTAAGCAGGGCTCCCTCGCTCTGCTGCTGCTCCATATGTGTGCTGGATGAGATCCGTGCAATGCACCGCATCCATCTGCTGTCTCAAAACTCCTTTGCAAAAAGTGCTAAGCAATGAAATGCAAATCCTCATCCAAACGATTCTATATGCTGCTGAAGTTGCTTGCAGTGCTTGGGAGTATTTCTGTTAAGAAGCACAAATAAGAATATAGAAGCAAAGTCCCTGCACTGGTCCATACCTGGGCAGGTTTTCAGCACGGGATTGGCATTTGCAGAGACCAAATATTTCTGGAAGAAATGGTTGTTCATCATAAACCCAAAGTTTCCAGTAATTTAATAACTACAGTGCAGTGTCTCAGGAAAGCTGTAAAGAGAATTTCCTTTAAGCCACTCTGTGAGTAATAAATTATATATAGTATTTCTCATTTTACGTAAATAAAAAGAAGAATGTCTTGTTCTGCAGTATGGATGAACAATACCAACAGCTGATGTCAGCATTAACTTTTCAAATCATATTACTTAAAAGAGCAAGGGTTATAAAGTGCCCACAGACAGCTTCATTTTCTCTCTATCTTCCTAATGCCCAGACACCAATGTCTGTTTGATTCATTTATTGACATAAAACAGAATTGCTTAGAACTAACCACTCATTCATCATAATCACAGTTACAAGAGAGAGCAGGGTAAGAGGTTAACTGCTTGCTAGATGTATCAAGATCTTTGGTATATACCAAAGCCTGACTCGATAGAAATCTGATAATAGTCTACTGAAGGTAAAACATAAGTGTTAATAGCTAAATAAAAAAAAATTGATAAAGACTAGGCTGTAAAATACTCACATTTCTAAAGTTAATTAAAAAGAGCTGATCAAAGTGAAGGCCACATTAAAAATGTTACTTTAAGATATTAAAGGTATGATAAAGTATAAAGGTAAAGTATAAAATGAGTGTATTTAAAAAAAAATCCTTTTTTTGTCTTTTTAGCAATGCTTTAATTAATAATTAAAATACAAATAATGTGAAAATGTTAATTTTTTACTTTTAGTGGTTTAAGCTTCCTCACAGTGGTGAGGAATTGATATTTTTATGTGTCTACATTAACAAGACATTGAACAAAATCAATTTGAAGTAAGTGGGAGCAGCTTCTCTTCTAAATACTTGCATTTGATGGATACAGTAGTGTGCATCATAAAATATTCAAAGGCTACACTTAATTGTGTAAATATAATCCTGGCTCTGAAACTTGGTCTCAAAGATGCTCCCTGCAGGATCCAAAAAGCCCCAGGGAGTAATTAATCCAATTCTCCAATGCTAAACCAATGCAGGTTACATGAGTTTTATCACTCACCTCAGCCTTTCCCAATGAAAAAAGTGTAAAACTTTACTCCAAGTTCTTGTTTTCAGGAGCTGAGACACATGGTCTTGCAGAAAACCTAAATTCTTGTAGGGCAGCAGAGTGAAGAGGAATGAGTAGCTAAAAAACTGGCTGGGAATAGGAAATTCTTACTTTAACTTTAGCCTCTCAAATGCTTTACTAGCTCGGAATATAACAATTTTTAAAACACAACTACTGTTAGATCTGCTGAACTGATCAGAGTAAAGCTCAGGAATCTGAAGCCAAGCTTCAGAAAGTGAAAGTGAAGTAAAAGTTTCCCCCCCTCAAATAATTAATTCATAATTAACTACCTAAAACTTGAGGGGTGTTTCTACAGCAGGCACAGGAGATCAGAAATGTGGTTGACTTCAGCGTGTATGATATTAATTTAATTCTTGATTCTATTTCAGCAACCCTTTTATGAACATCACATCAGGCAGCCCTTTGCCTTTCAGAGAAAAGTAAAAATGTTCCAGAATTTACCTGGTTTACTAAAAAGTTTCTGTGATGTCCATTAATTCATTCTTGCTTCTCCTGTATTTCTGAGATATATTTTAGACTAGAGCACCCTACTTTATCAGAACTCACGCTACCAATTTGTTTAAAATAGGACATTTTATCTTTTCTTTGTATGTCTTCCGGGTTTGTTTGTACTCTTGACATTTTCTTTGTTCCATCTTTACCAAGTGCTTACACTTGGTGTAAAATCCAGCAGTGAAATGAAATAGCTGAAATTATTCTTTCTAAATGCAAGTTCTTATTTGTCAACACAAGGTTTCGTGTCACTTTACAGCTTCTCAACCCAATATTTTTAAAGCATTGTTAGAAAGTCTTTATTTTATGGAACATTTCCTCCTCCAAATGAACATAGAGATTTTAATATTAATTTTTGAAAAGCCATTTACCCTACAACCATTGAATCTCCCCCCATGCCCTGTATCCACTAAAGAGTAGTTATTAAAACTCTCTGGCTCTATCTTGCTTGGGCAACTTTTTAACATTGCCAGGTTATTGGCCTTTTAATCGATTATATTTTAAGGTAGCACCCCACCCTAGCAGACAGCACATGTATAAATATATATAAATATATCTGTATTGAAAGGAACCTCTTGCCCAAAGGTTTGCTTGATGCAAACTCTGATATATTCACTCACCTTGGAAATATCAGATATTGGTTGCTGTCCACTCCAAGATTTTTCTGATTCATTAAGGGAACTTAATATGGATCTTGAAATGTGCTAAAGAAACAAACAAACAAACTGTATTTGTGATGCTTGGCAGCCCCATTCCTAAATAATCCCACCTAGGAGGTGACTATCACCATCATCATGTCTGTGTACAATTTTTCTGTTAGTTACTTGATTTTTGAAGTCTTGTTTTTAAAGATGTTTTTCTATGGACATAACTAACTTTTAGAGGTTGATGAGGATAGCATAACCACACTCATTCAATTATCTTTTTTGCTGAATTCCTCAAAACAGTTGGAAGACATGAATGCTCTTGCTCCAGATTCCAGATTTGTACATTAGATAACATATATGTGGCCTCCTTGCAGGTCAACTTGAATAATTACATAATTATGGAAAAACAAAAATTTCTCTACCTGTAATTTTTTAAACTGAATTTGTACATTCTGATTGCCACAGTTTGCTTTATGGTTTTGCTTCATATTGTGCAATATTGAGCAGTGAGTTATAACAACAATCAGTGTTGTGCACTGTTTTAAACATTTAGGCAGAGTTCACCCATTCAAAGAGAGTTGTTTTTTTTTTAAGACCTCATAGAGTCTTGTACTTTACCCCAGAAACATGCCAGCCTGGCCTTCTTTTTAGTATTTCCCCCTTCTCTTTTTAATTCTGGTGTTTTGTGAATAAACTCCTTCACTCCTCCAAACCAGCCATCCCTTTGAGATGTCTGCTGTTCTTGGGTTTTTCCTCACCCACCCACCTGCCATTAACCATTTGGTTACCACTTGAAATGCTTCATCACTGAGATTCAAACTCATTGTCCCATGGCCATTGTTGCTTAGCAGAACACCCATGCTTGCTTTCTACACAAACACACACACACAAATTAATAACTGAGTGGAACTCCTCCTCCTCTGTGCTCCAGAAGGAGCTGCTCCAAAAAGAAGCCATTTATAGTATCAATAAGCTGCTTCTCCAAACCATGTACAGATGTGTTATTCAACCAGTTAATATTGGGGTAGTTAAAATCACCCATTATTATTTTTCTGGCAGATTTTGCCACTTCATTAATATCTTTCAACATACTGAGTTGCTTGGCTGTTCCTTCTTTTACATGGCTTATATCATATCATGCCATCACAGCATATTCTGTAGTTTCGAGTTAATTGCCCAATTAACAGTGGTATTCATGAAGTGCTAGGAAAATTCCACAACTAATGATTTGGACAATTTCAAAATAGGTTGGTATTTCATAGTTTAAAATGTCAAACATGCCAATAGCTGCAAGCTTAAGACCGTGCAGGCTTAGAACCCAACAGCTCGAAAATTCTGCATCTCAAAAATCATAATCCAGCCCTCAGAAACATTCCCAGACCCAAGTATATCACTGTAGGGAAGTTCTGCACTACATTAATTTCTTCCTAGACCAGTGAGGTGGAAGCATGAAACGAGGCCTCCTTGGTTTCTTCTCTATTTTGTGAGAATATGGAATAGATACCTTCTGGCAGCAGTGGATGTACCCTCACCCCCAGCCTGGCCCCAGATGAGGTTTATGGCAGCACTGCTGCAATAATGGTTGTTTATATGCTTACCAGCATATAAAATGAAGGCAAAATGAAGATGTGAGAGTGTTGGAAGGTTGTAGGATTTGCTAGGGCACTTTGTACTTTTCTTTCCCGTTGCCTGGATTAGGTAGGGATATTAACAATGCATAGTTAGCTTTGATGGGTCATTGTTCCCAGATGCAACTGAGAGTTGCCAATAGACTCTCTAGGCAGTGATCTGATTTTTTTTTGTTTTGTCTCACCAGCTGCCATGCAGAGATGCCAGGGGATACAGTGCCTCTCCTTTCTGCCTTTTCTCTGCACCTACTGTGCCATTTGTGAGCTGCAGAACTGAGGTCATGCCATGGAATTAGTTTACAGAGTCTGGGGAAGGGCTGGGGCTGTAAAATAATTCCATTATCACTACTGAAGAAAGACAGTATTCATTTTCAGTCTTGAAACTCGGGGTCAGAGACATGGGTGTGATAAAGGAGACAAGCCTCAGAGCTAAGGGATCACGGGCTCAGGGGGCATTTCTAACATTTCACACAGAATCACAGAATATCCTGAGTTGGAAGGGACCCACAGGGATCATTGAGTGCCACTCCTGGCCCTGCACAGGACAAATCACACCCATAAATATCACACCATGTGCTTGAGAGCACTGTCCAAACTCTTCTTGAGCTCTCTCAGGCTTGGTGCTGTGACACTGGCGAGCTGTTCCAGAGCCCAAACACCCTCTGGGTGAGGAACCTTTTCCTGGTACCCAACCCAAACCTCCCCTGACACTCTTGGAGCATTTTTAATTTCCCTGCTTATCCACTCTACTGAGACTGTATTGGTGATCTAATGCAAACTGCTCAAGGTATATACATATGTGATTAAGCCTTAATTCAGCAAGGTGCTTTAAGTACTTTGAGGTGCTTCATTGCAGCAGTTAAAAACCCTGTGAATACTGAGGTCTTTGCTGGATTGTACTGATTAGGTAAGTATGGCTGCTGGATGGCTTTTAAAAATTAAATTACTGAAATACTGTGTTGTTTAGATCTTCCTTTTAGTCCTTCTTGGAGTTGTGGCAGATTCTTTAGGATGTTATAATTTACATTTTATAACAAAAATATAGCGAATTGTCTTGTCTCATTTCTCTTGGCAACTCAGCAAGCTATCATTAACATTTTTCATCAGTATTCTGTTTAGAGTTTTCTAAACTGAACAGTATAGTGGCAACAGCTCATTTTTAGATGCTGTTACAGTTCTTTCACATCTTTATAGTACTGTAGTAAAGCTGAATTTACTGGCTACCTTGAAAGCAGAGTAAGGCAGCATTAGAATCTACATTAAAGTGATTCAATACTCTTTAGAGAAAAGCCTTCTTAACATGAGATCAGACACAGAATGTGTTTTGGGGGCAGTTTTATAAGGATTGCCAATAAACTTGAACGCTACCAACAACAGCTGCTTTTTGAAAGATTGCTCTGTCCAGCCCAATGAAATTTAGGGGATTTCTCTTTGCTTTGTAAGCACATGTGATCAACATTAACATTCAGGGGAGCAGCACCTGCAGGTGGAAGGGAGGATATATCCTATCCTGGAGAGTAATGTGATGGTTTAACTGGGAAAAGATGGGGAGGATCAGCTTCCATGCACTTGTTTCTCCTTGAGAGTTGGTGCCAGTCTCTGGGGTAAGTACCATGCTCTATTTTTCCTTAACATTCTTCTTGGTGGCTGTTTAGATTCTTTCCAGTTTGGGTGAAGAAAGTTTTCATGAGCTAAGAAAAACCCTTCAAGGTCATTCAGTGTTTGTGTCCAGGCAGGTTGACCTGTGGTTTTTGTTCCTGGTTTTATGGTCAGCAGCTCATCTCATCTTTGTTTCCTTTCTTAACCTTTGATAATTTTACTTTTTTTTTTTTTTTTTTTTAAACTTAGAAGAGATGGCAAGTTCTGGTGCCCAAAAGAGGGATTAGCCACAAATGGCTGTAACACTGCTTTCAATTATTACAATTATAAATACAGTAGTGGTAGTAACAACTGCTGCTACTTGTATTACCATTCACTAGGGGCAATTTTAAACTATTGACATGTTAATAGCTCTCAAGCTGCCCACATTCACCAGGAAATATCTGACTGCTTTTAAATGGTGCATGTTCTCCATGTTCTACTTATTACAGAAATTATACATGGTTCTTCCCTTTTAACCATTTTTCAATAAATATGTGCCAAAGGCTTATTTTCAGATTAAGCTTCAGATTTTAGAAGTATCCCCTTCAGCCAATCATAATTCTAGAGAATATTGCATCTATACAGTTATGGGAAAAAATTTGGAAGAAGTTTTCAACAAAATTATTTTGTGTGAGATATGTTCATGTGGTTCCCATCTAGCACAATAAAGCATTTAGTGTTCATCAAAGAAATGCTTTCACTACCTTCAATGCAGTAGTTTGATGTTATTTCTTTAAAAATGTGTCAGATTTGTAAAGTTTTTTTTTAGGTCAGATTTAGGTAAGTTAATTACATTGGAGCTGTAATAAATTTTGAGAATATGACAAATGAATGTCATCATCAAACAGAAAAATAAGAAAAAGAAAATTAAGATATCTTTTTAAAATAGTTGTCTCTGATTCAATTAAAGTTTTTATTTTACTCCAGAATAGGAATAAAACTAAGTGAATGCCAAAGTAAGTCCCTTCTGCTATTAATCAGTTGCACAAATTCTACAAACTGGAAAACAGCAGAGATGTAAAGAGTAGTTGACCATTCATTGTTAATATAATCACAATATTACCATTAATGACTATAGGGAAAAATGCAGTATTAAAAATGAAACACAATTAAAGAGAACTATTTTTGCAGATAAAAAAATTGAATTGCCAATTAAGAATTTATTTATTAAATTAAAATGGACTGGTGACAGAACATAGATATAAGTAATATAATTTAAGTTACAAGATCTAGAAATATTTTGTGTTTTATCCAGCTGCAAGCTAAAACTTTATTTCATGTAAAATGATATTTATAATAAATATATTAAACTTTGCGTTCATAATTTAACATTCATTGTTGATAATGCTCAAAAATTTTGAGAACTGGTGTTTAACATTCACGTTAGGAGTTCCCAAATAATTGGCTAGAGCCATTAAAAGAGGTATTTTTAACCTTTGAGTAATGCATATGAAAAGTCACTGAAATATGTTACAAATGTTTAATTGTGCCCAGGGAAGGTGTAAGTGATATTACTAAAGGGAGCAGTTTTAGCCTTTAGCTCTTTGCACTGAAAAGCAGATTACTTAGCTGAGTCAAACTTGCTTTCTAATTTCTCTGCCAAATTTGACCAGATTTCTTTGGTAGTGTTGCAAAAGTCTCCTTGCAAAACCACTTTCTAAGCCTAACAAAGCTGGAAGGAGTGTTGAATTCTGCTGTCCTCAAGTGTTCTTTCTCTCTTCAAAGATGTAAGATTACAATTTTTGGTATTTTTGTGAGTCGAAGGGAGAGGTTATCTGGTGTTAGGGAAAGCTGCATTTTTTTTGAGAATTTTTTTTTTTTTAAAGAAAGCAAATACTTGTCTCATAAGAACAACCTTGTGGATTAGCCCCTTATGCAGTGTTTAAGGGCAATTTATTTGAAACAACAGTTCCAGAAAAGAAAGAAAATGATGATTTCTAATTACAGCTATTTCCTGGACCGTTTCTCTGTTTTGCTGTCAAGATCATGAAAAAAAACCCAAAAAAACCTAAGAGTTTACAAACTAAACTCTAAAGGTGATCGTAGACACATCCTGTTCTTGGTTAAAGGTTCTGCTGTATCACTGCTAGGACAAAAAAAGTGAAGTGCCTCTCCACCAGCTGCAGAGAAAGAAGGTGATTTGAATGTTAATGAAGGACAGAAGTTTCATAGTAACAGAAAAACAGAGGCTCTATAGATAAGAGAATATTTTCCCAGGACGTCTCAGTCTGCAGTTGTTGGAACCGGAGGAAGTAATATTACTAAGGAAGTATTTAAATGTCTTTAACAGATATTAGATGATGAAGTGGAGTAGTCATTATATTCCTATCCAAGCTCCAGTGCATGAGAGGTCTATTGAAACACAGTCTTTTGAGAATATCCACTTAGTCCTGTTTCTAGACTCCCACATTAGTGTGGGCATCCTATTAATCTACAGAGCTCTAACACAAAAGATTTCTCAGAGAAGTTACTCAAGTTTCTGTTTAATATGCCAAAAGAGATCATAAGGTTCAATGTTTTTATAAATTTAAATGCCAACACTCCCTTTCTGCCCTTCTGTCTCTGCTGGAAAAAAAAAAAATCCCTGACCCAATAGCATTGAAATTCTTTCATGATATTTCCACATGAGTTTTTTTTTTTTACATGTCTTGTACCTGACTGTACCCTTGAATTGTTCATAGCTCTCAATGCAAACATAAGAATTCCTTTTTACTCCTGCTTTCTCTTTAGTTCTGGTCATTCATTGTTTCAGGAGCCACAGGACACAATCCATTCTTTTAAACTGTCTGATCCATTCATGTTGGTTGTCCCACAAACACAAACTGGCATTCAGAGCTTTCTGTGCCATTCCAGTTTTAGTATTCGAGTCAACCTACCTGTACTTTGAGGTATTCCAATCACAGGATGGCCTGGGTTGGAAGGGACCTTAAAGATCATTTTATTCCAACCCCCAGCCATGGGCAGGGACATTTTCCACTATCCCAGGTTGCTCAGAGCCCATCCAGCCTGGCCTTGAGCACTGCCAGGGATGGAGCATCCACAGCTTCTGGGGCAACCTGTGCCAGTGTCTCACCAGCCTCACAGTGGAATTTCTTCCTAACATCTAATCTACACCTCTCCTGTTCCAGTTTAAAGTCATTCCCCTGTGTCCCATCACTGCATGCCCCTGTAAAAACTCCTTGTTGGTTTTCTTGTAACCTCCCATTCTGATTCTGGATGGCTGCTCTAAGCTTTCTGCATAGTGTTTGGTTATTATTAAAAGCATTATTGTTGGTGTCCTCGGTAGTTGTTGGGGTTTTTTAAAGCAGGTTAACAGGAAAGCAGCAGTGAGTTCACAACAGCACCACTGAATAGCTCAGAGAGGCTGTGAGCCTGTAAAGGTACTGCATTTGTCATTCTGATGGATGACTTTTCCTGCCCATGAAATAAGGGAAGTAATCCGTCCTCATTCTGCTTCGTTCTCTCTAAGCAGAGGCATATATTTAGTTGCCAAAATCTCCTTTCCATTCTTCAACTGATCCCAGGGAAAGCTGGAAATATGTTGAAAAGCCCGTGACACGTGGTGGATGAGCAGTTCTCTGCTCCCAGAGCACCCATCTGCAGTGCTCGACAACCCCACACTTTCCTTTGCTCTTATTTAGTGCCTTGATGGAACTGCTGTGGGATCCATTAAGATTAAATTTCTGCCATCCATAGGAGATGTGTGGCTTTCTGGAATAATAAAGCCCAATCCTGGCTCTCTGAATACCCAGTAGTGAGCAGAATGAAGATCAAACTGGCTTAAGCTAAAACTGAGGAACATGCAACTGGTGGTGTCCCTCCAAAATGTCTTTTCCTGTTGCTGTCTGTTGACTGTATCTGACACTGACCCGATAGATTTCAGATAAATATGAATAATACTCACTCTGCAGGAGAAAAAAAAGGAGCTCTATAACAAAGTGTTATTTCAAAATGTTGATTTGTGAGGACAATGGAACAATGAGCTCTCTTTTCCCCTTAGATTCTGGTTTTTACTCACTTTTTTTCCCCATATGCCTACCCTGTAATTTCTTTTGTGTAAGATGACAAACTCTGAAAAGCACTTATGTAATAGTCAACAGGCCCATTTAACTTCCTTGCTAACTATCTTTGAGTACCTACTGTTGTCAACATTACCATGGTATCTGAGTATCTTCCAATAATTTTTATTTTTTTTGAATAATGCTAACTTTAGATCATTTAAAAGGAAGGAAGTGATAGCCTTGCTCACAGTTCCCAGTCAGGATTGGAAACTCATGTACAGAGTTTTGAAAATCCTCTCTTGCATCTTACATTGACACTGGTCAAAGTTACTGAAATTATAAGTTAGTTGCTTTTTGTTCTTTTTTCTTTTTATTTTTCTTTTTATTTTTTTTTATTCCAGCAGGATGCATCTGTATTCAACAATCAGGGTGAATTAGCCACTGCTGGGGGGTTGATATTACCAGTACAAGTTCAATAGAATTGTTTTGATTTACTTAATCTAAGTTTAGTTTTATACCTCTAAACTATATCAAAGTGACTTTTGTGAAGTCACCCTTTTCATTTATTCATCCCAAAAAATTGGTAAAATGTCAGTGGTGTAACGGGATCAAATATTCAGATGCTCCTTCTTGTACTATTTTTACACTTGTACAGGGAGATGCTGAAGGTTAATTCTGGATGGAGACGAGAAGCTGAGTGAGGAAGTAAAATGAAGAGCTTTGGAAGCTTAGACACATAGTCCTGGTTTTATCTTTAAATATAATGCAGCCTGTTGTCATGTGCTGCCAACGTCAAATATCATCTGAGCATTCTTTGGACTCCACGTGCTTCTGTCCATTTCTTAGTCATCCACACTGGACTTTTCCTGTGCTAACATCTCTTCCTGAGTGCAAACCAACTCTGCCAGCAGGAGAAATTTGTGTCTGTCCCATGCATTGCTACAATCGTGACTTAAAAGGCCACTCCTTAATTCCTTCCAGCTAAAGTTTCTTATTCTAGATTAGTGTGTGAAGGTGTCTCCTTTGGAGGCAATTCATTTCAAACTGTTTTACATCTTTGATTTGTTCTATCAAGTGGTATTGGACACAAAAAAGCCAGAATGTTCCCAGGTACAGCCTTTAGCAATGTTTCTGTGCAATTACTGAGGTAGGGAAAAAAGGGGAAGGGTAATAATTCTCAATGCTGGTTTTCTTACAATAGAAGGTATGTGTGTAAATCAGATATGGACTATAAATCAGAGTTATTTTCGTTAATTCTTTGCTTAATGTTTTGTTCATATTTGCATGTTGGAAAGATGATTCTGGAGAACAGCTGAGTAGGAGGATTCTTCTCTGTAGCCAGCCCTGACTGATAGCTTTGAAGCATTCTCCTTTGCAGTCTGTGAGAACATATCATTCTCCAGGAGATGGGATCTGCTGGACATGCTCTTGAAGAAACAGACAAGTTAGCAACATTTTCCACTGGCAGATCTCCAGGGAAAAATATTTCTTATAGTTCTTGTGTATCTTTACACTTCATCTGCATGCTTTAATTTTTGTGTCTCACTAAGCTGCTTACAGGGTAGAAGTAGCTGCAGAGTTAAAAGTGGTCTCAGCTTTTGACCACAGAATATTTTATTCCAGAGCACTTCTAAAGTATCTGAAGACTGAATAACCACAGTATCAGTTTCAAAATGCCAGTTTCACTGTGTGCATCTAGGGAATGCTTCAGATACCTGCCTCAGACAACCTTGACAGCAGCCCCTACCAGGACCTCTGTGACCAGTAATTTCTGCCAGAAATCCCAGCAGATTTCTCTCAGAGTTTGCTTTAGGTTCGACAAAAGTCTGAAGCCAGCCTGGCAGTTGTAATAAGTTTTATAGAATGCTGGAATATGTGAAAAATTCCCTTCAGTTCAATTCAGGAGTCTAAATCCTTCTGCAAGTTTAAAGTAGCAATGCTTATAAGTGTCCAAGCCACTTTTTTTAAAACTCGAGTGAGAATGCTCATTTGTTGTTAAATTTGAATTTTCTTCTTTAGGATCATTTAAAACACGTTACAAGAGGTTTGCTGTTGAAAACAGGATGAACAGAGCTTTGCTAACTGACTAATTAAAAGTTTAATCAGCTAACTGTACTTTTTGCTCAGTATTTCTGAAGCCTAGAGCTTCAGTGGAGATCGGATTGCTCTTTAAAAACCCGTTTGTGCAATGATTCCATTTCCTCCTTTTAACTGTTTTGAGCACAGCTTCAGTGTGCTATGGTGACAGGGAGAGGAGTGGAGCTGCCTCACCCTCTGAGCAAATAGCTGAATCCAGGAAATGCAGTCCTTGGTGGTAAGCTTGTGGAAAGGGATCAAAAGTGTCCTGTCGGGTAAAAAACGTAGGGAAAGCTAATATATTCTTTCATTTCTGAGTTTTTTTGAGAATTGCCTTTTCAAAATTTGTTCCTCTGAAGTCCGAGCTGGGTGGCAAGTTGCCACTTGTTTGTTTGTCCTGTACTTTGGTGTGTTCTTAAAACCTTTGGGGTATTCATTTCTGAAAATCCTGTGTGCTACTCTGTGTTATCGTATCTAAACACTACGTTTCTTTCAGTAGAATACATTAAATGTGTATGACAGGGAAGCACAAAAAAAATACATGGAAAAAGTGAACTGGATAATGAAATTCATTGTGGTTAGACAATTTTCTAATAAGTAAGAACACGTGTTTGGTATCTGCTATCAAATATTGACTTACTGTGAGATTTTTTTTTCACTGAATATCAAAGATAGAAAAACACCCACGACTGTGGATTTGCCATTGACTTGCATTTATTGATTCCAGAAAAGCCACTTTATTTGACTGCAAACTTATTTTTTCACTTGAGGAAAATGAAACTCTTTATCATGAGTATGTTCAGCATGCCATGAAGAAAACTTCTTTCAGCTCGTACTTGGTTGCTTTTAGTTTGTTCTGCACTACAGTGAGATTTTTATATTAAATGATAAAATTGACCTAGACTGGAACAGCAGAGCACAGATGTCCCAACAGTTTGAAAGCTGAGTGGAAAACAGACCAATCCCTTAACTTACAAGTGACATTTACTACATTTTAGTAATTTTATGCTTTTATGTGACTACAACCTGCTACATTACAATGCTAGAGAATGGTTAATGAAATAAGCAGTGTCTTCTGAAGGAAAGCCAGAGAACCTGGCAGACAGCACTGAAATGCATAGGGAGAGGTGGAACTGTCTGGCAAATGGGAGGAACCTGTTTAGAATTTATTAATCAATCAATCAATAAGTAAATAATAATCCTTATTATGCATGCAATGTGATGATAAAGATACATTCAAATATATTACCCAAGTAGTTGTACATGTGAGGCTTAAACTCAATTAGAAAACAGAAGAAGACGACTGTGTCTTTTAGGTCAGGCCTGTCCTGCATTCATAGAATCAATTATTATCCACTTTTAGTAAATCAGATGAAGCTTGTAGTCCTAGAGCAGTAAATATGGTCTTGGAACATCACTCTGCACAGGATAAGTGTTTATAAGAATAATTATTATAAGAATAAGAAGGAACTGGGGAACAGTTGTGGTGCTCTGAATGACACACTGATGTGCATCAGTCCAGCTGAAGGTTGATAATTAACTTATGCTAAAGTGTTATAGTGAATCAGTAAGAAGTCAAAGTATTCAAGGCATGTGCTCTGCTGTGGAACTCTAAATAAAGGCATTGTACTTCTGTTGGTGCACATGCTCAGAAAAAATGAGCATACATTAGTGACCTGAGGTTAATATTTTTCATGAGCAATTTGTGCTGTATGCACCTTTTTGGTTCTTGATTTTTGTTGGATAGGCCTCTGATATTTCGAAGATAGGATGTAAATTGAAAGGACACATCTAGGACAATGAAATGGACTCTTATCCAAATGTTAAAAATAAGAACCATATGATTTAAAAGTAGGCAGCCACCTCAGGTGAGTCTGCAGGAGTCATTTGATGCAGTAGATGAGGAAAGTTTTACAAATAAACATGCAGATAAATCAATAGTTTCCGTTTCAGCATCCTGTACAAAGAAAAGCAGGTCTGGATGAGTGATCTGATTTGTTTTTGTCCTGCAAAGCCATGAAATCCAACTTGGCTTTCTGATGCAGACCAAGCTGGGTGGTGGATTAGGTGTAGATGATATTAAAAGAGGAAAAATGGACACTTGGCAAACCTAGCAGATATTTTGACACACTCTTGGAGCTGATGAGAATAATCATAAATTTAAATGTTACCTTACCTTGCACAGAAACCAGACTTAATAAATGGCTTTGAATTTTTCATGAATCACTGAGCACCCTGTTTTAGGAATAAGACCAAGGTTTTTGGTGGGGGAATTGGGAGGAACAGGGCTATGAAAGATGCTATAAGGCTACTGATGGGGTGTCGTATAATTTTACTAGTTGCATAACTGCTTTTAACTACTAAATTCTCTCTGATTAAAATAACAATCGAGCTTGTAATTTTTCTGAACAGCTGCTGCTACAGGGGGTCATTACCTTGGAGAGCTTTGAAATAATCGTACTCCTAATACATGAGTTATGTAGTCTCGTGTTTTACAGCAATGCACAAAGTTTAAAGTCTATAGTAGAATGTTATTTGAAAGCTGTCAAACCATGTTAAAAAAGACTGCATCGTCAAAGGCCCTTGTGGCCAGGATTCAACATGTAGCCTTGTCTTACTCATTATAAAATGCATGTTTATAAAGTTCCACAGAGCATCCAATTCCCAATTCACTTATATCAGCAAGACTTAACTTGCTCATTAATCTAAATTCTTTTGCAACTTTAATCTACATGTTTAATTAATCATAAAATGAGGCGGTAAGTAATTTCAGCAATGTGTGGCTTGTTATCAGATGCATTTAATCACTCTTCTGTGAGCTCATTTGGAAACACCTGAAGATGTCGAGAGCAGTTTGAATAAGCATAAATTATTCTTTGTCAGTGTACTTCACTCAACTAATAAGACATTAATTTAAAAGGCACTGTTCGTCATTTTTAGATCTTCACCAATATTTTTAGCTTAGCAGTATAAATCTAATTGTACATACTATGATTCCCAACATAGTGCCCAGCATTGGAAAGGGTAAGAGTTATATTGAATTCATTTTTCTTATTTACATGTAATTATATCATGTAATCGTAATTTTAATGAGGATTAACCATAGGTATCAAATCTGTTAACTGTTCAAATGTTTTTGGAATAAGCTGCTAATTACTTGAAATGCTAAAGAATATTAGATGGTACAAAGAGTTATGGATTCTGGTTTTTCTTTCCAGATAATAGCTCTTGTCATATTTGGAGCAGTTGTCACATAGTAACTTGCTGTAGATATGTCTAAGTAGCTCAAATGTAGGTAGGATTAGCTTTTGAGAATACAGAAACAAAGACTGCAATATTTCTGGGCCCATTACATGAATAGCTGCTCTTTCACATGCTTATGTGGGATTACTTTGAATGGAAAATAATATTCCCATTTTTCCTAGTCACTTAACTATTATGTAGTCGGTGATGGCATTCTAAAAAAAAAAAAAAGACATGACCTCAGAATATGTATTTCAAAGGAGCTGAGTAAGTCATACATCTCTTCATGTCAAGAAAATGGGAATAAAAATGACATTTTATTGAATGTCATCACCTGTCTCTCTCTGGAGTAAGAGAGGATGACATTCTATAAGAATAATTATTCCACTGGAAACAAATTTATTTGCTTGCCATGGAGCATCTCAGTTAATCTTGCTTTTGAACAGTGGACTACATTCAATAGTTGACTGGTATGTTCCAGGAGGGATCAAAACAGGAAAGGGGAGGATATACCATTTTGCCATGAAGTACAAATCACTTCCCCGCATTTTTTTCCTGCTGTATTTAATGTCTGTGAAAGAACTCTTGTTTTCTCTGACAGAGCCGTGCTCTAACAAGAATAATATTGCTCCAAGAGCCCTGCCATGTAAAAGTTGCTGCACCATTTATACTATAGCAATAAATTGTGGCAGTTGATCCTTTTCCCCTGCTGTCTACGTGCTCCTTTCTCCTACAATCTAGGTTTTATTTTTATTCAGCTGCCTTTTGCAGATGGAGCTGATTGTTTGTTTCTAGAGCTCGGAGAGTTTGAGAACAGTAAACCTTTTGCAGCATCATATAGTACCTATCACCAGGCTGGACAGCTTAACAACGTTTTATGAAACCACAAAAAAACTATGTACAGGTTACATTTAGGGTCTGACTAAAACACATACAAACAAGGAAATATGAGCTCCTTCTAGGCCTTGCTCCATGTAAACGTTTATTCCAACTTATTTACTCCCCAGACCATAATGAGTCCTTCACACGTGTTACTTGGCCTGCTTTTGTCTGCAAAATGTCTCCTGAAACATCTGTGCTCGAGTTCAAAGATAAAAACCAAAAAAGTCTTAGTTCAGGAAACCGAAAAATAACCAGTTCAATTTTTCTGTAATTGCTCCTAAGTTAGAGAGTTATCAATGCCTGACTGTAAATATTTCAGTGTGTCTGGACGGATTTTTAGGAATCTTTCAGCCTGTTGCTGTATCCATAATTTGATAATTTGAACCATTGTTACCTACGTTCAAGTAGCTAATTTTTTTCTGTGGGTAGCCCAAGATGAAGACTCATTTTTTTTCCCCTTTTTTTTTTTCCTTAAATTTTAAATTTTTTTCTAGATTATAGACAACCAGAGCTAAAATGTGAGAGTGTTGTAAGAGATCCTAGAACAAAAGGCATCGTTCTAATAATTGCTTTAATAGATAGCTGATATACAACTTATGATAACTGTAAGGGGAAAAAAAATGAGTTTACTTCGTTAGGCAGCAAGAGAATTTGTGAAGTTTTTCTGCTAATCACATTGGCCTTTGAAGGGAACCTTCTAATCACTTGTTTATATAGAAATTGCAGAGAGTTCTTGCTAAATACATCCAATTTGCATAATATATTTTGGCCTTTTTCTAATTGTTTGGATTTATCTGTTATCTGCTTCAAGCCAAAAATATTTATCGACTTTATGGACTCATATGGGATGTTTTAAATGGAAATTCTTCATAAAGATACAGCTTTTATATTTGCAAAGCCCATGTTTTCCTTTTGCAAGTGAGAATCCTGTCTTTGACAGGAAAAACTTGCATTAAATTCCAGGGTTAAAAACTTGAATGAGAAGTGTTCCCTCAAAGAAGGAAAACAAACTAAAAAAAGGAATTTTTGCCTCATCAAATTTGTGCCTTTAAAGTTTCCATTTCCAAATGTTTAAATTTAAGATGTAATACTCCTTGAAATGTACAGAAGATGAGATTCTTCTGCTTACATTACTCTGTCATGGCTTGAACAAAAAATCCCAACCCAAATCCCAAAAATCCTACATTGTAAGAAGTCTGTAAGAGGTGGAATCATGGTGTTCTGTCATAAACTTCTAGAAATAATGTGACACCATAACAGCAGAGGTGCTTGTATTAGAGCACCTGATTAATTGTACTTAAATTTTCCAAGGCAGAGAACAAAGTTCTTGAGGAAAAAGATAAAATTGCTCAGCTCTGGTTGCCTCATATCATTTTAGTCATAGTACAAATTCAAGAAGCTATGTGGAAGAATCATGTGTGAAAGCCATATATGCCAGCAAACACACAAAACAGCTGAATTTTCCCCAGAAATGGAGAAATAGTCAGGGGATGCCATAGAAATTAGACTGAATGTGTGTATGGAATGCTGCAAGGCCACACCTGCAATGGACAAAGAATTGATGAGCTAGCAATTGCTTGGGAAAAAAACCAAATATATTTATTAGCTGAGCACTCTCCTGAAAGGGAGGAAACACAGTAACAATTCTCTCAAAACTTTATTTGCTCTGATAAATATGACTGTGAAATATTTCATTTTGAAAATGCCCAGCTGGAGGGAAGTGCTAATCTATGGTTTCCAGAAATGCACTTGCAACTTTTTTCTTTTAGCTACCTTTGAGTGGTTGGGACTCATTATTGCTAGAAAGCAAAGGATCTGGCAGCCAAGCACAATCTCAGTTTTGGAACAAAACTTCAAAAGGTAAATCTCTTAGCTGAGGGCTATGAATCTTATGGGTTTTTTCACTAGTTACATGTGTTTGAGAGACTGTTCTCTCTTTTACCAAAATGTGTATCTGACTCTTTTGCTTGTGTCAAAATATGAGTTGGAATTAATGACCTCTTCCTGTTCCTAAAGAAAGTGCCTCACTTCTGGGATTGGTTCTTTGTGGGAACTTCTGCCTGTTGGGTGAAAAACAAATCTTGTGCTAATTCACTGGTATCTGAATTTATGAGATGATTTTAATATTTATGGATTTATTTATGATTTTGGTGCTTGAAATTGGTCACTTGGGCCACAATGCAAGTGCAGCAGTGGTGGTGTATCACATCTTGTCCTGGTCTCTTATTTAGTGTACAATGATCCATTAATTCAAAATTGTTGAAGATTCTCGTGTTGCAAAGGATCCACATAAATGAGGAATGCTGTGGGGTACAAGGACAATCCTGAGTTATTGAGGCATTGAATTTGGCCAGTAGTTGATAATTTTTGGCATAAAATTAGTTTAGTGTGAAGTGAATTTTTGCATCACAAAATGCAGCTTGTGAACATTGCATTCTGCAGGATGTCCCGAGAAGGGAAATACAGCAGATTATCAAAGGAAATGATAAACTTCCTGCAATTTCCTAGACATTAAACGGGAGAATTCTTAGTACTATCACACCAGGCTTTATTACATTTAGGTGATTGAAAAGCTTAAAATTTGCACGGAGAAAGTAAAAAAGAAAAAAAAATATTTTATTTAATTATTTTTAGATGCATAAAGGAACCTCCAGAGACTTCTACTTAATGCTGTGGGAGTTCTGAAACAGGCAGTATCTTTCTAACAAACATGTGACAGCCCCTGAGTTTGCTTCAGAGACTGTATCTGACAAAAAGAAATCATTGAGAGTTGCAAACTTTTAAAATACTTACTATTTATCCTTGAGGACATCATTAGTCACCAGTAATGTGGCTACTTTGGGAAGAAAGAAATCTCGAAAAGCCCAGGAAAAATATTTTTGTGAATTTTAGACCAGCCTTTTTGGAGTAGTACAGCACTCTAAAGTTGATTTAGATTTAAAGGATTTAAAGTTATGCTCCCCTATAAATAAACTCTGTACAAGACCCATGGCTTGGTTCAGTCAGGTCTGTGTTTGGGAGAAACTTGACACAGTTAATAAAAGCCTCCCATTGTACCAAAGAATATTTTGGTCCCATGAAAATTAAAAGATTAATAGAATTCTTTGTATTATAGATGGAACTAATTTTACACATGCCTGTGAAGTACAGGAACAAAATAATGTAGAAAAACTCCAAAACCCCACAAGCCCCAAAATACAATAGGGAATAATAAAGAGAGGAGGGGGAATCCATTTTTGAAAAAAATAGCCTGCACTTCTATTATGAATTGCAGGTCAGTTTTGTAACTATAGTAAACTTTTTAATATAATTTCTTTTTTGAAAACAGACTCTTCCCTGAAGCTAAAGAAATCTTTGTACTTCAGGACCTATTTTTTCCACTTAAAACTCAGTTTGGCAAACTTTTCAACAAGCCCGTGGTAGAACATGTCTAAAAGATTCTCCAAGGGAAGGTGGGTGCTTTAGAGCTTTATAAACATCCTGCTGAGCACTGGGACCCCAATCCTTCATTCCAGTGAACGATCTATTAATGATTTAATTATTCTGTGGCTGTGAACAAACTTTCAATAATCAGCAATAGCTGTTAAGTGCAGGAAGGAATGAAAGCCACAGGTAAAGGTGCAGGACTGGTTTTTCATGGCCCACAGGTGTCTGTAGGGGAGCCCTGGCACAAGAAGGAATTTGCTGCTCGAGGTCAGGTCAGCAGAGCCCTCCCATCCTGGGGTTTCTTGACCACTTACATGAATGCCTTGACGGTTTTCCCTGGTTATTTTTCTTAGGAGTTGGGAATGAATGCGAATTTTGATCTCTGGTTTGCTGATCTGTTCTCTGTTGCTGATATTTTTACTGCTTGGACAACTGGCTACTGACCATCACATTCTGTGAATAAAAGAGCCATGGAGAAGTAGGTGTTTGTTTTTTGTTTTTTTTTTTTTTCTGAGCAGTCTTTGTTAAAATTGTCCTTTCATCTCCATGGTATCAAAAGGGCACTTTGTAACAAATAAGGGAACACGTCACCTTTAAAATAATCTTGACTTTTAATTAACCAAGTGCAACCATTGTGACTTTTATTCCTTTATTTCTGAGAGCCTCTTTTCTATGACACAGATTTTTTTTTTTGTTGTGGTGTCTTAATGAAACGTGCCAAATGATAATGTGTCTTGTTTGAAAAGGAAATTGCATTCTGAGTTATAGCATGTCCTTCATATCATCCTCATTTTGTAAGGAAGGGAGCCTGCCTGGCCTAAATCTTTCTCAAAGGGAAAACTGCAGACCCAAAAGTCTGAGAGTGGTGCCTATATGTTAATCTATATAATACTGAAAGAAAACAAAGTCTATTTAAAAATCAGATTACGAAGGTTCATTGGTGCTGTGGATATTAAAAGAAATATAAAACCATAAGAGATAAAAGAGAAATGGACACCATACAGAAAACATGAGAACTTGTGGAAGGAACTTTGTTTTACTGAATATGATTAAAGTCCAGCAGTAATTCCTGGAATTTTTTATTAAGTGTTGCTATATTTTAGTTATAAAATTCTAAACTAGTCACCTGGTGTAAGAAAGGCACTAAACACTGCTCTAAGATAATAAACCCCAAAAAACTGGTGTGGTCTATTTAGAATCAAAGCAAAGCCACAACAACAACCTCCTCCCCTCCATTTCTCTAAACTTTCACGGAGTAGGAGAACAACTTTGATCCTCGGGAGAGATTCAAAAGCCCTGGGTGGGAGTAAGGAAGACAAATGTCTGAACTAATAGGCTGAGAGCTGAGTGTAGGGAATGGGAAACAGCCATCCTTGAAGCTGGATGACAACACACAAACCTGTAGGAGAGTGCATGTGGAAGGCAGGTTGTTTGTTCTAATGGCAGAGGGTTTGAGGATAATGTGCTGGCTGAGCAAGATGCACATTAAATGCCTCTGGAAAACTGCAATTGGTTTCTCAAGAAAAAAATTGGCAAACGTTTGTGATCCATACTGGAATGGGAAGTGCCATCTCCCAGTCCCTTAAGGCTGTTGCAGCTCAGCTGAATTTCTCATCTGTCGAGAGAGGGAAGATGCACCAGAGAAGATCTGTGGCAGGGGCTCCAGCCAGCAGAGAGAGAGGGAGGGTGCTGAGGGAGAGATTCCTCTTCAGCTCTGGCAGTGCGAGGCTTTCCCAATCTCTCTGCCAGGGCAGCTATTTCATTGGCAGCCGTGCTCACACTTAGAGCAGCTGGAACATCTGGACACTCACACAGTGTTAATTGCAAAGCACAGTGAACCATTTCTTCAGGTTTTCCTCATCTGCTGTGCACCTCCAGCTCAGGAGGGACCCAGCATTTGAGTTCAAATACTGAAATACCTGCCCTTTTGTGTCTGAAGGCTGTTTGGTGGAAATTGTACTTCTACTTTAGATTTCAGGAGAGTCATCTGGGTTGGCAGGAGTTCTTGTTGCGTAGCACGTTTCTTTCCAAGATGGTTGAGATCCCCATCAGTGCCTGCTTATCTTTGGGCTTCAAGTTCCTCAGTTCTCTCCAGGGATGATTAGGCAAGCAGCAGTGCTCGCTGTTGTTTCAGGAAAGAGCAATCCAGGATTTTGGAAAACAGTAGGTATAAAGTCTGCTCACTTCTGCTTGCGTTTGAAACTATCATGAGGCTGCATAGATATCGATTTGAGTCACACCAAAACACAGTCACTGGTGTTCAAATATGTTCAAAATAGAAGAACTCATGTTCAAATATATACTTAATGTTTTTAATAGGGCCCTGAGAGATGATCTGATGAGTACTTAGCAATGGATTCGCAGCATTACCATTCCACATGAATCACCAAAAGGGTATCTGATTCACATAATATTTTCTGCTCCCTATTCTCCTCCCAGCCTGTTGGGTTAGAAAGTAATTTCATGATAAAAAGAAAAGGAAGAAGGTTTTGTGTGTTAAATAACTAGGACTACTTAATAATTGCTCTAGAGTTATTGATACCCTATGGTCTGCTGAGTATTTTGAAAACGTGTCCAATGAAAACAAAAGGTATAAATGTATACACATGATTTTAATATGTGAGGTTCTCTGGTTTCAGATCCTAAGCATGAAAACTTAAAAATGAGTTGTTAATGATGGCAGCTTAAGCTGAAGACAAGTACAAAACTTATTTTAAAATTATAATTCTCAGTATTTACAAGACTTATATTTATTAATATCTAATTATTCCTTACTCTTCTGAAAGGATTTCATTTTAGTTTAAAGTGTTTAGAATTATTTACCTTCCTATAATGATTGAAGAAATGGGCTCTATTTTGTGTATAGGATCATGAATTAGAAACTAATTGATCTAAATTCTGAAACATAACTTGAGGCATTTGTCAAGCTTATAGGAGGCAAAGAAATATTTTGGAAAATTGGTTTCACCTGCTACAAAGACTATTTCTTATAGTTTCTTGAAAAAATCCTGCTTACTATACTGTTTAAAATCACACACTCTGTGTCTAGTGTATGAAAACGTGTGCAATGATATTGAAATGAAACATGGGCTAAAGTGGTTTAGCAGACTTGGAACCAGGACTTTGAAATTAGCCCCATGTTGCCATTTATGGGTCATTGGGTGAGCTGTTTAGCACATCTTGCCTTAGTTCCATATCAGTAAATGTCCATGAAATGTCCATTTTACTGTTCTAATATAGGAGTGAAGATCTGCAAAGTGCTTTCCCCAAAGGTGCCATTACTGAAATGGGCATTATTGGATTCCTGTTCTTATTTTGTTTGTATCTCTGCATGTAAAGCCCTCAGCTACAAGCAGAGCTCCTTTGAACTGAAGGTTTCACTGCTGCTAAGTTTACTTTCTAAATAGACAATGCACATAAAAGTTAGAGGACTGGAAATATTTCATCCTTCTGCACTGATAGCAAATTTAGACCAAAATCATCCAGACTGATTGCTATGTTACACCAGTCTCTGCAGTTATTACAGACTGTGGCTTTTAAAGGTTTAGAGGTCTGTCCTTCAGGACAAACTAATCAAAGGAGCTTTGAATTTCTCAATAAGGGCCAGAGATTAATTGTGGTGTTTCCCTGAGTGCTTGCATGAAAGTCCAGTGGTCAAAGCCACGTGCATGTTTGAAAAACTCCAGTTTTAAGAAGCTGGTAACTTTTAAGGCTATAGGGTGGCAGTAATTATTTAGTGTGACTTGCATAATGCAGGCATAGAATTGTTCCCAAAGTCCCCTAGCTCTGGCCAGAGGGATATATCTTTTTGGGATGTAGCCTGACTGGAAAAATTTACAGTGACAGCAGATGTACCAGAATCTTTTGTTAATTTGTTTCAGTGTTTAATTTATCTCACTTATTAAGCTGTGTGCCATAATTCTAGTTTGGTTTAATCTAAGTTTACAGCCATGCTTGTCTGTATGGTTGAAAAATCCTCTGTTATCATGTTTTCTTTCCCCTGTGCACCCTGCTAGCTTCTGATCTAAAGATTTTTTTTTTTCCTTCAACAAATTTGATGGAGTAAACCACTTGGCTGCCTCACTGCAGAATGTGTTTTCCATTATTTTAATCTTTCTCATGATTCTGTATTAGTCTTTCATAATTGTAAGGGAATTCTGTGGAGAGGTAGTAATACTTCTGCTGTCACCAAGTCGATTCTACAGAAAACTTCCCCTCTTTGCAAATGCTTCTCTTCCTATAAAGCTGATGCATTTCTCATGGAAGTGCTGCAGCTTTCTCATATATTGCTTATTAGCTAAGTTAGAAGGAAGAAAATTCAATAACGTGAGTCCATCATTTGAGGCCCTAGTTATGTTTTATTTGATCCTTTAAAAAATATAATTATTTTGATTTTCTCTTAAGTCCAAAGGAAGGCAGTTACTACATCATATTTGGTGTTGCAAAGTTTATTCTTCCTCACAGTATCTGAGTTTTCTCCTTGCATTAAAATGGTATATGATAATGAGCATTTTGACTTTAAAATAGTTATTAAAGGTTGTGAAAGTAATACATTTCACAAACTGAAGTTTTCCACCAAGTAGAGAAAATTGTCAGAGAAACAACTCATTGATCTCTGCTCTTTTACAGCTGTGTAATGCTATGCATTACTAAAAGCTCCTGTTAAATTAATTAATGATTTCAATTATGAACTTTTCTCCAAAATGTTATGATTCGTATCAAGCTGATAATGCAGTGACCTGGGAGTGTGAAATCTGTGTTATGTAGAGAGTCGCCAGTTAATTGATTCACAAATTATTTAAAGTTTGTTACACCCAGGGGAGTGCTCAGATCCATGACAGCTATTTCTTAAAGTGTGCAAACTCTCTTTTCTTTTAAGATTGTGTTGAGCTAACAAGCATGATAAAATGGTTGCAAGCTGGATATTGGCAGTTTGTAGAGCACCAGTTAATGTATTCAAAGGATTTCTCTCGTTTTTTTTTTTTTTTCTGTATCACCCCAAATGCCTCTATAAAAAAGGAACTTTGCAGGTGTCAACAAGAAAACATCTTGTCCAGAAATTAACTTTAGTCGATCTCTTTATACCAATTCCTTTTGTCATCTGTAATGTTTCTGTTAACTTTCTTTATCACCTGTTATCACACCTGTAATTTCTGATAATTGCAGAGTAACTAGTTTCCTGTTAAGGGAAATACTATAAGCATTCCTGAAAAATCTTCTGAGGTTTAAATATAGATTATTTCATACAATACTGTGGAAGGATTCAGTTTCTTAATACAGATGAGTAGGAATTGCACCAACCAGCATTCCAGAATTTAATGATATCAAATCCTGTATTTCACTGACTTTGTCATGTCGTTGTATGTGCAGAAGCTTGAACAGGAATTTTCTTACTTGCTACAGATGCATAGAGACAGGAGGGGATGTTCAGTGTAATTCCATCTGATTTTAACATCTCAGTTCACGAGTTTCACAACAATTAAAAATTGAAATGTACAAAGAATAATATAGAAGGAGGTATTAAAATAAGTTAAAGTACTGTTAATATTTTATAAACCTTGATTAAATTTTTATAAATGTTATTAAAGCGCAGTTGGGTTCACTTCAGTGTTGTATAAAATGACCGTTCTCACAAATCCTTCTGTGAGTTCTGGATCTTTGCTGAAGGGACAAAAGGACTTTGTAGGGTTCCCTGGGTCCTAGGAGAGATCAGAAGTTTGAGGTGTGTCAGGGAGAGGCACTTCTTGCTCTGGAATTCATGTGATTGGAATATTAACAAGCATAATTTTTCTCTGATTATTTTTTCTTTTGTACTATCAAAAAATTTGGGCTCGTGAAAACAGACAATTATTTTAGATACTGGCAGTTAAATAGCAAAAAAAAAAATTAAAATATCATGGTTAACTGGCTATTCCCATCATCTTTCTTACTCTTGGAACATTCTGCTGGCCCAAAGATTTAATTCTCTCGATTGCCAGTCATTTTCTCCCTTCTCTTTCGTGGATCATCTCTCTGTTACTAACACCAAAGAAAACAATTACAAATGAATGTGCATCTCGTGTTATGAAGTTGCTGCAGGGCCCCGAGAAGCTGCCTTGAAAGGGAGCAACTTAAAACTAATATCTGTATTGTAGGAAAAAAAAATACCATTTCAAATACTGAGTGACTGCTTCTGTTTCCTAAAATTAAGGAGCCTATAATCTCAGCACCATTAACAAGTGCTGTCATTCAGATACACAGTGTCTGGCTGATTTAAATAAAATGAAATGAAGATAGTTGTTTTTGGTCCCTTGGCTTCACTCATTGCCATAAACATATGCTCTGCGTCCCGCTTCTTTCCATCTTATTTATGACTTTAATTTGTTGTGTGGGCTGCGCTAGAAATTAAATTTAATACAATTCTCCAAGGGACCCTGTCATATAATAACATGGTAATTTCTGTGTATCCTTTTGAAAAATGAGGAAATTAATTCTTCCTGACATGTTCTAATTATTCCAGTGTGAACGGCAAATCCGTTTTTCCCAGCCCCTGAAGTGTTACAGGCAAATGGCTGCTGTTCAAAGCCGAGGTGCTAATGCTGACCAGCAGTGCGTTTAATTTGAAACATGAGCAGACACCTTTCAACACACCTTTGTAATATCGGAGTACTTTACAGAAATTAATTCACTACTTATTTGGCAGCTTAGCCTGGGGGTTATAGTTTTTTTATTCATCAATACTATAGTCGTGTTAGCACAATGTTTCCTGCTTCCTCCTCCGGTGCTCTGTGCCTGTGAAGGGAAATGCAGGCTGAGAAAGGAGCAGTGGTTTGTTTTATTATACGTATTTTTTAATGTGGGGACGTGGGTACCATAGAAGGGACAATTCTGTGCTGTGTATTTACAGTTTGGAAAGAGGTACTACAAGGCCTTCAGTGGTTAACAGTTTCAACTGAAATTACAGGGGAGAAATTATTTAACCAACTTCTCGTGAAAGAGTTCTTCCACTGGAATTCTGGCCTCTGTTGTGACAATCCAATGCCTGCTTCCATTTCTACTGCATTGTTGACTTCTAACTCAAACCAGAATGCATGTGCTGTAAATTTAGGATTCCATAATGTACTTGGCATAGGTAGATTTTTGCCAAGGAGAAGGCAACAAATTATCAGTATAGGCGCTGAAACTCGCACAAGTGATTCTGGGCATTTATGACTTTTGATATATTGCCTTTGGGATTTTCTATTTTAGTGTGTTCATTTTGTGCAGGACTGCCAAGTGAAGTCCTTCAAGAGTCCCAGATTTGTAATACACAGATGTTGTCTTTGTTAAGTGTTCTTTCAGAATTCAGATGCGTGGAAGTATAAAAGAAATTTCAACTATTCCAAGAAACAGAATTTGACAGAAGGCACCAAGTGGAAGAGTCTGGAATAGTTAAGACTTCATTTGCAGCTTTTCAGCCATAGATGCAAAGAAGAAAGGATAGGATAGTTTTCAGACATGCTGTTGAAGAACGGGAATGAGGAATTGTCTTAAAAACTTTGCTGACTGCTTAGCTGTTGGGAGAAATGTGGTGGAGTTTGTGGGGGTTCAGTTAAGGCAGTAGTAAAGGCATGAGGTCCATCAGCCAAACCTGAAATCTGAGTTTCTGATGAAAGAAGGGAATGGATTGAAGTAGTGGGTCTGTGAGAGGTGAAAGGGAGCAGTGGCTGCCTGAAATGGGGTGAGAGCTGTGAACAAAGGGAATCAGCTAAGGCCAGAGAAGATCAGATCAGCTTGGAGGTCGTTATGTGTTTGAGTGGAGCAGTTGCAGTAGACTAAAAGGACAGCAATGATATTTGAGGGGATCTTAGAATATAGAACAGAGACCAAACTCAGAGTTATTGAGAAAGCTTATAAAGAAGATCAATTTAATTGGTTATGGAGTCAGTGGAATCATACAGGAACAAGGAAGGTTTATTTTATGGCAATGCCACCAAGTGCTGAAGTAAAAAAATATTCTTGTTACACATGAGAATAGTTTTTGTTAACAAGACAAGAAGTCAGTGTTAGAGCAATGACTAGAATTACTGAACAACACCTCAGGATGAAATTCTTTATATCAAGTCCTTTCTGTAATATATAATTAACTGAAAAATGTGTTCTTCTCACTCTGAGTAACTACTCAGCTACAATTTACATTGAAATATTTGAATACAGAATGAGAAGAAAGAAATTTTACATACTACTTTCACAAGAAGTTTGAATTTCTCAAGGAGATCCTATAAGTGATATGCTGTCATAAATACTCCATGCATTCTTGCTTGACAGACTTCATTCAAGGAGGTTCAGATTGAAATCTAGTTTTAATTTGAAAAAGTAAATTTTGGCATTAGGGTTTTCACTATAAAGGCTAAGTCCTCCCTGTGGAACTCTGCAGTGGAAGGAGGAATTACTTCCAAGAGGCTGGCAATCTTGTGAATTACTCCAGTGGTAAAATATGTAAGATGGTGGTCTGAGTGCCTGAATAACAAAATGCCAGGAGGGTATGGCCCCATGAGAAAAAAAGAAAAATTGAATGAGCACATAAACATAGGTGATGTTTCTAGTCACTCAGCATTCGGTCAAAACCCACTGAGATTTATTTTGTTATCGAAAAATTAGCAGGTAAAGGGCAGAGAACATAAGGAAGAACAAACTATGGACGTAGAAGCATCAAAGGAGTGTTCCTGACTGAGCAGAGGCAGTGTGGCACAGCAGCCACAGGTGCCAGGAGGGACATGGTCTGGGTTTCCAGGATTGCTGCTGCTCTGTCCTTTCTGTGCCTGAAGGAGCTGAATGTGAAGGCACTTGTTTCTCCCCAGAATTGGAGAGATCTCCTGGGTGCTGGGGGATCTTGCAGATCTCTCCTTTCCACAGCCTGTGTGTGTGTGTAGCTGCTGCCAGCACGGTGCTGGAAGCTGTGGCCAGCTGTGAGATCTCCCAACATCTGCTGCTGCCTGAGAGCCTGCTTCAGATTCCAGTCCATACACCAGGATTAGCCACATTACTCATCATTCTCTGTGCTCTCCTGTGTTATTCTCCAGCTCTTCACCAAGGCTTCAAGGCTTTAAACGTGGTTCTGCAATAGTGTGTTTACTAGAGAGGATGGTAAGAGGAATAATAGAAACAAATTTATTTTTTCTTTGTCTACTGTCACAGCAGTAATATCCATCTCTGTGCAGAACTTCAGAATAAAAAGCCTCATAATTCAGGAAGTATTTAGTGCCTTGGCTGCTCTGTGTTCATATCCATCACCCTGTCATAATGTTTTTCAATCACGTTTTTTGGATATTTCCCCTAAGATGAAGTTCATGGGAAAATTCAGATTGAAAGGGATCTCTGGAGGTCTCTTGCCCAGCCTCGTGCTCCCAACAGGGTCAAAAGTGAGGCCTGACAAGTTACTCAGGCTTTTATGCAGATGGGTTTTGCCAAACCTCCAAAGTTAGACTCAGCACAGCCTCCCTGGGCAGCCTGTCCCAGTGCTCATCTCTCCTAAGATTTCCCTGTGTGCTTTGAAGAGGCACAAAGCTGGTTATCTAGGTGGCAATGTATGAAGGATCTTTAAAAAATGGGCTCCCTTAGTGACCAACAATATGCAGCAACTTCTGTGCTGTCCTTTCTGCCTCACCCTTTTTCATTTGGTACCTCTAGGTAAAGTTGATGTAATATCTCTCTCTCTCTCTCTGAGATCTCTTTTCAGTGGGGAAACCCCTCAGCTCCAATTCTGCAGTAACCATTTTGACTCCACTTAAAGTGTATGCCCTTAAATGTAAAAAAGGCAAGCTAAGTTCCAACAGTGAGCACCAGATATTTAGCAACAAAACGTAGCCTGTGTGTGTGGTGCAGCTGAAAGCCCCTGGAGGATGATTTTCTTCCTACTGCACTTCATGGTAAAGCTTTCAGCACTGGATTACACACAAAAATAAGTGTTTGTGTCTGGCCTGGGCTCATGACCTTCAGTTTTTGAGCCTTCTTCTATTGCTGTACTAGGAAATGGCAATTTCATAATTTGTTAGGATTTTGGTCTTTTAAAAAATTTTTTTTATTTTTTTTCCCCTGACTCCTGGGATTGGATTGCAAAGCAAAGATTTAATTAGAAATGGAACCTGTCATCCCAAAGGCCTCTGATTCGAACCCAGCCAAGTAAATAATGGCATGTATTGGTTACACTTTGACAATTAGATTCTGTGTGTTGTGTTAGCTGATGGTTCAGATCCACGGTGGTGCTCACCCATGGATGCCAGCACTGCCTGTTGGCTCTTGGGCAGCGTCAGGGATGTGTGAGGCTGGGAATGGAAATGGACCTGGATCCAGGTGTGCAGCTGTGGAAAAGGGTTTGAACCCTTTAAGTGAGGCAGAAATAAGATGCACAGCTACATGGTCATCTGTCATGACAGGAAGAAAGAGCCAAGTTTATTCAGAAACACTCTTGGTTTTATAGCAGGACTGCAACTGCCAGAGCAGAGAAAAGGAGATTGGTTCAGAGAGAAGACACCCCATGGCCAGGGCCTGGGCACACACCACAGCAGGGGTTTGATTTTGTTATTAATTCCTTTTTATTCTGACCAAATTATCACCCTGGGAGAAATTCTCCCCAACCTTGAGCTGGGCCAGCTGATGGGCTGGGAACAGAGCTGAGAAGCTCCAGCCTGGAATATTTCTCAGGCTGTAATTTTCTTCCTTTCTCCATATGTGTCCCACACGTGTGCCCACTGCTGACCCTGGCTGCTCCTGGGGCAGGGTCAGCCCGGCCTGGTGGGGCAATGAGCAGGGGCCAGCGTGGCCAGTGCTGTGTCTGTTCCCGGGATAAATGGAGCCCTTTCAGTTCTGGAGGCTGTCAACCTGGCGCGAGCAATAAATTTACTTGTGGGCAGAAAACAGAAAAGAAAGCAAGACTACCACATCTGTGTTGAAAGGTCTCTTGTTCATCAGAAGAAGGAAGCAATGTAGGAAATAGAGGAGGCAAGGTCTGAATAATTGCTTTTTCTGGGCTAGAAATGCAGTAACTTCTCTAGCAGATGAATGAAGAGTTGTTTGTCGCTTTTTTCCCCCTCTAATTATCTTGAGTTCATTGTAGATATTTTCTGTGGCAAACCTTTTTTCTGTTTATCCAAGAGACATCACTGACTGAATAATCAATAAGCCTTTTTCTCCTTCATCTATTCAAGCATAAGACTGGGAGTATTGAGTGAAAGAAGAGGGGGTTACCATCACAAATATTTTAGAACAATTTACAGTCTTTCTCTACTAGGTAGTTGAGGGGAAATATTCCTGAAGGTTTTCTGATAATCTCTTAATGATTATTACTTTTGATGGAGGCTTATAAAAATATATACTTTATAGAATTAAGGCACCCAAAATCTTAGTACTGAAATATCAGAATTAAAACTGATATATTCTATGACATTAAGTATGCATTCATCCCTTGCTTTTTTCCTCTGTTCCTTAATTATGTCCCTTCTTCTTTATTCTACCATGGTCTAGATTCCTCCTGTCTTTTTATTTGATTTGTTTCATCTCTTAAATGGATACAAGGGATATATACAGAAAATTGGACGAGAAAAGTCCAATAGCACTCTGAATCCGTGCGTCTTTTTTAAAATTAATAAATGAATTTTAAAATTGTAACAATGTTACATATTCTAGAGCTGCTCTTTTTCCTGAGTCTGTCCTTACATTATATCGGCAGATATTGCAAGAAGAGAAACTAAAACATAGAAAACTTAAATAGAAATTTTTTTGGTTTTTTTGAGAGACCATTGAGAGTTTTTTAAGCAGCTCTCATTTTTCCTATCACTTCAGTCATTGCAGCTTTTTTTTTCAAAGTATTATTTAAAGTAATACTGGCATTTTATTCTGTGAAAAACTATGCATGTTTTGCACATTTTCTGTATAAAAGTGTCTTACATACAAAGTTAAAAAAATCAGATGGAAGTAGAAACATTTACTTGCTACTTGGCAAGCTGCTTTTCCTCTTGCAGCAAGACACAGAAGTGGATGCTCTGGCATTTATGATGTGCTGCTCTTCCTAACTCCTGTCTTGGTTCTGAGAGCTTCAGCTGCTCTGGTTTTGTGGCTGCTGGGATGCCCAGTTTGACGCTGATTTTAACAGTGAGCTGCACCTGCTGCAACTTTGCATTGCCAGTCCCTGCCTCCAGCTGCCCCATTGCCCTCTTCATCATGCAGGCTTGGTGTCCCCAGCTCACCTGTCCCTAAATTTATACTATTTCTGCATTATTTCACTTTGGTCGCTGAGCCATACCCTTCCCTGAGTCTGAGTGCACATTGCCTTTCCCTTAATTCTATCACAGTACTGTGTTATTTTTCTGCAAGCCCAGCCTTACTGATGATTGAATATGCTGAAGATGTTTTCAAAGCCTCTGAAATAGGACAAACAGAAAAAAAAAAAAACCCTCTCTGAAATGGTGCAGAAGTATGAGCTGCAGAATACATTACTGTTGGATCATGATTATTTGCTGAATGGATAGTGCAGAAATGACTTCACATTTGGTGTTGTTGATTTAAAAGCACACTCCTCTTGCAAAGACCTAAATAGTCACATGGAGTTGATTGAGTTACTGTGGCAAGAGGTACAAAGGAGGCAAAATAGATGTAAAAGTCTTAGGCAAGGGTTCATACCACTATGGCATACTAATCTTCCACATACCTTCTTGTTAGAGAATAACTCCTTCCAGCATTTCTGAGAGAACTTTATCTTGCTGAAATAATTTTATAGCTTACTAAAATTATCCTAACAGAAATGATTGTTAGAATGCATTGGATGAATGCTTATGGTTATTAGCGTTTATTGTTACTTATTAAAAAGAAGTTAATGTAGAAGCTGGTCGAATAGCATGAGGGAAATTCAGCTTGGTCCTGACCCGAGCTGGAATTGGATAAGGCTGGAGCTGGGGGTGTCTTCATTGGCCTCTGCCTGGCTCAGTCTGCTCTTGAGGAACATGTCACAGAGGGAAAGGAAAAGGCAGGCAGAGACAATTGTCCGTGGCTCTTTTATTCCACAAGCAGCTTCAGCCCGAGTGCCCTTTCTGCCTGTCAGCTGCAGGGTGGGAGGGAAGTGGTGCTGACCCCATGTGGGTTAGAGCCCGAGATCACATTTTTGAATCGATAATCCACAGGAAATTGGATGCTCTTCAAAATCCAACCGAGACGTAGATAGCAATGCTTTTGATAAACATGACTGAATTGTGGCCATTTTACATTTGTGTCCACACACACACCTGAGAGTGTGCTGTGAATCGATCTGTGACCCCTTTGGAAACACGTTAGTAATAACAAGGTCACAGTAAAACAATTTGCTTTGTAACTAATAACAAGGTCATGGTAAAGCAAGTTGCTTAAAGAGCCCAACAATGAGAGATGAGGATGTGTGCAGTTATACACCTGGAGTGAAACTGCTCACAAAGGTGTGGGAACATGAATTAAACATCATGTACATAAAGGAATTACTCTGGGGAGAGGATATGTGACACTGTTACAGGATTTGTTTAGCTCTGGAAACGTCTATATTTGAATTGGCAGAAATTGTGCAGAAGTCTCCCAAACAAGTAACCTAGTCAAGAGCAATAACCTAAAAGTAAGTAGGAGGACTGTAAAATAACATGATTGTTTAGTTAATACAGTCTTTAGTATAAATAGAGTTTCAAGTCAGCATGACTCTAATGCTGACCCTCCCAGTACACGAAAAAAAAAATATTAACACTTGAAACTAACAGCATGTTAGCAGCTAATTCGTGCATTATTTCAGTATCATTCATAAATTACTTTTGAATCCTTTGACTTAAGAAAAAGAAAATCCCACAAATCCTACTTTTGGTCAAAGCATAAGACCATAATTAACTCGGCATGTGCTTTTGCATTAAGAACACAGTGTTCTGAGCTTTCTTAAAAAGCTTTTAAAAATGTTGGGGGAATACTTTCATAGAGCCTTACTGACTGAGCAGAGTTTAAGATTTGTCACATACGAAGTGATGTTAATTAAATATTGTTATTCCTTTCTGTCAATCAAGGAAGGTTAAGCTTTTTTTGTTACTTGAACAAAAAGAGAAGTGAAACAGGTGAAAATATATAAAACAGCTGTGAGGAAAACAGGAGGAATAACATAGTAGGAATTTAATTAGTCAGAATTTATGGGGGATGCAGGAGGTTTAGGTGCTAATTCTAAAGCATTGCATTTTTTTGCAGTCCTAATACCATTTGAATATTTTTGGACTTTTTGGCTAGGTATCATTTACTTAATGAATGTAGAAAATAAATATAGTGGCAGAAGGCCAGTTTTTGACACATACATATGCTTTATTTAAAGTCATATTTTCAAACTGATATTTAATATGATTGTGACTGAAACCTTCTTTTTATTAAACCAAAATGTTGTTAATCAGAATCCCATTCAATGATACCTCAGCTCTTTCAGATGCTATGGGTATATTTTTAAGCCAAATGACTTATTGTTTTTATTAGGTATTTAAGTATTGCTGATAATGTCTCCCCAAAATGTGAATTTTAAAACGATTCATGTTTATATCCTTTTATTTCTGTCCAAGTTTTTATGGGTGTGTAATAGGTGGAAGAACATCTTCAGACAAAGCTTTCTAGAACTTTTCTTTCTGGAAAAAAATGAAAATTGGAGTCTAATTACACAGCTTGAAATGCTGGTAATTAAAATCCATCAACAGACATCATATCTTCTACTATATAACCATTACAATTGACAGTTCTAAGGACAAAATTAAGAAGCAGCTGTGGACCTCTATAATAATAGCTAAGTTACACTGTTTTATCAATGTGTTGGGCTTGGACAGTGTAAAATTGCTGCCAATATTCAAACCTTTGAAGGCATGAAAAGCACACAGGAAGAAGTGTGGAGCTTATTTTGCAGTTTCTTCTTGTTTTCTGCTTAATGAGGGAGAAACTTCTGTGTGAAGAATTCAATCAATGGGGGAAATTCTGCCTCTAAATCTTTTGTTTCCAGGCTCATGGTGTTTTCTTGTGGGTCTTTGGAATCAGTGTGGCCCATGATGACCTAGAATCATGAAAGGCTGCTTCAAGAATTTCAATGCTTTGGAAATTGTTTAGGTACTGGGATAATATTTCATGAAGTGAATCTCTTCTTTGGAATATTGGGAAATCTGTGGCAAGATGATGCCTGTAGTTAGTTTTTTAACTTCTTCTTGGATAACTGAGGAAATATGGGTGCTTTGAACTAGAATTCCTGTTACTAAAAAAAACTCCAAACAAGTATAAAATCCCCCCAGTTTTAATACTACATGTTTCAAAGCAGCTTAATTTGCATTGGAAATGTCCTGTTTTTAATATTCAGTATTTTTTTTCTATTGTTTACTACAATGTTTAAGTTTTCTTTACCTGAGCAGTGTGAGGTGCTGTGAGCCTCCAGAGGCCTCTGCCAAGCTCTCTGTTCCTCTGGGGCTTTTCCTCCCTCTCCAAACCTTGCAGGCTGAGCTGTTGAGCTTAAGTGAACAAATGTTTACAGGGTGACTTAAAGAGCCAGGCTTTTCAGGTGAAGAACTCTGATGGACTGGGTTGAAAGGGACATAGAATATGTGCTGAGCATTGGCACTTCACTTGGACTTGATTTTGCTAATAATCGTTTTTTTTTTTATCATACACTTCCCTTTCTCCATCTTGTACAATCAGATAAAATTATGAAGTATTCTTGTTTTGTTCTTTTATGAAAAAAAAAATAACCAAAGTGTTACTATCCTTGAGCATTCCAAATGCTCTGAGTTTTGGAACTAGGAATTCTGCATGTCTCCTTTGGATTGGAAATATCACAGTGTTAAGTGCAGCATCTCTTCAGAAAATCTGGGAGAGGAGAAAGCCACTCAAACCTGGAGTTGTTTTGTTCCATAGTACAAGATATCACCAATTAGCAATGAAATTAATCGATTTGCCCTGCATTAGCTATTTGTTTTGATACTGACTGGTAAGTAGTGTATTACACATCTTTGAAAAAGTCTGTTATACTTTGATCTGCAAATATTTTATTAACAGGGGCTATAAACCACAATGCGTGGCTCAGTTGTGGGTGGCTTTTTCATGCTTATTTTGATGATATAGCAGTATCTTGGGATGACATACTGTGGTGAGTGAGGATAAATATGTGTTGCCAAGGTCTAAACAGCAGCAATGTGGAAGTAATTCAGCAGTCAGTTTCACTCAAAGTTTGAAATCTGGGCTGTATTAGAGGTATGCATAGAAGCTGTGTTAATTGCTAGCTTGTTTTCCATATGGTTCTGTTTTAATGGAGCACATTTGTTGCAGATGGTTGGAAAGTGGGTTGGCCAGTGCCTAAACTGGCTATGACTAATTCATCCAGTGATTATACTATACTTTAATGTTTAACAGTCCCCTTTGTAAACTTCTTTCATTCACAGCTCCCTTGCCATTGAAATGTGGTCCAAGATAGCTGAAAAGTATTCTTCTTTATTTAAACTTGGCCTGAGAGAAGAGCAAGAACACGGAGTGTGTAGTCATCTTTTCCCTGATTCAAATTCAAAACCACACCCCAAACTTGGTTCTTCAGATGGGTTATCTCCATTATTATTATGGTTTGGTGTGCGTATTTCGCTGAGGTAATGGTCTCCAAGAAGAGACACTTGAGGAACTGAAGTGACCTTAACAAGTGCTAAAACTGGCTTTGTTCACACCACAGGGCTTTTACCTCTTCACTGCTTTGCAAGTAGGTGTAGGCATTTTGCATACCAACAGACATTTCTTGTCTGAAACTTCTAAAATTGCTAATTTGGACTCGAGGACACTGAAAACTTGCAGTGTTGAGGTGGAAGTGGAGGAACAACTGCAGCAATAGGACCATGGAATCATTAAGGATGATGTTGTGGATGAGTTTATTGTGACATGCATGACAGGAATATTTCATATAACATGCTGGTTTAATGGATCTTCTATGAATACATGCTATATCCAGAGAGGAAATTAAAATACAGAAGATTGCCCAGCATTGTTGTAGTTGATTCTTATTTGGATCTTTTGTGACAAAACTTGTGCAACTGACTTTCCCTTTGCTGACAGTGAATGTCACAGTCAAACTCCAATCAATGACTCTTAGTAAAGGAAAAACAGAGCTCTACGGTTCAGTGGGTTTCTCCACCATTTTTACTGTTGTTTTCTCACATTGTCACTAAAATATTTTCTTTGTTATCTGAATGGGACATCTGCTGACTGGCTTAGCCCTCTTTACCTGATTGTGTGAAAAGTCTTGGTTAAATCTGTGAGGCCTTGGAGGCCCAGTAACCTGCTAAGTGCTATAGAGCCTGAAAGACATTATGTCCTTGGACTAACTTGTCTCTTCTACTTACAGCTGTGTGTGATAGATAAAAAAAACTTACATGTAAAAGACTGGGGTGAATGTCATTTTAATACACTTGTGGACATGTTAATGAGTAGCTGGTTTTTCTTACCTGAAAATGTATAAAACCCCCATACAAATAAGGTATATTTTATAGTAGGGCAGAAAAATAGAGCAGACAAGCTTTAAAAGAAAGTCTTTTTCTCTGGCTCTATCACAAACCCGTTCAATTGGAACTGATAATTTGTTTGAAGTGGTTGGAAATCCACTTAGGATGGCTAACAACGTAGAATAATGCAGACAGTTTGGCAGTTAGCACTAGGATGTCTAAACCACAGCTTTGATGCAATAATACTGTAACTCGAAGATTTACCTAATTTGTAATTTTTCCCAAAGCTCTCTCCTGCTCTGTGCACGGTGATTTGTCTGCACTATCCAGAGTTTGGTTTGAAACACGTTTGCATTTGATTGGTGTTTTTAGATTTTGATAGCTGCTAGTTCCTCTCCACAGAAGTAACCTTTTAAAATGTCAGTTTTAATGTACAAATTTTATGAGAATAAAAAGACTTTTAAAAACACTAATTTTAGACTTCTCGCTGCTGAGCTAGTAGTCAGCTGCTGTTGTCTCAGGCTGAGTCTTGGAAAATTAAGTCAGTGTTCACTATAATAAAATGTGTGCTCTGGACTTCAGGGGGAGGAAAAAACCCACTTTTCTTTTAAATAATTTTTTTGTAACTGTTGCACGATGGCCAAAGTAATCTTCTGTCCTTTTATTTGTTGATATTGACCATCCATCCATCCATCCTTCTGTCTGTCTGTGTCTACCATGCCCTGGATTTCCTGCAAGTGGGAATTCCTCTCCTCTTAGGCAATAGTTCTTCCTGAGAGGAGAAACAGGTGAACAAAATTTCACCTCGTGGTTGTAACAGAAAAGCCTTACAAGTTAGGCTGCGTGGCTTCCCAAATATGTCATGTAAAATATGATTTAAAGCGTTTTCCCCCTGAAGGTGACACCATATTTAATTGCCACGAAAAGATCTGATAATTTTCTGTAACCTTAATTGCTGCAGCTATTCTTGTAATTTGTCATGTTGGCTAGGTTGCTGTGTCATGTGCTCTGTGAGAGAGGTGACACTGAAATTCAAAGGGAAGGGAAGCTCCAACTTTTCCCCCCTACTTCCAACGTCCCTTGTTCTAAGTCAGAAAAGCCCCATTTGTTTTGGCTTCAGGGAGCTGTGTGTTCAAGCTCCCAGCTGGAGGCATGGTGCTGCAGTGATGGTCACCAGCCATGGGAAGGGAGAGTACAATGATTTAAAAAACCCAACAAAAACAAGCCCATAGAAAAACCCCTCGGGGTTAAAGGCAAGAGCTTCATTCTTTCCCTTCTCAAAGCTCCTGTATAAACTGTGCACACAGATGAAAGAATGACAGAAGGGAATATGATGAGGTTTTAAATATCAGCAAGGCATATTTGGTTGTGATATTGCCTCATATGGAAGTGGTGAGATTTTCTTTATCACCTTCCAGGTACGTGTCCTAAAATTGTGTCTTTTTTGATCATGATTCTTTTCAAAGAAGTATCAGAACTAAGCCTTTTGCATTTAATTGCACTAAAATGTTGCCCTAAAGTGGAATAAAATATTATTTTTTTTACTACTTGGTATAGAAAAACGTATAAATGTAATAATATTTTCACTATAGTTTGTATAGATCTTGCCCATTTAAACACTGTGCAAATCTTCCCTACTGCAGGGCAGACACTGCAAGACTGTAAGGTGTGGTATAGCAGGCATTCACCATAAATTTGATACTCTTACTTGTGAATCCTTCATATTTGAGACAAAGCATCAGGGACAATAAAAACAGAAGAAAAAGTGCACTGAATGAATGGAGTTATGAAATGCCCACGTGTAAAAAAAAAAAAAAAAAAAAAAAAAAAAGAAAAGATTACCTTGGTGTCCTGCACTTGCCTGTGCTAAAACTGTGATGCTGAATGCTGCTCAGATGCTGTGGGTTATAGTGGAATGTGGGGATATTATGAAATCAGGATTCCTTGCAGATGTACTCCATTATTTCTGAAGTCCTAGTAATTCCCCATGTGTTCTGGCTAATGAAATAAGGAAAAGACCCTTTTAATGGGGGGCAAGATAAGACTTTACTGCTCAGCTTGTATGTGTAATGCAGCTGGACTGATGGGCCACTGTTTAGAGAAATATGGGTGGGAGGCTATTTTAAAAGAAAATGAAAAAACATTTGTTTAACTGCATGGCAACACAAATATTTTACCAAGTGAAGGCTGCCTGTGTATTTCATTATGACAAAAAAGTGCAGCCATGAAGGGAAAAAATAAAGCAAAATGCTCTCTGTCTAGGATTTGGGATATTCACTGTATATAGGACTCTCTTAAACCTTGCTATAAAGTTATGCATTAAACTCTTTAAATTCTCCCATCCCTGTTCTAATCTGAAGGAGTCTGTTGGGAGGAAGTGCTTGCCAACGTTTCCCATCAAATGCAGATGTTAGGCAGAAGTTCCTGCAGGTTTGTGGGGCGTTCCTGGGCTCACCCAAGCTGTTGCCTTTCTCATTCTCTCCTGATTTCGGCTCCCTCCTCCTTTGCTGAGACATCTGTTCCCTGAGGCTGTTCACATGCAGCCCTTGCTCTATTCTGCACCTCGTGATGTCCTCTTTTAGGTACCAGAGCAGAGAAATAAATGCCTTTGTATTTCCATCTCCTCTAAGGGGTGAGCTCTGAAAAACAGGCTTAAAACACAGCCTAATAATTTTATTTTAATGTAATTGTACATGCATATATGTATGCACACACATGCATTGGTGTGTACACATATGTATTAAAAAACCATAGAAACCCATTTGGGATAATAATTTCAAAATCCATTTGGGATAATCATATTTTTCACGAATGTTGAAGAAACCAGGTAGTTGTACAGTTCATTCTCTCTGGCTACCAGCAAAACTTCTATAGACATGTTAAGTTAGCTTGGTGGAACATGAAATTGATTACAGTAATTAGAAAATGTAGGTGGCTTTACTTATTTGCATCACTTTGCTTACTGAACTGCTTTAGTTTCCATGAGTGTGATATTTGCCAGCTGCATTGCAATAGACATTTCATAAAGATTTAGGTATACCCCAAAATATTAATATATACCAAAAGAGACACTTTTTCAAAATCTATTACCCCAAGCTCTTTGACAGTGAGCTATAAATGAGTCTCTGTGCTGTGGTTTATAGCATTTTCTTTCTATATAGGTTATATTTTAATTTCCACTCTTTAAAAATGAAAGATTTAAAACACTAATAATTATTTGGGCAGGAAAAAGAAGAGTGCTCCAAGACTGGACAGTGCATATCAGTAAACTGTAACAGGTGTACCTTTTGATGGATGTTTAATGTATAAAACTTTGGTATTTGGGGCTTTGAAAAGTGCAGTGGAAGTGCCTGTTTGCAGCACCTTTCAGGCCTGAAACTCTGTGTGGCAGAGCTTCAGAAAGATTTGTCAGCCTGAAAGCTGATGCAGCTGGAGCAGGATCTCAGTCTGAACCCAAGGCAGATATGGACAGGATATATCATGTAAACATAGTGCACTCACTGTCCTGCCTTGATTAATTTGTCTGTTCTGATTCACTTTGTATTAAAACAATGTGGAGGTACAACTGGCTGATTGGGTATTGAAAGCTCCAACAGTAGAGACAGAAAATCCCACACAGAATCACTGGGTTGGAAGAGTCCTTGAAGATAATCGAGTTCAAGCCATGCAATTAAAATCAAGCAAACACCAAACTTTTCTGTCCATTTATTTGGTTTCATTTTGGAGTGATCCCCGTTTCATAGTGCTTAGAGGGTCAGATTCTCTCATTCCTCCTTTTTCACAGGAGATCTCAAAGCAGTAGAGAAAGGGGATTTATAAAGATGTTTTGCCTGTTTTACACCGAGGTAAACCCAGGCACAAAGAGGTAAAGAGCATGTCAGATACCGAGTCAAAACAAGGTGTTGCACTTTTATGTGCTTCCTTCACTTGACAATACTGATTGGGAAATTTTGACTAGTGGGAAAATTGTAGGTCAAATGCTAAAAGCTGCCTGATGAATCATTTTATGAGGAGATATCAAAGTTCACTACATGGTTATCTTATGGGTGGAAGTCTGACACTGTAATTTTATATTCATGGTGGTTTCTGTCTTTAAGATGTGTTGGCTTCAACAGCAAACTGAAATCCCTGAATGGACTCTTTTTATATATATACATATGCACGCCTACAATATGAAATAGTTTATCAAAATAATTTCTGACACTCATAAAATCACTGATGAATTGCATAGATGGTATTCTTTTGCAGAAGACACTATGGAATGTAATAGCCTTATCATTTATTGAAATCAAGTGAAAATAACCAGAAGGATGGAGTTAACTGTGTGCTTTTTTTTTCTTCTTCCATAATTTACCTAGTTTATCCTCAGGACTTAAAAAAATGGCAGATATAAAAATATGAAGGCTCTAGTTGTGAAGAGTGTTTAACATGTTGGGTGAGAAGTTCAACGGTAATTCAGGGGTGAAAAAAACCAATTCAAATAAGAAATTTGTAAAGGATTTGAGCACTGTTTTGTGCATTGTATTGCAACTCAGATGGGAATGGATTTCTGGAGTGAGGTGTGATATCAAGGACCTCAAAGGAGTTAAATAGTAAAAAGAATTTCTAGTGGCCAATGTGGCAATCTGACTTGAATTCAGATATTGAAGTTTTTTGGTCCTGTAGTTAGGGCTGAAAGAGAGCTGGTTTGTGTGGACCAGATGCAGTGTTTTGGAAGCCCAAGGAGCAGAGAGTTCTGCTTTCTCTCATCTGACAGACACAGAAAACTGTGCATGCAGTGATGCCAGGATGGACTGAGCAGGTAGACCAGGCTGCAGTGAACCTGTAGAGAAAGCAAAAAACTGAGAGAGGCTGTGCATAATGGGGCAAACCCAGGGAGCAGCTGCTGGTGCTCAGAGATAAGAACCATTCTTCCTTCATGGTGTGTGATAATAGAGAAAATTGCTGTTCTGTGCAAGCTGTTAACTTGGACAAGAGAATTTGGTTCCATTGTATGACTGTTACATGGGTTCCAGTATGTATATGTACAGAAATTTGGAGAGAATTTGGTTCCACTGTATGACTGTTACATGGGTTCCAGTATGTATATGTACAGAAATTTGGAGAGAATTTGGTTCCACTGTATGACTGTTACATGGGTTCCAGTATGTATTTGTGCAGAAATTTGGAGAGAATTTGGTTCCACTGTATGACTGTTACATGGGTTCCAGTATGTATTTGTGCAGAAATTTGGAGAGAATTTGGTTCCACTGTATGGCTGTTACATGGGTTCCAGTATGTATTTGTGCAGAAATTTGGAGAGAATTTGGTTCCACTGTATGGCTGTCACATGGGTTCCAGTATGTATATGTACAGAAATTTGGAGAGAATTTGGTTCCACTGTATGGCTGTCACATGGGTTCCAGTATGTACATGTATTTCCCTACAGGCTAAATTATATAGGTACACCAATATATTTGTAACCACACACTCATCTAGGGGGCTACTTGAGTAAAGAAACAGAGCAGGAACTCTCTTCTTCTTCTTCCTCTCTTTGGGTCAAATCTCCTTAGACATTATGCATGAAATTTCAAGGACTTGACAATGTTTTTTGGTTTTTTTTTTTTTCCTGAAGGGATGTTTTTTTCTGCTGTCCATCCGTGCAGAACATACTGTGACTTTTGCTTGGTATGAAAGTGATGCTGGAAAAGTGAGATTGTCTTTGCTCAGTGTTGGCCACCAGAGTGCCCAGGGTCAATGTGACAGAGCTCTGTGCTTACTCAGAGGCACAGTTTAATGGACCCACGTGAACTTGTGACGTGTCCAAGGCTAATCAGTGCCTTGTTCTGCACCAAAGCAGCAGGACTGGGCACTACTTGACTTCTTTGCCAGTGTATCTACTGTGCTGTGCCTCTGCTGCTCCAACAACCTGAATCTTGTCAGGCTCCTGCACTGAATTCTTAGGTTACTGCTGGTTTTTTACATGTTTTTCTACATAACACGTGGATATTCAGCAAAAAACACAGGGTATGAAGTGCCACATTCATGGAGGCACAGACTGTACCTGGACAGCTCTCTAGCTGCTAAATGGGAAATGATGCAGATAATTTGCTATAAAAGCAGCTCTGATCTTAAAGCATGAATTCATATTCTGTGTAGGATACTAATGCAGATTTTATTACTTACTCACTAAAAGAGCGTCGGCATACTTAATATATTTTAAGGAACAAATAGAACTTTTGGGAAACTGTGCCTGCATTGTGCATATCAATGCAGTAGCCATACCAAGATGCCTCTCAAACACACTGTTAGGTTGAATTCTACAAAGGAAAATAATGAGAATTTCCTGACTGAGTTCTAAAGGATAGAGCCACCCATCACTATGCACAAAGTCCGTTTTTTGTTAGATGTTAGCTCCTTTTTTTTTTTTTCTTTATAAATAAACTTAGCAGTGTGTTTTCTGTCTCACAGAGGTGGTTTTATTCAGGAAAAAATAACAACTACAAGGCGGCCAAAGAACACTAGTGGATGATACATGTGTCTGTGAAAACAGGTTCACATATCTTAAGCTGTGATTATCTTGGCTGAACAGAAGTTTAAACAAATAAATAAATGGTAGTACTGGCTGATGACAGTGATATCTCCAAGTTGTAGGAGACTACTGTTAAGTTCAGACTATTTCTAACTGGATTGAATGTAGCTATGTAGCTAATTTTATTTAACATTTTGTTTACCACTTTTTAAGCAGCTCAGGTATTTGAGTGTGAAGTAAACTGAATTTTCTATCTTTGCAAATAAGTGTAGTTTCCTTTTTTTCTGTAGGTCATGTAAGTGGCTTTCATGTAATCATGTTAATATTTTCCAAGGCAAATTGTCTTTGTTTTTCAGGAGTGGGACTACGTGGTTAGGGAGTGTGGTGTCAAAAATGAGGCAGAATCTGTGTAAAAAGAAGACGAGCAATACAGAGCCTTGACACATGGGTTTGGGATTATAATATAAAAAGGACCATACATATGGTTTAATTTGCTTAACCTGGTCGTATGGTAATTTATCTGGAGAGGAATTGGATTGTGTTTTTCACTGAGTGGCAGTTTTGGGGGAACATTGGGATTTGAATTCACACAGTAACTTCCCTCCAGGCTGATGACCTTGTTAGTAAAACACAATACAACAAAGGATTGCATATTGCTCAGAAGCCACTTTGCAGTCATTTTTGTCCCTTAGCGGCCAGTTAGGGATCCCTCGGGAAAGGCAGGAGATTTCTGGGGATGAGCAGACATCGAGGCCAGCAGAGCTGCTCCACATCCCATCCAAATTCCTGCCAGAGTGAGCTCTGAGGAGCGCTGGCAGTGCTGTGCTGCTCTGCCTGGGAGGGCTTGGGCTGAGATCCCAAGGTGGCAAGTGACACACAAAGTCACTTCTCCCTCAACTGTTGGCCAAAGGCAGGTCAAGTGGGGCTAGTGCTGCCTGCTGATGATTCTGGCCTTTTCAGGCTGGTGTTGTTCGTGGTGCTGCTGCTGTTTGGACCCAGTGTTGGCACTGGAGGCACAGCTCTGCCTCTTTGGTGGCGTCAGGTTGTGCTCCCCTGGGTGCTGGGTGACATTTCGCCTTGCCAGAGATGTGTGGCAGGAGGAGGATTGGGTCTGTGCACAGTGCTGGTGGCACAGAAGACTAATGAATATTTCTGCAGTTTAGAAAAAAAAAGGAAGCTAGTTAAAGCTTCGTTTTGTCACTGGAATGTGAGAGTTGTTTTCTTTTGAAATTTTGTGTGAAATAAGTTTGCTAAAAATCCAGTATTCTAAAACCTAGAGCTTCAAGTACCATGAGGTTTAAGGAAATGTTTTCTATTTGGTGTGAGTCTTTGAAGACTCATTACCAGACTTTCTTCTGTAGCATATTATAAGAATATACCATCTTCTAACTGAATTTTGTGTGTTCAATGAATGGTAAACTGGGAAAGGGCAAAAATGCACCTGTATTTGTGGTGTTTTCGTGCATTGCTGCCCTTTTGTGAACAAAGAACAAAACCAGAATTTATCACAGCAAGTTGGGGCTCCCTACTTTGAGATGTACAGAAGTGTATCTGCAGCTTCTGCCCAAAAGGGGGAAAATTTTCTGTTCTGTGCTTTTCCCTGTGCCCAGCCCAAGTATCACCTGGCCCGTGACGATTTCAAATGTTTTTTTTCTGCTGCCTCGCAGTGTCTGAATGGGCACAGGCTTCTTCCCAGTTAACATACAACAATCCCTTGTGCTAACTACTGAACTCTGATCTCTGGCTGGATGCACTCTCGTTTCTTTAAGCTCCTGTGGTGCAGAGCAGACCTGGAGCTGGGTAATTCATAAGAGCTGGGTGTTGTTATTGGTGTTACTATTACTTGAGTGAGGCTGTATTATTTTGCACAGCAGTGTGGTCACCTGGCAGCAGGTCATTAGCATGTTGGGTTTCTTTCCCTCACGACAATGCACAACATGCTAATTAGAGGGTTTTGAAAGCTAAGCAACCTGGTTTAAAATCAGACATTTTAATTTGCAGCTTTAATGGCTATATTATAATAACTGGCTTGGCTCGGGGGGCGAAGGGGAGAGGAGCACTTCTCATGTTCCAGTAGAAAGGTCCAATATAACAGAGGCTGACAAAATTAAAAACCTCATAATTTGACCTTTGCCTGGGACAAAAGGCTGTTTCATAACAATTTCCTTTTGTTCTTTGTTTAAGCCATTACTCCAAAAGGAGCCTCCGATTAATCTAAGTAAATGCATCATTACAGTCCTAATCCATGTCCTTCTGTCAGTGTCTGTTTTAATTAAATAAGAAACACTAGCAGAAAGATATCACGCACAAAGCTGTGATTGGACAAAGAGGGCTGTTTGATCAGGGTGAGATTAAAAAAGGCTTTACTGTTTTGTCCTTTTGCTCTAGATGCCATAATGTAGGTTAAAAGGAAGAAAACTTGCCTAATAGTTTAGCACGTTGCACCCCATTACAATATCTAAATAACCAGATTTGCCCATGAAACTGTCTCAGACACTCAATTAATTATATACAGAACATTCACAAACAGATGATATGGCAACTTGGCTTGAGTAATTTGACACATTAATACATTTTGGGACTGTGTGCACAGTTGGCCAGAAATTCTAGTCAAGTTGCAGGTTTTTTGATATTAAATAAATCATTGATTAGAGGTACTATTTAGGTGCTTTCTTTCTTTTTAGTACTTGTGGCTCACAAATTGTAAACATGATCAACTGTGAGTCCCTGATTTCTTTTTCTTTTTTTAACATTTTTGTTTCTCACAAAAGCAGAACAATTATTTTACAGTGGTGAAGGGTTGAAGGATCCATTTAATAAATGTCATAACATCCAAGTAGTTAATATTGCTACAGCAATGCATATGTAAGAGACTCTTCCTCAAGGTAGTGTTTCAAGATCCCTGTGGTGAGGGTTTTCTCCCATATCCAGGCCATTATTTGATGTAATGAAAAGAGAAAGTGTGCAACACAGAGATTGTTAATTAATTTAGCCTAACAAGATGAAGATAAATGAAGCAAAGCATGGATTGAATGAAGCAAGAGGTCTTATTTACAATTTAATACTACTTTATATTAGGCATTTTTCAATTTACAAAAGAAAGGAATTTAAAGAAAAGGTGTTCTGCAAACGCATGCAAGGATTTTTTTTTTATTTTATGAGCAGTTCCTAGAAGTGCTGAAAATATCTTTTGGGTTAGCCTTTAAGTTTTCTTCCCCTTTTATTTTTTCCCCCCTTTTCACAATTAGTTTTCTCAGTTTGATTTAAAATATAGTGGTAGAAATGAGAAAAATTCAACCCTGAACTTTTCCCCATTGAAATCAACAGCAAATTACTAGTGGAAACTCTTACAAGCCCAAATGCTACATTTTTTCATTGTTTATATTAATCTAGAGTCATAGCTTATTTTTGAGGAATCTGTGTATAGAAAAATGAATTAAGAGGCATGACAATAAAAATACAATAGGATGTGATTTTAGTTTGCACCCCAGAGTGTAAATCTATTGTTGTTTGTGTTTTCAGCTGTCCTATTGCAGTGAAAGGTAAGAGAGGAATCCAGAATAGTGTTAATTAATAATGATTTTATGTAATAAAACTATTCTTTTTTATTTGGGAGAATACCTTTTTCTCAAGACCACGTTTGTTTTAAACATGTGTGAAAAGATGCAGTTTCTAATTTCTTAACAATTAAAAAACCCCCAAGATTCAAAGGCATGTCAGAGATTTTTGGATGTCTCTTCTTCCCAGATTTAAATAAACACTATCCAAAGCCAAGAGTAAGCTTCAGTTTGCATCAGTTCAGTCACTGCATCTCAAGGTGTATATTATTCAGTTTCCAACTGACAAAATTTAAGGTACAATTCTGTAGAGGTGAAGGGAAAAAACAAGTAATTTTTAATATCTAAAAACTAATTAGCAAAGAAACGTCTGCTGTGACTGATTAGAGATACCTTTATCAGTTTATCCTAAACCCTGAATTGTAAATGATGACCAAGCATATTAGGCCATTTAAAAAATAAATAAATAAATAAAAAATCCTCATTTTTACAGATGAATTGGGTCTGTCCACTATTTGACCTTCTGCCATGATTGCTGTCTGCAAAGGAAATGCCTTCCTTCCTTTTGCAGTAGCCAGACAGGACAGCCTTATCTACAAGCAGTGTCACTACAAGCAGTGGTCGCCACAAATAGCATTATTATGGTCTCTGTGTTTTTATCTTGGGGGTCATGAACAAATCCATGCAACTGCTTCTAAAGATTTCAATAAATAGGACTTTTTATCCAGACAATTGGCTTTTATATTACTTTTAAACAAAACTACTAGTCCATCAAGAGTTTCAAAAGGAAAACAATTCTACAGAGTGCTGGTATGGCAGCACAGACCAATCATTATGGCACCCATTCTCCAGTCCTTTATTTTTCAAGTCCACAACAATAGGTTGTTGATTCAATGGACAAGACCAGAACAATTAAGTTCTCTGTTTAGCAGCAGTGCAGCATTTTAATGCCCTCCTCTAATAATGGTCTCATTATTGTTATTCTAAGACTGGGCCTCAGGAGGAGGAATATTTGCTGGAGGTACGTCATTATTTTGCAAATTTCGATTAGCTCATCATGTTGTCTGTACTGTGAAAATCGTAGCTAATTAGGGCAGTCAGTTAGACTACCAGCTTTTGAGCTTATGAGTTAAAAGGTAGCACACTTGATAGGCCAATGATGTGAAAAAGGTGGTAAAAAGAGGGATTAGAGCTGTTGCCTTAGTAACTCTAACTTCCATCTGTGCGGGAACAATGGACCTGTGTTCCTCCACCACCTTGGTGTAAAAATTGGTTTTGTTTCGAAAGGAAGGGGCTTTTTATGACAATCTGGAATTCAGCCTAACCGGGGGTGTAGTTTTAGTTGCTAGAAGAGACCATTGGAGGATAGGAAAGATGAAAGGTCATGGCGAGCTCCAAGGACATGAAAGGTCATTGTCTCTCGTAACAATAGTGGATTGTTTGGTCCCATTATTTCCAGCCAACTACTCAGTCAGGTGATAGAAAAGATACTACCAGCTTAGTCAGGTGGAACAGGGGAGAAAGATAATGCACCCAATGCTGAACAAAAGATAACTATAATTCGCCTTTATTAAACAAAGTTGCACTTATTTGTGGCCGTCCTCTGAAGAGGGTTGTTTACTGACTTACTATTCCAGCCTGCTTTGTTCAGCGCTGCCTCTGTAGGCCATCACATCTCTGGGAAGCAATCCAACATGTTAGAAAATGTTGTTTAAGCTCTCTTCCCATGAAGAGAAGCCCTCAGGAGTACCACTGATGTGATGCTTAACAATAAATTTAGTTGTTGTAGCTTTCTCACGTTATTGGCGTTCCTAAAAGGTTTTCCTTCAAACACAGAATAAAATTAGCCATAAATATGAAATAAATTTGCTTCAGAACTTGATAGCATTTTATCATAAATTCTACAGCACACATTGCAGAAAGTTTACAGCAAACTGTATTAGGCACTGCTGAACAGAGAGCAGAGACCCACAGTTGTGTAAAAATAGATTAGCTATAGGACTACTCTTATGCAGAGGGAAATAGATAAAGCCTCATCTTTAAAGTCTCTATGCAGAAGCTTTGGGAGACTCTGTGCCTTTGTTTTAAGGAAAAAACCAGAACTACTGCTGTATTATTTAATAAAACAGCTATAGCAGAGGCCATGAGGAAAGCATTTCTGTTAGTGAATTGAGCCATCACCTCTTATAAATATGAGCATCCAAACCCCCAATTTACTGTTTTCCAGAAAGAAGACTTTCCACCCCCCCTTTTTATTTCCCTGTTTTTGTAACTTTATGCCTTAGTCATCCATGCAACAAGTTTATTTTTCTTTTCCTCTTACCTCTGTCTACAATCAAAGCACATCCCAAGGTCCATCACCTATGTCCTAAAGACTAATTTCTCTAGGTGAGCATTTCCAGAATATTCCACATTCTTATATGAGATCTCTGAACTCTTTTATCAGGTTTGTTTTCTAATTTTTTACTCATTTCACAACAGAGCTGCCAGAGCGGTGTTGAATTTTTATGAAACTGATAACATATATGTAATTTATATGTAATTTATAACAAGTATGTAACTACTATTACACTTGAAAATAAAAATTATATATATTTTTTTTTAGGTATCCCGTCTTAAACTGTTCTGACCTCATTTGAACTCCCCTTTTTAGCTATTCTGGGGCCTCTCTTATCTCATTTTTACTCCTGGCCACTCTTGCTCTTGCTTTCTGACAACACAGATGGGTGGCCTTGCACAAACTGATAACTGTGGCAATTTCTCAGCACACTATTCACTAATAAAAGATGTTATTTTCCGAATTAGGCAGGCATGTGCCATACTTGCTCACTGGCTGAAGATGAGAGGTCGGGCTGTGGCTGCCTGGCAGTCCTGTGAGCCATTGGACTTTACAGCTCCCAGGTTGTTGATGCATTGTTTTACCAGCAGCTAGGTTAAGTAATTAGAGTCTGTCCGGGAAAGGAAGTCCTGCTTAAAGTGTTTGTAAGCTTTTAGTTTTTTAAGGTAATCTAGTCTTAATTTTTCTCTTTAGTTTGCTGTTTAGTTCTCATTTATGTGCTTTGTTATTTTTGTGTTGCAATGAGCCGAAGAGTGTAGGCTGCTTAGTTCAAAATGGGAGCCCTGCAAAGGGTTAACCAGCAGAGAATTACAAATGAACTATCAGGAAAGTTGATTATTAATCCAGCAAGAGAGAAAATATCCTTCCAGTTAGCAAGAATTAGTACCTGAAGAGCTGATAATATTGTTCGGGCTGTCGGTGTGGAATGGCAAAACCAGGTAAGCTAATCATCTTCTCAAAGGAACAAAATCTTTTCTTTCTGTTTTTCATTATAAGAGAGTTTAGTTTTTAAAAGGATCTTTGTTATTTTACTTAAAATATCAGCATGTGAAACAGCATATGCTGATCCTCCGTTTCCTCAAATGAATGAAAGAAATTAAACTTGTGTTTACCTTTGGTAAGAAGATCCATTTCTAAGCCATATTTCTGAGCTACACACTGTATGTAACTGTGAAATATCATAACAGTTCTTTCCTGGTTTGTGGTTAAGTGTGAGAGAACTGATTACAAAACCTGAAGAGTCCTTTGCAATTGCAAGATCATATATTACGTAAGTCTGTCTTTAGTTGAGCTTGGACATATTGTGGGGGTTTACAGGAACTTTTATGTTGCAGAGCTCTTCCAGAGTCATTAGATTTCAGTTTTCACACTGTACGAATGATTTATTTAAGTTTGCTTTGATATTGTGAACACATTTCTGTTAGTTAAAAAGCTGCCCTTTTTTTTTTTTTTTTTTGTGGGGTTTCAAAAATCTATGATCTGGGGTTAGAAGGAAATGGATGTTTGGTAAACATACCACTGTGTTTATACAGAGAAATGCAAATGAAACCATTAGGTCAGTTGAATACAATCTCATAATTTTGGTAATTTTTAAAAAAACTTTAAGCCCTATCTTGGGAAAACTTTCAAGTTTGTGCCCCTCATAGTAATAAGTAGATATGATAAGTATTAATGTTTTTCAATGTAGTCTTCGCTATTTAGCTTATTTTAGGAGTTGTGTAAAAGTTTTTAAATGGTAGTCGAGTACTGTGGAAACTAGAAAGTCTGCACTGGAAACCAGAAAATCTGTATACAGCATTTGGTAACTTTTTCTAATTGTGTGCTGTTACTTCAACTAGTAGCACTTAAATTCCTGATGAACTTGTGGAACGGAATTCAGTGTGCACATGATGTGACTGCAGTATCTGTCTTGGTGAAAAAGAGCCCAGATTTTATCCTGCTGTGTATGAAATAGCCTGAAAGCTGTATGAAAGGGATCGTGGCGATACAAGAAGGAAAAATATGGATAAAAAAGTATGGATAAAAAATATGGATAAAACTGACAGCACTCCAAATTTAAAAGGCTGAGTCCCTGCAGCTCTATGGGGTAACTTCTCACGAGCCGTGGAGAAAGGAGGAAATCTTTGAATTTTGAGAAGGGGATGAAGATATGGCCTGGGGCAAAGGAGAAAGAGAAAGGAAGAAGAGGCAGTGGGGAAAGTGAAAGGGAGAAGTGGCTGTGACAGCGTCACCATTCCACGTGTGACTTTGGCCTCCTGGAGCACGGGGACAGCTGGTGGCCAAGGGCCCTGGAGGGCAGCTCAGCAAATTAAAATCCTAAAATTTGCTGCTGATGGTGGCATTTTGGGAGCTCTGCTAAATATTCAGAGGCAAATGTCTTCTCCAGGCGTGTTTTAGCTGCGTGTTTTAAGGTGAGGGGGGAAAACGTAAATAATCTGCATTTTCCTAGCTTGAACACCAGCATCTAGGAAATGTATAAAGAGCAAGAAACCCAATGATGAAAAAATTATCGCACAGGAAATGATATACGTAGAAAAAACGAGATTGTAATTAGTGGAGGAAAGTAAGAAACTGATTAGAGAAATGAAATTTCCCAGATGTTTAAGGAAAAAATGGAAGTTAAATGAGATAAGCTCTTTTAACTAGTATTGGAGAGGAATGCTTCCTTCAGAATGGGAAAGCTAAACTTAAAATTAGAAAAGAGCTGGCAACTTGAGTTTAGTTCAACTGTTTTTCCTGCACGAGTGACTCTTTGGAATGCTCTGCCTGGAACATCATCAGGAACAACTTGTATAGAGCTGCTGGGGGAAAGAGTAAAACACAAAATGAAACTCTCTGCATGCTTTTTTGGAATGATTAAGGTGATTATATTACTTATGTGTGTACTAACCCACAAATTAGACAAATTGGTTGGATTTGGAAGTAGTATTTCAGGATTTATTGTATTTCATGTATATATGCACTTGACACTTGAGCTCTAGCACTGTCCTGGTACAACTGGTTCATTTTAAAATTAATTGTAAGCATTAGTTTATTGACAGAATCCTAAATTATCAAACACTACCTGCAAATGAACAGAAACAGTCTTGATCCCCCTCAGCTATAAACCAGTGTAAAATAACTGTTATTTAACTATTATTATTTATATCAGCTGGGATAACAGTAATGTTCTTAAACAAAAGATATCAAGCAGAAACTCTGGAGTTTTCGTGTCCATTCCAGTGACTTGTTTCAACAACACAATAGTGTAACCTGTGAAAAATGTCCCCCTACAAGGCAGTTTAGCTGGCACCACTGCTTTTGTGCCAGTTCCTGTTCTCAGCTGTGTATTGCAGGAAAAAAAAATGGAGAAAAAAAAACCCCAACCAAAAAAAGTTAGACATGTCTGGAATAGGTTGATAAGAACATCATCTGATTTACTGGAACTAGTTTGACTGAACAGGGTGTTCGTGTTAAATAAAATTGTATTTTCTCCAAGGCAGACTGTGTAGATCCCAACCTGTTAGAAGGCTTAATGTCGAGGAGAGATGAAGTTCCAGAGGTGTCTGACTACCTAGACACACATCTGGAAACACAGCTGCAGTTAGCATGCAGCAGCAAGCCATTCTTGTCACTGCATGGTTGGTGCAGTAAGATGAGATGATGTGGAGGGAGGAGCATCAAGATCTATACGTTGCTTGATTCTCTACTTTATAAAAAGCTGTTAGCAGCCAGGAAGAAGCTTGTCTACACAAACAGATGGCCAAAGCCAAGTTTGGGCCAGGTTATTTTTGTTTCTTGGGCCACACCTTGTCTGTGGTGACAGTGCTGGAGAGAGAATGTGTTTCAGTCCATTAGGAGCTCAGTGGAGCTATATGGATAACACTGAAGTGTTTTATAAGATTCAGTGTAAAGCTGCAGAGTTCAAGGAAGCTCATGTCCTATTAGCTCTGGCTAAGGTCAGTTATCCACACAATGAGGGGGAAACTCTTCCATAAACAAGCAGATAAATATGGTGCAGGTGGTGCTTAGCCTTGCTTCAGGCTGTGATATTACCAAAAGAGCTCACAAAAACTCCAGCTTCTGCAGAGCCCTTATGGAGCATCAGCAGCATGGAGTGGTCAGATGCAAAATTACAAGGTTGTGTCATGGAAAAAGGACAATTCAGGGCATTTTCGTGGCTTTGCACACAGCTGTCTATCTCTGCAAGATATTAAGGAGAGAATATAGAATCATTAGATCTCTCCTTCTGGGAGAAAAGAAATTGTAAAATGCTAGGGCTGAAAAAACAAACTGAATGCACCTCATCTAATCATCAGAATAAAACAGGCCTAGTGTCTTATGGATTTTGCTTTCTGCAAACTCTGTAGTGTTCCATGTGTTTCCAAAAAGCTGGTTAGATATGTGGGTGTTTATTAGCACTTGATCCGTGTCTAATAACAGAGAAAAATCATATAGAACTTCATTTTGCCTTTGGGGCTATCATTTTTATTGTTTTATGGAAAATAATTATATTTTAAGCAGCTGCAAAAAGAGAAGAGCTTGAAGAGTTAATTGAATCACATGCTGCTAAAGGAAAACATTTTCTTTCCTTTTTTTTTTTCCTCAACTGAAGTAGGAGTTACATGTGTTCCTTATTACACCCAACATATTCCAGCAGTTTTTTAAAAAGACATACTCATGAAGCACTGTATTTTCAGAGACACATTATTTTCAGCTACCAAATCCTGGAACAATCCAACATGTGCCATTTTTTCACCTTCTGAATAGAGTTCTGTGGCTGTAGAGGATGATAGCACATAGCATCCATAGAACTGTAAAATGTGATCCCCTGCCTGTCTTTACTCCACAGGTTTTGGGTGTATTTTTATAGATGCCAGAAGAAAATCTGCTGGCATTTCTTTCAAAGATAGCACAAATCAGTGTTGGTGTAGTTCTTAATTATTCTGTGGTCTTTAGGGCAAATGTTTAAATGGTTGTAAAAAACACACAAAAACAACCAACCAGGGCAAAACCCACAGCAAATTTACTTTGACTGCAATCACCCAAGTCTGTGAGAGCCAAAGGACAGCAAACTGAGTGTTTTCCCACAAGGGGGTCTCTTTTATGGGCAGGGCTGAAGATGTGCAGGTGTTCAGTGTCAGGGGAAAACAGGGGTGTTCAGAACAAAGTGGAGATTTTTTTTTTTTTCAGGGCACTTTCTGCTTCAATAAGTCAAACAAGGAAAAGGAAACTCCATGGTGCTGGGAGGAGGCCAAAGCTGGGCACTTCAGCTGCACATCCTTATGGCATTTCTACCTCTGAACAGGAATGGATAAAGTCAAAAATAGAACACAGTTTGTCTGCTGTCTAATAGTTTATGCTCATGTGCAACTTTCCTGGCATTTTACACGTGTTTAAACCTCAGTGAGCATGGCAGTAGCCAGATCCTAATTGTTTATTTATTTTTTTTTCCAAAGCAAAGTTTTCATCAGGACTGTGCTTGTCTAGTTCCAATTTAAAGAATTGTTCTACCTTGTTTTTTTAAAAAGCCACATTTACAAGCATACACCCCACTTTTTGCATGAAAAATGTGAGCTAAATCACAAATGCCCTTGCTCTTGCTTTAGCAGGGTAGCCTTTTAGCATTTATTGAGGTGATATATACGGTTTACCGGTGGTTATACTGACCCTTTCTTGCCTGTGATTTTTCAATAGACTGCTTTCCCTTTGGAAAAAAGTATTTTTTGGGATGTTGTCGGTTCATCTTTCTACTTTTCCCATCAGCTGTATTCTGTTTAACACTGTCACCACCTCGGAGAGCACAGCGCTGAGGGAAAACAAAGCGGCTGCTGGTGACCCCGTGACAACTGTCTGCTAAACCTGATTACCAACCTAGGGCGTTGTTTAATCTAAAGGCCAAATAAAACCCTGCAGGAGAGGAACATTGTTTTCTTCTAAATGCCTATTAGGAAGGGAGCTGCTGTGTTGTAAGCAGCAGAATAATCAGCCTCCCCGGCTGGTCGGGGTTCAGATCTGGGCATTCGGCTCATGCTTGCCAAGAAAGAGCCAAGTTTTGGAATTGATGTGGAAGTCAACTAAAACAATAATCAGTAACAGCAGCTTCGTGTTTCAGGGAGGATCAGGGTCTGCTTTGAGCTGTGCTGATATGGTTCTAAAGACAGTGTATGGACTTCGTTAGGGTTATTCTCTTCTGCTCCCTACAGCTGTGACATGGAATCCAGAGTTGCTGGATCCTCTGTCTCCTGCTCTCTGCTTTCAGCTGGTTTGTTTACTTTGCAAGCAAAGAAAGGAATGAATAAAAGTGACTACTTCATCTAGTAGTGTCACTAATAATTTCTGCATTGTATGAGATATCACTTTCCCATTTTCCTAAAACTGAAGTTTTCAGGTAATAAATTAGAAAGAAAGCTCAGTGCCGACAAATAAATTATTGAGCCTTTTTATAAATTTTTTTTTGCTCTATCCTGCCATTCATTATCATTTAAGGGTATAATCAACATGTCTTAGGTCACAGATGATCATATAAGTTGTAGAAATTTTAATTTATTGGGGGTGATGTTCTGATTTTACTTCCTTAGCTTCAGCAGTGAAGCAACCATTTTAGTATCAAAAAATGTGCCAGTATGGTAAAATACCTCTTAAAAATTATTAGAACTACACAAAATGAGTTGACTGCTACCAACCAAATCTCGAGGGGCTGAATCATATAGTATGGAATTGAACGAAAAAATATTTGGTGTTAAAAAATATATTGCTTTGTGAACCTGTAATATTGTTTTTAGAACCAGAGTGGGAAGAGATCCCTGCTTTAGAAAATTTGTGAGCAAGCACTGTATCAATTACTGTAGTTCTCACTGCTAACAACTGCATAGTGAATTCCATCCAGATTATGTATAGGCCTGTCAGTCTAAACAACATATAATTATATGCAGGCTAGAGAACTTTTACCTCCATATTTATGTATCTGTGGACACAAGCATGCACACAAATACATTCTACATTGATACAAGTTCATTTCATGCATTACTTACATGTATTCTACATATGCAAATGCACAGGTGAACATATATGTGCATCTAATGGTCGTAGATGTCCATGTGCACAGTAATACCCTGTGATTTTCACACTAATATTTGATGCAAAGCTTCACATTTCCTTAAAAATACTGGCTTCCATAGACTTCTACATTCAGAGATGACAATCTGTAATTTAGACTAATACACTAGGAGCAAAAATTATTGAAGATTACTTGATAATATCAGGAGTAGATGAGAGGGCTTGTGATTCTTCCAGGCCATTGGCAGCAGTTTTATTGCAGTAATGCATTCCAGCATAGCAATGGGCCCGTGGCCATCCCTGAGTTCCACCTTGCACTTGAAGGATTTCTATTATTTAAACAAATAGAGAGTTGGACATTGTACATGTTTAATTATTAGCTAAGATATTATTAAAGTTGTGTTTACAGATTATAGAGATGCTATCGATATTTTTGCCAATTAAAAATTTTATTTTATTTTATTTTTTTTAAGAAAGATTTCATGAGAAAATTCTTTTAAAAATACCTTTCTGGCAATATTTGTAGTAGTCTATGAAAGGCTTGTGTCTCCTAATTTATGTAGTGGTCTGGAACATAATTCCTTTTCTCATTGTTTCTGTTAGGGTCTTCTGTAGAATATCATCATCTTCTAATGTGATATTATATTGTGAAAACTGAAAATTAACCTAATCAAAATAGCTTTCAGATGCTTAATTACATTTTTTGTGTTTGCTAGAAAATAGGTTTTTTTAATAGCTTTGTTTCTTACAAGACTAAGCAAGTATTAATTCTGTTTTCTAGTATTCATCCTACTTTGCTGATCAGACTTCTTTAATCATAAGAAGTGTTTATCACTTTTTTATCCCATAAAAAATAATAAGGTACACATACTTTACAGCTTGAACCCATACGAAATGTTTTCTTAAATCCTTGAAGTCAGTGGCCAAGTGATTAACCCCAAAAGTTGCACAAATATTTTTAATAACATTACCACTGACAGCTTTATTTTAGTGATAATTTAGGGATTTTTTGCACACAATTTAAGAAAGCACCGGTTCTCATTGTGTGATGTTACAGAGTTTTTGTGGAATTGCTGGAATTTGTGTGTGATTGGTAGAGATTTGCTATTGGCCTGAGAGTATCAATATTGAACTGCTGAGCACTTGCACATTTGTGTGCAGTGGTGACCTGACAATCGGAGATTAGTAATAAAAAAAAAAGGGGACTATTGTTCCATTTTGGTTTCAACAGCTTTTTTCTCACCTAAAAACTTTTTTGAAACCTGTCAGTCATTTACTCTTCCTGCCAGGTGATTGTGGACTCGCTGGTAATATTTTACTGTCTTTACCCTTTTAGTTTGCAGATAATCTTTCCTTTTTTCTCTTCAGGGCTATTTAATGCCATTGTCATAGCTGAAGAGCCAAGTCTCTCTCTCAAGTCCATGGAGTGGTTTTAATTTAATTTCATTAAACCTCATAAAGACCATTAAGCTTCATACAGGCACCTGCACTTTGCTTATAAATTGGACATCAGATTACAAGGTCAGACATGTAATTTTCATAATTTAGAAATAATAGCGGATCAAGACTTTTAATACGTTGGTTTGTTGCCTTATGGCTTTGGATAGTGCCAATTTTTCTCTCTGCTCTGCCACCAACATGGCATAGTTACCCGACCTTTGTTATCCTATTGTTCTGGTTTATGGGCTGATAACCATCCTGGGAGCCATGAGGTGTGGACCTGCCCCTGCTGCATTCCCTGAACTAAAGAGAAAAAGAGAAACAAGAAAGAAAGGAAAAAAGAAGCCCCCCCCTTCCACTAACCATTAAATCGTAGGGTGATCTGGAGATAAAAGCAGAATCTCTTTTTTGCTTTTCAAATATTTGCTTGGCCTTCAAAAGGTATTTGCCTTTTGTGTTTACATTGGATTTATTTTTTTGGCCTACATGCAGAAAGAGAATGATACATTAAAGAATAATGGACAATAGTGAGAAAAATGCTCTCAGTTTCCTCATCTAGCCTGTATTTTCTACTTCAGGTTTATTTTTTTAATCTTGTCTACTTCTATTTAAATAGAAACTGCTGAGTATTGTAAAGGGTTGTAAATGTGAAAGTATCAGCTGAAGTACAGTACAAGAAGATTATCTACAGGTTGGCAGGCAGTAATGGGAGTTGGCAAAGTGCCATTTTCCTCTATGAACCTTTGGGACCTCTGTGTGGGGCAGAACAATGTCAGGCTTCAAAAGCCAGTGATCTGTCCCTGGCAGGAGAGCTTTCTGCTGCTCCTGAGAGAGGCAGGTGAGGTTTGTCTCCGTGAACTTGTATAAACCTTCACCAAGGCAAAAGGGAAGGTGCTTTGGCTGAGGGTTGATGTCTGTGTCCCATCAGCTTCAGTTCTTTCCCTCTGGATGGCATTGGAGCTTCCTTGGAACCTGCACTGTCCCTTGTGGATTTACTTTCATTGGAAGGGCAGGGTTCAGGCAAGTTTGTATAAAATAGAATTTAATTCAAAAGCCCACACTCAAGGGAAGCACCACTTTGTGACAGTTGCCTGTTCCAAGTTTATCCTTTTTGTTGCTCAAGTGAGTCTCTTTGTTGTTTTACACACAACTACTGCATCATCAAAAGCTTGTGATTTTGTTCGAGTGAAGTCATGAGATGGAGATATTTCCCATATCTTCTTACTGTAATGTTTAATTTTTTTTGATGCTACTAACTTAAACGTGACCCCATGTTTTATTTGAAGCATCCTGATTAACGTGCTTTGACAACATGGGCATTTATAACAGATAAAAATATATTTCACCACATGTATGTCATAAAGCTCTTAGTATGTTACAGTTTGTGAAAATTACAGTCAGTTAATAACGTGTCAGCTCCCCACTGTGTGCTTTGTAGGATACTGAATGGGTGTTACAAGATTTATTTGCTGGGTTTTGCAGGTTTTCTGTAGCGTGTCAGATGCCTTGCTGATTGCTTGGTGAAGCCTGGAGCATGAGCTCCCTCCTGCAATGTTTACTTTAAGTCAATCTACATTTGCTTAAAAGTATGACAGGATTAAAATCAGATCACCTCCTTGGAACTTTCCTAAAAGCCTGGATACTCTTTAGCGAGACTATTGTGTGTAATTTAGATTGCACACTTATGTGGGAATCACAATTTACTTCATAGTTCTTAGAATTACAGGGAATGGATTGGTAATAAAATGTGTATTGTAGTGTTGCTAAAGTGATAATAATATTGCAAATAATTTAGATGCTACTCTGGGATTTTGAAGGGGGGATAGGGAGTTACTTCTTTATTGACTTTGTTAATAATGTAATTATGAGGATTCTCTCTCCTCTTAAAGCTTTCATTCTGTATTCATTATGTATTTCCTTGGCCTGATCATGCCTTGTAATTCCTTCATTCATAGAGAGAATTACTTGGCCTTGCTGATACAGTGTTGTTTTACACCTGAAATCTTAGAAAATGGGAATGCTCAGTTAAGTTTTGAGTTCTTTTTATTAATTATCTTTCTGGTGATTTCTTTTTTTTTTCTTGCTGGAAATGCATTTGAGCATTTCTGTTTAAATGCATCCATTCACGTCCTGTGGTGCAGGCAGCCCTCCAGTTTAGTTAAAAGGTAGAGAAATACCTGTTTTCAAAAAAGATGAAATCCTAACAAAAAGACAATTGATACTGGGATTAAAATTGTAGGAGTGTCAAGATGGCAGGCAATCTGGGCAATGCATAGGTGCTATCTGTGGAGTTCCATTGGCCTGCCATATAAAATGTTATATCAGGATAACATGGATTAAAATGGATGAGGAAATTTCTGTGTGACTTCGAGAGCATCAAGCACCAACTTGTGTAGCAATTGAATTTAATAGGCAAAAAAAAAAAAAAAAAATCAAAGGGAGCTTAGAAAAAGAGAAATTGTGTGAGCTGATTTAGGATTTGAGGCTCTTGTCTGATGCTAATAAAGGTTTCTGATGTCATTCTTTTTGTAGCTATAATGTACACTACAGAAATAATTTGTATAATGTGTGCTTGCGTGTACTGTCTTGAATGAGGTATATGTTTATAATTTCTGGCTTTCAGATTTAAATCTGTGAACACAGCAAGAGCTCAATGAGTTCTGATAATAATAGTCCTATAATGCAGAGATCCTGAGAACTTCCTTGCAAATGGAAGGAGTCATTCATCTCACAAAAGTGGTAGAGAAAGAAACTTGCCAGAGTTGCAAAGAATAATTTCTGCAAGGGTCACACAGAATAGCTTAGACCATAATCAAAATATTTTTGGGACATCTTACAATCTGGAGAGAGGTAGTTAAAAAGGAGCTTTGAGAATGGGTGTTTTGAGATGTATATTTTGGATCTGCCAGTTTGTCCATGTTTCTATCTCATGTGGCCTAAACTCACCCATATGAAGAAAAGCAGGCTTTGATTCCCTGTCTGGTTTTTACTGAGACCATATATCAGGAGAGAAAGGTTCTGTTCCAGGTAATTATTGGGGGAATTACAACCCTTGTTTTCTTTCTGTTTCTCTTTCCCATTTTGTGTGTTGCAAAGTAGGAGTGGTAGAAATTTCTAGAATTAATATGGAACAAAAATTTTGTTGTCTTTTTATTTGCAACTTCTCCAGACTTTCTTCTTCATTTAAAATTTACCTTTCTTCCCCACCTTGTAAAAAACATTTATTTTGTGTTGGTTTATTTGGAAATGTTAGAGCACTGTGTGGAGAGTTTATGGAGATATCATATAGAGTGTTTCTTGCATGCAGAATGAAATGGTCATTTTGCTTCTGTCTTGTACCTTCCCATTTTTAATATATTTGGTTGTAATTGTATTTCATTGTGGAAGGTGTTTGCCACAAACAGGCTGAGCTGGCACACTGCTGGGGCACCTTCAGGGGGCCCTGTGGCTCTGCAGAGAGTGGTATGAGCTGATAACATATTTCTGTCTTTTAGCTCAAAACTTGGAATGCCTGAAACACTAAGTTTGCATCTGGTCTTTTTCATAAAGTTTCTGGCAAATCTAGAGGAGGCATTCCCAAAATCTTCCCATAGCATATTACCACGCTGGTATATTATATAGCATATATATTCTATAGCATAGTATATTACCATTCCATTACCAGGAATAATTCCTGTTCAGCCTTTCAGTTGGGGTCAGGTGACAATTTTCTGGCCAGACATTTGGTCCATCAGGCACCCTAATCTGCCTTTCACTGGTTTAATCCTAACCTGGTCTCTGGGCTGGTTTTAAAGTGTCTCCATCCCTCCTTTCCTCCCCAGGCCCCAAAAGCCAGTGCCTGGTGAAGCCCCCTGGGAGAGCCCCAGGGATCCCTTGGCCCTGCCATAAAGGATGGAAGGAGGATGGGAGGGAAGCACTGAGCAGCCCCAGGTGCCCTCTGGAGAGGCCAAGGCTGCCAGACCAGTGGGAACTGGGGCAAAGTGTGCACCCACTCCCACTGGGGTGATCCCTGTAAAGCTGCACCTTAAAATATCTTGAGTGAAATCCTGATCCTGCTGAAGTCACTGGGTACTTAGGCATTAATTTTATGTCAGCAAGGATTTCACCAGTATTTTTATTTTGCAGCTGTAGAGAGGGGGGAAGCCTGAACCAAGATGAATGGAACTTCACGTTGTGAAATAGATTCTCTGCTAGTTTTATCCTTGCCTTCCTCCCATCTGAATAACTGTAAATGATGTTCTCTGTTAATAAGTGTGTACTTTGTCTAAATTGCATTTATTTTTCTTTTGACATATATATCATTTTACTATTAATCATCCCCTTCTGCTCTTTACTGTACAAAGACACTGTTGTGCTGATGGAACATATTTAATCTTTGGTATGTTGTATTTTATTTCTATTGTTGCTTTCCCATTTCTTTATGGAAAATCTTTCTTTATTGACTCTTAAATCATGGGTTAAGCCCTTATTGAAAACATGTTCTGTATGTACTCCTTGTGAGTGAAAGAAGTTCTTTTGAGGTTATAGGCTAGGCTTATACAAATACTTCACTATACAGTAGAAATTCAGAGGTCTCCTATATGTTATCTAAAACTAGAAATATACCCATTTACTCAGCAGCACATCATAAAAGAGATGCATACTATGTTCATGTCTGTCACTGCCTTAAGTCATCACTATACAGCCTTTTTTAAATTCCCTTTTTATTGAAACCAAGAAACAAAACAAAGACAAAAAAAAGGCAAAACCAACATCAATTACATGTCAACATGACATCAAACAGCATAATATATCAGAAAAATAAATGTATGATCTGGTGACTCAATGATTTCTGTCCATATGGCATTTACAGAGAGGTAAAGAAAAGGCAAATAGCTGCACATCTGTATTGGGAAAAATGTCCAATATAAAATTGGCCATGGTGACAGCATCAGAAAGCTCTCAGCTGAGATCACTTGGAAATAAATAACACATAGGAGAGGAAGAGAGGTTCCAACAGTCTTGCTTTTATATATATTTAGAGTTTTGTGCAGTGAGCATTGTACAGGTATAAATCTTTGTATAAAAAGATTACTTTAAGGATGGAAATATTCTAGTGCTGGGTCCTGGTTTATAGATGGATGTATGGTACAGCTGCATGCAGAGTGATGCAAAAATGCAATGAGGAAAAAAAAATCTCTGAAAATAAATGTGACTATCTGGTGAAACTATTAAAATGAATACTGACTCCAAGTCTATTTGTATATTTGCTGAAAGACATATGAAAAAGCCTCTTTGTATAAGTGCTAAACACATGAAAACCACTGAGAATCAGTTAAGCCCCTAAAATAATAATCTGGGAATTCCATTCATTATTATAGCAAAGGGCATCATAACTTTATGGTAAGTAGGGAAGGGTGGGAGAGAGGTGAGACTGTGGGGGTGGCAACTAGAGAAAGAAACCCCAGAAAGTTCCAGAATCAAACACAGCGTCTGTTATTTGAATTTGTTGTTCATTTTCAGTGGAGTGATAACTGGAGCAGCTCAGCCTGAGCTGCCCGGCTCGACACTCCCCGTTCTAAGGAGCTTGGATGTGTTTCCCAGCTGACATCTGGCCAGCAGGGCACGGGGAAAAAGAGGCACAAGGATGGATCACATTCCCTGTGCACAGTTAGGGCTTGACTCTCATCTATAATAAATGTATGTAAAAGGTATGTGCATGTAGACACATAGATCTGTGAACTGAGCCCAACAATAAAATGCCTTGTGAATCTGAGTTTATACACACATGAACACGTGTGTGTAGATACATAAATCTATGTTCTGTCTCTTCAGAGTCAATAGAAGTTCCCTTCTGGAATTTATTTTCCTTTATTTTTTTTTTTTCTGACCCAAGCTGACTATTTATTCAGTGCTATCTGAGATCTCTTTTTGTTAATCTTATTACAAGTGCAGCAATAGGCCTCAGAGGAGGTGATAAGTGACCCATTGGACCTGGAAAAGGTGCTTTCTGTGGGAGCAGGGAATGCGTAATGAACCCCTTATCTTATCTTTTAGATCAGCGATAACTTCAGTGAGACCACTTGGTCAATATTGTACATCTCACCCTACGGCCGCGTCTCCCCAAAGCAGGGACAGTTTGTTGTGCCCAGTGCATGCAAGCTGGCTGCTGAGGATGGCAGAGCACAGTGCAGCTCCCGAGGGGAAAACAGCAGAGCATGGAAACCTCGCAGGAAATTCAAGAAGGGATAGTGTGAGTGTGAGTGTGTGTGTGTGCCTCTGAAGGCAGAGAGCTATGAGGGCTATGTGGAACATTTCCTGGAGCTTACCACTCATAAACATGGCAGGATTGTCAGCCCTGCTGTGTCCATCCCTTCCCCCTGGGGCCCTGCCAGTGCCCCTGTGCCCATCGGGGGCTGCATCCCATCCTGCAGCATCCTCCTGCTGCTCTGCCACCCCACGGGCCCCTGTCCCTCTGCACTGCTCCCCACGTGCTTGCATGTCAAAGCCCAAAGGACAAGGGTAACTCCATTTCTGCTGTTCCCATTTTGTCCTTGTTGCTTCAGGTTGCTAAAGGCAGCGAGTGTAAACTGACTTAATCTTTTATTTGTACACTCATTTATTTTGAGCGAGCCAACAGTAAACCACCAACTGTCATATCCCACAATTTATTAAAATGTCACGTTATAGAATACGTCTGCAATTAACAACCAACCCCTTTGTTTCCCTGCTCTATTACGATTTCATTGTAAAATTTATTTTTCAAAATTGGGCTCATTCCATTGTCCTACACAGACAACCCCCAATGCCACCGAAACATTTTGGCATATTATGTGTCACATCTTAAAAACCTTTACAGGCAGCTGGCATCTCCTCATTTTCCTCACCTAGAGGGAGATCAGTCCCTCTGTGTAGTCAGCACAGGTGAAATGCAGGTTTTCTGGAGCAGCTTGGCAGCACTGATGTACACACATTATTCCAAAGGAATGTGTAGAAGCAGCATCACAACCTGTAAGCACCGACCCATCCTGCAGGAGAGAAAGAACCCCAAACTCTAACACTTCCTTCCAAACTACTCCAAAACCTCTTTAGCGTGGAAGTGTCTCTCTTGCAAGCATAAAAGATTTAGTTCTTTTGCTCCAGGCAGGACTTTTAAACCTAATACTTATATAAGTAAACTGTCCCCTCTAGTTCTCACATTAAGTTATAATGCCACACTGGCAGGCTTGGTGATATTCTGGGTGTGTGAAACAGGCAGCTGCTGGGGATGGGCTGGCAGGCTGACACGGGCTCAGGTAACATTAGCAGCAAGATGGATTTTGGTTTTGACTGCTGCCTTAAGGGAAATTCCTGAAAACGTTTCTCTTATATATTTGCTGCAAGTAGTCCGTTTTTTATGTGTTTGGGTATCAGTGTGATATTTCTGCATTTCATTGTGTTTCATGTTTTTGTGCAGTGAGATGAAGTATTGTGCTGCTGACAATACTTGAATAAAAGCCTGGGTGGCATTTTGCAATGAAAATGAGGAGATTTTTTCTTTTTTTTCCCCCAATTTAAGTTAGCATGAGACACAAGAACACAAGTCTCTGCTCTTTCAAGGAATTTATAAAGTTGGCAGTGATGTGGTTGTGTAGTACTGTGCCACAGTTACCTTTTGACAGCTTCATTAGCATTATGCAAATATTTCTGTCAATTTTTGAACGAGCTGCATTTGCCATGGAAAACCGTACCGTGTGGACAGGAAAACTTTGCACAAAGTGTAGATTTAACACCCTCTTGACTCCAAACTTTTAAGGATAATTGTCTTTTTATCTTGCTTTGTAAACAGACGCATTTGAACATAAAATCTGTAATAAGAGGGAGCTTGCAATAAGGGAGAACTTGTGGCAAATACTGTGACCTTCAGTAAACTGAGGAAAGATACCACTTCTAATCAAAGGCAAAAGCCATGATCTTCCTTGTTGTAACTGACTGTTGACACAAGAAAGGCCAGGCAGATTGACATCCATCTCTATAGAAACCATTAACCAGTGCTGGGTAAATCCAGAGCATTGAATCCATATGCATGCCTGCTTTTATTATTCCAGACCTATTGGCAAACTTCTCCACTTTGCGGGCTTTGTTTTAAAGGACGCTTTAAATTGCAGATAGTTATTATGTGATTTCATCGGTGAAATAAATAGTTTTGGTCGTCTAAATAAAGAAATCAGTATTATTTTGCATCTACTAAGCATTATTTGCTTAGGTGTGGCTTGGTTTGGGTCCAGATTAGCACACAATGAAGACTGTTACTTTAGCTGGGTGTAGCAAAACCAAGTAGTTTTGTTCATGTTTTCCAAATGATGTGCAAGTAATGTGTCATTTGAGTCTAACTGGGCTTTTACTGGTCTACGGTCCCTTTCTACTCTGCAAAGCATTAACAATTACTTTGTTGGCTGCAAAAACGTGTGCTTTTTAGAGTCCCAACGATGCTTGAAACTCACGTCAGTCATAACTTTGGAACAATTGCCAGCCCTGCAGCGAGAGCAGGCGCTGTTAATCAAAGCCGTGGTGTGTTGGACACTGCTGCCTTAACTTTCCCTTGCTGAAATCTTATTAGTAGTTGTGGAGTGCAAGGAAACAAAAATGCTTTTCATTTCGCTCTCTGCTGTACATTTTCCAGTTTGGGTGACTAAAGCTGGCGAGGGTGCCTATTTTTGGAAAGAGGAATTAAGATACTTTGGAGAAAGTAGTGCACTGTGTGCTGACATTCCAGATGTCCAAACTATAGTAGTACCAGCCCAAGTTTTTGAGCCTTTTATGCCAATGATGACCTCATGAGGTCCAGTGTGGAGAAATAGAGACATAGTTCTTCAACAATGTTCAAGAATGGCTCCTTCCTTTCATATTTCTATTCACTGATCTCCAGTGTCCTTCTCTTTTCCTGTCTCTGACAAAATTAGCTCTTTATAATTAACAATTGTTAGTTTTTTGGCTTGTCTTTTAGACTTTTCTTAGAGTCTCTTTCACCCAATCTATGCATTGTATCCTTGCTCCCAAACAGAAAAACTTGTGATATTTTTCTCTTTGGCATTCCTGTCCTTTCCTAGCTGGCTGTTTTAATGTGGACTGTGGGAGATTTTACACTTGATTTGTTGAATCTGAACTCTTTGCTGTAAACTCTCACCACACAGAAGAAACTATCTTTATAAATGACAGAATGGACCTGGCCTGAATGGTGCTTTGTTTACTGTTTTCCTAAAAGGGGCCCCTCTATATTTCATCTGTCAAAGTTGCTTTTCTTTCTTTCAACAATGCTTGATTGTTTTCACAAAAATTCAGGTTCCATAGACAGGAGAATTCTGTATTATATTTTCCTGCCAAATTCCGATCTCTGTTTTCCTTCCCCTGTGCTCACAAAGGGCTCATAACTTACTGTCAACTGCGAGGCAAACCACAAAGCTCCACTGTTGCTCAGCAAATAGGCTCTGTTGGATGATGGCTTGACTGGCTGTAAAGTTTGCTTAACTGTAGCAGCGGTGGCAGAAGGCATGTGGGGCACTGGGTCTCCCAACAGGCCCAAGCACCCTCACTTCTGGCGGCTGCTTTTATGTTTTTAATGACTTTAATTGTTGAACAAAGTTGACGGGGCTTTGTGGGACAAAGGAGATGGTGCTCGCACGTCTGGAGGGATGTGCCTGCCAGCCTGGGAGCTGGCACAGATAGCTCGGTGTGGCTCCTCGTGGTTTGGGAAGGTGGCAGAGGTGTAATGCCATCAAACTCTGCAGTGCTGGCTGCTGTGGTAGGAGAAAGCAGGACAGAAGAGTGGAAGAGCACCTATTATATGTGAGTGATATGTGCAACTAGTAGTTGTGCCTTTTTTTTTTTTCCTCTCCTATCACTTTAGATTTTCTAACTACAATTCTAAAATGAATTATAGTCTTTGAGCTAAGAATAAATAACCTTATCTGTTATGTTTACAGCCATGTATACTTTTAGATGACGATGCAGAAATTTTATTTAGAGCATTGGTTTAATTTTCAAAAGTCAGTGATATCACTTACTATCCAAACCATGTAATTTCTCCTTCCATGCAGCCCAAGACATTTGCAATAGGTACTGACCAAATGATTGCTTTAACTGAATCTAAGCAAGCAGTGAAGGGAATTTTTCTTCGTTGGTTTGTAAATGAAAAATAAAAGTTAGATGTATCTCTTGGGTTGATTTTCTACAACAGATGCAGAATGTTTTGTGTTTTTCAAGTGAAAAACATTTCACTGCTTAACATATGTGTAATGTTAGCAAATATTCTATGGAGGTTGTATTGATAAGCTGTTCGCTGGGTTTATCTTTTCACTGTATTTATGGAAAGGTCCTTGAAAATACTAAAATGAATCATTTCGCTGCCTGGAGATTTATTAATTTAGTATTTTAATTGAGATTTGAAAGGATGACAGGCATTAAAACTGCAGTAAATTTGACTGCTTTTTGGAAGCATTAGATATAGTGCAAGTGATAATATATTTTGTTTGATGTTTTGCCCCTTGTTTGAGCAAAATCAAAAGCAATGTATAGAGCACACAAATGAGTTGACAGTTCCCATCCCACAAGTTGTGCCTATTGGTTAAAAATATATGTTCCTTTTTTTTATTTTATTATCCAGTTTGTATTTTTTTGAACTGGCTTTTCATCCCCAGCCTCTTTCTGAACTTGTACTTAACGTGGTGTTCATCCTGGTGTGGGAGCTTTCAGTTTCACATCACTTTGATCAGCTCTTGCCAGTGCAGAAGTGCAGTCAGGTTTTGTAGGAATTCACTACTCAGTGTCAACAAACGTTTCTCCCAGCATTTATGGGCTGATTTAAGTAAACTGTAACTTGTGACATGGTATAGTAAATTGATAATGACAAAGCCACAGAAGTAAATACAACTCTACACGTCTATTCATTGAAATAAATTATTCTAAGGAAAGGTTTCTTTGTCTGCTGGTGAGAAGAGAGTTGTTTGGTTGAGAGCATATTATGAGCCTGATTTGAGAGTAAGCTTTTGCTGCAAATTATGCCTTTCACAGAGAGCTGGGATGGGCTGTTAGTCCAGTCCTGTGTACTTTTGATTTTCTTTGTTTCCTTGGGTTAATTCATTAATCTCTGTGTCTCAGTCTCTTTTGTAAAAGCGAGAGTGCTGAGAGAGTTGCTTAGTAAAGGTGAAGATATTTTGAGATTTCTGGAACATGAGAAGTTGTGCTGATTGCCAAATATTAGACTGCTTCATTACCTTCTATGAAAAAACAACCAGGGTACAGTCTCAGAGCAAGAGAACCTCTTTGTACAAGTGCCTGCTCTTGGAGATTGATCCTCACCCCAAACCTTCCTCCTTCTAGGGTGGCCCTCTGCCTCTGTGTGAGCTCCAGCTTCAGCCCAGGTAGGGCTTTTCCCTGCTTGAATCAGCTTCCCAAACCTCAGTGGCCAAAAATCAAACAGCAGAAAGAAACTGAAAGGGTCTTTGCTGTCTCCCTTTTCACACTTTATTTTTGTCTGCCCAAATGTGTGCCTCCTGATGGGCTGATGGGCACCTGCCCTGCTCCTGTCACCTCAGCCTGGTGCTAATGCCCTGGGGAGGCTGCCAGAGTGGCTGTGTGCTGGGGACTGAAGTGACCTCAAATAATTAGTGCAGAGTCGGTGCCTGCTGTGCTGGGGGTCTTGACGCGTTTGGATCAGCCCCATCCCTTTCATGACCTTGCTCCACAGGAGCTGCTGGACTGCAGTGCTTTGCCAAGTAGCAGCCCAAGAATTCGTGTTCACATTAAAACATAAATTATTTTTGTTTCAGTAGTTTGTGTTTGATTCCTCCCCAAATGATGATCTGCTGTAAGCTCTTATGCCAGGCGAAGAAGTAATTTTTTGGGTTTTTTTTTTTTTTTTGAAAGTGCTTGTCTGGGTAAGTGAAGAGATCTTGTTATTTTGAATCAGTTCAAGAGGAATACACTTTAAAAATACTGAGAGCAATGGATACAGTCTGCTGCTATTCCTAATCTACCTTACTATTTTTTGCATTTCCCTGCGATGAGTATTCGGAGGAATATTATCGTGTCATATGATTCCTGCTAACACTGGTAGTCAGATTTTCATGGAAAACACAGAAATTCCATACTGCAAAAAGACCCAACGTACATTTTCGATGCCAAGAAAAGTTGTTCAGGATATATCTTTAGATGAATAAATAGGATTGAGTTAACCTCAATACAACTGCTCCGATTTGCAGCGTCTGAGGATCCGACCCGTTCTCAAAAGTCTGTAAGGATTCTGTGTCTGTGCCATAATTCCTAGATGAAAAGATCCATTTCTTTTCAGTTCTATACATATTTAGGTTAGAACCACAGGCAATGGACTGTCTCGTTTATGGTTCGTGGTAGTGAGGATAGCTGCAGCAACTGAACCTGCAAATCTGTGTGTCTGCAATGCTTGTATCATCCTGCTTTTGAGATTGTTAACAGAGCCCTCAACAAATGCCCATGAGAAAATGAAACTGTTCAAATCTGGGTTCAGAAGTTAGTCTGCACATATTATGCACTGTTTACTTGTCTATTATAAATTATTACCAATAAACATAAGTGGGAAACGGTTACAAAATATAGCCCTGAGCAAAAAAAAAAAAAAAAAAAAAAAAGACACAGTTTGAGAAGACAAGACTTCCTTACAAAAGCAGATCGTGTGTTTTATCCTTAATATATAGGAAAAAATAGGTCAGAGATGAAAACCACAATAAGGCGCCGTATATTTCCATGGTAAACACGCTGTATCACAGGCTGTGAAAGAATATCAGCATTTTAGCTAAAATCACTTGTAGGAGATCTAACTGGATGTGCAGGGTAATGGTAAAAACGTTTAAAATCTCTGACAGTATTTTATCTCTGCATTTTAGACCTTTGGTCTTTTTACTTTCTAATTATTTGGAAACAACTTCATCTGAGCTTCTGGTTCGTGTGCTGGCTTGTGTTTTATTTTATATTCTGATAGTTGTTCTTCATTATGTTCTTTGACACATTTAAAATTACTGGCACTGAACTTTGAGCAGTCAGAAATGTGGAGCAATTCAGAGCCTGGGCACTCTTCACCTTTACCCTTTTGATTGATTTTGATATGCATGTTTCCTTCTCCTTGTTAGAGAGCAGATGCTGCATTCTATAACCTCCCATGGAAGGGGGATAGTCGAGGGTCCTCAGTTTTTGCAGATTATTTCTTTTTAACAGTTTTGTGGTGCTCACAGAACAGAAACCAAAAGGCAGGGAGAGTTTGCAGTTTGCTTTGCAGCTGATGCAGTTTCAGAGTGCTGCATGCAGGGACTGCTGCTGCTTGATCTCTCCAAGCTGAATAGTGAAGTGGTGGAAGTTTCACCTGTGATGATTACCTTTTAATGTTCTCTGATTCTTTTTAGTGCCTAGTCCAGATACCTCAGTGAATTCCTTAAAAAATACAAAACTTTCTTTGGGTTAGTATTAAGCCATTTCTTTTTTTTTACCTAAATAACAGTTAAAATATGTGATGTTATGTATGTAATGCTAAAAATTTGAATAGCAATATCTTATTATTTCAGACTTTTTAAAAAAAGCAGTTACAATTGGTAGATATTTCACCTGTGGTGCTTGTGAAAGGATAGGAGGTTCAAAGTCTCAATAAATTGAACTTTAAATTGTTTGCACTTAATAGCAGCTGATTACCTTAATTAATAGAGGAGAAAATGTTTTTATTTTATTTGAATTCTCAGAGTGTGATAAATAATTATCTTTTTTCTTCATACTTTTGTAGTGAAGGAAATTAAAATAAAAAGAAAAGGGTCCCATGCTGTTGCACAGCCCAAGCAGTGGAGAGTTTGGGGGGAGAAAGATGTTACCAAACTCGTTCTTGGCCACATTTCCCATCAAATAAGGGTATTTCTCAAATATTTCCTGGGTAGATTTAGCTAGGCATGTAATCTTTTTCTGAGCAGAATGCCTCTTCAGAACCCTCTCCTTTCTCCCAGTAGTAGCTGCAACTCACTGGTACATGAAGTGGTTTCTTCAGGGTCTGTAAATACATTTTAGGGTTCCCATTGTGCACACAGGTAATGATCATATTGTGTTCAAAATAAAGCAATAGTTCACAACAAAGCAATATTGTGCACAATGCTGCCTTCTAGAAGCCTGTTTGGAACGACCCTGAACAAAAATCACAACTTCCCAAAGTCGCAGAAAAATGGGCATTGTGTCTAGTTGTGTTTTATCTGACCAAAATACTTGGGCATTTAGAATAGACTTGGGTTTTTGCTGCCTTCCTTTCTCCCTCTGATGCCACTGGTGGCGTGTGTGTGACTCAGGGCACAGGAGCAGCCAGCGAGGGCCAAGGCTGCAGTTGGAAAATCCAGCTTTTCTGAGCTCCTGTGGGTGCAGCACCTGAGACAAGGCACAGCAGGAATTCCTGCTGGGATACGTGGGGCTGCATCTTATCCTCTTCTGCAAGGCTAACCCTGTGCTGAAGTACTCCTTGTACCTGCTTTATCCAAAGGCTTAGGATTACAGCTGCCTCTGGTGCAGCTGTGCAGGGTGGGAAAAAAAAGCTCCTTGACCATTACAACCCTTCCTTAACAGCCCTTCAGAGAAAAGCTGATGCCAAAGACTCAGTCTTGGCTTTTCACAGCTTGCTCCTTTCTCCTCTATCCTGCCCTGGTGCAACTTTAAAGAGTAGGTGAAGGTGATGTGCATTTGCATGGAGAAATGTACAGGAGCTGTGTGTGTGTTAGTGGTGAACAGAATATCAGCACAGAAAAGAGAATCCATGATATCACCCTACAGTGCAAATTTTTCAAGAAGGGTTTAAGTTTTGTTTCATTTCTGTGAACCAGATGAAAATAGTTTTCCGTGTATATATCCTACCTAGGACACTCTTTTGTAGTTTATAGGATGCCCAGAGCTACTGTAGATATAAAACAATTTCTAGTTATTAGATCTCTGCATCACCAAAATGCAAATTTCACTCCTGAATATGTAGGCCACTTGCTGAATAACCCCAAGAAATATACGGTGAAAATGCTATTTTTCATGTATTCAGATTACCTCCTTCAAAGGTTTTCCTCAGTTTTTAATATCCTGAAAGTCCCAGTTCTGAGGCAGACTGCAGTTCAAACTTCATTTTCAGTTCTTAGAGTGAAGTCATTTAAATAAACAAATAAAAGTGGCACGTCATGTGTAGCTTGTGCCAAAGTACGCCGTGTGCCAGTTAGAATTATTTTTTATGAAACCTCACATATATGAGTTTGTAATAACAACAATGCAGATATATATGCTCCTCCCTAGCAGCGAGCCTGCTGACCCTTGCAGTACTTTAAATGTACTGCAAAAAAAGTAAAATCCCAGCACTGTTCTGACCTGTGTTTATTTTTAGTGCTTCATGAATCACCTCCTTTAGCTGCTTTTCCTATTTTATAAATAAATCTTATTGCTAAATAACACCAAGATATTTGATAGTGAGAATAAAGTCTCTCATCTGAATCTTTTTTTTTTTGTGTGTGTGTGTGTGAATAGCCAGATGGAAGTGTTTACCCTTAAGAGAATTTTAGAGCTGATATTTTTGTTACATTTTGTTTCTTCCTGGTAATAGTGTTGGCACTTTGCTGATCTCAAGTTGTGTGTTATTACAATGGAAGGTGACAATTTGATTGTCTTCAGTTGGAGAAACAAGCAATTTTATATTCACTGAGCTGTCAGGTAACAGTACCTCACAATACTGAGAGCTCCCGGCAATGTGGTTTGGCACCTATATTTAAGTGCTTTGATGCTTGCATAACCTCGACTGAATCAGAAATGTTTTGCCTGCTGGAAATGGTTTTAGGCTTGTAGTGTAAGGTCTGTATTAAAGGGACAAACGCGTGGCTGAGCTGCAGAGCCATTGTTTTGTGTTACATGGAGCTCCTAATTTGGTGCTTTAGTGCTACAGGTGAGCCTGAACCTGATCCTTCACTTCTGTGCCTGCTGAGCTGTCTGGTTTGACTCAGAGCTGAGAACCAAAACTGTGGAGAGCAGGGAGGAGGGGAGAGAAGGCTGTATTGATATTTCTGCTCTGAAATGCAGAGGGGATGGCATGTGACCTTTCACACCTGTAGGATTGAAAATTAACTGTTTAACTCGTTACATGGAATCTTAGGCAACTCCTGAAAAACTTACCACAGGAGGGAAATAATATAAGAATACTGTATCTTACCATTGGAGCAATGTTTCTCGTGGAGCACTGAAAGGATTTAATGAACCTTTCAGGAACTTAATGCCCACCAGGTCTAAGTGTGGATCAGGAAGATTTATAGTTATTAGAACAACTTCTTAACCGGCTTTGTAAGGGAAAAAAAATGTATTTTTGTCTTCTGTGCAAAGTCTCAAAGTCAAAACATGCTAAAATAAGTTTTTCTTAGTATTTTTAGGCATCTTTTATCAAAATCATTTATATAATCATCCAGATAAACAATTAAGTCATTCTGATCCATAAAAATATGCGGATTAATGCTTATTTATAGCAAGCATTGTTTTAAAATTTTATTGTTAAGGACTGCTTTTATTTATATTGTATATTCTCCTACTTGCTGCCTAGAAAAACAAATCCTAATAAGTTGCTGATGGATAAATTCTTGGCACGCTCACTCTTGTTCCCATAATTATTGGTAAAGATAGCTGGAAGTCAGTACTGCCTGGATTTTTTTTTTCTTTTTTTTTTTTTTTTTTTTTTCTTTTTCCAACAGTAAGAAATTGGATATCCAGAGACACATGTCCCAGTCATAGGACTTTAAAGGCAGCCATCAGCGAGGAGCTAACACCAACCAATTAAACAGAGGTGGTTACGTGATGTAACATTATCAGGAGAAACAATTCATGAGTCAAAGCATTCCAGGGCATATGAGCTCCAGTCCAAAGAACAGTCTCAAGCTGTTTAAATAAAGTGACAGCAATATTGTCAGCTAAATATAAACTATAGAAAATATTAACTACAGTGACTGAAGATGAGCACGTCCCAGGTGCCAAATGGCTATTCTTTCACTGCTCTTTTACTGTATTCAATGTGGGTTTGGATCCACCTTAGGCATTTTCACTGAAAACTTCTGGTGGTGGATCAAGAGAATGGAGTATTTAGCCTGCTACAAAGATAGGTTGTAATTTTGGCATATATGAGTCCAAACAGACACTTTGGATTTTCACTGAAAACTCCAGAGGGGTTGTGAGGCTGTTTTGCTGCATCCATTTTGATGTTTTCAACAACTGGGTGAACAGACAAGAGCTCATTCCCTAACCCTTGTAGCTGACCATGATTGCATGGCTGCAAAGGTCACTAATGGCAGAACATAAGAAAATGACTTTCCAAAAACTTCCAAAAAGCTGGGGTTTTTTCCCCTAATTTTCTTTTTTTTCCCAAATGAGATAAAATACCATGAACGTTGTTCCCAACCCTCTGAGCTTTGAGGAAGTCTGAATGTGAAGTCAAACTTTGTGATTTGGATTCGCATCCATTAGCAGAAGTGTAATTTGCCTGGATTGGAAAAATAAACTCAAGAATAGCTGAGTGTGTATCTTGGAAGCCGTGGGTGTATTGCTTAGCTTGATGCTGATTTCAGCCAGAGATTTGGGTGCTCAGTTAACATTATAGCTGTCATTTCTTGAATCACATTTGCTTCCACTCCCCCTCCCGCCCTTTTATTTCCAAGGTGGTTCCTGCGATTGCCATAAACCCTCTAATCTCGCCGTGCTGTTTATGATCTATATGTAACTAATTCATGTAGAATTCCTGCAAAACGAAGCCAAGGAAGAGCTTGAGGGAGCTGAGCTGATTGGCCTGAGGCCTTGCTGTGACTCAGAGGCAGGAGCAGAGAGATTCTCTCCCATCGCAGCCTTCCCGAGCTACTCGGGCTTTGTGCACAGGGATTTATGCTGGGCTGAGGAGAACAAAATCTTTTACTAACTGTTCCATTGTCTTCCTAGTTCTCTTTGAAAAGACAGGTGAGATTTCATAATTTTAGGAAATAGCTGTTTATTCTGAAAGGGCATGAAGATGACAGCATTAGCTGTACAGTGAGTTACGTTGCTGGGTTCTGCCTACGTGACATTGTTTTACAGGGCAGAACTGCAAAATATTTTGGCTATTGCCAAAGCACATTCATTTTTCTTTAAGTCTCTCTGAACTATAATGCATTTAATGTACCCCAAAGCTAACTGATGGTTTGTGAGGGAGGGTCCTGTAACCATGTTCAATATTTTGAGAGGAGCGTGCACATTTTAAAACGTGGGAAGGGATAAGATGCTGTGGCTGAATTTTTTTTTTTTTGTTACTTATGAACACCAGGTTAGCATAAAAATTTTGAAGGAAATGCTTAAAAGGTTATGAGTACTTCTAAAAAAGCTTTCTTTTAATTTATTTAGTTCTGGAGTCACCAAAGCACTTAGACATGTGCTTAACTTTTTGAAACCGAGTAGTCCAATTTGAAATTAGTGGACTGCTTGCATACTTACAGTTAATCATGCACTTAAGTACTTTAATCTGGCACTTTGGGGAAAAGGAATGGAGACTGTTCATAAAAGCTCTGTAAGCGAATATATTTCTAATCTAATCTGATTCCAATCTACTGTTGGAGCTGTAGACCTGGGTTATGTCTCTGCTGCAGTCACTAAAGCAGGATGAATTAGCCCATCTGAGCACCACGCTACTGCAGTTGGAGAGCTATCAGAAGCAAGCTTGTTTAAAATTAGTTTGGATATCTGAGCATTACAAAGCAGTCATTTATGTGGCTGCAGTGTAGACATGCCTTTAGGTTTATGAATGCTTTGTGAGGGTGGAGCAGAGCAGGAGTGAGAGTCCCCGGCCAACTCCAAGTCTGCTTTGTCATATATCTCCTTGTTATTGCTCAGTTTGTGTGTTTTTGGAGCAGTGGTATTGTTGTTATCTGTTGTTATGCTTCGTGGCTCGATTCTGAAATGCCTGGCAGCTGAAACTCCAGGTCTTGCCTTAATTTCTACTGCAACATTTAATCATTTGAGCAACGAAGTGGGAATATTTTTCAGGCTTTGGAAACCTTTCGTGTCAGACCTATCAGCTAATTGTTTCGCAAAAGAGGGTATGAATTTTTTGAAGAATTTGAGATCATGGAAAAACCTTAGACAAAAAAAAGTATTAATATTTGCATTTAGAAAGGTGTAACACTAGATGTAGAATAAAAGGAAAAGCAGTGTTTTGTGAATCTGACTGGCAGTCTTCTTTAGGGCAGAGAGAATTTCTTCTCTGGTTTAACATAAAAAATCAGGTCGTATCTATAGCAAACGAAGCTGTTTTGGGACTGTGTTTAACTTCTTGTAGGTAAAAAAACCTTTAGCAGTTCAATTTTAGCTTTACTACTTTGCTATTGAGGCTGACTGAAGTTGAGGTCCAATCCCTCAGTTTTACTAACCTTGCTATAAATGATCACATTTTGTTTATGTCTCGAGTTCAAAATGAGGTAGGATTTAGTCTAGTGTTGGAAAATGTGGATCAAGATTTTTTTTTTTAAATTCTCAAACCTGAGTAGGTGATAGGACTTCAGTTAATTAGGGCCTTTTTCAACCTTTTCTCATGCCCATTAGATATATTTTCCACCTTTAGTGATTGCTGTGTTCAGCTAATGTGTCAATTTAACCAAAGCAACAATTTCACAATGTAGTTTTCTTTCTGATTGTGTGCTGTGTAATCAATATACTGATATAATGTGAGTGTAATTTCCTCTCTTATTTTATCTCCACTGCACAGTATTATAAATAAACAGCTAAAAAAGAAAAAAGAAAGAAAAGCACCAAACAAATCTGTTGCATCTTCTTTTAAGATTGTACCACTGTAGACACTTGTTCTAGTAAAGTAGAATTGGACCCACTTGATTGCATTTAAATTTTTCATGCTTCAGCAGTTTGTCTGGGAGCACAGTAAAGAAAACCCCCCGAGCGAGGATAGTTTAGAATAATAGAACTTGATTTTGTGTATTATAGCGGCACCATTTGCGCTGCTGTAGTTAGGGTTGTGTCAGCACTTCCATTATAAACCCCTGTTTGCAGGGGTTATAACTAGGGAGATATTTTTTTTTTTTATCAGAAACTTTTTTTTTTTTTTCCTTTTTTTAAAAAAAATCATTCCAGTGAGTTTAATTGGTAATAGCAGAAAAAAAAATTATAATGGATATTAGTAAATTTCTGATACCTTTTACAAGCCTTATTTATTATGAATATTGATTTTTTTCCCCCCTCTCAGCAGGGATTTCAGCAAATGCATTTTGAATATTTTAAACATAAAATTGGGAAGTTGTTATGGCTTAAAATTTGACTGCTATTCATGCTCATATTTTAACATTGAAATATTTTAACACAACACGCTGCTCTACGGCTTAATTTTATCATAAACATAAACTACTCAACTGGGCCAGAGTCTTCTCCACTGGAATTGAATGAGACCTTGGAGTTACTGACTGAACTCTGCCTTTTGACCTGATGGAATCATGTGCTCAGAATTCTCCCAAATTGCTGGATAACACCCATCTGCAGAGTTTAAATTTGCTCTGCTTTCCTGATTGCAAACCCAGGCCTAGCTGGACACCCTCAGAAGCCATGTACCCGTGCAGTATGTTCATTGAGTTAATGGCTGTGCTGGGAAAAGAATGTGGAGGGATTAATCTATCAGGCCCCTACACATCTGTCCCTTTAAACCCAACGTTTTAAACCCAACAACCAAAGAGTTACCCTTAAATCCAGTTGTTTTAACAAAGCTCTGTAGAAAATAGAGGTGAAACACACCCCTAAAAAATTATGCCAGGAGAAGAGCAAGTGCCTGGGATGTCTGTCTGAGCCTGTCCTCCCTCCCAGGGCTCCAGGGCTATAGGTGACTGAGCAAAGTGCAGCATGGAAGGTGTCTGTCCATAATGCAGCAGTGGGGAAAGGTTGGAGGTGGAGTTAGGAAGGGCTTGAACCCCACCCTTGGTCTGTTCTCTTACTCCAGTACAAAAAAAAAGTTGCTGGGCATGATTATCAGTCAATGGGACTTTTTATAATTTTATTTTTAGTGTTAATGAACTCCCTTTTCTCTATATAATCAACTTAACGGCACTTGAATGGACATTTTTATTGAATTGTGTTTAAAACATCATGAATAAAAGGAAAGTATATTAGTGTACACGTCAAGGAAAAAAACGTTTCCCCTGTAGTGCATTACCAGTAGATAGCTCTGCTGAATGGTCACTTGAGGAAACACCAAAAGCCTGTTTATGAAATAGAGGTGAAGCCTTTCTAGACTAATTATATTCAGCATGTAATTTCTAAACTTCAGTCTGAATTTTGATTTTCAATTAACATTCCCAATTTGAAGATAATTTTCTATTTAATGTAATTGCAGGAAATAATTTATTGGCTGATTAAGACTGAGGGCCCAGCCTTCCTTAAGAAAACAGTCCCTAACAAACCAGCCTTTAAAGCCAACTCGTAGCTTTGGACAGATTCAGCCTATTTTTGCAGCTGCAGAGTTGTGTTTAATTAGGATTGTGCAGTATTATTCATTGGTGCAGTTTGTAGTTGAAATTATTCTTAAGAGACATTTTCATTTCTAGTTTTGTGTCATGATTAATTTATGGTGAAGAAACAGCCATAGCTGTAGCTTTACACAGAAGCTCGTTCAGCATGAAACAGGCATGAGATCAGTTGAGAAGGTGAAAGAAAGGAAAGACCTTTATTGTGACTTTCAGTTCTCGTGTCGGGTTTTCACATCACGCAAAGCACGACTTATATTTTCATGTGAGCGATTGCATTAACGTGACTACTGTAACGAGGAAAGGGAAAGCAGCCCTTTTATTTTATCTTGGATCATAACAATTATGAGCCAGAACCTTTTGAAGTGCACACGATGATGCCGATTGCTGAACTCTTGGCATGTTCTCTGTAGCATCCACACAAATTCTTCAGCATAGGAAGAATGCAGTGCACGGTTTAAATTCCTCACTTCTGCTTATTGGCAACACTCATCTTAGACTCCCACTTACAATTAGGCTTCCCTAAAGAAAACACGAACCTTTATTCCCCCACCAGTATCGAGTTTAGGAGGCAGGATTATCTCTATTTACAGAATAGTTATTCTAAATAGGTATCAGTGTTTTAATATGTTTCAGAGCACTTCAAAGCTTGTAATACTTTCATATTGAACTGCACATAATTAGATTAGTTGATCCTATATTAATTTTTTTTTCACTGTAGGATACTAAATCTGAACTCCCTCATTAATTGTGAGAAATTTAGCATTAGCTGTTAAATCCTATGTGAAACACAGGCTGCTACATAAAAACTACTGTTTAAATTGGAATTAACTTAATTATTTTTCTTTGCACTTGATATTTCCTTCACTGTAATATTCATGAAAGCATGTGACAGATTTGTAAATTTAACTGTTAGTCTCAGATTTCCAGACCCTTTAATCAGTATTTATTTGTCTGTAGAAACAGTACTAGCAAGTTAATGATTTGCTAATTTGAAAAATGCTCATGTGGTTTCCTATGTTAACTGATTTGTGCATTTTTAAAGAAATGGTATGAAATCAATTATTGTTAAAAAGCAATTAAGGTGAAGATCTTATTCCTTAGTTTCTCAGCAATTTCGGTGTCAAGGATATTCTAAAGTTACTAAGACCTGGGAAAATAACTAATATATTTTAGCTGTCCCTTTTCAGGTTTATTAACGATTGTTTTAACAGTTGCAGTTAATCTTACTAGAAATTTTAAATGACAGTGTTTTCAGATTTTGAGTTGAAGTCAGTAATATTTTCATCTAAGTGCAGAAACTGTGGTGAAAGCTGTGTTTGCATATGAGATGGTAGTAAGAGGCCATTATTAGGAAAAGGCATTTAACATAAATCAATGCATTTATTCATTGCACTTTTAAGTAATTTAAAGTATTTTGTTGAGCTATATCCATGCCTAATATGAAAGGAGACATGATTTTTTTTAGTTTGAACTGTAAAATGTTACTAAGGTATTATCCAGCCATTTAATAAACCTTTTACATTTAGAACACTTTTCACATGAGCTCCTCAAAACACTTTCTGAAAGGTAAAACTGGGCAAAATTTTAAACAGTTTAAAAGCAGTACAGCTTTAAACAAACAGCAAAAGAACTCGTTTAGCAGTTTGAAATGGATTTAAAATGTATTTCTCATATATGTAAAAAGCATTTTCTGCTTGTAAGGAATGAGGTCAGGTAAGCATGATGAGCTCTCTCTAAGAGTTTGCTTGTAAGCTTCAGGTTGCTCACAGGAGTAAGAGTTTAAAGAATTGAACTCATACAAAATCAGCATGTAAGTGTGAATAAAATTCTTATGGCTGGAGAAAATTATATTGTTTGACAAGTCTAAATGAGTAGAATGATATCATAGAGCTTAACCCTGACCTTGTCTTGGCATCAAGGAATACTTTTCCTCAGTGTTTTGGATCCAGATCCCCAAGCCTTGTGCTTTTTAGAGCACTCCTGTTGACTGCACATGATTCATTTTTTACCATTCTGGGCAGGTGTGATGTGCTTACAGAACTATTTCAATCTTGATTATTTTCTTGGTCGCTGAGCACCAACGTTTTCTTTTTGTCTCCTTCTCTTGTTTTTTTTTTGTTTTTTTTTTTTTTGTTTTGTTTTGTTTTTTTTTTTTTTTAGAAGAATGTCTTCCAAGCAGGCTACCTCTCCATTTGCATGTGCAGCTGATGGAGAGGAAACAATGACCCAGGACTTAGCACCACGAGACAAGGAGGAGGGCAACAGCGATCAGCATGCAGCCTCTCACCTGCCTCTGCACAACGTCATGCACAACAAACCTCACTCCGAGGAGCTACCCACCCTGGTCACCACCATCCAGCAGGACCCCGAGTGGGATGGAGTCATCTCAGCCCAACACAGAATGGTGAGTTGGCACCATCCTCGCGGGGGCTTCCCAAATTTAGAGTTGTAAAGGGAAGGACGTGCTCGGGTGTAAAGCGTTTTAAACGCTGAGGCGTCGGCAGTGGGTCAACATCGTGTGGTGTAATTGTAAATTACAATTGTATCATTTACTTAAGTGTACAGGTCTGTTTGAATGAGGTCATTTGATGAGTTCACCTTCTGAAAGGAAATGCATCTATTTATCACGTTTTCATTCATGCCTTGATTTATGTCATAACCTTTCTAGCTCATATATTCAAGCATTAATTTCTGACAGGAGGATGTAGCTCACAACTGTTTGTCATCTGCAAAGTGTTGTGCTGAAGGAAGAAACTTTAATGTATTTTTTTTTTTTACTCATCTCTCAGGAACAGGACTGGCCTAGAATATTATAGAATATCTAGAATATTATATCTTTACACAGCAATAAAGAAGCTGGCATTTTAGGTGACACAAACATCCTACTGTGCCTATAGGAAATCACAACTTTTTTTTTGTGGAGAGGAAAGGTGTTTATAGGTAGCTAGATCACCACTTAGTATACAGGTGATGTTGGAAATGATCAGAATTATTATCCCTGTTCTCTTCAGTAGCCTAGATATAATTATTGAGTGGTTGTAGCTCTGTCTCTGAATCCCCAAAACTCTGCAATAAATGAGCAGGCTGATGGGCAGAGCATCTCAGTCAATTTATTTTCCTTGCGTGTGTTCCTCAGACACAGAATTAAGGTATGTGGAGCAGCCAGGTGTTCTGTAAATTTAGAACATCATAATGCCAGACTCTCTGGAATGTGACTTTCAAAACCCATAAATTCAGACAGCTTAAAAAGAATATTCTGCCTTCAAAATTTTTCTTCTCTATCTCTATTAAATATCTGTGGGCAGATTTTTTTTTCAGGAAACTTTTTTTTTTCTCTCCCTGGTACGGATTTCAATAATGTTAAGAACAACTGAAGAATTTTTTTTAGCACCACTAACAATAATGGACTCATTTCAAATTTGACTGGATATAATAATTAAAATGCATTAATCAACAGAGATGCCAGAGTTCTTTCTGCATAATATGATGTCTGGAGTTAGTTAAATAATAGCACTACAATAAGATTTATTTTGTTAATATAGTGTTGGTTTTTTTTTTCCTTAAATCCACTTGATTCAAAAGATCAAACAAAAATGCTATCTAATCTGTAATGCACAATTTAACCCAGTGCAGAACTTTCTGTCAGACCTAAAATATTCATAGGTGTTTGGGTGACTGTCATGAAGAAGGCAAAATTTCCACTGTGAAATCACTTAAAAAAAAAAGATTACAGCTTAGCAATTTGGAAAAGTAGGTTGTAAGTTGTACATATGGTTTATATTCAGAATTTTGGACAGAGAGTCTCTCTTTTGCCCAAGTTATGCAATAAGCACATTAGAATAATTTTAACTTCTGTGCTATCAAGAGGACAAGCTGCATGCAGACTAGAAACTGATCCAGTTTGTTGATGGAAAAAGTTAATCTGTGAATTCATCAGCTACTTCTCCATTCATTCAGAGAGGCAGGTGCACTCTTGGAATTTTGATATTAGGACACCAATAGCATCGACAAAATTACTCCGTGTCCTAGAGAGAAAAGAACTGCTGGATTCCAGCAGTCCCTCCGTGCTTTATTTTTATTTTATTTTTTATTTTTTTTTGGTTCAGCCTGTTCCTTGGAGCTGGAGTGAGCTGAAGTGGTTGGCCCTTGTGATCAGCTGTGCTCGGATTGCTCTGGAGCAATCTCTGCTTCCTTTGCTGAGGCTGCCCTGTCATGTCAACACTCCCTGTACCTCTGGACAGGCACGAATCAGTGCACAGCCTATCGTGTTTCAGAACAGGTGCATAAACTTTGCTTGAGGGACTTAGCACTCTGGTTTTCCTATCTCCTTTTTCCAGTAAATATTCCATTATATATGTAGATGAATGTCCTGAAAATCATTAGCAGTTTCCACGAGTCCCTAGGCTTAAATCAGGTGGTGGATATATGTCAGCCTTATTTCAGAACCTCTCAGCTGAACCAAAAGGATTTTTTTTTTTTTTTTTCTTCTCAGCTTGGAGCTGGGTATAATTTACAAGGCTTGGCTACCAGTGAAGACTGAAATTCTAAGACATGTTTTTTGGTTGCAATTAAGAGCTCTAAAATGTCCAGAGCAAGGTGCAAGTGTATTTACAGTTAGGTGACTTCGATGGCTTGTGAGATCACAACAGTGAAGTGGGGACATTTTTTTCTTCTGCTTGAGGGACTGTCATTTAAGTATCTGGTTTGATTTTTTAATGATTTTTTTTTTCTCCTCGCTTAAATATGTTCTCTATGAGCAAACATTTAAGCCTCAATTCATTGCAGAAAATTTCTCTGAAGTATCTCAGTCAAGCAGGCATTTATATTGCTTAGAAAGAATTTAGAGGGGCCTGCAACTACCCTGATGAAAACATGCTCATACTCCTTAGAGGGAGGATAGACATTTCTTCCCAGAAAGACAGATTCCAGAAGGTGGATTGGGCAATTCTGAGATAGGGGCTGTGGCTGTGGCCACTTTTTTTTCCTTAATAAACCCGAATTCCCAGAAGGTAAGCACCTTCTGACCTTTCCCAGACGGATCCTTTAGAAACAGATTTGAAGAAGCACCTGTTCATAGCATTTACTTTGAAAGTAAAGACAGTGGTGCTGTCATTAAAATGCATCAATAATGTGTGTTGTCTGGTTAAAAGATAGTAAATTCAAAGAATGCTGTGTCGACATATGGGGAGGAAAAATTTCTCTTTTATCTGGTATCTAATTAAGGGCACAATCCTGCATCCTTCCTGTCCTTAAAACTACTAAGGAGTTCACTGGAATTTGAAAGAGCACACAGTATGCATCATAATTTGCTACAAGGGCTGTACAGATCTCAAGTTTAGAAAAGATACCGTAGGAGGGCAATTTTAGTGAGAAAAAAATGCGTTTTTACCCAACATTTATGGTGCACAGCACTTTCTGTAATGTAAGATACCTTCAAACCACATTGTTCATTATCAGAAAAAAAACCCACACTGGCTAGAAATGTTTTCAAACTTTCACTCCCTTTTGATATCAGGCATTGCTTTCCACTGAGTCCTTTGTGTATTCTGAATGTCTGGAAGCCAAAATATTTTGTTTTAACTCCCACTCTATAGTATTTCCCAGCTGTGTACTTATATGGTGTAATAAAAGGATTTAACAAATGGGAAATAGCAGCTGCATTTGGAAATTCCCTTTGTGCTCCCTTTTCATTTGACAGATTCAGCAATGTGTAACAACTGTAACGTCAGACCTGTAATGACTTATACTGCCAGAACCATTTCACCAGCCAAGTTGATGTTCCAGTGGGGGGGGGGAAAGATAAAGCAACCCAAAGATTTCTGTAAATTCATATTACTGAGCTGAAAAGATTATACTTATGTTCCTAACTGTAAGTTAGTATAAAATTACCTGGACTATGGGTATTTATTGCTGATTCCAGGCCTACTAGAAAATAAAATCTATTTCAGGCTAAGGCCATATCTATTTGTTGGGGTAAACTGTAGGCAAGAGGGCAAAGTGGTACTAAAATAATGGTGAAAGTATTGTGCCTTGTCCAATGAAAGTGAGAAACAGGCAAGAAAATAATCGAATTTTAAGCTTGCATCCAAAATCTGTCTCTGTTAAAGCAGCAGAAAGGACAAGCAGGAAAGGCCAAAAATACTTAATTTTGCTAAATTTAATGGTAATTGAATTGTTGCATCCCAGTAATATATTTATTGGCCAGTATGTAAAGAAATGGAAAATATTAATGTGTTTGTTCACTGGGGAACCAGGAATGGCCCCCATTTTTTACAGAGTCCCAAATTACAAAGATTTTTTAAAAAATTTGAGTATCAGGAGAAAGCAGGGCCAACAAGAAAATGCAAATTTAGGTGGAGAAATGACTTTACCTTCTTTGAGGAATTGGGTGGTGCATTCCCATACAATTAAGGCTGGACTTGGGACTCGTGGAAAAAAAAAAAAAAAAAAAATTAGCAGCTTTAATCTAAAGCAGTCTGGACCCTCTCTCCAAAATGCACGATTTATCATCTGTTCCCAACAGCAAATAGCCCAGAGAGAGGCAAACTGTGTTCCCAGCCCAGTGCTGGTGTCACAGCCTGGGGAGGAGCTCAGGGGGACGTGGCCATCACTTGTGGGTGCTCATGTGTCACTGTGGTGGTCACTGCACCCTTTCCTTTGTCCCCCTGCTCACAACCCCAATTAGGAGTGTGTGTTAATGAGACAGGGCGTGCATTCTTTTCTCTGCTGTTACCCAAATGTGAGGGGCTCACCCTCACAGGGAAGCCCAGCAGCAAATCCAGTCTCAACGATGGGAAACCAAACACAGACACACACGCAAATAAAATTAATTGTCTCCAAATATATCCTGTGTTTCCCTGTACATTTTGTGACGTCATTCAGAGACCCCCTGGATTTAGAAACTAATTGTATCTCGTTGGATTTCATCTCCAATGGCAGCACTGACATATAATTCATAATTACATCAAGACTCTGTCTTTTGTTGACTGCTTGCCAAGGCTTCCTACCTTTCCACTGTGGCTGATGTACATCTCAGCAACACTGAGAGCAGATTGATACATGCAGCAGGGAAACTGAAGATCTCTTCATACCACATGCTCTTGTTCCTTCTAAAATAATTTGAAATTGCCAAGGATCAAATTTTACTTTCTATAGCTTTAGCAAAGCTACTGCCATCAGAAAGACAGAGATAGGTGATATCCTAAAGGTCTCAGTATTTTGGTGTTTCTGTCTCTACATAAAACAGGCACAATCCTGATTTTCCCCCCCGCCTCCTGCTCCATGTTATTAACTTCTCGTGTTGAAGGTTCTCCCCTTTAAGGAAAATAAACTCAGGTGTTGAGGGAAGACCATTGAAAAACGTTTACACATGCTAAACACTGCGAATTTGTTGTTATACAAATTCATGGCTTCAAATTCCCGAAAGTTATAGATACAATTACATGTTTTGAAATTTTATTTTTGGTTCCTTTATGGGCTGAGTATGAACACATAAAATGCATCAAACATAAATGCCCTAAACTCTGGCAATTCTGTTTCTGCTAAATTGCTCATGCAGCTGTTATTTACATGTACAAATCTGAGTTTTGTGATCATCGAAAGCAATTCTGCTCTGCTTGTGATATTATTTCTGCATGCCAGGTAGTGCATTAGAATTTTTATCTAACTAAACAGATAAATACCTACATATGTAACTGCATGGGTACGAAATTTTGGCTGAAATTAAAGGCTATGAAAGAGCTGAGAAGATGGTATTTTATATTTCCATAAAATAAACATCTATGAGAAACATATTGCAGAAAAGATAAAATTAATTCTTTTTCAAGCATGTTGTTTTGATTCAGAAAGCATTCAGGTATGTGCTTAACTTTACTTTATTAGGACTACCAACAACTATAATGTTAAGCACATGTCTAAGGGTTTGAAATATCAAGGACTTAGTTTTACTAGCTTTAGCATAAAAAGATGTTAACATTTCATATTAAAAACAATAAAACAATTCTGTAGCAGTGTGCAGGATAATGTGTTTAATGGAGGTGGTGAAATACAAAATTGAACTTTATTTGAAGAAGAATCAAATAATTGTTCTTGTTGGCATGCTTGTTATATTTGTTTTATTTTCATTTTGACGTTGTATAATTTTTCTTTTCCAAATGCATGGTCTATTTTAAACCTTTCCCTGTATTCTAGAGTGAACTGTGTTTAAACAGAATTAATCATCACCTGAGTTCTTTGCAAAAGGCTTGTGGTTTATGTTCATCTAAATCTGTAGTAATTTTATTCCTTTCTCCTATTTTAACGTTTCCTCCTTTTATGAAGCAATTTCTGAAAACTTTTTAATTCACTTCTGTATATCGACATGAATTTTTTCAAAAGTAGAAGCATTAACACGTTCTAAATTGTTAATTTTTTTTTTTTTTCCTTGGGCAAGAAGGAATCAGGTATGCATGCTGATTAACACACTCCAGTCATTAACATGTGATTATGTGGGCTGCATATTGAGCACCTGCCAAAAGATAAAATCCAGCACTTTACTACATCTGTGCAAGGACTTTTTGCATTTCTTTTGTACTTTGACAGCTCAAGAAAAAACAGACTTTGGTATCTTTGTTCAGCATAATAAAACTGTGTACATAAAATATCTTCATGGAGGAAGGAAAGATACTACATATATTTATTTTAATCTTTGAGGCCATGAAAAACCCAGGGACTGAGACTTACACAGCACCAAGTGTAATATGAATCTCCTAATGTTCTGTATCACTGACATTCATACACAGTTTACAACATTCCTGCATGTTTATAAGGATTATCTGTTCTGGGATTCAGCCAATGTTATTGTAATTCACAGCAATTTTATGTGATACCTTTATGTCTCATAAATTTCTTGTTTTTACTTCAATCTTCCAAATGTTTCATCAGTGTTTACCTTAAAGAAATACAAGCACTCTGTGCAGCAGGCTGGTTTCCTGCATGCATTCCTCTGCAAATGCTAAAAGGGGCACATAAAGCATGCAATACATGTCGTGTAACTATATACACAGGAGGATTTTCATCTGCATTCCATATTGCTAAAAACATAAAGACAAATTTAATTTTATATTTACAATAGACCCACTTATAAGTCGGACAATTAAGATGACCTAACAGGGGGAAGTTGGATATATACAAAGTGGTCTGGAATATCCAAGCCACACAATCCTTGTTTTATTTGGCAGCTTCTGACAAGCATGCATCACAAAATATGTGTCTTTATTTACCCAAGAGGTAAACAGTGCTGATCAGCTGGGACTGATCACAATGCTTCTTCAGTTTCAGTTTAGATGAAAATGTAAGTCCAAATAATCATTTTGTAAATGGCTGTCCATTACTTTTTCCTTAATAAGAGCATTTAACCAAAGTGCAGGGCATAAAGTCTCAATATTGTTGTGATTTATTTCCAAATGTAAACACTGGGAGCTAAGACATATGGCATTTGGATAATTAAGGAAATCCTTAGCATCTAACTCTTACAAAAGCATGGGAGTTTATTATGAAGTATCGTTTGTGGGTGACTTGATTGCCATATAGAAGTGATTTCTCATTGTATTTCAAAATTTTGAGGTGATTTTCTATTGTGGAGTGGAGCAAAGTGCCTGTCAACATGTTCCCAATTGCTGCTCATTTGTACAGAGAAGGGTTTGAATCACAAAGCTGAAAAATTGGGCACACAGGCTTCAGAAGGTCACAAAGTTGGTTTACCTGGTTTGCTCCAAGATCTGAGTAGGAAGGCATTGATGCAGTTAAGTGGTCATATCTTACATGAGAACAACAAGTCCCTGCCCATGCCTTCCAAACTGACAGCTGGTTTTGCAGTGGCCTCTTCATAAAACCATTCTTGGATTATATATGCCCGATTATTCTGGCATCTCATTTTTAAACCTTTGATCTAAAGTTATTTTCTATTTAATTTTTTTTCCCTTTAAACTCTCAATTTAGCATATTATTTCTTGGCTTAGAGCTTAATGTTGTGTTGTTTCTTCTTGAGGTTTTTAGATGTGTATAAGAGATAGAACACAAGCCCTTTATAGGTTGTATTCAGCCCACACTTTGGCAGTGAAATCAGTATAAGTTTTATCAGAGCAAATGCTGAGTTAAAGACTTGAAGCTTTATTCCATTACTTGCCATTTGCCCTCCCACTAGCATAATTTGCTGAGACTTAACAAATGATGTTCTCTCAATAGCTCATAGCAGTCATTCTCAAGCCTTGGATTTAAATAAATCTTTCTTAATAAAACTTTTGTGTTTTTTTCTTAATCAGATGAGAATTGGAAATGATCACTTAGATTTTTAATTTATTTTAATTCTATTTAATTAAATTCCTCAAAATGGGAAACCATATTTAATGTAGTGATTGGAAATGATTTTGTAAACATTTGCTTTCATTATATGTTAACTCCAGACTAGTTCCAAGTGCCAGCATGCCTCTAGTACTTGGAATCAAAACCACTCTGGATATCCAACTTTCCTGGGGTGTTTACATGTGTCCCATTCAATGCAGAGACAGATAAATATCCCTTTATAACAGAAAAGCCTCATCCACATGGAAATAAGCAATTCAGCTAACACATTTTATGTTAGTAATATTTGCTTTCTACTTCTTGGCCATTCATCCTGTGATTTCAGTTGAACTCTTACAGAAACAGTTTTCTTTCTGGCTATTAAGTGGGATTGCAGTCGTCAACTTTCAATCCAAGTTGATCACAGTTATTATTAAATTGCTAACTAACACTGTGACCCTGATTTCGTGCAGCCCTCGGTTTCATTTCACAAGGTTTCCTCTTTTCTCACCTTCAGGGAGCTCCAGAGGATCCATCCTCCCTACGTGAAACAGAAATCCTGCCATTCAAATCTGTGCTCTTCCCCCTCTTTAGGGCTCCTGGCAGGAGGATCCAGCTCACCAGGCTCTGGTCTGTCCTTAACCCTTAGGAGGATTCCCAGCCAGAGCTCTGTCCCAAGCCACATCTCCATTTGTGACTGTGCAGTCCCCAGACTGAGATGTTGCATCTCAACCCCCAATACAGCCCCCAATGTTTTGTACTTTGGAGGAAGGAGCAAGAATATTGAATTTTCTTTTTAACCTGTAATCTTTCACCAGTAGAACTGCAATTTTGTGTCTGTTTGCTCTGTTTTGGAGGTGAAAAGACTTCTTAAAAGGTGACCAAGTTGGCTCATGGTTCAGCTTGGAGGTATTGCTACAAACATTATCTTCCCAGTATGAAAAGTACTGGGTCAGCTATCAATACCTTTATTTTTGTCACTTTCAGCACTGCTCCCTCATTTATCCTTTTAAAACCAGTGGGAGCACTGATGGAAAATGAACTACTTAAACTGTTAGAATCTAAAGACACAAGAAAATATTTTTTTACACTAACAACGAAATTATTATTTGCTCAATCCATTTTCAGTAGAAACATCTAAGAAACTGTAAGGATTTTCCTTTCTTTGTACAGAAGCCACCAGCTATCTTTTTGAAGAATATAACCCATGTAACTTGTGAAATTTAGTGAATGTACTTGCTAAAAAATAATTTTCTCAGAGTAAGAGGTCTGCTGAACTATCTTTACATATTATCTTAGTGTAACAGTTTTAAAGGAGTTATTGTGGTGTGTGAAGAAAATAGCATGTGTGTAGTCACAGAGTCCCCATCTTTATTTTTACCAAGTTGTTTGTAATTATTCAGATTTGTTCCTGCCCTTACTGAAGCTGTTCTTGGGCCATTCATAGCAACTCTAAAAGACATGTCCAACAGGTCACTTGTTTACACCAGGCAGCCTGGAAAGCTGATAAGACTAAGGAAACTGTTGTTGGACCACATATATTCCAAGGAAATTTGAGGTTGGTTAAAGTGTAATGTCTCTCTAAGGTGAAAAAGGCCAAGGATAGACCTAGGAAAGCTTTTCCTGTGTTGTGCTGGAGTTCTTCATGTTGTTTTCCAATTGACATATGAGAAAGGTGGAGGTTTTAGTAAAAGTAAAGTGTGATTTCATGCAGAAGCTATCTGTCCCTGAGTGAGTCATCCATAGTGTTTTAGTGTCCATGCTTTGCTACTTTTGAGTTTTCTGTCTTTTGTGCATTTATTTATTTTTCTGTACGCTTTGGAACTTTAATCCTTAGGCTTTAGTGTCTATATATAGGTATTTAAGCTGTTCTAACAATAGAATTTTGTCAGAGCACTAACCACAGTGGGTTGAGTGGTCAGTAATGAAAGTTGGTCTGTGCTAATGGGGTGGATGAATTTGGGCACCAATTCATTAATTAATACATTAAGTGGATATTCATATCAGTCATATTTTACTATTAATTTTCTTATTTTTTTATCAGTGATGCTGAGAAAAGTTTACTTGCATAGACAATTTTCATCGGTGCTGAAGGATTTCTCGTTTGGATTTTGCAAAATGAAAACATTTGGGTTGATCTTGGCTAGGCACTTTGCTTGTCTTTACTTCCTCTTCCATGATCTTGGAAAATACATGAGAAAACCCTTAATAGCATCTTGTCTTTTCTCTCTTCAGATCAAACAAAGTGGGAATTCCTCATTCTGTGAAGGATGATTTCTAAAAGCTTACTAAGGATAAGAGATGTGTCTTTATTGAATTGTTCCATATTCATATTCAAGAGGACCAGGTTCTCCTTTCCTCACCTTGAATTAATGGGCTTGTTCTAATGTAGGGAGCATGGGGGTCCTTTTCCATCTGAACCCCAGACTTCCTAGGGAAAATGCTTTATGCATTACAGCAAGAGGACCAACAAACAATTTGCAGAGGTGATATCCCTCTTGTTTCAGACAACACACACAATCCCCATGGCTTTTTAGAGGATAGCTGGATGTTTTTGGAGGGTCTCTGCATGCTGCTTGTGAATGTCAATGCAAATTAATTTTTGATAGCCAGCATCTGATGTACGTGATAGTTGCACTTCTGATCTTGCAGTGGGTGAGGTGCTGGGACAAGCCTGACATGCCACCACGAGTGGTCTGCAAAAGGTTCTAAGGTTCATCATGAAAATTGAAATCCTTCATAAATTTGCTGCAGCATTTACTTCATTTTCAACAAGCTGAATGCTGCAGCAGCAACTTCCCTTCAAACACAGTGCAGTCAACTTTCTAGAGAAAAAAAATAACAGGAATATTTCCCTTGCCCCCTTGTGTTTTGGTCTGTCTCGTTAGCCATTTATGTGAGATCAATAAAACCTGCTCTACCTGCTGTAGGCCTAAACAGAACCACAAATATTACAAATTCATTTTCTCTTTTATTTTCCTTCTACACTTTAATTATCCACGAAACTGGCAGTATAAAATAGTTTATTAATTGGACAAAAACCTCATAATTGCAAAGGCAGTCATTCTGCCTCCCCTTCCATAAATCTGCATCGTTTACTTGGAGTTTAAATTTTGTCTGATCTCCTCTGTGGATGTTGCAGTCTTTTGGGCAGGAGAAAGGAGAAAGGGGGCTGAGCTGGCCTGATGGAGGCAGGACTAGGGGAGCCTTTCACTGCAGCAAAGGAACATTGTGCTGGACCATGTGTGCATCCAGACGAGGTTATCAGGAGGAAGAACATTCCGTTATTCCCACTTAACTCCACAGCTTTGCCTTATCTCCTTGTTTCCGGCCTGAACAATAGGTTTAGTGTTCCTTGCTGAGAGCATGAAAACCCCTGCATTGAGCCTGATGGATGTGCTTCATGTGCTGTGAGAGGATGTTGCTCTCTTGAGGAAAAATGCCTTTAAAATTACTAAGTTGCTCTTGTACTGTCCTCAAAGGCAGAAGTGCCATAGTATTCTAATTCTTCATTGAGGAAAGGGATTATAGAAATTCAGGCTTAACATCTGAAAAATGTTAAAGGTGTGCTTCTCATCTCCATTGTAAGACCAAGATCTAAGAAAAATACTATGTAGTTTTTGTTGGAAAGAGTTAAAGATATGAAAGCTTTTGATTTTAAAGGCAGCTAAATAAGTTCATCTCCGTACCTGGTCTAAGATATTGTTCTCTGTGATGTTTGATTCTTCAGTGAATACAGATTGATGGAGTAAAAAATTAGTTAATACTTATTTGCTGAAAATACGAAGATAAAATTTGTATTCCATGTCACCTCTCTTTCTGCTTGTACCTGCAAAACCTCTGTCACTCCTACTGTGCTGATGAGGTGCTGCTACCTGTGGGATGAGATAGAGCATCTTCTAATTTCCTGTCTTAGTGAATAAATACATTTGCAGCATCCCTGGCAAAGGCTGCCTCCTTCTCCAGGGATGGTAAGAGTGGTCACAGACTGCTGTGCTTGGAGAGGATGTGTCACCACCTCCCCCTGCACAGTCCCCAGCCCCGAGGTACCCACTGCTCGTTGCTGCTCTTGCTCCTCCTGTTATGTTGGACAGGTGTGAGGGTGTGTGCTGGGCTGTGCATCATTTATCAGTGCTTTGTCACCAGTCTCTGCTTTCCCTCAGAGCCAGGATTCATGGAAACACGATTGAGGTGATTCTCGTGTTTGGGCTTGGATGTTTGTTATATCTTATCAGAAATTACAGAAATTGTGACAGCACCTCCAGCTCCTTGCTAGAAGTGGGAAGAATGGCCCCAGCTGAGCCTGCTTCAAGGCCCTTTAAAACCAAACAAACCAAAAAAAGTTTAACACCTATATTATTTATCCTTTTGACCCAGTAATAGATTCCCCTTAGAGTGACATTAGACTGACCAACCAAAGGTCACTGCCTGAGTTCTGTGAAGAAGAAAAAGATGAACAAAGAAAAAGACACCACCCAAAATTCTCCATCTTGTCCCATATCCACCAGTATTCTATAAAAACCTCAAATTTAAAACTCAGCACCCAGTGGAAGCACACACATCTAACACACCACCCATTGGTGATTTCTAACTCATTATTCACATTTCCAAGCCTTCTCCAAGGTTTCAGGTCCAGGTTTCTCCAGGTTTCAGGCCCAGAGCAGTGTTTTCCAGGGGGTCTGTGCCTGGAAGCACAGAAAGCTCAAAGACTTCAGATTTGTGGGATCCAACACACATCTACTTCTTAATCTGTTCCGGACTGAGGCAAAGATTTGTGTCTCGTGGTGTTGCTGATGGTTCATGATCTCGATCCTTTCTTCAGAACACAAGTTTCTTCAGTGCTCTGAAGATGGGTATTTTCAGCTCATAAAGTAGCAGGAATGTTATTGTTATGGGGAACATTCTGCATTGAGAGAATGTTTTTTGACAAGACTATTAATTAGCTTCTTAATATTTAAATGTATTGCCACTCTAATTGCTCTTAAATTTTAAACAAAGTATATATTGCATGGAATTTAATATGCACACTAACATTTCTAGGCATACCATAAAGAAACAAAAAAAATCAGTAGGTTTTTTTTCTAAAATCTTTAACACTCCTAGCCTGGCATTATTAAAAATTAAAATAGAAGAGTAATTTTGGAAAGTGAAGTGTGTGAGAAATTCTTGTGGTTGAGTTTTTGAGGACAAATCTGAGAACTTCTTCTCTTTTTAGCTGAAATTGTGAAAGCATTGATGCAGTGAATGTTGCAAGTATGACTGGGAGAATGACAAGTCTGAGCCAGAGAAGTTCAGGACAGACTCCTCTGTTGGGTGATATCACAAAATGAGGAGAATTGCCATTATTCATTGCTTTTTGATGCATTAAAAAAAAAATTGCTCAAATAAGCATTATCTATTGACAAAGGAGATGAACCCTTTTTACTTCTGTGTTTTGGACTGTGTAACACCTGATACACGTGGTCTTGGTACCTGTGCATTGGCATACGTGACTTTTTTTTGGACATAACTTCATTTCCTTGCTCATTCTTGCCTATGTTGGCCTGAAAAGAAGATCTCCTTTTGTTTATTAGAAGCATTGTAACCTGTGTTCTTTAAGAAAAATTTAAAATTAATTTAAAGAGCAGTGACTGTACATGAATACACACATACCATTAACCTTATTTAACTGTGAAGTGGATTCCTTCCTCCTCGGTCATTGTTGGCTTAACACTTTCTCTGGTTTTAAAGTTATGCTGTTTTCCATTAGCTGAGGATTTATGCAGGAATAATTTGTCCTTGCCTGTACTTTCTTCCTTAGTGCTACATATATTGTCCTTATTTGAGGAACTAAAAAAAAAAAAAAAACCTGAGAAAGCTTTGTTAAAAAGTGTTGAAGTGGCTTGTTCCTGACGAGGGAAATCCTTCATGAAGCTTATCTCAGGCATGAAGTATGAATGTTAGAAACATGGAGAGAGCCCGACTTGAGGACAGAAGTAGCCATGTAAATCACTGAAACGAAGAAATTCAAATCACAACGCTTGATTTATAAACTCCAGGAGAGCTGCAGGCTGGTTAGACTTACAAAAAAGACAGAGAGAAAAGAGCCCACGGCCTGACACTGTTTTGTTTCTTTGCAGGAGTCAGAGAGTAATAAGTTATGTTCCCTATATTCCTTCCGAAATACCTCTACCTCACCAAACAAGCCCGACGAAGGAAGCCGCGACCGCGGCGAGCTCATGGCCAGCGCCAATTTTGGGACGCCCGAGCGCCGCAAGGGCAGCCTGGCAGATGTGGTGGACACACTGAAGCAGAAGAAACTCGAAGAAATGACCAGGACTGAGCAAGAAGGTATGATCTGGATAAAATGGATGCTGTTCCCCCCCGCTTTCCCCACCCCGCAAATCCCGGGATTTTTTACGGCATAAAGGATGTGTTGGGTATCGAGGGCCGTAAAACTGCAAAATTGGCAAGGGCTGGGATAAAGTTATTCACGGGTTTCCATGGCAATGGTAGTTGGAGATCCATTAGGGGTTTTAGACAAAATGCTAGTTTTAAAAAAACTTTTAAAATTGGTTGTGAGTCAAAGCAAGAGTGTTGGATTTGGTGAAAACTCAACTCTTGAAAGGTTATGATGAATTCTTAACCGGCTGTGGAGCTGTGAGGGATATTCTTCAGTTGTATTTGTCCTCCTTCTTTTAAAAGTTAAATGTTTATTTTTAACAATAGGGATGAATAAAACATGAGCTGGTTTGGTTTGCCTTAGATATTTTCATCTTTCACCATTTTAATAACCCAGCATCTGTAACGAGGAGAATGGGAAACAGTTTTAAGTGTAAAAGTACATGATTCTGACCTATATAGCTAGAATTACAGAGGAAGAAATATCTTTTTTTTTTTTTTTTAACAGTCTCCTCAGATATTATTACAAGTATTAAAACAGAGATAAAAACGAGGACAAATCTTTGAGTGCTAAGGCAGTTTATGTAGCCAGTCCTTATTCAGATACTTTCATTGATTTTGCAAAGATTTTGGCTACGGTAGGAAACAAACAGAATTGGAAAGTGACTTAATCAGTGTATGTGTGCACACAGTCAGGGCCCACCATGAAAATTTCTCCCCTTGGTAAGTAGAATGAAATCTCACTTGGTTCTGCAACAATACCTTTTAGTCTGTGAGCTCATACATAAGATTGAATCAGGGAAGTTGTGAGAGCGGGAGGCTCTGAAATAGAAAAACAGGTGTGGAGGCATCTGTGTGGATTCTCTTAGATATTTTACCAGTTCTGTTTTGTGGCATTAAAAATAACCCAGGAAGAATATTTATAATGTAGCAGAGCCAAAAGGCAGTAGAACTTTGTGTTTCTTTTTTTTTTCTTCTTTGAAATATGAATGAGTTCAGAATTATTTTGACTCCTCAATTTCATGGTATGGTCACAGTGTGCTTCAGACACTGCACTTTAACTTGGCCTCATGTAGCAATGCCAATTTCGATTGAAATTGAAGCTGATACAATAATATGTTTAAATGTGGGATAAAATCATGTAGGGATGGAAATAGGCTTCCAAATTTCTTGGCATAATTGTTAAATGCCAATGTGTTCTATAGGTGTCCTTTCTGAAGCTGGTGAAACATCTCTAAAGAGAGAATGTCCCAGATTCTTTACTACCATCTGTCTGTTTTCAGCTGTAAAGATCACTCTTTTAAAAATTGCTTTCTTAGATTTGGTGGCTAGGCTAGGAAAACTATTTTAAATATTACTTTGGCAAAGTAGCTTTGTGCAGTCAGTAGCAGTCGTTCGACACCCCATGCTAATCAAAGGTCTTGGCTCGTACTTTGCTGCGGGAGTGCTCAAGTTGCTGTTGATTATATTGACACCACAGCTAAGCCTTTCCCAGGAGTGCACTGGATGGTGTGCTAATAAAAATGTGCAGCAAAAAGTTTAAATGCGGTATCTGTCTGGAGGGATTCAAGCATTTCGCAGCTTATTTTTGTATGGGTTCTCAAGAATTTTCTGCACTTCTCCTGTATTAGTATACACTGGTTTTAAGAGTGCAGAGCAGAGAGATCCTTCTCTCTCTGAGTCAGAGCCTTCCACGCTGTGTGTTCTCATCAGCTGAAATAAAGGTCGTTTTTCATCTATAAAACAATCTTGCCTTTTATGGACCACATCATAATGGAAAGCTATTCTAAAGTCTGCCTGCAAGTTCAAAGGTATTGGAGTGTATCTTCGTGTTTGGGTTAGGTTTAGATTAGATATTAGGAGATAATTCTTTGCTGTGAGGGGGGTGAGGCTCTGGCACAGAGAAGCTGTGGACACCCCTCCCTGCAAGTGTTTAAGGTCAGGTTGGATGGAGCTCTGAGCAACCTGGTCAGGTGAAAAGTGTCCGTGGGGTCACAATGAGATGATCTTTAACATTTCCAAACCAGGCCATTCTCTGATGATTTTATGGTTCTGCATTAAGTTCTTTTCCATTTTCTGCAGGAAAAAATTGTTACTTATGTTTAACAGGAAATAATTAATGAACATCTGACTGGTACCATATCAAATAGCTCAGAAAAAAAAATAATAGAAAGATTGGAAATGCTTCAGGATGTTGCACTTAGGAAGTTCAATGTTTCTAAACTTCTGTGAAGGCCAGGAATATCAAAATTCTTAGAACATATTTGAATACCTAATTCAGTATTCAGAGGTTTCTCTGAATTGAAAAGAAGTATTCTCCAAACTTGTTTGATTAAAGTAAAATGTTTTTAAAATGATTTCTGTTTTAACATTGAACTTTGTTTTAGCTCTGTGCAGTTGGTTGGAGAAATGAGGTCTGAGATTATGAAATTGTTTTGCCATCTTACAGTGCCTTTTGAACCACCTAATTAATAGCCTGATCACACACATGATGCTCCTTAACATCCATCCTTTAAAATATGTTTCCATGAAGTTCTTTTCTTAAACTGATGTGCAACCACTGCAATTGAGGAGCTCTTTATGTACTTCATCCTGCCCTGTCATAAATTGCTTACCTAAATCGAAAAGTACCTGATTTTTTTAAGAAATAGAGAGAACAATATAATTGCTGCAAAGAATGAAGTGGGGGAAAGGTAACATTTCTACAGAATATTGTGGTGTGGGGCTTTAAGTCCTGCATATTCCTTTAAAAGAGTGTAATAGTTCATGTTAGCCTCATTTATAGGGATGACCTCCTTGACACTGATGTAGCTGTGGGATTTGGGCTAACACACAGTCATATGTCAAGTTAATTGTGGAGTTAAATGTGGAGGAAAGAACTCAAGAATTCCAGTCATCAGATCTAACCCCCACACCAGCACAGCGAAAAGTCTCTTTTAATATTGTTACAACTTTCTGGTCCACCTATATAATCTGAATTTGAGAAATACAGGTTGTTGGGGTCAAATACTTAAATACTTTGTGCTATCCACTCAGATATTAGGTGTCTGGTATGCTTGTATATACTCCTTGTGGTCTCTGTTGTACTTCATAACACTGGAAAAGAAATATAAAAGACTTTATCGTGTCTCAATAGATATATTTAATCAGAGTCCTTTGGCTCCTGGAAATAAGTTGTCTAATGAGAATTTCATCTGAGCAGCTGTGACTGAGGAGGTCAACAGGCATTGCCTAAGAGAATATGGCCCAGCTGGTTAAATCTGGTTGTTGTAGTGATTTAAATGGTCAAGTGCTGCTTGTAATCCAGGACCGTCTGTTTGTAAAGGGAAGAGTGAGTGCTTCAGCATAATGTACAGCTGTTTTAATCTCTCTTTAATAATAGTGCTACAGCCAGTGTCATGTCTTGTGTACAGTGTGGGAGCACGGGTGCCTCACACAGGAATATACCTTGGCTATGTTTTTAGCTTTATTTGTAGCCTGAACAGATTACCAACATTACAGGATGAACTTTTTTTTTTTTTCACTTCGTGGTCCAGTATTTCCCATTTTTTTTTGTACAGCAAGGCACTCCCGTGTCTTAATTTGCAATGATTTGGAAATGAGAAAATTGTAATTGAAAAAGAAAAGAATGCTACAGATATTTAGAGTTAATTTGAGTATGTAAAGACTTTGCTGACATGTGTTCTCACAAGACAGAAGAGGTCAGAAATGAACAGGTGTCTAATTTAATCAACAACATTAGACTCTAGGGCCTCTTGGATAGCTCGAGTATATTCATCTTAGTTATTCTATGAGCCAAAGGATTGTTTTACTCGCCTTTTTCTTTGGAAATATCCTACAGTACAGTCGAGCATTAAAGCTCTTCACAGCTCAAAATGAAGAGTTTGTGTTGGACAGGACGGTCTGACTGCTTCTCTCTTCTGTCCCCTTTAAGTAAGAGACTCTTCTTTTTGAACATTGCTTATGTTACTTTTGTGAGACAGATTTACAGCCTGAATCCTGTGCTGAGAATTGGCTTCCAGACAACTGTCCCTCTGCAGTTCAGTTCACCAGCAGCCTGCAGGAGCAATCATTAGCAGCACCCATCTTGTGTGCACCAGATTTCCCCCTTTCACACGTGCAGTGCCAGGCTGGCATTTTGGTCCCTGGGCAGCTGGCACTTTCTGAGCTGGGAACTGGGCATGTCACTTGTGCTGAGTGCTAAGCCCTCGTTACTCAGGGCCCGGATTCCTGATTCACTTTTGACCTTGATTCTGAGCAATGCATGCAGTGTCATTTGTCAACCAAGCTTGGGGTCACAATTCTAGCACGGGCTTCTCGTGAAGTGCTTCCCATTCTTGTTTCCTCCTTGAAGACCATAGCTGAACGTCCAGAGATCAAAGATTTCTGTGTATGCACGGTGGAATAATGAACTTCTATATAAAGAGTAGCATATTCATCAATTTCCATCTATTCTCTGTCATGTGCACCTGTTTGTACTCTCTCTCTATGGGGGGATGTATGCCTAAATTAAAAATTGAGGGTTCACATGTATTATTAATTCTATATGCAGTGGGGAAAATCTTACTACATTACTCAGTAGTGGTGGTTTTTCTGACTGTGTGTTTTGGTTTCTTTTTCCTCTTCATTAGTTAATAATAACTGAACACTTTCTGTTATATTGACTTAAAATAGATTAACACTTCTCCTATAAAACTTTCTATCATTCCAATAATTATACTGGAATATAATATAATATCAGTATATTGAAGTATTGCACACACAAATCTACAAATTTCCTGCTAATTTCATTGGGGAATTTCCTCCTAATTTCATTGGGAAGTAGAGAAACTTAAACTTTCACATACTGTGTTTTATGAATGGACATTGACAAACAATTTTGGTTGCAATTGCTTATTTTTTAGGGTTTGGGGTTTTAAAATTTTTTTTAAATCGTGGTTGTTTTGGGGTCCTTTTAAAATAATCTGTGTGAATTATATTGTATTAAATGAATGGAGATTTTCCATTTTGTATTCTTTGTTTTAAGCTGGCCACAGCTGAGAACAGAGAGAGTTCAGACATGTATACTTGTTTTTTAATACAGTTTTAAGCACTACCTTTGAGGACCTTACATGTCAGGACTTTTCTTTGGTGTATCAGTCATAGAAATGAACTGCTGACTATTTGTAGTCAGTGAATATTTAAAAATGTGCTCCAGAATTTTTGAAGAGATTTAATTTATCTGTCTTGTGATGTGCTGGGCACCCACACTTTCCACAGGTGAAGGCATGATCCATGGCTGTCCTGACCCCTGTTCTTTCTTCTATTTAATTTTCTTTGATGGGCACAGATATTTTGTTCAAGATTTCAAAAACGTTGCTGAGTTTTGGTATTAGGTTTATCCAAAGTAATGAATAAAAATGACTTATTGCTACTGTTCTGTTCTTTGTGATACCCATGAAATTTGCAAATCACTGGAATTTCTTCTTCAAATCATTTCATCACCTTTCAAAAGCCTGCTCAGTATCATCCTCATCATGTTTCCCTTTTCCTCTTAAAAAATCACTTTTGCTTAGAAAATTCAGAAACAGTTATGCATATAAATTTAGTACTTACCTTTTATTTGCTTTTTGTTGGAAGCCATATAGAGTGGCATCTAAGAAAGAGAATTTTTCTTCTAAGCTCCAGACATGCTTCCAAAATAAAAACAAAATGAGTAAAAAGCCTGAATGTCCAGAAAATAAATAGATGACTCAGACCAAGTTAAAGGAGAGATATGAAGCCCATTTTCCTAAATTGCTGTTTTCTTCCTTTATTTATCTCCTTACCATATAATTAAATGCAACTTATTATTTCTCTCTCTTTTTTTTTTTTTTAAATTCCAATTATCTTAGTAAAATCATTTTGGTCACTTATTTTCGTTGCAATATATGCTGCTGTTTTATAAAAAAATTTGACTATCTATAGTGGCTTTATAGATCATAAAATTTTTCTAAGGCTTCATTTGTCAAAGTCTACAGTGAATTCCTATGTCTTAATGTGTTAAGTTAAAGTAATTTTGGACCTTTTTTAGAAAAGTTCTACAAAGAAAGTGTTTTCCACAATTATTTTCCTGGAAACTAAAGGAAGATGCAACCTGTTTTCCTTCTCTCTATTGTATTTGATTTTTCTATCAGAAATTAATTCCATTAATGTACTTTCAATTAATGAAATTTCGAATGCAACATAGATTTAAATTTTTTTTTTTTTTTTTTTTTGCAAAGAGAGGCTCAGTCTGTGTAACCATACTGTGTCTGGCCATTAATATTTTCTCTTGTATTTTTACTTATCATTCTGACTGAGAATTTAGGCCTTTGTGATTATTCGCTTTCTTCTATCCTTTAAATTTTTCAGAGCAGTATTTTGTGACTAAATGCTATCTCACAATTTTTATTCGAGCAACTGGCACACATTGCCATCTTTCCACCTCACCTTTGTATTTCCCTGGCTGCCTGTCTCACCCAGTGCTGTAGCATTTGAGATTTTTATCATTACTCACAGGTTCTGTGTGGATATTGGAATTTTTCAGCACTTTTCAATGTGTTTCATGTTTCATTGGAAACTTCCATTCAGTTTTCTTGGTCCTGGAGTTCATTCATGGCACACAAATGGAGAACAGCTCAGACTTTTACCTGGGTGTGATGGAGCACGAGCTCTACATGAATTAATTGATAAATTATTTGGGACATCTGCTCTGCTCAGAGGTTTTCATGGCCCCTCTTAGCTCTTATTCAGGATCATCAGCAAGAAACTGGTGACTCTGATGGCAGCCATTTGTCAGGTAAAAAATACACTTTGGTTACTGTCAGAAAAAAAAAAATACCCTTGGGTTGCTATCAGACATTTTCCTTGGTGTAGGATCCATGGAATTTTCTGGAGTTTCTACTTTCCTGGAGGTTCATTTTCCCAAAGCAGATTGTTCTCTTTTTGAAGATTTTGTACCTGTGCATCTCTACAAAATTGTTGCTTTTGCTGGAAAACAGAGTCGATCCTGATAGGGGAAGAGTTTGAAATTCAGGACTCAGTTCTGAGGATTGGAAGATCCATTCTAGCCAGGAAAATTCTTTATTTTTGAGCAGGTATTTGCTTTCACTGTTTTGAGATTCTTATATTACGTTGAAGAAACATCTTTATTCAACCTAGAAGATGTGAGATGAGTAAAATCCTGTTCATTGGAACGAATGTGCCTTGACCCTGTTCTCACTATCCCTGAACTCAAGCTGCAGACCAGGACAGATTATACTGAAAAAGGCAGAAATCTTCTCTTTGCCATCATCTACTGACCATTCCAGTCAGTTCCTCCTCAGAGATGTGTTTTCCAATGTCTTACCTTCAGGAGTCATCTCGTTTTTCCCACTTTAATCCCACTGTAACCCCTCAATTCTGACGTTCTCCAGTGTTAGATACAATTTAATTTATTTTTATTTTGCGATCAATTGTCCCAATGCTTCCATCTTATATAATTTTATGCACTATGTTCATCTACACTTCTGTCTCCTTTTAAGACATGGTCAAACATCTGCTATCTTTACACTGGTATGTTATTCATACTGTGAAAGCATTATTAAAAAAAACATCTTAAAAGCCAGCTTTTTCCTAGGGACACTTAAAAAGGCAAGATCAGTATGAACAGGTACAACTGACAGTGAGCTCTGTGGTAGAGAATATGAGTGAGTAAATAGCTGTAAAAACATGGAGAGCTGCTTCAGTTGCATGATCTTGGCAGCAGAAAAATAAATTCAAACTTCATTGGTTTCTGATGTTCTGTGACTCAAACAACGTTCTGATCAGATCACGCTTTAAAACTGCAATTGAAATACATTTTTGTAGTCATCAGGTTAATAGTAGAAACTGGAACTAGACTGTGATACTTCCCTTCCTAAAATTGCTAATTTAAATAAATGTAAGGATACAAGGGAAAAAATTGGGCTTGAACATGGCTGACCTTGTATGCCACTGCATTTTCCAAGTTCTGGAGGTGAATGACCTTAGATTTCTTTGGTGATGGACTTAGTTTTAGTTAGCCTTTCTTGCTTTGCCATTCCTGCTGTTTTGCAACAGGGCCTAAAAGTGCTTTAAGTGCTTGTGACTGGGGTAATAAATGAAAATATCTTGCCAGCACTGAGAGTATTGCATTAGGCTGAATAGTCACCTTACTTGTAAAAGCACTATTAGAGAGGGGCAGCTGTAAGTAAGGATAACGATTTGTGTCCAGTGCTTATTTACTGAAAATTGTAAATGTATTATTTATTGAGAGCTCTCCAGACAGTGCTTGTCAGAATAAAAATGTCAACTCTAAGCAAAATGTTATAATACATAATAAAAATGCCAGGTACACACTTTGGAGATACAGCTAATTAGATCTGCTTTTCTTAAAGAAATGACAGTAAAAATGCTCAATGGCATATACATTTTAAATGCTGATATATTCCTTATTTTCCTGTACAGTATTTGGTTTAGATACCTTATAATTATTTAAAAATAATTTTGACAACTTTATTTGGCTGCCACAGGAGAGGCAGAGGAGCTGCATGCTCAGGCTTTCTTGTTCATGCAGAGGAGAGAGTAGCTGCTCTCACCTCTGTGTTTCAGCCTGAAACTCTCAGATGCCACTTTGTCTGTGAGGGAAACCTGCCTCCAGTGGAAGCAACAAACAGTTATTAAGATTAGTCTTCAGCCATTCTAATTAACCCCGAACAAATATTCTTCACAGGGAGCCTAAATCCATTCAATGGCAGTGTTGCTTTTGTCTGTTATTAAATATGAATAGGAATTAGGAAAAAAAAAATAGCTATTTTTTTTCTATTTAAAATATTACTTCATTTAAGTTTTGGTTTTATTTAATCGTTTTCTTTTCCCTGAAATTTGCAGCGAGAAGAACTGGAGCTTAAAAATTTGGAAATCTTTCCTGGAGTGTTTGACAGTGCAAGGGAGGAAATTGGCTTTTGAATTTATCCTTTTATACGAAGAACTGCTCAGTTCAGCATCACAAAATGTAGGATGTCCTCATGAAAAGCAGCTTTCTTGTTTTGAGTGTGTGAGCCTACCTGAGAAGGAGCCTTGCTGTGGTTATTTCAGTTGGGGTCTGTCTGTGCCCCCCTGCACTCACTTTGCTGTTGGCTCCACAAAATCAGGGAACCATGGCTGGGTTGGGAAGGCTCTGCTTCCCTGCACAGGGCAGGATTGCCTACAGCAGGTTGTTCAGAGCCATGTCCTGTGAATTCCTGAATATCTCCAAGGCTGTAAGCTCCACAGCTCGTTCAGTCTTTGGCCACCCTTATGACAAGCAAGGATTTTCTTCTGCTTCAAGGGAATTTCCTGCTTTTGTTCTCTTTGCCTGTAACTGGGCAGTGCTGAGAAGAGCCTGGATCTGTCTTTATTCCTGCCATCAGATATTTATATATCATCCCCTGGGAGCTGCTCTTTTTCAGCCTAAACCAGCCTCTCTTCATGTGAGAGATGCTCCAGCCACTTGCTTGCCCTGTGGCTCATTCCTGGACTCTCTCCAGTCCCACGTCTTCCTCGTACTGGGGAGCCCAGTATTGGCCACAGCACCCTAAGTGTGGTCCAAAACATGATTTCTTTGAAGGCCATTAGTTCTGTGCTGTCAGACTGAGCTGGTACCTCTAAAGCCAAGAGGAACTTTATCATAATAAAGTCTGAGCCTTCCTGAGCTTCTGCTCAAGCCCTGGCTGAGCCCTGCTCTTCACCAGCATAATTTGAGTTTTCATCCTGCCCCGTGCTCGCACTTCCCTGTGCGTAGCTGATGAGCACAAAGCAAAAACCAAGAATTAAACCACATTTCAGTGTCCTGAACTACGTATTTCTGTGTTTCACAAGTGTGTTTTGGACTGTGAGGAATCCTTCTAATTCTTATTGGTAGCCAGGCTTCTTCCTTATTTGCTCCTTGGCACGTTGATCTCCAAAATGAAGCAGTTGTTAATGTGTCAAAATCCACCCTCTTCTGTCCTGCTCTAGTAACACAAAGAAGTGGTAGTGTTTTTGTAAAGTTCAGATTGTGATATTCCTGAAAAAAAAAAAAAAAAAAGAAAAAAGTGCAATATTCCTTGTTAAATATAGTCTTTGGGGCAAGTACTGTGTAAACATCTGCAGAGAGCTCCTGTTAGCATTGCTCTGTCCTGACTAGCAGCACTCCCTCTCTTGCAGTCTTGGGTCTGCCTTGAGCCTGGGCTGCCAATCACTAAAGCTCTGCCAAAATGTCTTGTTCTGCAGCCTAGCATTTTGGAATGTATCTAATAGCTGTTTTCTTTTATTAATCATAATATATTTTTAGTTTTACTTACATAGGTGCCCAGAGTTCCTGGGCACAGTGCCCTACGTATGAATGGCTGTTTATTTTCATCTTCCTTTTTGTTAACTGCTTCACTTAATGCTTTACATAACCATTTGCCATATTTTGACATGAAGCTATAATGTGCTGCTGCCTGCTCACATTTCTTAAAGAACTCGATGTGACATCACCCTCTACAGTAAATCATGATCTTCACTGAACCTAAAAAACCCCATCTTGAATACTCTTCTGTCTTTTATTTGTTTGAAAATGTTGAAGCAAGCAGGCTCTTTCACCCATCTGGAAGAAGCCTGAACACTACAGCTTAGAGAGCCTGCAGTGCCACCAAAAACATTAAGGGCTCTGTACTGAATTTCTTAGTCTACCACCACCTCAGGAATGAATTCTGTTTGCATTTATAGCTGTGCCGTGTGTGTTACAGGATATGCATGAGGACAGCATTCGGCTCTTTCTACTCTATCTTCAAATTTACCTGCATATTCAATATTTAAAACAGCTCTGCTTCTCAGTGTAGGTCTTAGCAGTCCTTATCGTATCTTAAATATGTAACAAGCAGATTACTTTTAAATATTTACAGTGAAACAAAAACTAACACATCGGGCAGAGGTTTGTTAAAATGTCAGAAGAACTTGCCGTAGTGAAAAATAAATATTGAACCAAGTTTATTCCTGAAGTGACTCTATTAATTTCAATAGAATTACTGCAGGAGTAGTTCTGGAAAAAATCTGTCAAGATTTTGTATAATAATTTAAGTATTTTTTCACAGAGCTTTGAATAGCCCAGAAATAATTTTATAGGTCTGGCATGCACATGCATCACAAAGTAAAATAAGCTTCTTTTGCCTCAGCCTCTGCTCCCTCTGTGGACTGTTTGTGTTTTTTAGCTGTTTAAATGGGGTTGCTTGTTAATGGCTTTTGTTACATCTGCAGTTATACTTGTAATTAAAAATTCAGTTGGAGCCTTGGTTCCACTAGGTCTCAGTGTAGCTGGTGTTTCTGTGATATAATAACTAGACAAAGAATCGTGTCTGTTGCCCTTTTGTGTCGGTGTATCAGGTAACACAACAGACAGTGGCCAGACGTATGACCTCAAAAATCAAACCAATTTGTTAATGAACTAACAAGGCAACGTAATAAGCATCTCTATTCTGTCACTCTCCCCAGCTTTTGGATGTTCCTTAGAGCAAGGGTAGTCAGTGCTGTACCAACAAATTATTTGATGACAATAATTTGGCTGATGAGAATACAAGGAAGAAAGCCACGATCTAATTAGAAAACACTGTATATTAGGTGGCAAAATGTGGCTAATGCTTTATATCTAATTGTAAAACTGCAATTTGCAACTTTCGCTAGTTAACGATTTTTACACACACCCCCCCTCCTCCTTTCCGCACAGAAAATCATTAAAAAAAGGCCAAAAAGAGACTACAGGATTTGAAACACAGTGGCCCTGAAGTGATGGGAAAATGGCCAAGGTGTCACAGCTAATTTCTGACCCTGCTTTATGAGTTCTGCTGTTCCTTATTCCCCTTGTCAGTCTGTGAATCCCTGAGGCTGTACACACTGGCCTAACATCACTCAACTCCAGTTTTATATCCCCTTTTAATAATGTTGAGTCTATTCTGCCCAACTTTGATTCAGACAACCTGCTTGTCTCGAAAAAGTGATATATTTAATCAGTGGCTCTGTCTCCAGCATAGCTCCCACTGCGTGAGACTAGAGCCAAGGAGGAGTGCAGTGGCCTGTCACTTCTGTTTGAATAGGTAATGTGGAGCTGCTCAGCCGAAGAGACAGGAGCTGGAACTGCTTGTTAGGACACATGATCAAAAGCCACTCTCTGCTTTCTGCCAATCAAGCCTCATGTCGCCTTGTGGGGCAGACATTAAATAGATTTTTTTTTCTTTTTTTTTTTTTTTTCTGCCGTGCGCTGTGGGCACTTTGCCAGTCTGACATGTGAACTGTTACAAAAGATACCAGAGTTTCCACTTCTTGCTGACTGCTTTTAAATATTACCCAAGCCCTCGCTGCCCAAAGTAGAATATTTTAAATAATGGATTATGATAAATTTCCACTACAATTAAGCAGTCTCCTTCCCGCTCCCAACTCTTCAGAGATATTTTGAAAAGCAAAACTGTAACTTGGTTTCTGAAAACAAACAAGCAAACAAAAAACTGTTGAACAAGCCTATGGCACATAGATTTGAACGTGATTATTGTCTGAGCATTGTGGTGAGTTGTTGCTTTCACTTGTGCGATTTTGAATATTGTTTCTGGTTTTGGTCTTTTTACATTATTTAATTAGATTTTCCTAGTTGAGATCATAGCACTGTTTTATTACTATGTTTATGGGAAGGGATAATAAAATTGGCTTTATTTTTTTTTTTTTTTTGTAAATGAGGTTGAATTTATTTATTGTGTTTATTGGCTGCTGATGCAAATATAAATGTCTTAAAATGGCTCTGTAGTTGGTTTTAGTTACACTTTCCCCTGGTTTTTTCCTCTTTGTCTATTACCCTCCATAACCACCTCAGCTCTTGTGCCCATGGCAACAACGCTCAGTGGTTGAGGCTAACAAAGATGACATTTAAGCTTTGCCTAAGTAATGAATATTCTTTTGTAACTTCCAGGGCCACTGAATTTATGTCATTTTTTAGAGGTCCCCAGTACCTAGAGAACTGCTTCTATTTATGTACTTGTGGTCATGATACCCAGATATTTACTCCTTTGTGCTTGCCTTTCCTGATATATCTTTTTATTTTCTTTTTTTTTTTTCTTTTTCGAGTAAAACTTTTTTTTTTTTAACCAAAACATACCATGGCAATCTAGTGGAATTCATTTAAACAGTGAGCTACACATAAACAGCTGCTCCTTCAATAAGCCATTCTTTATAATACCCTTATTACCTTCTAGTGTCTCAAATTCTGATTAGTCAACAGTGCTGATTACTGTATGGCATTCCACTGCCCATCTTCCTTCTGCTCAGCTGCTCATGTCTTAGCTGTTCTGTGATTACAACACAACTTGTGCATTGTTTCTCCAAGTTGTTCTTCATATTGTATATCTTTAGAAAAAAAAAAAAACAAAACCTCAAAACTCTGTTGAGGAGACGGGGGAAAAAAAACTAATTTGTGTCGCCGTGAATTTCCCTGAAACTCTGGGAATTGTTTTTGTACCACTGTGATCCTCACAGTCTGGGTGCTCTGCAGCTTCCTAGTGGGATGAGTAAGTTCTTTAGATTTATGAGGATAATCAATAAATAACGTCCAGTTAAAAGAACTTTGGAATAATGACAGTAACTTATTGCACTATTTGTAATAGAGCAGGAGAGACCAAGGACTGGGAGGGGTTAAAAAAAAAAAAAATCCACCAAATCCAAAAACCACACAGTGCTTTGTCCTGGTTATGCTTTCACACAAACCAGTGGGCTCAGCAGTGGTTAAGAACAGAGCTGTGTCAGGAGAAAGCAGTTTGTAAAACATCCCCCAGTAACAGACACTGGCTTTCAGAAAGGTGTGTGGTGGCAGAAGGAACGAAAAGGGAAAATGGGAAGGGAAGGAATTGCACCCCTGGTGCTCCAATTTCTGCTCAAAGCAGCAAATGCAGGGGTTTGTTAAGGACACAGAGCTTTGGCAGCTGGTTTGTAGGTAAATAGCACAGGAGTGAGGAGAACACCCTTGCTGGGGCTCCCTAAACCCCCACAGCTCCCTTGGAATCGAGTCCTGGTGAGCCTGAAACGCTGACACACTCAAAAACACAACCCCATTAAAGGCCTTAAATCTGTCATTGTGCTCTGGAGCCTGCTCTGAAAATAGCAAAGCTCTTTTTGTAAATTAAAATCGGTGTGAATGGGAACAGATGTTGACATGCTTTACTTTATCTGCAGGGATCCCCGTCGGGGGGGACGGGGTCACTGGGGTTAGATGGCAGGAATTACTGCAAATGTGCAAAGGACAGCAGAGGCTGGCACAGACTTTGTCTCTGGCTTTGCTGGAGCAGGAATAGCACCCAGTGGGTGCTCGGATTGCCTGCAGAACGCTGTCCCCTTGCATTGGTGTTTGGGGATGCTCAGCCAATTCACAGAGTTGTGAATTCAGTCACATCTGCATCCCAAGGGATGCTGCACAAATTCCCGTTTACTCCCGTGTTACCTGAGCTCACTCAGGACCTTGTGGAAGGTGTTTGGCAAACCCAAGGCTCAAACTACAAAAAAAAATTTGCCTTTAGCCTTGACATTGGGTAGCTCTTTTTGGAATTTCAGAGCTGCTTTTTGAGGTATTGGGTAAACTCTCATGTTGCCTTAGAGTCATCATCAACTTTTAATAGTTTTTTGAAATGAAAACGTAGTTCTGTTCTGAAATGTGCAATTTATTAAATAGCTTTGCTAGTCAATCTCAATAAATTCTTGTTGAAGATATTTCCTGATTTAAAAAAAAGATAGCAAAGGATGAATTTATTTATAAGAACTGTAATAGTTTCCCTCAATTCCTTTTATATTTTAGATTACCTTATAATTTTCTAAATCTACATGAACAATAATGATCAATTTTGTCAGTATTATTCACACCTTTTATTAATTTAGCATAGATGAATAAATGTGAATGTTGTGAAGAGTTGATTGGGAATAGATTTTAAATCTGACAGTTAGATTACAGGGTACCTAAGAAAAAATGGCTCTTTCACTAGGTACCTAGTAATTTAATTCTTGTTTGAAATTATTATAATTTATTACAGTGTGTGGGTCCTAATGAATGTCTACTATTAAATGAAAAGGAGAAATTGAAATTATGAAATTCTTTTAACTTGTATCTTAAAAATCCTCTTAAACAATTCAGCAGATATTAATAAGCAATGTGATTTTCTTTCCTTTTTATATGAATGTAAACAAAAACATTTTCCTTACTACATAATGATATTAGAGCAGTGCTGTTGGATATTCTTACTTAGAATCAAGAATATCTTAAAATAGAGGGGAATAATTTCATGTGATGAAACACATCCAAAATTTTATATCTTGATTACACATTTAGACCTTCCTGTACGAGTCCTTTTCCTTCTTCAAGGAAAGCTCAAAATCGAAGTTTTGCTGTTGTTAGAAATGCAGATGTGTGTGTGCGAGAAATTAAAATTTCTCAGCATTTTTCCTACTGAAGGAGTCAGTCATCAGGACATTAGAATATAATACACGTTATACTTCTACTGTCATCATGTAAAATTATTTTTCCCATTTGCTTATCGGTTTTCATTTGAGAAGTGGGTAGGCAATGCCAAATAAATGCAGCAAATAGGTTATGGTGACATTTGAAATAGATGATGGAACACAAATTGTGAATTATCTTTGTTAAGAGGGTGAAAGCTCATTAGAAATTTCTTAGTTACAAACCATATCAGTGCAAACTACTATGGTTCACTTAAAATGAGGCCATTAATGGAGCTATAAAATATGCTTCAAGAATGGAAGGCCTCTAGTTTTTCTCTGTAACATACCATGATATCTAAAATTATGTGACTATCATAGCAGCACCTGATAAATAGAAAAAAAAAGGTTGGAGGTTTTAGTGGAAATTTCATTTATAACTGCTCAGTTCACAGGTCAGTGACACTTGTGGCCTTTGGCATTCACCAGTTTGAAATGGCTCAAATTTCTCATCTCTGCTGGGGTTTTATATCTCTGACTGTAAAGGACTTGCATTATTATTAAAATATGAACATGCATCCTCCTACAAGTCAGAAAAATAGAATTCTACCTTGAACAAGCCACTGGGCTTGCCTGCCATTTCCTGATTCTTTCCTTTAAGAGGCAAGCTCTACAACTCCTAACTTAGTATGAGCAATAAAATATTACCTCTGGTTACCTGTTGCTGCCTTGCACTGGCAGATGGAACCCCAGCTGGAAATTCCATTTTGAGGTACCAAGGTAGCATTGCATGCTTGCATCCTTTGAGATGCATGGGTCTTTTCCTCTGGGAAGAGAGTGGGATATTATTCCACTGCATGTTTCCTGATATGCTGCCAGAAAGGAAAGGGAAAAAAAGAGCAGAAAAAGAGAAAAGGAGAGAGAAAGGCAACAGTAATAAAAAGAAAACAAAAAGAAAAGTGAAAAGGTGAAAAAAAAACCCTGTTTTGGGGTGTAGTTGTGATTTTTCACTTCCATAATTTTTGCATTTTCACCAAGGAGATATTTTAAGTTCAAATGAACAGAGCTGAATCTAGAATTTTAGAATGTGACCTGGATTTGGGACTGTAATTTTTTCCCTTATATTCCCTAAGCAAAATAAAAGGCACCCCAAATCACCAGATTTGAAAATGACATTAGGCACAGAAAAAAATGGGTAATATTAACCCTTTGTCCTCTCTCTCTCTCTCTGTACACAATTGTGGTGTAGTTTGGTTTTGTGTGAACTTTGCTATTTAGCTGATAGGGTTTGTTTGAAGCTACTAGTAGAAAAAGGGAGACTGAACAGAATTTGTTCTTTTCAAACTTCTAAAAATACTCAGGCCTTTGTCACGAGTTAGGAATTTTTATATGTTTACTGTTCTTCACCATAACCAATTCCAACAACTGCCCTGCTACAGAAAAAAAATAGGAGCATGCTAAGATGTGAGCTGGAAAACCCTTAAGAGCTAACATTTCAAAATACAAAC